>CM035345.1:24013469-25393468 GCA_020226455.1 Prunus salicina | reverse complement strand
GTCTAACTGTACTTTAAAGGAGAAAAGAGGTACAATAGTAGACTGTCATTTAATTTGTCTGTTTGTCAGTTTCTGCTCAATCTACCATTACATTTTTTTAAATATCAAACGGTTGAGGTTGTGGAAAAATGCAATTTTTCCCTTCATTTGTTAAAAAAAAAAAAGTATTTAAAGAAATTTTCTTCTAACTGATTTGTTATATTTTATTTTGTGTAGATTATGCGAAGAAGCCTGCCATGTTGGATGCTCCTGTATCTGGAGGTGTTCTTGCTGCAGAAGCTGGGACTCTTACTTTCATGGTATAATTTCAGTTTTGGCATCCAAAGTCAGTAGATGTAAGTCTGATGTAGTTATCTCGAAGAGAGAAAAACATGCATCCCTAAGTTGGGGTTTTTCTTCAGTATTAAATTGTTAAAGGGTTGCAAAACTGAGTTTGACAGAAGGCTCCCTTCCTATTTGGCTTTATGGAAGTAAAGAAGCTGAGTTTCTTGATCTAGATTTCTAGTTTCATTTATGAGAGACACTAATTTACTGTTCAGTATATTTCCTAGGTGTTGTTTTCTTCTTGCCATTCCCAGTTATCATATGCACATAAACAGGATATATGCTTTTAGAGGGTGAGGAGGAATTGTACCTAGGGTGGTGATATCTAACTTGTGAGTCATAAATCATGATCAAGAGATAGCATGTCTGCAGGTTGGTGGCTCTAAGGAAGCTTATCTAGCTGCAAAATCCTTATTCCTTTCAATGGGCAAGAACACAGTTTTTTGTGGTGGACCAGGAAATGGTTCAGTAAGTTCTCACGTCTTTACTGCACCAAAAATACCATATCTTCTGCTTTCTGAGAATTTTCATGCTACTACCTGAATTTGTTGCAGAGTATTTGACATCTTTAGCTGTTTGCTATATAGGCAGCAAAGATCTGCAATAATTTGGCAATGGCTATTAGCATGCTTGGTGTCTCAGAATCTCTTGCCCTTGGCCAGTCTCTGGGAATTTCCGCCAGTACTTTGACAAGAGTACTCAACTCTTCCAGTGGTCGCTGTTGGAGTAGGTATTGTTGAAATACACCGTACATTGTAGCTTAGGGAACTTTTGCATATTTGTAGTCGCATAAAGGTTACTCTTGTAATCTATGTTCAATAGTATTCAATTACACAGTTAGAGAAAAGATCATGCTCTCATTCTACCAAAAATACCTGCACACACAAATATATCTTCGGGCTTTGGCTCATATTTGGGTAAGGTTTGTGTTTCCAATTGGTTTATTATACGTAACACTGAGAATATGGCATGCATGATCACAGTGATAGTTATAATCCAGTTCCTGGAGTGATGGAAGGGGTGCCCTCTTCGAGGAACTATGATGGTGGGTTCGCATCGAAACTTATGGTAAGTTAGTTTGATCCTGTATGTCAAACATGATCTAGTGGTGCAATTTCTGTTTGTTATGGTCTCCATTAGGCAGTTTTCTTTCTCCTTGGTCTCTGCAGGCATTAACACATTGCTTATGAGCCTTACAGGAAATTTCAAGTCCTCAAACATTTTTTAGGGTACTGAGATGAGAATTGATGATTGTATTCTATAAATTGCAGGCTAAAGATCTAAACCTTGGTGCAACATCAGCCAAAGAGGTTGGCCTTAAATGCCCATTGACATCCCAAGCACAAGAGATGTAATTCATTCCTCTTTCTCTCTGAGCCCATTTCTGTGGCTCGCATAACTTTCATATCTAATTATCATAAACTATACTGATGTGTTGTGCAGATATACAGAGCTTTGTGAGGATGGTCATGAAACCGAAGACTTCTCGTGCGTTTTCCGTCATTATTACTCGGGCAAGAATGAGACCTAGTCTGTAAATGTCCAAATATTGGAAAACTGAAATATCATGTTGTCTGTGTGCTGCTAGTCATTTGTTTCTGCTGGTTGAAATCCAATCAACTATTGCTGTTTTTATGCCTTGTAACTATTCAAGTTGTGGTCTTGTTAGCCATTGTATAGTAGTGTTTGAAAAATCGGCCTAGGCGGCCGCCTAGGTGCTAGGCGGAAGGACACCGCCACGATTTCATCCTAATCATTAGGGTAGGCGCCAGGGCGCTCGCCTAGGGGGGCTGGGCGGGTCGGGTGGCTGGTTCTCTACTATTCTCGACCCAACCAGTGGCAGCGACGGCTTCTTCTCTACTCGTCAGAGGTATCTTTGAATTTTTCTTCTTTTCTTTTTGGCTACTGCTGGGTTTATCTTATTTCAAAGGCGCGCAATAGGAGATGATGGTGGCAGAGAAAGAGGAGAGACGATGGAGAGAGAGAGAGAAAGGAGGCGATGGAGGCGGAGAGATGAGAGTAAGTGAGGATAAGGGTTCGTCCAAAAAAAAGTGAAGATAGGGTTAGTGAAATGCTGTGTTTCACTTGTGGGCCGATATTTTAACAAGGTTCTCTTATGGGCTTAGGCCCATTATCCATATACTAAAACATAACCTAATTGTGTTTTTATTTCAACCCTCTTTATATCAAAGCATATATAACATGACTCACATATTATATATATATATATAAATTTATAATTTATAATATAAAATAATTATTAAAAAAATGCGCCTAGCCCAGATTACTGGCTAGGCCTCTGCCGTCTACCACCTAGCGATTTTTCGAACATTGCACCTTGTTGTATAGGCAATCTCTACTTCATAACATGCCGTGCTTGAACTACTAATCTTCCCCCAAAAAAGAGAAAAAAAAGAAGAAGAACCACTCTGAAACCTAATCATAAGCATTAAAAAGAAGAAGAATATATTCCCTTGATGTTTCAGATTTTGTTCTTTTACTGAAAAGAAAAAAGAAGATTCTTGTTTCCCACTTTGAAAATACAAATGTTGCATTGGATAGAGTCTTCTGTACCACAAATTTTGTGTCGACATGTAAAATTGGATCAACAAGATAAATAGTGTAAAAACAGAATTCACACAAATAACCCTTGTGAGGATAAGAAGTCGACGAAAAATACAAAGGCACCAGAGAGCTCAAAGAGAGTGGGTAAGTGTGTTTATGGAAATGGGTATATAATAGGCCTGGAAGCGGGTCTTTCGTGTTTGGGCCTTCAAACATTTTGGAGACTTGATAGATAGTGCTAATCAAAATTATAGGACTCAAAGACATGGATTATGGCCGATCAGGTCTAACTCAATAAAAAAGACATTGATGTGGAGGCAAATCTTCTCAAATTCTAATTTCATAACATTTTGGCAGCGTGTGTAAGAAAATCTTTCTTCACTTTCTATTTATAAGGAAAAAAAAAAAAGACTTAAATTATACCAATTGACTAAGAAGATGTAACAGTTCCCTTACACATGAATTCGAATCTTCTTCTTATAAATTAGTATATAGTTTAAACTATCGAATTAAGAAAAAATTAAAAAACATAACTGAAATTAAGTAAATTGAAATAACATCCACCAAAGCCACACAAAAAAGAAAAAGAAAAAAAAAAGGGTCAATATGACTGAAAGAAGGCATCACTCCTTAGTAAGGAAGCTATGACAGACCAGAAGAAGATGACCCTGTGGGGCCCCCATATAGGCATGTACAAGTTTCATGTTGATATTCTTCCTCCGAAACCTTTCCCTCCTTTCACTTTATATACCGTTTCTACCAACCCAAAAAACCCCAACACACAAAACTCTTGGTTATAGTACAACACACTGTAGAACCCCAAAAGCCTCACTCTCTCGCGCGCGCGCACGCACACACTCTCTCTCGCTCTCTCTGAT
The DNA here is from genome assembly GCA_020226455.1 of Prunus salicina. Taxonomy (NCBI): domain Eukaryota; kingdom Viridiplantae; phylum Streptophyta; class Magnoliopsida; order Rosales; family Rosaceae; genus Prunus; species Prunus salicina. The sequence continues at coordinate 25,389,701 of CM035345.1, read as the reverse complement.
CTCTGCCTCTCTTTCAGCCATTGCCGATGTTAATGTAGAAAGGTACGGCCTTTGCTCCTTCCTTTGATCATATCTTCCCCTCTCTTGCCTGCCATTGCTTTGTTCACCTTTTTTTGCCTTTTTCATAAATATTCCATTGATTTTCTGGGTTTGGCTTGCTTTTCTGTCTTCAATTTTTGAACGAATTCCAGCTGTTTCCTAACTTTTCTGTGCTAATTTTCTGTTTTATTTGCTTGGTTAGTCTTTTTGCTTAAAAACCCATAACTTTACTTGCTCAGTTTTTGTTCCATTTGCTTTGCGCATTGCTTTGTCATATTGGTTAGCTGAAAGCTATTTAATTTTTTATTATTCATATGTAGAATCTTGAATTTCTGATCTTTCTTATATGATCACCGAGCGACTAGATATTATGAAGAGAATTTTAACTTTGGTGATCAAAAGGTGGCTTATTGTTTTGTAATTTGGAAGTTTTACTCGCTACCCTTGGATGGGTTACCGTCCAAGTTGAGGTACACAACAAAAGAATAAATGAACTGCTTCCTTATTTTCGGCAGATTTATTATGTAGGACGGAAATTCTTTTGCTTTTTCTTTTTCTTGAATTCAAAGAGTATCTGTATATATTTTGTTTGTTTTCAATGTCAAGTTTTCGGTTTTGATAGGTTGATCATTCACAATGACAGCATTAACATTTTTAAGCTCACTCAAATGTATTGACTTGTAATTAATCTGCCCATTTGTTTTTGGCTACTTATCACTTGGGTTGAACTCATCCAAAGGGTTTTCTCTTTTCTTTCTTTGCTTTCTTGTTCAAACTAAAATAGTTAGGATGGTTGTTTAAGACTGATAAACAAGAGCCAGATATTGCATACTGAGTTGAGGTTATATGGGCATCAATTGAAGGGTGTGTTTTATTTTCTTAGGGATCATTACAGTGTCTTGTATTAAGAATTATGGGCTATAGGTTCCTCCAGAGTCTGGAAACCATTGGTTTTCATTCCAATAAGATTTGTCCATTTTAGCTGTTTTGCAATGCAATCGCATATATTTTTTGCTGTTTGGTAGCAGGATATAAAAGGTTTTTTCCTCTAACTTCAGTGCACACTTGTTCACTGTCTTCGTGCATGTTTTTATGATAAGGTGATAAAATTATTTTGTTTGTTACCAAAAAAAATGTGGGTATTATATGAACTTCATGGTCCTAACACCAATTATAGTTATGATGCAATGTGATTTTGTTGTTCTTGCTGTCATGTCTGTTATTAGTATTTGTGCTCATAAGTTGGAGCTTATTCATTCCTCTCTTACAACAGTGGTCGTAGTTACCTAATTGGAAATCTTGTCATTGAATGAAATGGTCAAATTAACATTTATAACTTGCTTCTCCCTTGTATTTCTTAACTGTGGATTTCTTTTTTCTTTATTTTATTTTATTTTATTTTTTTATCTAGGGAAGACAGAGATCACTAAGGTTAATTGAAAAAAATATAAAACTATTTTCCCAAATGACAATTATTTACCCCAGTGTGGTTGTGGTTACAAAATGGCAAACTAACAATTTTAGTCACTCTATTTCATCTACACGTGCATGTGCCTGACTCACTAACAAAGAAGGCCACAAGTGGAAGCAACCTATGTATCAGTTTCTACCTATAAAATATTACTAAAATGTCCTACTGAGTTGTAACCTTGATGTTTTTATTGCGTAAAGGGCATCCTATCAAACGTGTTTTTAATAACTTATAGTTGAAGACCTCTTGGATACTGATAGTTACTGAAGGAGCCCCAACTGTAACAGCACAAATGACTACATTTACACCTAAGGCTATTGTACACAAAAGATTTGGTAGCTCAGCCTGCTATAAAGTAGAGGAAGTGCATGAGTCCACTCAAAATGGATGTCCAGGGTTGGCCATTATGCAGAAGGGCCCTTGCCTTTATCGCTGTACCTTGCAGCTTCCAGAAGTTACGGTTGTATCTGGAAGTTTTAAAAAGAAGAAGGATGCTGAGCAATCTGCTGCTGAATTGGCCTTAGAGAAGGTTGGTTTGTTTTCTTTTGTAGAATCTAGTATTTGGATGACTATCCAGATGTAGTCGCAGTTATTGCCACTCCCATGAATGGTGATTTTCCATAAAGGCATGGAAATTCTGTTTAATGTTCAACAGTTATAATTAGAATTAAGATTTCGACATTGATCTGTCTAATCTTCTTATGGCTGTTGCTTGGACATCACCCATCTTAATCTGGACATTTGATTTGTCTATATTCAATATGATTGTTTGTCAATTGCATATATATGTTTTCATGTATGATGAGGCATGAGCAGTTGTCCTGCTTTGGCAGCTAATTAGGCTCTTGCGCTGAGATTTGTCTTTGGCCAGATATGGAAAATAAAAGTTTTAGTTATATTTGAGTTTTGTTACCATAATTAGGAGGCAATTGCTTTTCATGCTCTACATCTTCAAAATGTTAATATATGTAGGGTTTAACATGTTTCAATGAATTGATACATTATCAAAGTATTGCTTCCAAGACTAAGTGTTTTTCTTTTCTTTCTTTATCAATATGGTTAGTAATGTTAATTTGTTTGCTGCAGCTAGGCATTAATCCCGCAACAAAAAGCCCTTCTCTGCAGGAAGCATGGGATGCTTTAGTCGCTCGTGTCAGTTTTTTATTTTCAGACGAGGTTGGTAAACAGTTAAAATTATGCTCTGCCACATAACTAAAAGTTTACATTTAATTTGATAAAAAAATATATGATGACCATATTTCTTAATTTCTATATCGATTGTCTAATTGCAGTTAATTGGACAAGATTCTATTAACTTGTTCTTTGACCTAGCATTCCTGTTATTCTTTGAATTTTGATAATTTGAATTTGGAAGCACTTACTGCTTATTGTATCCTGGTTGTGGTCCAATATGTATGCAATAGCATCTTTCTATGTTAAAACTTTGTCCCTAAATCACTTGGTTGTAACACATGCTTAATTTTTTGTGTTTACTCTTTCAAATTCTTCTTTACCTCTCTCTCTCTCTCTCTCTCTCTCTCTCTCTCTTTCTCTCTCCCACTTTCTTCTCTACTTGTGATTTTGCTTTTGTTGTCAATGTCTCAGTTTGCTGTGGTTATGTGAAAAAGAGGGTGAATTAGCTGATATACTTTTTCTTGACCTTGATTGCTTTATAAGTTTATGAGATTATTGATGCGTTGAAATTTTTTAGTTATCACTTTGACCTTTTCTCTTATGTTTCACTTTTTTAGTTCCTTTCAACTCTTCATCCGCTGAGTGGTCACTTCAGAGCAGCTTTGCAGAGAGAAGGTGATCTTTCTGGGCAGATTCCTGCTTCTGTTGTTGCCATCTTTGATGCAACACTTTGTAATATGTGTAAATCCCTTGATCCTAAGGTGGAGTCCAATCCTTTCTTGGTTATACCGTATGTTGTGAGGGCTGCTGCTGGATTATCTGAACTTATTTCTACTTCTGAGGAAGAGCTCTGGTTTAGGAGGCGAAATCCATACGCTCCTGAAACAGTGGAGTCATCATCTATCCAGCAATTAGGTTCCACTGAAATCTTTTCAATTGAAGCCATAAATGTACCATCTTCACTAGAGAAGACTGTTGAAAGAGTAATCCTTAATGTCTCATCTTCTGGATATTTCCTGGATGTTATTGCAAAACAACTTGGGTTATCGAAAGCTTCTGACGTTCTGATCTCAAGGTATGTGGAAGGGATAATGGGGAAAAATCTGGGAGGACAGTTTGTTGACTCTGTAACATTCTGTGCTTAATGTGTGGTACAAATTCTTTGACAGGCCTATAGGTAAGGCTTCCTCTGAGACAAGACTGTACTTTGCTGCTCCCAAGCAATATCTGTTGGATATGTCTTCAGATCTTCTAAATGCCAAAGAAGATTGTAACTCTGAAGGATCTTTGAATGCAAGAGCAAGTTACTTGTCTGGCCAAGATATATATGGTGACGCTATTTTAGCATCCATTGGATACACGTGGAGGTCCAAAGACCTTTTCTATGAAGATGTAACCCTGCAATCATATCACAGGTCTTGTCTGACTTATCCTATATTGATTGTTCACCTTCATATCCTGTTTAAAAGACTTCTCCACAAATTTAATTTCCCTAATTCTTTTAAGGATTCTTCTGCTGTCAGTGCTTGATTGTGTCAAAATTCTGACACACTTCAGTAACATATGGGATTTGGGATTTCTCTTAAGGAAGAAAAGATCCACTTCTTCGGTGTTTTTAGTACTTTTTTTTTTTTTTATATATATAATGTTTAACTATTCCTGAAAAGTTACAAAGAAAAGAGGAACCTTACTCCCTTTTTCATGCTGCATCATTCATTAATAAAGTGTACAGCATTGCATTATTCAATCATACTTAAATCTAAGTCTACAGGATGGTCATTGGCAAGACACCAGGTGGAATTTACAAGTTGTCCAGAGGGGCAATACTTGCAGCTGAGTTACCTTTGGCATTTACTACCAATGCAAAATGGAAGGGTTCCTTTCCAAGGGAGATACTCTGTACATTCTGCCGTCAGCACCGGCTTGAACCCTTCTTCTCTACTCAAAGCACTCTAGAAGAATCATCTGAGTCACCAAAATCACACAAGAAGTTAAAGGTGACAGACTTGCCTGTGAAAGAGGCACAATATGCAAATGGCTGTGTTGTTGCTGCTGGCGTAAAGGACTCGGTTGAATCCGGAGGTAGCTTTAGATGTGAAGTGAAAATAGTTTCTAAATTTCAGGATTTTATTTTAGAGTGCTCACCGAAAGATTCTTTTAAGAAACAGAGCGATTCCATCCAGAATGTTTCTTTGAAAGTTCTGTTATGGTTAAATGCATATTTTCGAGATCCAACTGTGCCTTTGGAGAGACTAAATGCTTCTGCTGATGGCCTTAACATTAGATTTGATCCCCAAAACTTTATTAAAGTATTTCTGCTGTGCCAACATATTCATAATGTTAGGTGTAATGAAACTGAAGAAGGAAAATCAGTATGTTCCAACTCTGTGAATGTGTCATATGCTCTGCCTGGACATGAATTTCGTTCTCCAAATATAGAAGGACCAGATTCTGGTGTTACTCCATCTAATGGATCCTTATCATCTGTAAGTTATTCCGTATCTTTAGTGACTGAAGGTGAACGTATGAAAGAACTTCTGGAGAGTAGTGATGACTTTGAGTTTGAGATAGCGTCTGGAGCAGTGATTCCACATCTCGAGACAGTTGTCATGCAAATGACTGTTGGTCAGTCTGCTTTTTTCAGTATGGATTTGCCCCATCAGGAGTTGATTTTAGCTGCAGCTGATGATTCTGCTAGGATGCTTTCCTTGTTGTCTTCAAGTGAGTTTCTCAGAAACAATTAGATGCATGATGTTTCATTCAGGCTGTCAAAAAGGATTTCACTTGGACAATTTGGACATGCAATATAACTATTTGTGAAAAAAAAAAAAAAAAACACATGGTTATTGATATTCATCAATAACTGAACCTATGTTGTTCTTCTTGTTATATTTCTTTTAAAAACTGTTTGTACTGAGATCTTACAGGTGATTCATTTCTTTTGGGTGTTACTGTTCTTCAGAGACCTGCTTCTTGGAGTACACTATAACTTTGTTGCAGGTAACAGAACCTCTGGAGGATAGAATGGAGCAGGCTCTTTTCAGCCCTCCACTTTCAAAACAGCGTGTCGAATATGCGGTGCAAAGCATCAAAGAATCTTGCGCCACTACTTTGGTAAATTAGTTTTTAAAATCTTCTGACTTTAAACTTGTTATCAAGCTGAAAAGAAAAAAATAATAATACTCTGGTAGACATATGTGATAGAGTCAATTTCATGCCCTTTGTAATCGTTGCAGGTTGACTTTGGATGTGGCTCTGGTAGTTTGTTGGATTCTTTATTAAACTATCCAACTTCTCTGGAAAAAATTGCTGGTGTTGACATTTCACAGAAGAGTCTTACCCGTGCGGCAAAGGTCTGAACCATTATAGAACTTTGAATTTGCATGTAAGCATTTATGGAAGAAATAATATGATGAGTGTGTCAGGACCAATACTGATAGGTAGTTGCTAGGTAGGGAATTTGTCACCAGAAAGCTTTGGTGTAGCCAAAACATTGAGGGAATCAGTGTGACATCTTACCTTCCTGGTAGACTTGTGATTCACTTTGTTATAAGTAATATTCTAAGTTATGGTCACGAACATTAATAGTGGTTTTACTTTATTATAAAGGATCCTTTGTTTGGGTGAACCTGTTTGCATGGTCATAATGGGTACAAGAAACAAAATATTCTGTACTGAGTGTGCTGATTTGATATGATGTTCTTTGTTTGTTTCTTCCATAAAGTTTGTTTAGTTAACCACTTGTCTTAGACAAGAATCTAAATTTTCTGTTTAACATTGCAGATACTTCATTCCAAATTAGATGCCAGTATGTCAGCCATAAATTCTGCAGTTCTGTATGACGGTTCAATTACAGCTTTTGATTCACGATTGAGTGGATTTGATATTGGTACTTGCTTAGAGGTAACCTCTTACCCTTTTTTTTCTTCTTTTCTTTAAGACCTGGCTTTACGAAGAAGATTGCTATTTATTTTTCACTTAAAAGAAAAAAACAAAGCGACACCGAACTCTTTGATTGATTTATTTATTTTACTTTATATCTATTTAAGTCTCATACTCAGTCCTTACTATTTACCTTTCAATTTATCTTTTCATGTATGCCAATTTGTCTAAGGTTTCTTTCTCTTTTATAGTCTTAGCAGTTGAATTTGACTATACAAGTTTTTATCTGTTCTCATCTTTTCCCCTTTAGTACTACTTGAAGACTAGTATTCTACATGCTACATAATGCTTATCAATGTCAATGAACCACTGATATTTGGTTATGTTGGGTAACTGCAAACTAGCCAGTAGCCTTTGAATTGCACACATAAACACTGGCTTGCCATTAATGTTCATCACTGTTACCAGATTATGCCTCCTGTAAATATTCCTGTTTGCACTGAAATCAAGTATGATGTCCCTGTTCTTTAGTAATTGGTTTTTATTGTTGCTTACTCTGATTGGAAAATCATAGGTCATAGAGCATATGGAGGAAGATCAAGCATCTGAGTTTGGCAATGTGGTACTGAGTTTATTTCGTCCAAGGGTTCTTATTGTCTCCACTCCAAATTATGAATACAATGTGATACTCCAGAAATCCAATTTGTCAAGCCAAGAAGATGATCCTGAAGACAAAAATCAAGCACAATCATGTAAATTTCGTAACCATGACCACAAGTTTGAGTGGACAAGAGAACAGTTCAATTGCTGGGCAACTGAATTGGCCACGAGGCACAATTACAGTGTTGAGTTCAGTGGGGTTGGGGGATGTGGTGATACAGAACCAGGTTTTGCTTCCCAGATTGCTGTCTTTAGAAGGGGACCTGTACGTCAGGAAGATGTTCTTCCAGAGGTTTCAGATATGGAACATCCTTACAAAGTTATATGGGAATGGAGCAGCAACGATAGCTCAAGATCTGCTCTGACAAACTGAGACACTCGTGCAGCATTTTCAGAGCCCATGAAACAATGTTTTATTTTGACTTAGAACTGGATTCGGTGGATCTGTCTGACTTAAAACGAGGTTTTGAAGGGGGGGATCCTTACCTCAGGGAGATGATCTTCCAACTTGCAGATTTGGAACATTATGACATAGTTATATGGGAATGTAATAGTACAACTAGCAATAGGGATTAAGGAGAATAGATTACCAGCCCGTTATGTGCCGTTTGATGAGTTGTTAAGTTAAATCAACTCATCCACTAACGCTAATGTGGTGGTGATGCTCACTGCGGATTAATGGCATTGAGCAAATCTATTCTCAGAAATAGGTAATAGGTCTTAGATATGCTCTCCGACAAATCAATGTTATGCAACGTTATGACTTATTTTTTTGTTGTCTGTGGCCTATTAGGCTTACAGATTTGCATGAGAGAATTTTTCTTATATGATCATGCATTGCTGTGTAGGTGCAGAATGTATTTGTGTATTCTCATATCTACACGGAAAAGATAAGAAGGAAAAAAAAAACATGTTTTAAACCCTACATATGCAGATGTAGCCAGTTCCTTTATGCCTCAGGCTAAGATAATGTTAATTCAGTTACATTAACAATCATCCTTCTCCCATTGACTTGGTCTTGCAGGTGGACAAAAATATAAGGCAATATAACTGATAATTCTGACCATATCAGCCCCCAGCCGGAGCAAGGTGCGCAAACAAAAAGAAAATAAAAAGGTGCTTCAGATTTTCTATAAGCTTGCTTCTGCGTCTTTTTAGCAAGATGCTATTACAATTTACATATTCTTGACATCCTTCTTTGAAGCCAAGTCAAATAAATTGGACCCGGATGTATTTTTAGCAAGATGCTTTGGCTTAATATGTTTAACATATGTATGCATGAAGAAATTCTAAATTCACATCACATTCACACAAGGAATAGAAAATTAAGAAAGGATTATATCCTTGAACAAATTTTGGATTTAATGGATGTGCATGTGCCTCCTTGTTAACATTTGGCCTTACCAGAACTTTCAATACTTTTCCACTGTCTGTAAAGCAAGGCCGGCAGCATTTTCTTTTATATGCTTGCTTGTTCTTCATTCAGAACCATCATCCAGTTCTTGCTTCTCTATAAATAAGCCAGTTCATACATCAATTGCTTCACATCTCTCTCTCTCTCTCTCTCTCTCTCTCTCTCTCTCTCTCTCTCTCTCTCTCAAATTTTCATTTGCAATATATAACTTGATAATCTCATAGAAAAAGCTGAAAAATTAACATGGCAAACCAAATTCTTCTGTTGACTACTTTCCTAGCTATGACATGTGCTCTGGTCATTGCTTTTGAGCCTAGTCCTTTGCAAGATTTCTGTGTTGCTGACACTACTAGCTCAGGTGGGTTTCAAAAATTCAAAATTTTCGATTTATTTAGTATGCATTTAAAAAATATGTATCCTTCTTCTTCTTCCTATACTTAATCGTCCAATGACTTTAACTTTGTGTGTTTGTCTTGTCAATTAAATTTGTGCATCACAGTGACCAGAGTGAATGGGCTACCCTGCTTGGACTCCAAGCTAGCACAGGCTGATCATTTCTTCTTCAGTGGACTTCACATCCCAGGCAACACCTCAAACCCTGTTGGTGGAAAAGTCACCCCAGTCAATGTGGTTCAAATTCCAGGACTCAACACCCTCGGCATCTCTCTGGCTCGCATCGACTATGCTCAATGGGGTGTTATCCCTCCCCACACTCATCCCCGTGCCACCGAGATTTTGACCGTCCTAGAAGGCAGCCTCTATGTTGGCTTTGTGACCTCAAACCCTGACAACAAGCTCATCTCAAAGGTCCTTTACAAGGGTGATGTGTTTGTGTTCCCTGTTGGGCTAGTTCACTTCCAGCAGAATGTGGGAAAAGGAAATGCCGTTTCACTCTCTTCTTTGAGCAGCCAAAACCCTGGAGTCAACACCATTGCCAACGCTGTTTTTGGAGCCAATCCTTCAATCTCAGATGATATTCTGGCCAAGTCCTTCCAGGTGGACAAAACCGTAATTAGCAGTCTTCAGGCAAAATTTTAGATGTTTTCCCTGGAAAACAGTTTCTCATATTTCATATCATCCCTCTGTTTATGCTTTGTGATTTGCATCTTGTGAGCTGAATTTGTAGAAGTAGAAGCGTGTATTAAAATCTCCATGAAAATCTGATGCTTTTCATTGGAATTTCTTTGTTAAAGTACGAACACATTGTAATTTTTGTCTCAATCTTGATTCATATTTGAGTGGCCCTTGTGGAAGATGTCATTTGCTTACATGGGAATTTTCAGTTTCACAATAATTTGACTAAACAAACCATATATCAGCTTGTTTGAGTGGTTTTCTATTTAGCTCAAGTTGTCTGTAACTTTTAGTCAATCTTTCATTAAACAAGTAACATATACAAGACTTTCCTTATCTTACTTGATACGCAAGAATCTTAAAATTACTAGGAAATCTAAGACTTTCCTAGTCCTACTTGATACACAACATTCAGCAGATTCAACTCTATATTGAATGACTAATCATATTAGTCCGATCATAAAACGCATAGCGAGCTCACATGATCGATTCATAAACGAATGAAATAATTAAACATGGTTGGCTTAATTTCCTAATTGAAATAGGATTATTTAATCTTCCAAGTAATTACTTAATTCCCAAGCTAAAACATAACTAGGTTTAGGGCTTGGACATTCTATATATGGCAAAGCTCTGCTCTCTTATTCAACTTCACAGCCAATATTACCTTTGAATATTGATCTTTCTCTGTTTGAGTAAATTAAAGCTTCAAGAAACTATTAATTGGTCATCAATTCAATGGTGTTCAAGTTGAGCTACCATCTTCGCATGTCCTCGTTCAAGAACCAAAACTCATCACAACAGACCACAGGCGCCACCTCCAATCTTGAAATCTGCACGAGGCAGAGGCTCCAATTCGAACTCCTAACTTACCAAAACGACGTCGCGTCCCACACTTTGCTCGATGACGTGGTTCTCCATTGTTGACCACAAAGAGCCTCATTGTGCCTCCCCGCGTCATAGTGTCGCCCACACTGCGCCAGCTCTTCGTTCGCAATGCCCTCGCAAGTTTGAGTATCAACCACCGCGTGTGCGAGCCGGGCCGATGATAGAGAAGTATGTGATGCAAATAGCTGAGGCAGCTGAGGCTATTGGGGTCAGAGAGTTTGGGGTGGTGGCTGAGGTTGAGGTCATAAAAGTTGATATTTTTGGTCAACAAGTAGTGTTGGGCAAGACAGTGTACTCAGCCTCTTTATCCGAGTTTGATCACTCTTCCTGTACATTAGAGTAGTGTAGAACACTGTCAAGTGATTATTTTTTATCAATTAGGAGGATAATCAAAGTATATATATTTGTGATGTTCGATAGTTAATTATTGTTAACTTTAAGGTGATGATATAATTTCGTTGTGAGTGTATTTGCATGTTGTAACGATATCTTTAACAATATAATTTTTTTTTTTGGATAAAAACAGTATCAAATTATTATCTTTTATTATTATAATATATATATATATATATATATACACGCACAATATTGGGGAAATATTCGGATAAGACTATTCATAATCGGATAAGAATATTTACCTCTCCTAGTTCAATTCTCCTCTTTCCCGAATATTATCTTAGTGTAGAGGTAAACATTTTTTTGTTTTATTCACAAATTTTTTTTACCTCAATAATTAATTTGGATAATATTTTCGGATAAGATTTCCGGGTTCCTATGTGTCAAGACTATTCATAATTGGATAAAATTTTCGGATAAGATTTTTAGGTTCAAATTTCGGATGAATTTCAAAATCCAATATAAGTCATTAAGAATTACTACTACTAAAATAAAATACAAGGTGAAAGAGATGAAAATGTTGAGTGAAGAGTGAATAAAATGTTGAGTAATTGTAGAAGTAGAATAAAATGTATGAGAATTGGTGTTGAAAGTGAAGGGTATTGATAGGTATTTATAGGAAAAAAAAAAATCAGAATTTTATAGTTTTTTTTTATAAAAAATTTCGATTTTTTTTCATAATTTTATTGCTGGAAAATCGCTAGCCGTTGGATGAAGGCTGTGGAATCAAATCGGAGCGCTGGGGGCGTGCCATGTGGCTTCCAGCTGTTGGGCCTGCGTCGCGTTGACGTCAGTGCACGCTGGTTCAAATTTTTTTTACTGTTGGTGCGTGCAATGCACGTGCCAACGGTAAAAAAAATTTGATTATCGCGTGCTCGACGTCAGCCTGACATCAAGGTGGCGTCACACCCCTCGTTTTGGACCTCGGGCGGAAGTTGCCTTCGGGCCAGCCCGGGTTAGTGGACCCACACCTCCCCCGGCCCTGGGCTGTCCGCTTGAACGCAATTTTTTTTTCTCCCCCAAACTCGGGCTGGGCTCCATCGCTGGAGCTGCTCTTAGAAGTGTCAAATAGACCGAGCTGACTCGAACATTGCACAAGTTTGGCCCAATTAAGTAAGGCCTGACACGACACGGTCCGATTAACGTGGTTACTTCTCTTTCCCATCTCATAATATTGATTTGATTGTTATAATTTGAGTGTTTAATCAATATAATGGGCTAGTCTATTTATTTAAAAATAATTAGATGATTTAACCATTTTCAAATTTGTCATGTTTTTTTGGGTATAGATGATCTTTAATGGTGGCGTATAAAGTATAGATGACTACCATCATCGTACTATGTTGCGGGATGAGAAGAAAAAGATAGCATTTCACTTTTGTTTAAAACAAATTTATACTGTTTTTGGTTTATATATATATATATATATATATGATCCATTAAATAAATACTTGTAAAACCATGACTTTTCATGAAATATTTTTCTCTGTTTTTGTTTTCATCGATCAGCTTCTTATTATATCAACCAAAGCTGCAAAAACCCAAAAACAAAAACGAAAAAACCCAGTTTGGTACGTGCCAAACACACGTGCGAATGCGTCCCTAATCCCAACGGCTAGTAATTATAAATAAACGGCTATTTTTCTGTTTTCTTTTTGCGTCTACTTTCTCTCATTCACCTTCGCTCACCTTTCTACTTTTTCTTTCACTTTCTCTGTGATTTCTCCCACTTTCTCACCAATTCCCAGAAAACCCATAATAATATAAACAATCTCCCGGCAGGACAAACTACTGGTTTTCCTTGCCTCTACAAGAAGACGCTTTCTGCTCGATCAAGAAACGAGTCTGAACATTTTTCTCAATACTAAAAACACTTTCTTGGAGATTCAAGAAAAGGGTCTCAAGATTTTCTCGAGAAAATTGACTTTCTCCTGAGTAATTTTATAGATTTTCTCTCAAAGTAGGCAATGTGGACCAGAGACAAGAGTTTACACACCAGAGGCTTCTCGACGCCGCCTCCGACATGGAAGTCAGGGCCGCCAAACCCTCCGATGGTGCCAATGTCGGAGAGAAAGAGAGTGTCGCCTTCAGACGGAGGCGATCTTTTTCATGTCATGCATAAAGTGCCTGTTGGCGATTCTCCGTACGTCAGAGCCAAACAAGTTCAGGTAAGCAAGTTTGAATTTTTATGGGTAAATTTGATTTTAGTAATTTGGCATTCAGTGTTCGTTTGGTTCTTTTTCAAGATTAGCCACTGTCTTCCTTTGTTGTTAATTGGTCTGTATGTTTTGGGATTTGTATCTTAAGCTGACTCAATTTATTTTTTATGGAAAGCAAGAACTTATTACCAATTCTGTTGATTACATTAATGCAGATTATCTTGGACCCATTTGTTTTGGGGAATTTGTTAAGACAAGGAAGAAGGAAATGAACTATGAAGTTTTGTTCTTGTGTGAGTAAATGGGCTGAGTTTTGTTCTTGTTAATACAAGCTGAGTTGATTGGTTGTCCTGTGAAATCACTGTTTAAATGGGCTGGGAAGTATTGGGTAAATGTATAACTCAAAGCATGTATAAGATTTAGTGATCACACTTTGGAGTTCTGATAAAAGTTACTAGAGTTGATCTTTAAAACTTAACCATTTGAATTTTTTTTGGTTAAAGCATGATTGGGGTTTTTTTTTTTTTTTTTTTTCACTGTTATATGTATTTGATCAATTTTCATTTCTTGAAATTCAGTTGATAGAAAAGGATCCAAGCAAAGCCATATCCCTCTTCTGGGCTGCTATAAATGCGGGGGATCGAGTTGATAGTGCCTTGAAAGACATGGCAATTGTGATGAAACAATTGAATCGATCGGAGGAGGCAATTGAAGCTATCAAATCTTTTCGTCATCTCTGCCCGCATGACTCTCAGGAATCTCTTAACAATGTGTTAGTTGAACTGTACAAGGTAAAAGCACCTCCATTTCTTCAACAAGTTACTTATATTTCATTAGCACTTTTATATGCTGCTTTAACTCCGTCACTGTAGAAGATATAAAAGTAGTCTACAAGTGATGTTCAACACTTCTAGAAAGTTTAGAGCTCAAATCTGAGTACCTTTTTTTTTTTTTTTTCACACTATGTTGAGGTGACTAAGAGGCTAAGAGTGAATGATTAATATTATAGATGCATTTCTGAATATCTATCATGATAAAACATTTTCAGGTATATCAAACTTCTTTTTGTGTGTGTGTGTATGTTTATGCATTGCTCAGTTTGTATTTACATTTACCGGTTTTGCAGAGGGCGGGGAGGATTGAAGAAGAGATTGAAATGCTTCAATCCAAATTGAAACACATCGACGAAGGTATAGCTTTTGGTGGAAGGAGGACAAAGACCGCAAGATCTCAGGGGAAAAAGGTTCAAATTACTGTTGAACAAGAGAGATCAAGGTGAATATCACAGCTTTCTCATTCTTCTTACTAATTTTGCCACAAAGTTTTTGCATAATTAGATGACTTAGGTCCTTTATCAATGCAGAATACTAGGAAACTTGGCCTGGGCTTACTTGCAGCAAGGTAATTACAAAACTGCTGAAGAATATTACATGTAAGTTTTCTTGCATCCTTCTCTATATTCCTACGTGTGAAACCATATTTTCTTTTATATATATATATATATATGATTTATTCCATAAAAATCTCAGGAAATCTCTGTCATTGGAGCTGGATAAGAACAAGCAGTGCAATTTAGCAATCTGCTTGATGCACATGAACAGACTTGCAGAAGCAAAATCTCTGCTTCAAGTTGTAAGAGCTTCATCTGGAAATAAACCAATGGATGAATCTTATGCTAAGTCCTTTGAGCGTGCATTTCAGATGCTGACTGAAATAGAGGCAAAATCAGTTTTAAGACCAATTCAACTGGATGAAAACTGCTGCAAAGAAATTTCAAGATCTCCTATATCACCCATCAACAGAAACTCGAAACAAGTTAATAGCTTGACAAATGAAGGTCAGCATTATGTTTCTGGATGCATGATCTCCAGAAGATGGGCAGATGGACATGAAGAAGAGACTGTATCTCTTAATAAGTGGAAGAAAGATTGTTATTTCAAAAACTCATGTGAGGGCAGGTCTAGTTTTTCCAGCAGAATGAAGGAAAATCAGGGTGGTATCGTTGGAACAGAAACAACTCCATATTCAAAAACATTCTTTTCTCCAGCTCCTGATATATGGAATCGAGAAGTTCTATTTACACAACCAAGAAGATCTTCACGGGGATTTAATGATGGACATCAGACTAGGGAAATATGGGGACGTGGTGTTGGCAGTTCAAATAAAAAACCTTCATTTGAGCCATGTTCAAGAGCAGAAAACATGCGAGCACATGTTGTTCGAAGTCTCAATGAAGATTTGCTAGCTTCAACAACTGGAAAGTCAGAAGTGGCATTTCAAAACTCAGTATCTAGTATTTCTTCACCAATTAGCAGAGATTTGAGGAGGAGGCCCCAAAAAGATGCAGCAGTACGATCTGTTTTGCAACCTATATCAAGTGGAAATTGGAAGTGTACTTCTCGGGCAAATGATGGCTGTTTCCAACTGACAGATGAAGCTGTGGTGGTCAATTCTTCCCAGAATGCTGTGAATGGAGACTGGAGAAGGACCAGTTGGGAAAATGGTGGTATGAAGAAATCTGTAGAACCACAAATGGTAGGTGAAGATGCAAAAGCACTAGAAATTTCCACTGATGGAGGTCAGAATCAGAGTCCTGATACAACTGTTTTAGGCAGCATGGAATGGAGGAATGCTTTTGTGGAAGACTGCTTTGGAGAGAACACTTCCGGTAAAGTAGATGATGTCCATCAACCTGTAGCAGAAAATCAAAAGCCGGCCCCTGATTTTTCAATGTACAGTAAGGGTAAGAAAAGTTGGGCAGATATGGTTGAAGAAGAAGAACAAGAATTGCTGAATGGAAGAACTGAGTATTTTGATAGTTGGGATACTGAAGATGGGTTTAACAATGAGAACCTGAATTGCAACATAACCCCTGAAAGTCCTTGTCTACAAAGTCAAATGAAAAGTTTGGGCCAAAAGCTTCAATCCACTGATCTTGTAGATGAATATGTATCTGGAAATGCTGCTTCATCAAGGAATCCTACCGTGCGCCGTTCTTTGTGCTTTGGTCAGCAGCAGGAGCAAGAGTCAGTAGATTACATCAGTTCATCACCAGTTCCAAAGGAGGCTTTGAATTTTGAAGGCTCTGACTCTGTGGAGGCAAATGGGAAGGGTTCTATTTATGGAAAGAATTCGAGTTTCAGTAGGAGAAAAAGGTTGCAGAGTTTCCAGGATATAACTGAATTTCAAGACAGTCCATGAGCTTTGAATCAGTTACAGACAGAGAACAAATGTCCCCATAGAAAAACTGCAGTGTTTGTTCATGCCAATTGATATACAGTATTATATAGTACTTGTTGGAGTATCTCTGTATGATTCAGTCTCTTCTTTCCATCTCAGTGTGTCATTGTTGCTTCGAGCTTTGTTTGTATCTCTCACATATTCATTTGTATATAGGAATGACTCGATAACTTGTTGCTCCTTCAGTTACTCCTTCTTTAAAAAAAAAAAAAAAAAAAAATTTGTTGGTCGGATTTAGACATACGAATGATTGATAGTTCGTGTATGAATTTAAAAACACACCCATCATTTGGGTAATTTTCTGTATTTGACCCATTTAAAAAAAATAAATAATTATTTGATCAAATTAAAGAAAAGAACTACAAAACTATTTCTAACACCTAAAAATTAGGTTTGTACACTTTTTTTTTTTTGACACAGGGTAATTTCGCTTCGGCTTTGGGTTAAATTCGTAATCAAACCGGGTGAGGGGAAAGTTTGGGCCGGTTACACCGGGTTTGGTTTTACCACTTCCAGCCCACAACTGGACAACAGAGGCCGAACACCCAGGCGCACACTCTCTTTGCTTAGCTAGTAAAAGCAGTAGCTACCCATACGCTTCCAGTCAGTCACCGCCGTCGCGTTTACTTTCCACTTTGCAGGTAATCTGAACTTGTCCCACCTTTCCTTCGCAATCCCGTGCGCAAATTCAGAATGGACAATTTTTCTCTACCGTTTCTCGCCAGCCAAGCAATAGACAAAGAATGTTTTTCTTTTTCTTTTCGTGCATGTTTAATATTAATTGAGTTGGTCTGATTGAAGGCGGTGATGGACAGTCAGATTCTATGTTTTAATCGCAGCAGCAGTCATTGTTTTATCAAACGACAATATCATCCTCTAATCGCTGCGCCGAAAACTACAAATCTTTTTCTTCGACGAGGTATGAGGCCACCATTTGCTCGATTTCATGAATTGATTGGTTCATGTTTTTGATTGTGGTATCAAAATATAATGCTCAATTGAAAGAGTGAATTTTACTCAGTTTCTGCTAACCATCGAATATAATTCAATTGTTTTCACCATATATGTTAAATTTCAAGTCAACTGAATATATCCAAGCATTCCATCTGTATTGTATCAAGTTGGTATTTTTCGTATACATGTTTATGCTAGAAATTGAGCTTTCTTGATTGTTTATGTGCTGACCATTGATTTCTTTATTCATGTTCACAATATATGTCAAATTGTAAGTCCGTTTGGTATCTTTAACCTTTTCATCTGTACTATACATTAAGTTAGTACAGTGCTTGTCAGTATCGGATTGACTTGAAATTTGGTGAAATCGTTGGCATGATTAGGATATGGTCAACAGTTGGATTGAAAAGTACGAATCCTCTATAAAGTTATTCAGATGTGTAAAGCTAATGAGTTTTAGATTTATGTCAGTTGACGCATCTATTTTTTGTGCAAATAAAGTGTGCAAACTTACCCAATAAAGGACGTTTTTATACTTAAAAGGTAAATTTATGTATAAATGCTGCTTGTCTGTCCATATATGCAAGTTATGCGGTAGATGATAGATGCTTATGTATACAAGTTAACTCCTGTGAGCTGAGTAAGCTTTGGAATCTGTTTCCTGACCCAGAAATGTAATGCTATTTCTTATTTGTACTTGTTTTCCCTGATATTCTAAAGTTGACTCTTGGCTTAGGGTTTGCTTGTAAGGGAACAACTTGCTCAATGAAGTCTTACAGGTTGTCTGAACTATCTCCACCGGAGGTTGAAAGCCTGAAAGCCCGTCCTCGAATTGATTTTTCTTCCATTTTTAGCACGGTGAGCTTTTCTTTTGTTCCCAAATCCTGACTGTTCTTTGAAAACCTGTCATTTTTTGGGGTATTTATATTCATAAATGAAGTAGCTCATTAATTATAGTAGCTGTACTTGGTTAGGTCAACCCAATAGTTGATGATGTTCGCAAAAGAGGCGATGCTGCGATTAAGGAGTATGTACTTCTTTGATTATTATTTTTAATTAATTTATTGATTTATTATGATGTATATTAATGAACATGTTTGTTTATGCAGCAATTTTACTAATAAAGTAAATTTTTTTTTTTAAAAAAATATGTTTATTTTTTCTCTCACACAGATATACTGCAAGGTTTGACAAAGTAGAACTGGATAACATTGTCGTAGAAGTTTCTGAGCTTCCAGATCCAGAGGTATTGCTATTTAGACATGTTTTCTAGATACAAGATATTTATTTATGTTTTCAATTCTGATATCATCCTCATGCAGCTTGATGCAGCTATTAGAGAAGCATTTGACGTGGCATATGACAACATATATGCATTTCATTTTGCTCAGAAATCAGTTGAGAAAAGTGTTGAGAACATGAAGGTAAGCCTATATTGTAGCTTGCTTCTTCCTATATACACAGAGCCTTTACGCATCTTTAACCTCTTAGGGTGTCAAATGTAAACGGGTGGCGAGAAGCATCGGTTCTGTGGGTGTTTATGTTCCAGGAGGAACTGCAGTTTTACCTTCAACAGCTCTGATGCTCTCAGTTGTAAGTTGATCATATTTGTTGTAAAAGTTTCCCTGTGGTCTTTATCATGGTTATCGATTATTATGTTGCAATGATTTGATGGACTTCTGCTTTATCATGTGCACCAGCCTGCACAGATTGCTGGGTGTAAAACTGTTGTTCTTGCAACTCCCCCAAGTCAGGATGGCACCATATGCAAGGTATGTGCCAGGCATTCTTTACTTTGGACGGAATGCATTATGAGGGGATTCCTAAATGAGAGCTGATCATTTTTGTTTTGCCCTTCAGGAAGTACTATATTGTGCAAAGAAGGCTGGTGTAACTCACATCCTTAAAGCTGGTGGTGCTCAGGTTTATAAACACCGAAAGTATTCTTATATACTTCATTACATACAGCAATCTGACAATATTTTTTGCTTTGCAGGCAATAGCTGCTATGGCTTGGGGTACCAAATCTTGCCCAAAGGTGTTAGTTTCCCATTATGTTGTTATTATGATTTTCGTAACTTATGCAGATATTTGTGCTAAGGCCTTAAATTTGTTGCTAAGTTTTTAACTCGGGTTCTGAACCTCTGAGCATGATTTCTTTTGAATAAAAATAGAGGACCAAAGTTAGCTTAGCTAATATGTTGTAATTTTTCTTTCAAATTTCATAAAAGAATTTTCTGTATCTAATTTTGTTTTCAAATAATTTGCAGGTTGAAAAAATTTTTGGCCCTGGAAATCAATATGTCACTGCTGCAAAAATGATTCTCCAGGTACACATTTTTACCATTAGAAGTTGTTTTCATAACTTTTGTTGAAGTTGAAAAATGGGAGTTATGGGAGATTTATTGTTTTTACCATCTTGATTTGACTTCCTACCCGCCCTTCTAATTTTCTTAACAGAACAGCGAAGCCATGGTTTCAATTGACATGCCTGCAGGCCCTTCAGAAGTTTTGGTCATTGCTGACAAACATGCCAGTCCTGTTCATATAGCTGCGGATTTGCTTTCTCAGGTATGCTTCTTTAAGTTTGTGATTGATCACTTTCATAATGAAAGGTTCAGGCTGTTCTGTTTTGGTTCATTTTTTCTGCTGTGACGTAATGGTAAAATCCAACGGTATTAAGTGTATCCTGCCTGAAGTGTTACAATATGACAGGTCTCGTTTAATTGTTTATATTAAAACCAATTCGAATATTCCTGCCTGTTAGATTCCACATTTAGAATTGAAACATAATCATATTAGGTACTTGTGATTCAGATGTCTTTGCTTGAAGTAAATGCAATTTTGCACCTTTACTGTTTGGAATATTAATCAACTTCAGTTTACTGAACTGCTTCAAGCAAGAGTACTATGTATTTAGTTTTCCCCTATAATAAGATATCTAGCTTTTACTACAGAATATATGAATTTTAGTATAATAAGGCACATTTGTTATTTGTTGCAGAAATTTTAGTGCATTATATGAAATCTAAATGCTTGATATAGTATTTGGGAATGCTTGTGGCCAACCTGATGTATGAGTAACTAATGCAATTTCAGGCTGAGCATGGCCCTGATAGTCAAGTTGTTCTTGTAATTGCTGGGGATGGTGTGGATTTTAAAGCTATAGAGGAGGAAATCAGTAAACAGTGCCAAAGCCTACCAAGGGGAGAGTTTGCCTCAAAAGCACTGAGCCACAGTTTCACAGTGTTTGCTCGTGATATGGTTGAGGTTTGTCCTTGCATCCTAATACGACATGTCTATCACCAAAACATCATTGGAATCACAATGAGGAAAGGGTTTCTTTTCGTATTTTTATGAAGAAGATTATGTTAGAATGTGCAAGTGTACATGCATTCATTTTTGTTTACTTGTATGTTGTTTGAGAAGTTCTGCGTGATTCTGAAACTAGACATGATTGTGGCTGTTTCAGGCAGTCTATTTTTCAAACTTATATGCACCCGAGCATCTGATCATCAATGTCAAGGATGCAGAAAAATGGGAGAGTTTCATTGAGAATGCAGGTATAGTTCTCTTATACTGTTACTTGACAGTGTTGTCCTTTTCTTTCTTTCATTTTCCTTTTCCTTTTGCTGCTAACTTTGGCGATGATTGCGAACGTAGATTTTTTTTTAGTGTCATGCCATTTATCACTAATTTGTTATTTACCTGTGCATTTTGCATGCATCACACTTTTTTCTTCCGGTCGTCGAAATAAGATGATTAGATATCTGAACTTTGATATCTTTCCCCTGCAGGTTCTGTATTCTTAGGACAGTGGACACCAGAGAGTGTGGGAGATTATGCGAGTGGGACAAACCATGTCCTCCCAACATACGGCTATGCGAGGATGTATGGTGGTGTGTCTTTGGACTCCTTCCTTAAGTACATGACAGTGCAGTCTTTGACAGAGGAAGGTTTGCAAAAGCTTGGCCCGTATGTGGCAACCATGGCTGAAGTTGAGGGACTAGAGGCTCACAAGAGAGCTGTAACCCTTAGACTTAAGGATATTGAAGCTAGGCAGGTTCCGAATGTGAGGTGATTACCGCGCAACCTTTCCCAAATTTGTTCTCCTCTTTGGTAGAATTGCCATTTTTGAGAACATGTACCAGCTAGCTGGTATTGAAATCTGCAAATGATGCAATTTTGATTGTTGTAATATATAAATTTGGCTTATTGTACTATATAAATTTGGTAAGCAAGCTGGTGGGTGGAATGGTGGGGCCAAAATAGGGATTAAACTGGTGTTGTAGGTTGATAATGTTTATTGAATAATCATTTCTTTCTTTTGAAGCCATTCTCATTTCTTTCTTTTATTTATTTTTAAATCTGATAAATGCAATAATAATGTTTTACAAAGCTTGGAAAATATGTTGTTGCTGTTGTTGAGATCGAAAGCTGTTCACTTTTGGACTTACCAGTGGAATATATGGCATCACCACCGTAATTATTGCATCATTCTTATTTTCAATTGTTGATCATCATTACCAAAAAAATTTCATTCTTGTATGTATTTTTGGCTTCTGTACCTAATTCAAATTGCTCTGTTCTTCCTAACCCTAATCTCATTTCCAAACTTCCCCCGCCATCATAGCTAACATTTTCATGCTTTCTTTTTCCCATTTGATCAGTCATGCGGATAGTAAGAGATTAATTCGCACGGCATGTTGTTAATCATGCAATTCGGTTTTACCTCATCAGACATGATTCTACCTAATCATAGAATTATACCTGATCAGAAATGATCCTGCCTAATTAAACACAATTTTACACCAGCTACCTCTTAGTTCAATGGTATTTTAATAGATAAATTCGATAATACTCCACGGGTAGAACTTGCCCATAAAAATCGGCTTGTAAAGAAACATTGCTCAAGATTTCTTAACCCATCTCAAGATATGTATAGTTTTTCAATATGAGATATTGGGTCCTAATAACACAATTCTCTGAATAAACATAAAATAAACTAATTTTCATCATATCATTCTCGAGATTAGGTTAACATTAAAAAGGATGTAATCAAGATGTTAGTTTCATGTAAATAAAAATTACTTAACAAAGGCTATTACAACTTTGATAACTTTACACTTCAATAGTTCAAAGGAAGGCTTATAATTCAAGCTACTAGCTCTTCACCATGCACCATTAAAATTCAAAATAAGTGACTTATGTGTAGAGAAATATCAATTTTCGTAGACCATTGCCCCTATAAAAAAAAGAAAAAGAAGCCTAAAAATCAGGTTCAAGGAATTGAATTGAATAAAACGTGACCAGTGACCACCTTGTCCAAAAAACGAAAGACAAACCAAGAACGAACGAAAGTAAGAAAGAAATAAAAGAGCCTTGCTTGAAAACCCAAAACAGATCTGCAAGGTCACTGACTACTTTGTAGTCACCTCTTCTCTCTCTCTCTCTCTCTCTCTCTGGGCATTGCAATTTTGATGTATTTAGCCTTCATATGATTGAATCTCTGCATTCCCGGATCTGAGTCTCTCTCTCTCTCTCCCCCAATTTCTCTCACCTGCTGATTGGCTTCTGAGAAAAGAAGAGAAAATTTGTCTGGATCATTAGACGATTTGTTGGATTGCAGTGCATTATCATATCGTAAACAAATCCATCATCTCGTATCGCCGCTTTACTAATCAACAATCCGCATTACCAGATCTGAGGTACATTTTCTCTCTTTCTTTCTTTATACGTATCAGTTCAATCGTGAAATTCACCTCCCCTGATTGTTTGCTGAGATAAGAAAACAATGAATTGATTAGATTGAAAGTATTATCAATTGGATAGCCTTGAGACGTGATTTGTATTGCTGAATTGAGTTTCAATCAATTAAAGAGGTGTCGGTTGTTTGATCTTGATTTCAATCAGGGCATTCAATTGTGTTTTGAGATGCTGACGAAATTCGAGACCAAGAGTAATCGAGTGAAGGGGCTGAGCTTTCACAGCAAGAGGCCATGGATCTTGGCCAGTCTCCACAGCGGTGTGATCCAGCTCTGGGATTACCGAATGGGCACTCTCATCGACCGTTTTGACGAGCACGATGGCCCTGTACGTGGTGTCCATTTCCACACCTCTCAGCCGCTTTTCGTCTCTGGAGGTATAACATCAAAATTCAAAATTTTATGTTTTCTGTTGGTTCATTCCGTGTTACCATCTGAAAATTTCAGCACTTGATTTCTTGTTTTCGCGGTGTGCTTAGATTCGATACGAAATTGGTATATTGCATGTTATTCTGCCATGTTAGTTTTGTGTAATATTATGTGTCACCTTCTTGCACATCACCCATTGCATTCATTAGAAATGTTGGTTTATTAGGTTCTTCTTTTTGCCGTGTAGAAACAGTCAGATCTAGACTATTCACCCATATATTTCTTAATCTTAAATATGGTACCTGTGTTTTTCCAAGTTCTATCAAGCTGAGAAGAATATTATTTGTTTGTAAGTTTTATTTTATTACATGATGGCGCTGCTGACTCCGAAGAGATCCTGGAAGGAAGTAATTCATTGTTTAAGCTTAAATGGCAGGGGATGATTACAAGATCAAGGTGTGGAATTACAAGCTGCATAGGTGTTTGTTTACACTTCTTGGACACCTTGATTACATACGCACTGTTCAATTCCATCATGAGTACCCATGGATTGTCAGTGCTAGCGATGATCAGACAATCAGAATATGGAATTGGCAGTCCCGAACTTGTATTTCTGTGCTCACTGGACACAACCATTACGTCATGTGTGCCTTATTCCATCCAAAGGAGGATCTTGTTGTCTCAGCATCCTTGGATCAAACTGTTCGTGTTTGGGATATTGGTGCCCTCAGGAAAAAGACGGTTGCCCCTGCAGATGACATCCTGCGCCTGAGTCAGATGAATGCAGATTTCTTTGGTGGAGTTGATGCTGTTGTGAAGTATGTCTTGGAAGGTCATGATCGGGGTGTTAATTGGGCATCATTCCATCCCACACTCCCTCTGATCATCTCTGGAGCAGACGATCGACAAGTGAAACTTTGGCGAATGAATGGTATGCCTTTTTTCTTCTGTTTCAGGTGTCCTGTGAAATAAACATTCTAATAAGTATGCACCTCCAAAGATTTTTTTAACAAGAAACACAAATGTGTATGGATCTGCTTCTTGTTTTCAAGTATCAAAAGTAGGCTAGAATACTTGAATGAAATTTTGTTATTTTTATTTATTTATTTATTTATTTATTTATTTTTGTAAAAGCTAAATCCAACTATGGTAAGAATATTTAAACATAATTATTTATTTAATTATATATTATATTTTAAAAAGAAGTAATCCAGTGTTCATGATGCCAAACACAGCATATGTTAGGAAACTAGGTGTTTAAAGACTAATTTTTTAGCTTTTAATCATCCTACTGAAGATCTGCCTTTCTGTTGCAAGTTGCAACCATGTACACGATATAGTAACCTCAAAAACACTTAACATTTTCTTTTATTTTCTCGTTTTAATTGGTAACCCATTGGGGTAAATTGTTTCATGTTGTTGAAGAGAGGGCAATAGATTAGTTTTTAGCTCCCAAATTGTCATTTAACTTAATTTTCTATTATTGTTCTGTCAAATACCAGCCATCTGTTGGTAATTTTGTACATTCCTTTTATTAATAAAGCCTTGTTTCGTAAAAGTTAATTCATGGCCTGTTCAGTAGCACTGAAGAAAGCCACATAATTGCTTTTGTACGTGTGCTTATATATTTCTTGGTAAATATTATGTGCATATACATTGGACAATTAAGCTCTTATTGGTCTAACTTTTAAAAGTAAAAAATAAAAACTCTTCTAGTGTGTGTGCTTTAGAAAGAAGGAAAAGTTAGAGTTACAGAAATCTGTTTAGTAATAATAGTCACCTGTTGATCTTTCCAATTTCAGATACAAAGGCTTGGGAGGTGGACACCTTAAGGGGGCACATGAACAATGTATCATGTGTTTTATTCCATGCAAGGCAGGATATTATTGTGTCCAATTCAGAGGATAGAAGCATCCGAGTCTGGGATGCCACAAAACGGACTGGTCTTCAGACATTTCGTAGAGAGCATGATAGGTTCTGGATTCTTGCAGCACATCCTGAAATGAACCTTTTGGCTGCTGGTCATGATAGTGGCATGATCGTCTTTAAATTGGAGAGAGAACGTCCGGCCTTTTCTGTTAGTGGTGATTCAATGTTCTATGTTAAAGATCGTTTTCTCCGCTTCTTTGAGTTCTCTACCCAGAGAGACACTCAGGTTATCCCTATTCGAAGGCCTGGTTCTTCCACCTTGAATCAAGGGGCTAAAACACTATCTTATAGCCCTACAGAAAATGCTGTTTTGATATGTTCAGAAACTGAAGGGGGTTCTTATGAGCTATACATTATACCCAAAGATAGCTTTGGCCGGGGTGATATTGTGCAGGAGGCAAAAAGAGGAATTGGAGGGCCAGCTGTGTTCGTGGCTAGGAATAGGTTTGCAGTGCTTGAAAAGAGCAGCAATCAAGTTATAGTTAAGAACCTTAAAAATGAGATTGTCAAGAAGAGTGCCCTACCTATTGTTGCTGATGCAATATTTTATGCTGGAACTGGAAACTTGCTTTGCAGGGCAGAGGACAGAGTTATTATTTTTGACCTGCAGCAGAGAATTATTCTTGGGGAGCTTCAAACTCCTTTCGTAAGGTATGTTGTTTGGTCAAACGATATGGAAAGCATTGCTTTGCTGAGCAAACATTCTATTGTGATAGCCAACAAGAAGCTTGTGCATCAGTGCACTCTCCATGAGACAATTCGTGTAAAGAGTGGAGCTTGGGATGACAATGGCGTTTTCATATATACAACCTTGAACCACATCAAATACTGCCTTCCCAATGGGGACAATGGAATCATCAGGACCCTAGATGTTCCAGTATATATAACAAAAGTGTATGGAAACACCATCCATTGCTTGGATCGAGATGGGAAGAACTGTGCCATTGTTGTTGATGCAACAGAATATGTTTTCAAGCTATCCTTACTGAAGAAGAGGTATGACCAGGTTATGAGCATGATTAAGAGCTCTGAGCTCTGTGGCCAGGCCATGATTGCATATCTACAGCAGAAAGGTTTTCCTGAGGTTGCCCTTCATTTTGTGAAGGATGAAAGGACTCGCTTCAACTTGGCACTAGGGAGTGGAAACATCCAGATTGCTGTTGCTTCTGCCAAGGAAATTGACGAGAAAGATCACTGGTATCGTTTGGGAGTGGAGGCCCTTCGCCAGGGTAATGCAGGCATTGTAGAATATGCGTATCAGAAGACAAAGAATTTTGAGAGGCTATCATTCCTCTATCTTGTGACTGGAAACTTGGATAAATTGTCCAAAATGCTGAAAATTGCTGAAGTCAAGAATGATGTGATGGGTCAATTCCACAATGCTCTATATTTGGGTGACATCAGAGAGCGTGTTAAGATATTGGAGAATGCTGGTCATTTACCCCTTGCTTATAGCACAGCTGTCGTTCATGGCCTCCATGATATTGCAGAACGTTTGGCAGCTGAACTGGGAGATAATGTTCCGATTTTACCCAAGGGGAAATCTCCATCTCTTTTGATGCCTCCAACCCCAATCATCTGTGGTGGAGATTGGCCCTTGTTGAGGGTTATGAGAGGAATATTTGAGGGTGGTCTTGATAATGTGGGCAGGAATGCAGAGGAAGAGTATGAAGAGGCTACAGATGCTGATTGGGGAGAGGATTTGGATATTGTTGACGTGGAAAACATTCCAAATGGAGACATCAGTGCAGTGCTGGAGGATGAGGAAGAACATGAGGAAAATGAGGAGGGAGGATGGGATCTTGAAGATCTTGAACTTCCACCTGAGATTGATACTCCCAAAACTGCAAGTAATGCCCGTTCTTCTGTGTTTGTTGCCCCAACTCCTGGTATGCCTGTAAGTCAAATTTGGACCCAGAAGTCATCTCTTGCTGCTGAACATGCAGCGGCTGGGAATTTCGATATTGCAATGCGTTTGTTGAACCGGCAGCTGGGTATAAAGAACTTTGCTCCCCTAAGACAATTGTTTCTTGACTTACACATGGGCAGTCATACGTATCTACGTGCCTTCTCGTCAGCTCCTGTGATCTCTGTGGCTGTTGAGAGGGGATGGAGTGAGTCAGCTACTCCTAATGTTAGGGGTCCTCCTGCTCTTGTGTTTAAATTCTCAGAGCTGGAAGAGAAGCTTAAGGCGGGTTACAAGGCCACAACTACGGGGAAATTTACAGAGGCTTTACGACTTCTCCTTGGTATTCTGCATACTATTCCTTTGATTGTAGTTGATTCAAGGAGAGAGGTTGATGAAGTAAAAGAATTAATTATCATTGTGAAGGAGTATGTTCTGGGTTTGAAGATGGAGCTTAAGAGGAGGGAACTTAAGGACAATCCCGTTCGCCAACAGGAGCTAGCAGCTTACTTCACCCACTGTAACCTTCAGACACCTCACTTGAGACTTGCATTACTGAATGCCATGAGTGTTTGCTTTAAGGCTGGTAATCTCAACACAGCAGCCAACTTTGCCAGGCGACTTTTGGAGACCAATCCCACCACTGAAAACCATGCAAAGACTGCAAGACAAGTCCTCCAGGCTGCCGAGAAGAACATGAATGATGCAACCCAGCTAAATTACGATTTCAGAAACCCATTTGTGGTTTGTGGTGCAACATATGTGCCTATTTACCGTGGGCAGAAGGATGTTTCATGCCCATACTGCAGTTCTCGGTTTGTTCTGGCCCAGGAAGGGCAGCTCTGTACTGTTTGTGATCTTGCAGTGGTTGGAGCGGATGCATCTGGGTTGCTCTGTTCTCCTACCCAGATAAGATGATCTCCTGCTGCTCAAGTAGGAGCAATTTTTCAACCTTCAGCTACACTACAACAATGGTTCCGTTAGTTTCCTCATCTCCTTGAGCAGGGTTTCCATTTTAAACAAAAGGATTTGATTAGGTTGTGCTTCTCTTGTATTTCTATTTCAAATTTTATTGCAAGGTTCATGATAATGGTTTTCACTGTAATGAACAGGTTAAGGATTTTGATCTAGGTGATTCTTGTGTCTTTTGAGAATAAACAAATTAGATTGAGCTGGCAAATTAATTGCTTTCCCCGAAATGTGTAACTTTGAAATTTCATATATTGTAGACAGCAACATTTTCCTGTTAAATTTTCTTCTCGAATTCCATCATGAGAAATGCAAGCTGAGCTGACAGGGTTTTAAATATACTGTGTTTTAATTTTATTTCATGGGTGCCTGAGTAGTTTTGTGTTAATCTTCACTCATTCTTCTTGTTACAGTTTATTTTTCCACATAGCTTTACAACGCAGTACATTGTAGTATGTACTCTGATATGCCCTTTTCTTAAATGAGGCACTGTCTCAAAATCATAACAAACTAATATTGGTAAGATTTCCTACATTACATCACTATTGACCAGTTGATGAGCTATCGCCCGTTGTGTCGCATTAACATTTCGATTTCGATTCGCATGCTGTCGTACACAGTAGTTGCATCAGTAGTTGTACTGGTACTAGAACAATTGTCACCTCTAACAGAAGCCATTGAAGCTGACCCAAGTAAGCATTCAGTGTCCTCTGGGCCGAAATTGGCCTTTCCCCATGGATGCTTTGCCAGAATCATCATCCCCTCCAGCTCCATGGCTACGTGTTTCATGGTAGGCCTTTCCTCCCTTTTTACCCTTAAACATCTATTTGCAAGATCAGCCACTTTTTTAAGCGTCTCAATATTTCCCTCATTGACTATGTCTTCATCAAGAATTCGATTCAAGCAACCCTCTTCCACTGAACAAACAAAGAAGCTCGCTAGATTTCTCTCTGCCTCAGGCCTGGCAAAAGAAAGTGCCACTTTGCTTGTTAGTAGCTCTGCAAGGACAACTCCGAAGCTATACACGTCACTCTTTTCCGTTAGTTGGTTTGAATGGAAGTATTCAGGGTCCAAGTACCCGAGTGTTCCTTGCACTAAAGTAGTTATTTGAGCTTGATCTAGAGGAATCAACCGTGAAGCTCCGAAGTCGGACACTTTTGCTATGTAATTTTCATCTAGTAGTACATTCGTCGTCTTCACATCTCGGTGTATGATCGGGATGGAAGTGGAGGAGTGTAAGTACGCCAGTGCTCCTGCAGTCTCTGCGGCTATCTTCAACCGCAGCTCCCATGAAAGTAAAGATTCTCTGCATTTGTTGTGAATATGCTCCGACAAAGTCCCGTTGATGATGAACTCGTAAACCAACAATGGCATCGGCGTCTCTAAACAACAACCTAACAGCCTCACCACATTCCTGTGGTTGATTTGAGAAAGAACAATCACCTCGTTAACAAATTGCTCATTCTGAGCGGGGGCACAAATCTTGGACTTTTTTATGGCAACCACTTTGTCATCTTCTAGTATTCCTTTGTACACTGTTCCATATCCTCCTTCACCAAGGACTCTGCTTTCATGGTAATTGTTTGTAGCCTTCTCAAGTTCTTCTGCGGTAAAAAATTTCATTGTCTTCACAGATCCTCCGCGACTAGCGAGTTGTTGCTGCAACAAGAAGCCACCATTTTCTTGGAAGTATTTTTCTTTGAGTTTGATGAACCTCCTTTTCTTCGTTCCCCAATAAGTCCATGAACTTCCAACCAGCAAAACCAACAAGGCTACTGTCATAGCTGCAAATCACAACCAGATTTTATTTCATAAGTATTTTGTATAATAATCTACTTAAATAAATATAGGATGCATTTTAACAGTTCACCAGATGTGCATACCCAATGAAATAGTAAGCAAGTGAATGCCCTCAAAAAGATTGCTGTGGTTGTCTTTGCTGCAACCTGTTCCAGCTTTCATTCCATCGCCTTTGAAACCTTTTGGACATACACAAGAATAATTTCCAAGTACGTTTACACACGCTCCTGCACTGCAGGGGTTTGAAATCTGGCACTCGTCGGTATCTGAAAAGAACAGAAGATCCATTTCCATTAGCAAACACATAATTAAGGCTCATAATTATCAAATTAGATGGATATAAGAGATCATAATCAGTACCTTGACAACCGTCTGGGAGGTATGGATTTCCTTCATAACCTGGCAAGCATTCACAAAAATAACCAGACAGATTGAGGGGGTTGACACATGTGCTATTTCCCTTGCATGCATAATCCTGCCTATGTTGAGCTGCATCACATTGTTCATCCCCAATTGCCCAGTTGAGAACCATCGGAAGCCGGGTTATAGATTTCAGTTCTTGGAAACTTTTACTAGAGAATGTGAACTGGCCTTCTTCCACAATGAAGGAGTAGCTGCAGGGGTTGAAGTCCCATATAAATGTATGATTGTAGTAGCTACTCATTGTCACGGTACGCACTTGAAGTCCACTTGGGATTGAAGTTTGGCAGCACCCAATGCCAGAGCAAGACTCACTAATGCTTCCAAGGCTCTCACAGAAGGTCATGCACCCAGTTATGTACTTTTCTTTGCCCCGAACACCTTCAAAGATTGCGTAAGTGTCACAACCAACGGCAATGAACTTGTTTTTGGTGCCGGAGATTGTGTAAGGAGGGAAAAGCTGGAGCCTTGGGGTGTTGCTGAGTTTTGTGTCTAAAGAACCATCTTGGTCATAGCAATCCCTGGCTACAAATTGCATTATTTGTAACTCACCATTAAGGGATAAGTTGGAAATTGGGATCCCAGTTCCATTCAAATATGGTGTTGGGGTTTGGTTGGTTTCATTACAATCAATGAAAAACTCATCTCTGAGGTAACAGCCTTTAGATATGCCAAATGGAAAAGGAATTGACAAATTTCCACATTGGTTTGGGCAGCCAGGCAAGGCTTGAGCTTCTGCAGCTGCTAATACAACCAATCCCACTAAGAAGAGTTGCAGAATAATCCCATGTAAGGCCATCCAATCCAATCAAAGCCAGTGTGTTTCAAGAGGAATGTATCTCCCTCCTCCTCAGTATTAACTTGTACACTCTACTTTTCCAGTCCAAGTTGAAGTTTTCTAAGCCGGCTCTAATTCTTGTTTACCGGTTCACATTCCAAACAAGATGATGACAAAATAAGGACCCATGTCCTTTTATTATGTGACAAAGCCAAGAAAGCATGTACATGTTTCTGTTTGTTTTGGGCCGGCCAAAAATCAAATATGTGTACTTGATCCTGACTTCAAATTGGTTTTTTTTATATGTTTTTTTTACTTCGTGAGAGCTGGAAGGCCTTGGCTTGTAATGGAAAAAGGGTCAAAGGGATGAAAGCTTTGCCTGCATGGTTTGACTGTTTTTCTTCACTGGCATTCAGGGGCTTCCAAACCCATATGTATTTGTTTATTGTACATCAAATTTCTGGCTTCAGAAAAATACTATAAATAATATTACTTCCAAACACTAAATGCCAACTATAGATCAATTTCCTTACGTGCTGCTTTTGTCTCCCCCACCTACAATTTCATGCAAATCCTTTTGATGTAGCAATTAGCCTATACTGCTGCATGCAGTTTATGAATTATATATCAGATGGAGAAAATTACAAAAGTAGAAATTGAAAGGATGGAAAATAACATTAAACTTTATATACATGCTATATATATATTCTCATTTTATTAAGAGATAACATCCTTTAGGTATCTTACGAAATTTTTTTCACCTATCAAATCATCTATTTTTCACATCTTCATTCAGATATCATCATTGCAAAAAATTATGTAAATTGAAAATCATTAAGACATCTAATTGAGCTCAACAAAATCAATTAACAATGTGCTTTAAGAAATTACTTAAATTTCAATAATGTAATTGAATGATAAAATGATATCGGATTCAAGTTATGTCGAGGTCAGTTTGACTTTCAATATTGTGGGTCAAAAGTCTAAAAAAGAAAAAAGACCACACGTATGGCCCAAATCTGATTACAACCCGACCCGTTGCCTACAGAGAAATTGATTGCGGTTACTACGGCAAAAATCCCCAAATGAATTCGATAAGAGAAAATCCCTAAACCTAACTCCCAAGACGACGTCGCCGCTCGCACTACCGTAGCCGCCGTGGAACCTCTGTCGAGTTACTAAGGAGAAGGTAAACACTGGCGTTTACAATGGATATCTAATTGGTTGAAAATTGCATCTTCATTTTTTTTCTTTCTATTTCCATATATCGCACTCTGTAAAATATCGAAGTTTGCATCTTTTTTCAAAAGTTGATCGTAAACAATCTGTAAATGAAATGATAGGCATGTAACTAAGATTTATTTCATGCGACGATCTTAAGATTTATGTAATTTGTTTTCATGGTTTTGGAAGGGATGAAATGCCTAATATAGTGAGTGGTAACAGTTGTGAATTATTTCAATGGAGATGTATGAGTACAAGTCGGGAGAGTGATGCAGGCCATTAAAAAAAAACAAACAAACAAACTTGGGATTAATCTGACCACATGTCAAGCTTTTTTTTCCGTTTGAGTTTTGGTGGTAGAGTTGTATGAAAGCTCCTCTAGTTTTGTTAATCACATGGAGAAGGCTTGGCTAATCACTAAGGTAAATCTTGTTATTGATCTATTTGAAAACTTCATTCTAAATTTTGTGGGGGATAAGATTGATTCTCTGGGCTCCAACTTCCAATTATGTAAGTCACCTTCTTAGTGGAATCTTGATCTCTAGTAGCTACTAAAAATTAGTGGAAGAATTATTCCTTCTGTTTAAGCTATCTTCTTTGATTTTAGTTTTAGACACTTCCTTAATTATGTCCTCATTCAAAGTTTTCTATTTCAAGATTGGAGCACATTTATCTTAGGGAAACATATATGTAACTATGTCCTGGTGACACGTTAGGCATCTAAAAGTTGATGCCAAGAGTTGCCATAGGGTACATCAAAGGGGAAGAACATTGCATTAAGTGTCATTGGTACAGAAGGGGAAGGACATTACTTTAAGTGCATCATGTCTTTAATTCCAAATCATAGTGTACACATATAGTTGAGTTGAAGGTGTATAAACTTTCTTTCTGCCATCTTCCATAGCCTTGCTATAATGTATTTGATGTTTGTGTATACATGCATTGACATACATTTGATTTCTAATTGTGGTATTGCTATAATGTATTTGATGTTGGGATTAATTGACCACATGGTGCCAAACTTTTTTCTTTCTTTGAGCACCTCGTTTCAAGCTCCTCTAGTTTTCTTAATCACTTGCAGACGGGGTTTTATCTGTGTCTGGTCCAATAGGAGGATACAAGAAGTTAGGGTTATAAACTTAAATATGGTCTGGGGAGTGTAATATTGATCCCTATTAACGACTAAAGTTTAGTGGTAGAAATATTCCTTATGTTTAAGTTATCTTCTATGAATTTAGTTTTGAGAGACTTCCTCAATTATGCCCTCCTTCAAACTTTTCTATTTCAAGATTGGATCAGATTTATCTATGAGCAACAAAACACTGGTATTGCAGCCAGGAAAACGTATAAACCATGTTCTTGTGACCTTGATTAGGCATATGAAGTTTATGAAACTAGAAGAACGTTACATTAATGGCATGTTTACTAATCAGGAATTGGAATTCTCATCAGGAATTGAATTCCACTTTTGAAGATTCCTGTGTTTACTTGCATCAAGGAATTGAAAAAGTAAGTGGGGCCCACGCAAAATTAGGAATTGAATTCCTAATTTTGGAGGAATTCAATTCCTAAATGGGAGGAGGTAATCTAATTCAGGGAGAACCAACCCATCAGGAATTCGTTTTTTTCTACCCATTATATCCTCACACACTTTTCAAAATTCCAAATTTACCACTCTCTTTCATTACCCAACAAAACCTAATACGTTCTTAGGCAAAACTTCACATATGAAATATGGACAAGGATATTTTAGTAATTAGCATCACTCTTACCTCAATTCCATGTGGTTTAGTAAACAACTTCATTAGGAATCCGGAATCTAATTTTTCTCAATCCATATGGTTTAGTAAACAACTTCATAGGAATCCGGAATCTAATTCTCCTCAATCCAATTCCTCCTCAATTCAATTCCCCTCAATCCAATTACGGATTAGTAAACATGCCATAAGTGCCATTGGTAGAGAAGGGGGAAGGAAATTACTTTAAGTTCATCATGTCTTATTACCAAATCATAGTGCACAAATAATTGACTTGAACATGTTTAAACTTCTTTCATGCTATCTTTCCTGACTCTGGCTATAGTGCATTTGATGTTTAAACTTCGTTGACTTATTTTTGCTTTCCAATGGTCGTATTGTTTAGCAAGCAAATCGTACTACTGTGAGTGAGCTTGCGGGCATTTACATGCAAGCCATATATGACAGCAAACGATGTGGCCGTTTACAGACAATTGCTTATACAATGGATGGCGGCCATTTTGTTTCTTCTCCCAAATTTACAACAAAATATGTAAATATATATATTTAAACATTTACAACAACAATTTGTACACCTTAGAATATGTATATGCCCAACAATTTTCATAAAACACAAACTAAATAAATTTCAAAAATTCAAAAATACCAAATTGCTAAAAGCTACTTTCGACTTTTAGCGGCGGTTTTCAGGACCATCGCCGACGAACTTTTAGCAGCGCTTTGCGACGAAAAAAACCGCAGCTAAATCTCTTTTGCATAATTGGGACCGTAATTTCGTCACCAAATGTCATGAAACCGTCACAAACGGTAGCAAAAGATCTAAACTGTCAATTAAAAATGAGATTAGCTACGTTTTTCTGGTTGAAGTCTCTTTCCTTCTGATTTACGGATGCCATTCACTTTCTTTCGACCAAAAGAAGAGTTAATTTATCATCTATACAAGTACCGTATAAAACCATGGATTAAGCATAAATAAAAGACTAGATAGAATTGATAATATTACTTCCAAACACTAAATGCCAATTATAGATATTATCAATTCTATCTAGTCTTTTATTTACGCTTAATCCATGGTTTTGCATAGTTATACAATATGGTACTTTATAGATGATAAATTAACTCTTTTTTTGGTCGAATTCTTGAAGCCTAAACTTAAAACTTAAGGTTCGTATTCTCGTTTTTTGTCAATCCAAGTAATGTTCTCAAAATCAATTCTGTTATGCGTGCTCTCTCCTTGTTACAAGAATACAATTCCTCTGTTTCCTTAGTGGCAATCTTAAGAAGATAATTTTGCGAAAAAAACTGAAGATTCAACTCATTGTAGACATTTATAAGTAAAAGAATTAAAAGACATTCAACAAGTTCGACAGTGCTGGGCGCAGCAAGCCCACAACAAGTTCGACACTGCACCCATCTATTTTCAAACCCTTTTCTCAATCTACTAAAGCACTATCCAAATCCCGTTCTCAATGCAAGAGTCACTATATATTAAGTTTACTTATT
This sequence comes from Prunus salicina, assembly GCA_020226455.1. NCBI lineage: Eukaryota > Viridiplantae > Streptophyta > Magnoliopsida > Rosales > Rosaceae > Prunus > Prunus salicina. The sequence continues at coordinate 25,353,970 of CM035345.1, read as the reverse complement.
CATTTATATCTAAAATTATTAGTAAGCTTAATTAATATTCATATAACATTAGTAACTCAAATTAATATCTTAATATTTTAGCCTAATTAATACCCAAATATCTTAGTTCCAATTTATACCCAATTCAATAACAACTCTAGAAACTTCTTTTAATTTTTGGTGAACCATACATGTTCTTGTTGAGCTTCCGTCTTTTTCTCTTTTCCATGTATTCTTTTTATTTATCTTTCTCTTCATCTCTTCACCTCTTTCTCTCCATGGGTGGAACTACCTTAATGACTAAGAGCATCCACAATGGGCTCCCTAAACCACCTCCTTAGACAAATTTTAGGGAGGGATCGTAAAAATACAACTCCAACCACACTTCCTATCCACCTCCTAAAATAGGGAGTCCTCTAGGAGCTCCTAAATTTGAGGAGAGAGAAATGACTCCCAGTGGCTCCCTATAATTTAATGCTGCTTTATTTAATGAGTATTTCAAACCTTTATTTAATACTAACTATTTTTTATTTTATTTTTTAATAGAGATGGACCAATCAAAAAAGAGTTATAGCATTTATGACTCTCCAAATTAGGGAGTATGGTTGGAGTTGAAATTTTTTAGAGAGCTCCTAAAATAGCTTTCTTATATTCTTAGCCAAATTTTAGCTAAGAAATAGAGAGCACCATTATGGATGCTCTAAGGTGGGCTTTAGATTAGGGGGAGTTTTGGGGATTAAAAAATCAAACCTATATATTTGACTTGTTTTAAACATAGCCCAATATATATTAACCTATTACTAGTCCAAAAAAGTCCAATTCTTTATGAGTTTAGTTGCAAGACATCAATTAAAATAGGCACACTTTCAATTATGTTATTGAACATATTTTTCATTTTATAATATGTGCTTTTTGGTTTCATTAATATGTATTTCTTTTATGTTCAACCTTATTGAAAATTAGCATTTAGCCATGCACTTGAGGTCCTAGGTTTGATTCCCCTCTCCACAAATATCACTCGTATAAAAAGAAAAAAAACGTATTGAAATTTAGTCAATGAAATTATGAACTAGTGTGATTTATATGATTTTATGAAACCCCATATTTATAAAATTATATAATTTGAAGATTTAATATTTCGCCATTTAATATATATATTATATATATTGTTATATTCATTATATGTATAAATATATATATATATATGTATATGTGCAATTTTCACTATTAGTTTTAATTCATGGTCTTGTTAGAGTTGGGCACTAGGAAACTTAATTACTTCATCTCTTGCATGCAACACCTCTTGATTTTAATTATTATAGTTGGCAACTTTACATTTCCTTGCATAGTAGATAACCAACGTGGAAGATATCTATACTTACTTGTAGCACACAAAGGCTCACATGTGTCATTGTGACTAAGCAACATTACCATGATCTGTTATAATTGTAGAAATAGTTATCCATACTTGAAGCAAATCAACATGCAACCATTGAAAGCATAGGATAGTTGCCGCCTCTTCTTAGTATAAATAGGACCTTCATTCCTTGTTGGCATGCATAGTTTGCATGAGAAACGGAAGACAAATAGTGGTAGAGAGAAAAAGAAAGAGAGAGTGGTAATAATATTCTTGGAGGAGTTATAGGTCGGAGTTTGTGTTTTTCTTAAATTGGAGCAATGCTTTGGAATCGAGGTAGGGATTTCTTGAGGGCCTTTACGGGGATTGATTTAAATAAATTTCGTGAACTCTATATTATGTGTGATATTGTATAATGTTCTTGATATAGGATATTTACGTATTGTGAACAGTTTGAATAATGTTGGCATAATTATATCATGTCATGGTAATTGAGGAGTTGTTGGATTGAGAAAATAATTATGGAAAAGAGGGTAATGGGAAGAGTCTTTTGTGTAGCTGAGTCTAACCATTGTAGGGACCAAGTTCAGACGAGCCCGTGTGCACAGTAGATTAGGAAATCGACGGTATAATTGTCGATTGGGTGATTTGGGATTAGAGATCAATGGTGTAGACAAAATGACTAGCAAAAAGGGAATTATGGGATAACTAAGATGGGTGTTAGTTTATATAATGGGGCATTCGGAATCACAGTGGTAAAATGCATGGTATGAGACATGCAGATTTGCTTGCCCTATTCTATAAATTAACGGGTTGAGTAGAATTGAAAAGCATTCATGCATTATTATTATTAACGTAATATTTCCCTATGTGATTGCATGTCACTTAATTTAATTATATCAATCTACTGTGGTAATGTCTCATTTCCCTACTGAGCTGTGGTTGCTCATCCCTCACCCTATTTAACTTTTCAGATGAATTAGTGGGCAAGACGAGGACTAAATCGATTAAGGCTGAATTAGATGAGAATAGTAGAGCTTTATTTATTTCTTGTAAAGTTGTAAGATTTTGGAGCTATTTTTATAAGAGAAGTTTATTTTAAACCTTGTTTCGGCTTCTTTTTATTTTATTTTAGGTTTTATTTTCTCACGCACCTGGCGCTGGGTTTCCACCGACCCCCGGGTTCGGGGCGTGACAGATTTAATGTATACTTTTATTTCTAGAAAGACTATAGAAACTAGAAGTTAAAAATAATTTAAAAAAATCATTAGATTTTAAGGTAATTAATAACTTTAACTAGCACACTCGTTGAAAAATTCATGGTTCCACATTTGTTTCTCTCTTCTACCTCTTTCTCTCTTATACATCTTTTTCTCTTCCTATTTCTCTCTTCTTCACATCTTCATAGTTTTATCTTTCTAACTTGAAATTGGCTGAATTGGACCGGAATCACATAGGTCCAGTTTGGTTCGGTTCTTCTAAACAATTTCTATAAAAATTGAATTGAATCGGACCATGTGTAAGTTTTGATTTCGGTTCCAATTCGAGGGAAAAACCAGACCGAATCGAACCACGCCTACCTCTAAAGTTGATGACAAATTTGAAATTTTAAAAAATTTGTGAGAATATAATGGGAGAAGAAAAAAAAAAGATGAATTCATGATGGGTTAATTTTTCAAGAATTAGAATACCACCTCGCATCCAAGAGTTCAATTCCTCTAAAATCAGGAGTTGAATTACGGGCTTCGCTTGCATTTTCATTCCTTTATGTGAAGTAATCCATTATCGAAATCCAACCCCTTATTTTAATTCCATTATGGATTAGTAAACATGTCTGTTGTTGTTCAATGAGGGAAAGTGAACATCTCTAATTCATATATGTTTGATTACCACATCGAATTATGAAAGTTTACTATAAGAACATCTTGGGCCAGTTATTCGCAATATTACAAACACAGACATGGTACAATATTATGCAAAAACGTATGAATGTATTACATAATTAAGAGTTAAATCCGTAATTTTCTTTTATTTTGTATTGACTTGTATAAATAAACACTCAATTTTTCAGTATGACATAATATTAGCAATCGAAGCTTGCCTATATACATATACATATATATATATATATAGGGAGCGGATCCATGACACCATATTTTTTACACAAATTTTGACACAAGTTTTAAACCTTTGGATTAGCCCACTATCAATGGATGTGATTAAACAATTAATTATTTTATTCTTTAAATAAGCAATTATAGAAAATAAATTTTAATTCACTTTTGTATTTCCTCTCTCTTCATTTAATTAAGTTTTGATGGCTTATTGACACAAATTCATTGAAATGTCACCTAAACTTATACCTTAGTTTCAATTTGTCACATGAAAAAAAATTTTAAGTGAAATGTCACCTGAACTTTTTAAAATCCATGATTTGTCACCTCACTTTAACATCATCCAATTTTCCAACTATTTTCAAGGGTATTTTAGTCTTTTTATTTTCAAGAGTATTTTAAAAATGGAAAAATCATTATAAAAAAATTATGAAAAGACCCTTGAAAATTATAAAAATTATATATCTTTTCACATTTAATCCCCAGCCATTTTTACATTGTATTCAATTAGGATTTTAAAAGATTATTTTGGGATAAATAAGTCTTGTGGTATTCAATTAAGACTTTTAAATAATCTAAACAAGTCGGTGTCCAAATCTAGTGGTATTCAATCAAGACTTTAAACAAGTAACAAAAAGTCTTTTGGTATTCAAAAACTTGCTAATTTCGAAGGATTTTTTTAAAAGAAGGAATTTGTGTGACTTTTTAGTGGGAGGTATAAATACCAAACCCTAAAAAAATCTCACCATAACCCGTCAGACTTTTCACGTGAGATTTTTTTTCTCTCTGCGAGAGAAGATGAACAGTTTTTCGTGAAGATAAACAGCTCTTCGTGAATAAGGTATTGCTTCCTTCTCGTGCTATGTCTTCTTGCGTTTATTGTATGTATCAAATATATGCCATGCTATGTTTTCTTTGCTGGTAAAAAAATTTTGTATTCGTTTTCTATAACCATGCTGGCATCTATTGATATAGTAATTCTTTTTCAATTTCTATAACCATGCTGACATCGTTTTCTATAACCATGTGACCTTATTTTGTAATGGGTACTTTGCTTTTTACATGTTTTTGAAAGGCTCTGTTGCTGTTGAGATATCTTCCATATTTTCGTATATGAATATATTCATGCTTCTTGTTGTTGCCTAGCTTTGGGTTTTCTTTCCTTTCTTCCCCCTTTTATTTTTCCAAGCTTTGCTTGTGACGTTTGTTTGGTTGGATTGAGGGTTGAGATGGGGTGTTGTTGATTTGGATGAATCTTTGTTGTAATAATAAAATAGCACTCAAGAATGAAATAAAATAAGCAGTTAGTTGAAATCAATATGCATAATGTTGTACCTGGAAGCAATTTTTTTTGGTTTTCTTGTTTGGTATGATATGTATTCTTGTAAAATAACTAATAAATTTCTTACATATATTGTAGTAGTAATTTAATGGGGGATTCACAACAAGGAAATAACAAAGGAAAGGGCAAAGAGAAAGAGAACTATGAATCTTGGACCATGGACGATACCAATGAGTTGTTGCATCTCTTGGTGGATGCTATCAATAGTGGATTGCGTGATGCTAATGAGTCACTTAGCAAGCAAAATGTAGAAAGAGTGATACTTCCTCGTCTTAATGAGAAAACTAGCATTTGGACCATTAGATGGTTTGAATTAATTATTTGTCATGGCCTTATTGCCTTTGTTGATTTTTGGATCCTTCCTGTTTTGATCCCACTTTATTGTGTCATGGCCCCATACATATTGTTTTGTCCTTCCTGTTTATATTGTGCTCAGCAGAATTGCCTCCATATACATATTTTTTTGTCCTTCCTAATTTTCAGATTCTTCCTTCTTTGCTTTCACTTTTTTATGCAATTATTATATTGTAATGTGTACTATTTTCTTCTTTTTATTGTTTTGCAGTCTAGTATATTTTTTATATATATGCATAATGTCACAACCGAACATATATGAAGGTAATGACATAGAGGAAGAAGAAATTGATGACGAAGACAATATGTATTGAATTTTAGGAGGACATGAAGCCACATCAAATTGGCTATTAAAAGATTGGGAAAACTTTATTGAATTTTACTTTTCTTTGTTAAAATTGTGTTTCTTTATTATTTTTTTCATTGACTCTTGTAACTTTGAATGTTTGCTTTTTATTTATTGTTCCATTTCATTTGATCTCGTTTATGTTATTGCTTATGCAAGTGCCCACAACTAAGTTGGTTGGTTATCGTACAAATAAAAAATCCATATGGTCCTTTCAAATCTTATAAATTCTTATGATATAAATCTTTAAAATCCAAACATAAAAAATCCTGAATATAAAAAATCTTTCAAAAAAATCTTATAAGTCATTACATTCTTAAATAGTCTTTTAAAATCCACTGGACTTATTTATCCATAAATAGTCTTTTAAAATCTCAATTGAATACACCCCCCTTAAGCTTTATTTTTTTAATAATAATTTTTTCCATTTTTAAAATATCCTTGAAAATGAAAAGACTAAAATACCCTTGAAAATAGATGGAAAATTAGATGATGTTAAACTCAGGTGACAAATCATGGATTTTGAAAAATTCAGGTGACATTTCACTTAAATTATTTTTTTAGGTGACAAATTGAAACTAAGGTATAAGTTCAGGTGACATTTCAACAAATATCCCTTTCTTTTTCTTCTCTTCTTCGTGCCTTCTCATTAACACCACCTCCCTTCTTCTTCTTGTTGCTTTTTCGATGACCTTGAAATCACAAACTAGCCATCCAATTTCAGCAAACCATTCCATCTAAATCACAAACTGGCAATTAATCCTTAGAGTTAAGATTTATTTTGACAAATTATTGTTTTAATAATCTACACAAGAAGTTGCAGGGTAGATCACATTAATCTAGCCAATTACTACAAGGAAAAACCTCTTTTGCGACGAAATTGTTAGCGACTAACTATATTTTAGTCGCCAAAAAGGGCATTAGCGACGAAATATTCCAAGTTAGTCGCCAAAAAGTTCGTGATTTTTAGACACACATCATGACTTGAGTCAACAAAATAGCGACTAATTTATCAACTAAGGGCGACGAAATTTTTTGGTGGTTAGCTAGGACTTGGCGACCAAACATATATTTGGTCGCGATTTACTGAATTGGGTGTGCGCGAAACTCTAAAATTTTTGGCGACGAAAATATTAGGTCGCTAAGTTAGAATTGGCGCTTAAAAATTTCGGGGGTCGGCGACCATTTTATTTTTCGTCGCAGATCATTGTGCTTGAACCACAAAACGACGTTGTTTTATCTATGTTAGCATATGGGCGACCAAATAGTTTTTGGGGCTGATCTAGAGAGTATAAATGCAAAAATAAAAATAAAAAGTTCCTAACTCGTTATTTCCTCTCAGACCCACTCTCCGCTGCTCTCACATCGGCAAAGCAATCCTCCACCGACGTCAGCAAGCGATCCTCCATCTCTCACGCCTTTCCCTACCACGGTCAGGAATCGACCGCCATACGAAAACTCCATCTCCGAAGTCCTCCTCACTGCGTGTTTCAAAGAAAGCTTCTGGTGAGTCTACCTTGTCTAGCTTACATTCATTTTCTTTTGAGCGCTGATTTTCAGTTCTAGATTCCATTTGGTTGCTGAGAAAATAATCAAGGAAAATCGGAAATAGATGCCCAGGAATTTAAATCGAAACTGAATTTCAGTGCTTGTTTTTTCCTTTTTGATATCTTAAATGCTTGAACATTCAACAGTCCAAGTTTTCTGAATACAATGACTTATATTTTTCAAGTGGTTATTGTGGGTTCTATGTCAAATTTGAGTAGGGTTTTGTGTCTGATATGAATGCCCTGTTTTGCATTTGATGTGGGTTCTGTGTCAACTTTGCCATACCAGCTGACAGCACCGGCATTGGCGCTGTTGTTGGTGTTCAGGACAGAGGATTCTTATTCAAGGTTTGAAGAAGGGAGGAAGGCTTGGACTAAGGTGATTGCAGGGGCTAATGATTTCGCAAGGCAGATCATTTCCGCAGTTGAAAATTCAGGTGATGCACAGCTGAAGAAGGCACTTTTGCAGTATATTGTGGCCTTTCCTGTTGCACTGAAGGTTTGTGAATTTCAGTTTTTCGATGTTAATTTTTCAAATTTTAGCATGCCTTCTTATATTTGCAAGTTCATCAGATTTGCTGATTGGAAACAAATTTTTAAGGATATTTTCGGAGGACTCGAATTTAATGAAATCAATGTAACATCCAGAAAGTTTTCATTGTGTACTAATATAATATTGAGTGTTGGTGGTTCCAATTAGACAAGTTAGTTCAATGGTATGGCATTTTAGCAATGGTTTATAATTTTGGAATCCTTTGCATTATTTGAAGGCCCAATGTAAATGTGTAATTGGTAGAGAGATGCTCAGATAATTTTTTAACATGAGCTAGAACCTATCTTTAGTTTCATTGATTTTTCTGTGCTGAAGAAAACCTGATTCTGTGCCTTTTTCATTTCTGGAACTATTATTTGATCACATTGATATTGGTAGCACAATCAATTGATAGACGCTAACTTTTAAATGCAGTGTCATGTCGTTTATGGCTCAGATATCAGACAGGACCTCCAAAATTTGCTTGAATTAGATGATCTGTTAGTTGTTTTGAATTCAAAACATCAACCCAGCTGCATTATTGAGTTCATCTCCCAGAGCCTTAGATTGCTAAATTTGGAGGACTCAAGAAGAATTATGTTGGTAATCCCTTCCTAGATTAATATCACATTTTCATATTACTATTTTCGTTATATGAGCTTTATGGATGAAGAAACTCATTGAAGAAGTATGTGGTTCCTGCTACTTTTATTAGTGCTGCTTCTCTGTTCTGCATTGAAGAAGTATGTTCCTTTCTCTGCCTGCTTTCTAACATATATGTTTTTTCCTTGTTTCAATGCTGTGTATGTCAACAATTTTCTTTAATACGACTGAGATAATCAGGCAGAGGCAAAGTAAATTGCCTTTTAATTGTCATTCTTGGTATTTGAGTCTGATTGATTATTTTCCAAGTCCTGAATGTTTGCTTGATACTTCTGGATTAAATCTGAATTTCTTTACTCTCTGTTGGAAGAAAGAATATAACAATTCATTTATATAATTGAAGTAAAAAGTTAGAAGTTGGAAGTTGGTCATGTGGGTGTGTATTCGTTTCAAGGTTCCTTTGCCTTTGTCTGTGAGCTTCTTTTATTTATTTATTTTTGTGTGTGTGGTTATTATTATTGATTTTTTTGCCAATGTAGTATTGAGTTCTCTTTATAGTTTAGATATAAGCTAGCTGCCGGGTCATCGTCCCATAGATTAATTCGTCAGTTTAGCAATTATTTTTCTTTCCCTTAGTATTGGTGTCTAAGTGTAGTACCACTTAATTGGACAATAGAATTTAACTCATGGAGTATCATCCTTCAATGTTGGTTTGATTGTTTGGAAATCCTTTTCAAGCTCTTCCAGCCACTTTTTTTTTTCTTTTTTAACAAACCATTTTGGCTTTATGTGATGATCACTGGTAGCTTGAATTTTACGCAAGGTCATTCAATTAGCTTCAAGGGTAAATTTTTGTTAATTTGAAATGATATTTATAATCATATAGGGCATATATAATTAAGAACTGTAAAGAATAATAATTTGTTCTGGAATTGAGATGAAGAGCCTAATTATTAATTTCGGATAATTCATATACTACATGAGAGACTGAAATGCTTGTATGTGCTTAAGCAAACTCTCTCTTGGGCCTGAAAATATGATAAAGAATTATCTTCTAGACTTCTAGTTTTTCACTAGGATCATCCTCTCTTAGCTAGTGTTTTCACTTTTAAAGAATTTTTCATGTTATTTTATTTCAATTCAATCCTCTTTTTGTACATTTAGATCTCTTTTTTTTTTTTTTTTCTATTTGCATTGAAAACGTTAAAACTAATACTTGTTTATGGTTAATTGATATTAGTTCATGTTTGATTGGAAACTTATTCTAAGTATTACAATGAGCATTTCAAAACTGGTTTCATACAAATTGGAGTTAAATTGGATTTTTAGCAAATTTTTAAAGTAGTTGTTATGTTGCAGGAAGCAGAAAACTCTGCAGCCCAGTCAGTTTTGGATTTTATTTTTGACATGCTTCCTTAACTTCGAATGCCATGAAATTTTGATCTGATGAAGTTTTATGTGTCTAGTTTTGATCTGGAAAGTTTCGCACTATTTCTACTCAAACTGATTTTTTAGTGAATTTCCCAAATTGAAGTGTTCCTGCCCAAATTGTTTAACAAAATATGTATTTGGTCATCTTTTTCATGTTATTTTATCTCAATTCAATCCTCTTTTTCTACATTTAGATATCTTTTTATTTCAATTCTTCATTGTATTCTAGTGGAAATTGAAAAAGTTTCGTTTAGTGTTTCTATTTGCATTGAAAACATTAAAACCAATGAGTGATTGCCTTATTTGGGTTTGTGGTTCTCTTTATCTTATAATGTGTTTTGAACAATGTCATTTAGAAGTCTAATTTTACTGAGGTAATATCCTGTTTTTGCATGTCAGATTATTTGAGAAGGTGGAAGGATTTGGTTTGTGATTTTGGACGGAGGACCATTTGAGGTAAGAACCTCTTCTTCAAATTACACTCAGTTCTATTTGTTTTCTTATTAATAGCTATGGTAGTTGTCAATGTCATTGTGATGTTGTTTGTTTAAAGGTATTAAAATGACATACGTGTTTTGTATTGTGTTGAGAAATTATGCAACCCTTGTTGGTTAAGGTGTGGATTATACTTTGGATTTTATGATTTATGTTTTCTAATGGGTTTGTGCTATGCATGATATTAGTCTTTACATTGGTTTCTCGGAATTGTTTTCCTTCATTTGTGGTGTTTGTTATTATCACAAATGTATGCTTTAGACAGTTGAAATTGAGAGGTATGAAAAATGAATTCAAATTTTATTAAGTTTGTTCAAATACCATTCTCAAACATTCTTAAATATTGATGACTAGTGATCATTTTTCTTATGTAGATCCAAACTCTTTTTAATGGCTTATTTAGTTAAGATTGTGAATTTCAGCTTTTGGGCAAGATTTCTTGTAATTGTGTTGTCGAAAATTGTTTTTTTTTGGTCTATATATATATATATTTATTTATTTATATATTTTTAATTTTTTTTGGTTTTGGCATCTTCTTGACCATTGGCATTTCCTTGTTTTGTTTCTTTTGTAAAGGAAGATGATTGATGAGTTTGAGAAGATCAAGCAACAATTAGCAGAGTGTTTGGGAATTCCATGATATTAGACTACAATCCCTATCCCACAGGTGTTAAAGATCATGACTACATAACTTGGAATTAAAGAAGGTAACTACATGCATTTTTTTCAGTTGAAACCTAGTCTTAGAGTGGGGAAATAATTACTACAGAACTTGGGTTTACCGAGGGCAAGTATATATGGAGCTTGGCCTCCAGTCTTTGAGTGGAGTTCTTCACTTGTTTATATGTACTATTTTTGGATATGTTATGTGTACTTGAATAACTAGTATGCTCATGTAATTTTTAATGAGAGAAACTTTTATTCATGTCATTTTCTATTGATCTATTTACCTAAATTTATTCAAAATTACAATATATTAATGCAAAAGGTTAATATTACCACAAAACAGAATATAAATCAAATAATTAAAAACACCCAAAATATACAATTTTAACGACCAACTAAATAAGCTTTAGCGACCAAATCAGATAGTCACCCAAACTTATCGGCGACGAACCAATCCATTTGGTCGCCCAATCGACCCTCAGTTCGTGGCAAATATTGGTATTTTCGCGGGAACCCATCTTTATAGGCGACCAACTGAGTAATTAAAGGCGACGAAATCAATTGGTGGCGTAAAAGGTTTTTAGCGACGAAAATTTATTTTTGTCGCCTTTCGTAGTTTGGGACTTTCAGCCACGAGCCTTAGGCGACAAAGTTGGCGACGAAATTATTTCGTCGTTAAAGTGTTTTGGCGACGAAAAAACAGCTTTTAGCGACCAAACGTGGTGGTCGCCAAAAGGGATTTTCCTTGTAGTTGTTGGATAGAAACTGGGTCTTTGTTTCTGTTCAATCAAAATTACTTCAGAGCTAGGGAAGTAACGTGCCTTAGTTTCCATTCTTTTTATTTCCTATTTGGCTCTTGCCCTTCGTCCCTCTGCATCTCTGTGTCTCTCTCTTCTTCTCCATTCATTCATCTCCCCTCTACATCTTACAATTTCCCACCAATAATTATTACAAAAAAAAAATAATGTTATATTTAAATCTATAGTATCGTACAATCTAGTTTCTTCTTCTTAATATAAAGTTAAGCTAAAACATAGCATAGCATAAGAGAGAAACTCGAAGAAAATCCAAATTAGTAGAGAAAATATGGAAGATTTCTTTGTTCCAGCAGACCATATAGAAGATATAGCTACTTTTTTTTCCCTCTCATTTGCTTCAAGTCACAAATTAATTAGTAGAGAAGAGAAGATCACAAGCGGATGATGAATGTAGAAGAAAGAGAGAGCAAAAAGTGCAGAGGCTGCGAAGGAACAAAAGTGTCTAGTTGGAAAGGGAAATAACTAAATAAAGATAATTAATGAGATGAGAGAGAGAGAGAATGAATTCTTAATTAATATGGTATCAGAATTTTAATCCCAATTTATAAATATTAATTGAAGAAAATTTATTGTTTTGAGAAATGAGAGTACATCTCAACCATTAAAAGTTTATAGATCTAAAGGTCTAAAACTTGTGTCAAAAATATGGTGCCACGGATCCGCCCCATATATATATTAGGGGTGGCATTTTGGACCGAAAAATCGCAAAACCGCAAAAACCAACCGATAAATTACCGCAATAAAACCGCAATCGCGGTAAACCGAACCGCAATCACGGTATTAAGAACCGAACCGCATTTGCGGTTGCGGTATTCGATATTCAAATATCGCGGTTACCGCAAACCGCAAAGTATATGACAACTTGTAAGTAATTCATTTATTTATGCTAATGTTATTTATGTTTCTTCTTATAATAAAATGTACTAAACTATGTTTGTTTTATTTGTAGATAGCATTGGTGCTCAAACAACACAACGGGGTTCTTCAAATTCACTCACCACCAACACTTGAGTTTGTAACTCTAGTGTGTAACATTGGTGCATTGCATGTTCCTTTTATATTGTAACTTTAATTAACTTTGAATTGGATTTTTCTTTTTGGTTGTAACTTTAATTTCATTTTACTTTGCATTTTGCTTTTGGTTTGTAACTTTAAAGGATTTGGAATTGGAATGCTTGAGAAGTTTAACTTTAATTGGAATGCTTTGAATTGTAACTTTAATTTTCTTTAGGTTGTGAATTTATAATATGCTTGAGGAGATTGTGAATTTATAATATGCTTGAGGAGATTGTGAATTTATAATATACTTGAAAAGTTGAGGTTGTGTATTTATTTATTTAGGTTGTGAATTTATATTTTTGTGAATGCTTGGGAACTTGCGGTTTTAAACCGCTAATTCGCGGTAACCGACCGCAATTTGCGGTTTACCGCAAATTGCGATCGGTTCGCGGTTTAGGCAAAAATTCGCGGTTACCGAACCGCAACCACCCCTAATATCTATCATGAGCTTACTATCGAAGCTAGCCTATATATCATGAGCATACTGTGCTTCTTATTCTATCTTCTTGTCACTTTCCTTCCCTCTAAAGAGGTGGGATGCTTTGTTCATGCCTGAAAAAGTTTTGACGATCCATGACAGTTTTCACACGTACCAGTTTATTAAAATTACCCTTAAAATATTTGCTTCCATAAACTTTAGCAGTTTCAAATCTAGTCTGATTATCCAGATTGGCGCCAATGTCAAGATCTCTGTAGTTTTGGAAAGCCTCTCTTGGGCTCTTGGAGACAAATGGAGTCATTCCTTCATACAATTTTCTTGACAAGTCCATGTACTTGTTGGTGGTATCAGCCCCTTGTTCCACCCAAAACAACCAATATTGAATCGCAAATATATTTCCAGCTCTGTGAGGAAATGGTGTTTCTGACTCAGAAATCTCACTCATTCTTCCACCGTAGGGGTTCCATTGCATCCACACTTTCTCTATCCCGAGTAATATCTGCCATATGGATTCTATTCCTTGTTTCGAAATTGGTTCTTTCACATAGTCAGACTTAACTTTGAAGAACATTGTTGGGCCCTTTGGCCTGTCAAGTAGAACTTTTAGGGGAGTTCCAACAGGGTAGTCAGCCCAGAAAACAGTGGATTCTACCCAGCTCATTTCAAAACAATCTTTTTGTTGTAAACCCAATTCCGGGAAACTCTCATTCATCAACGGAAGAAGCTTACCGCTTTGTCCCAAAAAGTGACCAATGAAGGATACTTCCACAGTCTTGTTGCCCTCAGTATTGTTCTTCACTTGCGGCATGGCTCTGATGAAGATGTCCTGAGGCAGCCTTGGTGCTACGAATTGCCACTTATAAATGATATATGTAGCTCCTTGTTCTAGTGTCCTCTTAACATTGAACACAGTCACTTTGGCTGGAACTGCAACCAACTTGATCTTCCATGACAAAATGACTCCAAAGCTTGCTCCACCGCCTCCTCTAATGGCCCAAAAGCTATCTTCTCCCATGGACTTTCTATCAAGAATTATCCCATCCACATCAACTACTTTAGCATCTTCAATGTTATCTACTGAGAGCCCATATTTTCTCATCATGTACCCATAGCCACCACCGCTAAAGTGACCACCAGTACCAAGACTTAGACAAGCTCCAGCTGGAAACCCATGAACCTTACTTCTATTTGCAATTTCATAATAAAGTTCACCAGTTGTAGCCCCTGCCTGAACCCAAGCGCTCTCATCTGTGACATTGATTTCGATGGATCGCATATTAAACATGTCAAGAATGACAAAGGGGACAAGCGAAACGTATGATAGGCCCTCATAATCATGCCCACCACTTCGGATTCTAATTTGCAACCCGTGTTGTTTCGCACAAATCACGGTTGCTATGACATGAGATTCATGCTTGACTGCTACGATAGCCAAAGGTTTTGGAGTTGTAGGGGTTGAATATCTTCTGTTTCTTATGTATCCCAGCAAAACTGATTGAAACGAGCTATTTTCTTTAGTGTAAATGGCGTCAAAGATCGGGTAAGTGGGCTCAGATTTTTGTGGAAGGCATTGGAGGAAGTCATTGAGAAATGGATTATCGGAAGCTGCCCTTGATATTGCGAGCGAAAACACGCAGAGAATGGCGAGTAGTGGTACCTTCATTGTTTTCTAGGGTATTTTTCTACAACAAGGTGGGTTTTCTTCGATCACTTCTTGGTAGTATTTATAATCATAATTCTTTATGCTACATTAATTGCATGCAAATCAATAGTATCAAGAAAGAGTTACAACCAAATCTTCATGAAGATGAGTCTCGAATCAAGAAGGTGCTTCCTCCTCCCAAATAGTAAAATCGTTACACCCTCAAAGCAAAACTTCTCAACAATATGATGCAAAATAGTTCAATTTCTATATATAGTAAATTAATATACGCATGTACGAATGATAAAATCCTCGAATCAGTTTTGTGATTAAATACGAGAAAGAAAAAATGGAATGACTAGATGTAGTACTACATATAAGTTTTTGTGTGAGATAGATGTATCTAACGTTTAATTTAACAAATTTTATTTGGCAACAAATCTGACCCAAAAGCAGAAATAGAATTTGTACTTTTGACCAGAAAAATATTTCACAAAGGACCATATATTCACAACGATAATAAAATCGGAAATTATTATGCAAACACAGTTTCTTTAGCAATATTACAAGTAATTTGTTATAAATCATTATCGCATATAATAAAGAGGAACCTAGGAACATGGTTCCATTCTCGATATATCATATATGTGCACGTTTTTCTGTTGTTCAAGAGGGAAAGTGATATATTAAACTCTTCTCGCGAACTTGAAAAACACAGGGACTCAAATTTGCAAAATAAATTTATGGATTTATTACATAATTAAAAGTTAAATATGTATTTCTGCTTGGCTACAATTTGTTATGAACCCTCGATTTCTCACTATCAAATAAATTATTTTAAAAAATTAAGTAAATTTGGCTTTTTCCCTTAAAATTGATACTGCCTTACCCGTCCGCAACCCATCCCTTTATTTTCTACGAATGAAACCCAATTTTTCTAGGTAAAACCCGATGACTAGGATCCAACTCAGTAAGTTATTTAATCAAGCTTAGATTTTGATTTATTGTGATTTTTAGATTCCAAAATTACCCTTATTTACAATTCAACGTATTTTATGGCACTTTAAAATTTTTCCCAATTTATTGTTTTTTTTTTCCTCCAGCATATTGCATGCGATTCAACCACCATTTATTATACCTTTTGATTATGTGTTTTCCTACCGCAAATTGTATGGGATAGTCATCATATTATTTACCTATTTTTTTAATTATAGTTTACCTTTTTATTATTATAAATAATTGATAATAATTTACCTATTTTATTGATGATAGGTATATTATCCATATCATATTAATGTACCTATTTAATTTTATGAATAGACAGTAATGGATAATAATTCGAGCTAGGGCGATATTAGGTAAAATCCCAACTAGGGATAAAATCCTAGCAAATGAATAAGCACGGTATGAATAGATACATAATGGATAATAATCTCATCTAGGTATATTAGTCATAACATAACATATACAGGAGTCTGTAAAATGAGAATTGGGATTATATATAGGAGGTTAGGAGGGCATATTTGAACTAATTTTGTAGCCCATTATTATAGGAGTGCAAACATAAATGTGCATTGGGAGGTGGTTATTATTCACTTGCATAAAATTAGGGGATGTAAAATAGTTAGTCACTAAATAAAAATTTAATGGCATGATTTGTAAATAAATCAACTTACATGGATACATTGTCATCCAATTTTCAAATTAAAATTAATTTAATTGTTATATTATTATTGGGTTATAGTATATGATTTTTGAGTCATAACAACTTATTTTAGTATGACTCAACGATTGAAGCTTCCTTTCTTTGACACTTCGTCTTCTGGACCCTCAAATGAACCAATGTTGCAATCTAGTAATCGTTAAGTTTAATATTGAAAGAGAGAAATTGTGGCCAATCATGAGCTTCCTATCCTCTTTCTCTCTTCTTGTCTCTCTTTCTCTTCTTTTTTTCTTTTTTTTTTAAAAAGCAAAAAAATCACTAGCCACAAAATGTCAATACAAACTAGTTACAAATGGTCATTATAATAATAGAGCGATCTAACATCAAAATTAAGACAATTTGGGGCTCATCAACTAACAATCATGCATTATCGAAGAAACTCTGACATAGGCATCCCAAGTAAGAGTGAAAACTCAGAACAACCAAAAAGAAATAAAGTTTGAAAAAACCAAACCGTAACAATACAATTATAACTCTCACATAAGAGAGGTGGAAAACTTTCACAAAGGAGAGGTGAAAATTACACATATTACCCAAAGAGTCTCTGCGACTTATTCTAAACATGAAGAAACCGCAAAAAGGATGGTGGTAGAGATTCGACATTGAAATGCATGTGGAAATTCGACGCTGAGGCGCATCCGCTTGTGATGAGTGGAGAAAAATCATAACAAAACGAAGCCAAAAAAACCACTAGCCACAAAAGGCTAATACAAATTAGTTATAAAGGGCCATTAGAATAACGGAGCGATCTAACATTAAAATTAAAATTTACAAAGAGGAGACTCAAATTTGGAATATTATGAAAAACTAAAACGAAAACAACGAAAAAATGAGGATGAAAGTTATGTTGCGGTCAACAGTTTGAGTTTCAATGTTGTGGGTCAATAGTCGAAAGTCCAAAAATGGAATGGGCAGCCACATCTTTTTGGACCACAACAAAACTCATATGGCTCAAATCTGATTATAACCCGACCCATTGCCCATCGAGAAATTGATTGCGGTTATTACGGCAAAAATCCCCAAATCAATTCGACAAGAGAAAATCCCTAAACTTAATTCTCAAGACGACGTCGGCGCTCGCATTATCGTAGCAGCCATGAAACCTCTGTCGAGTTACTAAAGAGAAGGTAAACACTTGCTTTTACAATGGATATCTAATTTGTTGAAAATTGCATCTTTTTTTTTTTCTTTCTATTTCCATACATCCAACGCTGTAAAGTATCAAAGTTTGCATCTTTTTTCAAAAGTCGGTCGGAAACATGAAACTACAGAGACAAGACTACCCACTAACACTTCTCATATTAATGGCGGACCCAATGTAGGGGGCAATTGCCCCTATTAAGAAATATATATTTATATTCACTTATTTGTTGTAGTAGTAAACTGTAAATGTAGGGTTCTAAAACACAATATGTTTGAAGAATTGAATTTGATATTGGTTGGTGGCTGTGTGTAACTTATTTTGAGTATCCAATATCAACCTGTAAATGAAATGATATGTTTGTAACTAAGACTTATTTCATGCGAAGATATTTATTCGAATTCACGGCCCATATTAGGATTTATGTAATTTGTTTTCATGGTTTTGGAAGGGATGAAATGCCTAATAGAGTGAGTGATAACAGTTGTGAATTATTTCAATGGTGATTTATGAGTACAAGTCGGGAGAGTGACAGAGGCCAATAAAAGAAAAAAAGAACTTGGGATTAATCTGACCACATGCCAATCATGTTAAAAACCTCGGTTTAACTGTTTTTGGCGTGTGAGTTTTGGATGTAAAGTTGTATGAAAGCTCCTATAGTTTTGTTAATCACATGGAGAAGGCTTGTCTAATCACTAAGGTAAATCTTGTTATTGATCTATTTGAAAACTTCATTTTGTGGGCTCCAACTTCCAATTATGTAAGTTACCTTCGTAGTGGAGTTTTATCTGTGTCTGGTCCAATAGAAGGATACAAGAAGGTAGGCTCATAAACTTAAATATGTACTGGGAAGTGGAATCTTGATCCCTAGTAGCTACTAAAAATTAGTGGTAGAATTATTCCTTCTGTTTAAGCTATCTTCTTTGACTTTAGTTTTAGAGACTTCCTTATTTATGTCCTCATTTAAAGTTTTCTATTTCAAGATTCGATCTCATTTATATTAGGGAAACATATACTTAACTATGTCGGTGACACGTTATAAGCATCTAAAAGTTAATGCCAAGAGTTGCCAAAGGGTACATCAAAGGGGAAGAACATTACATTGAGTGTCATTGGTACAGAAGGGTTAGGACATTACTTTAAGTGCATCATGTCTTAATTCCAAATCATACTGTACACATATAGTTGAGTTGAAAGTGTTTTAAACTTCCTTTATGCTATCTTCCAGTCTTGCTATAATGTATTTGATGTTTGGGATTAATTGACCACATGATGCCAAGCTTTTTTTAATTCTTGAAACACTCTTGTTAAAACCCTCCTTTCAAGCTCCTCTAGTTTTCTTAATCACTTGCTGAAGGCGTGGCTAAATTCTGAGGTAGATCTTGTTATTGATCCATTTTAAAAAACTTCATTTTGATCCCTGTTAAATACTAAAATTTAGTAGTATAATTATTCCTTAATTTTGCCCTCCTTCAAACTTTTCTATTTCAAGATTGGATCAAATTTATCTTAGAGCGAATGTGACATTGGCAGAGAAGGGGGAAGGACATTACTTTAAGTTCATCATGTTTAAATTTCATTTCTGCTATCTTCCTGTCTTGCTGCATTTGATGTTCCTGTGCACAAATGCATTGGCATACATTTGCTTTCCAATAGCCATATTGTTTAGTAGGCAAATCCCTGTGAGTGAGCTTGTGGGCATTTACGTGCAAGCCACTGAGGAAAGCAATTATGTGGTGATTTATATTGTTTATAGATGGATAGCGAATATTTTCTTTATTCTCCTGTAATTTACGACAAAATATGTGTATATATTTAAACATTTACCACACCAATATGTACACCTTAGAAATGTATATATATGCCCAACAATTTTCATAGAACACCAACAAAATAAAATTTTAAAATTGAGCTCTTTAGCTGCGCTTTGCGACGAGAAAAACCGCAGCTAATTTTCATATGCAAAAATGGGACCTTAATTTTGTCACTAAAGATCATGAAACCGTCACAAACCGCAGCGAAAGATCAAAATCGTCAATTAAAGTAAGATTAGCAACTTTTTGCTGATTGAAGTCTGTTTCCTTCTGATTTACGGATGCCATTCGCTTTCTTTCAACCAGAATACCCCATGCAATTTAGTAAATCTCGAAACAGGAACTAATTGACCATCTATACAAGTAACATGTATAATTGTGCAAAACCATCGATTAAGCATAAACAAGTAACATGCTATAGATCAATTTCCTTTTGCCAGTCTCTTAAATTTCATGCAAATCGTTTTGATGTAGCAATTAGTCTATGCTGCATGCAGTTTATTAATTAGTTTATCTTGTGTTAATTGGACAACTTCTTGTATGTAATGTAGTGTTTGTTAGAGACGAACAGATTCTAAAAGCTTCTGAATTAATTGGTGACCCCAGCAAGTACTCAGTCTCTTCTAGACAGAGATCAGCATTTCCCCATGCATGCTGCTTCACCGTAACTCTCATTCCCTCTAGCTCCGATGCTACTTCTTTCATGATAGGCCCTTCCTTCCCTTTTAACCTTGAACATCTTTTTGCAAGATTCGCCACACCTTTAACTGTTTCAATGTTTCCACCATTGAATATGCCATCATCAAGAATTTGGTTCAAGAAGTCTTCCTCCATCGAACGAACAAAGAAGTTCGCAAGATTTCTTTCTTCCTCTGGCCTGTCAAAAGAAAGTGCCATTTTGCTTGTTAGTAATTCTACAAGAACGACCCCAAAGCTATAAACGTCACTTTTTCAGTTAGTTGATTTGTAAGGAAGTATTCAGGTCGAAGTATCCAAAGGGATCAATCGTGAAGTGCCGAAGTCTGACACTTTAACTGAGTGATTGTCATCTAACAGTATGTTTGTTGCTTTCACATCTCGGTGTGTGATTTGCAGGAGAGCGGATGAGTAATGTAAGTATGCTAGTGCTCCTGCTGTTTCTGCTGCAATCTTCAATGGCAAATCCAAGGAAAACGATGATCCTTCGCCATTTTGTTATGGATGTGGTAAAAAAAAGTACCATTGGTGATGAACTCATAAACTAGTAAAGGCACAGATGTCTCTAAACAGCAACCCAATAGCCTCACCACATTTCTGTGGTCGACTTGAGAAAGAACAATCAACTCATTAACAAACTGCTCCTTCTGGGTTTGAACACAAAGTTTGGACTTCTTTATGGCAACCACTTTGTTATCTGGCAATACTCCCTTGTAAACTATTCCATAGCCTCGTTCTCCAAGGACTCTACTTTCATGGTAATTGTTTGTGGCCTTCCCAAGTTCTTCTGCAGTGTAATTTTTTGCTGTCTCCACAAAGCCTCCTTGACTAGCGAGTTGTTGTTGTAACATTAAGCCACCATTTTCTTTAAAGTATGGGTAAATTACTCAAATGGTTCCCAAACTTATACTCGATTTACATTTTGGTCCCTTAATTAAATTATTCGTTCAAATGGTCCATCAACTCTGTATTATTCGTTCCATTGGTCCTACCGTTATATTCTGTCAATATTTCCGTTAAATATGAGAGCAAATTAGTCATTATTTATCCTAAAATTAGGTTAAATCTAACATAAAATTAGACGGTATGAGCAATTGGCTTCTTGGAGAATGACTGCATTATTAATATGAAATGAAATTCGAGATGTGATTGCCGTTGGGAAGACTTCTTCTTTTTAAATTAAAAAAAGCGTATTTAGACAAAGTTGCTTGATGCGAACAATTTTTCTTTGATTAATCCTATTCCTATAAACAACAACTTGTCATAAATAAATTTAGTTTAGTAAGTTGCATCATTATTATCCTCTTCATTTATTGAATTAAGTTGACCAAGTTACCCCGGGGTAAGTGACTGCATTATTATTGATTTATGTAATTAAATTAAAAAGCATGCAAACCTTGCAATATAAACCTCAAACTGTTTACGACATACAATATTTAATTTCAAGTTGATGTTCTTCTTCCTTATGGAAGCAGTTTACGGCATAAGTACGATACAAGCACTCAAAAACACAAGTAAATAAAAACTGGATATCCGTACATAATGTCCAGGACCAGCCGCTGTAGAAGTTGCGAGGGAGATCAAGGGCCTATGTTTAACTTCCGCAACTGTTCGGATTTGGAGACTACCTTTAGCAAGTCCTGGGCTGAGAGAACAAAGCCTTCTACTTTTGTATGACATTTCACATATTCGTTGCTGGTAGGAAGGTTGTCAATCCCAGTTTTCTCGGGCGATGCCCACGTCAGAAGCTCTTCTCCATAAACACCACCTTTCCCAAGTTGCTTGGTGGCCATTGATGGGGATGGGGATGGGGCAGCACCAGAATCTTTTTCTTCACCAGGTGTAAGGCTAGGAATAGGAGTTATGCTGTAGGTCAATACAGTGCCTTTTATAATGAGAAGCATGCGATCAATTGGGTGCTCCTTTGGAAATATGATGTGATCTACTGCGTACGTCACTGGCTTCAGACAGTCGCACATCATTTTCAGCACACTGTCATCCATAAGTTGAAGGAGATCAACCTGTACATTTAAAATTGATCGATGTTTAAACACAAAGCAAGATTCCTTCATCTATATAAGTTCAACGATATAAATTAATTCCTTGTAAATTGGACTAATGTCCTGGTTTCTCTTTGGTAAATTTATTAAGTGTTGGATCTTAAATAGGATAACAATCCAATATATTAAAAGTCTCATATAAGAGTGAGACTTATAAGAACTGCCTTTGCCTCAATCTAATCCAAACTGAACCATCAAATGATGAGTATGAGTGATGGAAGGCCAAGCCAACTCATGTACTTCTTAGGTAGTCAAAATTTTCTTTTCTAATAAATAATATACATACAAATACTTGAGAGAGAGAGAGAGAGAGAGAGAGAGAGAGAGATACCTCTTTTAGAATTTTCATGCAGAGAAAATGCTTTAGGAATTTTTGCATATAACCGGGAACAACATTGAAGAGATTCTCCAAAACAGAATCTTTGTCCCCTTCCAGGTGTCTGTCGCTTCTTTTTATCATTTTCCTGATTTCCTTCCTTTTATCATCAGGAATGGCATTTTTCTCCATCCACATGTCTGTCGCTTCTTTTTTAAATTCAATCTTCTTCCTAATTTCCTCAGATTGTGTGGTTCTCATCTGAATGAATGTCTGAAGGTACATTTAAGCACAAATAGTAAATTAGAAGTGTATATCAATGATCCGAACATCTAACTTTTAAGTATTGCTACAGAAAAAATTTATGTAAAAAATCACTTAATTTCAAAACCATTTGACCAATGAATTAATAATTATCACATTTTAGTGTTTTCTTAAAGCATTGTGTTTGTTTATTCTGTTAGTCCAAACTTGATGCCTCAGTGGTTTTCAAGGTCTAATTTTTTAAGAAGGATGAAGGCAGACAGCTCAAATAGTTGAAATAAAATTCTTAGTGAACCTCACAACATTATTTCAAATTGATGTACATTTACGTAACATAGAGGTTCACCCCTGAAGCTGAAGTAAAGTAATTGAAAGTAAACTAAATAGATATCTAAGAGAGAGATTTATTACTAACCTGAACATTTCCAATGAGATATACAAATAATAGCAAGCCAGTGAGAGAAATTTGAATTGCAAACAAGTTTTCCCACATAGACTTACCGCGAGATTCGTGCCAAAGTTGCTGCAAAAAGTAAGAAAAGGACCAAGCAAAATGTGAGATACTAATGAATGGCCACTACAAGAAAAACTGCCTTCAGTGACGGTTAAAAAGTGTCAAGAATCTATTTAGTTGACGTCTAAAAAAGCGTCAAGAATGCCAGTGTCAGGAAAGGGGTACCCACATACTTGACGCTTTTTGTCCGTCAACTTACGTCTTTATTGACGCTTTTTAGCCGTCAAGAAACGAGCCACTAATGTAAAAAAAATTAAAACAAAAATACAGCTCCTCGACAACAAAACTTATAAAGAATGACTTCAACATTAAAAGAAATACATATAAAACAAATAAGAAATTGTACATCCACTAGCATAATACAATTATATACAATAATTTAAAATAACACAACTATATACTTAAATAGTATTGAAATTACAATATTAATACATTTAAAATAAACGTACTAAAGTGAACTAAGATCTCTAGTAATGAGTAAGAAGTTCTCAATTTAGAAATAACTTGTCACTTAGAAGCTTTACTAGCCAATATATAAACTCGGGAATAAGCAGTGAACACCCCACCTTATGTGAAGGATGCTGGCAGTAACAATGGTAAGCGCCATCACACCTCTTGCAGAACATAAGCTTGTTTGGATCTCCTGTTCTTCAGCATACCTGAAGAAACAAGAGTTGTACATGTGTAAGATTATATCACACGGATTAAATCAAAACTAAGCGTGCTAATGTTCACTTTACTGCTAAAAAGTGATGACTTTATTGTAGGTCAGTATTCATCATCATACAACCTATTGAAGACTCACACAAATCCTAATATAAGTATTTGATGGACAATTCTTGTGACATGGAAATAAATTCCTACTCAGGTTAAAACACATAGTATGAGTACTTCACAAAACTTATAAATCCTAGAATCATCCATAAAGAAGAATATATAAATAGACAAATATCGTCTTATATGTCTATATAGCCATTTCACACATTAGTACTATCACATTGCTAATAATTTTTCAATAAATTATGAAGTACGAAATTTCTCAAGCAAAGTGTCACCTAGAGAGCATTATATATGTGGGAAGAGAATTAGTAAAACTACAATATGAATTAAAATTAAAATTAAACACACTAAAAAGAAACAAGGTATCTAGTAAAAGTCAATTATAAGGAATTTGGCCCTTAGAAGCTTTACTTTCCCCATAACAGCTCCAAGTAATGCTCAAACAAATAGACATACATAAATCTATTCAAACATCCAATATAATGGATCATGAAAAATAAAGGTTGTGCAACAGTGTCTATTAAATACCTCCATTGCACTGTGTACAGAACTTGCAGCCTCATATTCCACAAAGCCAAAACAAAAGCCCTGTGTAATGATGGAGGAACAATAAGTACTTTCACAGAAGAATTGCGAACATCAAGGATAGAGAAACTCAAAACAAACCTTTTGGCTTCTAACTTGCACACCATTCTGTTTGATCAGTCCAAATTTCTTAAACTCATTCTCAATAACAGCATTTGTAGAATTCATTGGCAGACCTTTAATGTAGATAGAGTGACCTTCAGCTGTTTACATGAAACCAAATTTACTATGCAAACATATGGGAGGATAAGAAACAGAGAATAAATTAAATAGCGGTATAATGAACTGCATACCTTCGGCCTCTAGATTCCCATTTTCTCGTGCATTTGTGCTAACATACAGAGTAAGACACCGTTTAAAGCCATGTAGGTACACACAAAAATAAAGTCTTGATAAAGGATCCAACCGGCTTTAGCAAATAAAAATAATCAACTCTACCACTATAACACGTTGGACAAAGCATTGTTCAAAACATGCCATCATAACCACTAAATTCACTATGCATTTAAGTGTGAGAACACCCCTTTAACATGTAAACAACCACATAGTGGAAACTAAAATCCGATGCAACTTGATCCAATTGAATACAACTACAAAATGGGTGTATTACTCTGAACTAAAAAGAGAAAATAATATGCTTTATTCAAACACACGGACACAAAAAACTCAGTAAGAGCAAACAAGGACACAAAAAACTCAGTAAGAGCAAACAAGAAAAGCATGTGATTCTCACCTTGATGGTCTCATAGTGATTCCACCCAACCTCAGATGAAAGCTTGCCCAACAAACAGTACTTGTGTCCTGCTTGAAGCCTCCAAACCCTGATAATTTCCAAAAACAATAACCTTCCAGTTCACGAAAACAGAACCAAACAAAAATAACAAAACTGCGTAAACAATGAGGGAATTAAACTAACAGAAAAAAAAACTCCAAACCAGCGCTCACCCTTCCTACCCTAGCTTCTTCTCAAGGTCAGGATCACTTTATTCTTCTACCACGAGGTCCAATTCATGCCGGAACTGGCCGGAATTTCAAATTGAAAACCGGCCAAAACCTAGGTTTTCAATTCGGTTTCCAAACTAAAAATCGATCCAAACCTATGCAACAATCAGCTAGAACACGTAGAAAGGAGAAGAAAACTCACCAATTTTACCTGGACCTGACGGCGGAGGTGACGGCGCAACGATCGGAAAACTCCGGTTCAAACCAGTCGAAACTGGCGGAGCGATTCGAGGTTTCCGGCCACGATTTCGGGTGGGTTAGGATCGGGACTTCACCACGAGTCGAACGGGACCGCTCTCACGCTCAGCCGTGACCGGTGCTGCGAAATCGAAGAGAGAGAAAGGGTCGGGGTCGAGAGTGAGGAGAGAGAGGGAGCGTACGCGGGAGAGAGAGAGAAGCTGAGGGTAAGAGTGAAAAATCTGATTTTTAGAAAGTGTCAACTTCTCTGTTTTTTCTCTTTTTCTCTTTTCCTAAGGGTGTTTTTAGAAAGTGTCAAGTATACAAGAGTTTTAGTTGACGTTTTTTATAAAATGTCAATGAAAAGTGATATAGAGTTGACGTTCTTTATTAAATGTCAAGGAAAGTGATATATAGTTGACGTTTCTAGTAAAACGTCATGAAAACCTACTATATAGTTGACGCTTTTTAAAAAGCGTCAAAGATTCATAGAATAGATGACGGTTTTGTAAAAAGCGTCAACTATGAAGTGTCAACTAAAGCATGTTTTCTTGTAGTGGGCAGAAGAAAGTAGTTATAAAAGTAATGGGGGATTCCTAAAAGGATCCTCCTTGTAAGTAGTTACCACATAAAAGGAAAAGTAGTCATATTTAATATATATCATATACAATAGGAATCATATTATGTTGAAGACTTTTTTATTTATGAGATATTTAGTTATATATCCATTTTTAGCATTAGTGATATAAATAATAAATAAACTCAATCCTAGTATTTATAAAAAAACTCAAGCACTATTTAAACATAGAAACACACCCAAAATCAACCCCAAAATCAACTTTTTGGATGTGTTTATAAATGGGTTTTGAGTGTGTGTAATGATGGGTTTTGGGTGTGTTTATATGTTTAAATAGTGCTTGGGTTTTTTTATAATTTCAACACCCATTTTGGGTGTTTTAGTGACTCCCTAAACTTTACACCATTTAATATTTATAAACTTAGTTATATATCCATTTTTAGCATTAGTGATATTAATAAACCTTACACCATTTAATATTTATAAACAAACACTAAATGACAGATGACCCTATTGAATTTAATTTTGATTATTAAATTACTTTGATGCCCTATTGAGGGTTTTGAATTTTTGTATGAGGTTTTGGGGGTTGGGCTTGTTTTAAGAAATCGATGGCATTTTGATAATTTATAGGAAATTTGAAGCCTCTTTCTTATGTTGTAAATGAATTTTTTGGTGTGTTATTACAGTTCATTTTATGTTGAATTTTTTTAATAATTGGGCCCCTATATTTGATATGATAGTGACCAAATGGTGATTAAGGACATACAAACAAATTGTTAGTGAATCTTCCTTTTTTTTCTCTTTTTTTTATCTAGTATAAAAAATATATATTTGATTAATAGAGGATACAAAATAAAATGGTGAAATTTTAAAATAGATATACATGTGCAAGCAAACCTCAAATTTCTCAGACCCCACCAGAAAGAGTAAAATAACTTCGTGAAGAAAGTAGAATTATTCCCCGCAATACCAGACTTAAGGGAATCAAGAAATATTCCATACTTAAACGGCTCTGCAGCATTGTATGGAACATCTATGTTGCAATGTTCATCAAAAAATGTGATATTTGGTTCGGCAGAATTGTCATGATCACAATAAAAGGTACTGATGCATCTCTCGGGATCTATTTGATTTTGACAAGCCTGGTGCCAACAGAAGGTCTCTCGTTGAATGGAAAAGAAGTACCCAAAGGCTCCAATAACCTATGACAACATAATTAATTAATTGATAGGTCTAAGCATTAATCATCGATATGATAATTTATTGAGAGAGAAATTGTATTGACACCTAGACTCACTCTACGTCATCAGTAGTCACTTTCCAATCATGCGTTTATCGTAAATCAAACTAAGCTTCATCAAGCATTTATCAATTACCAAAATAAGTCCGTAGTAAAATGAAAAAATATGGAAGTGAAACTTACATGGCTAGCAAGAAGATATAAAAAGAAATTGAATATAGCTTTGATCCGTATTCTGATGGTCCTTGTAAGTTGGGAAGAAGATAAGATAATTCGATAAATTCTTGGCAGATATTGGATGAGAAGAAAAAAGTTGACAACCTTTCTCGGTTCTGAATATCCCGACCACCAAATTTTGAAAAAAACTTTCATTAGAAGCTGCACAAAAGAATAATAGTAATGGGTTAGAAGTCCGTAGTAATTAAAGCTGTCTACAGCTCATAATTTACACCAAAAATTTGCGTTTCTCTTATTACTTGTGGCATGGGAAAAGCAGAGAGAAGGTCAGTCACCAAAGGACACCACGTCAAATCCCGAGCGAAAATCTTAGCAAATCGAATGATCTGATCTCTTCTTATTAACGTCGTTTGCCAATCCACTTGCCAGTCTGACTTCCGTTCGTTGATCTCCTTGTAGGCGTGATTAAGCCCTTCATAGATTTGATATCCAATATCCACCACGAAAGTGATATCTGTTAGAGATCGCAAAATCAGAGCCACATTCCACAACGTTTTGTTCATTCCAAGGCATCTCTTTCCCTCATCGATGAATGGAATGTATAAGAACAAGGGATCTAGGGAAATTGCAATAACACATGAAATTACAATCATCTTGTTCCAGAATGAATCTGAAAGATGTGTTCTTTCCCATTTCTTTCTTAAAAGTTCTTTAACTTTGGATGGGAGACATCGTGCCAGTTTACCTGGTGCGTCGCTAATTAAAAGAAAAGTGCAATCAGAAAATTGAGGTAAGTCCAGACTTAACAAATTAGAGTATATCTAACCCAACATCAAATGGCAAGTCAATTAAAATATATTACGATATCGTAGAAAGTGAGATGATACTCAGTGGGGCACGCCAAATAATCATCTTATATTATCAAACGGCTACATCTTGCAAAAACTAACCTTATGGTTTTGGTCAGATGATCATCACGGCGCTGTAAAGACATAACGTCGATAGTGAGGGAGACGCCTTTGAACCTAAGTGCTTTAGATACTATTATACAGAAGCCTTTGAACGTAGATAGTGAGGGAGAGAGACTACATATATATTTATTTCATCAGGAAATTAAGCTTCAACTGACAAAAACACTTACCACGCTATTGCAAGAAGATAAGAGGATAGGGATGATCTTTTTGTCCTTTTTCCTTTTTTTGTTTTCTCTCTTGGGTCAATAAAACTTCATCAGATGAAGAGAATAAGGATGATCTGTGAGAAAAAGCTGTGGGCTTACTGAGGAGAGTGGGTTATTCTGCTTGTGTTGTCAAAAAAAAGCTGTGGGCTAATGGCGGACCCGGACTTTCGTTTATCCGTGTGCATCATGTGTTGTTTCAGACTTTGAATATTAATAGTATTGACGCATGGTCCAGACAACTCCAACTCGAATTTTCTTTTAAAATATTTTTCCATAATTGTCATAAATAGTTTATATTATTTTTCATCATGATATATATATAATAATAATAAAATCAATCTTTAGTATAAATAGGCGGCTGAGTTCTCTATAAAATTACAGAATGAGTGAATAGTGTGTATTGAATGGGCTATGTGGGGCCTTTACTTGGAAAGGACTTAAAAATAATTAAAAATTGTGAATTTAAATGGGACTATACGGCTGAAGGTTTTTTTTTGTAAGTGTGGGCAGCTGCCCACAGTTGTCTTTGATTGGGTCCGCCAGTGAGTACTAGGCAATTTCGTGAAGTTTATAAACAGGGGCATTGACTGACCAAGACTTTGTTTTCCGAAAAAACGACCTAGAACTAATTGATTACTGACAAGACCTCTTTTCGCAACATTTATAAAAATAAAATAAAAAACTAAACAAATTCTGGCCAAAAGGGCCAAAAAAAAAAAAAAAAAAGAGGGGAGAAAGATGTAACCACCCAACAATCACCCTATCCCAAGCCTTGCGTTGAATTGATGATAATTATTGATATGATAATAATAAAGGTCTGGTACTCGAGGCTTAATAAGAGCTTTGATTCAAGGTCTGATTTTTTGTTTTTCTTCTTCAGCAACCACCCAACATTTCTTCTGGTTTTTTTCTTTATTATTTCTTTATAACATGTTTATTATAATAATAATTATTATTACTATTATTTCTGATTTGGCTATCTTTGTATTTGTATGGTTAGCAAACTCGAATAAGAAGAGGCTATGTGGCACAAGACTCGAGGTATGTCATGACAAACATCCCTGTCTAATCATGTAACCCATGACAACTATTACAAGAAGCAAACTCTAAATTGGATATCCCTATTCCCTATCGTCAATTTAGCATCAAAACAATTAAATATTGGCCAAGCATTCAAAGCATTAAGCATGGTAATAGATACTCAACATGGAAAAAAAAAATACTTGGAATTAACATTGACTAAAGTAATTGAGTATTTGTTGAGCAATTTCGAAAGTGTAAGGATCACACAAGTAGTTTAGAGTTAAGTAAAGTATCGTTCCCACGAAGAGTGGTTAAATTTATTAAGTACCTATTGTGATTAACCTCAGACTTTATTTGAACGACCAGATGATGAGATTTGATTGATTAATTAACTAAAAACGATAAATAAAAAGCAAGCATATTAAAATAAGGTGATGAGATTCAAGTTATGAGAGCACTATTTATTATTTGTTTGTTTAATTGATAATTTGATATTAATTTTCGTTAGATTAATTGGTATTGATTCTCTAATTTGAGATTGATTTTCATATTTATTGATATACTACATAAATTATAGCCCAATCCTTTTCTTTTAAGCTTTTTGCCTTTAAAAATTTCACCTATGTTAAAAAATTCCTAGGTCCACCAGCGGTTGCAAGAGATGTTTCATGCTCACACTCGCGCGTGATACTTTCTTTTCTTGGAAAGCACATGCGCTGAGCCCAAAAAAAAATTTGGCCTGGGCTATAACTGTGCTACAAGTAATCTAGTTGAAGGGCTAATGGACTAAATATGCGCCCACAAATACAAAAACTAAAATCAAAATCAAAATTAAAATTAAAATAAAAAATAGAAAAAAAATTATTTCACATTAAAAAGAAAGATAATATAGAGGACTACATTAACTTTAAAAAAAACCAGATTTATTTCGAGAGAAATGGGAAGGAAGAAAATTGGCGGAGCTAGGTTTTTTTTTTAACGAGTTGTGACCTCATTTCTCTCATTGTTTCCTTTTATAAACGTTTGTTATGACATCCGTTTGTAGCTTTCCACCTCGAGCTCCATAGCCCTATCAATCATGTTTCGCAATTTCTGAAATAGTTATCTTTGTGCAAGATAAATTTTTTAAATAATCATAAGTAATGTAGGTAATATTTTTCTAACAAAAAGAGGGAAGGAAACGGAAGAAATAAGGAAGAGAGAGAGAGAGAGAGAAGAGAGAAGAAAAAGAACGGAAAAAAAAGAGAGGAGGGATGAGAGAAGGAGAAGAAAGAAAGAAAAAAACAAAAGAGGGAGAGAAGAAAGAAGGAAAACAACCGGAAAAAAAAAAAGAGAGATAGAGAGGAGAGAAAGAAAATAATTAAAAAAAAGGAGAGAGGAGAGTGTGAGGAAAAGAATAAAAAAAGAGTGGTGATTTCCCCACTTCAATTTTATCCACTTATACTCCATTTTATAACTAAAAAAGGAGTGTATGTGGATAAAATTGGAGTGAGAAATCATTACCCTAAAAAAAAGGAGAGGAGAGAGATGAGAGTGTATGTAATATTTTTTTTAACAAAAATTAGGACCGGGCAAAAGAGAAGAGAGGAGAGAGAAAAATACAGGTAATATTTATTTAAAATAAATTTGGGCCGGGCATGAGCCCAGCCTGCCACAGGCTGGAGCCGCCCCTGGATTGAACCATTCACAGCATATAAGTAAAGGAATTAATAAGCAAATTATGGATGGTGCATCGCACTAAGTTGCAAATATATGTTTACAAAACAACTTGCAATACATGATGGCCCCGTACATCACACCAGTCATCTTGACTGGACCAACTAATGCTGGAGATAGAGAATTCACTTATGCTTATCTTATCTACATGTCCAAATTTCCATCTTCCCATTGGATTGGAGATGCTTATCTTATCTACTTTTTGAGTCAGCATGTGACATACATTGGACATTAACACATGAGGGTCCTCCTCAATCGGAATAAATTTGTCTGTTGCAATAATGTTGTTGCATGCAGTCTATGTCTGGGTCATCTCCATGTAACAGCCATATAATTTAGTCCCACCCAAAATTCCAATTATATGGACGTGGATGCATATACATGCATAGATGCATGCATGGTCCAATTCAATCCTTTTACAGCTTTTTCAGATATTAGTCATGATCATGAAGCACCCAAGACACACATCACCTAGTCTTTTGGAGGGAATTAAATAAATAAATAAAAAGTATTTTTGATTGGGAGAATAGGGTGGTTTCGAGAGAGAGGATAAAAAAAAGAGTTTTGCATGATACGCCTACTCTTTCCTTGTAAGGCCATCCTTAATTCCTTGTACAACCAGCGTTGTAGTGTATAAGTTGTGAGTAAAGAAACTGCTAGCAGGCCTGGCCTGCCTTGATCGATGTATGCATATATTTAGTACTTATTTGTGTATTAATTAATGTAATTTTTTCCACCCCAAGTCTAACGCTGCTGTTGCTTTCTGGAATGTGATTTAGCACAAGGCGTCAACTTTTCCCAGAAGTTCATTCACCAAAGTATTGGTTTTTAGTTTCTATGCATGGATTGAATTTAGAGTTATGTAGGTACAACTTGTACATTCTAGTTTTAGAAGATGAATGGAGACATAGATTAAGAGATTTTGGCACAGCAGCAGTAGACGAGGTAGGAGCAGAGTCCAATGACAGGGGAGTACAGTCAAATAAAACAACAAAAGTGAACATAGCTTTAGAGATTTTTCGTATACCAGGGAAGATCATTGAAAGGAAACTAAATAGATATCCAACAGAGATATTCATTACTAACCTGAACATTTCCAATGAGATATATAAATAGCAGCAAGCCAGTGACAGAAATTAGAATTGCAAACAAGTTTTCCCGCACATAATTACATGTGAGATTCGTGCCAAAATTGCTGCAGAAAGTAAGTAAAATGTGAGATACTAATGAATGGCCACTTTTATTCTGGGAGGAAAGAAAACCCAATCTCAAATTCGTTGAAAATCTAAGGTCCCCTCCACTTTCAATTTCATAATCGGCATTCTGTTCTACCATAGACAACCGACCACCAACCACCGGCAACGGCCACCCCCTCCTCTTCCTCTGTCTCGTCTCCCCTTCGCATCTCTGTAAGGAAAGAAAAATTCGTTGAAATTTTTGAATCATTTGAATTATTTGCGTTCTTTGATTTCCCCATCCTATTTCGATGTAATCCTTTCCTTAATTTTGTTGCATAACTGGTATGGGATTGTTTGGTTCCGTATGGAATTCTAATGTAGGATCTTGTCTCCAGTCACCAGGCTCTTCATCTGGACTTGAAAGGGGGAAATAATGCATTGTTGTTGAACTTGCTTCCAAACGTCTTTCTTTGTCTCCCCCTTGAAAAGGAAGGAAGAAGAGCACTTAAATTGCAAGGAGAGCGCACACACATGTCACGAAAAAAAACACAATGGGACCTCATATTCTTCAACAGTATATGGAAACCTTGCAAGTTGCAATATAAACCTCATGCTGTTTACGACATACAAGATTTAATTTGAAGTTCATGTTTTCTTCTTTATGGAATGTAGAGTAAAAAAAAACAACCAAAATATTAGAAGATTTTCAAAAACTATCTGAAATTAATTTACCCAAAAACCATATGATTAATAAAATTCTTGGTCATCTAAAACAAAAAAAACCACAAGTATATGATACAAAGCACCCAAAAACGAGATAATTCTAGACATCAGTACGATACAAGCACTCAAAAACACAAGTAAAAAAAAGCTGGATATCCAAGTTACTTGGAATGTTACAATATATTTGGTGCACTAAATTACCATCCATACATACATACATGACCAGCAGCAGTAGAAGGTGGGAGGGAAATCAAGGGTCAAAGTTTAACTTCCACCGTGGACATTCGGAGACTTTTACCAAGTCCTCCGCTGAAAGAACAAAGCCTTCTACTTTTGTATGACATTTCACATTTTCGGAGCAGGTAGGAAGGTTGTGATTCCCAGATTGGTTGGACGACCACGTCAGAAGCTCTTGTCCATAAACATCACCTTTCCGAAGTTGCCTGGTGGACACTGATCGAGATGGGGGTGTGGCAGCACCAGAATCTTTTGTTGTTTCTTCACCACGTGTATGTTTGTAGGTTAATACAGTGCCTTCTATAATGAGAAGCATGCGATCAATTGGGCGATCCATTTTAAATATGATGTGATCCGCTTCGTAAGTCACTAGCTTCAGATAGTCGCACATCATTTTCAGCACTTTGTCATCCATAAGTTGAAGAAGTGGTTCCTGTATTTAAAATTTATCGATATTTAAACACAAAGCAAGATTCATTCATCCACATATATGACTTGGCTTTTTAAGCAAGATTCATTCATCTATATATATAACTTAGCTTTAATACCTTAATTCTCAAAATAGCTTCCACAGTCCTTCAATTCCACTTTCGTTTGTGACAAAAGTTCTAGAGTAACTTCCGTTACTTTTTTCCGTCAAAATGATGGGCAAATTGATTCTTTTAAGTGTAGTAATTTTTTTGTTTTCTAAATTAATTTAAATTTAAAAATTAAACAATTAAAAAAACCAAAAGTAAACCCAATGCCCCGCCACCAAGTACCATTATTCCCTCACCCCCTCTCTCTCTCTCTCTCTCTCTCTCTCTTCTCTCTCTCTCTCTCTCTCTCTCTCTCTCCCCCTCCCCCAGCCCAACACCCACAATATACCAACGGATGCGAAGGTTTTTGCTATATTGAGTTTTTCTATTTAATCCCGCATTTCTCTTTATTCATTCTATGTTCTAAGTTCATCTCAATTTCTAATTCATAATTTCATAATTTTTAAGAAAATTCCACTATCTTCTCAAATTACCCCTGAATGCACACCACGCATGAAAAAAAAACTTAAAGAATTTTGTAATTTCTACAGAGAAGGGGATTTACTCTCATATCTTATACTCAATTACAGGTTAGATTACTTTGCTTTTCCCAGCAGGAAACTTCGTAATTTTAGTATGGAATGCTTTTTATTTTATTTATTTTATTTTTTTAAATAATCAAGTTTGTTGTTATGGCATCCCTTCACATGGCTATAATTGTCTTAATGGTAATGGACACTGCAGTGACATAAAAAAATTCTAGCAACATAAATGTTTTAAAAGGTTAAATTCTGCTAATGGACACCACTTCATTGACATATTTATTTATTCTTTGTTTAGGTTGCTGATCCTGCTCAAGGTCCTTTACTCAAATTTCTTTTTCTTTGTGCATGTGAACCATATTGTGGCTCTATTAGATAAAGATATTCAAAGCTGAGATTAGGGTATATGAAGAGAAGATGAGAGTGTAGTAGATTTCTTGAATTGAAAGAGAAGAGTAATTTGGCAATACGATATGGAGGAGTTCGTGTTTTTCTATAACTTAATATATATGAAGAGCGGTGGGGCATGTAAAGTGTGTGTATAGATGTACTAGAAATAAGTATTAAGTTGGATGACCTCTTTTTGTCTTTTTACACAATAATAAAATTTAAAAGTTTAATAATTTAAGTATTTGGATGAACAAAGAAAAGTATGGGGTTTAAATAGAAAAACTCAAAATATTTATATGGGCTTAATTCGATTGAAAAATAGTTATCTAGGTCATCAATGTTTTTGGTTTCTAGTTTCTTGTTCTTATATGTGATTGTTGAAACTACATTGTAGCTGATGTGATTTGGGGTTGTTTGTGATGTAGTCATGGGGTTTTTTCATGCGTTTTTAAAGTGGGCATGGTGTGAGGGAGGAGTTTTGTGGAAATTTTGGGGTGGGATTCGGATTCTGGGTTTAGAGTAATTAATTGGGTTTTTTTTTTGGTCGTCAGGTGGGGTAGTGATGGCAAAGAGGTTGGAGGGTACGGTGGTGTGCGTTTCTGTCGAATAGAAGGGGAAGAGAGAGAGGGAGACATAAGGAGGAAAGACAGAAGCTCAAGTTAATACAAAATTCAGGGACCATAATTTGTATCGTTGGTGTGCGTTTTTGAGTGTTGAGAGACTAAAGCTCAAGTTAATACAAAATTCAGG
Source organism: Prunus salicina (assembly GCA_020226455.1). NCBI lineage: Eukaryota > Viridiplantae > Streptophyta > Magnoliopsida > Rosales > Rosaceae > Prunus > Prunus salicina. The sequence goes on along the minus strand of CM035345.1, from coordinate 25,317,920 downwards.
GACCATAATTCCTAATAAGCCTATGTAACTTCAACGATACAAATTAATTCCTTGTAAATTGGACTAATGTCTTGGACTTATAAAAACTAGCTTGGACTCAATCCAGTCCTGATATAAGTGATCGAAGGACAAGGCAACTCATGTACTTCTTAGGTAAATTTTTCTTTTTAAATAAATAGTATAGATACAAATACTTTTGAGAGAGAGAGAGAGAGAGAGAGAGAGAGAGAGAGAGAAACATACCTGTGATAGAAATTTCAAGCAGAGTACATGCGTTAGAGATTTTTTCGTATAATCGGGAAGAACATTGAATATATTCTCCAGAACACCATCTTTATCCTCTTCCCATTTTTTATTTATGTTTTTCATGATTTCCTTCTTCATATTATCAGGAATACAATTTTCCCCCATCCACGTTTCTATCTTGTCCTTTTTTAAATCAATCTTCTGTCTTCTTTCCTCCGATTTTGTGGTTCTCATCTGAATGAATGTCTGAAGGTACATTTCACCACAAATAGTAAATTAGAAGTGTATTTCAATGATCCGAACATCTAACTTTTAAGTATTCCTTCAAAGATCATTTATACAAAAAATCACTTGAATCCAAAACCATTTGACCACTCATTAATGGTTATCATTTTAGTGTTTTCTTGAAGCATTGTATTCGTCTATTTTGTTAGTCAAAACTTGATGCCTTAATGGTCTTCAATGTCGATTTTTTTTTTCTTTTCGGAATGATGATCTATGGATGAAGGCTTGAAAAATAGACAGGTTTGGTAATTAAAATAAAATTCTTAATGAACCCACAATGTTATCTCAAATAAAATTATTTATGGAATCCATCAATAAAAGGGAATATATATTGACAAAAGATAGAGGTTGGACCTGAAGTTGAAGGGAAATAATTGAAAGCAAACTAAATAGATATCTAAGAGAAAGATTTATTACTAACCTGAACATTTCCAATGAGATATATAAATAATAGCAAGCCAGTGACAGAAATTAGAATTGCAAACAAGTTTTCCCACACATAACTACTTGTTGTGAGATTCGTGCCAAAGTTGCTGCAAAAAATAAGTAAAGGACCAAGCAAAATGTGAGATACTAATGAATAGCCGAAGAAAGTAGTTATAAAGCAACACTTGTTTGGTTCTCTTTCTTTCTTTCTTCTACTGTTTCTGTTAAGCTTTTGGTCGATCAGAAGAATTTAGGGTTCCTAGAAGGATCCTCCTTGTAAGTTCAGTTACCACATAAAAGAAGAAAGTAGTCATATTTAATATATATCATATACAATAGGAGTAATTAAGAAAATTTACAACCGTAATAAATTAAAACCGTTACTTTATTTACTTTGGAATAAAAATATCACAGCATATATATCATATACATGTTGTGCACAACCGCAATGTGCACAACGTGCCGTATCAAGTGGCATAAAAATAAGACTAACAATGAAAAGTACTTTGGAATATGATATCTATTAATTTTAAAAGAGAAAAGTATAGGATATTCATATTTTATTGAATACTTCTTTTGCTAGTTTTTTTATCTTGTAGTATAAAAATATATATTAATGTGATTAATATGGGATATCAAATAAAATGGTGAAACGTAAAATAAATAAATAAATAAATAAATAAAACAGTGAAATTTTAAAATAAATTTGCACATGCAAACCTTAAATTTCTCAGACCCCACCAGAAAGAGTAGCATAACTTGGTTGGAAATTGTATATGCCCCGTGTTATTAATTTTAATGGAATCACGAAATATTCCATAATCAAACGGTGGATTATCGTCTGGAATACCGCATGATGTGTTTAACAATTTGATCATTGTTGCAGTGGTTTTGTGATCATCATCACAATAAAAGGTACTCATGCATTTTCCACAAGCCCGATGCCAACATGAAGTCTCTCGTTGAACGGAAAAGAAGTACCAAAAAGCTCCAATAACCTGAAAAACAACATAATTAATTCATTGATCTAATGATCAATATGATTATTAATTGAGAGAGAAATTGGTACATTCACTCTACATCATCAGTAGTCACTTTCCTATCATGGAGTTATTGTAAATGAAACTAAGATTCCTCAAGCATTTATCGATGAACAAAAATAGGTATATACTAAAATAAAATGTTATGGAAGTGAAACTTACATGACTAGCAAGAATGTATAAAAACAAATTGAATAGGGCTTTAACCCGTATTCCGGCAGTTCTTGTAAGTTCCTTAGATGATAAGACAATTCGATAAATTCTTGGCAAATACTGGCTCAGAAGAAAAAAATTGACAACCTTTCTCCGTACTAAATATCCCGACCTTCTCACTTCGAAAAAAAGGTACCCTACTAGAAGCTGGGCAAAATAATAATAGTAATGGGTTAGAAGTCCATATAATAATTAAAGCTGCCTAGCTCATAATTTACACCAAAAAATTGAATTTCTCTTATTACTTGTGGCATGGGAAAAACAGAGAGAAGGTCAGTCACCAAAGAACACCACTTCAACTCCCGAGCTAATATCACAGCAAATGGAATAATCTCGTTTCTTCTTATTAACGTTGCTTGCCAATCCAATTCCCATTCCTCCTTCCCTTGGTTGATAACCTCGTAGGCTTTATTAATACCTGGAATGATTTGATATCCAATATCCACCAAGAAAGTGATATCCGTGAGAGATCGCGAAATCAGGGCCACATTCCTCAACTTTTTGTCCATTCCAAGGCATTTGTTATCCTCATCGATGAATGGAATGTATAAGAACAAGGGATCTAGGGAAATTGCAATAACACATGAAATTACAATCATCTTGTTCCAGCACGAAGCTGAAAGAAGTTTGCTTTCCCATTTCTTCTTTGTTGAAAGTTCCCCATTTTGTTGGATACCGCGGAACGTCGTGCTTGCCCCTCAACATTTTCCAAATTGTAAGGTTTACCTGGTGTGTCGCTGATTAAAAGAAAAATGCAATCAGAAAATTGAGATATAAAGCTAGGACTTAACAAATATAGAAATTACAGTATATCTAACCAAAAATCAAAAAATTGATGTAAGTCTAGGACTTAAGTTTACCTGATGTATCCCAGATTGACTTCTTCAGGGGAAATTTTTGAAATTTTTGTATGTTACCATCCAATACATGTGAAAATATTCTTCAACTTGCTGTACTGTTTTTTTATGACATGTGGTTGGATGCATTGGAAATATTCCACATGTCCTATGTATGTTAGATTGTACACCAACCCATACAAAATTTACTCCTTTTTCTAGTGGTGCCAAACCAGCTATTAGCACTGTATTAACTAACTAACTACTTAACACTTAACTTTAAGGCATATAATTTAATTATTTGCTAATTGCTTTTCTATTGCGGCCTTGTGAAGAAAAAAAGTGATATCATACAGGCACAAGTATGGAAGAAAAAAAGAAGATAAAGAGAAATAATCATCTTATCTTATTAAGCGGCTACATTTTGCAAAAACCAACCTTGCCATATTGGTCTGATGATCATCGTCTTCACGGCGCTGTGAAGACATAACTTAATCCTTCTTATACGGTCGATAGGATAGTTTAAACTATTATAGATCCCTCAATTTTCTGAAAGGGTCCTGAAAATAAAAAATGATGGAATTGCAAATAATTAGTAAAAGGCTTAATATCCATTCAAGTTATTTAATTTTTCGGTCACATTTGGTTTGACCGAAAAATTAAATTGAATTAACTATATGTTTCCGGTTTATATAAATAGAGTAGTTCTACGTTTCAGGCAACCGCTAAAATGACCACGATTCAAGCATATCAAGAGCATCCAGAAACATACATATCAAAAGTGCTTTCCATACTAGTATACAGAAGCCTTTGAACGTAGATAGTGAGAGAGCTTGCACATATTTATTTCAGGAAATTAAGCTTGAATTGATTATATGAAAAAACTTACCACGCTATTTACTGGAAGCAATGGCAACAGGATAAGAGAATAGGGATGATATTTATTTCCTTCTTTTTGTCAATAGGACTTCATCAGAAAAGGAGAGATGAGAAGAGAAGAAAATTTCATAGAACTATGTAAGGATGATCTGTGAGGAGAAAGAGCTCTTTTGCTATTCAAAAACAGCTGTGGGCTTACTTGGCAAGTTGGTGAAATTTATAAACAATGGCAATGACTTCTGTCGTTCACTGACCAAGACTTTGTTTTCTGACAAAAAACAAAAGAGTAAATTGATGTACATCCCCCAAACTAGGATCCAATTCAACTTAAGAGTAATACTACACTTACCACATTATTATCCCACATTTTTATACCACATAATATAGCATGTCCATATCATATGCCACATCAATTAAATGAATTAAGTGCATTTTAATAAATAAAATTAGAAAAACAGAAATTAGTATTTTACATGATGTGGTATGTACACATCAGCTGCCACATCATGTGGTATAAAATTGTGGTATAAAAAATGTGGTAAGACTAGTATTATTCATATATTCATGGATTAAAAAGTCAGTTAATTTAACACTTGAATTAATTAAATTGACCAATTTAGCCCTTGCAGTTAAATTTTTCGAATTTTCATCCATTTCCCTTAATAATAAGAGTAAATTTGTAATTTGTAAATTCCATCCATTTTTCCCCAATGGACAGCAGAGGTGGGTTCTTTTCTGTATCAACAACTTCAAGTTCCATTCAAAAGGAACAAGCTTGTAATTTGTAACCAATAATACCAAAGAGGAAGAAGGAAGAAGAAGGAGGAACCTGAGCTACGCATAATTAGAGACGGGGAGTGAGGAAGGGATGGGGAGAAAGATTTTTTTTTTCCTTTTCATTTTTCTATTTTTTAACTATTTAAGTTTTTTATAATAATTAAAAAAATCAAATAGTAATCTGACTTTTTAGACAGAAAAATGAATGAAAATTGAAAAAATTAACGGTAAGGTTAAATTGGTGATTTAATTAATCCAGGAACTAAAATGGCTGATTTTTTTTTATTTAAGGGTTAATTTCTAAAAGGATCATAATTCATGGAATAAAATGGCTGAAAATGCAAAAGGAAAAAAACATATATATAGACTATGCTCTTGGACTGACCAAGACCTCTTTTACCACCCCTTCTTTTTGGACTAATTATTGACCAAGACCTCTTCGTTCACTTGATTCTTTCCAATTTACAAGGAACTCAAACTTTAGCCCTATTTCTTCTAATTTTTTCTTCCTTATTTTCAGAAATAAAACTGGATTATTTATAACCAGAAGGGAAAAATGACAATTTTGATCCATGTGACTGTATCAAACAAGTTACTTTATAATTTCAAGGCTTTCAATATCCTTGAAATCTCATATAATTCCTGAAAGTTAAAGGAAACCACCTTGCTTAATAAACCATGGTGCATTGCCCTATATGTATAATGTACCTGCAAAAGGTTTCCTACATAAATGAAGAAACTTGCGAATCGCGACAACACATCACCTGGTGCGTCATATGCCAGTCATATCTCCATCGAATCTTTGTCACCAAAAATAAAGAACGTGGGGTTTAGTGACACAAAGTAGTATGCCGATGTTGATGCATATCTTTACTAAAGGAAGTGCTAGCATGCCAAGCCCACTTCACTAGTAGAAAAATTCATTATTTCAATGAAAAAAAGGCATCAGAAGATAATGTAAAAGAAGATACAGGTTGAGGAAAGGAAGAGAGATGAGACAAAGTAATGTGTCTTTTATGCTGGGTGGGTACAGGTGTAAAACAGGCAAAATCACGAGAGTGCTGCTCATCATCATGAATCATGATTCACCAGTCATATGATTGAGTTGGAGGAAAAGGAAACACATGGTTCTCCTCCTCCATTGGTACAGATTAGTGCTTTACAATAATAATGCCTCCTCCAAAATATAGAATAGACCCGAACGAGTGATTAGAATCGTACTTCAATAATTTGAACTATCTATTATTCTAAGTCATCATTCATGCTTCATCTTAGTAAAAAGACCACTAAAATAAGAAAACAATAAGGTACAAACTCCCCTTTTAGATTACTTCATATCCCATTACACCCTAAAGAAAAAATATTCGGATATGTGCGAAAATGTTTATGCAAGAAGTACTTCTCATAAGCGGTTTCAATAAAAATACCTCTAAATTAATGGATATAGTAAATGAAACTAAAAACTAAAATCTATTTATGTAATTTTTTTTTTGGGAGTCCATCGCTAGCTCATTTCATATATATATATATCATCATCATCATCTCCCCATTTCTCTCACCACTATCTTGTATCTTCTAAGCCCCCTAATTTTTTTTTTTCTCATTTCCCTATAATTTTCTTCTGATTCATGGCCCTAAGTTTGCCTGCACATGTGTACTTTAAAACGTTTTCCTCCATAAATGGAGAAAACACAACAAATAGTTGCGACAGACTAGCTCGTATCTTTGTTGACCATTGATCTTGACTGGACCAATGCTTGGAGATAGAATTCACTCATGCTTATCTAAAACAGTGCCAAATTAATCTGTCTATCAAACAAAGCATCATCATGATCATGAACGATCTTGTTTTTATTAGTGATGAAGACTCGAGTCACAATCCCGGGCCAAAGCTGCATGCCACTGAAAAAAGTGTGAATATCTCTCTCATCGCAAGAAAAAAGAAAGGAATAAGAACAAGAAGATAATGTAATAAAATAAAATAAATAGACAGGTTGATTGAGGAAATAAACAGGCAAATTCACGAGGGAGCTCTGCTCATCATCATGATTCACGTTACGTGTCATATGATTGGCTTGCAATACCTCAAGGTCACCTCTATTATTCGTTGAACGTCCATGACTGGCTTCGTGACATGGAACATGGAGATGAATGCATGCATCTCCATCCATGGTTAGCTGACCTGCGCTCTCCATTTGGTAATTAGAAAAGAAGGTTTGGGGATGGTAAATTAATTGGTTTCTTATATTTGATAAGTTCATGCATGAGAAATGGTTGTCTAATACATAGGAAAGTAGGGGGGAAGTGAAGCATTCCTCCCCGCTTGGGTTTTGTTTTCCCTTCTTATGGCAAAGTTTGGGAAAATGAGCTAACATCAAATGCATATTTTTCATGACCATTTTGTCCCTATTAATAATTTATAATTACATTATAGCATTAAATGCATTCTTTTTTTATTTGATTTCATATGGATATAATTGAAAAATTAAGGGATTCTTCGATCTAAGTCCAAAATCTCTAGCCTTCATTGGATTTAGTCACACCTTTTTTGCTGTAGATTTGGGTCCATTCACTTTTATTAATTTTTTCTTGTGTCAATTTTACTTTTTGAGGTAAATAAGAAAAGAACATTAATTAAAAATCCAAATTAATGTATCGATTCTTTCCTTCGAAATGGATTTCATATTTTAAATTTTGAATCCTTCTATTGCCGCCATAGCACATCTGTACCAAAAAGAAAAAAACATTTCGTCAAGTAAAATACTTTAACAATTAACTATTGCAATATTTACCTAATATATAGATAAAATATAATTTAAGTCATGAAAGTAATGACCCATATACTTTATCTTACAATGAAAATTAAGACCCATAGGCAAGCACCAACATAAAACTGTACCTATCCATAAGGTTGATTTGTGAGGATTCAAGCATATGAACAAATAAAAAAAAAGTTCATATAAAACAATGAAAGTAGGAGTATTATTGATGATGTCTTCCCAACAAATATTTACCTCATTACAAGGTAAATATGAGATAATATACATAATTATTAGGTAAATATAAGATAATGTACCTAATTACTAGGTAAATATAAGATAATATACCTAAACATCAGGTAAATATATAAGATAATGTACCTCATTACTAGGTAAATATAAGATAATATACCTAATTATTAGATAGATATAAGATAATGTACCTACTTACTAGGTAAATTCAAGATAATATACCTAAATACTAGGTAAATAAAGACAGATCACAAACAACCAACATACATGGAATTGTAGTATTTGGTGTAAGCCTTTTCAACATCCCACTCAACCTTATCGCTTTTTGCCAATCGAATAGAAGCCCCGACCTATAAGCCATTCAACCCAAAAGAATTACAAGCACAAAGACCCAATAATGACTTGTTGGTGAAAGTTGCAAAGATTGTGGCTGTGAGAGAGTCCGAATTGGTTTAGGGTAGACAATATCATAATTATTATCATAAAAGTTAATTACCTTATTTAATTTTTAGGGGCATGATGGGAATAATTAAGTAATTTTAAAATGAAAAAAATAATATGTAAATATCAAAAAATAAAAAAGGAATGTAATCATACGTGGCACAAAAGTCAAGGGACTTATATCAACAACAACAACTACGAGGATGGCATCCAAATTCTATTTTCGATTTTGGACTTATACCGAATTTTTAAAAAAATTAAACAAACTTTGTTTTACATTTCTATACAAACCAAACTTGTGAAAGGAAATAAAGTGGTATTTCCTCTTTACTTTTCCAGCATTTCCAAATATGGGATCTTCCATCCATCTTGGGAAAGATATGGGAAATTATTTCCCATCAAATCCTTTCTGCAAACCAAATGAAACGGAATCATGAATTTTCAATGAGTAAGCTACATTTGAAATGTTTTACAAAATAAAATGCAGTCATCTTGAACTAAAAAGAGAGATTCCCAACTGATTTATCACTAGCAAGGGAAAGCAATCATCATCATCTAAGACATCAGGATGCAACTAGCTATAAAAATAAATTAATAAATTCTATTGGGCATATAAATCAAGCTTTCTCCTCCCCCTTTCTCTAATTATAGAATTGCGCAAGTGTTGATAATTGGTTTGTTGTGAATCTAGTTGTTCACTAGTTGTTGTTTTGCATTCATTACATATTCATAGGCCTATTAATAAAGTCTAGTCATACTATTGCTTAGCTTCATACTAGTTTTGGCTAATTGATTTACTTTGTATCTGTGAATTGATTGGTTTTTTTTATAGATTTATGACTAGTTTATTGACTAGTCATATTTCTGCTAGGTTCAGTAGATTATTGTTATTGTCAGATTTGTTTGATTAGGGATTTGAATATGTATATCTCTTGCTTGTTCATAGGTCTATGACTAGTCATATTTTTACTAGGAACATTTAATCATTGTTGTCTTAGATTTATCCTTTGTGGTTTTAATTTAGTCCCTTCACCTAAATACCAATTTCATTATCCTCTTTCCTTCATTTTCCTTTTCCATGGATCTTGGTTTTGTTTTTGTTGTTTTTGGATGCAGGTTTTTTTGGTTTGGGTGTTTTTTGCTTGGCTGTAATAAGAGTTGCCTGCGGTGCTATCTATCCCGGCAAAGGTGGAGGCATCGACATCGGTAGAGGTAGTAATGATTGTTATGTTGGTTAGTATGTGATGTGGAAACAGACACAGCGAAACACCATTGTCGCCATGATTTAGTTGCCACTTTTGGCCCACATATCCAGGGTTTTGGCTTCAGTTTAGTGTTTGGAGTTACAATAATGAAGGTTACAGGCTTGTGTGGGTTAGGGTTTAGTTGGTGCCGCACTAAGGATTTAGCCAGTATGGCGTTATGGATTTCTTTGATTGCCGGAGAGGATGTGGAATGGTGTTCTTGTTTCTTGTTTTAAATCTATTACTATTTAGAAGTTTGCTGCATTTTTTATTTTAATTCTCAGGAACTCTTTAAGAGTTTATTGTGTTTTGTATTCTAGTTTTCGGCTGCTATACAAATTTGCCGTTAAGCAGAGGAGATATACTGTTAGTCTGTGTACGAGTCCTTCAAGATGCTAAATCAGGAGTTGAGTATTTGTTGGTCTAGTCATAATTCTCTCCAAATCAAATCAACATGTTGTTATGTTTTGTCATTGGTGTCATAGGTTTTGGCTCTTTTGTAACTTTGTACTTTGATATGTTTCATCAATAATTGCCATTGCTTTTTCTCAATTGAAAAAAAAGTAACACATGAGAAAAAGGGGAAATATGCTATTAAAAAAAAAAAAAGTTGTTAACATTTCCCTTATTCAGAAGCCAGCTCAATCTTTATTTATTATTTTATTTCCGAAAGCACACAACAAATTTACAATAGCACACCACATGACTCCACTCTACAGTCTATTCTATTTTACACGGAACATTAATTACCAGGAAGAACAAAACTAATTATCACCCATCTCGAAGAGTCGTTATTTGCATGCTGCTTCCGCACTCTCTGCACTACTAGAACCAACCAAGTTGCCGGTATCTTTGGGAGATGGAGAGATATCATCCTTTTCTCCTCCACTTGGATGTTGTGGCATGGTTCCGAGTAATTTTTGGAGCTCTTGGACCTCTCCGAGTACATCTTTCATAGAAGGCCTTTCCTCCCCTCTTGAATTCAAGCATTTTTTTGTCAGATCAGCAGCTTTTGTGATGACTTCATCAGAACATTTCTCCAATATTTCTTCATCAAGAGTTTGACGCAACGTACTCCCTTCAACTGAGCGAACAAAGAGTTTTACCTCTTTTTCCTCTGCCTTTAGGCTTGTTAACAGCTCCACTAGCACGAGTCCAAAGCTATAGACGTCGTCGCTCTTTTCCTTTTCATAGGCTAAAGTTGATGTTTCATTCTCATCTCCAAGAACCAGTGTTGAAGCTCCAAAGCCGGACAGTTTTGCCGTTAAATTCTTATCTAATAGTATATTAGCGGTTTTCACATCACGGTGTATGAAACGCGGGACAGCGGAGTGGTGCAAGTATGCTAGGGCGTCTGCCGTCTCGGCTGCTATCTTCAACCGCTGTTGCAATTTAAGGGTTGGTGATGGTTTTTCGCCATTTTTTCCGTGAATATTCTCATAAAGCGTGCCCTTGCACATAAACTCGTAAACCAATATTGGTATTGGGGTCTCTAAACAACAACCTATTAGTCTCACAACATGTGTATGGTTTATTTGATAAAGAGCAGTCATCTCTTTGACAAATTGGTTTTGGACATCGGTATTTTGGTTTGGGTCAATTGGGGCACTAACTTTTATGGCAACCACTTGTTTATCTAGTATTCCTTTGTAAACAATTCCATGTCTTCCCTTACCAACTATTTTTACTTTATGATAATTGTTCGTGGTGGCCTTAATGTCATTTTCAGTAAAGAATTTGGCTGTTTTCCCCGAACCACTCATTTTTTTCTCTAAAAGTGCGCCACCATTAGCGTCAAAGTATTTTTGTTTGAGCTTCTCTACATGGCTTTTCCTCTGTTTCCTATATATCCAAAAAATTGCAACCACTAAAACAGAGAAGCCCAATGACACGCCTGCAATAAATTGAAAACCATATATATGTTATTCTTAATAGTACCCGATGTCAAAACTAGATTAAATTCATTGCCAAACAGAATTAAATTTTACTTGGGGTCGTTTAATGGAGATTTTTTTATCTGGCCCCCAGTATTACCGTTTTTCCTTATTTATCATTGGGCAATTATCAGCTGTTTCATGTATTTCTTTTTTAACTCATAATTTTGTTTTTTTTGTTTTTGTCTATGTACTATTTTGTTCATGTGTGTTGAATATACTGCTTACAGGTAAATAACTAGCTCTAGTACATACCCAGCGAGATTTTCAATCGTGTTTGTGGGGGAACTTCGACGCACGTAATCTGGTCTTGGTTGTGGTAGCCACTATCACAGGAACAAGAGTAATTTCCTTGTAGATTTGTGCACTGTCCATTCTTACAGGGGTTCGAAGCGCACTCATTAATATCTGACATAAATAGTAAAACTCATATATCACAGATCCCTCAAGAAGAATATCCCTAATTTTAAGCTTTAGGTAACTGCAATATAATATATATATATATATATGTGTGTGTATGTATTTGTATACCATGGCAACCATAGAGGTATGGGTTCCCTTCGAAGCCTTTCATACACCGGCAAATGTAACCTGTAGGCCTGTCAACGCAGGTGGCATTTTCCTTGCATGCAAAAGTGTCGTGGTTTTGACCTGCAAATCGACACGACTCCTCCCTAAACTGCCAAACAAGAACCACGGGAAGCCGTTTTGTATTGCGAAGTTGTTGAAAGCTTGTAGTTCTGAATGTGAAATAGCCGTGTTTCACAACGAAGGCGAAGCCGCAGGGGTTAAAATCCCATACGTTCTTATGGTTTTGATAGCTTCCCACCCTCAGAGTCAGGTTGTTCAGCCCAGGGGGGATCTTCGTTTCGCAACACCCCATGCCAGAGCAAGACTCGTTCTTGTCGATGGCGTAGCCACCAATTTTCTTTCGACATATGGAGACGCAGCCAGTTGTGTACCTTTGGTCTTCCCGGCCACCGAATAAGTACGCGTACGTGTCACAACCAACCACAAAGAACCTGTTTTTTTCTCCAGAGATGGTGTAAGGATTATACACCCTGAGCCCGCCGCTGCTTTGGTCTTCCTTTGGGAGTGGGATTCCTTGGTGGTCATAACAATCTCTGTTTACTAACTGCAGTATATGCAGCTCACCCTCTTCAAGAGATATGTTGGTGACATAGATACGGCTTTTCATCAATCGGGGTAATGTGGGCTCATTATTATTGGATTCTATGCAGGTGATGTTGAATTCTGGTCGGGAGTAACAACCGTCACCAATGCCAAATGGGTATGGAATTGTGACATTACCGCATAGGGGTGGGCATAAAAACCGATAAACCGATCAAACCGACCGAACCAACCCAAACCGAACCGAAAAAGAGTGTTTTTTGACCAAACCGAAAAAGTCAACCATGGACCTGAACCGAACCGAAAGTCAACGGTTCGGCTCTCGGGTCTAATTTTTTCAGAACCGAGGAACCTGAACCGAACCGATCAATATTTAAATATATATATATGTTACATGTGGCATTATTTGATTGGCCAAAAAAGTTTCTTGTGGGTCTGCCTGTAGCGTATCCCTCAGAAAATTTTATTTTTTCCGTAACCCTCACCTCACCTCTCGCACGCGACTCTCTCTTACTCTGTCTTTAATTCAGTCTCTTCCTCTTCTGTTTTCATTTCTTTTTTCTTCTCTTTTTGACCTAAGGGCTGTGGCGGCGCCTTTCTCCCATCTCACCACAGATCTTCAATCGACCTCAAAATTTCGGTGACAGCATCTGTGTCGCTCCTTCATCGCTCTCACGATCTGTCGTCCGCTAGGTATCATCCATTCTCTCTCTCTCTCTCTCTCTCTCGATCGAGTCGACCTAAACCTAACCCACATCACCCCTCTCTACCTAAAACCCTCTCTTGTCTGTGTGTGCTTGTGGGCTCTGTTCCTTTTATAAGATAGACGGCCATGGAAAACTCACAGAAGAAGCAAGTGTTCCTATTCTACTGCGCTGAATGCGAAGACCTTGCTCGACAGGTCGCTTCTCAGTCTGACCACATAACCCTCCAGACCATCAAATGGAGGTTCTCTCTCTCTCTCTTCTCTCTCTCTCTCTCTCTCTCCTCTTCTTTCTCTCTCTCTCTCTCTCTCTCTCTCTCTCTCTCTCCTCAAGCTTGTTTTGTCATGCTCTGTGCTCCTTTATTTGTTCCTCTTCGTAGTCTGCTTTCCTACCCATTTTATTAGTTCTGCTTTGTTTTGTTTCCTAGTCATGAATTTGAGATGGGTTCTTCTTTTTCAGCTCAATTTTTCAAAAGAAAAAATGGGCACTTTCCTTTTCATCTGTTATTTCTGAAGGTTGTGATTCAATGAATATTAACAGAATACAAAACCAAAAGAGCGAAACTTGTGATCTTCTGTAAAGCTGTGCATACAAGAGTTTGGAAAAGTGGAGAACTTGAATGCTGAATTAATTGATTAGTCAATGCTAAGTAAAAAATAATAATAATAATTGACTATCCCACTTTATTTTACTTATAATTTTACCAATTGAATCCCTTGTCATAGATGCCTAGATGGGATTGTATATTGTTGATTGTCATTACCTTATTGACTGAATATTTGTGTTCTGGAGTCTTTGCTTTTTTTTTTTCCTTTTTTTTATACATAATGTCCCACTTTCAAGTTTTAAATCACGTTTTAAATGAATCTGAATCATGGTTTCAATTGGTTGAAATAAATTGGGGATGGATTTTTTCTCTCTTTCATATTTTCCTTGGACAAATATACTGTAGTTGATGTTCATTGCATTCCCATTTTGACATTTGAAGGATTGTGTGAGACGAATAGTTATGAAATCAGTCATTGCTAATCCATATTGCTCAGAAGCAGCTGCAAAGGATGCCATGGAAGCTGTTTGGGATGTTTGTTACAATGATACACAGCCCTTTGACAGAGCTCCATAAGTTACGGTTATAGGTACCAAACCAGCTGCCACTTCAAGTTTTTATTATTTGGCATTGTGGGAATTTTTGGATAATATATATGTTTTAATCTGTTAATGGATAGGAAAGTTTTGTTTTGACTCTGTTTAAATCTGTTTTTTGGGATAATATATATGTTTTAATCTGTTTATGGATAGGAAAGTGAGAATTTTGGTTGTCTAGATCTGTTAATTGGATAATATATATGTTTTAATTTGTTAATGGATAGGAAAGCTCTGTTTTGCCTCTGTTTAAATCTGTTTTTTTGGATAATATGTATGTTTTAATCTGTTTATTATGGATAGGAAAGTGAGAATTTTGACTGTCTAGATCTGTTAATTGGATAATATATATGTTATAATATGTTTCTGGATAGGAAAACTATGTTTTGACTGTGTTTAAATCTGGTTTGTGTTAATTCTTTTAAGTATTGTGTAGGTTGCTTTGTTAAGGCTTTGGAAGAATGGATGAAGCAGATTTTTTGCAAGGATGTTATCTTTATGTGTATTTTTATGATGGGTTGTAATCTTTAATTTCATAAGTTTAATTTGGATTGCTTGCTTTATTTGTGTATTATTTTTTGTAATGGTTTGTAAGAGATTATATTTCTTTTCCTTGGTTGGTTGGTTGAATGTGTGTATGTGATATTTATTTAGTTTAGAAACTTAGATTGGAATGATGGATTTTTATAGGTTGAATTTACATAATTTCAGGTTTTGAATATGAGATTTATTTAATTTAGAAATTTAGATTGGAATGATGGATTTTTATAGGTTGAATTTACATTATTTCAGGTTTTGAAAGTGAAGTAAAAAGTGTTTTGGGCTTGTTCATAAGAATTGAATAGGTTTTGGCAATTTGACAACAAAAAAAGGGTTTTGGGGCTGAAAATCTGATTTGGGCTTTGTTTTGCTAAAAAAATATGATTTTGATTTTTTTTTTGCTGAAAATAAATACGATTTGAGCCTTTAAAAATTGTAAAAATTGGCTCAGGCCCAAAACCGAACAGAACTGGAACCGAGACCCGACCCGACATAATTTTCCGGTTCGGCCCATTTTCGGGTTTCTCTCTGGACCCGACCCGAACCGAGACCCGAACCTCTCCTTCGGTTTGGCTCGCGGGTCGGCCAAAATTGGACCCGACCCGAACCGTGCCCAGGGCTATTACCGCATTTGGGTTTGCAGCCAGGCAGGGCTATAGCTGTTTCATTTTCTTCTCCTCCTTCTCCTGCGCTTGCTCTTGTTGTTGCTACAGCATTTGTAGCCGCTAGTACAAGTACTACGAGCAACTTTATTGAAAGTTGCATAAGCATCGCGTGTTGAAAGGCCATATGTGTATACGCATGCACTGTATGTTATGTGTTAATTGTTTTCCTAAGGAAACTGAGGCAAAGCCTGGCCTATTATATAGATAGGAAATGCCTTTACTAACCTATAATTATTATTTTTTGTCTGTTAACACTCATCCGTCCGTTTTATTTATTTTAATTAACGAGTGAGAAAAGATTCCACCTTGAAATCCTTTTTCGATGATATGAAAGAATGTTAAAATATTTGGTTGGCTTGGTTGGTTGTTAAAATTGGTGACCAAGTGGCGTGGCTTGACTAAAAGACTTTCTTAATAGACAGCTTTTTCATATTGGTGAACAGTCGAGTCACAATAATTAGCCCACTATAGAAAGAATGCATTGACGTGTAGTCTACGGCTAGATGAGCGTCCACGTGGCAGTTCTAAACATCAAACGACATGTAATACTACGTCATCGCGTTAATTCACTTTGGTGTCATCATCCACTGGATCCTACGTGGCCCCGTCTCATGTGCACATTACGATGATTTTTTCATTAATAGGGTCATTTTAGCATGAGGTATTATATAATTACTCAGAGGAAATAGAATTTATAAATATCCATTAACACATGTACAAGATGTACCGCGTGATCGTACTACCGTAGTATTTTATAATCTCTTCGCATATAAAATTTCTAAAACCAATTAGAAAATAATAAGTGGCTAGTTTTGAATTTTTCCCTTCAAATAGATTATATATGAGTAATTGTATAATATATCATGCTAAAATGAGCTTAATGGAAACCTATATTACGAGAGATGATTTTTTATGTGCAAGTTTGAATACTAATACTAATCTCTCAATGCAGTTTACATCTGGGTTGCCTCTCTAACTTGTTGGAAGTCCATGGAACAGGAGGAGATCCATTCGATTGAGATAATGATTCAAATTATGTATTTGATTTTTTCTCATGTGAGCGTGACATGATAAGCTTATTGTTCCATTTGATAAAGCTTCATTTGTCATGAAGACTTGAGTCACGATCAGATCACGGGCTACAGCTGCTCACTTCTAGAAAGTGAGAATATCTCAAAGATAAAAAGGAATAAGAAGATAACATATGCCGAAAAAAAGTCAAGTAGATCATAATGAGAGAATCAAAGGAGAGTATCAGATCCCCTTATTTTCCCTCATTTCCCCATAATTTTCTTGTCAAGTGTTACTAAATTGCCCATAAATTGATCTTAATTGCTTAAACAAGGGTGCATGGCCCTAAATTGCACGCATGTTTACAAAAAAAATTCTTGCATAAAATGGAGAAAATACTACAAATACTTGCAACACACGACCTCGTGCATCACGCCAGTCATATCTCCATCCATAGAATCTTTGTTCACA
Source organism: Prunus salicina (assembly GCA_020226455.1). Lineage (NCBI taxonomy): Eukaryota > Viridiplantae > Streptophyta > Magnoliopsida > Rosales > Rosaceae > Prunus > Prunus salicina. The sequence goes on along the minus strand of CM035345.1, from coordinate 25,300,923 downwards.
ATTGACCTTGACTGGACCAAATTAATACTGGAGATGGAATTGATTCATGCTTATCTAAAAGCGGATGATATTTCACAATTGATCCCCCATCGGTACAATTTGTCCATTGCAATAATGTTGTGTGGGTCGTCACTACTAACTTCTCACGAGTCCATGCAACATCCAATAAAGTTTAGTCCCACCCATATGGCAAGAGGATAAGAGAATAGGGATGATATTATTTTCCCTAAACCCTAGGGATGGGTGGTTGACTTGGAGACGGATCTGAACCAATTGTTTATAATTTTAATTTTTTTTAAAAAAATTTACATACATTTAAAATGTAAAAATAGAAAGAAAAAAAAATTAATACTTAACATTTCAAATGGTTATGATATTTTAAAATTTTATATAAAAAAAATTAAAAATAATAACTAACGACTAGCTGATATATACACGCCTTTAATTTTAGCATTTGGATTTATAGTTGCATGAGATGTTTCATGCTCTCGCCCATTTGTGATACTTTCTTGTCTTGGAAAGTACATGCGCTGGGTCCACAAAAAAAAAATTGGCATGGGCTATAGTTAGGTTACAAGTGGCTCAGTTGGCTAAATGTGGCCCCTCCAAATTTGGTTAATTTTTTGTAGCCCATAAGAAGTGAATTTTGCATTATTTTATAACTATATTTAGCATATGACCCACTATGACTTTACTAAAAGAACGTGATCAAAGGAATGTTGAGTTTTATTTAATAGAAGATATGATTATGAGTGACACAAATCAGTCTGCCGATGTTGATATATGTCTTCATTAAAGGAATTGCTAGCCAACCAAGCCAAGCCAAGGCTAATTTTATGAGGATGGTGACTTTACTAGTAGAAAAATCTCATGATCAAAAAGAAAAAAATAAAGGCATAAGAGATAATGTATTAAAATAAAAAGAAGAGCCATGTTGAAGAAAAGAAAGGAAAGGGAAGGAAAAGAGAGACAAGTAATGTGTCTTTTCTCCTACACAAATAAATGGAAAAGCAACTTCACGACCTCGTGCTTCACGCCAGTAATATCTCTATAGAATCTTTGTTGACAACTAATCTTGACTGGACCAATGGTAGTTGGTAAAAGAACTTACTTGTAATAAAGATAACATTATTTTATTATTTGTGCTCAATAATACAATTGTATGTAGAAAAGTTATCTTACATATTATTGCTTCATTGACGAGGAATAGCAAAAACTGTTGTACATGTTGCATGAAAGTCTTTTTCGCTAGCTGGAGATAGAATTCACTCCTGCATCATCATGAAGGATCTTGTTTTTACTAGTGATGAAGACTCGAGTCACAATCACGGCCTAAAGCTGTGAATATCTGAGTGCAAGAAAATAATGTAATAAAAATAGAAAAAGTAGACAAGTTGAGGAAAGGAAAAAGAGAAAGGTAATGTGTCCTTTTATTTTGGAGTGTTTATTAATCAAGAATTAGAATTAAAATTAGGAATTAAATTCTAATTATGGAGGATTCCTGTGTTAACTTTCTTCACATCGAAAAATTAAAAAATAAGTGGGGCCCATACAAAATAGGAATTGAGGAATTTAATTCTTGTGTGGGAGGTGGTATTTTAATTCTTGGTAAACTAACTTATTAGGAATTTGTATTTTTTTACTTATTATATCCTCACATAATTTTAAAAAAATTTGGATTTGACATCTACTTTAATCAACGAGGACATTTTAGTAATTAGAACATGATCAAAAGTAGTTGAAGTGTCAAATTATAGGGACCAAAAATGACATTTAACCTTAAATATTTAATATATTGTTTTAGAAGGAATTTGTTTGAGATAATTTTAAAAAATAAGAAGCAATGAAAAATTAAAAAAAAAAAAATCAGATTGTGCAATTAACTTGTCCTTGAATTACAACAAATGTGAAACTACATGATCAAAACTGACGAAATTGAAATTACATGGTCAAAAGTAGTTGAAGTGCCAAATTACAGGGATCAAAAGTGACATTTAGTCTTAAATATTTAATATATTGTTTTAGAAGGAATATGTTTGAGATAATTTTAAAAAATAAGAAGCAATGAAAAATTAAAAAAAATAAAACAAAACAAAATCAGATTGTTCAATTAACTACTACTTTTATATATATATATATATATATATAAATTCAACATTTTGTTTTTACTATTTTATCTCTTATTTTGTTTTATAAACCTAATTAACAAAGGGTATTTTTTGACATTTTGAATATTTTATTGTTCTTTGTCTTTTGCTATATATATAGATTAATTTCTTAAATGATAACATACATTTCAATCAGAAAATCTTGAATTCATAACATCCTCAAATATAGAAAAACAACTTTGAACAGGATGCAAATCTAGTCACATACGAAAGAAAAAAAAATTACAATATATAGATAACAAGTAAAGCACACAACAATTTACATGGAACAACAAACAAGTCAACTAATTATTGGTTCCATCTCCATGAGGCATTATTTCATGTTGCTCTCGCCCTCTGCACTGGTTCTGGTTGTAATATCGACAGCGGAAGCAGATGACTCAACCGAGATGCCGGTGTCTTCAGCCTCTCCTCCTCCACTTTGATGTAGTGCCATGGTTAGCACTAATAATTTTAGCTCTGGAGCTACTTGTTTCATGAAAGGCCTTTCCTCCCCTCTTGGCTTCAAGCATCTTTTTGCCAGATCAGCAACTTTTCTGACTATTTCTTCATCAAGATGTCCCACCACTATTTTGTCATCAAGAAAGTCCTTTGCTAGGTTTTCCTCTGCCTTTCGGCCTGTTAACAGCTCCGCTAGCACAACTCCAAAGCTATAGACGTCGCTCTTTTCTGTTAGGGGCTTCTTTGACTTTGATTCAAGGTATTCAGGGTCTACGTATCCGACCGATCCATGGACTAAAGTTGATTTTTGATTCTCATTTTCAGGTACCAGTAGTCTTGATGCTCCAAAGTCAGACAGTTTTGGGGTCAAATCCTCATCTAATAGTATATTAGCTGTTTTCACATCACCGTGTATGATTTGAGTGAAAGTGTCGTGGTGCAAGTATGCTAGGGCTCCTGCCGTCTCGGCTGCTATCTTCAAGCGCGTTGCCAATGGAAGTGGTGGTGGCGGGTTTTCGCCTTCTTTTCCATGAATACACGTATGAAGACTGCCATTGCGGATTAACTTATAAACCAATATTGGGCCGTGGTCTGGTGGGGATGCTCTTGGTGGATGGGCTTGGAGGTCGACGCATCAAAATGCGCGACTGGAATGCTGGACCGTACGAAGGACTGCAGAATCACCGACATCTGACTCTGAAGAGTGGCCACCTGTGCTGTCAAAGCAGTCACCTGACTGTTTGACTGCGCCCTTTCCTTGTAAGGCCATGCATTAATTCCTTCTACAACCAGCGTTGTTGTGTTTAAGTTGTGAGTAAAGAAACTAATAGCAGGCCTGGCCTGCCTTGATCAATGCATGCATATATTTAGTACTTATTTGTGTATTAATTAATGTAATTTTTTCCACCCCAAGTCCAACGCTATTGCTTCCTGGAATGTGATTTAGCACAAGGCGTCAACTTCTCCTGCAAGTTCATTCACCAAATTATTGTTTTTAGTTTCTATCCATGGATTGAAGTCAGATTTATCTAGGTACAACTCTTACATTCTAGTTTTAGAAGATGAATGGAGACGTAGCGTCTTACTAGACAAAAATAAATGACCTTCAGGGCAGCCCATAATTTGAATAAATGAGAAGCTTGACTAGAGGCATCATTCATTTGTGGAAACATGTATGGGGCAAGTAGTGTAGCTTTATTTTTATCACAACAATAGTAATAGAGGCATCAACTTCTTTTTTCATAAACTCTATTCACCAAATAATGTGTCAGGGCAAACTGAGATGTTCGAATATGATTTTCCGTAACTATTTGAAGGCAAAAAAACACCATGATTGATATGAAATTATTTCAGGGTCTACATGACGTGAAATAAATTTTTTATTTTGGACAAACTGGTACTTGATTAAAACTAGGGCGCAAACACAGCACCAAAATACAATCATGCAAGAGTCCAATGACAGAGAATTATAGGAAGAAAAAAAACAACAAATGTGTTAGTATGAAATTTGTATTGTCATTTCCTAGACTCTAGCATAGGTTGAAAATTAGTGTGTGAAGAATTGTTACTGGACGTTTTGGCACAACTCTCTCTACCCTATACTTCCGAGGCATGACCTGACCATATGAGAAACTTGACTTCAGGTAAATCATGACATAATCATGCATTCATTATAGGATTCCTAGTTGGAGTTTTTTTTCACTCAAAGTATTTTTATCTTAATCTTATTTTTAATAGAATTAGATTTTATCTCTTGAGATTACTCTCCTAGTTGGACTCTATTTTGATTTAAGTTAAAATAATATGTTTTCATCATCTTGGGATTGGAAAGCATGTTTCAATGAATATCCTATATGGTTTCGTTGTTTGCACGCTGATATACTTTGTTTTATTGGATAACATTTGATTGTTGGAAAGCCATCTTCTATAATGCATAAGCTAACGAATTAATTAATATTAGTGGGCTCAATGTTTTTCATCTGGTGTCTATATTGAATCACAACTAATAGTCATAGTTGGATCAGAATTTGTTGGATAAGTTTTGGCTCTTGTGTGGCATCACTTTGAGGAATTCATATTGCATCAGGTTTAGTTAGACTTAGCTGATTTGGTCTTAGAGTTATTCTTGCCTTGGAATTGTAGTCTCGCAAGTTTCTCTCTTGTGAGAGAAACTTGCTTTGAATAAAAGGATGTTTTGTTTCCTTTCATTGTAGCTTTTTCAACGTATTATTTTCAAGAGCAGATCGAATTTGTTTTTGGAAAAGCTGCTGCACTTATTTCTCTCAATAAGTCATCAAGGACTTTTGTTGCTTGGTGATTTATCGAATTCATTCATCATTCATATTGCATTCATATGCATATCGGTGACTCATACGGTTGAGGGCACCAAGACCGTGGTGGCGGTTTTCCTCCGGTGAGCTTGAAGCAATCGTGGCCAGTATTGCGTTCAACATAAGGAGTGTCGAAGATCATCCTGTGACAGAAGTTGAGTTACGAAGAAGTCGGTAAACATTATCTAGAATGTGTCTAGGATAAGTGTGTGAATACTTCTTGTAATCATCGTTCTATAGTGGATTTGTGTTGGACTGAGGAGTCCCGTTAGCCTGTTTAACCTTCTCTATGGATATATAGACATCCTACAGGTATTTTCAAAATGTAAACATAGCTTGTGGCGGTGGGCATGGTAGGCCGTCCTTGTTTAAAACGAGTTAATTTTAGACACAAAAGCACTCAAAACACAAGTACACAAAATAGAAGGCAGGAGATCAAGGATCATTGTGTAACTTCCACCAGCGTTTGCATTTGGAGACTACACTTCTCAAGTCCTTGGCTGAGAGAGCAAAGCCTTCTACTTTTGTAGAACATTTCACAATTTCGGGGCAGGTAGGAAGATTCTGAAACCGACCCGATTCGCTGGGCGATGCCGATACCCACGTCAGAAGCTCTTCTCCATAAACCTCACGTTTCTCAACAACTTCCTTAGTGGCCATTGATCCAGAATCTTTTTTTGTTTCGCCACCATGAGTAAGACTAGGATCAGGAATTGTGCTGTACCTCAATAACGTACCTTCTATAATGAGAAGCATGCGATCCATTTATGACCAAAAAAAAAAAAAAGCATGCGATCCATTGGGTCCCCCTTTCAAAAAATGATTTTATTTTCTGGGTACGTCACCCTTTCAAAAAATGATTTTATTTTCTGGGTACGTCACTGGCGTCAGATAGTCACACATCATTTTCAACACTTTGTCATCCATTTCTTTAAGGAGTTGAACCTGTATTTAGAGTTGATCAAAATTTAAACACAAGGCAAGATTAATTCATCTATATAACTTAACTGTTACAAATTCATTCCTTTGTAAATTGGACTAATGTCCTAACCTTTTTTAAGTGAATGATTATAAATTATAGATCTTAATTAATTAAAACGGATAAGAGTTCAACATATTATTGTGGCTTACAAATCGGATCTAAATTTTGGGACTAATAAAACTATTAACCCTTCATTCATCTATATAACTTAACTGTTACAAATTAATTCCTTTGTAAATTGGACTAATGTCCTAACCTTTGTTTAGTGATTGATTATAAATTATAGATCTTAATTAATTATAACGGACAAGAATCCAATATTAATACAAGTGTCTTATTTAGGAAGTGAGACTTATAAAGATTGGACCTTAAATTAGACTAGTAAGACCCAGTCCTGACCGAGCCACCAAATGAGGTTTATACCTGATGGTTGGTGAAGGCAACTCATTTACTTCTTGGGCAGTCAAAATTTTCTTTTTTTTAATAAATAATGTACAAATACTTGAGAGAGAGAGAGAGAGAGAGAGAGAGAATATTCAAGCAAAGAAAACGCTTTACAGATTTTTTCGTATACCAAGGAAGAACATTGAATAGATTCTCTAGATCAGCAACATCTTTGTCCTCTTTCAATTTTTGATTTATGTTTTCCATGATTTCCTTCTTCATATCATCAGGAATGCCATTTTTCTCCATCCACGCTTCTATAGCTTGCCGTTTTGATTCCATCTTCTGCTTTATTTGAGCGAAGAAATTCTTCTGCTTTAGTTTCTCTGATTTTGTGGTTTCCATTTGGATAAATATCCGAAGGTACATTTCACCACAAATAGTAAATTAGAAGTGTATTTCGATGATCCGAATGGTCTATCTTTTAGGGATTCCTTCAAAGATCATTTCTGCAAAAAAATCTCTTAAATCTGAACTTATTTGATCAATCAATTAATGGTTGTCATTTTAGTGTTTTCTTGAAGAACTATGTTAGTTTATTTTGTTGATCAAAATTAGATGCCTTAATGATTTTCAATTTATCAATTTTATTTTTTGTAAAAATGATCTATGAATGAAAACTTGAAGATAAACGATTGGATAGTTGAAATAAAATTCGTAGTAAACCCATATCGTTACCCTGAAGTTGAAGGTAAATAATTTTAAGTAACTAAATAGATATCTAAGAGAGAGATTCACCAACCTGAACATTTCCAATGAGATATACAAACAGTAGCAAGCCAGTGATAGAAGTTAGAATTGCAAAAAAGTTTTCCCACGCATAATTACTTGTTGTGAGATTTCTGCCAAAGTTGCTGCAAAAAGTAAGCAAAGGATCAAGGAATAGGATATAATATACAAATATATTTCTTTGTTTACTGTGGGCTACAAAATAAAGTGCTGAAATTTTCAAATATATATGTATGTACAAACCTAAGATTTCTCAGGCCCCACCAGAAAGAGTAGCATAACTTGGTTGGAAAATGTATATGCCTCGTGTTATCTCAAGAGAATCAAGAAATATTCCATAATCAAACAGCGGCTTAGTATTATCTGGAACATCTGTACCGCAAGATTCATTTAAAAATGCGATAACTGTTGTAGAAGTAATGTGATCATCACAATAAAATGTGCTCATGCATCCTTCATGATATGGATGTTTTTTACAAGCCCAATACCAACATGAGATCTCTCGTTGAATGAAAAAGAAATATCATAAGGCTCCAAGAACCTATTAACATCATAATTAACTAATTGTTAGATCTAAACATTAACGACCGACATGATAATTAGTTGAGAGAGCGATTGCGTTGGCACCTACAATCACTCTACTTCATCACTAGTCACTTTCCAATAAATGAAAACTAAACTTTATCAAACATTTATTACCACAATAAGTACTAAAATAAATGATTTGGGAAGTGAAACTCACATGGCTAGCAAGAATGTAAAGAACAAATTAAATAGGGCTTTCATCCGTATTTCAGTAGTCCATGTAAGTTGCTTAGATGATAAGATAATTCGACCAATCCTTGCAAAATATTGGCTGAGAAGAAAAGAGTTGAGAACTTTTCTCCGTTCCAAGTATCCCCACCCTCTCATTTTGGAAAAAAAACCTTGACTACAAGAAGCTGGACAAAATAATAAATAGTAACGGGTTAGAAGTCCGTAATAATTAAAGCTGGATGAAGCTAGCTCATAATGTACACCAAAATATGAATTTCTCTTATTACTTGTGGCATGGGAAAAACAGACAGAAGGTCAGTCACCAAAGAACACCACTCCAACTCCCGAGCTAAATTCTTAGCAAATGGAATTATCTCATCTCCTTCGTTGATATCCGTGTAGGCTTTCTTCATACCTTCATAGATTGTATATCCAATATCCACCAAGAAAGTGATATCCGTTGCAGATCGCAAAATCAGAGCCACATTCCTCAACTTTTTGTCCATTCCAAGGCATTTCTTTTCCTCATCGATGAATGGAATGTATAAGAACAAGGGATTTAGGGAAATTGCAATAACACATGAAATTACAATCATCTTGTTCCAGAATGAAGCTGAAAGATGCGTTCTTTCCCATTTCTTTGTTAAAAATTCTCTGACTTTGGAACGTCGTGCCTGCCCCTCAAGATCTTCCAAATTGTAAAAAGGAATCAGAAAATTAAGACAAGTAAAAGGACTTTACAATGTGATATATAGAATTAGAGAAAACTAACCTGAAGAAAATGATCTCATCGTCTTCACTGCACTATAGATCCCTCAATTTTCTGAACAAGTCCTGAAAATCGAAAATAAAGGAATTGCAAATGACCTAACTTCAAGGGCATACAGAAAACTTCATCAGATGAAGAGAGAGTCATTACAAGAGAAGAAAATTTTCTAGAAATAAGGATGATCTGTGAGGAGAGAGGGTTCTTTTGCTAGTCAAAAAAAGTTGTGGGCTTACTAGGCAATTTCGTGAAGTTTATAAACAGCGGCAATGACTTCTGTTTTCCTTCGTTGACTGACCAAGACTTTGTTTTCTGACCAAAAATAAAAGAAAAAAAAATGGACCTAGACTTCGCTTTTGGACTGATTGATTACTGACAAGCCCTCTTTTCGCAGTGGAAGAACAGAACGGGTGTGTTGGAATTGAAGTTATCAAAAGTGCTTTTGAAATGTTTACAGAAGCCTCTGAGCGTAGATAGTGAGAGAGAATTTACATATATTTATTTCAGGAAATTAAGCTTGAACTGATAAAACAGAACTTACCTCGCTATTTACTGGATGCTATGGCAAGAGGACAAGAGAATAGGGATAGTCTTTTTTTCCTTTAAATTTTTTTTCTCTTTTGGGTCAATAAAACTTCATCAGATGAAGAGAGAGAGATTACAAGAGAAGAAAATTTTCTAGAAATAAGGATGATCTGTGAGGGGAGAGGGTTCTTTTGCTGGTAAAAAAAAGCTGTGGGCTTACTAGGCAATTTCGTGAAGTTTTATAAACAGGGGCAATAACTTCTGTTTTCTTTCGTTGACTGACCAAATCTTTGTTTTCTGACTAAATAAATAAATAAATAAATAATGGACCTAGACTTCGCTTTTGGACTGATTGATTACTGACAAGACCTCTTTTCGCAAGTTTTATTTTTCTTAAAAAAAGCTATTAATAGAAGAACAGAACGGGTGTGTTGGAATTGAAGTTATTCATAGAAGAAAATAAAAGGGGGGGTGGGGAAGAGAAGAACATATTATTAAAAATAGAATGGCTGAATTTTGTTAGAGAGATGGAAATCGTCTGGTAGATAGATGGTGTTATTTTGGTTAGAGACGGAACTGAAAAAACAAAACAAAAAACAAAGGGCTGGTTTGGCTCACCTGTGCAGTAGAAGACGAAGAGTAGAAAAAAAATTCAAGTGGAATATATTGGTTTTTTTTTTTTTTTTTTTATAAGGGCTTTTCTTTTTCTTTTTCAAGGCTAACAGTGTTAAATTTAGGTTAAGTTAGAGTGATACATGTCAAAAGAATAAGTAGGGGAACATAGGGTATATGGTTTTGGGAACAACAGATCTGAACTCATATGTATTTTCATTCTGTATTTTAGCGGTGTTCACAACTCAAAGCTTGATTGATCCAAGAACGCCCGAAAGAAACTATGCATATCAACGTTGTCAATGGCAAACTTGGCTAAGGGGGATTGTTTTAGTTGGAAAGGCCCACAAAAATAAACAATTTTAACTAAAGTAGGAAAAAGAAAATCCAGTTAAGAATAATAAAATAGGAAAAAAAAACTTTTGAGAATTTAACAAAAAAAAAAAAGACGTGTTTGTGATTGAGCCACGTTACTAAGCAAAGAGGGAAGCATTATTGAAAAAGAAAACCAAGAAAAGAAGAATGAATGAGCCTTGTATGATTGACTACTACCAAGTAAGCTTACTGAGTGTTAATGTGAGATATATGTTTCATTAAGAGGAATACTCTAACTGCAGTCTCCCTTTTTACATTTTTAATACTTCATATATCATTATAACATTAAAAAAAAAATTTCTTCAAGTCTACGCGAGAATGTTTATGTAAGAAATACTTCTCCTCATAAGTGTTTTCAATAAAACTATCTCTAGAATTCATGGTACAGTAAATAAAACCAAAACCTATTTGAGTAGGCTTTTTTTGTTGTTGTCCATATTTTGTTTATATATCATCTCCCCAATTTTCTCACCACTATCTTCCAATCCCCCTTATTTTCCCTTATTATTTCCCCATAATTTTGTTGTCAAGTGTTACCAAATTGCACACAAATTGATCTTAATGGCTTAAACCATGGTGCATAGCCCTAATTTACACGTATGTTTACAAAAAGCTTTCCTGCATAAGTGGAGAAAACACTAAAAATACTTGCCACACACGACCTCGTGTATCACGGCAGCCATATATATCTCCATCCATAGAGTCTTTGTTCACAATTGATCTTGACTGGACCAATTAGTGCTGGAGATAGAATTGATTCATGCTTATCTAAAAGCTGATGATATTTCACAATTGATCTATTGTCCTTTTGTTTTTATATTGTGGGGATAAATATTGTGACATGACGTCTACGGATAGATGAGCGTCCACGTGGCTGTTCAATGTTCCTAACGAACGACATGTACTCCGACGTCGTCACGTGAAGTCACTTTGGTGTCGTCATCCACCGGATCCTACGTGGCCCCGTCTCATGTGCATGCGTATTAGGAGAGATGATTTTTTTTGTGCAACTTTGAATACTAATGCTAATCTCTCAATGGTGTATGAATAAAAGGAAAAACGAAAAAAGAAAGCTCTCCTAATACGTGAGTATGTGAAAATATTCGGTGGTGGTTGTATAGGATACTTCTTCTCTCATTCTCTATAAGGAAGCATTTCTACTTCCTCCAAATCACAATTTAATTGGCAGAACACATATCAAACTGTAATTGATAAATAAATAATAAAAAGAAAGAGCTCCTTCTTCCAGGGAAGGAGAACAGTATTTTCCTTGTTAAAATTGATGAAAATATTATGGTGATTGGACCACAAGATAAAGTGGCTTCGCTTGACCAAGACTTCCTTGATAGATACAGCTTTTTCAGATTAGTAATAGTGATGAAGACTCGAGTCACAATCACGGGCCAAAGTTGCTCACTACTAAAAAGTGTGAATAATAATATTTAACCCACTAGAAAGATGCATGCATTGTCGTAGATAATGAAGATGGAATTTGAAAGCTACATCTGGCTGCTGTTTAGATTGGTAGTTCTGTTAATGTACTATTTTCCGCTCCAATTTCCTGCTATTACTTCCTCCAAGGCAGTCTTTTCATGAGTCAAGTCTGAATTGAGGTCGTCTTTATTTATTATTTATGGAATGCATAGTCAAAACGACCAAAATCGGAGCTCGGTAATTTAGCATAACAATAAGAGTAGAGACATCAATTTTTTTCATGAAATGATTGACTTCTATTCATGAATTGAACCATTCACAGCATATAAGTAAAGGAATTAATAAGCAAATTATGGATGATGCATTGCCCTAAGTTGCAAATATATGTTTACAAAACAACTTGCAATACATGATGCTTATCTTATCTACTTTTTGAGTGAGCATGTGACATACATTGGACATTAACACATGAGGGTCCTCCTCAATCGGAATAAATTTGTCTGTTGCAATAATGTTGTTGCATGCAGTCTATGTCTGGGTCATCTCCATGTAACAGCCATATAATTTAGTCCCACCCAAAATTCCAATTATATGGACGTGGATGCATATACATGCATAGATGCATGCATGGTCCAATTCAATCCTTTTACAACTTTTTCAGATATTAGTCATGATCATGAAGCACCCAAGACACACATCACCTAGTCTTTTGGAGGGAATTAAATAAATAAATAAAAAGTATTTTTGATTGGGAGAATAGGGTGGTTTCGAGAGAGAGGATAAAAAAAAGAGTTTTGCATGATACGCCTACTCTTTCCTTGTAAGGCCATCCTTAATTCCTTGTACAACCAGCGTTGTAGTGTTTAAGTTGTGAGTAAAGAAACTGCTAGCAGGCCTGGCCTGCCCTGATCGATGTATGCATATATTTAGTACTTATTTGTGTATTAATTAATGTAATTTTTTCCACCCCAAGTCTAACGCTGCTGTTGCTTTCTGGAATGTGATTTAGCACAAGGCGTCAACTTTTCCCAGAAGTTCATTCACCAAAGTATTGGTTTTTAGTTTCTATGCATGGATTGAATTTAGAGTTATGTAGGTACAACTTGTACATTCTAGTTTTAGAAGATGAATGGAGACATAGATTAAGAGATTTTGGCACAGCAGCAGTAGACGAGGTAGGAGCAGAGTCCAATGACAGGGGAGTACAGTCAAATAAAACAACAAAAGTGAACATAGCTTTAGAGATTTTTCGTACACCAGGGAAGATCATTGAAAGGAAACTAAATAGATATCCAACAGAGATATTCATTACTAACCTGAACATTTCCAATGAGATATATAAATAGCAGCAAGCCAGTGACAGAAATTAGAATTGCAAACAAGTTTTCCCGCACATAATTACATGTGAGATTCGTGCCAAAATTGCTGCAGAAAGTAAGTAAAATGTGAGATACTAATGAATGGCCACTTTTATTCTGGGAGGAAAGAAAACCCAATCTCAAATTCGTTGAAAATCTAAGGTCCCCTCCACTTTCAATTTCATAATCGGCATTCTGTTCTACCATAGACAACCGACCACCAACCACCGGCAACGGCCACCCCCTCCTCTTCCTCTGTCTCGTCTCCCCTTCGCATCTCTGTAAGGAAAGAAAAATTCGTTGAAATTTTTGAATCATTTGAATTATTTGCGTTCTTTGATTTCCCCATCCTATTTCGATGTAATCCTTTCCTTAATTTTGTTGCATAACTGGTATGGGATTGTTTGGTTCCGTATGGAATTCTAATGTAGGATCTTGTCTCCAGTCACCAGGCTCTTCATCTGGACTTGAAAGGGGGAAATAATGCATTGTTGTTGAACTTGCTTCCAAACGTCTTTCTTTGTCTCCCCTTGAAAAGGAAGGAAGAAGAGCACTTAAATTGCAAGGAGAGCGCACACACATGTCACGAGAAAAAACACAATGGGACCTCATATTCTTCAACAGTATATGGAAACCTTGCAAGTTGCAATATAAACCTCATGCTGTTTACGACATACAAGATTTAATTTGAAGTTCATGTTTTCTTCTTTATGGAATGTAGAGTAAAAAAAAACAACCAAAATATTAGAAGATTTTCAAAAACTATCTGAAATTAATTTACCCAAAAACCATATGATTAATAAAATTCTTGGTCATCTAAAACAAAAAAAACCACAAGTATATGATACAAAGCACCCAAAAACGAGATAATTCTAGACATCAGTACGATACAAGCACTCAAAAACACAAGTAAAAAAAAGCTGGATATCCAAGTTACTTGGAATGTTACAATATATTTGGTGCACTAAATTACCATCCATACATACATACATGACCAGCAGCAGTAGAAGGTGGGAGGGAAATCAAGGGTCAAAGTTTAACTTCCACCGTGGACATTCGGAGACTTTTACCAAGTCCTCCGCTGAAAGAACAAAGCCTTCTACTTTTGTAAGACATTTCACATTTTCGGAGCAGGTAGGAAGGTTGTGATTCCCAGATTGGTTGGACGACCACGTCAGAAGCTCTTGTCCATAAACATCACCTTTCCGAAGTTGCGTGGTGATCACTGATCCAGATGGGGGTGTGGCAGCACCAGAATCTTTTGTTGTTTCTTCACCACGTGTATATTTGTAGGTAAATACAGTGCCTTCTATAATGAAAAGCATGCGATCAATTGGGCGATCCATTTTAAATATGATGTGATCCGCTTCGTAAGTCACTAGCTTCAGATAGTCGCACATCATTTTCAGCACTTTGTCATTCATAAGTTGAAGAAGTGGTTCCTGTATTTAAAATTTATCGATATTTAAACACAAAGCAAGATTCATTCATCCACATATATGACTTGGCTTTTTAAGCAAGATTCATTCATCTATATATATAACTTGGCTTTTTAAGTGCTCTATTCCTGAATTTTGTATCAACTTGAGCTTTAATACCTTAATTCTCAAATTAGCTTCCACAGTCCTTCAATTCCACTTTCGTTTGTGACAAAAGTTCTAGAGTAACTTCCGTTACTTTTTTCCGTCAAAATGATGGGCAAATTGATTCTTTTAAGTGTAGTAATTTTTTTGTTTTCTAAATTAATTTAAATTAAAAAATTAAACAATTAAAAAAACCAAAAGTAAACCCAATGCCCCGCCACCAAGTACCATTATTCCCTCACCCTCTCTCTCTCTCTCTCTCTCTCTCTCTCTCTCTCTCTCTCCCCCTCCCCCAGCCCAACACCCACAATATACCAACGGATGCGAAGGTTTTTGCTATATTGAGTTTTTCTATTTAATCCCGCATTTCTCTTTATTCATTCTATGTTCTAAGTTCATCTCAATTTCTAATTCAAATTTTCATAATTTTTAAGAAAATTCCACTATCTTCTCAAATTACCCCTTAAAGAATTTTGTAATTTCTACAGAGAAGGGGATTTACTCTCATATCTTATACTCAATTACAGGTTAGATTACTTTGCTTTTCCCAGCAGGAAACTTCGTAATTTTAGTATGGAATGCTTTTTATTTTTTTTATTTTATTTTTTAAAATAATCAAGTTTGTTGTTATGGCATCCCTTCACATGGCTATAATTGTCTTAATGGTAATGGACACTGCAGTGACATAAAAAAATTCTAGCAACATAAATGTTTTAAAAGGTTAAATTCTGCTAATGGACACCACTTCATTGACATATTTATTTATTCTTTGTTTAGGTTGCTGATCCTGCTCAAGGTCCTTTACTCAAATTTCTTTTTCTTTGTGCATGTGAACCATATTGTGGATCTATTAGATAAAGATATTCAAAGCTGAGATTAGGGTTTATGAAGAGAAGATGAGAGTGTAGTAGATTTCTTGAATTGAAAGAGAAGAGTGATTTGGCAATACGATATGGAGGAGTTCGTGTTTTTCTATAACTTAATATATATGAAGAGCGGTGGGGCATGTAAAGTGTGTGTATAGATGTACTAGAAATAAGTATTAAGTTGGATGACCTCTTTTTGTCTTTTTACACAATAATAAAATTTAAAAGTTTAATAATTTAAGTATTTGGATGAACAAAGAAAAGTATGAGATTTAAATAGAAAAACTCAAAATATTTATATGGGCTTAATTCGATTGAAAAATAGTTATCTAGGTCATCAATGTTTTTGGTTTCTAGTTTCTTGTTCTTATATGTGATTGTTGAAACTACATTGTAGCTGATGTGATTTGGGGTTGTTTGTGATGTAGTCATGGGGTTTTTTCATGCGTTTTTAAAGTGGGCATGGTGTGAGGGAGGAGTTTTGTGGAAATTTTGGGGTGGGATTCGGATTCTGGGTTTAGAGTAATTAATTGGGTTTTTTTTTTGGTCGTCAGGTGGGGTAGTGATGGCAAAGAGGTTGGCCAGGGTACGGTGGTGTGGGTTTCTGTCGAATAGAAGGGGAAGAGAGAGAGGGAGACATAAGGAGGAAAGAGCTAGTGGGTGGAGAACATATATCAGGTGGATTGGGTGGTTGAGAGAGAGAGAGTGGGCTGGGCTGTGCTGTGGGGAGGGTGGGGGCTGCGAGGGAGAGGTGGTGGAGGCATCTGTCATTAACCCTTTTTTCTTGAGATTTTCTATTTAAACCCCACATTTCTCTTAGTTCACCCCATGTTCTAAGTTTACCCTAACTTTAATTTAAATTTTCACAATTTCTAAGTAAACCCCACTATCTTCCCAAACTACCCTTAAATACACCCCAAGCTGAAAAAATAAGAAATAAAAGAGATTTTCTATTTAATCCCCACAAGCTATCTTTAGAGCCATGTCAATAAACTCTACAGTCCACACTAACACGGTAAAACAACTCCAGAGATAAATTCATTTGACTCTTACCTCATCGGTTGCGAATTGTTTAGTGGTGTCTAAAACACTTTATGTCCTGGTATCATGGCTTGGAGTAAAATTATTTTGTTCTGGCTGAAAAAAAAAAAAACACACACACACACAGCTGCATCAATATCAAAAGTGTGCAGGACCTTTTCAGACTCAAAGTACTGTACCAAAATTGTGCAGAATTGCGTCAATATCAAAACACAATTGTATCAATATCAAATGTAATGTACTGTACCCAAAAAAAAAAAAAACACAGTTGCATCAATATCAAAACACAGTTGTATCAATATCAATATAGGATAGGACCATGAACTCAATTTTACTGATTACGTGAAATGAAGGCTACACCTACAATGTAATTTATGCATATATAATCATAATGGATCTTGTCGTTGGTTCCTTTTCAATAAAGAAGTGGACTTTTATCTTTTGGATTTGATGCTTTGACTTTTCGACTTGCACAGGCAGACTTATGTAATGTACAGTACCAAAAACCCAACTTAACAATATTCCCATGAATCTCTTGGTTTCGTGCCTTTTGAATGTGTATGTCAATTAATATAATATGAAGAAAAATTCAAGTTACCCCATACTATAGAGAAAGAGAACAGTTTTACCAAAACATCATGTATAAATTTTAAATCAAAAATCAAAACAATCAAGCAATCAACAGCCAAGCGTACCCCAAAAAAAAAAAAAGCAATCAACAAAGGGAAGAGAATAAGATCATTACAGTGAAACAATCAACAAGTCTTTCCATCAGCTTTCGCTCAGATTTCAAAGTGGTAGGCTCGTCAATGTTCAACGTCTTTAAAATAGAAAAGCAATCTGGCATAGGATGTAGAAGAGTTTGTATTTTTTTTAAACTTAATTTGAAGAGTTGTGGGGTGTGTGGGGTGTGTGTATAGATGTATTAGGGTTAAGTATTAAGTTGGATGACTTTTTTTGTCTTTTTACACAATAATAAAACTTACAACTTAGTGATTTAAATATTGGGATGAACTAAGAGAAGTGTGGGGTTTAAATAAAAAAAATCTTTTTCTTTCCCCTAAACACTCAAAAAAACCAATTTACACCTCATTTTGATGGAAAAAAAGTAACGGAAGTTACTTCAGGACTTTTGTTACAAACGAAAGTGGAATTGAGGGACTGTGATAGTCATTTTGAGTGTTGAGAGACTAGGCTCAAGTTGATATAAAATTCAGGACCGTAACTCCTAATAAGCCTATATAACTTCAACGATACAAATTAATTCCTTGTAAATTGGACTAATTTCCTGGACTTATAAAAACTAGCTTGGACTCAATCCAGTCCTGATATAAGTGATCGAAGGCCAAGGCAACTCATGTACTTCTTAGGTAAATTTTTCTTTTTAAATAAATAGTATAGATAACAAATACTTATGAGAGAGAGAGAGAGAGAGAGAGAGAGAGAGAGAGAGAGAGAGAGAGAAACGTACCTGTTTTAGAATTTCCACGCAGAGTTCATACTTAAGAGATTTTTTCGTATAAGAGGGAAGAGCATTGAATAGAGTCTCCAGAGGAGCATCATCTCTGTCCTCTTCACAGTGTATATTTATGTTTTTCATGATTTCCTTCTTCATATCATCAGGAATGTCATGTTTCTTCATCCACGTGTAGAACTCTTCCTTTCTTAATTCAGCCCTCCTTTTTGATTCCTCATATTTTGTGGTTATGATTTGAATGAATCTCTGAAGATACATATTGACATAAGATTAAAGTATTTCTTTAAAGATTACTATGCAAAAATTACTTGAGATGTATCAAAAGAAGGGGATACATATTGACATAAGATAAAGGTTGGCCTTGAAGCTGAAGGAAAATAATTGAAAGTAAACTAAATAGATATCGAACAGAGAGATTCATTACCAACCTGAACATTATTTCCAACGAGATATACAAATAGGAGTAAGCCGGTGATAGAAATTAGAATTGCAAACAAGTTTTCCCACACATAATTACTTGTTGTGAGATTCGTGCCAAAGTTGCTGCAAAAAGTAAGTAAAGGACCAAGCAAAATGTTATAGAGCAACACTTATTTCCTTCTTCTACTATCTCTGTTAAGCTTTTGTATGATTGGAGGATTTTATTTTTATTATTTATGAAAAAAAGAAAAAGAGAAATAGGATATCATATTTTATTGAAGACTTTTTTTGTCACTTTTTTGATCTTATAGTATAAAAATATATTTCTGTGATTAATACAGGATACAAAATAAAATGCTGAAATTTTAAAATAAATATGCACTCGCAAACCTTAAATTTCTCAGGCCCCACCAAAAAGAGTAGCATAACTTGGTTGGAAAATGTATATGCCCTGTGTTACCAATCTTAAGAGAATCAAGAAATATTCCATAATTAAACGGCGGCTTAGTATTATCCGGGACATCTATACCACAAGATTCATTCAAAAATGTGATATTTGTTGTAGAAGTATTGTGATTATCATCACAATAAAGGGTACTCATGCATCCCTCACGATCTTCATGGTTGTCACAAGCTTGGTGCCAACAAAAGGTCTCTCGTTGAATGGAAAAAAAGTACCAAAAGGCTCCAAGAACCTAAGACAACAACATAATTAATTGATAAATCTAAACACTAATGATCGATATGAAAATTAATCGAGAGTGAAATTGCATTGACACCTATACTCACTCTACGTCATCTCCATCAGTAGTCACTTTCCAATCATGGGTATATTGTAAATCAAACTAAGCTTCATCAAGCATTTATCGATTACCAAATAAAATGATATGAAAGTGAAACTTACATGGCTAGCAAGAAGGTATAAAAACAAATTGAATAGGACTTTGATCCATATTCCGGTATTCCTTGTAATTTTCTTATATGAGAAGATGATTCGATAAATTCTTGACAAATATTGGCTGAAAAGAAAAAAGTTGACAAGCTTTCTCCATTCAAAATATCCAGGCCCTCTCATTTTGAAAAAAACCTTTACTACTAGAAGCTGCACAGAAGAATAATAGTAATGGGTTAGAAAGTACCCATAGTAACTGAAGCTGCCTAGCTCATAATAATTTACACCAAAAACTTGAATTTCTCTTATTTTACCTGTGGCAGGGGAAAAACAGAGAGAAGGTCAGTCACCAAAGAACCCCGCTTCAACTCCCCAGCTAATATCACAGCAAATGGAATTATCTCATCTCTTCTTATTAACGTCGCTTGCCAATCCAATTCCCATTGCTCCTTCCGTTCGTTGATCTTCTTGTAAGCTTCCTTCATACCTTCATAGATTTGATATCCAATATCCACCAAGAAAGTGATATCCGTAAGAGATCGCAAAATCAGAGCCACATTCCTCAACTTTTTGTCCATTCCAAGGCATTTATTTTCCTCATCGATGAATGGAATGTATAAGAACAAGGGATCTAGGGAAATTGCAATAACACATGAAATTACAATCATCTTGTTCCAGAATGAAGCTGAAAGATGTGTTCTTTCCCATTTCTTTGTTAAAAATTCTCTGACTTTGGAACGTCGTGCCTGCCCCTCAAGATCTTCCAAATTGTAAAAGGAAATCAGAAAATTAAGACAAGTAAAAGGACTTTACAATGTGATATATAGAATTAGAGAAAACTAACCTGAAGAAAATGATCTCATCGTCTTCACGGCACTATAGATCCCTCAATTTTCTGAACAAGTCCTGAAAATCGAAAATAAAGGAATTGCAAATGACCTAACTTCAAGGGCATACAGAAAATTTCATCAGATGAAGAGAGAGTGATTACAAGAGAAGAAAATTTTCTAGAAATAAGGATGATCTGTGAGGAGAGAGGGTTCTTTTGCTAGTCAAAAAAAGCTGTGCTTACTAGGCAATTTCGTGAAGTTTATAAACAGCGGCAATGACTTCTGTTTTCCTTCGTTGACTGACCAAGACTTTGTTTTCTGACCAAAAATAAAAGAAAAAAAATGGACCTAGACTTCGCTTTTGGACTGATTGATTACTGACAAGACCTCTTTTCGCAGTGGAAGAACGGAACGGGTGTGTTGGAATTGAAGTTGTTCATGGAAGAATATAAAAAGGGGGGAAAAGAAGAACATATTATTGAAAATAGAATGACTGAATTTTGTTAGAGAGATGGAAATCGTCTGGTAGATAGATGGTGTTATTTTGGTTAGAGACGGAACTGAAAAAACAAAACAAAAAACAATGGGCTGGTTTGGCTCACTTGTGCAGTCGAAGGAAGAAGAGTAGAAAAAAATTTCAAGTGGAATTGTTGTTGTTGTTGTTGTTGTTGTTTTTTTTTTCAAGGCTAACAGTGTTAAGTATAGGTTAAGTTGGAAGGATACATGTCAAAAGAATAAAGTAGGGGAAAACAGGGTATATGGTTTTGGGGACAGCAAATCCGAACTCATATGTATTTTCCTTTCGTATTTTAAGGTGTTTACAACTCAAAGCTTGCTTGATCCAAAAACGTCTATTTTTCATTAAAAAGAAGAAAAAAAGAGGGAAAAAAAATAACCTCTACATAAAGAAACTATGCATATCAACGTTGTCAAACTTTAGCTAAGAGAGATTTTTGGAGTTGGAAGGGCCACAAAAATACTTAAAATTTTAACTATAGTAGGAAAATGAAAATTCAGTTAAGAATAATAAAATAGAAAAAAAACTTTTGAGAATTTAACAAAAAAAGAGACTTGTCAGTTTGTGATTGTTCCACATTACTAGGCAAGGAGGGAAGCATTATCATTTATAAATAAATAAATTTAAAAAAAAAAAAACCAAGAAAAGAAGAAAGAATGAGCCTTGGATGATTGACTATTACCAAGTGGGGTTATTGAATGCTGATGTGAGATATATGTTTCATTAAGAGGAATACTGCGATCTCCCTTTTAATTTTTAATACTTCATATACCATTTAAAAAAGTTCTTCAAGTCTATGTGGGAATGTTTATATCAGAAATACTTCTCCTTATAAGCGTTTTTAATAAAACTATCTATAGAATTAATAGTATAGTAAATAAAACTAAAACCTAAAACCTATTTGAGTAGGCCTTTTTTTTTTTTTTTTTATCCATATGGGATATTAATGAACTCTATAGAAGAGTTATTTATCGGAACAATACTCTTATCGATCTCTTAACAACAAGTAGATCTACGCCAGGGGAATTAGTAATGTGTTGTTTATATATCATCTCCCCATTTTTCTCACCACTATCTTCCAATCCCCCTTATTTTCCCTCATTATTTCCCCATAATTTTGTTGTCAAGTGTTACCAAATTGCACACAAATTGATCTTATTGGCTTAAACCCTGGTGCATGGCCCTAATTTACATTTATGTTTACAAAAAGCTTTCCTGCATAAGTGGAGAAAAAACTAAAAATACTTGCCACGCACGACCTCGTGCATCACGGCGGTTATATCTCCATCCATAGAATCTTTACTCACAATTGATCTTGACTGGACCAATTAGTGCTGGAGAGATAGAATTGATTCATGCTTATCTAAAAGCTGATGATATGTCACAATTGATCTATAGTCCTTTTGGTACAAATTTGTCCATTGCAATAATGTTGTATGGCTCGTCTCTAACTTGTTGCATGTCCATGGAACATCCAAGATAATCTAGTCCCACCTAAACTCCAATTATTTGGATGTCGATGCATTATGCGTGGTCCAATTCTTTGGCAGCCTTTTCAGATTAATCATGATCATGAAGCACTAAAAATTCAATTATTTGGATGTCGATGCATTATGCGTGGTCCAATTCTTTATAAGTGTGAGCATGATTTGTCCTTCTCATTTGACATATGATAGGCCTCAAAATTCAATTATAATTCATGAACATAAAGCTTGATAGTTTATGCATCAGTTTAGGTTTTTATTCTGTGTTTGGTTACTTAGAAACTTTAGGAAAGGAGAACGGTCACCGTGTGATTTTCCAGTCGGGATGAAAGTATGTAGAACGAACTAAGTGCACTCTTGAGAGACTTATGGTTATGAACTGAAATTTCACATGATTGGGGTTCGACTTCGGCATCAGTATATTTTTGGTAATACCTCTTGCAAGTTGCAACTTACCTTTCACGAGGGTGCTCATCGTGATTCACGAGTCACTCATATGATTGGGTTTCGAGGGAACACATGGTCCTCCTCCTACATCATTACAAATTAGTGTGTTAACTGCAATAATGTTGCAGACTATTATTACCTGTTGGATTGCCATGGCTGGCTCCACCTCCATCTGTACGGTCCATAGTGGAGATGGAATAATGTTGCAGACTATTACTTGTTGGAGCCCATTTAATATTGTTTTGAACATGTTGTTTGGAGTGCTGCTGAAATTGTTGTTTTGTTGTCCACGAGGGTTTTGTAGTCTTAAGTTCAAATTTACATAACATTTTAGCAGTGTGTGTGAGAAATTCTCTCCTTTATGCATATGCATCTCATATTGAAATGCCATATATGTATAAGCACGCGCTATATGTTATATGTTAATTGTTTTCCTAAAGAAACTGAGGCAAAGCCTGACCTATTATATAGATAGAAAATGCCTTTACTAACCTATAATGATTATTTTTTGCCAGTTAACACACTCATCCGTTTTATTTATTTATTTAATTAACGAGTGAGAAAAGATTCCAACTTGAAATCTTTGTGAAAATATTTAGTTGTTAAAATTGGGGACAAAGTGGCCTGGCGGCTTGACCAAGACTTCCATAATAGACAGCTTTTTCAGATTAGTGATATAGACTCTCGAGACACAATAATTGACCCCCACTATATAAAGAATGCATGCATTGACATGAAGTCTACGGATAGAAGAGCGTCCACGTGGCTGTTCAACATGTTGCTATCGAACATGTACTCCGACGTCATCGCGTGAAGTCACTTTGGTGTCGTCCTCCACCGGATCCTACGTGGCCCTCGTCTCATGTGCATGCGTATTAGGAGAGATGATTTTTTATGTGCAACTTTGAATGCTAATACTAATCTCTCAATGGTGTATGAATAAAAGGAAAAATAAATAATGAATAAGTTTACCCATATATCCATGGTTGCCAACAGCTATATCACAAATCATAGTTTTAGACAATCTAAGATAGTTCCTTTATTAGAAAATGGTTTTATCGGAATCCTTCGTTTCTGGTGGGATAAGCATTTAACTGATGAGTCTAAAAGACAAATAATTCACGCAGTTAAACTTAATGAAGATGGTCTCCCTATTTTTGATGAGCAATTAGGACGAGGTATAGAAGATGGAGTTAATACTCTGCTTTATACAATAGTTGACCATTTCATAGGAACGCCCGAGTCACACCCAAACTAGAATACATGATCAACTTAGTAACCTAAGATGTCCTCAATTAAGCGATTTTAGATGGTATAAAGATGTTTCTATTTTTAGAGTCATGCTTATAGAATATAGTAATCAAGATTTTTGGAAAGAGAAATTTATTAATGGTCTTCCTAATTTATTTGCCCATAAGATCCGCACCGCTCATGCCTATATATATACACACACTTTTTTGTTAAAAAATAGTCAAACTTTAGATAAAGCATGGATGCTAAATTTGTGTGATTTTGTATTGCACACATTCCAAAGTATGGTGCCTATAGAGCACAAATAATGCAATTATGTCTTTTTTGGTTGCCCATAGAGCACAAATACTAAAAAATTGTCTCTTTAAGTCACATCGTGTCCCATAAACTAAGAAGTTGAATATGTGGGCCACATTTATATCTTTCGTGCCTAAATATTTTGTTTTGCACGCATATTGTAGTCTATATAAAATGGTCAAATATACAGCATTTCTATTGTCAAACAAAATTCCTGATTTTCATGCTTTTATTAGTATATATTTTTTAAGAAGTAGTTTTTATGGAAATGTCAAATAATTTTTTTTATTAATATGTTAAGTAACTTTAGGACACGCTTATAACAATTTGTGCTTAATATTATATATATATATATATATATTTTTTTTAAAGTACTACAAAATAATAATTTTCGTGACTAATTGTTTAAAACAGTTAGATAATAGTCATGGAAAACTTTAATCCGTGCCTAGAGCTCTCACTGTTCTCAATTTTCTTTTCTTTTTTTCTCGCTGTCGCTCTCACTCCTCGCTCTCTCTCTCTCTCCACCTCCTCCCTTCCCTCTCAGGGCATGTTTACGTATCAGTAATGGGTATGGGAGGAAAGGGAATGATTTCCATTCCTAACTTCTCCTACGTTTACTTGCAATCAGGAATGAAAAAATAAGTGGGCCCTACCTCAAAATCCGTAATCACATTCCCTTAAAACTAGGAATCAGATCAACTAGGGGGTAGTAGTCGATACGATTCCCATTCCTGTTTTCTCTTAATAACTTCCACAAATACCCTTATCACTTTACCATAATTCTAAAATTAATTTGGATTATGATTCATGCACATTAGTAAACAATAACAATGGGAATCAATCCCATTCCATTGCTAATTCCATATGTTTAGTAAACAGCTTAATGGGAATGATTCTTCCCATACCGATTCAGTAGTTCTCCGATTCCTAAATTCTCTTATTCCTTAGTTTCTCCATTACTGATACGTAAACATGCCCTCAATCTAACTCAGATCCTCTCTCTCTCTCTCTCTCTCTCTCTCTCTCTCTCTCTTCTCTCTCTCTCTCTCTCTCTCTCTCTCACTGCATCTGGGATTGAGTCCAAATGATGGTTCGAATTTTTTTATTTTTTTTTGGGATTTTTGGAAGAAGAAAGATGTGGTTTGATATTCCTGGATGGGAAACAGATTTTGATTTGAGTCCAGATTTTGTTTTGTTCTGTGTTTAGGCTTCTGTCAAGATTTCGATGTTGGATGTATATTTTCTCTGGTACTCCGTGAAATTCTAGTTAGTTATCCTTATTGTTATACAACTTATCTTGACTAATTTTTTTTTTTTTTTTGGGTTTGCATTAACCAGGTTTTTGGAGGATTTCAACTTGGATGCTCTACATGTTCAAAGTCGGATGCATATTTTCAAAACTCTAGTTAGTTATCCTTATTGTTATACAACTTATCTTTACTATTTTTTGTATTGTTTCACATTATGTTTTAGATACTGCGTTTGTAAATTTGATTAATAAACATATTCGAATTTGAATTGTAACTTGTAACATTTTGAGTTAGCTCGTCAGAATATGCACAAAGATCAGTTTTTGTGCTTTACAAAGGTGGACACCGATGACAAATTTGTGACCTATAACCAATGGAAACTTCTATATAGACAACCGACAATTTAAAAGTGACTGCAGCGTGGTTATTGGCATAGAGCACGTATATCTGTGGTTTTTTGCATTGAAGAGCACTAATAAAAATTGTGTCCAAACCCAATTATTGTAGTAGTGGAAGAAGAGTAAAAAAAAAAAAATCAAGTGGAATTGTTGTTGTTGTTGTTTTTTTTTTTGAAGGCTAACAGTGTTAAGTATATGGTTTTGGGGACAGCAAATCCAAACTCATATATATTTTCATTTCGTATTTTACGGTTTTTACAACTCAAAGCTTGCTTGATCCAAAAAGCCTATTTCCCATTAAAAAGAAGAAAAAGAGAAGAAGGAAAGAAAAAGAAAAAAAAAACACTCTCCATAAAGAAACTATGCATCTCAACGTTGTCAAACTTTAGCTAAGAGGGATTGTTGGAGTTGGAAGGGCCACAAAAATACTTAAAATTTTAACTAAAGTAGGAAAATGAAAATTCAGTTAAGAATAATAAAATAGAATTTTTTGTTGTTGAGAATTTAACAAAAAAGAGATATGTGTCAGTTTATGGTTGTGCCACATTACTAGGCAAGGAGGGAAGCATTATCCTTAAATAAAAAAAATAAAAATAAAAACCAAGAAAAGAAGAAAGAATGAGCCCACATTTAATATTGTTTTGAATATGTTGTTTGGAGTGCTACTAAAATTGTTGTTTTTTTGTTCACAAGGGTTTTAGATTATAGAGTAGTAGTCTTAGGTTCAATTTACATAACACTTTAGTAGTGTGTCTGTGAGAAATCCCCTTCCCTGTGCATAAGCATCTTATATTGAAATGCCACATGTGTATAAGCACGCACTGTGTGTTATGTGTTAATTGTTTTCCTAGGGAAACTGAGAGAAGCCTGACCTATTATATAAATAGAAAATGCCTTTACTAACCTATAATGATTATTTTTTGCCAGTTAACACACTCATCCGTTTTATTGTTTTCTTTATTTATTTATTTAACAAGTGAGAAAAGATTCGAACTTGAAATCTCTGTGAAAATATTTAGTTGTTAAAATTGGGGACAAAGTGGCCTGGCTTGACTAAGACTTCCTTAAAAGACAGCTTTTTCATATTAGTGATATAGACTCTCGAGACACAATAATTGACCCCCACTATATAAAAAAGAGATATTTAGTGATATACTCATTCTTAGCACTAATATTATAAATAAACCATACACCATTGAATTTCTATAAACAAATCCAAAAAAACCCAAAAAAGACAGCTGGCTTTATTGAATTTAATATTGATTATTAAATTACTTTGATGCCTATGAGTGTTTTGGGTATTTTTATGAGATTTTGGGGTTGGGCTTGTTTTAAGAAATTGATGGCAGTTTTGTAATTTATAAGAAGTTAAAAGCCTCTTTGTTATGTTGTAAATGAGCTTTGGGTTTGTTTATAAAGTCTATTTCATATGAGGTATTTTTACAATTTGGGTCTCTTATTGGGTATAATAATGAATCTCCCTATAAAGAATGCATGCATTGACATGAAGTCTACGGATAGATGAGCGTCCACGTGGCTGTTCTAAACTTGTTGCTATCGAACGACATGTACTCCGACGTCATCGCGTGAAGTCACTTTGGTGCCGTCATCCACCGGATCCTACGTGGCCCTGTCTCATGTGCATGCGTATTAGGAGAGATGATTTTTATGTGCAACTTTGAATACTAATACTAATCTCTCAATGGTGTATGAATAAAAGGAAAAAAAAGAAAAAAAAAAAAAGAAATCTCCTAATGTGTAGGGTATATAATATTCCTCCATGAAGCGCTGAATTGGTTGGTTGGAATGATATTAAGATCCTCCTCTCCAAAATTCAAGATTAAAGACTATAGGATCTAGTGATTCAACGTCTGGAAACTAAAAAAAGACTCTCTCTGAAGAAAAACTCTTCCTGAAAGCTCAGCCACCGCCCCCTTTGGGGGTTGGTGGCCATCTTCATTTTTCCAACCTTTCTCCTCCCTTTCCTTCCTCACAAGCCTCCCCCCCCTCCCCCCACCCTCTCTTTCGTCCCTCTCTCCCCTCGCTTGCGATTTTCTCCTTCTTTTTTCACGCTTTCTTCCTTTGTTTTGGTTTGCCCAGATCTCTCTGTACCCTCTTGTATGCTGCAACTGCTGCTGATCTTGGTGGGTTAGTGATTTTCTGGTTGTTCTATCGGCGGTCTGCGTGGTGGTGGGCTCGGTTTTTGGTGCTCCTGTTCAGATCTACTCAGATCTAGTCGATCCTGGGGATTGCCCATCGGCCTGGTCGTTTTGGGTGAGATCTGCTCTTCCTGGAGTTGATGAGCTTGTTGTGCAGATCTTTATCCTTGCAGTTTTCTGGCTGTATTTCAGTGCTTCCACTCGTTTGAGTGTGTAGCTTGTTATAGTCTCTACTTGTATTTTACTTGTGAGTATTTTACTTGTGAGAGTTAAAGTTTTGTTGTATTTGTAGTTTGGGTGCCTAGGCTTTTGGCTTTAGGCGTTTAGTGATCTATGCCGGATCTAAACTGGCCGCGGTGTCTCTTACCGCTTTCTCTCTGGCCTTCTATGGTCATGACTGGTGGAGTTCCCAATGATCTCAGTGTTCTCCCCTTCTGGACTTGTGCTGTCCACACTTGTAACCCTATATGGGTATCTGAAACTGTTACTGTTCTTGTTCGAGCCGTGATGGCTGTTAGCCTTTGGGCTTGATTTATGAATACAATATCGCTTTCTCTCAAAAAAAAAAAAAAAAAGATCCTCCTCTCCTTGTGTACAAATTTGTCCTTTACAGTGATGTTGAATGCAGTCTACATCTAGATTAATTATAGTTATGCTCGTGAGGCAAATAGACAACGCTTAGATTATTAAAAACGTATAATAATACCTGAACATAAAGCTTCATTTGTCATCAAGACTCGACTCACGATCAGATCACGGGCCAAAGTTGCTCACTACTAGAAAGTGTGAATATCTCAAGGAAAAAAGGAATAAGAAGATAATGTAAATAAAATTAGACAGGTTGAGGAAAGGAAGAGAGAGAAGTAAAGGTGTCCTTTTATTTATATTATTAATGCTAGTGCCTAGTGGGTTGGTAGAAGGGTAAAACTGGCAAATTTAACGAGGGTGCTCATCACGATGATTGGTTCGTCTCTATTGCTTGCTGGAAGTCCATGCCTTAAGGCCATGGAACATCCAACATAATTGAGTCCCATGATGATGATCGATGCATGCATGCATGGCTCATGATGGAGATAGAATTTTAAAGCATCATGCATGGCTCATGATGGCTCATGTGGATTAGATTACTTGACATAAATAAATTTAATTTAGTAAGTTGTATTATTTAATCCCCTTCATTTATTGAATTAAGTTGACCGAGAGCATTATATATAGGGGAATGTGGGTTTCCTACGTAAGTTAATCATTTTTCCTTCTGAAATATTTGTTGAAAAACGTCATGTTGATTCTTTTTCAGTGGGCCGTCATGATGAATAGAGTTCTTTTTGGGACAAGGGAGACTGAGGTGGGCTAGGAAGAGACCCCTTCCATTCAGATAAAGATTCACATTTTATATTTGATTCATTCTCAAACAGGAATGTGAGCGTGACATGATAGGCTTAATATTCAATTTGCATTATGCATGGCATAACCCGTACGGACTTCAAGCTTCATTTATCATGAAGACTCGAGTCACAATAACGGGCGAAAGCTGCCCTACAAAATAACAAAAAGACAGGTTGAGTTGATGGAAAGGAAGAGAGAAGTAATGCTGGGTTGGTAGAAGGGTAAAAGGGTAAAACAGGCAAATTCACGAGAGTGTTCATCATGATGATTTGGTCGTCTCTATTACTTGTTTGTTGCAAGTCCATGCCTTCATGCCATGGAACATAATCTTTATGCAAGAGGGGGAATGCCACCTTACATATAAGGAGTCAAGTATTTTCAGACGAAGATGTAAAAAACAATAATTTCAAATCCATCTCATTCTAGACCAGAGCCGGCCTTGGCCCAGGGCTACTAGGGCCACCGCCCGGGGCCCAAAGCTGAGAGGGGCCCAAATTTTTTTTTTTAAGCTTATGTATATATGTGTATAAAAAATAAAAAAAATTTAAAACAAAAAAGTTGCTGCCTGTCAACGGAAAGGGAAACAAATCATCCAATCAATCTTACTTTATATATTCAAATTCAAAAAGAAACGTTTATACTCAAAAAGGGAAGCCAATCAATCTAATCAATCTTACTTTATATACTCAAATTCAAAAAGAAACGTATTAACTAAGGAAGTTCATTATTAATTAATTATAAAATAAATCAACAAATATTGGAAATCAAATCAGACTCTTAGCCACAAATCCTTCAACTTTCTCAGTTCAAAATCCAGGTTTTATTGTTCTTTGTTAATTAGTTTTATTGTTTTTTTTATTGTGTTGTGTTTATTCTAAAAATTAAAAAATGTTTTCTAAGAAACAACTTTCCGGAAATCTCAAGAGACAAAGAAAGAAAAAAGAAGAAGAAATTGCTCAAAGTTTAAGGGGATCTTTGAATAAATATTTTGTTAAACAAACCAATGCTCACCAAAATCAACATAATCTCGAGGATTCATTAATAGAAAAAATAAATACAAATAAAAAATACCTCACTTGGTGATTACAGAATCTCCAATACAACACAGAAGGTAAAATCTGCAACCAAATAATAGTGGGCATCTTTAGCCAAAAGCAACGTAGTTTAAAATTCATCTTTTGAAACAGGAAAAAAGAATTCAAAGCATAAAAACCGCTGAGATCAAAACACCTTCCAAGAAAGTACCTTTTGGTTGGCAAAAAGCATTGACTGAGCCCACAAGCCATCAACTTGCCTCTCTCAAAAGCAACGTAGTTTAGAATCCAAGAATCCAAGAATCCAAAGCAACAATAACCCTTTTCCCCCCCCCCCCCCCCCCCCCTTTTTTATTATTTTTCTCAGGAAAGTCTTGTATATTATTTTTCCTGTCTTTGTCTCTCGCTTGCCTCTCTCAAACTCAAAAGCCATCAGACAGAAACGCTCTCACTCTCTCAAACGCGATCTGTCTCACTGTCAGTCTTTGGATTTCTTGATCTGTCTCTCCCTCTCTTAATCTCTAGGAGACATGGATTGCTTAGCAGAGGTCGTCAGTGGAAAGCTTAAGGAGGAGGAGTCCGAATTGAGCATGGTGAAGGTGCCTAGCCCAATGGTTTTGTTGAGCTCACTGCCAGCTATCCCACCAGAAGATCCTTTGGGAAAGGACACCATTATGCAACCAGTGTTGGAGATGATTGAGGTGCTCGTGGTTGTGTTTGCCATGGATCCCTCAGAAGTTACCATAGATGCCTTTCTGTTTCATAGAGGTAGGGTGATAGAGGAAATTGAAGACATGATTCCAAATTGGGATCTGGATTGTGGATTAGAAGAGATGCAATTTGCGGCGATGACACATTGTCTAGATACTTGGAGGGTATATCTGCTAGATAGGAGGTTTGTGGCAAGAACTGTTGTGTTGAGCAGTCATATGTATTATACAGGTAACATCCGAGTTGAGTTTGATATTTACTTAAGTGTGCTTAACGAGTTTGACTTCCAGTTAGGGTATATGACCACAAGGCTCCGAGACTTCGTGGAGCAGATGGATGAGTTGATGATAGATGGAGCCCTATATGATTCGTCTGTTTCAGACCCTTCGGAAAGTGAGTCAGAAGAAGGAGAATAGTGGAGACTACCCTAGTGAGCTATTTCGAGCCTAATTGCCTTCTTGAGAGGGTTTAAAGTATTTCTATTCCTCATCTCTACTTATTTTGGAGGATGAAAAGAAGATTGATCAAATCAAGAAATGCTTATGGAGATTTGAGAGGAAGCATGTAGACTCAAATATGTAGTTTTCATTTTTTGATGCAATGTTTACAATCCGGGGTACTCTTTTTCCTTCGTTTGGGGTTTTGTCCCAATGGGTTTTCCCCAAACAAGGTTTTAATGAGGCCCTATAGTGTTCTCCCTTATATTTTGTAAATTCTTATAATTTTAATAAAATTAATTAGTTGATAATTTATTTATTTATTTTATTTTATTTGTATAAAGGGGCACACTTCAGAAAATTTGCCCTGGGCCTTAAAAAACCCAGGACCGGCTCTGTTCTAGACATTTGTAATGAAAGTAAAAAAGCATGCAAAATTTATCTGGAATTGAAAAGTGACATTATATATTCCCAAACTGATATATCTTTGGCAATACTAAGCGAAAGACATCTTGGAACTTGGAACCTTGCAATATAAACCTCAAGCTGTTTACGACATGCAAGATTTCATTTGTAGTTGCTGTTTTTCTTCTTTGTGGAATGTACAGTCAAAACAACCAAAATATATGAGCTGAAATTAAAATGGAATCTTAGTAGAAGATTTTCAATAACTATCTGAAATTAATTAACCCAAAACCCATATGATTAATAACAATTTCTGGGTAATCTTTGAAAGGAAACATAACCTCTCTTTTTTTTTCTTTTTTTCTTTTTTAAACAAGGGATTTTATTGAAGTAACGGGATGAACAAGTACAAAAACCAATTAGAGTCTAGAGGATTAGGCGAGTACCTCTATACCAAAAACGGGCATTTCAGTCATCGAACTACTAAAGTAGCCTCCCCTCTCAATTGCAAACGAGAGAAGGAACCTGGCCCCTATAGAGTGCCCCCATCGCCTTAGACACTAGCTCGTAAAAACTACCTGTTACAATTCTAAGAAAGAACATAAAAAGGAAAGTCTGGCGGAGGGAAACAGAACCTTAGTTCTCAGACCTGGGCTCACTAATATTCTTCCCATGAGGTTGGTTGGGGCACATGCCAACCAAATAGTTTGTATCTTTTACGCCCAATAGGCCCAATTTTTTTATTTTTGTTTTGTTAGGGTGAGAAAACAGAAGGGAAAACATCAACTGTCGACGCACCCCAAATCCTACCTAGCAGTAGACTTTGTGTACAGAAAACAAAGGCAGAGAATTTAGGCGGCGTTAAGGAGAAATGTTCGATTTTTCTATTCGTGCTGTGAATTAGTCATATATTAATGCTTTGAGGGGTTTTTTTTATAAAAAAATTCCTTGCTGTTTGTTTATTGAGAAAATTGAGGAGGAAAGGGAAGGAAAAGAAAGCGAATTATGTCTATTGTTTTGCTCTGGTTTTCTACTAATTTAATGCACTCATCATAGTGTCTGAAATTTACTAAGGCAACAAGTTCATCCAAGGATCTAGCGAAGTATGTTCTATCAAAACGGGGACGGTTATGCTAAAATATGAATATAGTTTGAATAATTTAAGTTAAATGTATTCTTCTCCATAAGGAGATATATAGGAGTTTACATGGGTTCTTTACAAGGAAATATATACAGTAATCAATTAGGATTATATCACCTAATTATACAATGATATGTCAACTATATAAAATAAGAAAATAAATCTCCTTAATTAATTAGGAATGCTCACGTCAATACTCCTCCTCAAGTTGATGCATATACGTCACCAATGCCTAACTTGGTAAGTGAGTAATAAAATACTCTTCCTCAAACAGCTTTTGTTAAGACATTTGCCAGTTGATCTTTTGATTTTACGAATGGTAGCGGATGGTCTTTTTCTAAATTTTTTATTTGATGAAATTTCTATCCACCTCAACATGTTTGGTTCGATCATGTTGAACTGGATTACGAGCAATATCGATAGCTTTGAGACAACTGATTGTTTTCCTTTAGCGACCAGTCGCTGTCTGTTGGCGACTGGTCGTTTTGAAGCAGGTTCTCTGTAGTTGAACTAGGGGGGAAGGGGGGCGACCGATTGCTTTCCATTGGCAACCGATCATTTTAATGCAGAGTGATGTCGTGAGGAAAAAAATGGAGGATTGGAGCAGTGGTGGATTCTCGATTCTCCTCCTGGGCTGTTGAAAAATATAAGTCATGTTCCCGAAACACAACATTTATGGAGGTAAAGACCTTCTGATTAGGAGGATGATAACACCGGTATCCTTTTTGATATAGTGCATAGCCAATGAAAAAATACTTTTCAGCTCGGGAATCCCATTTGCTTCGTTAGTGATCATGTAAGTGGACAAATACAACACAGCTGAAAATCCGGGGTTCCAGGTTTGGGGTGGGAGGTGTTTGGATATAGTGGTGAAGTGTTTGAAATGGTGTTTGGAAATTTATGATACTAGAGGGAATCCGACTGATAAGATATGTTGCAGAGACGACGGCTTCGCCCCAAAAGGCTCGTGGCATATTGGCACAAAAGAGAGAGGCACGAACGACTTCCAATAAGTGTCTGTTTTTTCTTCCAACCACCCCATTGTGTTGGGGAGTATAAGGGCATGAGTGTTGATGTATGATGTCATGATCTTGTAAAAACTGGTTAAGATCATGATTGAGAAATTCTCCGCCATTGTCAGAACGAAGAACCTGAATTCTTGCATGAAATTGAGTCTCCACTATTTGATAAAACTGTTGAAACCTGGAACTGACTTCCCCTTTAGTTTTGAGAAGGGAAACCCAAGTCATGCGTGTGCAATCATCTATAAACGTGACAAACGATCGCGCCCTTACCGGAGTGGAAATTTTAGCGGGTCCCCAAACATCATAATGAACAAGAGAGAACGAAACAAAACACTTATTTGAACTTAATGGGAACGGGACACGATAGCCAATTCACACATATCACACTTGAAGCTAGAAATATCAAGACTGGAAAATAATGATGGAAACAACTTCCCCTTTAGTTTTGGTAAATTAAATATTTACCCAAAAAAAAAAACACAAGTATGATACAAGCACTCAAAAACGATATAATTCTAGACATAAGTACGATACAAGCACTCAAAAACACAAGTAAAAAAAAACTGCATATCCTTTTTACTTAGAAGGTTACCTAAATTACCATACATACATATATGTATATATATATATATATATATATATACATGACCAGCCTGCAGCCGCTGTAGAAGGTGGGAGGGAGATCAAGTTTCAAAGTTTAACTTCCACCACCGTTCGTGTTTGGAGACTACCCTTCGCAAGTCCTGGAATGAGAGAGTAAAACCTTCTACTTTGTTATGACATTTCACATTTTCGGTCCAGAGAGGAAGACTCTCATACCCAGATTTGTTGGGGGATGCCCACGTCAGAAGCTTTTCTCCATAAACACTTTTTCCAGGTCCCTCGTTGTCCTTTGGGGATGGGACACTAGCATCACGTGCAAAGCTACGATTAGAGTAGGTAACTACAGTTCCATCTATAATGAGAAGCATGCGATCAATTGGTTCCTCCTCTCGAAATATCATCTGATCCGTGTATGTCACTGGCGTCAGACAGTCGCACATCATTGTCAGCACATTGTCATTTATAAATTGGAGGAGTTTAACCTGTATTTAAAATCAATCGATATTTAAACACAAATTAATTTATAAACGTTCAACAATACAAATTAATTCCTTGTAAATTAGACTAATGTCCTGGTCTCTATTTGATAAATCTATAACTATTGGATTTGAACTGATTAAATTAGATAACAATCCAACATATCATTTAAATCTCATTTAAGAACTGCCTTGGTCTCAATCTAAACCAAACTGAAGCATCAAATGAGATGTATGAGTGACCGAAGGCCAAGGCAACTCATGTATTTCTTAGATGGTCAGAATTTTCTTTTTTAATAAATAATATACATACAAATACTTGAAAGAGAGAGGTTGAGAAACATACTTGTGATAGAGTTTTGAAGCAAAGAAGATGCTTTAGATGTTTTTTCATATAACCGGGAAGAACATTGAATAGAATCTCCAGCTCAGCATCTTTGTCCTCTTCCAATTTTTTATTTATGTATTTCATGATTTCATCCTTCTTTTCTTCATCAATATGATATTTCTTCATCCACTCGTCTATATCTCCTTTTTTTAATTCAATCTTCCTCCTAATTTCCTCCGATTGTGTGGTTCTCATCTGAATGAATGTCTGAAAGGTACATTTCAGACATTTAAGTTTTTTTTTTTTACATAAGTAATTGAAAGTAAACCAAATAGATATCTAAGAGAGAGATTTATTACTAACCTGAATATTTCCAATGAGATATATAAATAATAGCAAGCCAGTGACAGAAATTAGAATTGCAAACAAGTTTTCCCACACATAATTACTTGTTGCGAGATTCGTGCCAAAATTGCTGCAAAAAGTAAGTAAAGGACCAAGCAAAATGTGAGATACTAATGAATGGCAGAAGAAAGTAGTTACAAAAGTAACACTTATTTGGTTCTCTAACAATTATTTCCTTCTTCTATATTAAGCTTTTGTATGATCAGAGGAATGGGGGATTCATAAAAGGATCCTCCTTGTAAGTTTAGTTACCACATAAAAGGAAAAGTAGTCTTATTTAAAATATATCATATACAATAGGAGTAAGTAAAGAGAAAATTTACAACCATTCCTTTATTTATTGACTTACAATGCATATCAAGTAGTATAAAAAATGTAGCAAGACTAGCATTGGGAAGTACTTTGGAATATGATATATATTATTTATAAAATAGAGAAGAAGAAGAGGAATAGGATATCATATTTTGTTGAAGACTTTTTTCTATTTATGAGATATTTAGTTATATACTCATTCAAAGCACTAATATAAATAAACTCTACATCATTTAATCTTTATATTACTTTGATGCCCTATCTTTACAACTGACCCTATTGAATTTAATTTTGATTATTAAATTACTTTGATGTCATATCAAGGATTTTGAGTTTTTTTTATGATTTTTGGGGTTGGGCTTATGTTAAGAAACTGATGGTAGTCTTGTATAAGAAATTTGAAGCCTCTTTGTTATGTTATAAATGGATTTCGAGTGTGTTCCTAAAATCCATTTTATATTAGATATATATTTTTTAATATGGACTTTTATATTGGATATAATAGTGATTTTTTATTTTTAATCTAGTATAAAAAAAATATATGTGATTAATAGAGGATACAAAATAAAATAGTGAAATTTTTAAATAGATATATACATGTGCAAGCAAACCTCAAATTTCTCAGACCCCACCAGAAAGAGTAGCATAACTTCGTTGGAAAATTTATATGCGCCGCATTACCAGACTTAAGGGAATCATGAAATATTCCATACTCAAACGGCTCTATAGCATTGTATGGAACATTTATTTTGCAATGTTCATCAAAAAATGTGATATTTGGTTTGGCAGTAGATTGATGATCACAATAAAAGGTACTCATGCATCCCTTAGGATCTGTTTGATTTTGACAAGCCTGGTGCCAACAGAAGGTCTCTCGTTGAATGGAAAAGAAGTACCAAAAAGCTCCAATGACCTATGAAAACATAATTAATTAATTGATAGATCTAAGCATTAATCATCGATATGATAATTTATTGTGAGAGAAATTGCATTGTCATCAAATCAGTAGTCACTTTCCAATCATGCGTTTATTGTAAATCCAACTAAACTTCATCAAGCATTTATCGATTACCAAAATAAGTCCATATTAAAATAAAAGGATATGAAAGTGAAACTTACATGACTAGCAATAATGTATAAAAACAAATTGAATAGGGCTTTGACCCATATTCCGATGGTCCTTGTAAGTTCGGTAGAAGATAAAATAATTCGATAAATTCTTGGCAGATACTGGCTGAGAAGAAAAAAGTTGACAGCCTTTGTTGGTTCTGAATATCCCGACCACATTTTGAAAAAACCTTTTACTAGAAGCTGCACAAAAGAATAATAATAATGGGTTAGAAGTCCATTGTAATTAAAGCTGCCTAGCTCACAATTTACACCAAAAATTTAAATTTCTCTTATTACTTGTGGCATGGGAAAAACAGAGAGAAGGTCAGTCACCAAACAACACCACTTCAACTCCCGAGCCAAATTCTTAGCAAATGGAATTATCTCATCTCTTTTTATTAACGTCGTTTGCCAATCCAGTTGCCATTCCGGCTTCCCTTGGTTGATCTCCTTGTAGGCTTTATTAAGCCCTCCATAGATTTGATATCCAATATCCACCACGAAAGTGATATCCGTCAGAGATCGCAAAATCAGAGCCACATTCAACAACCTTTTGTCCATTCCAAGGCATTTGTTATCCTCATCGATGAATGGAATGTATAAGAACAAGGGATCTAGGGAAATTGCAATAGCACATGAAATTACAATCATCTTGTTCCAGAATGAAGCTGAAATTACAATCATCTTGTTCCAGAATGAAGGTGAAAGATGTGAAGCTGAAAGATGTGT
Source organism: Prunus salicina (assembly GCA_020226455.1). Taxonomy (NCBI): domain Eukaryota; kingdom Viridiplantae; phylum Streptophyta; class Magnoliopsida; order Rosales; family Rosaceae; genus Prunus; species Prunus salicina. Next base: position 25,262,986 of record CM035345.1, on the reverse strand, counting down.
TCTTTCCCATGTCTTTGTTAAAAATTCTCTGACTTCGGATGGGAGACATCGTGCCAGTTTACCTAGTGCGTCGCTAATTAAAAGAAAATTGCAATCAGAAAATTGAGATAAGTCTAGACTTAACAAATTAGAGTATATCTAACCCAAAATCAAATGACTAGTCAATTAAAATACATTACGATATCGTAGAAAGCGAGATGATACTCAGTGGGGCACGCCAAATAATCATCTTATATTATTAAACGGCTACATCTTGCAAAAACTAACCTTATGATTTTGGTCAGATGATCAACACGGCGCTGTAGAGACATAACTTCAAGAGCATACAGAAACCTACAGAAGCCTTTGAACGTAGATAGTGAGAGAGATTACAAATATTTATTTCAGGAAATTAAGCTTCAACTGATAAAAACACTTACCACGCTATTTACTGGATGCAATGGCAAGAGGATAAGAGAATAGCGATGATCTTTTTTTCCCTTTTCCTTTTTTTGTTTTCTCTTTTGGGTCAATAAAACTTCATCAGATCAAGAGAATAAGGATGGATCTGTGAGGAGAGAGGCCGTTATTCTGCTAGTCAAAAAAAGCTGTGGGCTTACTAGGCAATTTCGTGAAGTTTATAAACAGGGGCAATGACTTCCGTTTACCTTCGTTGACTGACCAAGACTTTGTTTTTTGAAAAAAGACCTAGAACTGATTTATTACTGACAAGATCTTTTCCCAACAGTTAAAAAAGTAATAGAGAAAACCATGGTGCATGGCCCTAAGTTGCATGTACATCTACTAACTTTCTCTTTAACCTTCTTCTTTGAACTTATCTCTATTTTTCTAATGATATGTGGTACTTCTCTCTCACTCAAAACAATGTTTTTAATTTTAAAAAAAACATTAAATTATATTTCCATATATGCCCTTGACACACGACACAACCCAACCTCTCTCTCTCTCACACATTTGTGCGATGAGAAAAAAAAATCCAAGATTTTTTTGTCTCTCTCTAACCTCTATAGACCCTTTGCTTCCCAAATCATGAAAGTTCAAACACTTTTTTTTTTAATTATAAACAAAATCAAATATTATAATTTAAAAAATAATAATAATGGATTGGTGGTGAGATTTGAGAAATAAAATAAAAAAATTGTTCAATTACAAACAACAGAAAAAGCTAAGGACGAGGGAAGGTGGGGGAAATATGTGGTGGGTGGGGGGCTGTTGGGTAGGGATGAGGGAGATGTTTTGTGGTAATGGGGGGGAGAGGAAGTGGGTTACTTTCATATGCTTGTTTGGGTACTGGTCATGGGTCATTGTTGGGTATTAGTGTTTGTTTTGGGGAGAAGTGGGGAGGTAGAAGAAGGGTTGTGGGGCGCTGCAAAGGATGGAGAGGATTGAGAGTGAGATGGAGAGAGAAAATATTTTTTTAAATTGAAGAAATTAGGGAAGTCAATATATTTAATTTAAGGGTAAATTTGGAAAACAAAAACTAATTTATTTGATTATTAATGACATTGTTTTAAGTGTAAATAAAGTAACATATGTTATGACAAGAAGGGAGAATGTGCAAAAAAAGAAGATTAGAGAGATGGTTACTAGCATTCTCATTTGCATAAACGGAGAGAACACTACAAATACTTTCGACACACGACCTTGTGCATCACGCCAATCATATCTTCATCCATAAAATCTTTATTCATAATTGATCTTGACTAGTGCTGGAGATGGAATTGATTCATGCTTATCTAAAGCTGATGATATTTCACAATTGATGTGGTCTTCCCTTTATTTTTATATTGTGGGGTTAAATAATTCACATGATACTCCATCAGTACAAATTTGTCCATTGCAATAATGTTGTATGGGTCGTCACTAACTTCTTGCAAGTTCATGGAACATCCAATACAATTTAGTCCCACCTATATGGCAAGAGGGTAAGAGAATAGGGATGATATTATTTTCCTTCTTTTTAGGTCAATAAAACTTTAATAGACGAAGAGAAATGATTTATAAGTTGGTCTTTAAAGATGGGTCTCCCTAACATGACTCTAAATATTTTAGCAAACAAATAAAATTTCCTTCCACAATCTTTGACAGGTAAGCACTACCAAAAAAAAAAAAAAGTGATAACAATCACTATTATTTTGTGACATTTGCTAGGGTGATTAAAGGTTAGGTGACATTTGTTGAGGTGACTGTTGCCATTAGTCACTAAATAATGGTGACTGTTACCATTTGTTTTTTTTTTTAAATGTACTGAAGAGTCATTCTATAGTGAGGACTTTATATATGACCATTACGTGAAATTATAGAATTGGATCACAGCAGGCATACCAAGACATGTCTCAGACCACCAAATATTGATTAACCATATAGAGGATTGGGGTAACCTCCCTCAACTTCCTTTTTTTTTTTTTTCTTTCTTTTTCTCGCTTCCCCCTAATAAAATTCATGTAGTAAATAGAAGATATGCTGCCTACTGTTTATTGATTAGCAACTATTGTGTTTGGACCATCCTTTACATGCCATGTTTGTTAGCAATTCTCCATAATATATTTTTTTTAAAATTAAAAAAGATCTGAGTAAAGAGAAAAAAGAGTTGGCAATAAGTTACGTTTATCACTCAGAACCAAACAGATCTTTAAGAAGCCCATTTAACCTTTTTTTTTGGTCGATCACGTCTAGAACTACGTACTAAAACAATTCTTCCGTTTTTTACTTTATTTATTTTTTCTTCTGTGAGAATCCTGGGCAGTATGACTAACGAGAATTTTATTAAATTTTAGAAATCATCTAAAAGAGGATCTTAAATAATATAGGGAACCAATGTTGGTCTCTTTTCTTAATTGCAATCTTAAGAAAATGTACATTTTGCAAAAGGAACAAGAAAATAATGGAGACATCCTAGCTGGAGATAGAGTTCAATTGTGTCACATAGCACACAAGAAAGTAAAAGGAACAAGAAAATAATGTAATAAAATATAAAAAAAATAGACAGGTTGAGTAGAGTAAAAAGAGATTGACAAAAATAAAAAGGAAAGGAAAAAGAGATTGTCGATGCAGGGTTGGTAAAAGGGTAAAGGGTAAAACAGGCAACTCAGGGTTTTATTATAGCTGTATATGCGTTTTGGAAGTCCATGGCATGGCTGGCTTCGTGTCATGGAACATATGGAGACATCCATATATGTTGTTTACTTTACACTTTTTGACCCCTCAAAAAAATAAAAATAAGTAACACCTTGAAATTAAATATTTAAAATATTTTTATTTGACTATCTCTGTATTTGCATGATTAGCAAATTCTAATAGGAAGACGCTGTGTGGCACAAGACTTGAGGTATTAATCCAATGGTTCAAAAAAGTTTTTTAGATGGAGTGCCAAAGTGAGTGAACCGTTGAATTTACATCCAACGGTAAGTGACCACAAATCTCTTGGACCCCTGTAGTCCAAGAGATCATGACTGTAATCAATTATTATTTATTTGTTTAATTGATAATTTGATATTGATTTTTGTTAGATTAATTGATACTGATTCTTGTTAGATTAATTAATGATTTGACATTGATTTTCATATTAATTAATGATTTGATATTAATTTTCATATTAATTAATGATTTGATATTAATTTTCCTATTAATTGATATACTATATAAACTAGCCTTTTCGCACGCGCTTCCACGCCTGCGAGAAGTTTTTTTTTTAAAATTAAAATTTATTTTAGACTTAAAAAAGATAATAGGTAATTGTGTTCCATAAAAATAGGATCTATTATCTAATTTTTCTTTTAATTTTAATTTTATAAATATAAAAAGTGTGAATTTACCATATTATCCTCATTTAATTAATAATTTCAATTTTAAATGTTTGCATTAACTAAGGGCATTTTTTGGTATTTTGAATGTTTCATCATTCTCTGCCTTTTGCTTTATATATATATATAGATTATAGCCCACTCCTTTTCCACCAGTGGTTGCATGAGATGTTTAATGCTCACGATCACGTGTGATACTTTCTTTTTTTGAAAAGCACATATCCCACAAAAAAAAAGGCTAATGAACTAAATGTGGGGCCTTTCAAATTTGGCCTCTTTTTTTTTTTCGGAAATAGATTTTACATTACTTTATAGCTATATTTGACTTATGACCCATAATTGAAGATGGCCTCACTAAAAGAACGCGATCAAAGTGATGTTGAGTTTTATATAATAAAAAACATGATTATGAATGATACAAAACAGTACGCCGATGTTGATATATGTCTTTATTGAAGGAATTATTACCCAGCCAAGCCATGCCAGGGCTAATTCTACGAGGATGGTGACTTTACTAGTAGAAAAATCTCGAGATCAAAAAGACAAAAAAAAAGGCATAAGAGATAATGTATTAAAATAAAAAAAAGCGACATGTTTAGGAAAAGAAAGGAAAGGAAAGGAAAGAAAAGGAGAGATAATATGTGGAATCTACCTTATGTAGTCAATAAATATAGTTTAAATACAATAAATATGTTTATATGTAAGAAGTACTTCTTAACATAAGCGCTTTCAATAAAAGTACCTCTAGAATTAATGGTACATTAAATAAAACTAAAACTAAAACCTATTTAAGTACTTCCCCATAATTTTGTTGTCAAGTGTTACTAAATTGCACATATATTGATCTTGATGGCTTAAAACGACGGTGCATGAGGCACGACCACCTGCATCACGCCAACCATATCTCCATCCACAGAATCTTTGTTCACGATTGATTTTGACTGGAACAATTAGCACAGGAGATAGAATGCTCATCTAAAAGCTGAATAATTCACATGGTGCTCCATTATTACAAATTTGTCCATTGCAATAATGATAGGCCTCAAAATTCAATTATAATCCATGAACATAAAGCTTGATATAGTTTATGCATCACTTTAGATTCTTATTCTGTGTTTGGTTAATTAGAAACTTTAGGAAAGGAAAACAGTCAGCTAGGGATGGAAATTTGTAGAACGAATTAAGAATAAAGGAAGCGCTAGCAAGCCAAGGCCAATTCTATTCTATGAGGATGGTAACTTCTCTTCACTAGTAAAAAAATCTCATGATCTCAAATAAATAAATAAATGGAATAAGAAGATAATGTTAAAAAAAAAGAAAAGAGACAGGTTGAGAAATGGAAGAGAGAAGTTATTAATGCTGCTGGGTTGGTAAAAGGGTAAAACAGGCAATTCAAGTTTTTATTATACCTCTCAGCAATATTTTTTTGGATTTTTTGGGGTTCGACTTCGGCATCAGTATATTTGTGGTAAGACCACTTGCAAGTTGTAACTTACCTTTCACGAGGGGGCTCATCTGATTGGGTTCGAGGGAACACATGGTCCTCCTCCTACATCATTACAAATTAGTACGTTAACTGCAATAATGTTGCAGACTATTATTTACTTGTTGGAGCCCATTTAATATTGCTTTGTATATGTTCGGAGTGCTGGAAAAATGGTTTCTTTGTGGTCAACGGGTCTACCTCAGTTTAAAAGGCTCTAACTTACAAATTAGTAATATTATATTCAAATTTTCATGACACATTGGTAATATGTGTGAAAACCTCATTCTTCCTTGTAGTTTAGACTATCTCTTGTATTTAAAAAAGAAAAAAGAAAAGAGTAAAACAGTAGAAATTCAAGAAGAAGACTTCTTGTAAAGTAGGGAAATAGAAAGAAAAAAAAACTAAACAATTGTTAGAGTTAAGTTTCACGGTGTTAAGTTTCTTGTTAGTTTAATTAGGGATTTTGATTAAAAAAAAAAATTGAGGAAACTGAGTTTTGTTTTAAAGATGATTATGTCAATTTAAAGTCCCTTGAATTAAATTTTAATGAGATAGCATATGTAAGGAATAAGTCAAGCAGATCATAGTGAGAGAATCAAAGGAGAGTATCAGATCCCCTTATTTTTCCTCATTTCCCCATAATTTTCTTGTCAAGTGTTACTAAATTGCACATAAATTGATCTTAATTGCTTAAACAAGGGTGCATGGCCCTAAGTTGCACGTATGTTTACAAAAAAAATTCTTGCATAAAATGGAGAAAATACTACAAATACTTGCAACACACGACCAGTGGCGGATCTAGGATTCAAAAGTCAAGTAGGCGAAGTTTATGTTAAAAACTCGACGGTACGAGTGAATTTCATTAATACACATAAAAATATACACTAACTAGACATGAGTGACATACTAAGCCTTACCCTCAAATATGCGTCTCTATACGAAACAAAATTTTCATATGTGTGGGGCTTCTCACAACATATAAACAATAAAAATTCAAATTCTCACAAGACATATGAAAACCCAAAAAAAAAAAATCATATTATCTATTCATTACAATCATAATTGTCCTCGACTAGTTTTCATATTTTGAAATCATAAAATAAAATTAAAGTTCACCAACACAAGTTCACAATTGCAACAAAGGGACATACAATTACATACTAAGCAAGAAAATTTATATGGAATAGACAAGTACATACTTAAAGTTGAATATCGATTAGCAAATATCTCTAAAAGCCCAATAAAATCAATAGAAAGAAGAAATCAAAATTTCACAAACTAAAAAAAAACATAGGTAGAGAGAACATGAGAAAGATTAACAAACTATAATTAAATAAATTAAACTCATTAAATCTGATATGTAGTTTGAGAGAAAAACTCACGAGCAGTAAAAAAGTGTGATACATGTCTGTGCCAAGAAAAGAGAAAAAAAAAAAAAAAAAAAGGATAAATTTTTAACAATTTATGTCAAAAGGTCATACATAAATTATAATAATAATAATAGGTATAAAGTTTGGGGGTATGTTTTTCTTCTCTTTATTTTTTCTTTCCAACTTGTTTAGTCTAGGAGCCACATGATTGTACCTTTGAAGTGGGGTATAAATTAAATATCTTAATAATAGAGTAGGCGGTAGTGTACTTCTGAAGTGGGCGGCAGCCTACTCTGCCCTTGGCGTAGGACCGCCTCTGCACACGACCTCGTGCATCACGCTAGTCATATCTCCATCCATAGAATCTTTGTTCACAATTGATCTTGACTGGACCAAATTAATACTGGAGATGGAATTGATTCATGCTTATTTAAAAGCTGATGATATTTCACAATTGATCCCCATCGGTACAATTTGTCCATTGCAATAATGTTGTGTGGGTCGTCACTACTAACTTCTCACAAGTCCATGCAACATCCAATAAAGTTTAGTCCCACCCATATGGCAAGAGGATAAGAGAATAGGGATGATATTATTTTCCCTAAACCCTAGGGATGGGTGGTTGACTTGGAGACGGATCTGAACCAATTGTTTATAATTTTAATTTTTTTTAAAAAGTTTACATACATTTAAAATGTAAAAATAGAAAGAAAAAAAAATTAATACTTAACATTTCAAATGGTTATGATATTTTAAAAAATTTTATAAAAAAATTAAAAATAATAACTAACGACTAGTTGACATCTGCACGCCTTTAATTTTAGCATTTTGATTTATAGTTGCATGAGATGTTTCATGCCCACGCCTATTTGTGATACTTTATTGTCTTGGAAAGCACATGCGCTGGATCCACACAAAAAAACAAAAACAAAAAAGGCATGGGCTATAGTTGGGTTATAAGTGGCTTAGTTGAAGAACTAAAAGGCTAAATGTGGCCCCTCCAAATTTGGTCAATTTTTTGTAGCCCATAACTGGAAATGAGTTTTGCATTATTTTATAGCTATATTTGGCATATGATCCATGGTTGGTTGTGACCTTACTAAAAGAACGTGATCAAAGTAATGTTGAGTTTTATCTAATAAAAGATATGATTATGAGTGACACAAATCAGTTTGCCCATGTTGATATATGTCTTCATTAAAGGAATTGCTAGCCAACCAAGCCAAGCCAAGGCTAATTTTATGAGGTGAGGATGGTGACTTTACTAGTAGAAAAATCTCATGATCAAAAAGAAAAAAAAAAAAGCATAAGAGATAATGTATTAAAATAAAAAAAAGAGCCATGTTGAAGAAAAGAAAGGAAAGGGAAGGAAAAGAGAAAAGTAATGTGTCTTTTCTCCTGCACATATAAATGGAAAAGCAACTTCACGATCTCGTGCTTCACGCCAGTAATATCTCTATAGAATCTTTGTTGACAACTAATCTTGACTGGACCAATGGTAGTTGGTAAAAGTAATGGATATAACACTGATTTATTATTTCTGCTTAATAACACAATTTCACGTAGAAAAGTTATCTTATATGTACAAGGGATAGCAAAAACTGTTGTACATGTTGCATGAAAGTCTTTTTCGCTAGCTGGAGATAGAATTCACTCCTGCTTATCTATTATTTTGCTCATATAATCTATTTCAAACAAAGCATCATCATGAAGGATCTTGTTTTTATTAGTGATGAAGACTCGAGTCACAATCACGGCCTAAAGCTGTGAATATCTGAGTGCAAGAAAATAATGTAATAAAAATAGAAAAAGTGGGCAAGTTGAGGAAAGGAAAAAGAGAAAGGTAATGTGTCTTTTTATTTTGGAGTGTTTATTAATCAAGAATTAAAATTAAAATTAGGAATTGAATTCTAATTATGGAGGATTTGCGTTAACTTACTTTATATCAAGGAATTAAAAAATAAGTGGGGCTCCATACAAAATAGGAATTGAGGAATTTAATTCTTGTGTGGGAGGTGGTATTTTAATTCTTGGTGAACTAACCTATTAGGAATTCGTATTTTTTTACCTATTATATCCTCACACAATTTTTAAAAAATTTGGATTTGATATCTACTTTAATCAAACAACTAGGACATTTTAGTAATTAGAACATGGTCAAAAGTAGTTGAAGTGTCAAATTACAAGGAACAAAAATGATATTTAACCTTAAATATTTAATATATTGTTTTAGAAGGAATTTTTCTGAGATAATTTTTAAAAATAAGAAGCAATGAAAAATTATATATAAAAAAATCAGATTGTGCAATTAACTTGTCCTTGAATTGCAACAAATGTGAAACTACATGGTCAAAAGTAGTTGAAGTACCAAATTACAGGGATCAAAAGTGACATTTAGCCTTAAATATTTAATATATTGTTTTAGAAGGAATATGTTTGAGATAATTTTAAAAAATAAGAAGCAATGAAAAATTAAAAACAAAAACAAAAACAAAAACAAAATCAGATTGTTCAATTAACTACTACTTTTTTTTTTCTTTATAAAAAAATTCAACATTTTGTTTTTACTATTTTATCTCTTATTTTGTTTTATAAGCCTAATTAACAAAGGGTATTTTTTGACATTTTGAATATTTTATTGTTCTTTGTCTTTTGCTATATATATAGATTAATTTCTTAAATGATAACATACATTTCAATCAGAAAATCTTGAATTCATAACATCCTCAAATATAGAAAACCAACTTTGAACAGGATGCAAATCTAGTCACATACGAAAGGAAAAAAAAAATTACAATATATAGATAACAAGTAAAGCACACAACACCTGGAAAAAAAAAAAAAAAAAAGTAAAGCACACAACAAATTTATATGGAACAACAAACAAGTCAACTAATTATTGGTTCCATCTCCATGAGGCATTATTTCATGTTGCTCTCGCACTCTGCACTGGTTCTGGTTGTAATATCGACAGCGGAAGCAGATGACTCAACCTAGATGCTGGTGTCTCATGGTTAGCACTAATAATTGGAGCTCTGGAGCTACTTGTTTCATGAAAGGCCTTTCCTCCCCTCTTGGCTTCAAGCATCTTTTTGCCAGATCAGCAACTTTTCTGACTATTTCTTCATCAAGATGTCCCACCACTATTTTGTCATCAAGAAAGTCCTTTGCTAGGTTTTCCTCTGCCTTTCGGCCTGTTAACAGCTCCGCTAGCACAACTCCAAAGCTATAGACGTCGCTCTTTTCTGTTAGGGGCTTCTTTGACTCAAGGTATTCAGGGTCAACGTATCCGACCGATTCATGGACTAAAGTTGATTTTTGATTCTCATCTTCAGGAACCAGTAGTCTTGATGCTCCAAAGTCGGACAGTTTTGGCGTCAAATCCTCATCTAATAGTATATTAGCTGTTTTCACATCACCGTGTATGATTTTATTCAAACCGTCGTGGTGCAAGTATGCTAGGGCTCCTGCCGTCTCGGCTGCTATCTTCAAGCGCGTTGCCAATGGAAGTGGTGGTTGCGGGTTTTCGCCTTCTTTTCCATGAATACGCGTCTGAAGACTGCCATTGCGGATGAACTTATAAACCAATATTGGGGGTTTGGTCTCTAAACAACAACCTACGAACCTCACAACATTATTATGGTTGATTTGATAAAGAACAGTCATCTCGTTAACAAATTGGTCCTGGGGGGTAGTTTCTTTTTGGTCAGTTTGGGCGGCGGTATTTTGATTTTGGTCAGTTGGGGCGGCGGTGCTTTGTTTTTGGGCAGTATCGGTACTTTGATTTTGGTCATCAATTGGGGCACTATCTCTTGACTTCTTTATGGCAACGTCTTTTCTATCTAGTACTCCTCTGTAAACAATTCCATGCCTTCCGCTACCAATTTCGTTTCGTTTAGCATAATTGTTTGTGGCCTCCTTAATTTCTGATTCAGTAAAGATTCTGGCTTTGTCCCCTAGTCTTTCCTTTAAACGTTCGCCACCATTCTCTTTAAAGTATTTTCGTCTGAGATCCTCTTCTTTTTTTTTCTTACTGTTCCTATATTTCCAAAGAATTGCAACCACTAAAACAGAGAAGCTCAAGGACACACCTGCAATAAATTGAAAACCATATATATATAGTCAAAACTGATTTTCGTAATTTAATTATCATTTAGGCAAGTATCAGCTTAGCTATTTCATTTCTTTCTTTTTTAACTCATGATTTTTTTCTTTTTGTCTACCTACTATTTTGTTTAATTGATTCATGAATAATAATATCACTAAAACACCTAAAATGGGGGCTGAAATTATAAAAAAATTCAAACACTATTTAAACATAGAAACACACCCAAAATCCATCATTACACACACTCAAAACTCATTTATAAACACACCAAAAAAATTGACTTTGTGGTTGATTTTGGGTGTGTTTCTATGTTTAAATAGTGTTTGGGTTTTTTTTTATAAATACATGCCTAGGATTGGGTTTTTTTAATAAATTTGTATAATATTAATTATTCATATACTGCTTGTGTGTTGAATATACGTTTCATTGATTGACTATGTAAAATAAATACATACCGAGCGAAATTTTCAAGCGTTTTGCATTGGGAACTTTGATGCACTTAATATTGTCCACGATTTGGTAGCCACTATCACATTCACAAGTGTAATTTCCATCTTTATTTATGCACTTCCCATGCTCACAGAGGGTCGCATTCAAAGCACACTCATCAATATCTGAAAGAAATAGTAAAACTCAAATATCATAGATCCGTCAAGAAGAATATCATAGCTGCAATAATAATAAGGGCTTGTCCAATATTAGTCCCTACAATTTCTATTTCCTAGACATATATCCATCATTCTATAAATCTATGTGTAAAACCCAATTTCAAACTTAAATGACTAGTAAAATATAAGAGGTCGTAGTATTCCTATGTTTTTACATCCTTGCCATCAGACTTTATATTTTATTTATAATTTATTCCAAGCATTTCATTAACTGCCATAATTGTAATTAAAACTCCCTATTAATAACATATCAATCACCCCATTTCTTTTGGTTGACATTCCCTCTAACATATGGCCACTTAAAATTGCAAATAAAAAAAATATGTAAATTATATATCCAATAATGTACATATGAAAAATATAAATATAAATATATACGTATTAAAATATAGGTATATTATTTACCAAATTTTTTTTAACAAAAATAGGTTAATTACTTTGTAATTGAAATTTCCGTACATTTTTCATAAATTAAAAATAGGTACACAATAATTTATAGAAAATATGTATGTTGTATATTTGAAATTTATGCACATTTTTTTATAAATTTAAAATAGGTACATTATTTAGAAGAAAAAAATAAGTTCATTATACTAGGTAAATTGTTTTACTAGGTACATTATTAGAGAAAAAAAATAGGTACATTCTTTTGAGAGAAAAAACAGGTACATTATTTTGAGAGAAAAAATAGGTACATTAATTTGAGAGAAAAAATATGTACATTATTTTGAGAGAAAAAATAGGTACATTATTTTGAGAGAATTTAAATTATTAATACTTTAAATAGATTACTAGTCGTAATTCATAGAAGGAAAATACCATTAATTCAAAAATAGATTACTAGTCATAAAATAGATTACTAATACTTTAATGTGAAATTTAATATTTAATTTCAAATTAGTTTCTAAATTAGTTTCTACATCCATTACAACTATTTGGAGATATTTCCAAATTCAACGGGTGTCATTAGTTACACCCCCCATAACACATTAACTTATAAATAAGGGTAATTTTGGAATCCAAAAAATACAATAAATCAGATTTTAAGTTATATTAGGTAACTTGCTTAGTTGAATCCTAATCATCGGGTATTATTTGAAAAAATTGGGTATTTTAAATAGAAAACTAAAGGAAAAGGTTGTATGTGATTTAAAATGAATTTTATGGGTCTAAACTCAATTTACTATAATAATTATCACACACACAAGCAAACAAGCATATATATATATATATGTGTGTGTGTGTGTTTGTCCATGATATATAATAATTGTATGGTTAAACAATTTTCAATTCTACTAGGTAATTAAGAAATTAAAATAAAAACATATTATACCTTGGCAACTATGTTCGAGGTATGGGTTCCCTTTGTAGCCGTCCTTACACCGGCAAATGTAACCTGAAGAATTCGTGTTATGGCAGTCACTGTTTCCCTTGCATGCATAATTGTTGTTTTTCTTTGCATTTTCACACGACCCGTCCCCAATTTTCCAATCAAGAACAATGGGAAGCCGGGTTGTACTGCGGAGTTGTTGAAAACTTGTATTGCTGAATGTGAAGTTGCCCTTTCCCACAACGAAGGCGTAGCCGCATGGGTTAAAGTCCCATACAGGCTCATGTTGTCTAAAGCTTAACACCGTCAGAGACAGGTTGTGCATTAAAGGGGGGATCTTCGTTTCGCAACACCCCATGCCAGAGCAAGGGTCGTTCTTATCAATGGCGTTGCTACTAATATTATTTTGACATTGGGAGAAGCAGCCGGTTGTGTAGTTTTGATCATCCCGGCCACCAACTAAGCGCACGTACGTGTCACAACCAACCGCAACCAACATGTTTTTGGCACCAGAGATGGTGTAAGGAGGAATCACACTGAGCCCGCCTTTGCTTTGGTCTTCGGTGTCGTTTGGGTTGCCTTTGCTGTCAAAACAAACTCGATTTACTAACTGCATTGTTTGCAGCTCACCTTCTTCAAGGGATATGTGGCTGACAAGCATACGGGATTTCATCAATCGGGGTTCTGTGGACCTATCCTCGCAGGTGATTTCGAATCGTGGTCCGAAGTAACAACCGGCACCAATGCCAAATGGGTATGGAATTGTGACATTACCACATTTGGCTTTGCAGTGAGGCCAGGCTATAGCTGTTTCATTTTCTTCTCCTCCTTCTCCTGCGCTTGCTCTTGTTGTTGCTACAGCATTTGTAGCCGCTAGTACAAGTACTACGAGCAACTTTATTGAAAGTTGCATAAGCATCCCATATTGAAAGGCCATATGTGGTATAGGCATGCACTGAAACTGAGGCAAAGCCTGGCCTATTATATAGATAGGAAATACCTTTACTAACCTATAATTATTATTTTTTGTCTGTTAACACTCATCCGTCCGTTTTATTTATTTTAATTAACGAGTGAGAAAAGATTCCACCTTGAAACCCTTTTTCGGTAATATGAAAGTATGCGAAAATATTTGGTTGGTTGTTAAAATTGGTGACCAACTGGCGTGGCTTGACTAAAAGACTTTCTTAATAGACAGCTTTTTCATATTCGTGATGAACAGTTGAGTCACAATAATATGCATTGACGTGTAGTCTACGGCTAGATGAGCGTCCACGTGGCTGTTCTAAACATCAACCGACATGTAATACTACGTCATCGCGTTCAGTCACTTTGGTGTCATCATCCACTGGATCCTACGTGCCCCGTCTCATGTGCATATTACGATGACTTTTTCATTAATAGGGTCATTTTAGCATGAGGTATTATATAATTACTCAGAGAAATTAGTATTTATAAATATCCATTAACGCATGTACAAGATGTACTACGTAATCGTATTACCGTAATATTCTATAATCTTTCCCCATATAAAATTTCTAAAATTAATTAAAAAATAATAAGTGGCTAGTTTTGAGTTTTTACTTTCAAATAGATTATATATGAGTAATTGTATAATATATAGTAAATTAAGCTTAGTGAAAACCTACATTACGAGAGATGATTTTTTATGTGTAAGTTTGAATACTAATACTAATCTCTCAATGCAGTTTACATTTGGGTTGCCTCTCTAACTTATTGGAAGTCCATGGAACAGGAGGAGATCCATTTGATTTAGATAACGATTCAAATTTTATATTTGATTTTTTCTCATGTGAGCGTGACATGATAAGCTTATTGTTCCATTTGATAAAGTTCCATTTGATAAAATTTAAAAAAATGTAGACAGGTCGAGGAAAGGAAGAGAGAGAAGTAAAGGTGAACTTTTATTTATATTATTAATGCTAGTGACTAGTGGGTTGGTAGAAGGGTAAAACCGGCAAATTCACAAGGGTGCGCATCATGATGATTGGTTCGTCTCTATTACTTGCTGGAAGTCCATGCCTTCAGGCCATGGAACATCCAACATAATTGAGTCTCATGATAATGATCGATGCATGCATGGCGTGCGACGGAGATGAAATTTATGTTCCTAATTTATAGGTAATATGATTTATCATTAAGTTTTTTTCATTACTAATAATAACATTATTATTTACTTATATGTCAGGTACATAATTTTATGTGGATGCTTGTCTGATCAATTGATATAATATGTAGGTCTTTATTTTTGATTGATTAAATTGTATTTTATCCATATATTAGGTAAATATTTTCAAGGAAAGAATTCAAAATTTAAATTATAAGAAAATAATGCATTAAATTTATATTTTCAATGTGTTTTCTTTATTTATCTGAAAGGATAAAATTGACATAACAAAAAAAAAATAAATATCAAAGGACCGATATCTAAAATAAAAAACAAATTGATACCAAAGAACTAAAATGGACTAATATTTACTTCAGAATCTAATATTATGTACCAAACGAACCCAAAGAATATAGTAAAATGTAATTGTGTACCTGTCTTTGATTTGATCACTGAAAGAAAAAATGTAATATTTCCAAATATGTGAGTACGTGAAAATATTTGGTTATTGCTAAAATTGATGACAATATTATGGTGACTGGACCTACATGATAAAGTGGCGTGGCTTGACCAAGACTTCAGATAAGGGATGAAGACTCGAGTCACAATCATGGGCCAAAGCTGCTCACTACTAAAAAGTGAGGAAATAATGCAGGCACTGTCGTCGATGATGAAGATAAAATAAATTTGAAAGCAACTTAGTCTGAATTGGGGTCGTCTTTATTTAATGCCCTACGTGTTTTGTACAGCTTCAATATTTTCTGAGTGATCATGACCTTGGGATTGCACAATTCACATGACGGTCCTCCTCCAGTGCTACAAATCGGGTTGGTAAAAGGGTAAAGCAGGCAAATTCAGGATGTGACAAACAACATTTACATGAGGATCCAACAATTTATTCTACACATTTGTAATTAAATTTTTTTTTTAAAAAAAAAAACATGCAAATCACCTTGAAGTGAAAAGTGACATATTTATCCCAACGAATATAGACAAACTCTAAAATTAACTTTTTGAGTGAGCATGTGATATACATTGGACATTAATTTACACATGATGGTCCTCCTCAATTGGTATAAATTTATCTGTTGTAATAATGTTGTTGCATGCAGTCCACGTCTAGGTCCTCTCCATGTAACAACCATATAATTTAGTCCCACCCAAAATTCCAATTATTTGGACGTTGATGCATATACATATGCATGCATGGTCCAATTCAATCCTTTTACAGCTTTTTCAGATATTAGTCATGATCACCTAGTCTCTCTTGGAGGGAATTAAAAAAAAAAGTATTTTTGATTGGGAAAATAAAGAAGAAGTGTTTTGGAATGGAAAAGGAGAGAGGTAGGAATCTTAGGAAGAGAAAAAGCCTTGGGTAAAAAAAATTGTTTTTGACTGGAAAAAGAGATAGAGGTAGGATAGTAACAGGGAGAATAAGTGCAACTCACATTCCTCAAGGTATATGTTAGTAACAGGGACATTGCTGTGCATCAAATACGCAGTTGGGGGTTTAGTATATTCGGAACAATTGATAAAAAAAAAAAAAAAAAAAAGATTATCTTCCACTACTAAAAAAAGGCTCAAAAGGGACTGAGTCCTATCAGTCCCTTTTGCTTCCCTTAGGTACTGAAAACAGTGCATATTGTTGCATTAGGGACTATTTCATATCAGTGTCTTTTAAAGGGATCATCTATTGTTAATATGACACGGATTGTAAATGTCCGTGACTTTTTTTGGCAACGGGTCCCACATTCTCAACAAGCATATACGCATACAACTATTCCACTACATCCGTGCCTAATATACTAAACTAGGTACTGATGCTTATCAGTCCCTTTAAAAATAAAAATACATTATATTGTTTTAATATATTTATATTTATTTTATGTTTTAGCATATTATTTATAATCCATCTGTGCCTATAAAACAAATATATATATTTTTAAAGTTTTAACATTAATAACCCATGTTCAATCCGTGCCTTTCAAGTATTCTTTTCTTTTTTGGCAAAAATGTATTCATTGTTTTTTTCATTTTCAATTAATTTAATACAAATTTAATTGGGTTTTCCATATTGCAAAGTAGTCAAATGACCCTTCAATTGGAGTGATACCAAGGACAACTAAGTGGTGGAGGAGAATAAGGGTGATCAAAAAGAGAGAAAAAGGATCGAATTATACATACTTTTCTCTATTCAAATATCTTTCAATTCATCTTGACATTCCAATTGATATAAGCTATGCATAAATCATAACAATTTCTAAACTCACTACTCATATAAAGCAAGAGTGAATTGAGATACAACTTTATGATTTTTACAAAATGTTACAAAAGTCAGCCTATACATACAGACTCCCTAATTTCAACAAACACATGTGCATATCCGACTCCAACCATGCCCAATGCTAGCAAGTTCCAAAAGATAAATACCCCTGAGCAACATATATACACAAAAATACATCTAAATCCATGCTATATGTACCAACCAAGTTCCATCAAAACTATTAATCCTAGTATTTTAAACGTCCCCACCTATTTCCATCCAAACCATAAAATTCAGCAATTGTCAAACAACAATTTCTAACCAGTACTGTTAAGTCATGGGCTGGGTAACTGAAAATCTCATGTACCTGGTACTGGCACCCGATTTTGAGCTACATAAGTCTCCTCCGTCAACATTGCATTTGAGGAAACAGTTGGTGGGGTGGTTTGAGGTTGCTTGTAGCATGCTTGTCTTGACAAAAACTGCATCAACGACTCTACAGTCAATGATGCCATCTCTACTCATGTACCTCCTACAATACATGCAAAGGGATTGGCGTTTCTCTCATTCAATCGAGCCTCAAATTCTTTGAACTTGTCCTCAACCCTTTTCTTCCTATGTCGCATTTATTGCTCCTTCATAGTTGTTTCCTCTTTCATTCTTCCCACCTCAGCACGTGTGTGTTCAACAGTAATCCTTGCTTGTTCGGCAGCAACACGTTGTTCCTCGCATTGAGTTCGCAATGACTGAACTTCACTAGAAATCTCTTGCTTCTTAGTAAGTATCCCCGGAACATGTCTCCATCGAATTTTAGCACCATATCCTCAAACTCGGTTGCGTTTCTTAAGGCCAAATCGATCTACATACAGTGTCTTTTGAACATCAGTCATCACCTCACACCCTGCATTCCGTTCCCTTTGTTTGAGTTTCTCCAACTCATCCTATGCCAAAAACCCTCGCATCAAACATAAAGCTTGCATTGGATGCTAATGGTAGTCACAAGAATTATTTGCTGATGTCCATTTACTTTTGCCTAATTTTTATAATAACCATTTTTACTACAATAGAGATGGTAAGTCGAAGAAAACAGGTGGCATTATTAACACAAAGGGAGCAAAACATATGTACAAAGACAAATCAGCTGGTCTTCAGCCATGCGAACCATTCCAATACGCAAACAACAAACAAATAAACCCATTTTCCATTTCATTTATTCAGGTTACTCATCAACAGCTTTGGTTTTCTGCAGCTTTTAGATATATATGTGTATATATATATATATATATCTGAAAGCTTTTAAATATATATATATATATATTATATGGTTAGTCCTCGGACAAAATAAAGAGAAATAAAAATTCAACTAAGGCTCAAACTATTAAACAATTACTTCCCAAATATAAAGATTGGAAACTGAACTTACAAATTCTTTTGCCGCTTCATCATTAATTGGCTTTGGAATAGGATCCTTCTTAGTGAAAATAAGCCTGAAAAATGTGCACCG
Source organism: Prunus salicina (assembly GCA_020226455.1). NCBI lineage: Eukaryota > Viridiplantae > Streptophyta > Magnoliopsida > Rosales > Rosaceae > Prunus > Prunus salicina. Next base: position 25,244,326 of record CM035345.1, on the reverse strand, counting down.
GTCCAATACTTCACGAGGGTGACTAAGTTACTGCATTATATACAATCCATACATTATACATAACATACATAAGTTTATATAATACTTTATTGGGGTCCATATTTCAATTAATGTTCTTGTAATTTATGTAGTACTATATTTTTAACTTTACCATACAGGACATGCTGCTTGTGTCCTAAATTCTAATGATATGCATGAAAAAAAAATTAAATATTGGTCACTGTAAACTATTGACCAACACTATTTCATAACATCTGCATCCCTATAAAGTTTCATGATAAACAAATATTCAAAGTGCATATTAGTTAGTTTGGCTATAAAATATGAGCATTGAGAATAATAAAATCAATATGTTTCGCAACCTGAAATTTCAATTCTACATCCTGTGCAAATACAAAGCTGGGTAACATTCAATCAACTTGACTCAATTAAATTTTAAATAAAACAGTATGTAATGTCAAGTTCCAGTCATGCCCTCCAGTAGAGAGAAAATTGAGATATAATAGAGACAAACCATTTGAATTATATTTGTGAAAAATTCAGAGAGAGAAACAAAGTTAAAAGAGCAAAAAAGGCAAAACTGAACAAGAATTTGACAAACTTCTTAAATTTGAGCTAGTATTTCTTAAATACACGCATTTCATTAACATGTACTGTATTGCACAAATCTCGACTGCAGTTATGTCAATTGGAACCCTTGCATAGCAGACAAGCTCTACTAGAAAACACTAAATTCTTCTATTAGTCAATCACTCACCATATGCATAATGCAAATTATCACTACACATAAGAACATCATATATAGGCTATGTGAATTAAGACAGTTGATTAAAGCAATGTGTTCATTCTCTTGAGACCATATTTGAATCCCCTATCCCTAATTAATTAAAGTAGTTTAGAAAACGACATTTTAAAAAAGTAAAAACAAAAATAGAACAAATGCATTTAATTTAATGAAACAGTATAGTTGGCATAATAGTAACATTCGATTCCATTTAACATAGATTAAAGCACTTTGCTAGCGTCATATTGGAACCTAAATTCTTTGTACATATGCTACGGCTTTTTTTTTGGGTCAAGTACATCTTCTACTATTATATCATATTTTGGGTTTTTTGACCCTAAAGGTATAACTTTTATCCAACCAAATTGAAATAAGAAATTATTCTCAGTTTATACAGAAAAATTATTAACTTTTCATGGGTTTTAAGCATTTTTTTTCTTTATATGTTATATCTGACATCCATAGGACTCCAAGCTAACCGAATAACACCCCTAAATACCCATATCTATGTACTCAATTCATTCTATACCACTTCCCTTTCCAATCTTTAGGATAAATGTCTTCAAAGATAATAGATTGTCTCACTCTTTCACTCAGTCTCCAAGATACAAAAGAACACTTACTTTGGGTTCCTGAGAGAAGCTTCAAGATGACCCACCCAGAACTACGGATGCATGTCAAGTTTTCCGATGTCGATGTGGGAGTCTGATGCAGCAGTTCAGACCACCATTACAATCAGCGGAAATATTGATTTATTACCAAGAAATATGATAACTCAAATATGGAAACAAAATTAAAATTGTTCAATAACCATGTGTAGAAGATCAAACGAGGGATACTATAACTCAAATCTGGAAACAAAACAATAAATCAATCAATTTTCCTAAGTAATTATAACAATATGAAAAATAGAGGCCCCAAAAGCAAAACACAAAAACTAATTCAAATAGAAAACCTAAAATCAATCTCGTTTGATTTACCAAATTTAATTGAACAAACCACACATAATCAAAACCCAATATCCTAATGCTTGAATTCAACTATTATTTTCATCAACACTGATAAATCAAACCATAATATGCCATCATACCTATAATTTCCACAAATGCAAAAATTAAAAAGAAGCCACACACACAAATGAAAAGTACCGATGAAATTGAGCATTGAAATTACATGTTGATTCTGTATTCTACAGTGGTATGTATAACGTGATTTCAATCCTCTCTTGAAGCAGTGAGAAGTCGATGGGTCTTCAAGCAGGAACAAGTCGGCGGGTCTTCAAAGACTGAGAAGAGGATGAGTTGGTGAAGATGAGTGAGGAAGGTTGAGAAGAGAAGGACCGGGAAATAAAATGTTACTAGGGGGTAAATCTAATGTTTTTGTGCACTGAAAGACGGTGACTAATAGCACTAGCCACGGAAGAGCAGTGACTAATATGTTTAAGGGCGGAAGACAGTCTCATTGAGGGATTTTGTCATTGTTTTTTATATCCGTGCCTAATGGAAAATTAAATACATTCATTTTCACAATATACGACGATACTGATGTCCATTCATTTAACATACGGATGCTAATATCAAAAGGGACTGTTTTGTGTCTCTAGTATTGCAATAGGGACGGTTTTGTGTATCTTAATGCTTATAGGGACGGTTTAATAAAAATCTGTGCCAAAAATCAGTTTTTAGGGACTGTTTGTCTATCAGTCTCTAAAAAAAGGGTCCTTATTGCCCAAATTTCTAGTAGTGTTCCTTGTTGTCGCCTGCATCCATGCCAAATGGAAATGGAACGGTAAGATTACCACACTGGTTCCGGCATGAGTCAGGCCGGGCTTGAGCTGCCGCTGCTGCTGTTGTAACTTGAGCAGCTAATGCAACCAGTACTCGCACCATTAGCAAAGAGTTTTGCATAATACGCCTAGTCTTCCCTTGTAAAGCCATGCCTTAATTCCGTCTACAACCAGCGTTGTAGTGTTTAAGTTGTGAGCAAAGAAACTGCTAGCAGGCTTGACCTGCCTTGAATGTAATTTTTTCCACCCCAAGTCCAACGCTGCTGTTGCTTCCTGAAATGTGATTTAGCACAAGGCGTCAACTTTTCCCACAAGTTCATTCACCAAATTATTGTTTTTAGTTTCTATCCATGGATTGAAGTCAGAGTTATCTAGGTACAACTTTTACATTCTAGTTTTAGAAGATGAATGGAGACGTATGAGCGTCTTACTAGACAAAAATAAATGACCTTCAGAGCAGCCCATAATTTGAATAAGTGAGAAGCTTGACTAGAGGCATCATTCATTTCTGGAAACATGTATAGGGGTAAGTGTAGCTTTATTTTTATCACAACAATACTAAATAGAGGCATCAACTTTTTTCATAAAGTCTATTCACCAAATAATGTGTCACAGCAAACTAAGATGTTCTAATATAATATGATTTTTCGTAACTATTTGAAATTAATTGGCAAAAAAATACCATGATTCATATGAAATTATTTCGGGGTCTACATGATGTGAATTAATAGAAAATTTGGGATAAGTTCAAAATTTAGAACATAAGTTGGGTTTAATCCTCGCGTTTGTTGCCATTGATATAAGTCCTTTAACTTTTCTGACAAATAGGATTACATTTCTTTTTTTATATTTTCGTATGCAGATCTATTATTATTATTATTATTATTTGTAAATTATATAGTTGTTCCTATTTTTAAAATATCCTTGAAAATGAAAAGGACTAAAATACCCATAAAAATGAATGGAAAATTGGATGGTGTTAAAGTCAGATGACAAATCATGAATTTTGAAAATTTAAGGTGACATTTCTCTTCAATTTTTCTTTAAGGTGACAAATTGAAATTGATGTATAAGTTTAGGTGACATGTCTACAAAAATCCCTAAAAAAATATTAAAAAACAAAAAGTAGTGTAAGTAAAGAAAATGGGAGTGGGAAAATATTAATTTTTCATATGGATGCTTGTCTCATCGATTGGTATTATATATGGGTCTTTACTTTTGATTGATTAAATTGTATTTTATCCACATATTAAGTAAATATTATCAAGGAAAGAATTCAAAATTTAAATTCTGAAATTCAATTACATGGAAATAATGCATTAAATTATATTTTCATTGTGTTTTCCTTGAAAGGGTAAAATTGACACAACAAAAGAAGTAATAAATGTCAAAAGACCTACATCTAAAACCAAAAATAAGTTGACACCAAACAATTGACATGGGCTATTTACTTCTATGCATAGTCTAATAGAGTATGTGAAAATATTTGGTTGTTGCTAAAATTGATGAAAATATTATAGTGATTGGACCTACATGATAGTGGAGTGGCTTGACCAAGACTTCAGATAAGTGATGCAGACTCAAGTCCCAATCATGGTGAAGATTGGGACTACTAAAAAGTGTGGAAATAATGCAGGCACTGTCGTCGATGATGAAGATTGAATAAATTTGAAAGCAACTTGTCTGAATTGGGGTCGTCTTTATTTAACGCCCTACATGTTTTGTAGAGCTTCAATATGTTCTGAGTGATCATGACATTGGGATTGCACAATTCACATGACGCTCCTCCTCCAGTGGTACAAATTTGTCCGTTGCAATAATATAATACGTCCAATATAATTTAGTCCCACCCAAAATTCCTATTATTTGGATGTCGACGCATGCATGCATGGTCCAATTCATGCACAACTCTTTCAGGATGGTGATGGTTAGGTAAAAGGTAAAACAGGCAAATTCAGGATGGTGCTTAGACATTTTTTTTACGGCGCTTAGACACTTGAGGACAGGAAAACAGAACGAAATTAAATAATAATAATAATAATTTATTGGTCATCTAAATTAAATAATTATCAAAAAAGTGGAAAATTTGCTCCTATGATCGTTGAGAAGGACACAAAACCCATCATCTGTTTTTGGTCAACACCAAACCCATCATCATGGACATCATCTTGCAACGTCACTCAGTCAGACCTGGCCTCGCTAATTCTTCCCATAAGATTGGGCCACCGGCGGATCCATAACTCGACTCGAATAGCTTCTAGGCCCAATCGTTTTTTTATTTATATAATTATTTGGGGTTCCTTCTCAATTTTCTTACGAATCACGATGGAAGAAATCTTCTGACGAAACAAGAGGGAAGCATCAACGATCCAGTAGATTGACTCTATACACACGAAACAAAGATAGGCCATGGGTCCAATTCTAAGCTCGGAATCCAAATATGCAGTTTGCACGATTTGTCCTTACGGGGACGTTGCTTCAGCTCATCTTTGATTGTTTTCCTCATCTGTTCTACATCAGTTGGACTTTTTCTTGCATTTTGGCTGAGTACAAGAAGAACACCTTATATATGTTGTTCCACACTTTATTTGGACAAGGGTGTGACATCTTTTTGTTGTTGCTGTTGTTGTTCATGTCTAGGGCTGCTAAAATAGTTCCTTCGTTCTCTTTGTTGCAAGTTTTAGATATTTTTGCAAACAAATGCAGATCCAAACTCATCCTAGGGCTAGACATTTTTAAACCACACAAAAATATCTCGGACTGAAAACTGATAAATCACTGGCAATACTGAGCCAAAGCACCCATAAATCAAGTCTTTTCTGCACATAAATCAACCTCTCCATAGTTCATTTCCCTAAACCTCATTTAATCATGTTAGTTTTCTTAAACAATTACGTGCTTTTCAATCTGAAAATATTCAATTCATAACATCCATAAATATAGAAGACCAACTTGGAACATGACAAATGTAGTATTGTGCACGAAAAACTACAATGGATTACAAGTGAGGACCATATAACTTTACAACCCACGGTACAAGATATTAACATAGATTTATTTCCTGTGGCACTGGCTCGAACTGAAACAAATTGGTTTAGATTTCCTAAACATACATCAGTAGCAGCAAGTCAATCTATTGTTTGTGGCATTTGTAAGTTCTTGCGCAGTAAAGACTGGTATGGGTTGGCTCTAAGTCATGGATTAGGGGTAATATATGATCTTCCTCTACAAATTTGTCTGATCCAATAATGTTCCAGTCTTTGTGGCAGTGATACATGTTTTTGTTCTCCTAGCTATTACACTGCTACAATTTTTAGAACACTCGCAAAGAAGAACGAATTCAAGAAGCTTATGGGTAATGCCAGCCAACAATTTTGGTCTGTTTCAAATTTAAAATTAGTGCGCAAATGCCATTTAGGATTGATGAAAAATGTAAAGAAGAATGAATTTTTGTTTTCTTCTTTTTGGTGGAGAGACCATATATGATAAGCTTGTACTTGATATATCAAATTATAAATTCAAGATTGATGATAAAATTAGTGGGAAACAAACGAGGGACCTTTTTGTTCTCTTATTTCTGCAAGCACACAACAAAGTTGCAATAGATATATGCTGATGAGATAGTTCTATTTTAAGAGGAACATTACCAGGAACAAGTAGTCAACTGATTATCGCCCATCTCCATGAGGAGTTACCATCTGTATTTGATTTTGCATGCTCCTTTCATAATCTGCACAGACTAAAATACTACTATAACTACCAGCATCACCCTCACCTCTGATATCCACAAAGGAAGAGCTTGAAACAGGTGACCCAAGCAAGTAGTCGGTATCTTTCTGAGTTCGAGGGAAATTAGGCTTTCCTCCACTTGGATACAGTTCCGTAGTTGGTACTAATCCATCGAGCTCTGCAGCTACTTCTTTCATGGACGGCCTTTCTTCTCCTCTTAGCCTTAAGCATCTTTTTGCCAGATCGGCCACTTTTGTGACTCTCACAAAGTGTCCCTCCACTATTTCATCATCAAGAATTTGACCCAAGCGATCCGAGTCCAACAAGGAAACAAAGACTTTTGCTAGGTTTCTCTCCGCCTCAGGCTTTTCAAAACAAAGAGCCCTTTGGCTTGTGAGTAGCTCCACTAGGACAACTCCGAAACTATAGACGTCACTCTTTTCTGTTAGTATGTTTGACTGAAGATATTCAGGGTCTAAGTACCCGACTGTCCCTTGCACAAAAGTTGATAGTTTGTTTTCACAAAGTGAAGCTCCAAAATCGGATACTTTTGCCGTGTAGTTTTCGTCTAATAGTATATTTGTTGCTTTCACATCTCGGTGTATGATCGGGGTAGAAGTGGAGTAGTGCAAGTAAGCTAGTGCCTCTGCTGTGTCTGATGCTATCTTCAATCGTAATGGCAATGAAAGGGGTGATGTTCCTTCGTTGTTTTAGCTATGAATGTGCTCATAAAGAGTGCCATGGGCGATGAACTCGTAAACCAATATTGGTGTTTGGGTCTCCAAACAACAACCTAGGAGTCTCACAACATTTTTATGGTGGATTTGAGAAAGAGCAATCACCTCGTTAACAAATTGCCTACTCTCGGTAATTGGGGCACTAACTTTGGACTTCTTTGTGGCAACCACTTGTTCATTTGACAGTATTCCTTTGTAAACAGTTCCATAGCCTCCTTCACCAATTTTTCCGCTTACATGATAATTGTTTGTGGCCTTTTTAAGTTCTTCTTCAGTAAAAATTCTGGCTGCTGTCCGAACAGATCCAGCATAACTGGCCAGCTCTTGCTTTAAAAATAAGCCACCATTATCTTCAAAGTATTTTTGTTTGAGTTTGTTGAACTTTCTGTTCTTCATTTCCTGATATATACAAAAACTCGCAACCACTAAAACCAAGATGCTCAAAGGAATACCTGCAGAAATTAAAAATCACCAAGATGGTCAAAGCTGATATTCGTAATTTAATTATCACCAAAAGTCACTTTTGGTCCCTGTAATTTTGCACTTTAATCACTTTTGACCATGTAGTTTCAATTCCATCAATTTTTCCATTGTAGTTTCATAATTGTAGCAATTTGAGGACAATTCCAATTTCCATCAAATTATTCTAATTTCTGTCATCTATTCAAGGTCAAAAAATGGCAAAATGGCAAAATATGAGGATTGTTCTTAAATTGCTGCAATTAAGAAACTAAAATGGCAAAACTGACGAAATTGAAACTACAGGGTCAAAAATGGTTGAAGTGTCAAACCACAGGGACCAAAAGTGACTTTTGACATTTAATTATTTATGTTATTGACAGGACCTGCCCCGAATTTCCTGAAACCCGAGACGAATCCTGTGGAAACCCCGGCATCACACCCATGCCGGGCTCACTCACTAAAATGTAGCCTCTTTTTTTAAAAGGAGTAAGGGCACGAGACTTTCTGCCGAAAATTAGGCAGAGTCTCCCCTGTAAATCAGACTTTCCCCAAATTTAAACCTGCATAAAACATTTAATATTACCAACTGGCAACATGCACAAGATAATTTCATGCAATTCACATAAATGGCCTCCGGCCTTCCGATAATTCAAAGCAAACTACCAACACATTCCTTAAGTTAAATAATAACTTCAAACACACTGATGAAAGCCAAAAGTAATTTATATCCTTTAACTTTCCCAACTATCCAATATGCGAGGTTTTAACCTCCTAAAGCCAACACAAAAAGTTTAAGGTCTCATCCAATATGTAATAAGAATAGAAGTAGACAGGTTGAAGAAAGGAAAAAGAGAAAAGTAATCACTTAAATAGTGTTTACTAATTAGGAATTAGAATTAGGAATTGAATTTCAATTATGGAGGATTCCTGCGTTTCCTTCACATCAAGAAATTAAAAAGTAAGTGGGACCCACACAAAATCATGAATTGAATTCGAGGAATTCAATTCTTGGGTGGGAGGTGGTATTTTAATTCTTAGTGAATTGACCTATTAAGAATTCATTTTTTAACCCATTATACCCTCACACAATTTTAAAAATTCCAGATTTGACATCTGCTTTAATTAAACAACGAGGACATTTTAGTAATTAAAACAACTCCTATCCCAATTCCATATGGTTTAGTAAACAACTTTAATAGGAATTCGGAATCTAACTCTCCTAAATCCAAATAGTTTAGTAAATAACTTCAATAGGAATTCAGAATCTAACTCTTCTTAATGCATATAGTTTAGTAAACAACTTCAATAGAATTTCAGAATTTAATTCTTCTCAATTCATATGGTTTAGTAAACAACTTCAATAGAAATTCGGAATCTAATTCTCCTCAATCCAACTCCTCCTCAATTCAATTCCTCATAATTCAATTCAATAAGGATTAGTAAACATGTCATTTTTGACGATGCTGGGTTGGTAAAAGGATAAAAAAAAAAAAAGCAACTTAGGTTTTTATTATAGCTGTAAATACGTTTTGGTCTATGGCTGGCTTCGTGGCATGGAACATAACATATGGAGATGAATGCCATCTTGCGCCACGTTTTGAAAGCCTTAAAAGTATATGTTGTTAACTTGACACCTTTTGGGCAAAAAAATGGAGAAATTTGCATAAATACCACTTAAGGGTGTGTGTATTTATCAGCCGAAGAATCAAATTTGACTAATTACTGCCTAGACTTCAACTTTAGTGCAAATCTACCACCTTGGTTAGATTTAAAGAAAATATCTGTTAAATGAAGTTACGTAAGGGCAATTTTGTCAATTACTATGCACTTAAAAAAATATAAAAGAAATTAAAAACAACAACCCCACACTCAAGTCCCATGGTAGCGCGCCCCACCCACTGCTCAACAAACACCCTCTCTTTTCTCCTTCTTCTTCCATCAATTAGTTTCAACAGAAATTAAAGAGGAGTAGAACATAAAAATAAAGATAAATTATTAAATTAATAAAATAATTTTGGGCTGACAATTTGTAGGTGGGTAGGCTACGGCAGTTTGAGAAGGTGAGTGGTGGGGAGGGGCTGGGTTAGGCAAGAGAGAGAGGTAAAAAGTGTGTGATTGGGGAGGGGTTACTTGCTAAGCAGTGGGTGAGGAAGGAGGGAGGGAGGGGGTCTGGGAGTTTGTTGATTATGGGAGAGGAGAGCGGGACTGGCTGTTGTAGGTTGGGGAAGGGCTGCAATGGGTTCGGGGTAAGATGTGTTTTAATGTTTTATTTATGAATTATAGGGATAAATTTGGAATATTGACCCAAAATTTTAGTGAGTGGGTGAACAGAGAAAATTTTGGGGTTTATTTGGAACTTTTTGACGGAAAATTAGAGGGTTCAGGAGTTAATAGAGGTGGCACATTAACACCAAAACTGAAGTTTGGGTGGTAAATAGTTAAATTTTATTATTTGGGTGGTAAATATGCACACTTCTAAGGCCATCTCCAACCCAATGACTAAACTCAAATTATTGCCCAAAATCTCTCCCAAACCAAGAAAATAAATGGGCTAAAATTTGAGAAAACCCAAATTTAGCACAAATAGCTGTCCAAGTATTGCCTGACCTAAAACAAATTTGTGGAGCCCACTTGCTGCATCTGCAATCCATGTGCAAGCTTTCATCATTGGGGCCCGCCAACAGCCCATGTGGAAGATGATGCCGTTGTCTTGTGGTGATGTTATTTGTTTATTTGTTTATTTTTTAAAATTCTAATATTAACTTAAATCAACGATATATATTAAATCTAAGCTATTTTAATGGTTAAAAAAAAATCCAATAGTTGAAATTTAAATCCAAAGATCAAAATAATATTTTAACTTAATCTAAATTAGACCCAACCCCAAAACTCACCCAAAACTCTATAAATACCCATTCATTTCTCAAATAATATACCAAAAACATTATATTTGTAGAATTTCAATTTTTTTAGGTCAAATTGTTCAAAAAATTAAATTATGAAGTATTTAAAAAGATTAAATGAAGAAAAGTTATCCATAAAAAAAAAAAATTAGACTTAAACAATTCTTAAACAATTTAATAAAGTTGCGGACTTAAAATTTGAGTTCGGAGGGTTGGGAGAAAAAACGATTTGAGTCCGGGCAAAACCCAAATAGTTACTTTTTGGAAGGGGAAAATTTGGGTTTAGCCCCTCATGAGTTGGAGAAGCCTAATAATTCATGTGGTATTATGCAAATTTCCCAACAAAAAAAAAACTTAACACCTTGTTTGGACAATGCTGCTAAAATACTTCCTTTATTCCCACTAGCCTCTTAAAATTATATATTTATAATATTTTTTAGAACGAAAATGTTTGAGATCATTTTTAAAAATAAAGAAGCAATGAAAAATTTATAATTAAAAAATAAATCAGATTTCTTTTACTATTTTATCTCTTATTAATTAAGTTATTTTGTTCTATAAACCTAATTAACAAATAGCATTTCTTGACATTTTGAATACTTTGAAAAAATTTAGATATTTTTGCAAACTAAATGCAGATCCAACTCATCCTAGCGAGACATTTTCATTCTTGAACAGAAAAGAGAGAAATTCCCAACTGACTTATCATTGGCAAGCCAAAGCACACATCATCATCATATATGACATCAGGATGCAACTAGCGAGGAAAATAAAATAATAATGTCTGTTCTGGATGTATATAAATCAAGCTTTCTCCACACATATAGTGCTTTTCCCTAATTCTCAATCTCTCCACACCTAAACCTCATTTTATGATCATGTTAAGTTGTTGAATGATTGCATGCTTTTCAATCTGAAAATCTTGAATTCATAGCATCCTTAAATATAGAAAACCAACTTTGAACAAGAAAAAAAGCACACAACAAATTTACAATATATAGCTAATAATTAAGCCCACAATACACCACTATAGTCTATATATGCTGATGACATTGGAACAACAAACAAGTCAACTACTTATATAGCCCATCTCCAAGACCAAGAGGCGTTATTTGCATGCTGCTCTCTCACTCTGCACCGGTTATAGTATCCCAAACGGAAGCAATTGAAGCAGATGATTCAACCAAGTTGCCGATATCTTTGGGAGATCGAGAGATATCAGCCTCTTCTCCTCCACTTGGATGCGGTCCCATCGCTCGCACTAATCGGTTTAGCTCTGCGGCTACTTCTTTCATGGAAGGCCTTTCCTCCCGTTTTGGCTTCAAGCATCTTTTTGCCAGATCAGCAGCTTTTCTGGCTATAACAAAATGTCCCTCCACTATTTCTTCAAGATGACTTGTATCCAACTTACCCCCCTCCACCAAGCCAACAAAGAATCTCGCTAGGTTTTTCTCTGGCTCTAGGCCTGTTAACAGCTCCGCTAGCACAACTCCAAAGCTATAGACGTCGCTCTTTTCTGTAAGGGTGTTTGACTTTGAATCAAGGTATTCAGGGTCTTCGTATCCGACCGTTCCATGGACTAAAGTTGATATTTGATTCTCATCTTCAAGACCCAATCTTGAAGCTCCAAAGCCGGACAGTTTTGCCGTCAAATTCTCATCTAATAGTATTTTAGTTGTTTTCACATCACAGTGTATTATTTGCATGCCAGCGTCGTGGTGCAAGAATGCTAGGGCTTCTGCCGTCTCGGCCGCTATCTTCAACCGCTGTGCCAATCGAAGTGGTGATCGTTTTTTGCCTTCTTTTTCATGAATATGCTCATAAAGAGTGCCTTCGCTCATGAACTCATAAACTAATATTGGTTTTGGAGTTTTTAAACAACTACCTACGAATCTCACAATATTTTTATGGTTGATTCGACAAAGAGTAGTCATCTCTTTACGAAACCGCTGCTGGATAATTTTTTTTAGGTCATCACTTGGTGTGGTATTTTGTTCTTGGTCATCAACTGGGGAGGTAATTTGTTTTTGGTCATCAATTAGGACACTAACTTTTGACCTCTTTATGGCAACCATTTGATTACTTCCATCAACTTTTAGTTTTCCTCTGTAAACAATTCCGTACCTTCCCTCACCAACTTTTTTACTTTTATCATAATTGTTTGTGGCGTCCTTGTCCTTCACCTCTACTTCAGTAAAGATTTTGGGTTTTGTCTCCAAATTAACCGTTATTTCCTGTAAAACTGGAAAACCATTAGCTGCCAAGCATTTTTGTTCGAGTTTCTCTACACGGCGTATCCTCAGTTCCCTATATTTCCAAAAAGTTGCAGCCAGTAAAACACAGAAGCTCAATGACACACCTGCACAAAGTGAAAAGCATATATAGTCAAAATTGATTTTCGTAATTTAATTATTTATGTTATTCTTATGAGAATTTTTCTCACCACCACCCTGGTGACACATATCTCATGTTTAACTTTAATTAACTTTTATGTGAGAATAAAATTAAAAATTAAGAAAGGACCCACATCTCGTTTCTCTCTCCGTTTTTCATCCTTTCACCTTCCTATTTTTTTTCTTTCTTCCTCTCCTAATTGGGAACTTTAAAAATCAGACCACAGAGCCTTCTTCAATGGCATTGGCTTCCCACCAAACAACCACCTCCAAAATTAAAAAGAGAAAATTCCCAAAAACCTCAAAGCCCAAAACTTTCAGTCACACACTTCTCCACTAGATCATCACCACCACCACAAACCCTATTTTCCAAGCAATTTCCAACAACCCATCAACAACAACTAATATATATATATATATATATATATAATAAAATCAAGATTGTAGTGTCTCAGTTGGGTTTGGACCATTAAAGTCACCAGCTTGGGAAAAAAGATGACATCTTTTTGTATTGGTCTTCTCTCTCTCACTCTCTGGTAATATTGGATCTGGGTTTAGTATCCTTGCTGAAGAGAAGAGAAGAGAAGAGAGAGAAGGTCGGGGGGAGGGGAAGTGGAGTAATAAGGAATTCACTCAAAGAGGGTCAACATTATTAGCCTGAGGAAACCGTGAATGTTAACATAATATTTTTTTTTATTGTATAATTTAATTGTTATCTTCCAAAATCATAACCCGCATCACTGAATCAAATCATAATGCATTGCTCAAAAGAGAACTGAATGGCTAGTATTGAGACTGATGGCCGATTCAATAACAAAAACTATAAGAGAACTCAATAAATGAAAGAATAGAAAGATTAAAGTTAAAAAGGAAAAATGGAGTAAAGATAAATATAGGAAAAACTATAGAAGTAAAGAATAACAATTAACTAGAGTTAGAAAGTTAGAAGGGTCATCTATAAAAGAAACCCAAGAAAATCAAATGTATCACATAACAAATGCATTTGTTGCATAAATTGGAGGAGGGTCAGCTGACCCTTGTGGGCCTTAGCTGGCTCCGCCATTGTGGGAAGGGGGAAGAAAGAAAAGAAAAGGAGGAAGAACGGAGATAAAATGAGATGTGGGCCCTTTTTTAATTTTTAATTTTATTCTCACATAAAAGTTAACTAAGGTTAATCATTAGACATGTGTCACCTTTTAAAGGGAGATATTATAAAATACTATTGTAGTACGGCCACGTGGTATATCTTGTATACGTGTTATAATATAACTTTGGTTAATACACCTTTAATGGTGATGGTGAGCATACACCTTTGGTTAATATGGTGAGCAAAAATACTTATGTTATTCTTAATAGTATCCTCGGGTCCAATTAATGTCAAAACTATATTAATTACTAAAACAGAAATATATCGTGTATTAACAAATCTTGTTCTTGTTCTCTAGTGTCTTTTCGAGCTTCAAAAGTTAGACAAACTAATATATCGAGATTAAATATTGTTATATGCATTCAGATGATTTTTGTTTTTAAAATTTTACATTTTACTTCGGGTCTTTTAATGGAGTGTTTTTATCTGGCCTCTAGTATTACTGCTCTTCCTTAGACAAACTTTTTGACCCATTTTTCATTTCTTTCTTTTTTAACTCATAAATGTTTTTTTTTTTTTGTCTACTTACTATTTTGTTTGAGAATCATGAATAATTAACTGATTGTGCGTTGAATATATGTTTTGTATGGCCTACGTGTTTCATAAATGATACGTACTATAAAATAAATAAACAGGATCCATGCTTATATGTAAATAGCTAGCTCTAGTCCATACGTACCCAGCGAAATTTTCAAGGGTTTTGCAGAGGGAACTTTGATGCACGTAATGTCGTCGAGGTTATTGTAGCCACTATCACAGACACAAGTGTAATTTCCTTCTTTATTTTTGCACTTCCCATGCTTACAGAGGGTTGAATTCAAAGCGCATTCATCAATATCTGAAAGAAATAGTTAACTCATTTATCACAATGATACAGTTCAGTATATTACTCGAATGATTACAATAATTCAGTATAAGCACAATGATACAATTACAGCTCTATCACAAGAAGTGCACAAAGGTTATCCTAGGGGTGGGCATTATAACCGAAAACCCGACCGAACCGCCCGAACCGGACCGCTTTTGGTGGTTTGGTTCGGTTTTTATAATAAAAAATCTATGAACCGGTAAAAAAACCGCCCGAACCGGCCATGAACCGGTAAGAACCGGTTTAATTTTTGAAAAACCGCCGAAAACCGGACCGGACCGAATATTTTAAATTATATTATTTAAAAATAAATTTTAACACGTGGCAGCGGCTGATTCTTCCATTTTAAGCCCAGATCTACGCCTTGCCACATTCCATCGCTCGCTTGCGAAACCCTAACATTTCATTTCAGCCGCTCCAAATTTTTTTTCATTCTCTCTCGATCAGATCTGCCTCTCTCACTCAACCTCCTCTCCCCAAACCAAATCTGCCGACTTCTTCTTTCAAGCTCTCTGTCACTGTCGTTCTCTCTCTCTCTCTCTCTCTCTCTCTCTCTCTCTCTCTCTCTCTCTCTCTCTCAGCGACTCTCACAGCGTGGCTCTCTCTCTCTCTGTCACTGTCGTGTGGGTAATTGTTTTTCCCTACTAATGTTATATGCCTGTAGTTTCTACTTACGCTTTCAATTTATATGCCTGTAGACTCTCACAGTGTGGATCTCTCTCTCTTTTGCTTGCATCATCTGGTTACTGAGTGTGGCTCTCTCTTTTTATTGCTTGTTCGCTTGTTTCAGGATTAGAGTACTTTTTATTTGTCGATCCTCATCAAGAAGTTTCTATCTACATCAGGCGGCAGGTATAGATCTCTCTCTCTCTCTCTCGTGTTAAACAAGAGATTTGGAATATGTTATGTTAAACCTTTTGTCTCTGCATGATATGTAAGAGTTGCTTTGTTATTGTTGAAGTTTGATTTTGACAAATTCAGAATTTTGGGCTCAGAAGCCATGCGTGTTGAGATTGTTTGTCTGCTATTTTATTTTCTGTTTGTGGTTGAAACCAACACCATAGAATCAGTTTCCAAAAAACGAAAGGTGAGGGAAAAAAGGAGAGAAAAAACACTTCAAAAGTTCTAAAAAGTAAAAAGCAATTTACTTTCTGATGCTGCTTCATCACTTGCAATTTACTTTCTGATGCTACTTTCTGCTTTTAGCTTTTAGCCTCCCGTTACTTTTAATTCTCTATACTTCTCATGTCTTGTTCATCTCTTTCATCTCCTCCATCACTTTAATTTTCTTTAAAAGCTGTTATCAGGCAAGCCTTCACTCTGCGGTTTTCTTTTGCTGGCATTTATGCAGTAGGCTTCATCTATTAAAGAGTTATGATTATTCATATGAATTGTAGTTATTTTTATTGGATGACTCTCTGTAGTTATTTTTATCTAATCTGACTGTTGTGATTTTTGGTGGACAGAATTGATTTTGGGATCATAGGAAACGATTGGCTTGCTCTAATCTGACTGTTGTGTTATTAATTCATATGTTTACTAATTGTTTTTTCTTTCTTTGTGCAGAAGTGCAAATCTGATTTGAATATCAAACAACTCATGGAATTGTATGTGTATATGTAATGGAAGTTTATTTGTTTTTATTTGGATTTTCTTTTGAGCTTTGCAAATATGGAAATTGTGATTGAGATTACTCTCACAATTTGCTATGGACTGTAATTATTAATTTCTATATTTTGAGATGTGTGGTGGATGATTTGCTATGGTTTTAAGGTTTTTTTTTAAGTATTTGAATGATGAAAAAACTTTAGATATGCAGAGTTGGAGAAACTAGAAAAATTGGAAAATTGTATAGGAACTGTCAAAACTTTAATTGTTTAAATATGTCCAAAAAACAGAATGGGCCTGGAAAATATTTTTAAAAAAAAGCCTTCAATTGTTGCTTTTGTTGGGCCTCGGCAAATACCCGAACCGAACCAACCCGACCCGCCTAACTCGGGTTTCGAATTAACTCGAAAATGGGCTTAAAAGAGAGGTCCACGGTTTAGCATATGGGCCTGCCGACAAGTCCGGTTCGGTGTGCGGTTTGGGCCTATAACCGACCCAACCCGACCCGTGCCCACCCCTAATTCGGTAGGATATTGACATAAGAAAATAAGTAACAAATGTCAATGAGCTTAAATCGATAAGATAAAAAAATATCTGGATGAAATCTAATAATAGTTTGAATTATTTAGATGAATCCAAAAGCACAAAAAATATTAATTGTTTGTCCACGGTAATAATGGAATTTTCAATTTGACTAGGTAATAAAATAAAAAGATATTATACCTTTGCAACTATCTGGGAGGTATGGGTTCCCTTGGAAGCCTGGCTTGCAGAGGCAAATGTAACCGGAAGGCTTGTCTTTGCAGATGCTATTATTTCCCTTGCATGCAAAAGTCTTGTTGTTTTGCCTTGCAAAAGCACACGACTCCTCCCTAATTTGCCAATCAAGAACCAGGGGAAGCCGGTGTGTTTCATGGAGGTCTTGAAAACTTGTTTTGTTGAATGTGGAGTAGTCCATTTTCAAAACGAACGCGTAGCCGCAGGGGTTAAAGTCATGTACTTCCGTATGGTTTTTATAGCTTGCCACCTTCAGAGTCAGGCTGTTCAGCAAAGGGGGGATCTTCGTTCTGCAACACCCCATGCCAGAAAAAGTGTCGTTCTTATCAACGGAGTCTGCGTAGCCACCCGGATTATTATCACATTTGGAGATGCACCCGGTTGTGTAGTTTTGATTGTCCCGGCTACCAACAAGCTGCGCGTTCGTGTAACAACCAACCGCAACCAATATGTTTTTGGCACCAGAGATGGTGTAAGGAGGAATCACACTGAGCCCGCCTTTGCTTTGGTCTTCGGTGTCGTTTGGCTTGCCTTGGCCGTCATAACAAACTCGGTTTACTAACTGCCTTGTTTGCAGCTCGCCTTCTTCAAGGGATATGTTGGTGACAATCATACGGGTTGTCATCAATCGGGGATTTGACCCATTGCAGGTGATGTTGAATTCTCGTCGGGAGGAACAACGGTCACCAATGCCAAATGGATATGGAATTTTGATATTACCACATTTGGCTTTGCAGCCAGGCAGGGCTATAGCTGTTTCATTTTCTTCTTCTCCTTGTCTTGCGCTTGCTCTTGTTGTTGCTAAAACACTTGTAGCTGCTGGTACAAGTACTGCTAGCAACATTATTGAAAGTCGCATAAGCATTCCATATTGAAAGGCCATATGTGTATACGCACGCATGTACTGTATGTCATGTGTTAATTGTTTTCCTAAGGAAACTGAGGCAAAGCCTGGCCTATTATATAGATAGGAAATGCCTTTACTAACCTATAATGATTATTATTTTTGTCTGTTAACACTCATCCATATTTTTTATTTATTTAATTAACGAGTGGGAACTTGAAATAATATGAGATAATTATGTGAAAATATTTGGTTGTTAAAATTGGTGACGAAGTGGCCTGACTTGACTAAGACTTCCTTAATAGACAGCTTTTTCATATTAGTGATGAATGTTGAAGAATATAAAATTCTACATTGGAAACTTAACTAAATAAACTACGACTTATAGTAAGTGATTACACTCCTAATAACACTAATGCATTTTGTGATAAAACTTCACACCTTTTGGGCTTTGTAGGTGGTTAAATTGGGGACAATATCGGTTTTGTTAGTAGTGATCTCAGACCTGTTTCTCTAAAATTTAACATGATATCAGAGCAGGACCCCGATCCAGACCCAGACCCACACTCCAACCCAGACAGACCACACCTTGATTCAGTGTGGCCACCGACCCCAACTGTGTTGCCATTGACCCGACCGGCCCCCACCGAAAACTTGACTAAATAAACTATAACTTACAATAAGTGATTCCACTCCTAATAAGACCGAAGTCTTTTGTGATAAAATCTCACACCTACTGAACTTTGTAAGTGGTTAAATTGAAAATAATATCCGTGTTGTTAGTAGTGGCTACATACCTATTTCTCTTAAATTTAACAGTGAAGATTCTCGAGTCACAATAATTGACCCCACTATATAAAGAATCCATGCATTGACATGAAGTCTACGGATAGATGAGCGTCCACGTGGTTGTTCTAAAAATGTTGCTATCGAAAGACACGTACTCCGACGTCATCACGTGAAGTCACTTTGGTGTCGTCACCGGATCCTACATGGCCCCGTCTCATGTGCATGTTTATCAGGAGAGATGATTTTTTATGTGCAACTTTGAATACTAATACTAATCTCTCAATGGCGTATGATTAAAAGGAAAAACAAAAAAAGAAATGATAGATTCACTATTATACCCAATATAGGAGCTCAAATTATATAAAAAAATCATATATGAAATGGACTTTAGAAACACACCCAAAGTTCATTATAACATAACAAAAAGGCTTTTAACTTCTTTTAAAAACTGCCATTAATTTCTTAAAATAAACCTAACCCCAAAATCTCATAAAAAAGCCCAAAACACTCAATAAGACATCAAAGTAATTTAATAATCAAAATTAAATTTAATAGGGCCAGTTATCATTTTTTTTGGGGTTTGTTTATAGAAATTAAATGGTGTATGATTGATTTATAATTTTAGTACTAAGAATTGATATATGACTAAATATCTCAAAAAAATCTCCAATTGTGGGCATATAATATTCCTTCATGAAGCACTGAATTGGTTGGTTGGAATAATATTAAGCTCCTCCTCTCCTTGTGTACAAATTTGTCCTTTACAATAATGTTGTTTTATGCAGTCTATGTATGAGTGGTCTCTTTAACTTGTTGGACTTCGATGCATGGTTCAATTCAATTCTTTCACAGATTTTCCAGATTAATTATAGTTATATATGATCATGAGGCAAATAGGCGACATATCATGCACTTAGATTATTAAAAACATATAATGTTTTCTAATATTTTCATATATACTTGATGCCTTTTTCGCGTAATATATTCCCTCGAAGATGCTTAATATGCTACATTTGATAATCATTTCAATTTTACAATTAAAAAAAAAGGGCAATAATCATGTTTTAGTCACATTTTCATTAGTTTTGGTGAGATTTGGGTATGGTCAATGAGTTTGCTTTGTCCTCACCATTGTTGGTAACAAATTATTTGCATTAGTTACTATTGATTTAAATATAATAAATACAAACTAATTGTAACTTAAATCAATAAAATATTGCAACTCCCGATGTTGTTTTCTATTAAAAAATCGGTATTTACGACCTCCTAACTTGGACCCAATCTCTCATTTCTTGCCTTAGCCCACAAACCCAGTCCAAGGCCTTGAGACCTTCATATCTAAAATTCACCAAAATATCGTCCTAATTTTTTTATAAAAAAAACACTGAAAAATACTACATACTCTTTGTAACATGCACTTTCATTCTATGATATCAAATTTACAATTTGACCCCAAACAATTCCATTTTCATGTTCCACATAAACTAAACTTAGTTACCAAAAAACTTTTATTTTCAGTTTTCATTTTTTTTAAAACTAAAATTAGTTACAAATTTTTAATTTTTAATTTTTTAAAAATAAAAACTAAAATGGTTATCAAACGGATGCATAATATTTAAAGACCTCGAGACAGTGCAAAATCAAGTAATGTCCCCAAGCCTAGTTGGTCAACTGGCTATTAAGTATAATTGATCAATCAATTAATTTTGTACATGTCTTTTGATATGATCACAGAACCACAAAATGTAACATTTCCCAAATATGTGAGTATGTGAAAATATTTGGTGGTGGTTGTTAAAATAGTGAAAATATTATGGTGATTGGACCACAAGATAAAGTGGCTTCGCTTGACCAAGACTTCCTTGATAGATACAGCATTTTCATATTAGTAATGGTGATGAAGACTCAAATCACAATCACGGGCCAAAGTTGCTCACTACTAAAAAGTGTGAATATGGAATTTGAAAGCTGCATCTGGCTGTTGTTTAGACTGGTAGTTCTGTTAATGTAATATTTTCCACTCCAATTTCATGCTGCTGTTACTTCCTCCAAGGCAGGCTTTTCATGAGACAAGTCTGAATTGAGGTCGTCTTTATTTATTATTTATGGAATGCATAGTCAAAATGACCAAAATCAGAGCCCTATTTTCTGGTAATTAATTAGCATAACAATAAGACTATAGAGACATCAAATTGTTTCACGAAATGATTGTTTTTACTTCTATTCATGGATTGAACCATTCACAGCACATAAGTAAAGGAATTAATAAGCAAATAATGGATGGTGCATCGCCCTAAGTTGCACATATATGTTTACAAAACAACTTGCAATACATGATGAGCTCGTGCATCACTCTAGTTATATATAGCATTACTAGTTATATATAGCGTTACTGGCTTGGATAGCAAATGTTGCAATCAAGTTTTTGCGTTTCCAGTATGTTCTTTGTCTCCTTGATTTCAAATTTTCTGTCTCTCTTGATTTGTCTGGTTTGTTTACATTTTTATTATTATTTATATTTCTGGTTTCTTTTTAGATTTTCTGATTTGATTATCAGGAGATGAGGAGGAAGCTTGCAAATTTATAACTTTTTCTTTTGCAGGTTTTCTATGTGAGTCGTATGTTTTTTTATTGTTGAAAATTTGTTACCTTCTCGTTTCACTATCATTTTATTTATATATTTTTCCTTTTGCAGGTTCTCGATGATCTTTTTTATGCTCATTTTACAAGTTTTCTATGGAAATATGGTCCAATGGTAAAATTTCTCTTCCGCCTAATTTTTTACATTTATAATCTTAGCTTTTTTTTCTCTCTTTGTCATTTTGATTTATTTACAGGGATGATGGAGGAGACTTCAGTTGTTCATCATTTGTATGTTTGGATGAGGAAGGCTTGGATTAGGAGTACGTAGGTCTTGTTAGGAATTATGTTTGTTGTAGAATAAAGATTGGTTAACTATGTAATAACTATTGAATCTTCAAGTTTTATGAAAGAAACTATTTTCACTACTACAAAAAGGCAAAAAGACGACGGTAAATCACCGTCGTGTATTCGATTTTTCAATGGTCGTGGAATCCACCGTCATCTTTTCCCTAACAAACCACGACGGCTTTTCACCGTCGTTGTTTATCAATAAAGACGACGGTTTTTAAACAAAATCGTCGTTGTTTAGAGGTAAAGATCGTTCATTATAGGAGGAAATACGACTTTTTTTTAAAGAAACCGTCGTGTATTGTTTGTAAAGATGACGATTTTTTTAATAAAACCGTCGTGTATTGTATGTAAAGATGACGATTTTATTATAAAAACCGTCGTGGATTATTATAAAGACGACGGTTTTTTAAAAAAACCGTCGTCTTTATATAAAATAGACGACCCTTTTCTAAAAGAAGGTCATCTTTACCTATAATAGACGACACTTTTTTATAAAAACCGTCGTTAATTATCTGTAAAGACCATGATTTATTATAAAAACCGTCGTCTAATAAGTTTCCAAACTGCTACATTTTAGTTCTTTTTGATTTCCTATGATGCTATACAACGATTTTAACTAGAAAACCAACCATAATGCTTTATTAATGAATATATACACAAATAGTTTCTTTCATAAAACTTGAAGATTCAATAGTTATTACATAGTTAACAAATCTTTATTCTACAACAAACATAATTCCAAACAAGAGCGAAGTACTCCTAATCCAAGCATTCCTCATCCAAACATACAAATGATGCACAACTGAAGTCTCCTCCATCATCCCTGTAAATAAATCAAAATGACAAAGAGAGAAAAAAAGCTAAGATTATAAACATAAAAAATTAGGTGGAAGAGAAATTTTACCATTGGTCCATATTTCCATAGAAAACTTGTAAAATGAGCATAAAAAAGACTATCGAGAACCTGCAAAAGGAAAATATATAAATAAAATTATGGTGAAAAGAGAAGGTAACAAATTTTCAACAACAAAAAAACATACGACTCACATAGAAAACCTGCAAAAGAAAAAGATATAAATCTGCAAGCTTCCTCATCATCTCCTGATAACCAAATCAGAAAATCTAAAAAGAAACCAGAAATATAAAAAAATATGTAAAAAAATCAGACAAATCAAGAGAGACAAAATCTGAAATTAGGGAGACAAAGAACATACCAGAAACGCAAAGAGACTAATCCAGAATTCACTAGCAAGATATAGAAGGGTATTTTAGAGAGTTTCATGGGGGTGTTTTAGAGAGTGTAGGAGGAGGGAGAGATAAGGTTTTCAGAGAGGGGGGAAAATCTGAAAATTT
Source organism: Prunus salicina (assembly GCA_020226455.1). Classification (NCBI taxonomy): domain Eukaryota; kingdom Viridiplantae; phylum Streptophyta; class Magnoliopsida; order Rosales; family Rosaceae; genus Prunus; species Prunus salicina. Next base: position 25,221,212 of record CM035345.1, on the reverse strand, counting down.
GTCGAGCGCGAATTCACTTAAGTAGCCTTTTTTTAGCGTGTTTTAAAAGACGACGCTTGTTAATGAGAGATAAGGTTTTCAAATATGGGTGAAAATTTGAAAATTTATTGAGTGGGAAATCACTTAAGCGGCCATTTTTAGCGTGTTTTAAAAGACGAAGCTTTTTTAAAAAAAACCGTCGTCTTCACTTCATAAAAACAGTGGAAGCAGAAGGGACGTAGCGGGAATTTGTAATTTTGTCGTCCGAGCTCTGATTGAGGTCCATGATACCTTTCTGAAAAGGGAATGAAGCCAGGAATCAGACTTAGTGCTTTGCACTGACATATGGTGGTTTTTGGCCATTTGAGGTCGTTTAGCCTTCCAAAAACGCATTTAAAGAGTTGAAAGTAATAGACGACGGTTTTTTAAAAAAAGCGTCGTCTATTATAAGTATAGACGATGGTTTTTTAAAAAAGCGTCGTCTATACCTATAATAGACGACGTTCTTTTAAAAAAACCGTCGTCTTTACCTATAATAGACGACGCTTTTTTTAAATGCGTTTTTGGAAGGCTAAACGACCTCAAATGGCCAAAAACCACCATACATTAGCGCAAAGCACTGAGTCTGATTCCTGGCTTCATTCCCTTTTCAAAAAGGTATCATGGACCTCAATTCAGAGCTCGACGACAAAATTGCAAATTCCCGCTACGTCCCTTCTGCTTCCACTTTTTATGAAGTAAAACACGTTTTTTTTTAAAAGGTCGTCTATTATATTTAAAGATGACGATTTAAATTAAAGGTACACTATAATTAATAAATACGACGTTAAATTTTATAATACGTCGTTAAATTAAAAACCCAACATGGATTCTTTAAAGATAACATCGTAGAACTATAGGATAATGACGTCGATATATTTATCTTTGACGTCGTTGTACATTAATTTAATACGGCGATACTTTGTATTTTACCGTCGTGGATTTATTTATAATTATACGGCGTCTTATACGAAAACATGGTCGTGTTATTTTCTGAGTAAATACGGCGGCTTTTTTTGAAATCGTCGTCTTTACTTTCTACGTCGGTCGATTCATAACTTCTGCCGTTCTTTGTTGGCTTTGATTTTACACTGCGGAAATCCTGTTTCAAATAGACGTCGGTTGTTTAATTAGGTACGTCGTTGTTTTTGAACAGCCATTTGAATCTCCATTTTTTAGGTGTCTAAGGTGGTATTACACGGCGGTTTTTTTAGAACCGTCGTCTTTTGAAAAACCACGACGGTTTTTACTTAGACCGTCGTTTTTTCCTGGTCGTCTTTTACACTTTTTGTAGTAGTGTTTTGAGTGTATATATTCATTAATAAAGCATTATGGTTGGTTTTCTAGTTAAAATCGTTGTATAACATCATAGGAAATCAAAAAGAACTAAAATGTAGCAATTTGGGAACTTATTAGACGACGGTTTTTATAATAAATCGTGATCTTTACAGATAATTAACGATGGTTTTTATAAAAAAAGTCGTCTATTATAGGTAAAGATGACGTTTTTTTTTATATAAAAAAATGGTCGTCTATTATATATAAAGATGATGGTTTTTTTTAAAAAGGGTCATCTATTATATGTAAAGATGACAATTTTTTTTAAAAAAGGTCATCTATTGTGAAGTAAAGATGACTGTTTTTTTTAAAAAGGGTCGCCTATTGTATGTAAAGATGACAGTTTTCATAAAAAACCTCTAAACAACGACAATTTTCTTTAAAAACCGTCGTCTTTACAGATAAACAACGACGGTGAAAAGCCGTCATAGTTTGACACCCAAATAGATGGCGGTCGATTTAACGACGGTTTTCAAAGCATTACAACGACGGTGGATCCTCGTCGTCTATTTCGTTTTTTGTAGTAGTAGTTCTGTTAATGTAATATTTTCCACTTCAATTTCCTGCTTCCTCCAAAGTAAGCTTTTCATAAGTTAAGTTTGGAATGAGGTCGTCTTTATTTATTATTTATGAAATGCATAGTCAAAAGGACCAAAATAGGAACCTTTTTTACGGTAATTAATTAGCATAACAGTAAGACTAGAGACATGGAATTGTTTCACGAAATGATTGTTTTTAATTCTATTCATGGATTGAACCATTCACAGCATATAAGTAAAGGAATTAATAAGCAAATTATGGATGGTGCATCGCCCTAAGTTGCACATATATGTTTACATAACAACTTGCAATACATGATGAGAATTCACTTATGCTTATCACATAGTTATATATAGCGTTACTGGCTTGGATAGCAAACGTTGCAATCAAGTTTTTCTTTGTTGAAAATTGATCTTGACTGGACCAAATAATGCTGGAGATAGAGAATTCACTTATGCTTATCTTATCTACCTGTCCAAATTTCCATCTCCCCATTTGGATTAGAGATGCTTATCTTATTTACTTTTTGAGTGAGCATGTGATATACATTGGACGTTAATTTACACATGATCGATGGTCCTCCTCAATTGGAATAAATTTGTCTGTTTGCAATAATGTTGTTGCACGTGCAGTCTACGTCTAGGTCCTCCCCATGTAACAACCATATAATTTAGTCCCACCCAAAATTCCAATTATTTGGACGTTGATGCATATACATGCATGCATGCATGGTCCAATTCAATCCTTTTACAGCTTTTTCAGATATTAGTCATGATCACCTAGACTCTTGGAGGGAATTTTAAAAAAAGCATTTTTGATTGGGAAAATAGGGTGGTTTCGAGAGAGGAGAAAAAAAGAAGTGTTTTGGAATGGAAAAAGAGAGGTAGGGAATCTTAGGAAGAGAAAAAGCCTTGGGGAAAAAAATTTGTTTTTGACTGGAAAAAGAGATAGGTAGGATAGGATAGTAACAGGGAGAATAATTGCAACTCACCTTCCTCAAGGGATATGTTAGTAACAGGGACATTTCTATGCATCAAATACGCAGTTGGGGGTTTGGTATATTCGGAACAATTGATTAAAAACAAACTTATCTTCCTTTGTAACAGCCTGCGTCCATGCCAAATGGAAATGGAACAGTAAGATTACCACGTTCCTAACTTATAAGTAACGCGATTTATCACTAAGTTTTTTTCGTTGCTAATAATAACACTCTTTACCTATATGTCAGGTGCATAATTTCATGTGGGTGCTTGTCTGATTGATTGGTATAATATGTGGGTCTTCACTTTTGATTGATTAAATTGTATTGTATCCACATATTAGGTAAATATTATCAAGGAAAGAATTCAAAATTTAAATTTCTGAAATTCAGTTACAAGGAAATAATGCATTAAATTTAGATTTTCAATGTGTTTTCCTTATTTACCTCAAAGGGCGTAAAATCGACACAATAAAAAAAATGTCAAAAGACCTACATCTAAAACCAAAATCGCATGAACTAAACTCAATAGCAACTGGGGAGGAGGCCCTTATTCTTCCTCTCCTCTCCCCTCTTTCTCTTCCTCCCTCTCTTCTCCAGAGACAAATGGTTTTTCTCTCATAGGCGATTGCGATTTGTTATGATTTTCCTCCAACCATCATAGGCGATTGCGTCTCAGCGTTGGATCTCTACCTGCGTTTTGACGTCGGATCTCTACCACCATCTTTTTTGCGGTTTCTTTATATTCGGAATAAGTCACAGAAACTCTGTAGGTTCCCTGTGAGTTTTCACCTCTCCTTTTGTGAGAGCTTTTCACCTCTCCTTTGTGAGAGTTTTTTTATCTCTCCTTTGTGAGAGTTTTATTTGTATTGTTATGGCTTGGTTTTTTCAAGCTTTGTCTAATTTTGATTATTCTGAGTTTGCAATCTTAGTTGGGATGCCTATGCCAGAGTTTATTCGATCCTGCGTGATCGTTAGTGGAGGCGCACCAGATTGTCTTAATTTTGTTGTTCGACCGCTCCGTTATTGTAATCGCCCTTTGTGGCTAGTTTGTTTTGGCCCCTTGTGGCTAATGGCTTTTTTGGCTGAATTATGAATGCAATCCTAGAATTTCTCAAAAAAAAAAAAAAACTCAATAGCAACTAATCATTTTGAACCTAGATCTAAGAAGCCCAAATATTACAAAGACTTCAAATAAGATAAGTGATGAAAACTCGATCGAGTTGCAATCATAGGCCAAGGGCAAGGTTGCTCACTACTAAAAAGTGTGAATAATAATTAACCCATTAGAAAGAATGCCGGCATTGTCGTCCATGATGAAGAATCAATATGGAAAAAAATGGAAAGCATCTGGATGCTCTTAAGACTGGTAAGTATATTGTCTGAATTGGGGTCGTCTTTATTTAATGCCCTACATGATTTGTACAAATTCATACTTTCTGAGTGATCATGACATTGGCATTGCATAATTCACATGATGGTCCTCCTCCAGTGGTACAAATTTGTCCGTTGCAATAATATAATACGTTGCAGTCTACGTCTAGGTCGTCTCTAACTTGTTGGAAGTCCATGAGCTATCCAATATAATTTAGTCCCACCCAAAATTCCAATTATTTGGACGTCAATGCATGCATACATGGTCCAATTCATGCACAACTTTTTCAGATTAGTCATGATCATGAAGCACTAAGCTGCTCACTACTAAAGCTTAGTGTGAACATGATTTTTCCTCTTTAATGTTGTTCTCATTTTCTTTTCCCACAATTGCTTTGTCTAGCTTTTTAGAGTGATCAGCTTTTGTGACGAGGCGAATAAATAGACAACATAACCCCTGAACATAAAGCTTCATTTGTCATGAAAACTTGAGTCACAATCACGGGCCAAAGCTGCTCACTAGAATAACTCAACGCAAGGGAAAAAAAAGGAATAAGAAGATAATGTAACAAAATTAAAAAAAATAGACAGGTTGAGGAAAGAAAGAGAGAGAAGTAATGTATTTTTTTTCTTTCTTATTAATGCTGATGGGTTGGTAAAACAGGATGGTGCTTAGAATTTTTTTTTTTTTTTTTTTCCGTTGAAACTGAGAGAATACCGAGCATGGACCACCTTCTCAATGCAGTTTACATTTGGGTTGCCTCTCTAACTTATTGGAAGTCCATGGAACAGGAGGAGATCCATTTGATTTAGATAACGATTCAAATTTTATATTTGATTTTTTCTCATGTGAGCGTGACATGATAAGCTTATTGTTCCATTTGATAAAGTTTCATTGGTCATGAAGACTCGAGTCACGCAGATCACGGGCCAAAGCTGCTCACTTCTAGAAAGTGAGAATATATATCTCAAAGATAAAAAGGAATAAGATGATAATGTAAATAAAATTTAAAAAAAAATAGACAGGTCGAGGAAAGGAAGAGAGAGAAGAAAAGGTGAACTTTTATTTCTATTATTAATGCTAGTGACTAGTGGGTTGGTAGAAGGGTAAAACCGGCAAATTCACAAGGGTGCTCATCATGATGATTGGTTCGTCTCTATTACTTGCTGGAAGTCCATGCCTTCAGGCCATGGAACATCCAACATAATTGAGTGTCATGATGATGATCGATGCATGCATGGCGCGCGACGGAGATGAAATTTATGTTCCTAATTTACAAGTTACACGATTTATCATTAAGTGTTTTTCGTTGCTAATAATAATATTATTATTTATTTGTATGTCAGATACATAATTTTATGTGGATGCTTATCTGATCCATTGGTATAATATATAGGTCTTTATTTTTGATTGATTAAATTTTATTTTATCCATATATTAGGTAAATATTTTCAAGGAAAGAATTCAAAATTTAAATTATGAAATTCAATTATAAGGAAATAATGCATTAAATTTAGATTTTCAATGTGTTTTCTTTATTTACCTGAAACGATAATAATAATAATTTATTGGTCATCTAAATTAAATAATAATAATTTATTGGTCATCTAAATTAAATAATTACCAAAAAGTAGAAAATTTGCTCCTATGATCTTTGAGAAGCTCACAAAATCCATCATCTGTTTTTTATCATCATGGACATCATCTTGCAACGTCACTCAGTCAGACCTGGCCTCGCTAATTCTTCCCATAAGATTGGGCCACCGGCGGATCCATAACTCGACTCGAATAGCTTTTAGGCCCAATCGTTTCTTTATTTATATAATTTTTGGGGGTTCTTTTTTAATTTTCTTACTATGGACGAAATCTTCTGACGAAACAAGAGGGAAGCATCAACGATCCAGTAGACTGACTCTGTACACAGAAAACAAAGACAGAGACTTTACGTGGCGTTAAGGAGAAATGTTCCGTTTTTCTATTCGCTCTGTGTATTGTTGATATATTAATGCTTTGAGGGGTTTTCTTTTTCTCTGTTTGGTTGCTGAGAAAACTGAGTAGAAAAGGAAAAGAAAGAAATCTGATTAACAATGTGAGAGAGAATGATATATTAATGCTTTGGTCAGTGGGTTGGAATCTGCAAGGCCTTGCTATGGCGAGGGAAAATGATTAACAATGTTCTTGTTTACTTGTCAACCTACGCTATCTTCTGGTCTTCTATTGGAATTTTCCAATAATTTTCATTAATGTTTTGCTCTGCTTGCTTTGCTTAAAGTATAAAAACATGGAAGCAAAAGAAAGTTGGTGACGTAGCGTGACAAATAAATGGTTAAAATCTTAGTTCAGAATATGAAACTCTGGAATCTACTAAGAAGATATAAGAAAATCTCAAGATTTATTTGATAAATTGGATAACAAAATATAACCCTAGCCACAGGTAAAATATGTTTAAATACTCCTAGAAATCTTAAGAATAAATAAAGAAATTAAAATAAGGAAATAACAAAGTTTTCAAATACAGATAAAACTGGATTTCGGGTTATTGAACAATTCTAATTTCCATCAAATAATTCTTATTGCATGAAAGTCTCCTTCGTTGGCTGGAGATAGAATTCACTTCTGCTTATCTATTATTTTGCTCATATAATCTATTTCAAACAAAGCATCATCATGAACGATATTGCTTTTATTTTGATATATAAAAAATTTCAAACTTTTACACTATATGACCTATAAGGTAAGATTTCACTATGATCCGATAAGGTAAGATTTTTGGTTCCGTCTTTGTCCCCGCCCCATGCAACATCCAATATAATTGCATGCGAATACACTCGACATTAATTCAAACATGACGGTCGTCCTCTCAATCGGTACAAATTTGTCCGTTGCAATAATGTTGCATATGCACGGTCCAAATTCAATCCTTTTACAGCTTTTTCAGATAATCACTCTACTTCATATTAATCATGACATGAAGCACTCAATTCGACCCACTGCTAATTGACCCCACCATATAAAGAATGCATGCATTGATATGCAGTCTACGGATAAATGAGGGTCCACGTGGCTGATCTAAACATGTTGGCTATCGAAGGATGTATAGTCTGACATCATCGCATGAAGTATCTTTGGTGTCGACGTCCACCGGATCCCACCTGGCCCCGTCTCATCCGTCTCATGTTTAGTAAAGATGACTTTTTATAAAAGTTTTCATGCCCTGCCCCTTTACGGAAAATTCTACGGTGGAGAAAAAAAGACCTCGTGCATCACGCCAGTAATATCTCCATAGAATCTTTGTTGACATCTGATTCTACTGGAGATAGAATTCACTCATGCTTATTTGAAAAAACAGTGCCAAATTCACCTGTCTCTCACACACCACAATACGTTTTGGAAGACCATGGCATGGCTGGCTTCGTGTCATGGAACATATGGAGATCCATATATGTTGGTTTTTTTTTTTGGAGGAAGATCCATATATGTTGTTAACTTTACACTTTTTGACCCAAAAATAAGAATAAAAAATTAGGGACATTTTGGAAAAAGCTAAAGGAGAAAGAAAATTTTTAAAAGAAGCCAAAATGGACAAAAATGCCCTTATTTATTTTTAGATTTCCTAAGAAATCCAATACATTTGCATGTCTTTGATTTGAAAGTTGAGCGGTTTTTCACAATTCACATGACGTTCCTCTCCAGTGGTACAAATTTGTCCTTTGCAATCATATAACACGTCTAGGTCGTCTCTAACTTGTTGGAAGTCCATGAGCTATCCAATATAATTCATGCACAACTCTTTCAGGATGGTGATGGGTAGGTAAAAGGTAAAACAGGCAAATTCAGGATGGTGCTTAGACTTTTTTTTTTTCGGTGCTTAGACACTTGAGGACAGGAAAACAGAGCGAACTCAAATAATAATAATTTATTGGTCATCTAAATTAAATAATTACCAAAAAGTAGAAAATTTGCTCCTATGATCTTTGAGAAGGACAGAAAACTCATCATCTGTTTTTGGTCAACACCAAACCCATCATCATGGACATCATCTTGCAACATCACTCACTCAGAACTGGCCTTACTAATTCTTCCCATGAGATTGGGCAACCGGCGGATCAATAACTCGACCCGAATAGCTTTTAAGCCCAATCGTTTCTTTATTTATATAATTTTTTTGGGTTCTTTTTCAATTTTCTTACGAAGGAAGAAATCTTATGACGAAACAACAGGGAAGCATCAACGATCCAGTAGACTGACTCTGTACACACACAAAAAAGACAGAGACTTTACGTGGCGTTAAGGAGAAATGTTCCGTTTTTCTATTCGCTTTGTGTATTATTGATATATATATTAATGCTTTGAGGGGTTTTCTTTTTCTATGTTTGGTTGCTGAGAAAACTGAGTAGAAAAGGAAAAGAAAGAAATCTGATTAACAATGAGAGAGAGAATGATATATTAATGCTTTGGTCAGTGGGTTGGAATCTACAAGGCCTTGCTGTGGTGAGAGAGAATGATTAACTGGGTTGATTATTGAAGAAAGGGTGATTAAAATCTAACTCTATTGGGGAAGAAAGGGTCTTATATATTCTTGTTTACTTGTCAACCTACGCTATATTCTGGTCTCCTATTGGAATTTTCCAATAATTTTCATTAATGTTTTTCTCTGCTTGCTTTGCATGAAGTACAAAAACATGGAAGCAAATGAAAGTTGGTGACACAGCGTGACAAATAAATGGTTAAAACTTTAGCCTAGAACATGAAACTCTAGAATCAACCAAGAAGCAGGGCTGACCCTGACTTTTGGGTGGCCCTAGGCTAGAAATGAAAATGAGGCACATTTCTCTTTCATTCGCTTGAATATAATAAACTAACATGGAAAAAAAATTTATGCAATTAAATACAATCACTACTACATTTTATGATTTGCGCGATGAAGAGAATGTCGTCGCGCAAAGTTACTTTTAGTCGCACAAATTTGTGTGCGACAGAAAATTCGTCGTGCAAAGAGCGTGAAGAAAGACTTTGCGCGACCAATTTTTTGCATTCGTCGTGCAAAACTGTGTGACAGTTAACCTTCGTTGCACAAAAGGTTTAGGGATGACACAATTGTTTGCCGCACAAACCTTTGCGCGACAAAAGAAGGTTCATCGCGACAACACTGCGTGGCGGATAATATTCGTCGCGCGATTCGTGTAGCAGAAATTTGCGCTACGAAGAGTTCTTCGTCGCGCAATTTGTGTCACCAACGTTTGCACGACGAACGATATTGCGCAATAAAATAGTCGTTGTTGCACATATCCTTTTCACGCGACGAAAGACTTCGTCACGCAAGAATAAATTATATGTATTTAAAATATTTTTTACGTTTTTTTTATTTTGTAAAATGTGACTTTGCAAGACGAGAAAAGTTTCGTCGTGCAAAATTGAAAATGGTACTTAGGTGACAAGGGGTAAATTTAATCACTCAAACAAGACACAACAACAAAACAATCTTCACACACTTTGAAACTTGACCAAATACACATATGACTAGTCAACTACTAGTCATGAACATACACAGTCAATAGAACATACAAAGTATGTCACAATGTACCTGCAACCCTAGAAGATAACTAGTGACACCCTAGGCACTCAGAAGGACCCGTCAATCTAGGCATCCCCTGTGCTAGCAACAACTATAGTGAAAGTGTGTGAAATCATCATTATCAAGAAAATTTCATTCAGCAGATAAAGATGACTAGTCAACCAGCAATAACATAAACCCAGAAAAATTTACAGATTTGCAAACCAGATTTTGTTCACCCAGAAACCCTCCATTGGGAAAAACTGGGAGTCATCAACCGACCAGGCACTCCACTAAGTATAAAAAGATTCTTACAAAGGAGACACAACCAAGCTCAAGAAACACCTAGGTCTATTTAGGAAAATGAGCAATACCTCCTTTGTGCAATCTTCTTCTCCAACTTAGCAAAACTTGAAGCTCAGTCCTTCATGGCAATGGCAGCTCCTTCCTCAGCTCGTTCATCCCATGGCACAAGCTTGCAAGCTCCAACACAAACCGAAACCAAAATTTGGATTCAAAGGAGAATGACCAATTTCTTCAAGAAACCATGCTCTTGAAGAAATCAGTCTTGAATCTGATCTAGAAATGAATGGGGAAGTGTTTAACTAGCTAGATGCAGATTTTATATTTCAAATGCAGTTTTTCAAAGAAGAAATCATTTGGAAAAACTCATAGATGAAGAAATGGGTTCTTTTGTGAGAAAGAAGGAAGAACCGAAGGAAGCACAATCTTTCCCCCAAAAACCCACACAAGAGACGGCTGCCAAAAGAGGAAATCGTGAGCCTATATCGGACAACAATTCCCCTAGGTCAGGAATGACACACGGCAGCACAGAAAACAATCAGAGAATAGGACAGAAAGTTTGTTAGCCAGCTGGAGATCCTACAGAGCAGGGTTGACTAGGCAAGTGAAAAATAGATGACTAGTCATCATTTATAAAAAACAGTTTAATGCAATGATATGCAATGCATGAATTTACCTTTGCCAAATTGCTTGAATCTCCATAGAATGGGTGATAGTTAAGAACACCTAATGAAGCTATTCTTAATCTAATCAAGAGCTTGGTAAATTACAATTCACATCCTATTACAAAGATGTCAAGGGAAGCCAAAAGAAAAATACAAAAAACCATACATTAACAAAAATTAATATATATTATATAAATTTAATATTACGTTTTTTTTTAATTTTGTAAAAAAATAAATTTGGTTTTTTTTTTGCTAATAAAATGAAATTGCAAAAAAAAAAAAAAAAAACAAAAAGAATACATTTATTATATGGGCTTTTATAAAAAAACTCAAAATGGGTGTTGAAATTATAAAAAAAATCCAAGTACTATTTAAACTTAGAAACACACCCAAAAAATACTATTACACACATTCAAAACCCCCAAAAAGTACACCCAAAAAATACTATTTTAATACACTTTTTGGGTGTGTTTCTAAGTTTAAATAGTACTTAGGTTTTTTTATAATTTCAACACCCATTTTGGGTTTTTTTATAAATTTGTATTTATTATATAAAATAAAAAAAATGTATACTACAAGAGAAAATTTTAAAAAATAATTATGAAAATAAAAAACTAATCAAATAATGTTCCAAAATCTACATTGTCATCTGGCACATGCAGCTCAGAGGTCTGGGGGTCTACATGGGCCGTGGTCTGGTGGGGATGCTCTTGGTGGACGGGCTTGGAGGTCAACGCATCAAAATGCGCGACTGGAATGCTGGACCGTGCGAAGGACTGCAGAATCACCGACATCTGACTCTGAAGAGTGGCCACCTGTGCTGTCAAAGCAGTCACCTGACTGTTTGACTGCGCCCTTTCCTTGTAAGGCCATGCATTAATTCCTTCTACAACCAGCGTTGTTGTGTTTAAGTTGTGAGTAAAGAAACTAATAGCAGGCCTGGCCTGCCTTGATCAATGCATGCATATATTTAGTACTTATTTGTGTATTAATTAATGTAATTTTTTCCACCCCAAGTCCAACGCTATTGCTTCCTGGAATGTGATTTAGCACAAGGCGTCAACTTCTCCTGCAAGTTCATTCACCAAATTATTGTTTTTATTTTCTATCCATGGATTGAAGTCAGATTTATCTAGGTACAACTCTTACATTCTAGTTTTAGAAGATGAATGGAGACGTAGCGTCTTACTAGACAAAAATAAATGACCTTCAGAGCAGCCCATAATTTGAATAAATGAGAAGCTTGGCTAGAGGCATCATTCATTTGTGGAAGGGATATTTGTTGAAATGTCACCTGAACTTATACCTTAATTTCAATTTGTCACCTAAAAAAAAAATTTAAGTGAAATGTCACCTGAATTTTTCAAAATCCATGATTTGACCTAAGTTTAACATCGTCCAATTTCCATCTATTTTCAAGGGTATTTTAGTCTTTTCATTCAAGGATATTTTAAAAATGGAAAAAATTATTATTAAAAAAATAAAGCTTAAATGTAAAAATGGCTGGGGGTTAAATGTGAAAAGATATATAATTTTTATAATTTTCAAGGGTCTTTTCATAATTTTTGTATAATGAATTTTCCATTTTTAAAATACTCTTGAAAATAAAAAGACTAAAATACCCTTGAAAAAAGTTGGAAAATTGGATGATGTTAAAATCAGGTGACAAATAATGGATTTTGAAAAATTCAGGTGACATTTCTCCTAAATTTTTTTTTCAGGTGACAAATTGAAACTAAGACATAAGTTCAGGTGACATTTCAATGAATATCCCTTTGTGGAAACATGTATGGGGTAAGTAGTGTAGCTTAATTTTTATCACAACAATAGTAATAGAGGCATCAACTTTTTTTCATAAAGTCTATTCACCAAATAATGTGTCACGGCAAACTGAGATGTTCGAATATGATTTTCCGTAACTATTTGAAGGCAAAAAAACACCCTGATTGATATGAAATTATTTCAGGGTCTACATGACGTGAACTAAATTTTTCATTTTTTGGACAAACTGGTACTTGATTAAAACTAGGGCCCAAACACAGCACCAAAATACAATCAGGCAAGAGTCCAATGACAGGGGATTACAACCAAAAAAAAAACAATAAAAGTGAACATAGCTTGTGGCCGTGGGCATGATAGGCCATCCTTGTTTAAAACGAGTTAATGACACAAAAGCACTCAAAACACAAGTACATAAAATAGAAGGCGGGAGATCAAAGGTCATTGTGTCACTTCCACCAGCGTTTGCATTTGGAGACTACACTTCTCAAGTCCTTGGCTGAGAGAGCAAAGCCTTCTACTTTTGTAGAACATTTCACAATTTCGGGGCAGGTAGGAAGATTCTGAAACCGACCCGATTCGCTGGGCGATGCTGATGCCCACGTCAGAAGCTCTTCTCCATAAACCTCACCTTTCTTAGCAACTTCCTTAGTGGCCATTGATCCAGAATCTTTTTTTGTTTCGCCACCATGAGTAAGGCTATCAGGATTTGTGTTGTAACTCAATAACGTACCTTCTATAATGAGAAGCATGCGATCCATTGGGTTCCCCGTTTGAAAAATGATTTCATTTGCTGGGTACGTCACTGGCGTCAGATAGTCACACATCATTTTCAACACTCTGTCATCCATTTCTTTAAGGCGCTGTACCTGTATTTAGAGTTGATCAAAATTTAAACACAAGGCAAGATTAATTCATCTATATAACTTAACTATTACAAATTCATTCCTTTGTGCATTGGACTAATGTCCTAACCTTTGTTTAGTGAATGATTATAAATTATAGATCTTAATTAATTAAAACGGATAAGAGTCCAACATATTATTGTGGCTTACAAGTGTTTTATCTATGAAATAAGACTTATAAAGACTAGACTTTATATGAGACTTGTAATACCCAGTCCTGACCGAGCCACTAAATGAGGTTTATACGGTACCTGATGGTAGGTCAAGGCAACTCATTTACTTCTTGGGTAATCAAATTTTTCTTTTTCTTTTTTAATAAATAATGTACATACAAATACTTGAGAGAGAGACAGAGAGATACTTGTGATAGAATATCCAAGCAGTCAAACTAATCTTGTTTATGAAGTGAAACTTATAAAGACTAGACCTTAAATGAGACTTATAAGACCCAGTCCTGACCAAGCCACCAAATGAGGCTTATACCTGATGGTGGGTCAAGGCAACTCATTTACTTGGGCAGTCAAATTTTATTTTTTTTAATAAATAATGTACATACAAATACGAGAGAGAGAGAGAGAGAGAGATACTTGTGATAGAATATCCATGCAGAGAACACGCTTTAGAGATTTTTTCGTCAACCAAGGAAGAACATTAAATAGATTCCCTAGATCAGCATCTTTGTCCTCTTTCAATTTTTGATTTATGTTTTTCATGATTTCCTTCTTCAGATCATCAGGAATGCCATTTCTCACCATCCATCCTTCTATCACTTGCTCTTTTGCTTTTATCTTCTGCCTTATTTCCTCTGATTTTGTGGTTCTCATCTGAATAAATGTCTGAAAATACATTTCACCACAAATAGTAAATTAGAAGTGTATTTTGATTACCCCAACCGTCTATCTTTTAGGTATTCCTTTACAAATCATCTATGCACAAAAATCACTTAAATTCAAAATTATTTTGACCAATCAATTAATAGTTTTCATTTTAGTAGTGGACCTACAATGAGAACTAGGATACTATTATATGGGGGAAAACAATTGAAAGCAAATAAACTAAATAGATATCCAACAGAGAGATTCATTACTAACCTGAACATTTCCAATGAGATATATAAATAGTAGCAAGCCAGTGATAGAAATTAGAATTGCAAACAGGTTTTCCCACACATAACTACTTGTTGTTGTGAGATTCGTGCCAAAATTGCTGCAGAAAGTGAGTAAAAGATCAAGTAAAATGTGAGATACTAATGAATGGCCGGAGAAAGTAGTTATAAAAGCAACACTTTTATTTTTCTAAAGTTTCTGTTAAGATTTTGTAAGATCAGAGGAATTTAGGGTTGCTAAAAGGATCCTCGTAAGTTTACTTACCACATAAAAATATAAAAATAAAAATAATAAAAAGTGGTCATATTTACCTACCACATAAAAATATGGTAAGATTAACAGGGGACACAAAATATGGTAAATATATGTTCTATTTTTAAAAGTACTTTGAAATATGATATTAATTATTTAGTAAAAAAAATAAAAGGAATAGGATATCATATTGTATTGAAGACTTCTTTCGTTACTTTACCAAAAAAAAATAAAAAATCTTTTAGTATACAAATATATATATTTTTATTAATAGGGTATACAAAATAAAATTCTGAAATATTCAAATAAATATGCACAAACCTTAGATTTCTCAGGCCCCACCAGAAAGAGTAGGCTAACTTGGTTGGAAAATTTATATGCCCTGCGTTACCAGACTTAAGGGAATCAAGAAATATTCCATAATCAAATGGCGCTGTAGCATTGTATGGAACATCTACTTTGCATTGTTCGTCAAAAAATGTGGTAATATCTTTTGTAGACGTATCGCGATCATAACAATAAAAGGTAGTCTTGCATGCTTCATGTTCAGTATTGTTTTGACAAGCCCGGTACCAACATGAGGTCTCTCGTTGAATGGAAAAGAAGTACCAAAAAGCTCCAAGAACCTATTAACATCATAATTAATTAATTGAGAGAGCAATTGCATTTACACCTACACTCACCCTGCTTCATCACTAGTGACTTTCCATGGAGTTATTGTAAATGTAACTAAACTTCATCAAGCAATATTTATTAGCAAAGTATATATGCACTAAAATGAAATGATATGGAAAGTGAAACTTACATGGCTAGCAAGAATGTAAAGAAACAAATTGAATAAGGCTTTGACTCGTATTCCAGTAGTCCTTGTAAGTTCCTTAGATGAAAAGATAATTCGACAAATTCTTGGCAAATACTGACTGAGAAGAAAGAAGTTGACAACCTTTCTCCGTTCTAAATATCCCTTCCCTTTCATTTTGTTAAAAACTTTTAGTACTAGAAGCTGGACAAAATAATAAATAGTATAATGGGTTAGAAGTCCGTTAATTAAAGCTGGATAAAAACCTAGCTCATAATATACACCAAAAATTTGAATTTCTCTTATATTACCTGTGGCATGGGAAAAACAGAGAGAAGGTCAATCAGCAAAGAGCCCCACGACAACTTCCCAGCAAAAATCTCAGCAAATGGAATTATCTCCTCTGTTCTTATTAAGGTCGTTTGCCAATCCAATATCCCCTCTGGCTTTTCTTTGTTGATTCCCTTGTAGGCCTTATTAAGAGCTTCCCAGATTTGATATCCAATATGCACCAAGAAAGTTATATCCGTGAGAGATCGCAAAATCAGAGCCACATTCCTCAACTTTTCGTCCATTCCAAGACATTTGTTATCCTCATCGATGAATGGAATGTAAAAGAACAAGGGATCTAGGGAAACTGCAATAACACATGAAATTACAATCATCTTGTTCCAGAATGATGCTGAAAGAACTGTTTTTGGCCATTTGTTCTTTGTTGAATGTTCCCCAATTTTGTCCGATACCACGGAACGTTGTGGCTGCCCCTCAGCATCTTCCAAATTGTAAAGTTTATTACCTGGTGTATTGCTGATTAAAAGAAAAAATGCAATCAGAAAATTAAGACATGTAAAAGGACTTTACAATGTGATATAGAAATTAGAGTATCGAACCCAAAATCAAATGACAAATGAATTAAATTACTTTATTTATTGTATGGTATATTTTCGACGTTGGATATACTCTTAACACATAGAGCGTTCATCATGAGATTAACCATTTCAGAGGTCCCAAATGAGCTATTAGTACTGTACTAACTTACTAATTGCTTAGCGCTTGAACTCAAACGTACATATAATAATTATTTGGTAATTGATTTTCTATTGCGGCCTTGTGAAGCAATATGTACTTGTAAAGTGATATGATACTCACTGTGCGCTCCTAGTGCTTTTAAAAAAAAAAGGGAGAGATAGAGAAATAATCATCTTATATTATTAAACGACCACATCTTGCAAAAACTAACCTTACGATAATGGGCTCATCGTCTTCACGGCTCTGTAAAGACATAACCTTACGATAATGATACGCACTGGGCACGCCAAATGTGGATAGGATAGGATAATAGATCCCTCAATTTGCTGAACGAGTCCTAAAAATCGAAAATAAACAAATTGCGAATAACAACAAAAATATTGCAAGACATGAGATCTCTTTCTAATTGTGATAAAGTAAATAGACTAGCTCTGTGTTTCCGGTAAACAACTGACCACCATATATTCACGCTTCAAGAGTATAGAGAAACGTACATATCAAAAGTGCTTTTGATACTAGTATACAGAAGCCTCTGAGCGTAGATATTGAGAAAGAGTTTACATATATTTTTCAGGATATTAAAGCTTGAACTGATAAAAAAAAAAAAAAAAAAAAAACTTACCACGCTATTTACTGGATGCTATGGGAAGAGGATAAGAAAATAGGGATTTTTTTTTTTTTTTGGTTGGTTTTGGGTCAATAAAGCTTCATCAGATGAAGAGAGATTACAAGAGAAGAAAATTCTCCAGAAATAAGGATGATATGTGAGGAGAGAGGGTTCTTTTGCTAGTCAAAAAGAGATGTGGGCTTACGAGACAATTTCGTGAAATTTATAAACAAGGGCAATGACTTCTGTTTACCTTCGTTGACTGACCAAGACTTTGTTTTCTGACCAAAAAAGAAAAAGAATTCACTGACAAGACCTTTTTTCGCAACATTTTTAAATAATAAAAAAATGCTATCCATGGAAGAACCGGTGTGTTGGCTTGGAATCGAAGCTATGCAGTCGAAGGATGAAGAGTAGAAAAAGATTCAAGTGGAATTGTTGGGTTATTGGAGTTCGAAAGGGCCAGAAAAAGAGTTAAAAAATTTAATGGAAGTAGGAAAAAGAAAATTTAATTAAGAATGATAAAAAGAGAGAGAATTTTACCACCAAAAAAAAAAAATAATAATAAAGGATACGTGTAATTTTGTGGTTGAGCCACATTACTAGAAAAGGAATCCTCCTTTTGGACAAGGAAAGAAGCATTATATATCCTTGTTACCAAAAAAAAAAAAGAAAAGCATTATATATCCTTAAAAAAAAAACCAAGAAAAGAAGAAAGATTGAGCCTTGATGATTGATTACTAATTTACTACCAAGTGGATATATGTTTCATTAAGAGGAATACTAACTGGGTCTCCCTTTTACATTTTTAGTACTTCATAGCCTATTATAACATTAAAAAAATAATCCTTTGAGTTTACATGAAAATGCTTATGGAGGAATAAGTACTTCTCTTCGTAAGCGCGTTTAATAAAAGTACCTCTAGTTTTAATGGTAAAATAAATGAAACTATAAAAACTAAAACCTCTTTAAGAAGTCTGTTTTCTTGGTCCATAATTTGTTTCGTATATCATCTCACCATTTCTCTAACCACTATCTTCCAAGCCAAGCCCCCTTATTTTTCCCCATAATTTTGTTGTCAAGTGTTACCAAATTGCACATAAATTGATCTTAATGGCTTAAAACCATGGTGCATGGCCCTAAGTTGCACGTATGTTTACAAAAACTTTCCTGCATAAATGGAGAAAATACTACAAATACCTTGTGCATCACGCCAGCTATATCTCCATTCATAGAATCCTTGTTCACGATTGATTTTGACATAGAATGCTTATCTAAAAGCTGATGGTATTTTACAATTGATCTACCTTTTGTTTTTATAATATTATGGTGTTAAATAATTCACATGGTGCTCCGTTGGTACAAATTTGTCCATTGCAATAATGTTGTCTGGGTCGTCACTAAGTCCATGGAACATCCAAGATAATTTAGTCCCACCTAAACTTTCAATTATTTTGATATCGATGCATTATGCGTGGTAGCCTTTTGAGATTAGGTATGATCATGAAGCACTAAGCTGTTCACTAACTAAGTGTATTCAATTGAGATTTTAATGAATTGTTTTGGAGCTTAAAAGTACAACGGTGTTCAATTAGGATTTTTAAGTAATTAATAAAATCTGGTGGTATTCAATTATGATTTTTAAATAATCAATACAAGTCCGGTGATGTTCAATTAGGACTTTTAAAATATAAGAAAAAGTACTGTGGTATTAAAAAATTTATTGATTTTAATGTATTTCATTCAATGATGTATTGTGTGAGACTTTTGAGTACGTGATATAATAAATACCAAATAACATAACAATTCACACCCTCCTATGCCTGATTCTCATATATGCTCTCATACCTTTTTTTTTTCCCACTATTTTTTCATGGTTTATAGTGTACAAAAAAATAAATAAAATGTTTCATAAGAGAGACGATAAAGACAAGTTAACAAGAGAGAAGATATTGCCTCTTCGGGAGTTAATGGGCATTTTTCAATGGCTCTTCTTTCCTTGTAGACAAGCTTCTTTGGTGCAAAATTGTCTTTTCGATACTCTTTTTCTTTTTTTTCTTCTTTAGAATCTCCTACTCTTTGGGGATGAAAATATCAAAAGCATAGATGTTAAGAAGTCATCAGATAACATTAATTTTTCACAATCCTGAACTCATGAACTATTTCAAAATCTAAATTGATGAAACAAACAATTGTCAAAGTGATTTTCCAAGAACAGCTGGTGTAAAGGCATAACTACTTGGGTGTCACTCTACACCACTTCACATATTCGTGATGATTTTCTATCTACATTCTTGATTCAGCTCTGACTTGCTCTCTTGCCACAATCATGATATTTCCTTGTATATAGTGTAATGGTATATGCCTTCAGATTCTGTATTTATGTGAATAATGTTGGGTGATAGAGTTCAAGCTTGCATAGAAATATAAGTAAAATCTTGTAATTGCAATCCATTAAAATCATAAGTAAAATCCTAAGTGAATTAAAATCATAAGTAAAATCATGTACTTGCAATCTATTAAAATCTTAAGTAAAATCATATAATTACAAATCCGATTGAAATCCATTACATTAAAATTATGTAATTAAAATCTATTAAAATCTCAATTGAATACACCCCTCATAAAGCTTAGTGTGAGCATGATTTGAAATAAAGCTTGATAGTTTATGCATCACTTTAAGTTTTTATTCTGTGTTTGGAAAGGAAAAAAGCTCACCCTCACTCTAAAAATTCTACTCACAGTGTGATTTTTCAGTCAGCTAGGGATGGTAGTTTGTAGAACGAATTAAGAATAAAGGAAGTGCTTGCTAGCAAGCCAAGCCCAATTCTATGAGGATGGTAACTTCATGATCTCAAAGGAAAAAAAAAAGGGAATAAGAAGATAATGTTATAAAATAAGAAAAGAGACAATTCAGGTTTTTATTATAGCTCTCATCTCAGCAATATGTTTTGGAATTTTTGGAAAAATAAACTAACTATGGTGGGTTGTGGTTGTTAGCATTCCTCTTTATTTTATGCTCCAAGCATCAGAAAAATGTGACCCAATTCTACTGGGGGGTCTATTGTTTACTTCATATTACTGTATTAACTTCTTAAATGATTACATGATTTTTAATATGAAAATCTTGAACTCATAACATTCATAAATACCGAAGACCAACTTTATTTCACATACTACATACTTTATTTCATGAGCCACTAGCTCCAACCACACAACTCTACCACTCACAATACACGGAACATTACCATGAACAACAAGTGAACCAATTATCGCCCATCTCCAGGAGGAGTGATTTGAATAATGCTGTTGTCTGCACCATCGCCGCCATCACCGTCACCTCTAATATCCACAAGGGAAGCACTTGAAGCAGATGACCCAACCAAGTTGCCGGTATCTTTGGGAGGTGGAGAGATATTAGCCTTTCCTCCACTTGGATGTTGTTCCATGGTTCCCACTAATCCTTGGAGCTCCGCGGCTACTTCTTTCATGGGAGGTCTTTCCTCTCTTTTTACCCTTAAACATCTTTTTGCCAGATCTGCTGCCAATTCTGCTGTCTTAAGATGTCCCTCCACTAATTCTTGATCAAGAATTTCATCCAAGAGACTACTTTCCACCTTGGAAACAAAGACATTTGCTAGATTTCTCTCTTCCTCGGGCTTTTCCAAAGATACTGCCTTACGGCTCGTGAGTAGCTCCGCTAGCACAACTCCAAAGCTATAGACGTCACTCTTTTCTGTAAAGGTGTTTGATTGAAGGTATTGAGGGTCTAAGTATCCTTGTGTCCCTTGGACTAAAGTTAATATTTGATTCTCATCTTCAGGAACCAGTCTTGAAGCTCCAAAGTCGGACACCTTTGCCATGTAATTTTCGTCTAATAGTATATTTGTTGTTTTCACATCTCCGTGTATGATTGGAGGAGATATGGAGTCGTGCAAGTATGCTAGTGCGTCTGCTGCTTCTGCTGCTATCTTCAATCGTAATGCCAATGGAAGTAGGGACAATCCTTTTTGGTTTCTTCTATGAATGTGGTCATAAAGAGTGCCAAGGGCAATGAACTCGTAAACCAATATTGGTGTTCGGGTCTCAAAACAACAACCTACGAGTCTCACAACATTTTTATGGTTGATTTGAGAAAGAACAATCATCTCTTGAACAAATGGCTTGTTCTCGGTAACTGTGGCAGTAATTGGGGGATTAAATTTTGACTTCTTTATGGCAACCTTTTGTTTATCTAGTATTCCTTTGTAAACAATTCCATAGCCCCCTTCACCAACTTTTTCTCTTTTACAATACTTCTTTGTGGCCTCCTCAATTTCTTCTTCAGTAAAGGTTCTTTTCCCACCAGATCGTCCCTGAATTCTAGCCAGTTCATCCGTGAAATGTTTACCACCATTATCTTTAAAGTATTTATTTTTGAGTTCTATGAACTTTTTTTTCTTCATATCGCGATATTTCCAAAAAAACCCAACCAGTAAAACAAAGAAGCTCAAAGATGTACCTGCATGCACAAATTGAAAACCATACTCAAAGTTGATTAAATATCTGGAGTTAAAACGGAGAGAGATCGAGATATGGGCCCTTTTTTAATTTTTGATTTTATTCTCATATAAAAGTTAACTAATGTTACTTATGGGACATGTGTAATTCTGTAAGAGAAGAGATTATAAAATACTACGGTAGTATGACCACATGTTACATCTTGTACACATGTTATGCTATGACTTTGCTTAATGCACCTTTGAGGGTGATGGTGAGAAAAATGCTTAAATTACTGTTTTTCTTTAGACAAACTTTGTGACCCATTTATGATTGAAGTTTGTTCTACCAAGCAGGCAAGTATCGGCTATTTCATTTCTTTCTTTTTGAACTCATAAATGTTTTTTTTTTTTGTCTACGTACTATTTTGTTTGAGAATCATGAATAATTAACTATGCATATACTGATTGTGTGTTGAATATATGTTTTGTATTTTCTACGTACTATAAAATAAATAGATAGGGTCCATGCTTATATGTAAATAGCTAGCTCTAGTTCATACGTACCCAGCGAAATTTTCAAGGGTTTTGTAGAGGGACCTTCGATGCACGTAATGGCGTCCTGGTTTTTGTAGCCACTATCACAGACACAAGTGTAATTTCCTTCTGTATTTTCGCACTTCCCATGCTTACAGAGGGTTGAATTCTTGCATTCATCAATATCTGAAAGAAATAGTTAAACTCATTTATCACAATGATACAGTTCAGGATATTGACACAAATTATTCTGGTAATAAATGTCATTGCGCTTAAATCGATAAGATTAAAATATCTGGATGAAATCTATTAATATTTTGAATTATTTGGATCGAATCCAAAAGCACAAAAAATATTAATGGGATTTTCAATTTAACTAGGTAATAAAATAAAAAGATAATATACCTCGGCAACTATCTTCGAGGTATGGGTTCCCTTGGTAGCCTGGCTTGCAGAGGCAAATGTGACCTGAAGGAGGCTTGGCTTGGCAGATGCTATTATTTCCCTTGCATGCATTTCGACACGACTTGTCCCCAATTTTCCAATCAAGAACCAGGGGAACCCGGTGTCTGTTTTTGAGATCTTGAAAACTTGTCTTGCCGAATTTGAAGCTGTCGTTTTTCACAACGAAGGCGTAGCCGCAGGGGTTAAAGTGATTTACTTTAGTGTGATTATTATAGCTTCCCACCCTCAGAGTCAGGTTGTTCAGCAAAGGAGGGATCTTCGTTCTGCAACACCCCATGCCAGAGCAAGTGTCCTTCTTATCAACGGAGTCACCCGGATTATTGTCACATTTGGAGATGCACCCGGTTGTGTAGCTTTGACTGCCCCGGCTACCAACAAGCTCCGCGTACGTGTCACAACCAACCACAAACATCCTGTTCTTGACACCAGAGATGGTGTAAGGAGGATACACCTTGAGCCCGCCTTCGCTTTGGTCTTTGGGGTCGCTTGACGCACCCGTGGCGTTATAACAAACTCGGTTTACTAACTGCCTTGTTTGCAGCTCACCGTCTTCAAGGGATATGTTGGTGACAATCATACGGGTTTCCATCAATCGGGGTTCTGGGGACCCATTTTTGCAGGTGATTTGGAATCCTGGTTCGAAGTAACAATGTCTTTCACCAATGCCAAATGGGTATGGAATTTTGAGATTACCACATTTGGCTTCGCAACCAGGCACGGCCATAGCTGTTTCATCTTCTTCTCCTCCTTGTCTTGCGCTTGCGCTTGCTCTTGTTGTTGCTACAACACTTGTAGCTGCTGGTACAAGCACTGCTAGCAACATTATTGAAAGTTGCATAAGCATTCCATGCTGGAAGGCCATATGTGTATACGCATGCACTGTATGTTATGTGTTAATTGTTTTCCTGAGGAGACTGAGGCCTATTTTATAGATAGGAAATGCCTTTACTAACCTATAATTATTATTTTTTGTCTGTTAACACTCATCCGTCTTTTTCATTTATTCAATTAACGAGTGGGAAAAGATTCCAAGTTGAAACCTTTTTGGATAATATGAGACTGTGTGAAAATACATGGTTGTTAAAATTGGTGACGAAGTAGCCTGGCTTGAATAAGACTTTCTTAATAGACAGCTTTTTCAGATTAGTGATAAAGACTCTCGAGTCACAATAATTGACCCCACTATATAAAGAATGCATGCATTGACATGTCTTCTACGGATAGATGAGCGTCCACGTGGCTGTTCTAAACATGTTGCTATCGCGTGAAGTCACTTTGGTGTCGTCATCCACCGGATCCTACGTGGCCCCGTATCATGTGCATGCGTATTAGGAGAGAGGATTTTTTATGTGCAACTTTGAATACTAATACTAATACTAATCTCTCAATGCTGTATGAATAAAAGGAAAAACAAAAAAAAGAAATCTCCAAATGTGTAGGGTATATAATATTCCTCCATGAAGCGCTGAATTGGTTGGTTGGAATAATATTAAGATCCTCCTCTCCTTGTGTACAAATTTGTTGAATGCAGTCTACATCTAGATCGTCTCTTCTCTAATTTGTTGGACTCCGTTGCATTGTCTAATTCAATTATTTCAGAGTTTTTTCAGATTAATTATAGTTATGTTCGTGAGGCAAATAGACAACACTTAGATTATTTAAAACGTATAATAATCCATGAATATAAAGCTTCATTTGTCATCAAGACTCGAGTCACGATCAGATCACGGGCCAAAGCTGCTCACTACTAGAAAGTGTGAATATCTCAAATAAAAAATAAATAAATAAGAAGATAATGTAAGAGCATTTACAATTAGCTCTATAAATTACCTCCTTAGATAAATTTTAAGGAGGAATTGTAAAAATACAACTTCAACCATGCTCCATATCCACCTCCTAAAATAAAGAGACCTCTAGGAGCTCTTAAATCTGAGGAGAGAAAAAGGATTCCTAGTGGCTCCCTATAATTTAATGCTGCTTTATTTAATGAGTATTTCAAACCTTATTTAATGCGAACTATTTAAAAAAAAATAGAGATGAACCAATCAAAAAATAGTTATAGCATTTATGACTCCCTAAATTAGAGAGCACGATTGAAGTTTAAATTTTATAGAGAGCTCCTAAAATAACTTTTATATGTTTTTAGCTAAAATTTAACTAAAAAATAGAGAGTATGATTATGAATGCTCTAAATAAATTTATTAGAAAAATAGACAGGTTGAGGAAAGGAAGAGAGAAGTAAAGGTGTCTTTTATTTCTATTATTAATGCTAGTGCCTAGTGGGTCGGTAGAAGGGTAAAACCGGCAAATTTACGAGGGTAGTCATCATGATGATTGGTTCGTCTCTATTACTTGCTGGAAGTCCATGCCTTCAGGCCATGGAACATCTAACATAATTAATATGAATTCTAAAACATAACTCAGTTTTTATGCCTATGTTATATATGTGAATTAATAACGCTAGTTTTTAAGGAGATAGTAAACTGAAGAGTTTCTTGGGCCATAAAATACTTAAATGTAATTCTATTTTCCTAGATCAAATGTTTAGCGTCAAGAGCACAATGATTTTCCTTTTTATTCAATCCTTGTAGAATATTCAAACCTATTGTTCAATTGCTAATATATGCACACGAGGAAGGCATGGCTCTTCTCTTGAATTAGGGTGTGGTATGGGGCCGGCCACATATAAGGAGTCAAGTATTTTCAGACGAAGATGTAACAAACAATAATTTCAAATCCATCTCATTCTAGACATTTGTAATGAAAGTAAAAAAGCATGCAAAATTTATTTGGAATTGAAAAGTGACATTATATATTCCCAAACTGATATATCTTTGGCAATACTTAGTGAAAGACATCTTGGAACTTGGAACCTTGCAATATAAACCTCAAGCTGTTGACGACATGCAAGATTTCATTTGAAGTTGCTGTTTTTCTTCTTTGTGGAATGTACAGTCAAAACAACCAAAAGTGAGGATGCTATATATGGACCCCTCCCGTGGATCTTCATATTAGCAATAAGATCATTTCATTAAATTTAAGTGAAGTTACTATTTAGATGAATCATGTGACTAATATGAAGATTCACATCTATGGTCATATATGGCACCCTCATCATAAAACCACTCTTCTACGAGGATGGTGACTTCACTAGTATAAGAATCTCATGATCTCAAAGAAGAAAAAAAAGGCATAAGAAGATAATGTAATAAAATAAAAAGAAGAGCAGTTGAGGAAAGGAGAGGAAAGGAAAGGAAAGGAAAAGAGAGGGGTGAGACAAGTAATGTCTTTTCTCCTGGGTTGGTAAAACAGGCAAATTCACGAGAGTGCTCATCATGAACAATAATTATGATTATGATTCACCGGTCTTATATATTACATCATCGGTACAGATTAGTGGGCTTTTGGAAAAATGGCAGCATGTCTCTTGCTTATATATGTACACGAGGAAGGTGGCTCTTCTCTTGAATTAGGGTATGGCGTGGGGCCAACCATTTGAATGTGGGGTCTGGAGTCATTGTAGACGTAGAGTTTAGTGAGGCCAAATCTTGGTCAATAGAATCTTTGTTGACAACTGATCTTGACTGCGATAGAGATAGAATTCACTCATGCTTATCTAAAACAAGGCCAAATTAATAATTTGTCTATTATTTTGCTCATATAATCTTTCAAACAAACTACAAATATCATCATAAACGATCTTGTTTTTATTTGTGATGAAGACTCGAGTCACAATCCCAGGTCAAAGCTGCTCACTACTGAAAAAAGTGTGAATATCTTCAAGTTCTAAAGGCAAGAATACAAGGAAATAAATTTTAGGGTAAATTTTACTTTACTACCCACAAGTTTCTCAAAATTCTGACTTTGATTCCCAAAGCTTTTTTCCTCTCGCTCTCTCATTTTCAACATTTATTTTTACTATCAATTTCTTACCTCTATTTGTATTATCGTCAAGACCTTCGTTAAATGCTCACGTGTCCTTGTTGTGACCCACCACTCATCACCAACGTATCCTTGTTGTGGCCTATTTGACCCATTAATTATTAAAAAAATTATAAATCTTATAAACAATTAAAAGTAAATAATAATAAAAATATATATCCATCTTTCTTTCTCTTTGCCAATCTCTCTCTTAGAATTATCCATAAATAAATCAAACGCAGAAGGAAAAAAAAACCAAGAATTGGACTATCAAAGTAGAAACCCAGAAATCAACACGAATTACCCAACATCTATTCTTTCTCCTTCAATTGATCAAACCAACCAAAAAGGTTTTTAACCAAATAAACCCAACAACCTCTTCCTATTCTACTTCTACTTCTGCAATTTTCCCATGTGAGTGAGCTTTGCATCTATCAAAAATGAGTTTTTCAAATTGATTTTGAAAGCTGCTTTGAAGATTAAAATCTGCATCTATAATAGCCAAACACATACTCATCTACATTTAGGTCAGATTCTTTAATCAATTTCTTTAAGAATGGTTTCTTGAAGAAATCGATTCTTTCTTTGAATCTACAGTTTCTTTCATTTGTTCTTCTAGAGCTGAGCTACTGGTGCCATGGAGTGATGGAGCTGAAGATGGAAGTTGTCACTGCCATGAAAGACTAAGTTCTTGTTCTTGCTAAGCTTGTAGAAGTTGTGAGAACTTCCACAATGGGCTCCTTAAATCACCTATTTAGACAAATTTTAGGGAAGAATTGTATAAATACAACTCCAACCATGCTCTCTATCCATCTCCTAAAATAGGGAAACCTCCAGGAGCTCCTAAATTTGAAGAGAGAGAAAGAACTCATAGTGACTCACTATAATTTAATGCTGTATATTATGTGTTAATTGTTTTCCTGAGAAAACTGAGGCAAAGCCTGGCCTATTTTATAGATAGGAAATGCCTTTACTAACCTATAATTATTATTTTTTGTCTGTTAACACTCATCAGTCTTTTTCATTTATTCAATTAACGAGTGGGAAAAGATTCCAAGTTGAAACCTTTTTGGATAATATACGGTTGTGAAAATTGGTGACGAAGTGGCCTGGCTTGACTAAGAGCATCCACAATGGGCTCCCTAAACCACCTCCTTAGACAAATTTTAGGGAGAAATGGTAAAAATGCAACTCCAACCACGCTTCCTATCCACCTCCTAAAATAGGGAGTCTTCTAGGAGCTCCTAAATCTGAGGAGAGAGAAAGGACTTCTAGTGGCTCCTTATAATTTAATGCTGTTTTATTTAATGAGTATTTCAAACCTATATTTAATGTTAACCATTTTTTATTTTATTTTTTAATAGTGATGGACCAATCAAAAAAGAGTTATAGCATTTATGACTCTCCAAATTAGGGAGTATGATTGGAGTTGAAATTTTTTAGAGAGCTCCTAAAATAGCTTTTTTATATTCTTAGCCAAATTTTAGCTAAGAAATAGAGAGCATCATTGTGGATGCTCTAAGACTTCCTTAATAGACAGCTTTTTCAGATTAGTCATAAAGACTCCAGAGTCACAATAATTGACCCCACTATATAAAGAATGCATGCATTGACATGACGTCTACAGATAGATGAGCGTCCACGTGGCTGTTCTAAACATGTTGCTATCGAACGATATGTAGTCCGACGTCATCGCATGAAGTCACTTTGGTGTCGTCATCCACCAGATCCTTCGTGGCCCCGTCTCATGTGCACTGAATTGGTTGGTTGGGAACAATAAGCTCCTCTTGTCCTTGTGTACATTTGTCGTTTACAATTATGTTGTTGCATGCAGTCTACCTCTGGTCGTCTCTCTAACTTGTTGGACTTCGATGCATGGTCCAATTTAATTCTTTCACAGCTTTTTCAGATTAAATATAGTTATGATCATGAGGCACTTAGATTATTAAAAACGTAATGTTCTCTTCCTTTTTTTTTTTTTTTTAAATACTTCATGCCTTTTTCGTGTAATATATTCTTTGAAGATGCTCTAATATACTCTATTTGATAATCATTTCAATTTTAAATTTAAAAAAGAAGAAGTAATAATCACGTTTTATGTTGTTTTCTATTAAAACAATCAGTATTTACGACCTCCTAACTTGGACTCGACCTCTCAATTCTTGGCTTCTCCCAAAAACCTAGTCCAAGGCGCGCCTTGAGACCTTCATATCCAAAATTCACCAAAATATTGTCCTACTTCCAAAAAAAATCACCAAAAAATACTACAAACTCTTTGTAACATGCACTTTCATTCTATAATCTCAAATTCACAATTTGACCCCAAACAATTCCATTTTTGAGTTCCACATAAAACTAAACTCAGTTACCAAAAAACCTTTATTTTTTGTTTTCATTTTTATTTTAAACTGAAATTAGTTATAAAACAAGTTTTTCAATTTTCAATTTTTTAAAAATGAAAATTAGAAACTGAAATGATTATCAAGGGATGCGTAAAATTTTAAGACCTCGAGACAGTGCAACATCAAGTAATGTCCCGAAGCCTAGTTGATGCACTGGCTATTAAGTATAATTGATCAATCAATTAATTTTGTACATGTCTTTTGATAGGATCACAGAACCACAAAATGTAACATTTCCCAAATATTTGAGTATGTGAAAATATTTGGTGGTGGTTGTTAAGGTAGTGAAAATATTATGGTGATTGGACGACAAGGTAAAGTGGCTTCGCTTGACCAAGACTTCCTTGATAGATACAGCTTTTTCAGATTAGTAATAGTGATGAAGACCGGAGTGACAATCACGAACCAAAGCTGCTCACTACTAAAAAGTGTAAAAAATAAATTAACTCACTAGAAAAGAATGCATGCATTGTCGTTGATGATGAAGATGGAATTTGAAAGCTGCGTCTGGCTGCTGTTTAGACTGGTAGTTCAGTTAATGTAATATTTTCCGCTCCAATTTCCTGGAGTTACTTCCTCCTAAAGGAAGTTAAGGTTCCACCCCAAAATCAATTGGCAATGGGGGGAGTAGCTCAACTCCTTATAAGCCCTTACTAGGTTGTTTAACTTTTCAATGTAGGACTCTTTACCCTCACATTCTTACACGCCCCCGGACGTATGACGAATTTTCAAGCCTACACGTGGATAACACATATTGGGTGACGTGGAGCACGTGTGGCCGTTGGGCTTTCACACGTGGGCTAACCCACTCTGATACCATGAAGGAAGTTGAGGTTCCACCCCAAAATCAATTGGCAATGGAGGGAGTAATCCAACTCCTTATAAGCCCTTACTAGGTTTCTTAACTTTCCAATGTGGGACTCTTTACCCTCACATTCTCACACCTCCAAGGCCGGGTTTTCATGAGTAAAGTTTGAAATGAGGTTGTCTTTATTTATTATTTATGGAATGCATAGTCAAAACGGCCAAATCGGAGCCTTTTTTCCGGTAATTAATTAGCATAACAGTAAGACTAGAGACATCAAATTGTTTCACGAAATGATTGTTTTTACTTCTATTCATGGATTGAACCATTCACAGCATATAAGTAAAAGGAATGAATAAGCAAATTATGGATGGTGCATCGCCCTAAGTTCACAAAACAACTTGCAATACATGATGACCTCGTGCATCACAATAGTTATATATAGCGTTACTGGCTCGGATAGCAAACGTTGCAATCAAGTTTTTCTTTGTTGACAATTGATCTTGACTGGAACAACTAATGCTGGAGCTAGGGAATTCACTTATGCTTATCTTATCTACATGTCCAAATTTCCATCTCCCCATTGGATTGGAGATGCTTATCTACTTTTTGAGTGAGCATGTGACATACATTGGACATTAATTTACACATGATAGTCCTCCTCAATCGGAATAAATTTGTCCTTTGCAATAATGTTGTTGCATGCAGTCTATGTCTGGATCATCTCAATTGGTAAAAAACTTATCTTCCTTGTAACAGCCTGCATCCATGCCAAATGGAAATGGAACGGTAAGATTACCACACTGGTTCCGGCACGAGTCAGGCCGGGCTTGAGCTGCCACTGCCGCTGTTGTAAGTTGAGCAGCTAACGCAACCACTACTCCCACCATTATCAAAGAGTTTTGCATAATACGCCTACCCTTTCCTTGTAAGGCCATGCCTTAATTCCTTCTACAACCAGCGTTGTGTTTAAGTTGTGAGTAAAGAAACTACTAGCAGGCCTGGCCTGCCTTGACCAATGCATGCATATATTTAGTGCTTATTTGTGTATTAATTAATAATGTAATTTTTTCCACCCCAAGTCCAACGCTATTGCTTCCTGGAATGTGATTTAGCACAAGGCGCCAACTTTTCCCACAAGTTCATTCACCAAATTATTGTTTTTAGTTTTATCCATGGATTGAAGTCAGAGTTATCTAGGTACAACTTTTACATTCTAGTTTTAGAAGATGAATGGAGACGTATGAGTCTTACTAGACAAAAATAAATGACCTTCAGAGCAGCCCATAATTTGAATAAATGAGAAGCTTCACTAGAGGATCATTTGTGGAAACATGTATGGGGTAAGTAGTGTACCTTTATTTTTATCACAACAATAGTAATAGAGGCATCAACTTTTTTCATAAAGTATATTCACCAAATAATGTGTCACGACAAATCGAGATGTTCTAGTATAATTTTCCGTAACTATTTGAATTAATTGGCAAAAAAAACATCATGATTGATATGAAATTATTTCGGGGTCTATATGATGTGAATTAATAGAAAATTTGGAATAAGTCCAAAATTTAGAACATAAATTGGCTTTGAACCTAGCATTTGTTGCCATTGATATAAGTCCTTTAACTTTTCTGTAAAATAGGATTACATTCTTTTTAAAGTATTTTGTATGTAGATATATTATTATTATTATTTATAAATTATATAGTTGCTTTATTATGTCCCTGAATTATAAGTTGAGTATAAATTAATTTATAGGATAATAATTACGAGATTTTATTATGATTTTAATATAAGGTTATACATAGGTTAATAAATCCCATGATTTTAGGACAATTTATTATTTTGGAGATATAACAAAATAAAATTTTTTATTTTTGTTCATCCTATATGTAACATCCCACATCGACTAATGGAGAGGAGGTGATGTGCCTTATATGTACATGCCCAACTCCATTTAGCACGAAGCCTTTTGGGAGCTCACTGGCTTTGGAGTCATGAGAACTCTGAAGTTAAGCGAGGTGAGGCTAGAGCAATCCCAGAATGGGTGACTCATTGGGAAGTTGCTTGTGAGCTCTCAAAAACAAAACCGTGAGGGTAGAGAAGGGGACCCAAAGCAGACAATATCGTGCTACGACGAAGCCGATCCCGGGATGTGACAATTCGGTATCAGAGCCACTCTGTCGTGTGGTACAAGTTGTGCGGACGAGGACGTCGGGCCCCTAAGAGGGGTAGATTGTAACATTCCACATCGACCAACGAAGATGGGCTGATGTACCTTATATGTACATGTCCGCCTCTGTCTAGCAAGAGACCTTTTGAGAGTTCATTGGCTTCGGAGTCATGAGAACTCTGAAGTTAAGCGAGTTGGAGCTAGAGCAATCCCAAGATGGGTGACTCATTGGGAAGTTGCTTGTGAGCTCTCAAAAACAAAACCGTGAAGGTAGAGAAATGGACCCAAAGCAGACAATATTGTGCTACGACGAAGCCGATCCCGAGATGTGACAATTTGGTATCAGAGTCACTCTGTCGTGTGATGTGAGTTGTGCCGACAAGGAAGTCGGGCCCCTAAGGGGGGTGGATTGTAACATCCTACATCAACCAACGAAGAGGGGGTGATGTGCCTTATATGTACATGCCTACCTCTATCTAGCAAGAGGCCTTTTGGGAGCTCAGTGGCTTTGAAGTCATGAGAACTCCGAATTTAAGTGAGTTGGGGCTAGAGCAATCCTAGGATAGGTGACCCACTAGGAAGTTGCTTGTGAGCTCTCAGAAACAAAACCGTGAGCGTAGAGAAGGGGGCCCAAAACAGACAATATCGTGCTAGGGCGAAGCTGATCTTGGGATGTGACACTATATATATATATATATATTATCCTATGGTGTAAGTATATTGTCCTATAGCATATTGCCTATATATGTGTTTTTACATATTTTCAATAACATGTAATAGTATTTTATGTACTTTATTTATTTTTATAGGTAACGTACAATTTTATTTGTCTATTTTTGTATATGACTTATATGTAGTCTTCTAATTTATGTTCCTAACTTATAGGTGACACGATTTATCACTAAGTTTTTTTTTTCTTGCTAATAATAACACTATTTACTTGTACGTCAGGTACATAATTTCATGTGAGTGCTTGTCTGATCGATTGGTATAATATGTGGGTTTTTACTTTTGATTGATTAAATTGTATTTTTTCCATATATGTTGGCGTCGCAAATCTCACGGCTTGGTGATCCGGGCCGAGGGGATGTGCGCGAACACGCGAGTCCTACTTTTGGATGCGGTGTGGCTTGTGCTCGGGCGTGCCAGCACGGTCTACCGTGCGTCGATGGTTTGATAGGTTTTTGGGTATGAAAAGTTTAAGTAATGCGCCTGTTTGAACTTGGACTTCTAACCAAACGATTGTGGCCGAGAAAGGAACTGGTCTCGGCCGTCAGGTTCACGGCCTGAGCTATAAGGCCGTTTAATGGTGTAGGTGGTGGATTTTGGGCGGTGCTTCAGCGCGTTGCTCGAGGAGCGACGGTCGTATGATATGTGAGGTGAGTGAGGCGATAACAAGGATGATACTCCGGCGCCTTGAGAAATCAAGGGTCATATGATATATTGATGAATGGATGTCTTTTACAATCTACCACTACTCCTAGAAAAGCATGTAAAGATATTGAAAGTGCGTGACAGAAAAATAAGTTGCTCCGTGGGAGGTTTTTGGTTTTGGTGTTGGACCCTTTGAGCGTGGTCTTGAGCTTGGTATTTATAGTAGGGGTCCTGGAGGGACAATCGAGGCTTGACAAGACCTGCATGGTGGAGTCTGATCAGGGCAAGCATGGCTGGGTCTGATCTGCATTTGGGGTCGTGAAGCATGGTGGTGTGACCTCCATAAATCTCGGCAAATCTCGGCCACCGCCCTGATCGAGGGCTCTGCACCTCTGGCCGTGGGAACGCATTAAATGCTCATGAGTTAGTGGTTGGTGAAGAGACCGCCAGTTGTAAGAACATTTGCAAGAATGTTTATACCTAACCACTCTGATTACCAAATCCTGACTTCAATCACTTCCCTTCTGCCCTCATGCATTAAATGCTTCATGCCCTAGTGGATTTGCAATAATGGTCAGAGGCATTACTTCATTAAATGAGGCGTGGGACCCTGAGGCCACGTGATGATCTGGCCATAATATCTTCGGCCGTGCTTTGCATGGTCCTCGGCCTCGGCCTATGAGGCTATGGTCGAGAGGCCGAGAAAATCTTGCCTTTGCGTTTTTCCTTCGTTGTAAGGAAAAAGGGAACAACGAAACGTGGCCGTTTTTTTAGTCCATGAGCAAATGCTACGGTCGAGAGGAGGCTTCCTTCGGCCAGAAAGGCCGTGATTTATTAGGCACAAACAATATATTAGGTAAATATTTTCAAGGAAAGAATTCAAAATTTAAATTCTAAAATTCAATTACAAATAAATAATGCATTAAATTTAGATTTTCAATGTGTTTACCTTATTCACCTCAAATAGTAAAATCAACACAACAAAAAAGTAAAAAATATCAAAGAACCTACATCTAAAACCAAAAACAAGTGGACTAAACCAATAGCAATTAATCATTTTGGACCTAGATCTAAGAAGTCGAAATATTATATGGTGATTGAACCTACAAGATAAAGTGGTGTGGCTTTACAAACACTTCAGATAAGATAAGTGATGAAGACTTGAGTCACAATCATGGGCCAAAGGCAAGGCTGCTCACTACTAAAAAGTGTGAATATAATAATTAACCCACTAGAAAGAATGCCGGCATTGTCATCCATGATGAAGAATCAAGATGGAAAAAATTTGAAAGCATCTGGATGCTCTTAAGATAACACCTAATTGGACGTGGATACATGCATGCATGGTCCAATTCATGCACAACTTTTTCAGATTCGTCATGATCAAGAAGCACTAAGCTGCTCACTACTAAAGCTTAGTGTCAACATGATTTTTCCTCCTTAATGTTCTCATTTTCTTTTCCTCCAATTGCATTGTCTAGCTTTTTGGAGTGACCAGCTTTTGTAATAAGGCGAATAAATAGATAGCATAAGCCATGAACATAAAGCTTCATTTGTTATGAAGACTTGAGTCATAATCACGCCCAAAGCTGCTTACTAGAATATCTCAACGCAAGAAAAAAAAAGGAATAAGAAGATATTGTAACCAAAATAAAAATAAATAAAAAGACAGGTCGAGGAAAGGAAGAGAGAAAAGTAATGTATCTTTTTTATTTCTCTTATTAATGCTGATGGGTTGGTAAAAGGGTAAAGCAGGCAAATTCCGGATGTAACAAACTACATTTCTATGCATGAGGATCCAACAA
This sequence comes from Prunus salicina, assembly GCA_020226455.1. NCBI lineage: Eukaryota > Viridiplantae > Streptophyta > Magnoliopsida > Rosales > Rosaceae > Prunus > Prunus salicina. Next base: position 25,186,003 of record CM035345.1, on the reverse strand, counting down.
TTTATTCTACACATTTGTAATGAAAGTTTAAAAAAAAAAACACATACAAATCACCTTGAATTGAAAAGTGACATATTTATCCCAATTGATATAGACAAACTCTAAAATTAACTGAGTAGACTCAAAAAAATAAATAAATAAATAAATATATATATATATATATATATATAAACAGAAAGAAAAGAAAAAAACATGATGAATTGGTGAGCCCAAGTCTGAGTGACGCTGCAAGATGATGTCCATAATGAATTAATGATGATGGGTTTTGTGTTTACCATAAAAACATGAGGGTTTTATATGTCCCTTTCAAAGGTCATAGGAGCAAATTTTCTACTTTTTGGTAAATATTTAATTTTAGATGACCCATAAATTATTATTAATCATATGGGTTTTGGGTTTATTTATTTCGGATAGTTAATGAAAAATCTTCTTTCAAATTATGCTAGTATGCTACAGGCCTACACCAATCTTTTCAGATGCTTATGTTGTCGATGTTAGACCGGATTGTGGTCTTATTGGTTCATGCATATGTTGTGAATTCAAAATGTCTTTCACTTGGATATATCAGGAGTGCTGCTAATTCTAAAATTAACTGAGTATGCCATACTATCAAATTATTTATTGAATGACTAATTTATTCTAATATAAAATGACCAAAAAAGATATATTGGATTGTGAAACAAACAATCAATGGTGAAAGCCACTGAGGCTCAACTGTCCTTCCTATATGTGTAATAGTATTTTATGTACTTTTAAAAAATATATATATATATAGGTAACATACAATTTTATTTGTCTATTTTTGTATCTGACGTATAAGTAGCCTTCTAATTTATGTTCCTAACTTATGGGTAACACGATTTATCACTAAGTTTTTTTCGTTGCTAATAATAACACTATTTACCTGTATATTAGGTACATAATTTCATGTAGGTGCTTGTCTGATCGATTGGTATAATATGTGGATCTTTACTTTTGATTGATTAAATTGTATTTTTTTCCATATATTAGGTAAATATTTTCAAGGAAAGAATTCAAAATTTAAATTCTGAAATTCAATTACAAAGAAATAATGCATTAAATTTAGATTTTCAATGTGTTTTCCTTATTCACCTCAAATAGTAAAATCGACACAACAAAAAAGTAATAAATATCAAAGTACCTATATCTAAAACAAAAAACGCGTGGACTGAACCCAATAGCAATTAATCATTTGGACCTAAATCTAAGAAGCCAAAATATTATATATGGTGATTGAACCTATACGATAAAGTGGCGTGGCTTTACAAAGACTTCAGATAAGATAAGTGATGAAGACTTGAGCCACAATCATGAGCCAAAGGCAAGGCTGCTCACTACTAAAAAGTGTGAATAATAATTAACCCACTAGAAAGAATGCCGGCATTGTCGTCCATGATGAAGAATCAAGATGGAAAAAATTTGAAAGCATCTGGATGCTCTTAAGACTGGTAAGCATCTTGTCTGAATTGGGGTCGACTTTATTTAATGCTCTACATGTTTTGTACAGCTTCATACTTTCTCAGTGATCATGACATTGGCATTGCACAATTCAACATGATTGTCCTCCTCCAGCGGTACAAATTTGTCTGTTGCAATAATATAATAAATTGCACAGTTTACGTCTGGGTCGTCTCTAACTTGTTGGAAGTCCATAAACTATATCCAATATAATTTAGTCCCACCAAAATTCCAGTTATTTGGACGTGGATACATGCATGCATGGTCCAATTCATGCACAACTTTTTCAGATTAGTCATGATCATGAAGCACTAAGCTGCTCACTACTAAAGCTTAGTGTCAACATGATTTTTCCTCCTTAATGTTCTCATTTTCTTTTCCTCCAATTGCATTGTCCAGCTTTTTGGAGTGACCAGCTTTTGTAATGAGGTGAATAAATAGACAACATAAGCCATTAACATAAAGCTTCATTTGTCATGAAGACTTGAGTCACAATCACGGGCCAAAGCTGCTCACTAGAATATCTCAACGCAAGAAAAAAAAAGGAATAAGAAGATAATGTAACAAAATTTTAAATTTTTTTTTAAAAAAAGGACAGGTCTAGGAAAGGAAGAGAGAAAAGTAATGTGTACCTTTTTTATTTCTCTTATTAATGCTGATGGGTTGGTAAAAGGGTAAAGCAGGCAAATTCAGGATGTGACAAACAACATTTACATGAGGATCCAACAATTTATTCTACACATTTGTAATTAAAGTTTTTAAAAAAAACATACAAATCACCTTGAAGTGAAAAGTGACATATTTATCCCAACGGATATAGACAAACTCTAAAATTAACTTTTTGAGTGAGCATGTGATATACATTGGACATTAATTTACACATGATGGTCCTCCTCAATTGGTATAAATTTATCTGTTGCAATAATGTTGTTGCATGCAGTCCACGTCTAGGTTCTCTCCATGTAACAACCATATAATTTAGTCCCACCCAAAATTCCAATTATTTGGACGTTGATGCATACACATGCATGCATGGTCCAATTCAATCCTTTTACAGCTTTTTCAGATATTAGTCATGATCACCTAGTCTCTCTTGGAGGGAATAAAAAAAAAAGTATTTTTGATTGGGAAAATAAAGAAGAAGTGTTTTGGAATGGAAAAGGAGAGAGGTAGGAATCTTAGGAAGAGAAAAAGCCTTGGGTAAAAAAATTTGTTTTTGACTGGAAAAAGAGATAGAGGTAGGATAGTAACAGGGAGAATAAGTGCAACTCACCTTCCTCAAGGGATATGTTAGTAACAGGGACATTGCTGTGCATCAAATACGCAGTTGGGGGTTTAGTATATTCGGAACAATTGATTAAAAAAAAATAAAAATTATCTTCCTTGTTGTCGCCTGCATCCATGCCAAATGGAAATGGAACGGTAAGATTACCACACTAGTTCCGGCACGAGTCAGGCCGGGCTTGAGCTGCCGCTGCTGCTGTTGTAACTTGAGCAGCTAATGCAACCAGTACTCGCACCATTAGCAAAGAGTTTTGCATAATACGCCTAGTCTTCCCTTGTAAAGCCATGCCTTAATTCCGTCTACAACCAGCGTTGTAGTGTTTAAGTTGTGAGCAAAGAAACTGCTAGCGGGGCTTGGCCTGCCTTGATCAATGTATGCATATATTTAGTACTTATTTGTCAATTAATTAATGTAATTTTTTCCACCCCAAGTCCAACGCTGCTGTTGCTTCCTGAAATGTGATTTAGCACAAGGCGTCAACTTTTCCCACAAGTTCATTCACCAAATTATTGTTTTTAGTTTCTATCCATGGATTGAAGTCAGAGTTATCTAGGTACAACTTTTACATTCTAGTTTTAGAAGATGAATGGAGACGTATGAGCGTCTTACTAGACAAAAATAAATGACTTTCAGAGCAGCCCATAATTTGAATAAGTGAGAAGCTTGACTAGAGGCATCATTCATTTCTGGAAACATGTATAGGGGTAAGTGTAGCTTTATTTTTATCACAACAATACTAAATAGAGGCATCAACTTTTTTCATAAAGTCTATTCACCAAATAATGTGTCACAGCAAACTAAGATGTTCTAATATAATATGATTTTTCGTAACTATTTGAAATTAATGGGCAAAAAAATACCATGATTCATATGAAATTATTTCGGGGTCTACATGATGTGAATTAATAGAAAATTTGGGATAAGTTCAAAATTTAGAACATAAGTTGGGTTTAATCCTCGCGTTTGTTGCCATTGATATAAGTCCTTTAACTTTTCTGACAAATAGGATTACATTTCTTTTTTTATATTTTCGTATGCAGATCTATTATTATTATTATTATTATTTGTAAATTATATAGTTGTTCCTATTTTTAAAATATCCTTGAAAATGAAAAGGACTAAAATACCCATAAAAATGAATGGAAAATTGGATGGTGTTAAAGTCAAATGACAAATCATGAATTTTGAAAATTTAAGGTGACATTTCTCTTCAATTTTTCTTTAAGGTGACAAATTGAAATTGATGTATAAGTTTAGGTGACATGTCTACAAGAATCCCTAAAAAAATATTAAAAAGCAAAAAGTAGTGTAAGTAAAGAAAATGGGAGTGGGAAAATATTAATTTTTCATATGGATGCTTGTCTGATCGATTGGTATTATATATGGGTCTTTACTTTTGATTGATTAAATTGTATTTTATCCACATATTAAGTAAATATTATCAAGGAAAGAATTCAAAATTTAAATTCTGAAATTCAATTACATGGAAATAATGCATTAAATTATATTTTCATTGTGTTTTCCTTGAAAGGGTAAAATTGACACAACAAAAGAAGTAATAAATGTCAAAAGACCTACATCTAAAATCAAAAACAAGTTGACACCAAACAACTGACATGGGCTATTTACATCTATGCATAGTCTAATAGAGTATGTGAAAATATTTGGTTGTTGCTAAAATTGATGAAAATATTATAGTGATTGGACCTACATGATAGTGGAGTGGCTTGACCAAGACTTCAGATAAGTGATGCAGACTCAAGTCCCAATCATGGTCCAAGGCTGCTCACTACTAAAAAGTGTGGAAATAATGCAGGCACTGTCGTCGATGATGAAGATTGAATAAATTTGAAAGCAACTTGTCTGAATTGGGGTCGTCTTTATTTAATGCCCTACATGTTTTGTAGAGCTTCAATATGTTCTGAGTGATCATGACATTGGGATTGCACAATTCACATGACGGTCCTCCTCCAGTGGTACAAATTTGTCCGTTGCAATAATATAATACGTCCAATATAATTTAGTCCCACCCAAAATTCCTATTATTTGGATGTCGACGCATGCATGCATGGTCCAATTCATGCACAACTCTTTCAGGATGGTGATGGGTAGGTAAAACGTAAAACAGGCAAATTCAGGATGGAGCTTAGACATTTTTATTTTTCGGTGCTTAGACACTTGAGGACAGGAAAACAGAGCGAAATTAAATAATAATAATAATAATTTATTGGTCATCTAAATTAAATAATTACCAAAAAGTAGAAAATTTGCTCCTATGATCTTTGAGAAGGACACAAAACCCATTATCTGTTTTTGGTCAACACCAAACCCATCGTCATGGACATCATCTTGCAACGTCACTCAGTCAGACCTGGCCTCGCTAATTCTTCCCATAAGATTGGGCCACCGGCGGATCCATAACTCGACTCGAATAGCTTTTAGGCCCAATCGTTTCTTTATTTATATAATTATTTGGGATTCCTTCTCAATTTTCTTACGAATCACGATGAAAGAAATCTTCTGACGAAACAAGAGGGAAGCATCAACGATCCAGTAGATTGACTCTGTACACACGAAACAAAGATAGGCCATGGGTCCAATTCTAAACTCGGAACCCAAATATGCAGTTTGCACGATTTGCCCTTACAGGGACGTTGCTTCATCTCCTCTTTGATTGTTTTCCTCATCTGTTCTACATCAGTTGGGCATTTTCTTGCATTTTGGCTGAGTACAAGAAGAACGCCTTATATATGTTGTTACCACACTTTATTTGGACAAGGGTGTGACATCTTTTTGTTGTTGCTGTTGTTGTTCATGTCTAGGGCTGCTAAAATAGTTCCTTCGTTCTCTTTGTTGCAAGTTTTAGATATTTTTGCAAACAAATGCAGATCCAAACTCATCCTAGGGCTAGACATTTTTAAACCACACAAAAACATCTCGGACTGAAAACTGATAAATCACTGGCAATACTGAGCCAAAGCACCCATAAATCAAGTCTTTTCTGCACACAAATCAACCTCTCCATAGTTCATTTCCCTAAACCTCATTTAATCATGTTAATTTCTTAAACGATTACGTGCTTTTCAATCTGAAAATATTCAATTCATAACATCCATAAATATAGAAGACCAACTTGGAACATGACAAATGTAGTATTGTGCACGAAAAACTACAATGGATTACAAGTGAGGACCATATAACTTTACAACCCACGGTACAAGATATTCATAGATTTATTTCCTGAGGCACTGGCTCGAACTGAAACAAATTGGTTTAGATTTCCTAAACATACATCAGTAGCAGCAAGTCAATCTATTGTTTGTGGCATTTGTAAGTTCTTGCGCAGTAAAGACTGGTATGGGTTGGCTCTAAGTCATGGATTCGGGGTAATATATGATCTTCCTCTACAAATTTGTCTGATCCAATAATGTTCCAGTCTTTGTGGCAGTGATACATGTTTTTGTTCTCCTAGCTATTACACTGTCTCCATTTTCATCTTACCCTCTTACTCTAGAAAACCAATATGCTACAATTTTTAGAACACTCGTGTTTAGGGGTGGTAGAAATCCACCCGGGCACGAGAGTTGGTCGGGCTAGAGCTGAAGGTGCAGCTGGGCAGATCTGGGGAGGCCTTGAACGAAGCTGGGCAGATTTTCTGAAATTTGCCCGGATTGTTTATGCCCAAGGAAATTTGGGAAAACCTTGCCCGGCTTTTCAAATGGGAGATGCGGCCGAGTGTTTTTGGACTGGAGGATTATTTGTTTAGCTCGGAATTGCTTCAGATTTGGAGCGGGCTTTATACTAGTTCATTTTGAAGATATATGGGAATAAGAAGGTTTGGGCCCCGCCCATATATACAGATATGTATGTGAAATGCAGGTTCTGTGCGGCCAGATTTTTGGGCAAGGAAGTGGCGGCCGAATAGTGTTGATTTGGAATATTGAAATTGTTGCGGTCGAAGTCAGGTTGTAGGGTCTTGAAAGTTAAAGTCTAAAAAATATATATATATATATATATATATATATGAAATTTCGAGCTGTTGGCCCAGCCACATACATATATATTAGACTTCAATTTGCAAACTTCAATGTCCCCGGCCGACTTCAATTACTAAAGGCCCAGCCACATGGACATACCAGATTTCAAGTTGTTGGTATATATATAATATATATATATATATATTATAGACATATATACAAATTGTAAGGCCCAAGACGTTAGCCTAACTAAGCATGCATAGAAAAGTTGATTTTCATGCATGTGAAAGTCATGCTTGGTGACTTCAATAACCAAGGGCCCCTACGTGCAATTTAATGTATATACGCTTATATATACACAAATACATATATAAGGATTGAATTAGGTGTCTCGGCGGACCAATTTTAAGAATTCAAAGATCATGAAGGGCACCCTTATGTTACGCTAAGAGATTAAAGATCTTAGCTCAAGACACTGATTTGAGCCCAGATTTTCAGGGGATTACATGCACGTGACGGAGGGCCTCACAAGGAAAGAAATCAAGGGAGTTTTTATAGTAGCTCCGAGTGTTCCAAAACAAAGAAGAATCAAGCATGTCAGAATATCAATGCAATCCCACGGATTTAGGAGGCCTTGGAAGGAAAGAAGTTTTAAAGGAGTTGACCTTTGGCCATTCAATGGCCAGCCCATGGGCTGACGAGTGCCCTATATAAACCTTGCTCGATGAAGACATCAGACACACAACATCAGACAGACAAACCTATTTTTCGTCTCGCACTATTCTTTTCCTAGACTTAGGATTTTACTTTTCATGCACCTAATATAGCGAGTTCTTCCTTTTCTTAGTGTAAGTTTAAATTATCGTTCAATTTATATTTTCTTGTCATTTAAATTCAAGTTTATTTCAATTGCTTTACTTTTCATTGTTATCGCACTTCAATTAAGTTTAATTTCAAGTTCATTTTACTTTATTGTTCTTATCGCTTTCATTTCGTTCTTGCTTTATTTATCGCTTTGATTTATTTTATCGCACTTTAATTCTTGTATTTACGTTATTTATCTTTCGCACTTTATTTTACACATTTGTCTTTAAATTATATTTAAGTTTAAGCACATTTACTTTACGCACTTGTTCTCCATTTCATTACGTTTCACCTTTCATCTACATCTTCACCCACTCCACATCATTTGGTCGCTCACATAAAGCCTTGACCCCGAGGTAGTGAAAGAACCTAGGCCGTGAGGAGGTTCCTTGCTCGGCCGAATAATCGTTTGATTAAAGTTAGATCTCGGACGCAACACATCCATCTACTCACATTCCATTCAAGCCCAAATTCGAGGCTTGGTGGTGGCACGCCCCGCATCCAAAAGAAGAAGGACCAAAAGTTCCTTCCGTCGGCCACCCCGGCCGGAAAGAGGGAAACAACTCGCAAAGAAGAACGAATTCAAGAAGCTTATGGGTAATGCCAGCCAACAATTTTGCTCTGTTTCAAATTTAAAATTAGTGCGCAAATGCCATTTAGGATTGATGAAAAATGTAAAGAAGAATGAATTTTTGTTCTCTTCTTTTTGGTGGAGAGACCATATATGATAAGCTTGTACTTGATATATCAAATTATAAATTCAAGATTGATGATAAAATTAGTGGGAAACAAACGAGGGACCTTTTTGTTCTCTTATTTCTGCAAGCACACAACAAAGTTGCAATAGATATATGCTGATGAGATAGTTCTATTTTATGAGGAACGTTACCAGGAACAAGAATTCAACTGATTATCGCCCATCTCCATAAGGCGTTACCATCTGGATTTGATTTTGCATGCTCCTCTCATAATCTGCACTGATTAAAATACTACTATAACTACCAGCATCACCCTCACCTCTGATATCCACAAAGGAAGAGCTTGAAACAGGTGACCCAAGCAAGTAGTCGGTATCTTTCTGAGTTCGAGGGAAATTAGGCTTTCCTCCACTTGGATACAGTTCCATAGTTGGCACTAATCCATCGAGCTCTGCAGCTACTTCTTTCATGGACGGCCTTTCCTCTCCTCTTAGCCTTAAGCATCTTTTTGCCAGATCGGCCACTTTTGTGACTCTCTCAAAGTGTCCCTCCACTATTTCATCATCAAGAATTTGACCCAAGCGATCCGAGTCCAACAAGGAAACAAAGACTTTTGCTAGGTTTCTCTCTGCCTCAGGCTTTTCAAAACAAAGAGCCCTTTGGCTCGTGAGTAGCTCCACTAGGACAACTCCGAAACTATAGACGTCACTCTTTTCTGTTAGTATGTTTGACTGAAGATATTCAGGGTCTAAGTACCCGACTGTCCCTTGCACAAAAGTTGATAGTTTGTTTTCATCTTGATCAGGAACCAATCGTGAAGCTCCAAAATCGGATACTTTTGCCGTGTAGTTTTCGTCTAATAGTATATTTGTTGCTTTCACATCTCGGTGTATGATCGGGGTAGAAGTGGAGTAGTGCAAGTAAGCTAGTGCCTCTGCTGTATCTGATGCTATCTTCAATCGTAATGGCAATGAAAGGGCTGATGTTCCTTTGTTGTTTTTCCTATGAATGTGCTCATAAAGAGTGCCATGGGCGATGAACTCGTAAACCAATATTGGTGTTTGGGTCTCCAAACAACAACCTAGGAGTCTCACAACATTTTTATGGTGGATTTGAGAAAGAACAATCACCTCGTTAACAAATTGCCTACTCTCGGTAATTGGGGCACTTACTTTGGACTTCTTTATGGCAACCACTTGTTCATTTGACAGTATTCCTTTGTAAACAGTTCCATAGCCTCCTTCACCAATTTTTCCGCTTACATGATAATTGTTTGTGGCCTTTTTAAGTTCTTCTTCGGTAAAAATTCTGGCTGCTGTCCGAACAGATCCAGCATAACTGGCCAGCTCTTGCTTTAAAAATAAGCCACCATTATCTTCAAAATATTTTTGTTTGAGTTTGTTGAACTTTCTGTTCTTCATTTCCTGATATATACAAAAACTCGCAACCACTAAAACCAAGATGCTCAAAGGAATACCTGCAGAAATTAAAAATCATAGTCAAAGCTGATATTCATAATTTAATTATTACCAAAAGTCACTTTTGGTCCCTTAATTTTGCACTTCAACCACTTTTGACCATGTAGTTTAAATTCCATCAATTTTTCCGTTGTAGTTTCATAATTGTGCAATTTGAGGACAATTCTAATTTCCATCAAATTATTCTAATTTCTGTCATCCATTCAGGGTCAAAAATGGCAAAATGGCAAAATTTGAGGATTGTTCTTAAATTGCTACAATTACGAAACTACAATGGCAAAATTGACGAAATTGAAACTATATGGTCAAAAATGGTTGAAGTGTCAAACTACAGGGACCAAAAGTGACTTTTGACCTTTAATTATTTATGCTATTTTTATAGTATCCTCCGGTCGGGTCTCAAAACTATATTTCTAATTAAAAACAGAAATATATAGGGTATTAACAAATCTTCTAATAACTCTTCATTCATCAACTCATATTTAATAAACTAGATTAATAATATACCAGCCAACTATTTGTTAACTTTGAAATTAATGCTAACTATTTTGTAATGAACTCTCTATAGGTACCTTTTTTTTTTTCTCGTAATAAAATTTGTTTCCCTACAATTTTGTTTCAGAATCATGAATAATTTACCATGCATAGCATATACTGTTTGTGTGTTGTATGTTTTGTATGGCCAACGTGTTGAATTAATTGGCTATAAAATATATAGGATGCATGCTTATATCTAAAATAGCTAGCTGGTTGTACATACCCAACGTAATTTTCAATGAAATTGCAGAGGCAGATTTGATGCACGTAATTGCGTTCTGGTTTTTGTAGCCACTATTACATGAGCAAGAGTAATTTCCAGGTAGATTTTTGCACTTTCCGTTGTTACAAAGGGTCGAATTCAAAGCGCACTCATCAGTATCTGAAAGAAATAGGAAAAACACATATATAGATATATATCACATATCAATTAAGAAGAATCCCCAATTTTGAGCAACAACAATTAACTAGCACACGCACAAACATATGTTTATTGCAGTATACTAATTTTTCTCGTGTTGTGAGACTAGGATATTGTCAAACTCAGACTGTATGTGGTCAAGATTTTCAATTGGGATATATGTATTATATTATATGGGTTTGTATATAAAGATGGTACATATAATATACCTTGGCAACTATATGGGAGGTAAGGGTTCCCTTGGTATCCAGGCAAGCACCGGCAAAAGTAACCAGACGATGGAGATGTCTCGTCGATCATCCGGTCGACACACTTAGTAGTTTCGTTATGGCATGGATAATCCACTCTCTTTTGAGCTTCACTACATGACTCATTCCCAATTTCCCAATTGAGAATCATTGGAAGCCTATTATTGGATTTCAGTTGTTGAAAACTTGTCTCCGGGGAGAAATTGAACTGGCCCTCTTGCACAACAAAGGCGTAGCTGCAGGGGTTAAAGCCCTTAATAAATGTATGATTGTAATAGCTACTCAATTCCAGAGTCTGATTTTTGAGTTCGCTAGGGATGGAAGTTTGGCAGCACCCGATGCCAGAGCAAGAGTCCTTCTTAGCGCTGTCGAGGCTGTTACACAGCGACATGCATCCGGTGATGAACCTTTCTTCATCTGCACGGTAGCCTTTAAATAGTGCGTAAGTGTCGCAACCAATGGCGATGAACTTGTTTTTGGTACCGGATATTTTGTAAGGAGATACCCAGAGCTCAAAGTCTATGCTGTCAGTCGTTGGCACGCCCTGCTCGTCATAACAATCTCGGGCAGCTGACTGCTGTATTTGCAGCTCACCTTCCTCAAGGGATATGTTAGTAACAGGGAGATTACCTGTCATCAAATATGCAGTTGGGGGATTGGTAGAACTGGAACAATTGATAAAAAACTTATCGTCCTTGGACTCCTTGTAACAACCTACCTCCATGCCAAATGGAAATGGCACGGTCAGATTACCACACTGGGTTAGGCACCCTGGCCGGGTTTGAGCTGCTGCTTCAGCTGTAATTGCAGCCGCTAATGCAACCAATACTACAACCATCACCAAAGAGGGTTGCATAATAAGCCTACCCTTCCCTTGTAAGGCCATGGCCTAGTGCCCTAAGTTCCTACGAGTAATTGAAAGAGAGAGGAATGAATGGTTATGGTGGCTACGTAGACTACAAGTTGTATTGTTTACGTTGCAAGTAAAGAAAATGGTAGCAAGCCTGGCCTTTTTATAGATATGGAACGAATGAAGACTTGTATTGTATGCCGACATCTAAGTCGTCCATCTTATTATTTCCAACAAGTACTAAAATATCAAGCAAATACCGGGAGTGTCACATTCCTTTTTTATTTTATTAATTTTTTTCCGTTGAAACTGAGAGAATATGACATTATATGTAAAATATATACCTAAGTGAATATGATAGTCGAAGCCTAGTTGATGCCACTAGCGCTATTAATTAAATATAATTGATCAATCATTTAATTTTGTATGTCTTTGAGTAGCTAATATCACTTTCCTAATATGAAATGAAATTAAGATTGGAGATAGGGGCAGTAAAAAAACAGTTGGTTAAGGCGTAGAATTTTTCTTTGATTAATCCTATATATGTAGATTTATAAGTAACTACTTGTCCCCTTGACATAAATAAATTTAATTTAGTAAGTTGACCGAGAGCATAATATATATATAGTCGTGTGTTGTAGGTATGGACTGCTTCTTGCGACAACATCAATTTCATCTCTTTATTAGTTTTTTAGGATTATAATATATGTGGATGGAGAAATGACTCCTAACATATAAGGGACCATGGACCAAATACTTTTAAACGAGGATGTGACAAACGACAATTCTAGATCCAACGACTTATTCTACACATTTGAATTGAAAAGTGACGTATATATCCCAATTGATATGGATTGCTATTAAATGAACTATAAAATTAACTGAATAGACCCAAAAAAAAATAATATAAATAAGAGTAAATAGACCACACCCAGGGGGTATTGGTCAAAGACCTTCCGGTGCCTAAGTTAATTCAATTGGATCTTTGAAAAAAGATACGGCAATAGCTAAAATAGATAAGGTTTAATCTCACGGGGAGAGTTGGGTGGCCGGAGCCATGTGTGGTGGCACTTAGCCATGTGGGAGAGAGGAGAGATGGAATGGAAACGCTATAGAAAGAGAGGGGATTTTTGTCGGGTTTTGGAATTACTTTGAATGTCTTGTGTGATTATGTATTTATAGTCTCCTTGTTAACTAGAATTTTGGGAGAATAATCTTAATTTGATTAGGATTATGTCTCTTAATGTAATTTTTTCCAGCCCAACTCAACAAATTAGTTTTGAGCTCTATCCATGGTGGATTGAAGTCACAGTTGTTCTTAGTAAATAAAAATAAGAATAAATGAGCTTCAGTTCAGAGCGGGGCCCATATTTGAATCAATCAGAGAGGCTGGAGGCATATTAATTGGTGGAAACACTTAATGTAGCATTTATTTTAGCACAAAAACAAGTATTATTAGAGGATAGCAAGCTGGCTCAAGAGAGTCGTTGCTTCTTCCTGATCAGGTGGAATGGGTGTCTTGATCATTTTCCGGAGCCAAAATCTCCTCTATACCTTTCTCGGCTTTTTGGCTAAGATCAAGTAAGAAGCAAGATTTTTATTGTTTAAAAAAACATTTAAGTATAACTATTCCAAAAAATTAATAAAAATAGTTGAAAAATTAAAAAATTCTATCGCCTTTTCATCAAGCACGGCCAACATGAATGCATGTCCCAAATCATGTATATCACTTTTTAAATTGATGATAACTTTGGAAGAAGAAAAAGAATAATGATTCCTTTCCTTTTTTTTTTCTTTGAGGGCAGACCATATTATAAAGAAATTATGATGATTCGGAAAGTGTTAGAAATCAACGTTATATATAACTTGGACATTTTGAATACAAACCAGGCAATTACAGAAGTATTGCTTGCATTGCACACTTCTATTTTACGAGGCACTCACTCAAAATGTAACAAACTGAAATTCAAATCAACGACCATGATCGTAAGGCTTCACCATTTGGCCTTGGTCGTCTTGCAGTAGTGCTTGCAATTGAATCACTATCACCAACTTCACCTCTCACATCCAAAACGTAATTATAATAATTAGCAGCAGGTGACCCGAGCAAGTGGTCGGAATCTTTGGAAGACCGTTGGATATCATCAGCCTTTTCCCCAGCCGTATTCTTTCCCATAATTTGCACTAATCCCAGGAGCTCCACGGCTACTTCATTCATGGGAGGCCTTTCTTCACCTCTTAACGCTAAACATTTGTTTGCCAGATTGGCAACTTTTTCTACGATTGTCTCGAAATTATGTTCCTCCTTAACTAGGTCTGCATCAAGAATTTCAGCTAGCCGGCCCTCTTTCATTGCGCAAACAAAGACGTTTGCTAGGTTTTCTGCCTCATTTTTTTTCTTGATTATTGCCTTTTTGCCTGTGAGTAGCTCCGCTAGGACAACTCCAAAGCTATAAACATCACTCTTATCTGTTAGAATGTGTGACTGAAGATATTCAGGGTCCAAGTAACCAAACGTCCCTTGCACCAAAGTTGCTAGTTGATTTTGATCTTCCAGAACCAACCGTGAAGCCCCAAAGTCTGCTACTTTAGCCACATAATTCTTGTCCAATAGTATATTCATTGCTTTCACATCTCGGTGTATTATTGGATTAGAAATGGAGTGGTGCAAGTACGAGAGAGCTTCTGCAGTACCTGATGCTATCTTCAACCGCGATTCCAACGAAAGTTTTTCTTTTCCGTCTTTTCCATGAAGGTGATCATAAAGAGTGCCATTGGAGATGAACTCGTATACGAGAATAGGTGTTTGGGTCTCTAAACAACAACCAAGGAGCTTCACAACATTTTTATGGTTGATTTGAGATAGAAGAATCACCTCGTTAGCAAACTCCAAGCTGTCAGTAATTGGGGCACTGACTTTGGACATTTTTATGGCAACCTCTCTTTTATCTGCAGGCAATGTACCTTTGTAAACTAGTCCATACCCTCCTTCACCAATCTTTCTCTTTTCATCGTAATGGTCTGTCATCTTCTTCAGTTCTTCTTCAGAAAAGATTGAGGCTGTCTCTATGGATCCATTGTATCGAGTCAGTTGTTGTCGTAAAAGTAGGCCCCCATTCTGTTTAAAGAACTTTTCTTGTTGTTTCTTGAACTTTCTTCTCTTGACTCCGCAATATATCCAAAAGACTAAAACCAGTAAAACTAAGAAGCTCAGGCAGACACCTGCAAAATCCAAGTCAAACTTGCTTTTTATATATGACATGGCGGGACTATTATCACAATGAAATTGATTATTCAATTTTTTTTAAATTATATTATTACTGGTCAAATAAAAGCAGCTTATTGTTATTTTCTTAGACAAACGTGTTGACCTATTTATGAACAAGTGTATAACATGTACGCCTGTTAATTACAATACATATTATATGTAAATAGCAGCTAGCAATATGAAAATACTTAGCATACCCAATGAAATTTTGAGGGCAGTGTTCTTTGTTCCAGGTATGCAAGTCTTGGGGTCGTTGTTTCTGTACCCACTATTACATTTACAGTAGTAACTTCCATCTAGATTATGGCAAGTTCCATTGTCGCAGGGGTTTGGACTAGTCTCGCACTCATCAATATCTGAAACGGAAAGGAAAATAATCCCATGTCAAGCAATAAAATTGGGTAAGAATCAAGTTAATGATCAATAGTCTAGATTCACAATATGATGTTTCATATGTTGTGGCGATGTTGATGTATGAAATATTTGATTTTAAAAATAAAAAAAAGAAGAAAGCGTCATCAGTACCTTGGCAACCATCTGTGAGGTATGGATTCCCATGGTAGCCGTCCAAGCACTTGCAAATATAACCAGGCTTACCATGGATAATGGACCGGTCCACACACTTGCTATTTCCCTTGCATGAAGAATTATTGCTCTTTTCAACTACATCACACGGCTCATCCCCAACTTCCCAGTTTATGACCACCGGAAGCTGCTTGTTGTTGCTGAGCTGTTGAAAACTTGTATTGGGAGCATAAGTAAACTTGGAGTCTTCCACAAGGAAGGCGTAGTTGCACGGGTACTCCTCGTAGAACCATTTCGTTTCATTCCTGTTCTGCTCCCCAAAGGGAATCAGGGTCATCTCAAAGATTACCAATCCACCATCGAGGCCAGATTCGGTGCACGCAATGCCGGAGCAAGTGTCGGGAACTTTGCTGTTGCTTCCTAAAATAGGGTCGCATACCGCCACACTGTACCCCTGGGTAGTGTCTGCGATCTGCAAATCCAAAAGTGCAAAAGCTTCACAGCCAATGACAAACAATTTGTTCTTGGTTTCGGAGATGGTGTAAAGAGGAGGCAGCATCAGGTAATATACGCCGTTGCTGTTGCTGGGTATTCGAATACCACGGGAGTCATGACAGCTATAGGCTGCAACATGTGCTATTTGCAGCTCAGCCTCATCAAAGTAGAAGTTAGTAATGCTCAAGTTGTTTCTGGTCAAGTATGTTGGGTGTGTGCTAGCTTGGTTGCATGTGATGTTGAATTCGGGTCGGAGGTAACAGCCGTCACCTATGCCAAATGGGTAGGGGATTGTGAGATTACCGCATTTCTCTGGGCACCCGGGCTTGGCTTGAGGCAGCAGGGCTTGAGCTGCTGATGCTATTGGTGTAAATATTGCCGCCCCTAATAGCACAACCATAGAGAGTTGCACAATAATAAGCATGCTCCCAAGTAAGGCCATGGCTTTCACCACTTGATTTTTCCTTGTACTAAGAATTGGTTTAATGTTTTAGGGAGGGAATAAATAAATAAATAAATAAATGTCTTCCTGGTGTGTATGGATTTGGTAAATACTCGGTCAAATAAATAAATAAATAAATAATATTTTTCCTTCATGGGTCTTTTTCTTTCTTGATTGCTGGTACCGTGTAATGACCAAGTCATTAAACAAATAAATGACCAAGTCCACGCAATAATCAAGAAAATTAGAAATCGTGGACCTGATTAAGTCGGAATTAGTATAAATAAATGCAATAAAACATCCGAATCGATAAATAGTCAACAGGCGACGGCGGGGGCGAAGTGAAGTCAAGTAATTTTATTAGAGTTGGTTTCTTTTTTCTTTTAAAATTAGAAATAAGAATTGCTGAAAAGTTTTTGTGATGTTTAAATGAAGGACAAGGTTGACCGGTAAACCTCCAAGAACTTATCAACCTTTACTGGTTTCTAGAAAATTAAAAAAATGGTAGATTTGATTACGTAAGGGGTCATTTTTGTCAAAGGTATAATTTCTCAACTATATGTTTGTTGAATTATGAGTGAATAAACTGCTAACAAGCCATTTAACAAGTTGGTGGTCTTTTTCTCTGATCTCTCTCTAACCCTAGCAGAAAAACGAAAAAACCCCAGCGCCGCATCTTTTGGTTTTTGGGTGGGTGGGGGGTGGGTTGTATAATTATAAACAAAACATTTGAGCCATATGTGTCCTATATTTAATTGTTGGATCAGATTAATTAATTTGATTGAGCATAGCTGGACGTAACATAATCTAAGAACCAAGAGAGCCTTTAATAGCCCATTTTAGTATTGCCTCCCTTGTATATGTTGTTACAACTTAACACGTTGTTGGGACAAGTGTGTGACATTGGCAACGCAACACACACTACAGAAAAAAGTAACAAAGTCACTATTATTTGGTGACATTTGCTGGGTATGTATTAAAAAGCGCCAAAATATAAACAAAGAGAGAGAGAGTGTATTTCAAAAAGCTGGGCCCGAAGTCCAAAACCAAACAAATAATGGGCTCGTTACTGAGTCCAACTAAATATTTGGGCCCAAACAAAGAAAATCCAATTTCTCTCTCACATATTCTTTTCCTATTCAAAACGAACCGTTTTCAACTTTTTATTAGATTTTTTCTTTTATTCTTTTGAATCAATTCCTCTCCAGAACTTGGAAGGGGAAAATTGCTGCATCCTGTTCGAGGGTTTCTGGCCTGCGAGTTTCAGTGGTTAATCTCTCAGGTAAATTCTCATTTTGAATATTGAGCATCTTAATTTAGTGAAGTTGAATATCAATTTCAATTAAAATTGGACGTTCTGGAAATTATTTATATGTCCCATTGCTAAAGTCACCATCTAATTAGATAATTAGATGATAAGTTAATGGAGGAATTTCATCTGTGTCTGGACCAATATTAGGATACAAGAAGGTAGGGGTTATAAATTAGCACTGAAATACTACTGTCAAGAGGAAAGTTGATCCCTTTGAACAGATTTTTTTTTTTTTTGGGTGATAGTATTTGTGCTGTACTTTAAGCTATCGTTCATGAATTTAGTTTTGTTTTAGAGGCCCTTAATTTTTCTTTTTCTGGAAGTTCCCTAGTTAAACATTGGAGTACCATTGTCAATCTTTTTCACATTTTAATAGAGTTTCAGTATGTTTTTGATATATTTTAAACTTGGTTTTGAATATTGTGGGTATGAGATTGTATGGGCTCCAGCCTCCACTTGTGTTGTGTCGTTGCTAATTGGGTTTTGTGGAAACTTCGATCCTATGGTTCAATCTTTAGCATTTTAATTCAATGAAGTTGAGTTTCAATTTCAGTCAAGTTGGACGTTTCGAAAATGACCTTCTTGAAAGTCATCTTCTTGGTTGAATGGAAATAGAGATAAAAGAAGCTAGGGGTTATGACTTAGCACTGAAGTATTGTGAAGAGGAACGTTGCTCCCTATGAACAATTAAAATTTGGTGATAGTATTTGTGCTTCACTTTAAGTTATCTTACTTGAATTTAGTTTTAGAGACCCTTAATTCTGCCCTTTTTTGAAGTTCCCTGGTTCAATATTGGATTACCCAATATCAGTTTTGTTCACATGTTAATTGGAGTTTAAGAATGTTTGATGAAATGAAGAAGTTTATTCCCTAATATAGTTTTTGGATGACCTCTTGGCTCTTTTAGTTTGATGATTGGTATTTCAATTATTTTGTTATTGGATCTACATGCCTTTGTCATTTAGGAAACATGAAATTAATCATATCTTGGCGACCTATATATTTGAAAGTTTATGCCAAGAGTTGCCACTGGTTGCATGAAAGGGGAAGAACATGGCATTAAGTGTCATTGGCTGAGAAGGGGGAGGGATATTAGTTGTGTATTGTGGGGGACAAATCAAATGTAACACCCCCGACTCCAAATTTATTTCCTACTTTAATCTATTTAAATGAAATTAAGAATTAACCCTTGGGGCAGTGACTGGTATTTTTGGGTAGGTCGTACTGAGATGAATTCGTAGACACGCGGTAGGCTTGAATCGGAGTTGTAACGAAGATTTGGCGACCAAAATAAGTTCAGTGGCGCTACCGTAAATATTTCGAAAGAGTTAAGAGTAAAAATCTGATTTTTTTTACTTTCTACCTCTCTCTCCACGCGCACAATTCTCTCTCCTTTCTCTCTCCCCGACCTGATCTCTCCCTCGCCCTTCGTTTTTTTCACAGCTGCCACCCTCCAATGGTTTTCCCTTGTAGCAAGGGATTGTAATTAAGAGACTTGCGTCTCGAATGAGTCGAACCTAAAATAATAAAACTCCATTAATTAATTAGTGGTGGTGAAATTATGTTGGGAGATTCACATTTTCCTTCAACACTCTTATGAATGCTGCTGGGTCGGTAAAGTTAAACAGACAAATTCACGATGGTACTTACATTTTTGTTTTTGTTTTTTTTGTTTTTTTGGCTGCTTAGACCCTTGAGGGGTTTTCTTTTTCTCTGTTTGGTTGCTGAGAAAACTGAGTAGAAAAGGAAAAGAAAGCGAAATCTGATCAACAATGTGAGAGAGAATGATATATTAATGCTTTGGTCAGTGGGTTGGAATCTGCAAGTCCTTGCTATGGTGAGAGAGTGATTAACAATGTTGATTATTGAAGAAGGGTGATTAAAATCTAACTCTATTGGTGAAGAAAGGGTCTTATATATTCTTGTTTTCTTGGTGAAGAAAGGGCTATTAAATGACAAGGGTGTGACATCTTTTTGTTGTTGCTGTTGTTGTTCATGTCTAGGGCTTCTAAAATAGTTCCTTTGTTCTCTTTGTTGGAAGTTTTAGATATTTTTGCAAACAAATGCAGATCCAAACTCATCCTAACTAGACATTTTTAAACCGCCCAAAGACATCTCGAACTGAAAAGTGACAAATTCCCAACTGATATATCAAGTCTCTTCTGCACGTAAATCAACCTTTCTCCATAGTGCATTTCCCTAATTCTCAATCTCTCCAGCTTAAATAATTACTACATCTAAACCTCATTTAATCATGTTAACTTCTTAAACGATTACATGCTTTTCAATCTGAAAATCTTCAATTCATAACATCCATAAATATAGAAGACCAACTTGGAACATGACAAATGTAGTATTATGCACGAAAAACTACAGTGGATTACACAAGTAAGGACCATATAACTTTACAACCCACGGTACACGATATTAACATAGATTTATTTCCTAAGGCACTGGTTCGAACTGAAACAAACTAATATTGGTTTAGATTTCCTAAACATACATCAGTAGCAGCAAGTCAATCTACTGTTTGTGGCATTTGTAAGTTCTTACGCAGTAAAGACTGGTATGGGGTGGCTCTAAGTCATGGATTATGGGTTATATATGATCTTCCTCTACAAATTTGTCTGATCCAATAATGTTCCAGTCTTTGTGGCAGTGATACATGTTTTTGTTCTCCTAGCTATTACCCTGTCTCCATTTTCATCTTACCCTCTTACTCTAGAAAACCAATATGCTACAATTTTTAGAACACTCGCAAAGAAGAACAAATTCAAGAAGCTTACGGGTAATGCCAGCCAACAACATTGCTCTGTTTCAAATTTAAAATTTACTGCGAAAATGCCATTTAGGATTTATGAAAAATGTAAAGAAGAATGAATTTTATTTTCTTCTTTTTGGTGGGGAGACCATAAAGCTTAATATGATAAGCTTGCACTTGATATATCAAATTGTAAATTCAAGATTGATGATAAAATTAGTGGGAAACAAACGAGGAACAACAATACACCAGGAACAAACAAAGTTCAAGATTGATGAATTTTATTTTCTTCTTTTTGTTCTCTTATTTCAGCAAGCACAAGAACAAGAAGTTCTATTTTATGAGGAACATTACCAGGAACAAGAATTCAACTGATTATCGCCCATCTCCATAAGGCGTTACCATCTGGATTTGATTTTGCATGCTCCTCTCATAATCGGCACTGATTAAAATACTACTATAACTACCAGCATCACCCTCCCCTCTGATATCCACAAAGGAAGAGCTTGAAACAGGTGACCCAAGCAAGTAGTCGGTATCTTTCTGAGTTCGAGGGAAACTAGGCTTTCCTCCACTTGGATACAGTTCCATAGTTGGCACTAATCCATCGAGCTCTGCAGCTACTTCTTTCATGGACGGCCTTTCTTCCCCTCTTAGCCTTAAGCATCTTTTTGCCAGATCGGCCACTTTTGTGACTCTCTCAAAGTGTCCCTCCACTATTTCATGATCAAGAATTTGACCCAAGCGATCCGAGTCCAACAAGGAAACAAAGACTTTTGCTAGGTTTCTCTCTGCCTCGGGCTTTTCAAAACAAAGAGCCCTTTGGCTTGTGAGTAGCTCCACTAGGACAACTCCGAAACTATAGACGTCACTCTTTTCTGTTAGTATGTTTGACTGAAGATATTCAGGGTCTAAGTATCCGACTGTCCCTTGCACAAAAGTTGATAGTTTGTCTTCATCTTGATCAGGAACCAATCGTGAAGCTCCAAAATCAGATACTTTTGCCGTGTAGTTTTCGTCTAATAGTATATTTGTTGCTTTCACATCTCGGTGTATGATCGGGGTAGAAGTGGAGTAGTGCAAGTAAGCTAGTGCCTCTGCTGTATCTGATGCTATCTTCAATCGTAATGGCAATGAAAGGGGTGATGTTCCTTCGTTGTTTTTCCTATGAATGTGCTCATAAAGAGTGCCATGGGCGATGAACTCGTAAACCAATATTGGTGTTTGGGTCTCCAAACAACAACCTAGGAGTCTCACAACATTTTTATGGTGGATTTGAGAAAGAACAATCACCTCGTTAACAAATTGCCTACTCTCGGTAATTGGGGCACTAACTTTGGACTTCTTTATGGCAACCACTTGTTCATTTGACAGTATTCCTTTGTAAACAGTTCCATAGCCTCCTTCACCAATTTTTCTGCTTACATGATAATTGTTTGTGGCCTTTTTAAGTTCTTCTTCAGTAAAAATTCTGGCTGCTGTCCGAACAGATCCAGCATAACTGGCCAGCTCTTGCTTTAAAAATAAGCCACCATTATCTTCAAAGTATTTTTGTTTGAGTTTGTTGAACTTTCTGTTCTTCATTTCTTGATATATACAAAAACTCGCAACCACTAAAACCAAGATGCTCAAAGGAATACCTGCAGAAATTAAAAATCACCAAGATGGTCAAAGCTGATATTCGTAATTTAATTATCACCAAAAGTCACTTTTGGTCCCCGTAATTTTGCACTTTAATCACTTTTGACCATGTAGTTTCAATTCCATCAATTTTTCCATTGTAGTTTCATAATTGTAGTAATTTGAGGACAATTCCAATTTCCATCAAATTATTCTAATTTCTGTCATCTATTCAAGGTCAAAAAATGGCAAAATGGCAAAATATGTGGATTGTTCTTAAATTGCTACAATTAAGAAACTATAATGGCAAAACTGATGAACTTGAAACTAGAGGGTCAAAAATGGTTGAAGTGTCAAACCACAGGGACCAAAAGTGACTTTTGATATTTAATTATTTATGTTATTGACAGGACCTGCCCCGAATTTCCCGAAACCCGAGACGAATCCTGTGGAAACCCCGGCATCACACCCATGCCGGGCTCACTCACTAAAATGTAGCCTCCTTTTTTAAAAGGAGTAAGGGCACAAGACTTTCTGCCGAAAATTCGGCAAAGTCTCCCCTGTAAATCGGACTTTCCCCAAATTTAAACCTGCATAAAACACATTTAATATTACCAACTGGCAACATGCACAAGATAATTTCATGCAATTCACATAAATGGCCTCCGGCCTTCCGATAATTCAAAGCAAACTACCAACACATTCCTTAAGTTAAATAATAACTTCAAACACACTGATGAAAGCCAAAAGTAATTTGTATCCTTTAACTTTCCCAACTATCCAATATGCGAGGTTTTAACCTCCTAAAGCCAACACAAAAAGTTTAAGGTCTCATCCCAAATCATGCAACTATCCAAACGGGTCTTGCCCTAATTCAATCACAATGCACTAACACCACCCTCCCGTAGTCAACGGGAGTATGAACAATTATCTAATCACATCTCGGTTTCATCCAAGTTTCAGGACCAAAGACAAGGTCAGAACCACACTCAACAAAACCACCTAAGTAAAGTCTAGCCCGCGGCTGCACCTAGGCGCTATCCTAGGCTGCCTACGTACCCTTACTAAGGGATCAAGCCACACGTAGGTCTTTCACTAAAACCCTTTACTTTAAATCACAACTCACCAAATACTCACAAAATCTCCCCATATGCCGGTACTACCAACGCCACATATGGGGTCTGTCAACACGCCAGCTACTCCTACGACACGTGCGACCTCACAAGCATATCACATAATCCCCTCATATGCCGGTACTACCAACACCACATATGGGGTCTGTCAACACGCCAGCTACTCCTACGACACGTGCGACCTCACAAGCATATCACATAATCCCCTCATATGCCGGTACTACCAACGCCACATATGGGGTCTGTCAACACGCCAGCTACTCCTACGACACGTGCGACCTCACAAGCATATCACATAATCCCCTTATATGCCGGTACTACCAACGCCATATATGGGGTCTGTCTACACTCCGGCTACTCCTACGACACGTGCGACCTCAACACAGTATTACCATATCCCCCATATGCCGGTACTACCAACGTCACATATGAGGTCTGTCAACACGCCAGCTATTCCTACGACACGTGCGACCTCAACACAGTATCACATGACGGTACTTACAAAGTGTAATCAATACCCGGGGAGGTACATAGGGTAGTACGTATAGCACTTCAAACTGACATTCTAAACTCTTTTTATACCTTTATATATACACAAAAATATAAATTAATTTCTATTGTTGTATAAACCTCAACAACAATCTAGCATCCGATAATCCCCCAATTAAAAACAATGAACTAATATCCTAATCCCATATAACCAACATACAATCAAGACCTGTCACTACGGTCATTTTAATCTTCTAGGAAGGTAACACCACCTAGGAAGTCTCACGGTCAACCTAGGGTCAAACTACCCAACCTTGGTCAAACGGGCCCACGGGGTCCACGACCTCCAAATTCTGATCTGAAAGTTCCTATAGGTTCTACAAGGTCTAGGACACATGTCCTGCAAGTTTGGTCCAGATCGGACGGTCGGATCGCTCACAATCGCACGATCAGACGGGTACTAAAACCCTAGCCCTAGGGTTGGCATTTCCGGAGTATCCGGGACTCCGTTTTACGATCCGTTGAATCCTACACGATTCTAAGGATGTCTAAATTAACATATTATCAATTCAGGACCATCCAACGGTCCAAACCTAGCGAACCCAGATAACGTGCAATATGCGATATCCGTTCGGGACTCTAAGGGTATCCAAATTGGGATCCGAGCACACCTACGCACTCGTGACAACCTGAGGATCCCATTGGGACAAAAATGCCCATCAGCTACAGTGCCCATGTGCCGCCACACGCACTGGCAGCACGTGGGTGTCCAAAGCGATTATGCTTCGCCGGAAAATCTCAAAATTCCGGCTCAAGACTCCTACCCTAGGTGTAACACCCTATTTGGAGCCACTTTTGTTCTTGGGCATACCCCAAAAACTGACCGGAAGTGGCCGGAATCGCTATCCCGAAATCGGCCGAATTTCAATTCGTAAATCGAGTTGCCTACGCTACAAATTGATCAATTCCTACCCAACAGGCAGCTAGAGCTCGGAAAATAAGTAAGAAACCATACCTCACTCGTCAGGATTGGTGGCCGAAAGAGGAAGATCGGAGCCAGCGAATTTCGAGCGACAACCGGCCTGAAAATCACCTTTTTCCGGCTGCTGGAGCGATAGCCGATGTCGGGGAATGGCTGGGTCGTGACGCCAGGGCTGAGCCGGTCCTTTTGGCACCGGTCCTGTTCGCAGCTGTGGCCGGTGGCCGGATTTTCGAATAGAGAGAGAGAGGTGTTGTCGGGGAGAGAGAGAGAGATGTGCGGGAGGAGAGAGAGAGAGAGAGAGAGAGAGAGAGAGAGAGAGAGAGAGAGAGAGAGAGAGAGAGAGAGAGAGAGAGAGAGAGAGAAATCAGGTTTTATCAAACCCTTTTCTCCAAAATTACGATTATGCCACTGAGGGTATTTTGATCGTATCTCTCTCGTTACGACTCCGATTCGAGCCCACTACGTGTCTACGGACTCATCTCGCCGTGCTCTATGCAACGCACAGTCGGAATTCCCAAATTCATTCCCGGTGAAAAAGTCAACTTTAAATCTAATAAAATATTTCGTGAGTAACATTGTCTTTTTCTTTAATTATTTAGTATTTAAATATTATTTTAGGACCGGGTCGTTACAGTTATTCTTATAGTAGCTTGGGGTTGGATGTCAAAACTATATTTCTAATTAAAAACATAAATAATAAGGTATTAACAGATCTTCTAATAACTCTTCATTCATCAACTCATATTTAATAAACTAGGTTAATATTATACCAGCCAACTATTTGTTAACTTTGAATTAATGCTAACTATTTTGTAATTAATTGCTACAATTACGAAATTACAATGGCAAAATTGACGAAATTGAAACTATAGGGTCAAAAATAGTTGAAGTGCAAATTACAGGGACCAAAAGTGACTTTTGACCTTTAATTATTTATGTTATTCTTATAGTATCCTGGGGTCGGATGTCAAAACTATATTTCTAATTAAAAACAGAAATATACAGGGTATTAACAAATCTTCCAATAACTCTTCATTCATCAACTCATATTTAATAAACTAGATTAATAATATACCAGCCAACTATTTGTTAACTTTGAAAGTAATGCTAACTATTTTGTAATGAACTCTCCATAGGTACCTCTTTTTTTTTTTCCCTCGTAATAAAATTTGTTTCCCTACTATTTTGTTTCAGAATCATGAATAATTTACCATGCATAGCATATAATGTTTGTGTGTTGTATGTTTTGTATGGCCAACGTGTTGAATTAATTGGCTATAAAATATATAGGATGCATGCTTATATCTAAAATAGCAAGCTGGTTATACATACCCAACGTAATTTTCAATGAAATTGCAGATTTGATGCACGTAATTGCGTCCTGGTTTTTGTAGCCACTATTACATGAGCAAGAGTAATTTCCAGGTAGATTTTTGCACTTTCCATTGTTACAAAGGTTCGAATTCAAAGCGCACTCATCAGTATCTGAAAGAAATAGGAAAAACACATATATAGATATATATCAAGTATCAATTAAGAAGAATCCCCAATTTTGAGCAACAATAGTTAACTTGCACACGCACAAACATATGTTTATTGCAGTATACTAATTTTTCTCGTGTTGTGAGACTAGGATATTGTCAAACTCAGACTGTGTTTATTGCACTGAATCGCATACCTTGGCAACCATCTGGGTGGTATGGATTCCCATGGTAACCTGGCTTGCACTTGCAAGTGTAACCTGCAGACCCATTACATACGCTATTTCCCTGGCATGCCAAATCGTCCCTCTTCTTAGCTGCATCACATGACTGATTCCCAATTTCCCAATTAAGAGCCGCCGGAAGCAAGCTTGTGTTGTTGAGCTGTTGAAAATTTATACCATTGAATTCGAACTGGCCATCTTGCACAATAAACGCGTAGCTGCAGGGGTTGAAGTCCCAAATACCCGTGTGATTACTAAAGCTTTTCAACGTGACCGTCTGATTCTTTAGCCCTCCAGGGATTGAAGTTTGGCAGCAACCAACGCCAGAGCAAGTGTTCTGCTCGTCAACAGCGTTGCCTAGACTATCACATATGGACAAGCACCCCGTCGTGAACTTCTGGTCTTCTCTGTAGCCGCTGAAAAACGCGTAAGTGTCGCAGCCAAGGACGTAGAACTTGTTCTTGGTATGAGAGATGGTGTAGGGAGGAGGCACCCACAGCCTGGGGGCGTTGCTTCCAGTCGGGTTGCCCTGAGCGTCGTAACAGTTTTCGGCAACGTACTGAAGTATTTGGAGCTCACCCTCCTCAATGGAAAAGTTGGTGATTATGATATTGCTTGTCAACAAGATTGCTTTTGGGGGCTGGGAGGATTGGTTGCAACTGATGTTGAATTCGGGTTGGAGGTAGCAGCCAGGGCCTATGCCAAAGGGATATGGGATTGCGAGATTGCCACAATGGTCTTGGCAGCCACGGAGGGCTTGAGCTGCTGTTGGAATTGGAGTTGCTAATAATAATATCACAACCAAATCCGCCACCACCAAAGAGAGTTGAAGAATAAGTAGCATCCTCATATATGCTACAAATTGTGTTTATGTTTTGGGATGGTTTTTGAGTGTGAAGAAAACAGCCAACAACCCTGGTTATTGAATGGTTATGGTAGCTACGTATACTACAAGTTGTATTGTTTACGTTGCAAGTGAAGAAACTGGTAGCAAGCCTGGCCTTTTTATAGATATGGAACGAATGAAGACTTGTATTGTACGCCGACATCTAAGTCGTCCATCTTATTATTTCCAACAAGTAGTAGCATGGACCACCTTCTTGGAGAAATATCCTAATATGAAATGAAATTTTAAGATTGGAAATAGTGGCAGTAAAAAAACAGTTGGTTAAGGCGTAGAATTTTTCTTTGATTAATCCTATATATGTAGATTTATAAGTAACTGCTTGTCCCCTTGACATAAATAAATTTAATTTAGTAAGTTGACCGAGAGCATAACATATATAGTTGTGTGTGTTGTAGCCTGTAGGCATGGATTGCTTCTTGCAACAACATCTATTTTATCTCTTTATTACTTTATTAGGATTATAATATATGCGGATGGAGAAATGACTCCGTAACTCCGTACATATAAGGGACAAATACTTTTAAACGAGGATGTGACAAACAACAATTCTAGATCCAACGACTTATTCTACACATTTGCAATTAAAGTTTAAAAATAATAATAATAAAACATACAAATCACCTTGAATTGAAAAGTAACATATATATATCCCAATCAATGTCTAAAATATTGATAATATCGGAAATATCAGTGTTCTAAAAACACGAAAATTTCTAGTTCCCGTTTTTCTATGTTGAAGTCGTCTGTATAATTTCCAATTTCTTACCAAGTGGAACTTTGAAAAGGATATATGCATGTCAAATTCTTGTACAGTAAAGACTGGTGCGCATGGC
The DNA here is from genome assembly GCA_020226455.1 of Prunus salicina. Classification (NCBI taxonomy): domain Eukaryota; kingdom Viridiplantae; phylum Streptophyta; class Magnoliopsida; order Rosales; family Rosaceae; genus Prunus; species Prunus salicina. The sequence goes on along the minus strand of CM035345.1, from coordinate 25,157,694 downwards.
ATTGGCCCATCGAGAGTCATATGGCGGGTTCCAATTTAATGTTGCAGTCCATGGCCACATGCCGTGGAAAATTTATGCATTGATTGTGTCTATTTTTTGGACGATGCATGGTCCATGGAAATGGAATTTGAATGTTGATTGAGAGATTTTTCAAATAAGCTTATTTAAGGGATACCTTTATAGGGCCCACTCTGAGCTGTATTTCACTAATCTAAACAATCTATGTTTTAGATAATCATTCAAAGATCATCTTTACAAAAAATCACTTGAATCCGATATCGTTTGATCACTCAATTGTGTTATTGAAATTTTAGTACTTTCTTGAAGCATGTGTTCATTGATTTTGTAGAATACAATTAGATGTCGAAACAATTTTCGATTTGTCTAATTTTAGTGACGCCAAATGGGTATGGAATTATGACATCTCCGCACTTGTCCTGCTAGTTTGGTAGAGCTAATTGAGCTGCTGTAGCCGCCGTTGCAGCCATTACCAAGGAGACTTGCATAATAAGCATCCTCTCATGTAAGAATGGCATGGCATACTATATCTACAACTTAATTCCGTGTAGTATGGTTTATAGTTTACAAAACTATATGTTTGTTGAATTATGAGTGGATAAACTGCTAACAAGCCTGGCGTTTTGTAGGCATATTATCCATGTAAGGAATGAGGACTGGCAGGGTCACACCGTGGCTGAGGGGGCTAGCCTAGAGGATGTCCTCATCTTTACTAATTTGTCCGTTGATGCAAATGTCCCATTCTCGTTTTTCTATGTTGAAGGCGTCTGTATTATATCCAATTACCAAGTGGAACTTTGAAAAGGACATATGCATGTCAAATTCTTGTGCAGTAAAGACTGGTACCCATGGCATTGGCCCATCGAGAGTCATATGGCGGGTTCCAATTTAATGCTGCAGTCCATGGCCACATGCCGTGGAAAATTTACGCATTGATTGTGTCTATTTTTTGGACGATGCATGGTCCTTGGAGATGGCATTAACATCTGGATTTGCATGCTGGTACCGTGTAATGACCAAGTCATTAAACAAATAAATGACCAAGTCCATGCAATAATCAAGAAAGTTCAAAATCGTGGACTTGATTAAGTCCGAATGGTGACTTCAAATCAAACCCTACCAACGACTCTGAAGTCAAAAAAAAGACAAAGAAAAAGATAATTAAAAACAAAACATTTGAGCCATATGTGTGGCGTGGCTTTGGTGGCATATATGTGTGTTTGCCAACAAGAGTCATTCTATAGTGAGGGTTTTAACTATGGTACTTAGGTAAGGTCTTATATCTTAACCGTTGGATCAGACTAACTAATTTGATTGAGTATAGCTAGACATTACAGAATCTAAGAACCAAAAGAGCCTTAACAGCCCATTTTAGTATTGCCTCCCTTGTATATGTTGTTACAACTTAACACGTTGTTGGGACATGTGTGTGACATTGGCATCACAACACACACTACAGAAAAAAGTAGCAATAGTCACTATTATTTGGTGACATTTGCTGGGAATGTATTAAAAAGCACCAAAATATAAACAAAGAGAGAAAGAGTCTGTATTTCAAAAAGCTGGGCCCAAAGTCCAAAACCAAACAAATAATGGGCTCGTTACCGAGTCCAACTAGATATTTGGGTCCAAACAAAGAAAATCCAATTTCTCTCTCACATATTATTTTCCTATTCAAAACGAACCGTTTTCAACTTTTTATGGGGAAAATTGCGAGCATCCTGTTCGAGGGTTTCTGGCCTGTGAGTTTCAACGGTTAATCTCTTAGGTAAAATGTCATTTTGAATATTGAGCATCTTAATTCAGTGAAGTTGAATATCAATTTCAATTAAAATTGAAATTATTTATATGTGACAGGATCCGCCCCGAATTCCTCGGAACCCGAGATGAATCCTGTGGAATTCCCGACATCATCCCGATGTCGGGCTCACTCACTAAAACTGTAACCTCCTTTTTCAAAAAGGAGTAGGGGCACGAGACTTTCTGCCGAAATTTCGGCAGAGTCTCCCCTGTAAATTGAACATTCCCCAAAATTTCCACCTGCATAAAACACATTTTTATAACCCAACCAGCAGCATGCATAATATAATTTCATGCAATTCAATTAATCGGCCTCCGACCTTCACATAACATAAATTAACTTCCCAAATATCTAACATATGAGGTTTTAACCTCCTAACACAAACGCAAGTAGTTTAGGGCCTTAGCCTAAATCGTGCAACAATCCAAAAAGGATTTCAAACCTAACTGAACCACAATCACACTCACTTAGTCCACTGAACAAGCCTCAATTCAACCAAGTTTCAGGACCAACAACAAGGTCAGGTTTAACTAGCGGCTGCACCCAGACACTACCCTAGGCTGCCTATGTACCCTTACTAAGGGATCAAGCCACACGTAGTTCTTTCACTTAAACTCTTTACTTTACGACACAACTCACCAACCACAATCTTTAATTTATCTCCCTAATACTCACAATATCTCCCCATACGCTGGAACTACCCACGCCACGTATGGGGCCTGTTCGCACACCGGATAATCCTACGACACGTGGGACCTCATCATCATATCATAGTATGTCCCCATATGCTGATACTACCAACGTCACGTATGAGGTCTGTCAACACGCCGGCTACTCCTACGACACGTTCGACCTCAACACAATATCACATGGTGGTACTTACAGTGTAATCAATATCCTGGGTGCTACATAGGGTAATGCGTATAGCACTTCAAACTGACAATCCAAACTCTTTTTATACCTTTATAATTACATATAAATATATATATATATATCTTAATTTCTAATATTGTATCAACCTCAACAATAATCTAGCATCCGATAATCCCCCAATTAAAATAATATAATATATTAAAATCCTAAATCCACAAAACTCAACAACGCTCAAGGCCTGTCATTAAGGTTATTATAATCCTCCTGGGATGGTAAAACTACCTCGGAAGACTCACGGTCAACCAAGGGTTTACTACCCAAACTTGGTCAACCTGGCCCACGAGGTCTATGACCTCCAAATTCTGATATGAAAGTTCCTATAGGTTCTACAAGGTCTAGAACACATGTCCTGCAAGTTTGGTCCAGATCGGACGGTCGGATTGCTCACGATCGCACGATTGGACGATTACTATAACCCTAGCCCTAGGGTTGGCATTTCCGGAATATCCGGGACTCGGTGTTACAATCCGTCAAATCCTGCACGATTCTAAGGATGCCTAGATTAACATATTATAAACTCAGGACCATCCAACGGTCCAAACTTAGCGAACCCGGATAACAGTATCCAAATTGAAATCCGAGCACACTTACGCGCTCATGAGGACCAGGAGGTCATTTTAGGACTGAATGTGGTCCCCACCCTATTGCCCACACGCCGCCACAAGCACCGGCAGCGCGTGGGTGGCTTGATCAATTTCCGGCGGTCGGAAAAACTTTAAACCGCCAGCCCAAATTCCTACCCTAGGTGTAACACCCTATTTGGAACCACTTTTGTTCTTGGGCCTACCCCAAAAAGTGGCCGGAACGGAGGCCGAAAATCGGCAAAACTTCCATCGCTTAATCGATCTCCAAAACGCAGAAATCTCTCAAATCTAACACAACAGGCAGCAAGAACAGCTCGAGAGGTTCAAGATCCATACCTGGATCGTCGAAAATGGTGGCCGGACGATGACGAAAGAAGCCGACGAAGTTTCTGGAAAAATCGGCGTGTTTCTCCTCGTTTTCCGGCGAAATCATGGTGGCTGGCGGCGGGACCTGGCTGGGGTTGGAAGAGGACGGCAGCCCGGTCATTTTGGTCCCAGCCTCGTCAACTTTGGTGGCCGGATGAGAGAACGGCCAGCCAAAACGTGGCCAGCTGTGGTGGTCATCGCGAGAGAGAGGAAAGAGAGAGGGACTGCGTGGAGGAGAGAGAGAGAGAGCTGAGGGCTTTTCGGACTTTTAACAAACCCTTTCGCATTATTTACGATTATGCCACTGATGATGTTTTGCTTAGGGGTGGGCACGGTACAGTATGTTACGGTATTGAGCCCGTATCGCTACCGATACCGGAAATTTAAATCGGTATGGTATGGTATGAGATTATGGTTTGTCAAAATTGATATCGTACCATACCGTGCTAAATCGGTATCGGTACCATTTCGGTACCAAAATGACAACTAAAAAATGAACCAATTCAATATTCAACATATTCATTCACCAAAATAAGTGATGCCTAAGTTACAAATTCAAAGATTCAACATATTCAATATCCAAATCCTAATCAACATATTCAATATCAATCAACATATTCAATATCCAAATCAACCAAATCAATATTTATCAACATATTCATCAAATCCAAATGGTTAAAACTCATGCCTTATGGCTTACAAACCAAAATAGTTCAAATCCAAATGGTGAAGGAGAATTTTCGAGTCCTATGCAGCTCCATACCCAATAACAAAGCTCAGTCAATTTTTATGACGCATACATGGAAATTTATGCTAATACAATCAATGAAAGAAACCATATACATGAAACAGCTTTTAATTATCAAATGAATCAAAAATTATATTTTAGTACTATTCGGTACGGTACGGTATTGACCGGTACCAAAATCTTGATACCGCTACCATACCATACTCTATTGGTACGGTACGGAATATCTCCCCATACCAAATAAAACGGTATGGTTAGGGTATGGTTTCGGTATTTCGGTTTAAGATGCCCACCCCTAGTTTTGCTTGTAACTTCTTCGTTACAACTCCGATTCAAGCCCATTATGTGTCTATGAACTCATCTCGCCGTGCTCTACGCAATGGTACTGTCGAAATTCCCAAATTCCTTCCCGGTCAAAAAGTCAACTTTAAACCTAATAAAATATTCCATGGGCAAAATGGTCTTTTATTTGAATAAAATAATATTTACCGATTTATTTAGGACCGGGTCGTTACAATATGTCCCATTGCTAAAGTCACCATCTAATTAGCTAATTAGATTATAAGTTAATGGAGGAATTTCATCTGTGTCTGGACCAATATTAGGATGCAAGAAGGTAGGGGTTATAAATCAGCCCTGAAATACTACTGTGAGGAGGAAAGTTGATCCCTTTGAACAGATTTTTTTTTGGGTGATAGTATTTGTGCTGCACTTTAAGCTATCGTTCATGAATTTAGTTTTGTTTTAGAGACCCTTAATTTTTCCCTTTTTGGAAGTTCCCTAGTTAAACTTTGGAGCCATTTTCTTCACATTTTAATAGAGTTTCAGTATGTTTTTGATATATTTTAAACTTGGTTTTGGATATTGTGGGTATGAGATTGTATGGGCTCCAGCCTCCACTTGTGTTGTGTCGTTGCTAATTGGGTTTTGTGGAAACTTCAATCCTATGGTTCGATCTTTAGCATTTTAATTGAATGAAATTGAGTTTCAATTTCAGTTAAGTTGGACGTTTCGAAAATGACCTTCTTGAAAGTCATCTTCTTGGTTGAATGGAAATAGAGATAACAGAAGCTAGGGGTTACGACTTAGCACTGAAGTACTGTGTAGAGGAACGTTGCTCCCTATGAACAATTAAAATTTGGTGATAGACCCTTAATTCTGCCCTTTTTTGAAGTTCCCTGGTTCAAGATTGGATTACCCAATATCAATTTTGTTCACATGTTAATGGAGTTTAAGAATGTTTGATGAAACGAAGAAGCTTATTCCCTAATATAGTTTTTGGATGACCTCTTGGCTCTTTTAGTTTGATGATTGGTATTTCAATTATTTTGTTATTGGACCTACGTGCCTTTGTCATTTAGGAAACATGAAATTAATCATATCTTGGTGACCTGTATATCTGAAAGTTTATGCCAAGAGTTGCCACTGGTTGCATGAAAGGGGAAGAACATGGCATTAAGTGTCATTGGCTGAGAAGGGGGAGGGATATTACTTGTGTATTGTGGGGGACAAATCAAAGTCAACATGTTTATATTCTTAAGTTCACATTGCACAAATTCAATTCTATGTGCATCATGATTAAAACTAAAAGCATGTGCTTGTGCACTAAAGCATGAAATTACTTTTGGAATACCGTTTCCCTGTCCCTACAGTATTTATTAACTGTAGAACTTGAAAATCGCTTAGCTATGGAAATGGTTTCGTGTGAGTTTCGATGTGTGAACCATACTATCAGGCCGCTATATAGGCAATGGTAAGTCATAATTAGCTCTTAATCAAGAGAATGCAGTCCCATTTTGTACATTCATAACTGCTTCCTGAAATGTTTTCCTGCTTTAAAGGCTTTCCTTGGCAAAAGGGGGAAGGGAGGTTTTTTAAATGCCTTTGCTAGGTTTACCCAGTGGATTTTGAAAGAAAGATTAAGGTGATTGAAGTTATTTTCATATAGAAAATGTCATAGAACTTACATTTGCTTTTCAATGGTGAAGTTTTTCATCAGGCTTTCTACTCCGAATCAGCAGCTTATGCAAGACACTGACCGAACGAAAGCAAATGTTATGGTGTTTAACAGTACTTAATTCCTAAAGCTTTGGATGGGTGGCAATTTAGTTGTTTCTCGCTTAATTTACAACGTGTTTATTCCGTGTAGTTTTGAAAATAGTGCTTATTCCATGTATTGTAGTGAAACTTACCCAAATGAGAAAGGGTGTCGGGGGAATTCAGCGTTAGAAATCAAGCCTAGCTAAGAGCATTTCCACCAGTTAGCCCCTTGCCATGGCAAGGGGAGCCCTAGGGCAGCCACTATTCACGTGAATAGTGGCTGCCCTAGCCCCCCCTCAACAAAGTGTGTTTCCAGCTAGGGGTGGGCACGGTACGGTATGGTACGGTATTGAGTCTGTACCGCTACTGATACCAGAAATTTAAATCGGTATGGGATTATGGTTTGCCAAAATTGATACCGTACCATACCATGCCAAATCGGTATCGGTACGGTATCGGTACCAGAATGATACAACTAAAAAATGAACCAATTCAATATTTAACACCAAAATAAGTGATGCCTAAGTTACAAATTCAAAGATTCAACATATTCAATATCCAAATCCTAATCAATATATTCAATATCCAAATCCTAATCAACGTATTCAATATCCATCAACATATACAATATCCAAATCAACCAAATCAATATTTATCCATCAACAGATTCATCAAATCCAAATGGTTAAAACTCATGCCTTATGACTTACAAACCAAAATAATTAAAATTATGCCTTATGGCTTACAAAAATACAAACACAATCCAAACATAAATGACAAAAAACATAAAGTTATACTATTCGGTACGGTACGGTATTAATCGGTACCAAAATCTTGATACCACTACCATACCATATTATATTGGTACGGTACGGTACGGTACTGAATATCTCCTCATACCAAATGAAATGGTATGAAATCGGTATGGTACGTGGCGTGAGAAATAACTAACGCACAAATTAAACCCTATATGCAATCGTAGTACGAGTAAGTAGGGATCGTTCTATTCCGGGGATTAGGAGGGATGCTAATCAACACAAATTAAATTTATTAAACTAGAACTAAGTTAAGGGAACAATGATTGGGGGGAGTTGGATGATTTATACCAAAGTGAAATTGACAGCAGCAAATAACTAAGATGTGAATGAAATATGGATTAAGGGATAGCTAGAGGATTCTTCTCCACACATGGAACATATGCACACAAATTGATCTCCAATTACTCTTTCTATAAAGTATGAATGTCAAAGCTCCAAATTAATTGTGAACTGCACTAATTAACTCTCAGATTTCCTAAGTTCATTGAATTGGACTCAGCGACTCAATCAAATTATTCTTATCAAGTTCCCTATATGAACAACATGATAGAGATACATATCAAAGATCATTAAGTTCTATGAAAATCATAAGATTTGACAAGGCATTTGTAACTATGAAAAACATGATACTCCTGCCAGGAATTTACTTAACACAATCATGACTAGTGACTTTTACTACTTGTGAATATAAGTTCATAACGATTAGGTGAAATTCCCTTATATCCTAGCATCAAATCCCTGCATGAAAACTAAGTATGCATCCTTAATAAACATGCAAGAATAAGTCCTGAATAAAACAGAAAAGTAAATCACATTCATACTTTACGAAACCATAACTGGGAGTGATCAATTCATATAAAACATATGTCCATGGCTTCGAATTCACCTCTAACTAAGAAGAAATTTAGTTACACATATTTAATAATTGAAAAGCAATATAGAATAAGAAATACATAGGATAGGATAAAGAGAAGAAAAGAACTAGATGATGGCAGCAAGGAATTCCCAAGACAGCTCCAAGCTTTGCTCCTTTTGCAACTAGCTCTCTCTCTCTCTCTCTCTCTATATATATATATATATATATGAATGTGTATGAGTAATGGATGAAGTGAATTGATGGATTGTTGAATGCCCTTGTGTTTAGAATTGGAGTGCCATTTATAGGGAGAATGGAAGGGGAATATTTGAATTGAACATGGTTTATGCTAATAGCACTTGTAAAAGAACTCATCTTTTGGCTAGTGCACTTCACCAACAACTCCCACTGGATAGCACTTGTAATTAGAAACTCATCTTTTTGGCTAGTGCTCTTCACCAACAAATCCCATTAGATAGCACTTGTAATTAGAAACTCATCTTTTTGGCTAGTGCTCTTCACCAACAAATCCCACTAGATAGCGCACTTTGATCATGCATGACATAGTCAGCTTGTGGGCCGATTTTGGGCTTGTTATTCACTCCAAAAAATTCTGGAAAAATATGGATCTTCAAGCCATTTGTCTTATCTTTCCAAGCATATGCAGCCCAACTCAAGGAAAAATAGGGAAGACCTTCAAATGTCATTTTTGGCCCAGTAACGCAGATGCTGCCGAATTTTGACCTTGAGCTGCTAAATCATGGATAACTTCCTCTAGAAGACTCGAAATCATGAACCGTAAAATGCTACGGAAACTAGACTTCCGTATCTTTCCAATGATGTATGGCTCGTTATCTGGTTCTTCTTGAGCAAGTACAGGTTAATCCGTGAATGTGACTGATCTGCAGACACTGTTTTGAGCTAACTTGTCTTCAAAATGCATGTAATGAGTCTCATCCTTATTTCACTGAAACATACACAAACTTTATTAAAAGCACAAGTTTAACTCAAAAACATAACCAAATCATAAGTTAGAAGGGTACAAAAAGATATGTAATTATGCACCGATCAGTACGGTGCGGTTAGGGTACGGTTTCGGTATTTCGGTTTAAGATGCCCACCCCTATTTCCAGCAGTGCAAGGCTTGCCATGGCAAATACTATTCATTTTTTTGTTTTTTTCACAACTTTGTTTACTTAAACAATTAATTTAGATAATATTTTCGGATAAGATTTTTGGGTTCCTAAGTATAAAAAATCATTTTCTCAAGATTTTTAGCGGATGTGCAATATTGACTAAGTGTGAAAAATGGTTTTTCGAAATAATCATTTTCTCAAGAACATTTTTGGCGGCTTTTATTCCTTACACATCAAATAAGAAAACTTGATTTTATGGGATTTTAATATGAAGTATATATTGACTTAATGAGCCATCATTTTTAGCCTAAATCGTATTTTGCACTAAAACCGATTTTTCATATTTTGATTTGGTGGGAATTTGATTTTCTAGTGTTTTTATTTGAATCCAAATGGGGGGTACTTCCTTATTTACATTGTAAACTTAAGTAAATGGAGTAATATAAAAAAAATCTGTAATTTTGTGGTTTTTTTAAATTTTTTTTCCGATTTTTTTATTGGGCAAACAATTACTTGCCGTTGGATGGCTGGAAAACAAAAATCGGAGAGCCCAGAAGCTTCCACGTGGCAGAGAGCTGTTGGGGGTGGCTTTTTCGATTTTTTAATTCGCGAAAAATGGCTGCCGTTGGATATCTGGAAAAAGCTAATCGGATGGCCCAGAAGAAGACACGTGGAAGAGAGCCGTTGGGCGGGAACTGTAGCGGGCGCGTCAAATTTTTTTAAGGTTGGCGCATGTGTTGCACGCGCCAACCTTAAAAAATTTTAAACAGAAGCGCTGACGTCATGCCAAAACTAGTTTTCCTACTCCCCCCCCCCCCCCCCCCCCCCCCCCCCCCCCCCCCCCCCCCCCCCCCCCCCCCCCCCCCCCCCCCCCCCCCCCCCCCCCCCCCCCCCCCCCCCCCCCCCCCCCCCCCCCCCCCCCCCCCCCCCCCCCCCCCCCCCAAAGGCTTGTTGCTGGAAATGCTCTAAGTATTTTATATATGCACAATCTTTTCATAAAACCAAAAAATTAGCTTGAGTAAAATCTGTATGGAAAGAAACCACTCAAGACTACCCAAATTAATGTGTTTTGGGTAAAGAAAAACACTGTAAAGGCATGGGCGGAGGGCTGTTTAAATTAACCTAGGAATCTTTAGCGACGATTTTCATAGCTGCTTCTAAAGGGTAATTTTGCGATGGCTAGCGGCGAAAAACATCGCCGCTAAATGATGTCCTTAATTTCGTCACAAAATGTCAATAAAACGCTGCAAGTCGCAGCAAAAGACCTCAAACCGTGGTTTAAAATTAGATTACCTAGTTTTTGCAGATTGAACTGTTTTTCCACCTGTAGATCTAATTCTGACTTGGGTCCGAAGTCCACAGTCCAATCAAGAATGTGGGTTTATAGTGGAAATACTGCTACATGGTGTATTCATACGAATAATATAGGTTACCAAAAGTTCGTCTTTCTTAATTGCAAGGTAATCTTAAGAAGATATTTTTGCAACCAAAAATTCAAATCCAACTCATTCTATAGACATTTGTAATCAAAAGCATGCAAAATCATCTTCAATTGACAAGTGACAAATTCCCAACTGATATAACATGTAAATACTGTGTGCAAGACATCTTGAGTTCAAAGAATCAATAAACCAATAAGACCAACAAAGAGACAGGATATACATCTAGCATATATTTATGCACACACAAAAAATATTTACAAGAGACAATGAACAAATTAATAGTGGTTTAGGGCCACTTTGGCATTGTTGTGCTGTGAATATAATCAATTTCAGATTTGTTGTAAGAGAAATCAACTGTGAATAAAAGTAGTTTAGCGTTTGGTAAACTGAATATTAAAATTGTTGTTAGTACAAAAATCAATTTCTGAGTGTTTGGTAAAATTTTCGTGAAAGTATTGTGGTACATGTATAATGACTAAAAAATACATAATGTTGAAATGAATTTTTCTCTCAATTGTTTAGTAGCATTTTTACTTTGACTTAAACAATTCTTTTGTCAAATATATTTCTTAACCGTCACACCCAAAAAATTGTTTCAGTCATAAAATAAACAAAATATCATGTTGAAAGTTAAATATTTGTCCTTAACTGCTCCAAACTATTTGTCTCTGAAGTACAATGTTCCAAATCGATATATCATTCACCCAAATGCCCCAGAAAAAGATTCAGAGGAGAAAGTCAAGTGAATTCAGAAAGAAAAAAAAAAGGTACAAAAAAATACTTGTAAGGGAAAGGAGGCAATTGCTGCATCCTGTCTTTATCTATGCATCTCCTGGAGAATGAAACCCACCATGGTATTTATTTAGTAAAGAGTGAAAAGATAAACAAGTGAAGAGGAAAAAAAAAAGAAGTGGACAGAATGGTTGAATTAAAGATTGACTGGAATGAAGGGATATGTGACGTAAGAGATATAAGGATAGTATAGGTATTATAAAAATATTCATTAACCCACACCGGTTCCGCGTCTGATTTCCGTGAAAGTGGAAATTGAAAGCAGGTGCCTACCAGCTTCTCCAAACTGCTGTGTGTGGCAGCGATTTCCTCCAAAAAGCAGGTTTTTTCTCTTTTACCAAACGGCGTGGATATCCAAAACTTTGAAAATTATAGTTCAAAATAAGTAATGTCAAACATGCACTTAAATTCCTTAAACTACATAATCATTAGACGCTATCGACATTAAATCAGTCAACTATCGTCCATCGTATGGCATTACCATTTGGATTTGCGTGCTATCGTACCCACTGGTTGTACCAATAGTTGCACCTCTAGAGCCAAAATCACCTCTAACATCCACAAAATAAGCGTCTGAATTCATAGCTGAACCAAGTAAGTACTTAGTGTCTTCTGGACTTGAAACTTCAGATTTTCCCCATGGTTGCTTTGGTGTAACTCTCATTCCCTCTAGCTCCATTGCCACTTCTTTCATGCTAGGCCTGTCCTGCCCTTTTAACCTTACACATCTTTTTGCGACTTCTGCCACCTTTTTTAGTGTCTCAACGTTTCTCTCGTTGACTATGTCATTATCAAGAACCTCATTCAAGCGATCTTCCTCCATGAAACGAACAAAGAAGTTGGCTAGGTTTATGTCTTCCTCGGGCCTGGCGAAAGAAAGTGCCACTTTGCTTGTCAATAGCTCCATAAGAACAACTCCGAAGCTATAGACGTCACTCTTTTCCGTCAGTTGATTCGTAAGGAAGTATTCGGGGTCTAAGTATCCAAGTGTTCCTTGCACTAACGTTGTTAGTTGAGTTTGATCTAGAGGGATCAATCTTGAAGCTCCAAAGTCGGACACTTTTGCCGTGTAATGTTCATCTAATAGTATGTTTGTTGCTTTCACATCTCGGTGGATAATTTGCATGAGAGCAGAGGAGTGTAAGTATGCTAGTGCTCCTGCTGTTTCTGTTGCTATATTCAATCGCAGCTCCCACGAAAGTGATGATCTTTTGTCAATTTTTTTATGGATGTGCTCAGAAAGATTGCCCTCAACAATGAACTCGTAAACCAGTAATGGCGCCGGTGTCTCTAAACAACAACCTAATAACCTCACCACATTTCTGTGCTTGATTTGAGAAAGAACAATCACCTCATTAATAAAAACGTCACTCTGAGCTGGCGCACCATTAACTTTTGACTTCTTTATGGCAACCACGCTTTTATCTGGTAATATTCCTTTGTAAACCGTTCCATAGCCTCCTTCACCAAGGATTCTACTTTCGTGGTAGTTGTTAGTGGCCTTCTCAAGTTCTTCTGCTGTAAAGAGTTTTGTTGTTTCCATAGAGCCTCCTTGACTAGCGAGTTGTTGTTGTAATAATAAGCCGCCATTTTCTTTGGAGTATTTCTCTTTGAGTTTGATGAACTTTCTTCTCTGCATACCCCAATATATCCATAAACTTCCAACCAGTAAAAGCAAGAAGCCTCCACTGGCACCTGCAGATAATTAAATAACATTACAACTATCTCATTTGATTTAAGAGTTTGTTATCGTCAAAGTGATATGTTATATCACAATGAAAATTTCATAAGTCTTCTTACTGAGATTAATCAATATGTATAAGTTGTTAAAAATGTTTAGTACTAAAAAGGGAAAACTTCCAATATATATTATATTAAAAAGACTGAAATTGGAACAGGCTAGCTAGCATGACTTATGTGTGGATTTCTTATTCTGTAATAATAAGGTTATGAGAATTTCGGATTCGGATCCGAAATTGTCAGTAAAAATAAATTTAGGCTATGATTTTATGATGCATGTTACCATGTAAATTAAGAGGCATACCCAATGAAATAACGAGCGGGAGAATGATCTTTGAACTATTGTTGTCTTCGATGCATTTCTTTTCATCCATGACGTCATTTTTGTACCCTTCGGGACATTTACAAGAATAATTTCCCAGTAAATTTATGCACGTTCCGATAGGGCAGGGGTTTGAATCCTTGCACTCATCAGTATCTGAAAGATAGTATGGAAAGCCAAACATCAGGTAAAATGCCAATTTTAGCTTTTCCAGCATCAACGTAACTTAGGTAAAAACCGAATGTAGTATTCTTGGAAGAAAAAAAAGTTCGAATATTTAGCAGGAAATATTGAAACATATATATATTTACCTTGGCAACCATCTGGGTGGTATGGATTCCCATGGTAACCTGGCATGCACTTGCAAATGTAACCTGCCGACCCAACAGTAGTACAGGTGCTATTTCCCTTGCATGCAAAACCTTCGCTCTTTTGAGCTGCGTCACATGACTGATTCCCAATTTCCCAATTAAGAACCGCCGGAAGCAAACTTGTGTTGTCCATCAGTTGCAAACTCGTACGACTGAATTCAAAGCGGTCAGCTTGCACAATAAACGCGTAGCTGCAAGGGTTAGAGTCCGATATGCCCGTGCGATTTGTAGGGCTTGTCAACATGACAGTCTGATTTTTCAGTCCGCTAGGGATGGACACTTGGCAACAGCCTACGCCGGAGCAAGTATCCTGCTCGTCAACAGCCATATCTAGACTATCACATATGGAGATGCACCCCGTCGTGTACCGTTGGTTGCCCCGGTAGCCAGTAAAATACGCTAACGTGTCGCAGCCAAGGGCGTAGAACTTGTTCTTGGTATGGGAAATGGTGTAGGGAGGAGACACCTGCAGCCTGGGGACGATTCCGCTGGTCCGGTTGCCCTGAGCGTTGTAACAGTCTTCGGCTACATATTGCAGAATTTGGAGCTCACCCTCTTCAAGGGATATGTTGGTGATTTTGATATTGCTTGTCTTCAAATTTGCTGTTGGGGGCTGGGTGGATTGATTGCAAGTGATGTTGAATTCGGGTTGGAGGTAGCAGCCAGGGCCTATGCCAAATGGATATGGGATTGTGAGATTGCCACAATGATCTTGGCAGCCAAGCAGGGCTTGAGCTGCTGTTGCAATTGGAGTTGCTAATAGTAATATCACAACAAATTCCACCATGACCAAAGAGAGCTGCAAAATAATTAGCATCCTCTTCATATTGTATGCATGCAGGCTGCAGCAATTAAATCCTTGTAAGTAATACAAATTGTGCTAATCTTTTGGGATGATTTTTGAGTGAAGAAAACAGCCAACATCGCTGGCCTTTTATGTGGAAGGAATTAAGACGCGTGGTGGCATTTCGGCTTATGTGGGAAACGGTCTTTCTAATTAACTCATTTGTCTCTGTTAATGTTTTTTTTTTCACCCCGACTCGTTATTTTTCAAGAATTAGTATAAATAAATGCAATAAAACATCCGAATCGATAAATAGTCAACAGGCGACGGCGGGGGCGAAGTCAAGTCAAGTCAAGTAATTTTATTAGAGTTGGCTTCTTTTTTCTTTTAAAATTAGAAATAAGAATTGCTGAAAAGTTTTTGTGATGTTTATAAATGAAGGAAAAGGTTGACCGGTAAACCTCCAAGAACTTATCAACCTTTACTGGTTTCTAGAAACTTAAAAACATGGTAGATTTGATTAAGTCTGGGGTCATTTTTGAAAAAGTATAATTTCTCAACAAATTATATATCACTGACAGAAAACACATCTTGAATTCATAACATAACCACTAAGACCAACAAAGAACAACATATTGGTTTATTTCTAGCATATACATCGCAACTAGACCCTAGCAATCGATTATCGCCCATCACCATACGACGTTAACATCTGGATTTGCATGCTGTCATATCCACTACTTGTACCACTAGGATGACCACAATCTGATGCTGTAACATCCACACGATAAGCATCTGACTTACGTGAACCAAGCAAGTGCTCAGTCTCTTCTGGACAATCAGCTTTCCCCCATTGATGCTTTGCCATAATTCTCATGCCTTCTAGCTCCAAGGCTACCTCTTTCATTGTAGGCCTTTCCTCCCCTTGTAACCTCAAGCATCTTTTCGCGAGAATGGCCACATTTTTCAGAGTCTCAATATTTCCATCGTTGACTATGTCATCGTCAAGAATTTGATTCAAGCGATCTTCTTTCACTGAACAAACAAACAAGCTTGCTAGGTTTCTCTCTGCCTCAGGCCTGTCAAAACAAAGTGCTACTCTGCTTGTTAGTAGCTCTGCTAGGACAACTCCAAAACTATAAACATCACTCTTTTCCGTTAGTTGATTTGAAAGGAAGTATTCAGGGTCTAAGTATCCGAATGTCCCCTGCACTAAAGTTGTTAGTTGAGTTTGATCCACGGGAATCAATTTTGAAGCTCCAAAGTCTGACACTTTTGCTGTGTAATTTTCATCTAACAGTATGTTCGTTGTTTTGACATCCCGGTGTATGATTGGCATGGAAGTGGAGGAGTGTAAGTAAGCTAGTGCTCCTGAAGTTTCTGTTGCTATCTTCATTCGTAAGTCCCATGGAAGTGATGATCTTTTGTCCCCTATATTATGAATGTGGGCGAAAAGAGTGCCATTGGTGACGAACTCGTAAACTAGTAAAGGAACTGGTGTCTCTAAACAGCAACCCAATAGCCTCACCACATTTCTATGGTTGATTTGAGAAAGAACAATCATCTCATTAACAAACTGCTCCTTCTGGGTTGAGGCACCGATTTTGGACTTCTTTATGGCAACCACTTTGTTATCTGCTAATATTCCTTTGTAAACAGTTCCATAGCCTCCTTCGCCAAGGACTCTACTTTCATGGTAATTGTTTGTGGCCTTTTCAAGTGCTTCTGCAGTAAAGATCCTGGTTGTATCCATAGAGCCTCCTTGGCTAGCAAGGTGTTGTTCTAACAATAAACCACCATTTTCTTTAAAGTATTTTTCTTTGAGTTTGATGAACTTTCTTCTTTGCAGACCGCAATATAACCAAGAAATTGCCCCCAGTAAAATCAATAGCCCTGCGCTGACACCTGCACATAATTGAATTTATAAGTTCTTTTTATGTACGTGTTTATGTGGGTGGGGAGATAAAAGATGGATTGATAAATAAAAAAAATATAGAGCACAATAATAATACATTGAAATTTTTTTGGATATCCAAAGTGGCTCAAGTAAAAATATGCTGTTAACAAAATTAAGAATTAAATGTTTTGGCTATGATCATATACAGTACCCAATGAAATGATAAGCAGGAGAATGGTCTTTGATCCGTTGTTGAAATCGTCTCTGATGCAACTCTTGGCATTCATTCTGTCGTTTTGGTACCCTTTGGGACATTTACAAGAATAATCTCCAGGTAAATTTACGCACGCTCCAATACTGCAGGGGTTTGAATCCCTGCACTCGTCAATATCTGCAAAGGAAGGAAAACACATATAACAGCATCATGTAAAATCCCAATCCCAGTTTTGTATATATGTTATATAAGATATAGGGGAATATTTACATATAAGTTTTGTGTAAAGATCACCTTGGCAACCATTGGGGTGGTATGGGTTTCCTTCATAACCTCGCAAGCACTGGCAAATATAACCAGAACGATGGATGGGGTAGTCAAATTTGGTATTTCCCTTGCAGGCAAAGTTTTGGCTCTTATTTGGAGCTGCAATTTCCCAACTAAGAACCATGGGAAGCTCGCTTATGCTAGCCAGTTGTTGAAAACTTCTATTACCGGAGAAGTTGAATTGGCCCTCTTGAACAATGAAAGCGTAGCTGCAGGGATTAAAGTCCAATATACGGGAATGATTGTTAAAGCTATCCAAATACACAGTATGATTTTTG
Organism: Prunus salicina; assembly: GCA_020226455.1. Taxonomy (NCBI): domain Eukaryota; kingdom Viridiplantae; phylum Streptophyta; class Magnoliopsida; order Rosales; family Rosaceae; genus Prunus; species Prunus salicina. The sequence continues at coordinate 25,140,227 of CM035345.1, read as the reverse complement.
AGTCCGTCGGGGATGGAAGTTTGGCAGCACCCAATGCCGGAGCAAGAGTTTTGATCAACGCTGTCGAGGCCGAGACACTGAGACAAGCACCCGGCAATGAAGGGCTGATCATTGTTCGAGCGGAAGCCTTCGAATTTGGCGTAAGTGTCGCAACCAACGGCCATGAACTTGTTTTTGGCGCCAGAGATGGTGTATGGAGGAGACACCCGCAAGTCAGGGGTATTGTAGTCATTGTAGCCCTGCCTGTTGTAACAATCATATGCCAAAAACTGCTGTATTTGGAGCTCAGCTTGATCCACGGATATGTTTGTAACACGGATGTTACTTTCCCTCAAATATGCGGTTCCCTCAGTGCATTTGATAAAATAGTCTCTGTTCATATAACAATTTTCATTAACCCCAAACGGGTATGGAATTGTGACATTACCACAGTGGTCTGGGCAGTTTGGCAGGGCTAATTGAGCTGCTGCAGCTGCCGCGGCCGCCACCACCATTACGGTCGAGACTTGCACAATAAGCATCCTCTCATGTAAGAATATTGCCATGGCATATATATCCCACTTAATTCCTTGTAGAACTTAGGAGGAATTATATGATGGCACGTATGTTGTATATTCTACAAACTATATGTTTGTGTATGTTTGTTGAATTATGAATGAAGAAACTGCTAACAAGCCTGGCCTTTTTGTAGGCGTATTATGCAAGCAAGGGGTTAAGGCGGGTAGGGTCACGCGGTGGCTCATGGGGCTAGACTATCCTGGTGGAAATGTCCTTATCTTTACTCATTTGTCCACGCTGAAGTCGTCTGTATAATTTCCATAAACTACTAAAAATGTACTACTAAGAGAGACACATCAACTACAAAAAAAAAAAAGAAATTAACGAAACGAGACTTGCTATCTGAAGTCAATGTGGTCCACCGTGTACATAATATTGAGTCCTTTGCTATGGCGAGAGAAATGAATAGCAAAGTTGATTATTGACAGGAATTCCTGCATCTAACTCCATTGGTGAATAAGGTTTCTTATATGGTCTTGGTTTTTTATTATTTATTTATTGGAATTTAATTATAATTGATTTCCTAGAATTTTCATTACTGTTCTGTTATGCTCTGCTTGCTTTGCATGAAGTAGAAAGACAGGGAAGAACATGCAAGTTGGGATTTTCAATTTCTTGCATTTTGACTGTGAATATTGTTGAAGAATACACGAGTCCCAAATCAGAAACTTAACAAAATAGAAAGTTTCATATAATAAATGGTTTCACTCCTAATAACATCGAGACATTTTGTATAAAAACTCACACCTGCTAAACATGTGGTTAAGTTGGGAACAATATCGATGTTGCTAGTGGTGGTCCAAGGGTCCGCCCCCCTATGAAATCTTAACATATATTGCCTTGTATATATTGTTGTTACAACTTATTAACACTTAGTTTGGACAATTGTGTGATTTTGGCAAAGTTCCTCCTTATTTCTCTGTTTTTTTATGAATAAAATTTGAAGCTAAACTAGTTTTTTACTCAAGAAAGGAATTCCTAAAATGTTTCTGTGATGTTTATAAAAGAGTAGAAAAAAGAAGGAAAAGGTTGACCCGTAAACCTCCAAGAACTTATCAACCTTTACTGGTTTCAAATAAACTGAAAATGCCAACAAAGAAGAGGACATAGGTTTACATTTTCTAGACTACAACACTACAGAAACAAGTCAATAGATTATCGACTATCGACCATTACCATATGGCATTAACATCTGGATTTGCATGCTGGTACCGTGTAATGACCAAGTTATTAAACAAATAAATGACCAAGTCCATGCAATAATCAAGAAAGTTAAGGGGGGGTGTATTCAATTAGGATTCTAGAGCGTTTAAAAAGATTTTAAAAATCCGGGTGTATTCAATTTGGATTTATACGAACTTTTAAAAAATCTATAACAATTTGGGTGTATTCAATCTAGAGACTTGTTTGAATGGCATTGCATAATAAGCATCCTCTCATGCACAACTTATTTCCGTGTAGTATGGTCTATATTCTACAAAATTATATGTTTGTTGAATTATGAGTGAATAAATTGCTAACAAGCCTGGCGTTTTGTAGGCATATGATATGTAAGGAATGAGGACTGGTAGGGTCACGCCGTGGCTCAGGGGGCTAGCCTAGAGGATGTCCTCATCTTTACTAATTTGTCCGTTGATGCAAATGTCCCATTCCCGTTTTTCTATGTTGAAGTCGTCTGTATAATTTCCAATTACTTACCAAGTGGAACTTTGAAAAGGATATATGCATGTCAAATTCTCGTCCAGTAAAGACTGGTGCGCATGGCATTGGCCCATCGAGAGTCATATGACGGGTTCCCATAATGTTGCAGTCCATGGCCACATGCCTGGGAAAATTTACGCATTGATTGTGTCTAATTTTTGGACGATTCATGGTCCATGGAGATGGAATTTGAAAGCATCTGGCTGCCCCAACCTGCACGTTGCTAAAATATGAGAAGCTAGAATATGAGAATGAGAGAAGATAATTTTTCTGGTTTTCAACTTGATTAGTTTTGTAATACAGCCGAATATATAATTTTTCTAGTTTTACAAAGAAGCTATCAATGATTTCTAGTTTTCCCAAGTAATTATTGTATAGCTGCTTGTAACGGGTAAGAGCATCTCCACCCACAAGGGCTAAGTCTAGGGCAAGGGCTGACACTATTCATGTGAATAGTGTCAACCTTGCCATTTGTGGTTCCACCCATGCGAGCTAAGTCTAAGGCAATTACTATTCACTTAAATTTATTTTTTATTTTTTATACTTAAACCATTGATTTTGATAAGCTTTTCGGATAAGATTTTCAATTCCCAAGTGTTAATATTTATCGTAAAATACTCACTTAAAAATCAAGATAACATTTTCGGATAAAATTTTGAAATTTTTAGTTAATAAAATTTTGGAAAGTGAATAATATTGGTAGGTATGTATAGAAAAAATTTCAAGAATTTTTTGATATATTTTTTTTTTTAAATTTATGATATTTTTTAAATTTTTTTTAGTCAAAAATTGGACAACTGTTGGATTGTGCAAGATTTTTTGATCGGAAGCTCCAGGAGAAGCCACATGGCTTGTAATCATTGGGCAATGTGGGCTGGTGGGTCCAACAGTTAAAAAAAAATTGAAAATCAGCTACTGACATCATGCTGACATCAGCAGCCCGAGGGCAACAGCCCAGTCAAGATCTGCCCTTGGGCTTGCTCGAGCTGGTGGGACCCAGGGCTTGCCTGGGCTGCAGGTGCTGCGCTGGAGTGTGAAACTAGGCTTCGGGGGGCCTTTTGCCCTGGTTAATGCCTAGCGCTGGAAGTGCTGTAATACAATCGGTGCCAGGTAAGCTTTTCTTCAGTGAAGAAGTGAAAATTACAGAGAAAAGGTTGATTCTTACATTTGTTAATGTTTCTTGTTTCTAGACTTGATGAGTCTAAGACCACGGTGGGACTGGAGGGACATCAGGTCTTTGTCTATTATTTGGGACCTAAATAATTGCATGGTAACTAATAGTCATTGCGTGCAAACGAGACTAAGTCCATATGTCCTCTGTTTAAGCACCACCACATACATGAGAGTCTCACCATGTATGGGTACAAGCCTAAACCTTGTCATCCTCAGACGGTCAGACCATTTGAGACTTAACTAAGAGGGGAAAATCTCAAATCAGAAATGAATATTACAAAAAAGAAACAAATATTACGTATATATATGTCTAATCATATATATTTTATATTATTCTGATATGCTATATAAATGGTCACCAGCAACAAGTCAATTGGTTAAGTCTTTGTTGGAATAAAAAAAAATCACAAAAAAAAAAATTTGAAACGTGTGTTGGATAAGTCCCATGATTTTGATATCTGTTATTAGCCACATCTAGCAAGCAGCAAGTTTAGGGTAGATAAGTGGGGGTCTAAACCAATGAAAACACTTAAGAGAGGTTAGTGGCTCCTATTTTTTTGGGGGAGCTGATTATTCAGTTTTCATACACTAAAAAGGCCCCTGGCTTATAAAAGGGACAGCAGTAAAGAAGAAAAAAAAAAGAGGAAGAAAAAGAAACGACAGAAGAAGAAAACTGCTGCAGGAGAAAAATTGCAAGAGCACATGCACAAAAGAATACTTTTCACAGGTATATTGATTCTTTCAGTTAATGCTTGTTGGGTGGCAACCCTTAAATCAAACTCTTGGATGATGAATCCATGATGAGTGGTAACCCTTAAATCATTTTGTTGGATGATAAATCCATAATGGGTGGCAACCCTTAAATCATGAACAGCAAATCCATGAGAGGATTTCTATTCAACAAAGCTCTGCTGAGCAAAAGGAAATCCTGTGAAACAGAAATGGTGTTTTGAGGGTTTAGCCCAAAATGTACACACACAAAAAAAGGCTTGAGTTACCTCTTGGACTCTCTGACCATTCCTCTCCATCTCTACCTCTGAAAGCCTTTACTTTCCTCACTGAGCAAACTACATCAAAAAAAAAAAAAAAAAAGTTAGTCGTGAAGAAAAGAACAGACAGAAAAAAAATGGAGACCTGCAAGAAGTTTGCATATAGACGCAACAGACTAAAGAAAAATGGACTTGCAGCCACGTTTTGAATTCCTGGCTTGGTGTTGCATATAGCAACAATAAACAAAAAGAGACAGTCACCGAGAAGAAAAGAAAGGAAGGTGGCCGTACGCCACTTCGTGGGTGTTGCTGGGTTAAAAGGAGAGAAAGGTGTCAGCCAAAAGAAAACAGGGGTATAAAAAAAAAAAAAGGAAAAGAAGCCGAACTTGGGAAGAGTCAGGTTGGGGCAGCCCATGCATTGAATGCCCTATCTGTTAGTTTCTTAAACAACCAAAATATAGGACATGATGTTTGACAATAAATTTAAAAAAAAAAAAAAAAAAGAAGGATTGCTACAGCCATCAAAAAGAGGAAGAAGAGGCAAAACAAAAAAAGAAAATAGGGTGGCTCACGTCATTTTGTTGGAGATTGGAAGAAAAGAAAAAAAAGACACAAGAAACTTAGGGCCCGTCTGGTAACGTTTTCGGAGAATGTTTTATGAGAATATTTTCAGAGAATGAAAACAAGAAAACAAATTTGCATTTTCAGGAAATGAAAATGCGTCTGGTAGATAATTAGAAAACATCTTTAGAAAACAAAAACAATGAAAACGTATCTGGTAGTACAATTGTTTTTCATGTGTATTTGTGCTAATTTCAGTTCTAATTTTTTTTAATTTCTGATATTTTTAGAGGCTAAAATTATTATAAACAATGAAAATATGTCTGGTAGTACATAGGGGTGGGCACGGTCCGGATTGGTTCGGTTTTACTCTCAAACCACAGCTGAACCAATAAGAAAATAACGGTCCGGTTTGGTTCGGATTAGCCTAAAACCATAATGAAAACCAAACCAATCCAAACCACTTGTAATCGGTTTGGTTCGGATTGGTTCGGCCGGTTTGTGCCTAACACAAAACCATGCATTTTTCAACCTGCTCTTACATTATAAATTATAATGCTAATATGTTGCCATTATATCATTTAGGGGTGGCATTTTAAACCAACAAATTGAAAAACCGCAAAAATCGACCGACATTTTACCGCAATAAAACCGAGATGTTTGAAGGTCAATGACATCACATTGCTTAATTGCAAAAATACGGTGATCAGGATTTGCACACAGTGGCTCTATAATTGCATGTACCGATATGCAATTGCACGACCCTACTTGGATTTGCATACAGATGATTAGTAATTGCATATAGACATATGCAATCGCATGAACATTACAACCATGAATGTGGGGGTGAATTTTCCATACGTTGACCAGGATTTGCACACAGTGGCTCTATAATTGCATGTACCGATATGCAATTGCACGACACTACTTGGATTTGCATACAGGTGATTAATAATTGCATATAGACATATAATATGCTTGAGGAGATTGTGAATTTATAATATGCTTGAGAAGTTGATGTTGTGTATTTATTTATTTAGGCTGTGAATTTTTATTTTTGTGAATGCTTGAGAACTTGCGGTTTTAAACCGATAATTCGTGGTAACCGACCGCAACCACCCCTAATATCATTCCATTCCATCAAAGGCTAACACAACAACATTCTATTTAATAAAAAACTGTCCAATTTTCAGCATGCATTTAAGTTCACAATTTCCATCAAAACATTCTAAAATTCATAAGAAATAAATACAAGATGAACTACGAAATGAGTTCATACTTTCCCTTTAAACAAAAGTTCATACTTTCCATTTAAACAAAAGCTGCCAGTTTCCAGCATGCATTTAAGTTCACAATTTCCATCAAAACAAACATTCTAAAGTTCATAAGAAATTAATACAAGATGATAAAGATGTGAGAGAGTTGTAAGTTGTTTGGAGTCCAATTCAGTACAGCAGGGTATACACTAACACATCTAATTAGCCACTCAACCATTGACACATGTAAACTAATATATATATAAATATATAATTAATTAATATTTAAACGGTTCGGTTCGGATTAGCACAGTTTTCCAGCGCTTAAAACTGCAGCTGAACCAAACTACTCCGGTTTGGCTCGGATTTTAAAGCTGTTGACTTTTTTAAAGTCAAAACCAAACCAAACCGGCAAATACGGTTTGGTTCGGCCAGATTGATGCCCACCCCTAGTAGTACAAATTGAGAATAATATTATGTGAATTATTTTTCAAGAGTATTTTTGCTAATTTCTGTTTTGAAAAAATATTTTTAAAAATGTATAATTTAACAAATGAAAAATTCTATTGTTTTTTAAAAGATAAAACTATCTTTTTTCTTTTTTGTTTTCTCCTTTTTCTCATTTTCTTTCTTTCTTTCTTCCTCTTTCCTTCCCAGACCCGTTCCTTTTTGTTTCCTTCTTCCTCTTCTCTACTTTCTCTCTTCTTCTTCCTTCCCTCTTTTTCACTCTCGCTCCTCCTTCCTTCCATTACATGAATCCCATCAACCCACCTGTCCGGTTCCACTAATTAATGGTTGTGGTGGTTAGATTGGGTGGTGATGGTGGTTGAGCTGGGTATGTGGTGGCTGGTTTCTCTCATCTCTCCCTCTGCAACTCTCTATCTCTCTCTCTTTTCCCCTTCCCTTCTTCTCCCTCTTTCTGATTCTTCTTCTTCCCTTTTTTTTTTTTCTACTTCCTCTCTGTCTTTTTTTCTTAGTTGCAAACTTGCAGATTTGTGTGATTATGACTTTTTTTTTTCTTGAAATTTTGGGGCTGATTATGGTTGGAAGGAGGAGATTTGATTGTTTTGGGTATAATTTGATTGGATTGTTTGCTCAAGTGACGGAGGAGAGTTGGCTTTGATTTGGAGAGACTGAAAACAAAAACGCTGAAAACGAAAACGACTTTCTGGCGTTTTCAACATTTATTCATACTTTCATTTTCATTCTCAGAAAACAATTTCAGCTTGTTTCTCAAAACAACCCACCGAACACGTTTTCACGTGAAAACAGAAAACAAAAACAAAAAATGGCCCTTGAAAATGATACCGAACGGCCCTTAGTGTTGCAGAGAATTAAAAAGAGGAAAAAGACAAAAGAAGTCTGAAACCTCTTAATATGTTGCGGCAGCTTTTTCTTCTGGTTTCCTCCTTTTGTTTGCAGAGGCTCTGTACTGATTGTGACTTCGTGTACTCTTTTAAAAACTGAACAGTAACAATGTTTGCTCTTAATTCGGACTGATCACCAGTATTCCAGATAAATATGGGACTGCAAGGTCTAATTTTACTTGGAAACAAACTCTACAAAGAGTTGGATAGCTATCAGGTTGTTTCAATCGCTTGCTGGACCAAAGCTCCTCTGGGCTCCTTGTTCGTGGGCTAACTATCAACAAATATCAAAGGCCCGAAATAGAAAAATGGACTGTCAAAAATAAGTGCCCATTAACTCTCAAAAGCCCATAGTATTTAATGGGTGATCCAAATAATTACCTATTAAATTCATATAGGCCCAGATTTCCTATCATATGGTTAATGGATTAATTCAACCATCCTCATAGCCATATTTGGACCCAAGTCCAAATAATGTTAATTTTAGAAAACTAGTGGGTTAATTAAAATTGCTCATTATTTTTCTTAGACATTAACAAAAAGGAAAAATGGTACAAAACCATCCAATTGTTCCCATGGGTCATTTACCCATCAAAATTCCAAAGAGATTAAATTCAAATATCTCAAACACAAATTCTTAAATTAGTGGGCTACACTCACCTATTAATTTCCAATTTTTCTCATGGGTCATCTACCCATGAAAATCCCAATGAGATTAAATTCAAATATCTCAAACACAAATTCTCAATTAGTGGGCCACACTCACCCATTAATTCCCAATTTTTCTCATGGGTCATCTACCCATGAAAATTCCAATGAGATTAAATTCAAATCTCTCAACACACAAATTCTCAATTAGTGGGCTACACTTACCCATTAATTCCTAATTTTTCCCACGGGTCATCTACCTGTGCAAATTTCATTGAGATTAAATTTAAATCTTTCAAATAAAAATTCTCAATTAGTGGGCCACACTCACCCATTAGTTTCCAATTTTTCCAATAGGTCATTTACCAATGAAAATTTCCAAATTGTCTCAAAGACACAAACTCTAAATTATTGGGCCACACTTCCCCATTAATCAAATCAATTTGGAACTACGTCAGTTTGATCCCGTCAAGGGTACGTAGGCAGTCTAGCATCCCACTAGACGCAACCGCAACCAAATTTGAATCTTTGGTTTATTCTAACCAAAATCGCAAGAATACTTTTCCAAGTGTAAATGTCAATTTTAGAAAATTAATGGCTTGATTGAAATTTCTCACTATTTTTCTTGGACATTGACAATAGGAAAAATGGTACAAAACCATCCAACTTTTTCCATGGGTCATCTGTAACACCCCGACTCCAAATGTATTGCATGTTTTAATTTAATTAAGCGAAATTACGAAATTACCCTTGGGATAGGGGTAATTTGGTCATTCGTATCCAAAATGAATTTGGGAATTCCGGTTATACCGTTGCGTAGAGCACGATGAGATGAGTCCGTAGACACGTAGTGGACTCAAATCGGAGTTGTAACGAAGAAGTTACGATTAAAGGAAGTTCAGTGGCATAACCGTAAATATTTCGAAGTTTGGATTATATAAACCCAGAAATTCTGGGTTTCGAGCAGCTCCGACCAGCCATCTTCAGATGGCGATTTCTCCCACCTCCGGCCACCGATTCAGGCAAGGCCGGTCACGTTAGAACCACCAGACTTCCCTCTTCCAGTCCCAGCCCATATCAGCTTCGATCTGCCGTCATGGTTGCCGGAAACCGATTCCGACGAATGAGGTATGGTTTCTCATCTAATTTTCGAGCTCTAGCTGATGGTTGGGTAAGATTTCATAAATTTTGAGCGTTGGTGGTTCGATCTACGAATTGAAATTCGGCCGATTTTGCGATCGCGATTCCGGCCACTTCCAGTTAGTTTTTGGGGTATGCCCAAGAACAAAAGTGACTCCAAATAGGGTGTATTACCTAGGGTAGGAGTCTTGGCCCGAGATTCTAAGATTTTCCGGCGATGTGATATCGCTTTGGACACCCACGCGCTGCCGGCGCATGGGTGGCTCATGGGCACTGTAGCTGAGGGGCATTTTTGTCCCATTGTGATCCTCTTGATGTCACGAGCGAGTAGGTTCTGCTCGGATTTAAATTTGGATACCGTTAGAGTCTCGAACGGATATCGCATATCGCGTATTTTCAGGGTTCGCTAGGTTTGGACCGTTGGATGGTCCTGAAATTATAATATGTTGATCTAGGTTTTACTAGGATCGTATAGGATTCGACGGATCGTAAAACGGAGTCTCGGATACTCCGAAAATGCGAACCTTAGGGCTAGGATTTAAGTAACCGTCAGATCGTGCGATCGTGAGCTATCCGACCGTCCGATCTGGACCAAACTTGCAGGACGTGTGTCCTAGACCTAGTAGGACCTATAGGAACTGTCGGATCGGAATTTGGAGGTCGTGGACCCCGGGGGTCCGTCTGACCCAGGGTTGGGAGTTTGACCCTGGGTTGACCGTGAGACTTCCTAGGTAGTGCTACCTTCCTAGGAAGATTGTAATGACCTTAGTGACAGGTCTTGAGTTGAGGGAGGATTACGTGAGTTTCCCTATTTTAATTGGGGGTTTATCGGATGCTTTATTGGTTGAGGTTGGTGCAATAGTAGATTATATTATTTTATTTTACAAAGATGCTTGAGGTCCCTATAAGTGCCACCCCGTGAATTGTTGTTGAGGTGCTTACAATATTAGAAATTATTATACGTTTGTATGTATTTTTAAGGGTACGAAAAGAGTTTAGATTGTCAGTTTGAAGTGCTATAAGCACTACTTTAGGTACCTCACCGGTGTTGAGTTTTTATGCTTGTGAGTTGGTTATATATATATATAAATTATGTATAGAGGTTTGGAATAATAGAAGTAAGGAAGGAAATATGGTTATAAGGGTTATGAACTCCACCATCATATGTACTTCCCCGGATTTGGCATGTGGTATTCTGGCACTTGGGGCATCCTTAACGGGATGTTTCCGAGGACCCTCAGGGGTGGCATTCTAACACTCGGGGCATCCTTAACGGGATGTTGCCGAGGACCCTGAGGTGTGATATTCTGGCACTTGGGGCATCCTTAACGGGATGTAGCCGAGGACCCTGCGGGGTGGTAGTCTGCGCGCGTAAGACTGTTCACAGACGTACCGGTCTTGATTCTTCGTCCGTACATGCTGGCTGAGAGTTAGTCCCCCTGTTGGACGGCTCGTTCCCTGGCCACATGGTGAATGGAAGAGTTGGCTCGACCATGTGGACCAGTTAACAATCCCCCGGTTGGATTGTTTCCCCAGTACAGGATGTGCAACATCGCATGTACCTCCCCGGATTTGGCACTTGGTATTCTGGCACTTGGGGCATCCTTAACGGGATGTTGCCGAGGACCCTCAGGGGTGGTATTCTAACACTCGGGGCATCCTTAACGGGATATTGCCGAGGACCCTGAGGTGTGATATTCTGGCACTTGGGGCATCCTTAACGGGATGTAGCCGAGGACCCTGCGGGGTGGTAGTCTGCGCGCGTAAGACTGTTCACAGACGTACAAGCTTTGATTTTATCGGCTGTACGTGCTGGCTGAGAGTTGGTCCCCTAGTTGGACGGCTCGTTCCCTAGCCACATGGACGTTTGTGGGCCTGATAAATGTGAGCTAGTCAACAATCCCCTGTTGGATTGCTTCCCCTGGTACATGATGATGGTGAGAGGTGCGTGTTATTATAGATATGTATGTGTGGATTTGTTTCTGGATTGAGGTCCGTGAGGTTGTGCTTTGTGGTTATCATGCACTGGTACGAATGTTTGAGTCCCGGATTGGGGAGTGTTGTTTGGCAACATACGCCTTGGATAGGGTATGATTGCAGGGTTGATTTGGTATAAAGGAAGAGTTTGAGAATGTGTCCTTGTGATTGGTGATAAATCTGAAATGTATTTGTTGGTTCTGCTTTAAACTACGTGTGGCTTGATCCCTTAGAAGGGTACGTAGGCAGCCTGAAGTTACTAGGCGCAGCCGCGGGTTAGACACCACTTAGGTGGTTTTATTGAGTTTGATGCGGACCTTGTCTTCGGTCCAGAAATTTAGATGAGACGTGTGCTGGTAAAGTTGGTTCGGACCTCGTTGTGGGTCCCTAAACTTGGTTGAATTGAGGCTCGCTCGGTGAGCTAAGTGAGTGTAGGTGTGGTTCGGTTAGGTTTGAGATCCTGCCTTGGATTGTTGTAGGTTAGGCCGACGCCCCGAGCTATTTGAGTTTGCGTTAGAGGGTTGAAACCTCGAGTGTTAGATGCTTGGGGGAAGTTAATTCTTTATTGATTGTGTGGTTGGTAGTTTGCTTGATTTATTAGAAGGCCGGAGGCCATGAATGTGAATTGCATGCTATTACATTGTGTGTGCTGCCGGTTGGTTTATAAAATGTGTTTTATGCAGGTGGAAATTTTGGGAAATGTTCAATTTACAGGGGAGACTCTGCCGAATTTTCGGCAGAATGTCTCGTGCCCTTGCTCCTTTTGAAAAAAAAGGAGGTTACATTCTTAAGGAGTGACCCGACATGGGCGTAATGTCGGGGTCTCCGCAGGGTTCGCCTCGGGTTTAGGGAAAAATTCAGGGCGGGTCCTGTCATCATCTACCCATGCAAATTTCAATGAGATGAAATTCAAATCTCTCAAATACAAATTCTCAATTAATGGGCCACACTTACCCATTAATTTTCAAATTATTTTGGAACTACGTCAGTTTGATCTCATCAAGGATACGTAGGCAGTCTAGCATTCCAATAGACGCAACCGCAACCAAATCCCCACAAATTAAATATATACCTTTACACAAATTAATTCCGAACTATGTTGATTTGATCCCTTTGAAAGGGTACGTAGGCAATCTAGAGATTCAATCTAGATGCAACCATCCCAAACACAACTCCATATCGAATCCCTGGCTTATTCAGCTAAATTCACTCATACACTCCTCAATCAAATTCATTCAAATTCCTCCTTTTTGCAATGAGTCATCTGTTCATTGCGAATCTTTGAACTACGAGTGGCTTGATTCCCGCAAGGGATACGCAGGCATCTTGATGTTGGACTTGGGAGCAGCCGCAAAACCAAATACACACGTTATGTTTCTTTATGATGGAATCAAAGGGTTTTTCCCTTGGTAGCAGGGGATTGTAATTAAGAGACTTGTGTCTCGAATGGGTCGAACCTAAAATAATAAAACCCCATTAATTAATTAGTGGTGATGAAATTATGTTAGGTGGTTCACATTTTCCTTCAACATTCTTTGCCAGAGACCACCTGTAGCCGTTGTTAGTTCCTACCGATCGTATTTGGGGGCTTCAACACTTTGCAGTATTTGGGCTTCACGAGCAACAAGAATTAATCTTGTTGGCAAGTCCTTCGCAATGTGATTGTTGAAGGAAAATATAATCCTTCCAACACAATTTCATTATCACTAATAAAATAATGTGGTTTTATTATTTTAGGTTCAATTCATTCGAGACGCAAGTTTCTTAATTACAATCTCTTGCTTCAAGGGAACATCCTTTGATTCCATTATAAAGAAACAGAACGTGTGCGTTTGATTTTGCAGCTGCTCTCAAGTCCAACCTCAGGATGTCTGCGTATTCCTCGCGGGAATCAGGCCACTCGTAGTTCAAAGATTCCCAATGAATAAATGACTCATCTCAAAAGGAGGAATTTGAATGAATTTGATTGAGGAGTGTTTGAGTGAATTTAGCTGAATAAACTAGGGATTCGATATGGAATTGTGTTTGGGATGGTTGCATCTAGATTGAATCCCTAGATTGCCTACGTACCATTTCAAATGGATCAAACCAATGTAGTTCGGAATTGATTTGTGTAAAGTTAGATATTTGATTTGTGGGAATTTGGTTGATGTAACCAGTGATTCAAATTTGGTTGCAGCTGCGTCTATTAAGATGCTAGACTGTCTACGTACCCTTAATGGGATCAAACCGACGTAGTTCCAAATTGATAGAAATTAATGGGTAAGTGTTGCCCAATAATTTAGAATTTGTGTCTTTGAGACAATTTGGAGATTTTCATAGGTAGATGACCTATGGGAAAAATTGGAAATTAATGGGTAAGTGTGACCCACTAATTGAGAATTTGTGTTTGAGAAATTCGAATTTAATCTCATTGAAATTTGCACGGGCAAATGACCCATAGAAAAATTGGATGGTTTTGTACCATTTTCTTTTTGTCAATATCCAAGAAAAACAATTAGCAATTTTGATTAACCCACTAATTTTCTAAAATTGACATTTGCACTTGGAAAAGTGCAAATTTGGTTAGAATAAACCAATGATTCAAATTTGGTTGCGGTTGCATCTAGTGGGTTGGTAGACTGTCTACATATTCTTGATGAGATCAAACCAACGTAGTTCCAAAATTTGAAAATTAATAAATAAGTATGAGCCACTAAATATGAGAAGCTAAAATATGAGAATATGGGAGAATATGAAAATGAGAGAAGATAATTTTTCTGGTCAAGAGGGCTTGCTGTTCAAGCTTTACATTAATTACAGTAGCCTACTGGCTACCAAGCCAATATTTTCTGCTTTCACACTTCCAACATTTATTGCTTTCACACACAAGCTAACACACGTTTGGGAGATTCTTTTGACGAGTCTCTAGATAGAATCATATGAACACGCTTCTTTTTGGGCCAGGAGAAGAGTGACGTGGGGCTCCAACCTTCAATAGTTGTTGGGTTGGGCTATGACCATATCTCAAACCACTGAATAGTAGTCAGTAGACTGAACTGATTGCAAGAAGAGGACAGATTCTGTTTAATTGGTTGTTTATTTTGCCGTGTTTCTGTTTTCAACCCAAAGATTTTCTTAACTCTGACTAAATTGTATATTGTATTTGGGCTCCATCTGTACCATTAAGTTCCTAAAAAATTAATTAACTGGTTCGTGATTAAATTTCAAAAAATTCGAACTTGTTTACTTGTTTGTGGAATTTCATGAAATTTGAATACAGCATGTGAAGCAGTTTTGATTAGAAGAATATTAGCAAATCTTCGTCAAGAACAATACACTCCAATAAATTTGTAGTGTGATAACATGTCCACAATTGCCATGACAAAGAACCAAGTCTTTCATAACAAGTCAAAGCACATAGAACTTCGTCATCATTTTATTAGAAAATTGGTTGAAGACGGAAAGATTGAATTGAAATTCTGTGGTATTGATGAGCAGATTGCAGATGTTTTTACAAAAGCACTTCCAAGAGAGAAGTTCTACTATTTCAGAAAAAAGCTAAATGTCGCAAGACAAATGCATTAAGAGGGAGTGTTAAATGTAATGCATTTTCTCCTTGTAAGATGTATTAGTTGTTAAGTAGAATTGTGTCTCTTGAGAAGAGCTATGTTTAGGAAGAGTTGTATCTCATTAGACGACTAGAGTTTTGTTTGAAACTCTTGGAACTAATCCAAGAGTTATGTCTGTTATGAAAAGGTCTGAATGTTATTATAAATAGCCAATAAGATGGCCTAGTGTTGTCATCAATTTCGGAAATCTATAAAGCTTTAGTTTTCTGTTTAAAACTCTCTTCCATGTTCTCTCATATAAATCTTTCTCCAACAGCCCAGTGTTAGTTTAAGGGAGAAGAGATTTAGAGAATGGTTGGTAATGTTTAGGATAATAGCTTAACTTGGAAAGGAAAACTTTTGAAAAGAGTAATAAAGTAATTTTATTTGAATAAAGGAGGAAAGTTACAAAGCTTTAGATACTTGAGTTTGATGATTGTATGAATTGGACAGCTGTAGTTTTTTAGCTTTTCTTGTAGGCCTCATCATTTGGCCCGCGGGCCCGTGGGCCGATGGGGGCCCGCCCGGCCCATCGAGAAATAACCCTACTCGGCCCGACATGGGCTTTTGGATGGCCCGGCCTGTATTGGGCCGGACCGAACTTGGGCTTAGGTGTCTGAAGCCTGGCCCGGCCCATAGGCCCGGCCCGATTAAGCCCAAGAGAGCCCAGCCCAGCCCGCCCACAAAAGCTCGGCCCGTTAGGCCCGCATACATATATAATTATGTATAAATAAGAGTTTAGGATTATGATTATATCACTTAAATCACATATATAATTTGTTTCATTTCATTTACTTTTCTTTACTCATTCCTAGTTTATAATTGGATGATTAGCACATTAATTTGTGTCAATTATTAATACAACAATTATATATATAAATAAGATGAACAATATATCATATCACTAAATATAATCATATCACGAAACATAATCGTACCACCAAATATAATCATGTTTTTCTTGAACACATCACCAAACATTTACATATTTATTTATACCATCCTTTAAAAAAAAAAATCTTTTTGATACTTATTATTTTAAAAAATTATTTCTTAAAACGTATTACGGTCTAATTATGTAATAACCTCAAAAATAATACTTTGTTTTATTATTTTTGTGGAAAATCTTATTAAGTTGTGTGACTTTATTGGGTATTTTAAGAATTTGGTTTGATGTGAAAATATTGGAATTAAGTGAGTTTAATCTCAAATTTAGACTAAAATGCCCTTATGATTAAGTTTATGATTTTTTTCGAATGAAGTAGGCCCGTTTCGGCCCGGCCCAATGGGCTTTCTCAAGTCCGACCTATGGGCCGGGCTTAGGCTTTGAATTTTCTAAAAAAACCCGGCCTAGCCCAAGCCCGTTAAATTTGGGCCGGGGCTAGCCCGGCCCTGCCCATTGACGAGCCCTATTTTCTTGCTTGGTAACATAAGTGGGCTTGCTAGCATATTTATAGAGTTGCTTAAGTCGGAAGCTTTTTTTGGAAAAGCCGGATGCACAGTAACTGACTTTTCCAAAGTTATTTTCAGCCACAAGTTGTCTTCTAATTCTAGATTTCTCTAGTTGTAATACATTATATAATTAGTAGGATGTTTCCAGTGACTTTTACTTGTTAACTTCTCTTAATTTTTCTAGTTTGGTAGGGCAAATTGAACTGCTGTAGTCGCCACCGCCACCATTACCAACGAGACTTGCATAATAAGCATCCTCTCATGTAAGAATGCCATGGCATACTGTATATATATATGCACCACTTAATTCCTTGAGAAATTAGAAGGAATTATATATTATAGTATGGTCTATATTCTACAAACTATATGTTTGTTGAATTATGAGTGAAGAAACCGCTAACAAGCCTGGCGTTTGGTAGGCATATTATCCACGTAAGGAATAAGGACTGGTAGGGTCACGCCGTGGCTCAGGGGTCTAGCCTTGAGGAAATTTCCTTCTCATTTTTAGTAATTGTCCGTTGATGCAAATGTCCCATTCCCGTTTTTCTATGATGAAGTCGTCTGTATAATTTCCAATTACTTAAAAGTGGAGGTTTGAAAAGGATATGTGCATGTGAAATTCTTGTACAGTAAAGACTCGTACGCATGGCATTGGCCCATCGAGAGTCATATGGCGGGTTCCAATTTAAGGTTGCAGTCCATGGCCACATGCCGTGGAAAATTTACGCATTGATTGTGTCTATTTTTTGGACGATGCATGGTCCATGGAGATGGCATTAACATCTGGATTTGCATGCAATAATCAAGAAAGTTAGAAATCGTGGACTTGATTAAGTCCGAATGGTGACTTCAAATCAAACCCTACCAACGACGCTGAAGTCAAAACAAAGACAAAGAAAAAGATAATTAAAAACAAAACATTTGAGCCAACTAGAAAAGGAGTCCAACCAGATATTTGGGCCCAAACAAAGAAAATCCAATTTCTCTTGAACAGATTCTATGTTTTTGATATATTTTAAACTTGGTTTTGAATATTGTGGGTATAAGATTCTATGGGCTCCAGCCTCCACTTGTGTTGTGTCGTTGCTAATTGGGTTTTTGTGGAAACTTCAATCCTATGGTTCAATCTTTAGCATTTTAATTCAATGAAGTTGAGTTTCAATTTCAGTTAAGTTGGACGTTTCGAAAATGACCTTCTTGAAAGTCATCTTCTTGGTTGAATGGAAATGGAGATAACAGAAGCTAGGGGTTACGACTTAGCACTGAAGTACTGTGAAGAGGAACGTTGCTCCCATGAACAATTAAAATTTGGTGATAGACCCTTAATTCTGCCCTTTTTTGAAGTTCCCTGGTTCAAGATTGGATTACCCAATATCAATTTTGTTCACATGTTAATGGAGTTTAAGAATGTTTGATGAAACGAAGAAGCTTATTCCCTAATATAGTTTTTGGATGACCTCTTGGCTCTTTTAGTTTGATGATTGGTATTTCAATTATTTTGTTATTGGACCTACATACCTTTGTCATTTAGGAAACATGAAATTAATCATATCTTGGTGACCTGTATATCTGAAAGTTCATGCCAAGAGTTGCCACTGGTTGCATGAAAGGGGAAGAACATGGCATTAAGTGTCATTGGTTGAGAAGGGGGAGGGATATTAGTTGTGTATTGTGGGGGACAAATCAAAGTCAACATGTTTATCTTCTCAAGTTCACATTGCACAAATTCAATTCTTTGTGCATCATGATTAAAACGAAAAGCATGTGCTACCTCAGTCTTGATTGTTCGTGTGCACTAAAGCATGAAATTACTTTTGGAATACCATTTCACTGTCCCTACAGTATTTGTAAACTGTAGAACTTGAAAATCTCTTAGCTATGGAAATGGTTTCGTGTGGGTGTGAACCATACTAATCAGGCCGCCATGTAGGCAATGATAAGTCATAATTAGCCCTTAATCAAGAGAATGCAGTCCAATTTTGTATATTCATAACTGCTTCCTGAAATGTTTTCCTGCTTTAAAGGCTTTCCTTGGCAAAGGGGAAAGGGAGGTTTTTAAAATGCCTTTGTAGCTGTTCCTGGGCTTTTGCTAGGTTTGCCCAGTGGATTTTGAAAGAAAGGTTAAGGTGATTGAAGTTTATTTTCATATTGAAAATGTCATAGAACTTACATTTGCGTTTCAATGGTGAAGTTTTTCAGCAGGCTTTCTACTCCGAATCAGCAGCTTATGCAAGACACTGACCGAACCAAAGCAAATGTTATGGTGTTTAACAGTACTTAATTCCTAAAGCTTTGGATGGGTGGCAATTTAGTTGTTTTTCTCGCTTAATTTACAACAATGTGTTTATTCCGTGTAGTTTTGAAAATGGTGTTTATTCCATATATTGTAGTGAAACTTACCCAAATGAGAAAGGGTGTTGGGGGAATTTGGCATTAGAAATCAAGCCTGGCTAAGTATTTTATATTATGCACAATCTTTTCATAAAACCAAAAATTAGTGTGGGAGCAAAAATTAAGGCCCAAGTAACAAGCCATTTTCCATGAACCCTAAATTTAGGGAATTGAGGGAATTAAATAATGTGATATCCACTACCATTCAGCATGGAGATAAATAAGGAATATGGGACTTGGAGTCCCAGGGTTCAATGCCTATAAAAGGCTAACTAATCCCTCAGCATAAGAGGAGAGAGGAGAGAGGTATGAGATTATTCTGACTATACGCAATACTCCTGAACGAACACTGACTTGAGCGTCGGAGTGTTTTCTTGCAGGTACTCCCCTCTCATTGGTGGCAATCGAAGATGGTGTCCGGCTTCTCAACATGGAATACAAAATCACTTGTTGGAGAACACGAAATTTCATGCTCCAACAGTTGGCGCCGTCTGTGGGAATCGTACAAAAATCATAATGAGAAGCTATGGATACAGTCTTGCCTTAGGAGCTACAATGGGGGCATGAATTAAATCCCCCAACAGAGAAGAATTTCTATACTCTCTTTTATCATTTCACAACTATAAATTTTTATCACAGTGCATCTTCTTGCCATAACACAATATGAATTGGGCATGGCTCCAAAATCTCACAAAAGAATTTTCGTGAAACGAGCCTTCAAATTTTCAGAGGTTAGTATCCAATTTTTATTGGGATGTATGCAACCGTTTGTGACAAAACGATTGAATTAGGGGCACGAATGGGGGCATGAATTTTTGCCCCAAATAGAGAAGAATTTCTACCCCATGCTTTTGGTAGTTTCGTGACCTAGCAGCATCAAGTACGCAGTCATGTTATGTAGTTGAAGAAGTCATAACACTGAATTATGAATTTGGAATTGGGCAACAAACCAATTTTTATGGGGGCACGAGCCGAACTGCAAACAGATAAGTTTTCTATTGTCACTTTCAGGATCCACGAATTATAGTATGGAACATGCTTACATCTTTTATCAATGCATATATTCATGTCTTTCTAAAGTTTATCATAGCCTATATATCTTGTGATGTAGATGAGAATGGGTTGAATTTACAAAGGAACTTTTCTATAAAAAATTCTCAAGTTTCATAGAGATAATTAGTATTCAAATTTTAACTAGAACATATGCAGTCATATTCCACTTGTGCAAAAGCCATAACTTCGTGCAATGAATCTCTGAATTGGAGGCAGGTGTTAAATCCTACAAAGCCAAGGCTCGCACATGATTAAACGACACCAGAAAAATCTTGTAGGGGCTGAGAATGGAGTAGAGGCATATATGTTGAAATGTTCTGAGAAAGCAAATACAAAAGTTACAGCTTTCATTCGAAAGTAACAAATGTCGATCAAAGTATTGGTGATGCCCTTCTATTCAAGAATTCCTGGAAGACATGATACTTGATCAATGAGAGCCAAGAGAACCACGTGTGATGTCTACACTGTACAGAAATGCAAATTTACCAAGGCCAACGAAGGTGATTGGTGCAATGCCCCTTGGGCTCAAACATTGCTGCCGTCAGAATTCAACGGGTGCGCTTCTCAAACACGATAACTATGAGCACCATGCTAATCTGCATATGTTGTCAGCCATGGCCTCAAAGACGCATGATCATAAGCTTTTAAATTGATTATATATACATCTGACACATGCCAAGAATTTGGCAGCTTGTTAACCTCTTGACTACATTTGTGTGGTGGAGGCAACTATTGCACCACTCAAGATAAGCCATAAGCCTATTTCTATGTGGTGGCAGTTTATGAAGCCCAACTAACGACAAAATCAACATAAACAGAGGCTGAACGAGAGCCACAATGTGTAGTTAGTAAACACATGCATTCTAAACCAACGAGGGGCATGCCAATACTCAATTCATGCTTGTGACTGAAAGTCAGATTTAAGTGGTCGAAGACTATGATTGTGAAAGAAATTCAAGCTCATGTGGCCGAAATCCAAAGTTGTGACTGAAAGTCAAATACATAGTTGAAGATGAACTCGTGATCGAAGATCATATTCATGGTTGAAGACCATACTCATGGCTAAAGGCAGAATTCGTGATCGAAGATAATATTCATGGTTGGAAACCATATTCGTGAAACTCCACATGCTTA
The DNA here is from genome assembly GCA_020226455.1 of Prunus salicina. Taxonomy (NCBI): domain Eukaryota; kingdom Viridiplantae; phylum Streptophyta; class Magnoliopsida; order Rosales; family Rosaceae; genus Prunus; species Prunus salicina. The sequence continues at coordinate 25,119,237 of CM035345.1, read as the reverse complement.
TGATCGAAGATCGTATAAGTCAAGTCACCACATAAAATTCTACACACAATGAATTCCCACAAAGAATATTTTCTCTCTCTACACCCGAGGCACGTGTCCAGAGAGAGAAAAAAGGGGCAGATGTGGGAGCAAAAATTAAGGCCCAAGTAACAAGCCATTTCCCATGAACCTTAAAGTTAGGGAATTGAGAGAATTAAATAATGTGATATCCACTACCATTGAGTATGGAGATAAATAAGGAAAATGGGACTTGGAGTCCAAGGGTTCAATGCCTATAAAAGGCTAACTAATCCCTCAGCATAAGAGGAGAGAGGAGAGAGGTATGAGATTATTCTGACTATACGCAATAGTCCTGAACGAATACTGACTTGAGCGTCGGAGTGTTTTCTTGCAGGTACTCCCCTCTCATTGGTGGCAATCGAAGATGGTGTCCGGCTTCTCAACATGGAATACAAAATCACTTGTTGGAGAACACGAAATTTCATGCTCCAACAGTTAGCTCTAGTAAAATTTGTACGGAAAGAAACCACTCAAGATTACCCAAATTAACGTGTTTTGGGTAAAGAAAAACACTGTAAAGGCACAGGAAGAGGGCTGTTCAAATTATCCTACGGATCTTTAGCGACGACTTTGATAGCCGCTTCTAAAGGGTAATTTTGCAATGGATTTAAAATTAGATTTCCTAGTTTTTGCTGATTGAACTGTTTTTCCATCCGTAAATCCGATTCTGACTTGGGTCCGAAGTCCACAGTCCAATCAAGAATGTTGGTTTATTGCGGAATACTGCTACATGTTGTATTCATTTGAGAAACGAATAATGTAGGTTACCAAAAGTTCGTCTTTAGACATTTGTAATTCAGATCCAACTCATTCTATAGACATTTGCAAAATGATCTTGAACTAAGTGACAAATTCCCAACTGATATAACATGTAAATACTGTGTGGACATATTGAGTTCAAAGAATCAATAAACCAATAAGACCAACAAAGAACAGGATATACATCTAGTATATATTTATCCACACACAAAAAATATTTACAAGAGATAATGAACAAATTAATAGTGGTTGAAATTCCCTAAACTACATGATCTTTAGACGCTATCGACATTAAATCAGTCAACTATCGTCCATCGTACGGCATTACCATTTGGAGTTGCGTGCTATCGTACCCACTGGTTGTACCAATAGTTGCACCTCTAGAGCCAAAATCACCTCTAACATCCACAAAATAAGCGTCTGAATTCATAGCTGAACCAAGTAAGTACTCAGTATCTTCTGGACTTGAAACTTCAGATTTTCCCCATGGTTGCTTTGGTGTAACTCTCATTCCCTCTAGCTCCATTGCCACTTCTTTCATGCTAGGCCTGTCCTGCCCTTTTAACCTTACACATCTTTTTGCGACTTCTGCCACCTTTTTTAGTGTCTCAACGTTTCTCTCGTTGACTATGTCATCATCAAGAACCTCATTCAAGCGATCTTCCTCCATGAAACGAACAAAGAAGTTGGCTAGGTTTCTGTCTTCCTCGGGCCTGGCGAAAGAAAGTGCCACTTTGCTTGTCAATAGCTCCATAAGGACAACTCCGAAGCTATAGACGTCACTCTTTTCCGTCAGCTGATTCGTAAGGAAGTATTCGGGGTCTAAGTATCCAAGTGTTCCTTGCACTAACGTTGTTAGTTGAGTTTGATCTAGAGGGATCAATCTTGAAGCTCCAAAGTCGGACACTTTTGCCGTGTAATGTTCATCTAATAGTATGTTTGTTGCTTTCACATCTCGGTGGATAATTTGCATGAGAGCAGAGGAGTGTAAGTATGCTAGTGCTCCTGCTGTTTCTGTCGCTATATTCAATCGCAGCTCCCATGAAAGTGACGATCTTTTGCCAATTTTTTTATGGATGTGCTCAGAAAGAGTGCCCTCAACGATGAACTCGTAAACCAGTAATGGCGCAGGTGTCTCTAAACAACAACCCAATAACCTCACCACATTTCTGTGCTTGATTTGAGAAAGAACAATCACCTCATTAATAAAAACGTCACTCTGAGCTGGCGCACCATTAACTTTTGACTTCTTTATGGCAACCACGCTTTTATCTGGTAATATTCCTTTGTAGACCGTTCCATAGCCTCCTTCACCAAGGATTCTACTTTCGTGGTAGTTGTTAGTGGCCTTCTCAAGTTCTTCTGCAGTAAAGAGTTTTGTTGTTTCCATAGAGCCTCCTTGACTAGCGAGTTGTTGTTGTAATAATAAGCCGCCATTTTCTTTGAAGTATTTCTCTTTGAGTTTGATGAACCTTCTTCTCTGCATACCCCAATATATCCATAAACTTCCAACCAGTAAAAGCAAGAAGCCTCCACTGGCACCTGCAGAAAATTAAATAACATTACAACTATCTCATTTGATTTAAGAGTTTGTTATCGTCAAAGTGATATGTTATATCACAATGAAAATTTCATGAGTCTTCTTACTGAGATTAATTAATATTTATAAGTTGTTAAAAATGTTTAGTACTAAAAAGGGAAAACTTCCAATATATATTATATTAAAAGGACTGAAATTGGAACAGGCTAGCTAGCATGACTTATGTGTGGATTTCTTTTTCTGTAATAATAAGGAAAAACGTTATGAGAATTTCGGATTCGGATCCAAAATTGTCAGTAAAAATAAATTTAGGCTATGATTTTATGATGCATGTTACCATGTAAATTAAGAGGCATACCCAACGAAATAACGAGCGGGAGAATGATCTTTGAACGACTGTTGTCTTTGATGCATTTCTTTTCATCCATGACGTCATTTTTGTACCCTTCGGGACATTTACAAGAATAATTTCCCAGTAAATTTATGCACGTTCCGATAGGGCAGGGGTTTGAATCCTTGCACTCATCAGTATCTGAAAGATAGTATGGAAAGCCAAACATCAGGTAAAATGCCAATTTTTTGCTTTTCCAGCATCAACGTAACTTAGTATTCTTGGAAGAAAAAAAAGTTCGAATATTTAGCAGGAAATATTGAAACATATATATATATATATACCTTGGCAACCATCTGGGTGGTATGGATTCCCATGGTAACCTGGCATGCACTTGCAAATGTAACCTGCCGACCCAACAGTAGTACAGGTGCTATTTCCCTTGCATGCAAAACCTTCGCTGTTTTGAGCTGCGTCACATGACTGATTCCCAATTTCCCAATTAAGAACCGCCGGAAGCAAACTTGTGTTGTCCATCAGTTGCAAACTCGTACGACTGAATTCGAAGCGGTCAGCTTGCACAATAAACGCGTAGCTGCAAGGGTTAGAGTCCGATATGCCCGTGCGATTTGTAGGGCTTGTCAACATGACAGTCTGATTTTTCAGTCCGCTAGGGATGGACACTTGGCAACAGCCTACGCCGGAGCAAGTATCCTGCTCGTCAACAGCCATATCTAGACTATCACATATGGACATGCACCCAGTCGTGTACCGTTGGTTGCCCCGGTAGCCAGTAAAATACGCTAACGTGTCGCAGCCAAGGGCGTAGAACTTGTTCTTGGTATGGGAGATGGTGTAGGGAGGAGACACCCGCAGCCTGGGGACGTTTCTGTCCGTCCGGTTGCCCTGAGCGTTGTAACAGTCTTCGGCTACATATTGCTGAATTTGGAGCTCACCCTCTTCAAGGGATATGTTGGTGATTTTGATATTGCTTGTCTTCAAATTTGCTGTTGGGGGCTGGGTGGATTGGTTGCAAGTGATGTTGAATTCGGGTTGGAGGTAGCAGCCAGGGCCTATGCCAAATGGATATGGGATTGTGAGATTGCCACAATGATCTTGGCAGCCAGGCAGGGCTTGAGCTGCTGTTGCAATTGGAGTTGCTAATAATAATATCACAACCAATTCCACCATGACCAAAGAGAGCTGCAAAATAATTAGCATCCTCTTCATATTGTATGCATGCAGGCTGCAGCAATTAAATCCTTGTAAGTAATACAAATTGTGCTAATCTTTTGGGATGATTTTTGAGTGAAGAAAACAGCCAACATCGCTGGCCTTTTATGTGGAAGGAATTAAGACGCGTGGTGGCATTTCGGCTTATGTGGGAAACGGTCTTTCTAATTAACTCATTTGTCTCTGTTAATGTTTTTTTTTTCACCCCGACTCGTTATTTTTCAAGAATTAGTATAAATAAATGCAATAAAACATCCGACTCGATAAATAGTCAACAGGAGACGGCGGGGCGAAGTCAAGTCAAGTAAAGTAATTTTATTAGAGTTGGTTTCTTTTTTCTTTTAAAATTAGAAATAAGAATTGCTGAAAGGTTTTTGTGATGTTTATAAATGAAGGAAAAGGTTGACCGGTAAACCTCCAAGAACTTATCAACCTTTACTGGTTTCTAGAAACTTAAAAAAATGGTAGATTTGATTAAGTCTGGGGTCATTTTTGGAAAAGTGTAATTTCTCAACTCATCATATATCACTGACAGAAAACACATCTTGAATTCATAACATAACCAATAAGACCAACAAAGAAAAGAACAACATATTGGTTTATTTCTAGCATATACATCGCAACTAGACCCTAGCAATCGATTATCGCCCATCACCATACGACGTTAACATCTGGATTTGCATGCTGTCATATCCACTACTTGTACCACTAGGATGACCACAATCTGATGCTGTAACATCCACACGATAAGCATCTGACTTACGTGAACCAAGCAAGTGCTCAGTCTCTTCTGGACAATCAGCTTTCCCCCATGGATGCTTTGCCATAATTCTCATGCCTTCTAGCTCCAAGGCTACCTCTTTCATTGTAGGCCTTTCCTCCCCTTGTAACCTCAAGCATCTTTTCGCGAGAATGGCCACATTTTTCAGAGTCTCAATATTTCCATCGTTGACTATGTCATCGTCAAGAATTTGATTCAAGCGATCTTCTTTCACTGAACAAACAAACAAGCTTGCTAGGTTTCTCTCTGCCTCAGGCCTGTCAAAACAAAGTGCTACTCTACTTGTTAGTAGCTCTGCTAGGACAACTCCAAAACTATAAACATCACTCTTTTCCGTTAGTTGATTTGAAAGGAAGTATTCAGGGTCTAAGTATCCGAATGTCCCCTGCACTAAAGTTGTTAGTTGAGTTTGATCCACGGGAATCAATTTTGAAGCTCCAAAGTCTGACACTTTTGCTGTGTAATTTTCATCTAACAGTATGTTCGTTGTTTTGACATCCCGGTGTATGATTGGCATGGAAGTGGAGGAGTGTAAGTATGCTAGTGCTCCTGAAGTTTCTGTTGCTATCTTCATTCGTAAGTCCCATGGAAGTGATGATCTTTTGTCCCTTATATTATGAATGTGGGCGAAAAGAGTGTCATTGGTGACGAACTCGTAAACTAGTAAGGGAACTGGTGTCTCTAAACAGCAACCCAATAGCCTCACCACATTTCTATGGTTGATTTGAGAAAGAACAATCATCTCATTAACAAACTGCTCCTTCTGGGTTGAGGCACCGATTTTGGACTTCTTTATGGCAACCACTTTGTTATCTGCTAATATTCCTTTGTAAACAGTTCCATAGCCTCCTTCGCCAAGGACTCTACTTTCATGGTAATTGTTTGTGGCCTTTTCAAGTGCTTCTGCAGTAAAGATCCTGGTTGTATCCATAGAGCCTCCTTGGCTAGCAAGGTGTTGTTCTAACAATAAACCACCATTTTCTTTAAAGTATTTTTCTTTGAGTTTGATGAACTTTCTTCTTTGCAGACCGCAATATAACCAAGAAATTGCCCCCAGTAAAATCAATAGCCCTGCGCTGACACCTGCACATAATTGAATTTATAAGTTCTTTTTATGTACGTGTTTATGTGGGTGGGGAGATAAAAGATGGATTGATAAATAAATAAAATATAGAGCACAATAATAATACATTGAAATTTTTTTGGATATCCAAAGTGGCTCAAGTAAAAATATGCTGTTAACAAAATTAAGAATTAAATGTTTTGGCTATGATCATATACAGTACCCAATGAAATGATAAGCAGGAGAATGGTCTTTGATCCGTTGTTGAAATCGTCTCTGATGCAACTCTTGGCATTCATTCTGTCGTTTTGGTACCCTTTGGGACATTTACAAGAATAATCTCCAGGTAAATTTACGCACGCTCCAATACTGCAGGGGTTTGAATCCCTGCACTCGTCAATATCTGCAAAGGAAGGAAAACACATATAACAGCATCATGTAAAATCCCAATCCCAGTTTTGTATATATGTTATATAAGATATAGGGGAATATTTACATATAAGTTTTGTGTAAAGATCACCTTGGCAACCATTGGGGTGGTATGGGTTTCCTTCATAACCTCGCAAGCACTGGCAAATATAACCAGAACGATGGATGGGGTAGTCAAATTTGGTATTTCCCTTGCAGGCAAAGTTTTGGCTCTTATTTGGAGCTGCAATTTCCCAACTAAGAACCATGGGAAGCTCGCTTATGTTAGCCAGTTGTTGAAAACTTCTATTACCGGAGAAGTTGAATTGGCCCTCTTGTACAATGAAAGCGTAGCTGCAGGGATTAAAGTCCAATATACGGGAATGATTGTTAAAGCTATCCAAAAGCACAGTACGATTTTTGAGTCCGTCGGGGATGGAAGTTTGGCAGCACCCAATGCCGGAGCAAGAGTTTTGATCAACGCTGTCAAGGCCGAGACACTGAGACAAGCACCCGGCAATGAAGGGCTGATCATTGTTCGAGCGGAAGCCTTCGAATTTGGCGTAAGTGTCGCAACCAACGGCCATGAACTTGTTTTTGGCGCCAGAGATGGTGTATGGAGGAGACACCCGAAACTCAGGGGTATTGTAGTCATTGTTGCCCTGCCTGTCGTAACAATCATGCGCTACATACTGCTGTATTTGGAGCTCAGCTTGATCCACGGATATGTTTGTAACACGGATGTTACTTCTCCTCAAATATGCGGTTCCTTTAGTGCAGTTGATAAAATAGTCTCTGTTCATATAACAATTTTCATTAACCCCAAACGGGTATGGAATTGTGACATTACCACAGTGGTCTGGGCAGTTTGGCAGGGCTAATTGAGCTGCTGCAGCTGCCGCGGCCGCCACCACCATTACGGTCGAGACTTGCACAATAAGCATCCTCTCATGTAAGAATATTGCCATGGCATATATATCCCACTTAATTCCTTGTAGAACTTAGGAGGAATTATATGATGGCACGTATGTTGTATATTCTACAAACTATATATGTTTGTGTATGTTTGTTGAATTATGAATGAAGAAACTGCTAACAAGCCTGGCCTTTTTGTAGGCATATTATGCAAGCAAGGGGTTAAGGCTGGTAGGGTCACGCGGTGGCTCATGGGGCTAGACTATCCTGGTGGAAATGTCCTTCTCATCTTTACTCATTTGTCCACGCTGAAGTCGTCTGTATAATTTCCATAAACTACTAAAAATGTACTACTAAGAGAGACACATCAACTACAAAAAAAAAAAAAGAAATTAACGAAACGAGACTTGCTATCTGAAGTCAATGTGGTCCACCGTGTACATAATATTGAGTCCTTTGCTATGGCGAGAGAAATGAATAGCAAAGTTGATTATTGACAGGAATTCCTGCATCTAACTCCATTGGTGAATAAGGTTTCTTATATGGTCTTGGTTTTTTATTATTTATTTATTGGAATTTAATTATAATTGATTTCCTAGAATTTTCATTACTGTTCTGTTATGCTCTGCTTGCTTTGCATGAAGTAGAAAGACAGGGAAGAACATGCAAGTTGGGATTTTCAATTTCTTGCATTTTGACTGTGAATATTGTTGAAGGATACACGAGTTCTAAATCGGAAACTTAACAAAATTGAAAGTCTCATATAATAAATGGTTTCACTCCTAATAACATCGAGACATTTTGTATAAAAACTCGCACCTGCTAAACAGGTGGTTAAATTGAAGACAATATCGATGTTGCTAGTGGTAGGCTAAGAGTCTGCCCCCTCTGAAATCTTAACATATATTGTCTTGTATATGTTGTTGTTACAACTTATTAACACTTTGTTTGGACAATTGTGTGATTTTGGACAAAGTTCCTCCTTATTTCTCTGTTTTTTTATGAATAAAATTTGAAGCTAAACTAGTTTTTTACTCAAGAAAGGAATTCCTGAAATGATTTTGTGATGTTTATAAAAGAGTAGAAAAAAGAAGGAAAAGGTTGACCCGTAAACCTCCAAGAACTTATCAACCTTTACTGGTTTCAAATAAACAGAAAATGCCAACAAAGAAGAGGACATAGGTTTACATTTTCTAGACTACAACACTACAGAAACAAGTCAATAGATTATCGACTATCGACCATTACCATATGGCATTAACATCTGGATTTGCATGCTGGTACCGTGTAATGACCAAGTCATTAAACAAATAAATGACCAAGTCCATATTTTCTGCTTTCACACTTCCAACATTTAATGCTTTCACACACAAGCTAACACACGTTTGGGAGATTCTTTTGACGAGTCTCTAGATAGAATCATATGAACACGCTTCTTTTTTGGGCCACGAGAAGAGTGAGGTGGGGCTCCAACCTTCAGTAGTTGTTGGGTTGGGCTATGACCATATCTCAAACCACTGAATAGTAATCAGTAGACTGATTGCAAGAAAAGGACAGATTCTGTTTAATTGGTTGCTTATTTTGCAGTGTTTCTGTTTTCAACCCAAAGATTTTCTTAACTCTGACTAAATTGTATATTGTATTTGGGCTCCATCTGTCCCATTAAGTTCCTAAAAATTTAATTAACTGGTTCGTGATTATATTTCAAAGAATTCGAACTTGTTTACTTTGTTTGTGGAATGAAATTTGAATAATTCAATAAACTTGTGCAAACGGAAATTCTTACCTTTTTTGAGTCTTAATTTCCACTGCTGGTAAGTTATTTTGATAAGATTTCCTTTTGCATTTTGCAGGCTGAAGAAAGATGCCACCCGAAGTGTTTGATATTTACAAAGGCAACAAGTTCATCCAAGGATCTAGCTAGTGAAGTGTTTGATATGTCTGAATGGGGCTGCTTCAACTTACTAGTTGTGTAAGTCTTTTGCTTCCTTCCCATAGGGCTTCCCAATTCCACTGGCATCTGGTTGATATTTGTATGTCCCTTTCCTATGGCATCCGGTTGATTCAATTATTTTCACAGGAAGTTCTGCTTGTGATAAAAGTCTATTTCTGGTTATTCTTTGTACTTGTCAACCTATGTCTGCTTCTAATTTAATTAGAAGGGGGAAACAATAAGTTGGGATTGTCAGTCACATCATCATCTAAGACCAAACAGAACCCTAAGAGCCTGTTTAATATTGCCTTGTGTTGATCTTTGATACAGCTACATATGCACTTTTTGGATGAGGATTTGATAATAGCATTGTAATACAGTGAAAACCTTGTGTCGTTGTTCATGTCTAGGGCTGCTAAAATAATTTCTCTGTTTGTCTTGGTTGCAATTTTAAGAAGATATGTTTGCAAACAAAAATTCAGACAAAACTCACTCTAGACATTTTGCAATTAAATGCATGCAAAGACATCTCTAATTGAAAAAAGATCAATTCAATTCTCAACTGCTCATATATCACTGGCAGAAAGACATCTCGAATTAAAAACATCCAAATAAACTGAAAATGCCAACAAAGAAGAGGACATAGGTTTACATTTTCTAGACTACAACACTACAGAACCAAGTCAATAGATTATCGACTATCGACCATTACCATATGGCATTAACATCTGGATTTGTATGCTGTCATATCCACTTGCACGATGTGACTTAGCTGACCCAAGCAAGTACTCGGTCTCCTCTGGACAATCAGCTTTCCCCCATGGATGCTTTGCCATAATTCTCATTCCCTCTAGCTCCATTGCTACTTCCTTCATGGTAGGCCTATCCTCCCCTTTTAACTTTACACACCTTCTTGCGAGATCGGCCATGTTTTTTAGTGTCTCAATATTTCCCTCCTTGACTATTTCATCATCAAGAATTTGATTCAAGAGATCCGCCTCCATTGACCAAACAAAGAAGCTCGCTAGGTTTCTCTCTTTCTCAGGCCTGTCAAAAGAAAGTGCCACTTTGCTTGTTAGCAGCTCCATAAGGACAACTCCAAAGCTGTAAACGTCACTCTTTTCTGTTAGTTGACTTGAACAGAAGTACTCAGGATCTAAGTATCCGAGTGTCCCTTGTACTAAAGTTGTTAGTTGAATTTGATCCAGAGGAATCAATTTTGAAGCTCCAAAGTCTGACACTTTTGTTCTGTAATTCCCATCTAATAGTATATTAGTTGTTTTCACATCTCTGTGTATGATTGGCATGGAAGTAGAGGAGTGCAAGTATGCTAGTGCTCCTGCAGTTTCTGCTGCTATCTTCAATCGTAATTCCCATGAAAGTGGTGATCCCTTGTCCTTTGTATTATGAATGTGCTCAAAAAGAGTGCCATTGGTGATGAACTCGTAAACTAGTAAAGGCACTGGTGTCTCTAAACAGCAACCCAATAGCCTCACCACATTTCTATGGTTTATTTGAGAAAGAACAATCATCTCATTAACAAACTGCTCCTTCTGAGTTGAGACACCAATTTTGGACTTTTTTATGGCAACCACTTTGTTATCTGGTAATACTCCTTTGTAAACCGTTCCATATCCTCCTTCACCAAGGACTCGACTTTCATGGTAATTGTTTGTGGCCTTCTCAAGTTCTTCTGCCGTAAAGATTTTTGTTGTCTCCATGGAGCTTCCTTGAATAGCAAGTTGTTGTTGTAACAATAAACCACCATTTTCTTTAAAGTATTTTTCTTTGAGTTTCATGATCTTTCTTCTATGCATTCCCCAATATATCCATGAAATTCCAATTAGTATAACCACGAGGCCTGCACTGACACCTACACATAATTGAAAATTGTCACAACCAAGTTTTATTTTGTAAGTTTTTATGCAGGTCTAGTCATAAAAATAAAATTAGAAAAGAAAAAAAGTGTTAAAGATAGATTGGTGAAAAGTATTAAATTATGGATAAAATGCTTCTGAGAAAGTAATATGTTAAGACGAAATAAGATTACATGTATCACAATGAAGGATATTTATTCAGATTAATTTGGGTCTTGTTAGTGAGATTAATCAATGTTTAGTACTGAGAAGTGGGAAACATACGTAGGTTGGAACTTTTGGATATATTCTCATAGGGGTGGATGTTAACATGTACATAAAACATACCCAATGAAATAACAGGCAGGAGAATGATCTTCCATCGATTGCTGGGATTGAGTTTGATGCAACTCTTTTGATTCTTGTCGTCGTTTTTGTACCCTTTGGGACATCTACAAGAATAATCTCCAGCAAAATTTATGCACGTTCCAATAGTGCAGGGGTTTGAATCCTTGCACTCATCAATATCTGAATAGTAAGTAAAACCAAATTTATCACAATTAACATCATGCAAAATTCCAATCTTTAGATTTCCAGTAAAAACAACAAACACACACATTCACATGTTAGTATGAGACAGTATAATTATTCTCCTGTCAAATTTATGTTGCCGGACAACTGTGAATTTAGGTCGCATATTCAGGCATGAGCCTTATCAATGGTTCATATTCATAGTTTAACAAAACATAGTCAGGCAAGTGAACATTATTAATTCGTTAGACACATATCTATATATTTAGTGTGTGTGTGTGTGTATGCTATAGAGATGACCTTGGCAACTATTTGGGCGGTACGGGTTCCCTAGATAACCTGACGAGCACTGGCAAATGTAAGCAGGCGGACCACCGATGGTCGTCCGTTCAACACACTTAGTATTTTCCTTGCATGGAAAGTTGGGGTTCTGTTGAGCTGCATCACATGACTCACCCTCAACTGCCCAATTCAGAACTGCTGGAAGCTGCCTTGAGTTGTTGAGTTCTTGAAAAGTTGTGTTGGGGTTGAATGAGAAGTTGCCTTGTTCCACAATGAAGGCATAGCTGCAAGGGTACTTAGCGTACCACGGATTATAAATCCCCGTTCGATTGTCGGTAGTCAGGCTTTGAAGAAAAGTGGAAATGTTTCGCAGTCCACCAGGGATGGAAGCTTGGGAACAGCCAAATCCAGAGCAAGAGTCTGGAAGTGCGTCGCCAAGAATATCACTACACAAGGTGACGCTGTTGCCGGCTTTGACCTTTTCTTTCTTTGGGCCTCCATCCCCTGATCGCTCACCTACAAAGATTCCTAGAGTGTCACAGCCAACTGTGGTGAAATTGTTTTGTGTATGGGACATGCTGTAAGGAGGAGGCAGCTCTAGCCAAGTAAGGGAGCTGTCCTCTGTTTCCTCACCCGAATCGTCATAACAATCCATGGCTACATCTAGCATTATTTGCAACTCGCCATCAGCGACAGAAAAGTTGGTAATCCTGTTCATACCGCCCGTCCAGTAGGCTGACGGCGGTTGGGTGGATTGATTACAAGTGATGTTGAATTCTGGTCGGAGGTAACAGCCTTCACCCATGCCAAATGGGTATGGGATTGTGAGGTTACCACATTTGTCTTGGCAATTAGGCTGGGCTTGAGCTGTTGCTTCTGTTGCATTTACAACCAGTCTCATCAATATCATTACTTGCATTACGAGCATCCTCCCATCCCCACGTAAGGCCATGGCATATGTTCACCACTTAATTAAACTTTTGAGTAATTAAGAGGAATGAAGTGAGGTAGGACTGGTTTAATTTGTCTTCCTCATCTTTACTGGTTTATTTCTCTGTTAAGTCCGGCGAGATTAAAACAAAGATTATAATTAATTGAAGTCCGGCCAACCAAAAAAAGAAGATTATAATAATTAAAATGTCGGTTCAAACAAGAAAAAATGAGATTTGTAATCACTATTTCCAGGAAGTCCAAGCGGACCAACATAGTGATTCACGAAAAAATTCTAGCAGTGACACAAATTGTTTTTATAATTTAACTTCTTTTGCCATAACCATCTTGTCCTCTTTTACAAAGAAGAATCCTACAAGCTCTGTTTGATATTTACAAAGCCCTAGCAATAGGTTATTAGTTATCGGCCATCATCATTTAGCATCAACAGTTGGTTTTGCATGCTGTCATATCCACTACTGGTACCACTAGGACCACAATCTGCTCTAACATTCAAAAGATAAGTGTCTGAATTAGGGGAGCCGAGAAAGTACTCAGTTTCTTCTGCACAGATATCATCTTTTCCCCATGGATGTTTTGCTGCAATTCTCATTCCCTCTAACTCCATTGCTACTTCTTTCATGCTAGGCCTGTCCTCCCCTTTTAACCTTACACATCTTTTTGCGAGATCGGCCACGTTCTGTAGTGTCTCAATATTTCTCTCGTTGGCTATGTCATCATCAAGAATTTGATACAAGTGACCTTCATCCATTGAACAAACGAAGAAACTTGCTAGGTTTCTCTCTTCCTCGGGCCTGGCAAAAGAAAGTGCCACTTTGCTTGTTAGGAGCTCCATAAGGACAACTCCAAAACTATAGACATCACTCTTTTCCGTTAGTTGATTTGTAAGGAAGTATTCAGGGTCTAAGTATCCAAATGTCCCTTGCACTAATGTTGTTAGTTGATTTTGATCTAGAGGGATCAGTCGTGAAGCTCCGAAGTCTGACACCTTTGCCGTGTAATTATCATCTAATAGTATATTTGTTGCCTTCACATCTCGGTGTATGATCTGCATGAGAGCAGAGGAGTGTAAGTATGCTAATGCTCCTGCAGTTTCTGCTGCTATCTTCAATCGTAATTCCCATGAAAAAGATGATCCTCTGCCATTTATATGATGGATGTGCTCAAAAAGAGTGCCATTCGCGATGAACTCGTAAACTAGTAAAGGCACTGATGTCTCTAAACAGCAACCGAATAGCCTCACCACATTTCTATGGTTGATTTGTGAAAGAACAATCAACTCATTGACAAACTGCTCCTTCTGTGTTGGGACACCAATTTTGGACTTCTTTATGGCAACTACTCTGTTGCTATCCGGCAATATTCCTTTGTAAACTATTCCGTATCCTCCTTCACCGAGAATTCTACTTTCATGGTAATTGTTTGTGGCTTTCTCAAGTTGTTCTGCAGTAAAGATTTTCGTTGTCTCCACAGAACCTACTTGACTAGCAAGTTGTTCTTGTAACAATAAGCCACCATTTTGTATAAAGTATTGTTCTTTGAGCTTGGTGAACTTTCTTCTCTGCATTCGCCAATATATCAGTGAAATTCCAACCAGTAAAACCAAGAAACCTCCACTTACACCTGCATATAGTTGAAAAATCACAACTAAGTTGCCTTTATAATTTGCTTATATATGTATATAATCTATGTAACATTTTTGGGGTATGATGTAAAGGAAAGGATAGATTGATCAGAAAGAATATATATGGTAATAGGTCTTGTTTTTGTTGTCTAGCTGGTGATTTCTTTTTTAGCAGAATGGATTTTAACAAAGTATATGATCAAATATATATTACCATGAAAATTATATATATACTAAAGCTGATCAAATGTTACTGTTCCTAGACTGTTCATAGACTGTAGCTTAGCAATAGTGGATTGCCGATTTTGCCCTTTACTGAATTTTTCCCTATGTTCCCTTTTTGCCCCTTCTCATTCACATCTCTTTCGATTCTAAGGTTTCGTTCGCTCAGAGGTTTCCAGTCCGTTTCGAACCAGTTGGTTGGGCTGGTTGGGGGCAGCCATGGAAGATCAGAGTTCACTGTTCTGCATGCGTGGGTGGCCGTCGATTTTCTTTTGGGGAGGCGCGCTGCAAATCCAGCCGCCCTTTTGGTCTTTATCTCATCGGTTTTCCTCTCAGATGTTGTGTTCGTGTGTTGCCGTTCCAGCTACGCTTCATCCTTCTTCTCATCGCACGGGTTTAGCTCAAACGATTTCTAGGTTTCGTAAAAAAAAGGTTGGTTTTAACGTTTTTTTGGTTTTCTAGGTTGGTTTATTCATTTGTCATGATGAAAATTGAGAAGTAAATCAGAAATTGAGTTTGGTTTGTTCTTACAAGGAGGATGATCTAAGGAAGAAGAAATGGAGTAATCAATATGAGAACCCCCAGTCTGCTCATCAATCTGGTAATTGATGTCTGTGTGGTTGATATTCTATTTGCGTGTGGTTATAGACGACTCCTTTTTTTTTTTTTTTTTAAATTTTTTTTTATGACTCCAGATCAGAATTATAATTCTAATAGATGTTATATTTTCTGTTTGCATGTGGTTATAGATTTTCTGTGTGGCTGATTTATTTATTTTTTCTGTTTGTACTTATCTTCATTGTTTTCTGATTAATTGTTTCATCTGTGATCAGTTCAACAGTACTCTGATATATATTTGATGTTCAACTACGAGTTTGTCATACATATGTGTGTTTAATGTCATGAAGAGGTTTTTGCAAGTAAGACTTTGTACTTATTTTTGTTGAATGTTATGTTTCTTCTTTCGCTTGGCCTCTCCTTTAGAAGTAGTTTATGGGCACAAACCACCAAAGCTTAGTTACTGTGTTACTGGGTCAAGCTCTGTACCACAGGTTGGCAAGAACTAAGGAATTGATTCCATTTTAAAGTAGTTGTGTCACAATTACATGAAGCTCAAAGGCACATGAAATTTTGCAGATAAGAAGCGGTGAGAGTGTTTTTCTGGTAGGAGATTAGGTCTATTTCTGCCTACAGTCACATAGCCAATGCTTTTACGCTTTCACCTTGAGGTTACAGCCCTTTTCAGATTTTAGAAAGAATTAGAGCACTGGCTTACAAACTAAAGATTCCTGCTTCAACCAAACTAAAGACTGTCTTTCATGTCTATCGCCTTAAAGAGAAATTGGATTCCCTTCCCAAAGTTTGTTAAGAAGGACCTAGAGGTCAAGCCTGGTTAAATTAAACAGGGCCTGGAGATGCAAGGCAGACAAAATATAACAGAGGCCTTAGTGCACCAAGTAACTACCAGAAAAAACACTATGAAGAACGTTTATTAAACCTGAAGTGGATTTCCAGAACTTTCCTTGGCGACAAGGTTATTTTAACAGAGAGACATTTTTCCGTACAGATTTTGCTCAAGCTAATTTTTTTTGTTTAATGAAAAGATTGTGCATATATAAAATACTCAAGCTAATTTCTTCTCCGATTTTTCTGTTTTTTCTTCCTTTTTCTTCTTCTTTTTTTAAACCATGTTTTCTTTTGATATTTTGCAGGTGGTCTTTTGTTGCTTTGGATAGAGTAGTTTGGTTGGTGTTTTCAATTCTGTTAAGCAAGGGGTGAGTTTCTAGGCTGAAATTCCAATTAATTGTTTTAAGTTTTGTGAATAGAGCATAGAACTTAGCTAATGGCATCAATTGACAATTGGTTAGTGTTAATTTGTTGTTGTAATGATAGGTTTAGATGATTACAATATTTGAACATGTTGGTAAATCCTTTTGAGTATTTTGGCAATTGGGTACTTGAGAACTCCTAGCATGGGGAGAGAGTGAGAACGCGTAATTGATTGGAGGGAAAAACATGGTGTCTTTCTCTTTGTGTGTATGTGGGTCAGTGGGGAATCAATCACTGGCCCTGTGTTCTGAAGCAGCGTTTATGAGACGCTCTCATTTTTCTGTTGCAAATTGCAATTGGTTGGTATTTAAAGCAGTGGAAAATTTTCAAAACATTTCAAAGTGGTCCTAACTCTGATTTTCTGTTGTTTTCGGTTTTTGAATTTGTTTGTTTCTTTTGTTTTTGTGAAATTTTTTATTCAATACTCTCTCTCTCTCTCTCTCTCAAGGAAAGCAAAACTTGAAAAAGCTATTATGATCAATAGAGTAACAATAATATTTAGAAGTGAAGAATCACTTTATCTCTTAATTACTAGGACAACAAAACTTGAAAACGTTCTTTTAATCCAATAATATACTTACAAAGGTTAGAACTAAAGAATCACTTTATAATACTTCAATTGATCTGCTACTTTTATTGGATTTTTTAGTATTTTTTTTTTTTTAATAACTTTCATATCATATTAGTACATCCACCACACAAACACATCTTTCCTGCTCTATTTTTCGTCTGTCTTGCTTCTAAAAAGTTAATTATTAATTTGTCTTGAACATGGTTTTCTTTTGTTTGTTGTAAAAAAAAAAAAAAAACAGAACAAGAAAAAAAAAAGGAGAGAAATTTTTGTATATTGAATGAGAGAATTGTCAACCCTCATAGAGAGCCAACACACAAACCGACATTGCGTGGTAAAAAAGGGAAATTCCAAATGCAATACCTACGAGTCTCGAGACTTTTTATTTGTCTTCTCCTTTTAACACTCCTCATCTTGACATTCTATCTTTTCCTCTGTTTTGTTTAATTTGCTTAATTTGAACCACTAACAGAGCAATGGGATTCCCAAATTTTTTCAAAACTGAAAATAGTTGATATAGAAATTTGAAGAAAAGGTGGAACTGTTTTTTTCCCCTTTTTTCTAATTCCGTGTTTAAGGAAAAGAAATTATTAACGTGTTGGATTTGGTGAGATTATCTCTATAGCTCTTGGACATTTTTATTTTTATCTGAATTTTGATCAGTTTGAGTCAGTGTTTATTACTGCTACATATTTTACGCTTCTTTTGTGATCGAATGTGTGTGAAATTTTTTGTATGTTTGGCTTCTATTTTCTTTTATATCTAATTTTTTGCCGGCGTTTCAGAGCCGTTGTTTAGTTGTAGTCTATGATAAATGATGGGAAACATTACGGATTTGGGGTTTCTCATTACAAGCGATGGTCTTTTTAGTTGTTTACTCTGTTGTCACTAGCTGGATTTGGCTTTTTCTGGGTTCGAAATTGTTTTTATATTTTATATGCTTTGACAAATTCTGATTGAATTTAAACTCTAAACCTTAGTGTTGAAAGATTTTTGCAATAAAGGATCCTTTATATATATTCCCAATGTGTCTTCATTTGGTTGTAAATATACACAAATCAATGTCTTTGTGTGTGATTTGAAGGATTGCTGAGGTGTGGGAAGAGTTACAGACTGAGGTGCATAAATTCTCTGAGGGCTGACTTGAAGAGAGGGAATATCACTGCTGAAGAGGAAGAAACCATTGGTAAGTTAGACACTGCTTTGGATGATAGGTATATATATACCCTTATTTTTTAATTAAATAAATATCTTTTTGTATAGTTCTCTTTGGCCGGCTTTTCTTTCTGTATAATATATCTATGCTCAGAAAATATGAAAGTAACCATTCTCAATTCGCTCTTAGTTTGTGAGTTCTAATTTTATTAAGATCCCTCTTTGAACAGGAGAAATCCGATAGCCTAATACTTTATAGAACCCCTTAACTGCCCTAAAAAAGAAAACCTATCCGGTAGCCATGTTTCCTAAATTTAAGACCCCCTTAACTGTTAACAATTGCTCAACATATCAGATAAAAAAGGGAACTCATCTTGCCCAACTAATTGAAAAAGCCGATCTAATTGTTTGGGATGAAGCTCCAATGAATCATAAACATTGTTTTGAAGCATTGGACAAATCACTTTATGATATTTTATCGCATTTGAACAATTCAAATGGAAATGCTCCATTTGGTGGCAAGCCTTTTTTGTTAGGTGGTGATTTTAGACAAATATTACCAGTTATTCCAGGAGGAACAAGAGAAGAAATAATAAATGCCTCCCTTAACAGTTCCTGTTTATGGCCTTTTTTAAAAATATTCCATTTAAAAGAAAATATGAGGCTGCAAAAAATGGATTAAGCATTGAAGAAAAACAGGAAATAAGTGATTTTGTAGATTGGATTTTGCGCATTGGTGATGGTCAAATTATTGATATAGATGATCCAAACGATAAAGATGCATCTTGGATTGAAATTCCTGAAGATTTACTCATTCATTCATACACACATCCTATTCATTCAATTTTTGCAGCAACATACCCAGATTTTGACCTAGATTTTGGCAAAAATTTAAACAATTTTGCCTACTTAAGGGAACGAGCTGTTGTGACACCTAGAAACACAATTGTAATAGAGATAAATAATTATGAAATTCATTTATTACCCGAACAAGAATGAACTTATTTGAGTTCAGATTCTTTATGTTCATCGTCTCGAAATTTTGAAAACCCCAGCATTATGTACCCTACAAAATTTCTAAATAAACTTGAATTCAATGGTCTGCTTTCACATAGTTTGACTTTAAAAATAAGAATGCCTATCATGTTATTGAAAAACTTAAATCAATCTTCAGGTTTATGCAATGGAACACGATTAGTTATCACCCAACTGTACGATAAAATTATTAAAGCAAAGATACTTGCTGACAACAACATTGACCACCGAGTTTTCATTCCTAGAATAAGCCTTACAGCAACCGAAAACAAATGGCCATTTATTTTTAAAAGGCGCCAATTCCCAATTCGGCCATGCTATGCAATGACGATAAACAGAAGTCAAGACCAATCTTTTAAACAAGTTGGACTGTATCTTTCTCAACCTGTGTTCACCCATGGGCAACTTTATGTTGCGTTATCTAGAGTTACATCAAGGCAAGGTCTTAAAATCATAATACACAATAATAAAGAAGTGCCTAACAAATACACTAAAAACAGTGTACAAAGATGTTATTGAAAATTTACAATCAGGTTTCAACTTTTATCCATCCGTGATTAAACATTTCTATATTTTTTATATCAATTTTCATACATTGCTGTATACATTTTTATACTAACAAAATATATTTTTTATTTTCAGCTTTATGATACAATGAGTTTCGTTCACATCCGTGATTTACAGCCGTTTCAATTTAACAAGAAGATTAAAGTCCGTGTATGTAGAATGTGGAGACCAAAACTTATTGGATATGATGATCAATTCGGTGGTTTACAGTGTATATTGGTTGATCAAATGGTGAGAAAATCTATTCATTATTCATATTATTTCAGTTTAGTTATCACAGCTTCTTCACTTGCAAACAATTAATTTCAACTAGATTGAATTTTACTAATGTATTTTCTACTCTGATTTTAAAGTTAACTAATATATTTCCTAAAACTGCATTCAGTTTTAATTAACTATGAAAACTTCATTTGCAAAGAATTAAATCCAACTGGATTAAATTTTGCCTAAGCTTTTACTACTATGATATTAGAGTCGCTTAATTACCTGTATTAAATTATGTTTCAAAATTACCTAATAGTTTATTTCAGTTGAACAATTCTTATATAATCTTAACATTAATATTTGCATCTTAATATAGGTCTTTTTCATTCATTTTTTCTATAAATTTTATAATCTAGCCCCTGCCAATGTCAATAATTTAAACCTGTATATATGTGTATGTATCACTTGATTACATAATACCTTTTGTTAAACACCCTTATCCCTTCCAAAATCCTAAATTGTTTTTAATTTTATTCCGTTCCAAATTGGTTGTTATAGTTTAATTCTATGTTTGCTGTTTGTTCTCATGGTTTTCATATAATGAATGTTTCACATCCTTATCCTATGCTCTATTGCTCTATGTTACTGAAAATAACAGCGTATGATTTATTTATTTGTAATTATACAAATAGTTATATATGTTTCCTTTTGTTTCTTTTTGGGTAGGGATTTTGGCATCGCTGGTTATCTAGAAGTAATATTTAGTGCTCCAAAGAATAGAAGTAGAATATGTTTTGATGATGAGTGTTTTTTTCTTCCCTTTTGAATGTTTTTCTCGAGGTTTTCAGTAAACATTTCACTTGATTTTTTGACTTGGTGGGCTTGATTGATTATGAGTTTTGAGTCGAATGTGCTAATTGTGCATATCGGTTTAACTAGGCTTGACATTAGTATATGCATACTGTTTGATCATTATGGAATCAAGTTTATTCCTTGATAGAATAATAGATATTTGTGATTGTGAAGTTGTTTACACAAAACTAAATTTATGTTGGTGTTAAAAATATGAGCAGCATTTCAGATAGTAATGAAAATTTTATTTTCTCTTTAAGTCTTCTCATCCTGTGATAACCTATCTGTTTAGTCATGTTGGTGCATGTATAAAACCGTTATATTGAAATATTGAAGTCGTGCTTATAGACGATTATCTTATTTATGTATATTAGTAGCTTCTTTTTTTTCTTCATTTCCTTTTGAAAATCATTATTTATTGTAAATCATGTGCTTTTCGACCATTATCACAAACATCTGTTGTAGAAATGTACTTTGTGATTAAAAATTTTGGTGTCCAATCAAGGAATTGATTTTTCATGAGCTTGATTGATAACAAGTAAATATTTTAGCCTTGAATTTTTTTGGATGGCTATACTTTAGGGGTTCACGGCTCTTTGGATTTGTTTTCCAGGATTTTTCTTTTGTGTTAGTAGTGGAGTAACAAAGTTGAAGCATGTCATAAATTTGAACTAATTGCTATGATTGTATAGTTGTAAATAAACCCAAGTACACTCTTTTCTTGATGATATTAACTTGCTTCTAATATTTCATTTTTAAATTCACTGTTGTTTCAAAGTTGCTTCGTTTAAATGCTTAAAGATTTATGCTACTTCTAATATTTGGTTTTCAAGTAGGTTGTTTACAAATATAATTTGTTTCGTACTAACTTTTTTTGCTTCTTTTTTCAAACATGTAGGCAGATGCTATTCAAGCCACTATGAAAGAGATTGACTATGATTTAATTGGTGCAAAGATAAAAACTGGTTGTGTTTATGAGATCACACATTTTCACTCCGCCCGTAGCAAAACATCACACAAAGTTGTTCCCCATGCTGCCCATTTGTTCTTCAATACAAGAACCGTTTTCACCGAATTGTCAAGTGTTTATCCCCAAATTCCACGACATCGATTTTATTTTCTTGATTTTGGTCAGCTGTGCACTCGCATAGACAAAAATGAGATCCTGACAGGTAATACTCTACATATTCTCCAAAAATATGCATTTGTGTATAATATATATTTATCAACAATTTTTATGTATTTCAATGAACTTATAATACTACTTTGTTAAATTGCAGATGTTTTAGGACACATCACTGCTGTACAACCTTTAGAAGAAAAAACCCCCTAGCAACCTGTATAGGAAAAAATGGTGGGCAATGAAGGTTGGAAACCAAATGTGAAATTTACATTCAAAATATCAGGTACATGTGTTAACAAAATGTGTGCACATTTCAAACCATTATATCTCTTGCTAAAAAGTTTTTTGTTTCATGTTTGATCATCCAGGAAAGAAGATGTTAGAATAACGCTATGGGGAGACACTGCGAGCCGAGCGTTTGATTTCCAAGCTTTGGAAGAGTTGGCACCACCAATAATCGCTGTTTTCACAAGTCTTAAAGTCAAACAATTCCAAGGTATTCAGTTAATTTTCCCTCCCTTCCATTATTCAAACTTCATCTCAAATAAAATAAATCTGATTTGTCGTTTACAAATGCGTAGGAAAAATTGTTCTGAACAGTAGCGTGTCAACAATGATTTTCATCGATCCGGATATACAAGAATTAGATGCATACAAAATGACGTATGATTTTTTTATCCTCTTTATGCTAACATGCATCTTTTTCCTCCTTTATCCAGAACTAATCACCTCTTTTTTATATTAAAAAAAAAACAACAAAAACGATCACAGCTTTGACCCTTTTGCAGATGCTATTAGAATGGTCCCTCCTTCGATTCAACCGATCAAGCCTGAGGAATTAGAAACTGCTAAAAAGCTATCTGTACAAGAGTTGAATGTTCTTGATCCGGATTTATGCAAGGTAAAAATGCCAATTTCCTCCCTTTATCTCCCTATTATTCTTAATTTAACATACAACATTAGAAATTATTTAAACTAGAATTTATTTCGATTTTCTCTTATTATTGTATGTTTTATAATTGTTATCATTTTATTAACAAGTCTGTTTAAACATGTTCTAGGATGGTTTCATTTTATGTAGAGCAGCCATTACGCGTTTTGATACGCGTAGTGGATGGTGGTATAGAGCATGCCCATCCTGCTTCAAACAGCTTAGATCCATTGCACACAGTGATGAACTTCTGTGTCCTAAACACAACAATCAAATTCCACTACCTTGGTAATACTAATATTAGCAATTAGTTTCATCTTATTTTTTCAGAAACTTCATACACAATTATCTTATATTATTAAAACATTATATGAATTTTACATACAGGTTTAAAGTTGGTTTGGTTCTTGAGGATTCAACTGATGAAACAAATGCTATGATCATTGGAAGAGCAGCAGAGCAATTGTTTGGAATTTCTTGCAATGAATTGGTTATTCAACAAGGTTATACTGACCAGCAAGAGTTTCCACATGCAATTCTACAGACAAGAGGCCAATTTAAACTTTTTCAACTTCGGTTTGGGAACATAAAAACTGATTCAAACAGAAATGATTTGCTTATTCAAGCTGTGTTTGATGAGAAGGTACAACTTCTTGAATCAGGATCAAAAGCAAACTTTGTTGAACATCAGAAAAAAAATATAGCTGCCCAAATGCTTCCGCCCACTCCCCCACTTCTTTCAAAGCAAACACCGCCTGTATCTCTCGCTGTCTCATCCAATCCTTCTTCAGTGGAGCCCATTTCAAATTCGAAAAAGAAACGTAAACTTGCAGTGAAAAGAGCTCTTCTCTCCTCTTTAACAAGTAAAGAACTGAAAAGGTTAGATTTTACATAACAATTAACTCTTTTGTATTGATATTTTTACATAAACATTTACTAATACTTTTCTTTTCACTATGCTTTACATCTTTCTAAGTGATGTTGAAGCTAAAAACAAATATGAGAAAACTGTTGCTGTGCAAACCAGAGAAGAAAACGTGTCAAATTCTGACAATTTGCCAATTATCGGTTTGAAGAAGAAAACAGTTCAAGGCAGTTCCGAAACCGCCTCTCCTACTCCCACATCAGAGTTTGTACTCTTTCCTTTTCAATTCATTCATCTCGCTGACGCACATATTACACACAAAATATTTCATTGTTATTCTCATGTTTACTTATTAAACTTAATTCTATCATAATAATTAATACTTGCCAGTTTTTAACTTTATGCCAGCAGAGCTAACACGTCTGAAACAGAGAAAAAAGGGCATCAACCAGCCAAACAACAAATGCGGCAACAACAAAAGCCCTTTACCAAAAACATCAAAAAAGTTTAATCCATATCCGCCACCCATTAAAATATAGATAAACACATGTACAAGTTTTTTTGAACAATATGCAACTTAAGGCTGCTCATATTTTGATGTTTTTATAGCTGCTTGATATATTAAAATATGCACAATATTTTAACATAACAAGCAGCATATAAAACATGATGTTAGTTTATATTTTGCAACATAAGCTCGCCAAACTCATGATGGCATTGTTTTCATCTCAATGTATATATAAATAGGCAATGATAGCACTGTTTACATCTCAATGTATCTATAAATAGGCCAAAATCATGATAGCACTGTTTGCATCCCCTGAACTTTTTAATAGATTAATGACTTGCTGATGGATTTCTGAACATGCTATTCAATCCTTTCATTCCTTGCCCAAATTGATTCTGTAATGATTTTACTGCTGTACTGGGTTGTTAATTTGTTGCTGTAATGATGGCTTTAGATGATTACAATATCTGAGCATGTTGGTGAATCCTTTAAGTGTTTTGGTAATTAGGTACTTGAGAACTCCCAACGTGGGGAGAGAGTGACAATGCGTAATTGATTGAAGGAAAAAAGATGATCTCTTTCTCTGTGTGTACTACCATTGTTTCATATTGCATAACAGCTATTTGATGAATGAGTATATATATCTCTGTAGGTCATCTAATAGAGTTTGATCTATATTTTCTGCTCATAGAATGTACTTCTATACTAATTAGATAAATGGAGATGAAAAAATTGAAGGTCCAGTTCTTTTAAGAGTGCTAAAGAGTGAAGTAATTTTGCAACAAAATGATTTCTGGATCTATATAGTTTGTACACCATGTTGTGTTAAAATTTCTTAAAGATTTTGTCTAATTTTTATAAGTTTTTTGTCCCAATTCTACACTGCTAGAAGTGCAACCTGTGACCAGGAAAACCGTTGTAACAATCAACAGATTATTAAATTCCACTTTTAATTTTTCTAATATTATGAAACTGCTTCCATTCTTTTTGAAGGCTAAATGATTTTGTTATAATATTTGCTTATACTTTTGGAAGAGAGACTTTTGTCGACTGGAAGACTGGAATCTCCTAATTCCCGGATTTTGCCAAACCTTAAGTAAAACTTAATGATTGAAGTTAATTATATCCCTTATTTAATTTTTTGTTGTGGATTTTCAATTTTTCCAAATTCTTATCAATATTTTAAGATGACAAACAACATATAAAACATGTTATTAGTTTTTATTTCGTAACTTAAACCCGCAACATCGTGCGGGCAGATAAAAAAGGGAACTCATTTGCCCATCGATCTACAATATTGCCCATGTCGAAAAGGATTTATATTTGAGGGATGTTAATCAATTTCTTAATTTCTTTTTGGTGGTTGTTTTTTGTTCTATTAAACAAGAGGTTCGTATCTATGTTGAAAAGAAACAAAAAATAAAAAAGGGATCTAAGATTCAAAAACTTTTATGTTTTTATACTCTGTTTTAGAAACACTTGCTTTCATCTCCAACAAAAAACAATCAATTCATCAGTTGTTGATGGGTTACTCTAAATTGTGTAACGATCTATTGTTGTTAATATTAGTTTTTTTATTTTTTATTTTCTGTTTTATGTTCATATGTTTTTATACTAATTTTGTGTAGTATATATTCATTTGGTGATTTCATGTTAGAGATTAAAAACTGTCTCAATGGTTATTTGATGTGGTTTGCTGCCAATATATGAACATGAATGAATGAGAGAAGTGACGTTATTGTTTATCATGTTTGATTTTTGAACTTAATTCTATCATATTAGTTATTGCCCTCATTCTAAATTTGTTCATTCACCAACATTAACACACGACATTTTCTAACTTTATGGGAACATAGTTAAAACCTCTGCTGAGGAAAAGCAGCATAAGTCAGCTCAGCAGCAAAGCCAGCAACAGCTTGATCTCCTTTGAACAGACATCAAAAAGGAAAAATCCCCTTCCACGAAGCAATAGCATATAGATAAACAGTTGTACAGGCTATTTTGAACAATGCAAGGCTCAAAACTTATGATATTTTGATGTTTTTATAGCTGTTTGATCTATAAAAAATGCCCAATATTTTAAGATGTCAAACAGCATATAAAACATGTTATTAGTTTATTTTTTGTAATACTTGAAAAACTAACTGTGATGGCACTATTTACATTTTCATGTATATATAAATAGAACGATGTTCCCTACCTATTTTCATCACTTTATACACATTTCACGTAATTTTAAAACCCGCAGCATCGCGCGGGCACCTTTTGCTAGTGATTACATGTAAATGAAACATACCCAATGAAATAATCAGCAGGAGATTGTTGGGGTCGTCTTTGATGCAACTCTGTTTATTCGTGCCGTTATTTTTGTACCCTTTGGGACATTTACAAGAATAATTTCCATCTAAGTTCTCACAGGATCCAATACTGCAGGGGTTCGAAGCCTTGCACTCATCAAAATCTGAGAAGAAGGAATTAAATCCATGAACATCAGGTAAAAATGCCAAGTTTAAGCTTACCAGTAACATAAACTAGCATTTACAAATATTTATTAGATTGTGTGCATATAAATTATATGCGAAGTGAAGATATAGAAAATCAATTACCTTGGCAACCATGTGGGAGGTAAGGATTCCCTTGGTAACCTGGCAAGCACTGGCAAATGTAACCAGACCCATTGATGTTAGTGTTCCTGTTGACACATTTGCTATAATCTGCCTTGCATACAAAATCGCATGTCTCATCATCCCCAATTTCCCAATTTATAACCATTGGAATTTGACTTATGCTGTTGAGTTGTTGAAAACTTGTACTGTTGAATTTGAACTGGCCCTGTTCCACAATGAAAGCATAGCTGCAGGGGTTGAAGTCCATTATGAAAGTATGATTGTAATAGCTACTCAATTGGACAGTACAGTTTTTCAGTCCACTGGGAATGGAATTTTGACAGCACCCAATGCCGGAGCAATAAGAGTCCTGGTATTCGACGCTGCCTAGGCTGTCACATAAGGACATGCACCCAGTTATGAACCTCTCTTCGCCTCTGTATCCTTGGAAAAGCGCATATGTGTCACAACCAATGGCGACAAACTTGTTCTTGGTGTCCGAGATGGTATAAGGAGGAGGCAGCCAGAGTATGGGGGTGTTCCTTTTGGTTCTGAGACCTTTGGTGTCATAACAATCTCTGGATGTGAAGGTCATTACTTGCAACTCTCCCTCAGCAAGGTAAAAGTCAGAAATGCGGATTGTGTGGCCCGTCAAGTTTGCCGATGGCGGCGTGGTGGATTGGTCGCAAGTGAGGTTGAATTCGGGTCGAAGGTAGCAGCCATCACCTATGCCAAATGGGAAAGGAATTGTTAGATCACCACATTTGTCTCTGCAGCCAGGCAGGGCTTGAGGCAGGGCTGGAGCTGCGGCTATTGTTGTAAATATTGCAGCCCCTAATATCACAACCAGAGAGAGTTGCATAATTATAATCATACTCACATGTAAAGAATTAATATTGGACTGGAAATTGTATTAATGTTTTGTGACTAAAGAAAGTGGGATTTTATATGGAGGGAATTAATAAATAAATAAATAAAGTCTTCCTGGTGTGTACTGATTTGGTAAATACTCAGTCAAATAAGCGATGGCGTAGTGGGCAAAGTCAAGCGCACAAGGAGTGAAAACGATGGCTTAAGCTAAGACCAGTTCACATGCTAATCAAGATATTTGTGAATTATGTTTTTGCAAGAAAGGAATTTTTCTTTTGTTGTAATTTTTTAAGAAAGAGTCACTGCAATAATCAAGTGGTGTAGAACGAGAAATTATCGACCTTGATTGGTTTCTAGAAACTTGAGAAATAGTGGAGTTGATTAAGTCAGGAGGTTGATCATTCAGACTTACCTTTGTCATGGGCTAACTGTGATTATTATCTATTTGAAAGAAATTAATCATGTAACCGGAAAATAAGAAGAAATTAATTCAAAACTCATGATGAATTAATATGAATTTCTGGGTCAACTTTTACGTGCTTGAAATTAAATATTTACCAAATAGTAGAAAATATGCAACCAATTAACTTTTGATTTAATGATGGTTATTTTTACTTGGTTGAAGGAAGTCTTAAGTTCGACTGAAAATATCTGTTTTTTTAAGGGAATTATTATTTGATAGTGACGGCCCTGATAATTTTTTAATGCATTCTCCCCATTGCCATGGCAATTCAAGGGCAACCACTATTTACATGAGATATGAGGAGATGAATTTTATAGATTTTGGTGTGGGAAGTGAAGAATATGGCTAGAAATTTATAGAAAAAAAATTCTAAATATTTTGGGTTTTTTTAAATTGGCCACTAACGTCAGCATGACGTCAGCTTGCCTAGGCAACTTTTCCTTTGTGGGGGTTGTTTTTGGAGCTTAAGCCCCCTTTTACCATGGCAAAAGGGAATGGGTGGAAGTGCTCTAAGGACAAAGTTTGCATACATCGACTAGTTTATTCAAGCAAAAAAAAATAATTATTTACATGACTTTCTCAAGAAAAAAAATAAGACATAAAACAAATATCATCAGCCTTTTCCCCAGCTGGATGCTTTTCCATAATTTGCACTAATCCCCGAGCTCCACGGCTAATTCGTTCATTGGAATTTGGAGGCCTTTCTTCACCTCTTAAGAGCATCTCCAAGGGAAATATCAAATACTAAACATCAAATTTAAATTTGATGGCTGATGTGGCAATTTGACATATTGCAAAACTCTTTATCCAACCAAGATGTCAAATATACATTTTATTTTATTATTTTTAAAGGTAGGTGGGCTCGGTATTTAAGAGTAAAATATTAAATAGGGTTAAAAACTATACATGGAAGGAGAGAGAAGAAAGTGGGCTCAGCATTAAAATAATAATAAAAAATAAAAAGACATCTCAACATCTTGGGGTCAATTTTGACAGCAAAAGTGAAGGATGTCAATCCAACTAGGATTTGGCATCACGGTTGGAAGGCTTAAAATGTCTTTTTTTTGGGTTAAAACTTGCCACGTTGGAATTGACATTTCGGTTGGAGATGCTCTAACAACAAACATCTTTTTGCCAGATCCGCCACTTTTTCTATCATTCTCTTGAAATTATGTGCGCCTTTAACTATTTCGGCATCAAGAATTTCAGCTAGCCGGCCCTCTTTCACCTCGCAAACAAAGACGTTTGCTAGGATTTCTCTGCCTCATTTTTTTTTTCTTTCTATTTTTATGTATGACACAAAACAACTACATCTTCTATGTTTGATATCCCCTCCCCCGAGAGACCCCAATTTATTTTGTATAACAAAAAAAAATAATGACCAAGAAATATAGCAGGTAGTTGAATGAGAATATGCAAGCAACATGACCTCGTCAAGCTTGACTAAGATACCATTGGCAGTATAAAGCTCGTCAAGCTTAAGGTTTTCCAGACTTTGCAAGAAAATTGATGTTTTTCTTCTTTTTGGGTTTGTTTATAGAAATTAAATGGTGTATGGTTTATTTATATCATTAGTACTAAAAATGAGTATATGACTAAATATCTCAAAACAGACAAAAATAGGAGCTCTCGTTTGGGCTAGCTAGTACGTACATATAGCAGCGTCAGAGGAAGTTTGAAACATATTATTCAGATTTATGAAGAAAAAGAAGAAGATAATAATCACAAGTTTACAATAGATAATAATAAAATACCACATAATTAACTCTATGACACACACACACATATTACAGTAGTACGTTCTACGCTAACGTACTTTTATTTCGAGAGGCACTGATCACTGGAATTGAAACAAACTACAATTCAATACTAAGGAATTAAGGAGCTAATTAACTATCGGCCATCACCATAAGGCTTTACCATTTGGATGTGTTGAGTTTGCATGCTCTGATCGTACTCTGCACTACTTATATCAGCAACGAAATTAGCAGGTGACCCAAGCAAGTGGTCGGTCTCCTGGGGAGATCGTTTGAAATCAGCCTTCCCCATAATTTTTAATAATCCCCCGAGCTCCACCGCTACTTCTTTCATCGACGGCCTTTCCTCCCCTCTTAACCTTAAACATCTATTTGCCAGATCCGCCACTGTTTCTATGACTTTCTCAAACCCTTCCCCTTCCTTGGCTATTTCAGCATCAAGAATTTCATCCAAGCAGCCCTCCTTCATTGCGCGGACAAAGACGTTTGCTAGGTTTCTGTCAACCTCGGACTTTTTGTTTGAGGATAATGCCTTTTGGCTTGTGATTAGCTCCACCAGGACAACTCCGAAGCTATACACATCACTCTTTTCTGTTAGTATGTGGGACTGAAGATATTCAGGGTCCAAGTATCCGAGTGTCCCTTGCACCAAAGTTGATAGTTTTCCTTCATCTTGATCCGGAACTAATTTTGAGGCTCTAAAGTCCGCAACTTTTGCGGTGTACTTCTGGTCTAGTAGTATGTTCATTGCTTTAACATCTCGGTGTATGATTGGGTGCTGAGTGTAGTGGTGCAAGTATGAGAGTGCTTCTGCAGTATCTGCTGCTATCTTCAACCGCAAGTCCAATGGAAGTCGTGGGTATTTGTTGTCTTTTCTATGGATGTGATCATGAAGAGTGCCATGGGAAATGTACTCGTAAACCAGTATAGGCGTTTGAGTCTCTAAACAACAGCCAAGGAGCCTCACAACATTTTTATGGTGGATTTGGGAAAGAACAATCACCTCGTTAGCAAACTCTAGCCTCTGAGTCTCAGTAATTGGGCCACTAACTTTGGACTTTTTTATGGCGACCACTTTGTTATGATGATCTGCGGATAAATTTCCGTTGTAAACTACACCGTAGCCACCTTCACCAATTTTTCTCTCTTCATTGTAATTGTTTGTGGCCTTCTTGAGTTCTTCTTCAGTAAAGATTGTGGCCGCATCCGCGTATCCATTGTAACTAGCCAACTGTTGTCGTAAAAATAAGCCACCATTTTGTTTAAAGAACTTGTCTTGTTGTTTCTTGAACTGTCTTCTCTTCATTCCGCAGTACAGGCAAAAAATCACAACCAGTAGAACAAAGAAGGCCGCAATGACTCCTGCATATACATAGCTGAAAAATCACAATCAACTTAATTACAATTATTTGGAAAAGACGTATGCTCATACCATGGCATATGGTCATAGCCATTGAAATTTAACAAGTTTGTTTTAAAATTTTAATGATTCTAGATCTCAAGGGTATTATAGGAAAATTGGGCTTAGGAAAAGTATATCAATATGTTATGAAATTAACTAGAGGGTGAAAAAACAGGGTTGATCTGGAGAAATATGACAGGGGTGGAAATAACAGCACTAATATAATATTAAAGTTATTTTATTTTATATGGATATCGGAGGCAAAGGGACAAAGGAGTTCTCTTAAATAATAGCATAGATTATAATATGTATATCACTGTGAAATTATTTATTAATTTTACATTTGGTCTCTTTAAACAAAAACTTGGGAGATTTTTACTTTTTTTTCTTAGAGAAAATTATTGTTTTCCTTTTATTTATCCTTTATATTTGTTTTACTAAGCGGGAATGCAAGCATATAGCTATCTCATGTTAATTAATAGGTAGCTAGTAATACATACCTACTGAAATTTTCAGGGAATTATTATTTGATGTAGGAGGGTTTTTTAAGCAACTAGTTCCATTCACGCTGTCGATTGTGTACCCTTTGGGGCATAAACAAGTGTGACTTCCAGGTAAATTGGAGCACGTTCCATTAGTGCAGGGATTAATGTTTGGAAAGCTGCATTCATCAATATCTGAAAAGAAAATCAGGAAATTCAATCAGTTAAATTTAAAAAAAAAAAAAAACAAATTACATATATATTATATATAATATGTAGTAGATATGTATGTGTGGGTAGATGTATCACCTTGGCAACCATTCGGGTGGTAAGGGTTGCCCTCGTAACCTTTCTTGCACTTGCAAACGTAACCAGACCGATTGATGGGGTTGACACACGTGCTATTTCCCTTGCATACATAGTCCTGCCTCTTTTGAGCTTCATCACATGGGTCTTCCTCAACCCCAATTGCCCAATTAAAAATCATTGGAACAGTTTCCAAGCTAGCAAGTTGTTGAAAAGTTTTATTGGAGAATTTGAACTCGGCTTCTTCAACAATGAAGGCGTAGCTGCAGGGGTTAAAGCCCCATATATCCAAATGGCTGTTGTTGTAGCTTGTCAATTCCACGGTGCGATTTTTCATCCCACTGGGGATGTTCGTTTGGCAGCATCCAACGCCGGAGCAAGAGTCCTGATCCACGCTGCCTAGGCTGTCACAAAAGGATATGCACCCCGTTATGTACCTTTCTTCACCACGAAAACCTTTGAAAAGTGCGTACGTGTCACAACCAACAGCAATGAACTTGTTTTTGGTGTCGGAGATGGTGAAAGGAGGCGGCAGATTGAGCCAAGGGTCGTTGTTGTACGTGTTGTTACCCTGCTTGTCGTAACAATCTCGGGCTATGTACTGCAGTACCTGCATCTCAGCCTCATCAAGGGAAAAGGCAGTGACAGTAATGTTGCCCCAGAGTGCTGTTGGGGGTTCGGTGGATGTGTTGCAAATGATGGGAAAGCCTGCCATGTGACAATTAACACCAATGCCAAAAGGGTATGGGATTGTGAGATTGCCACACTTGTCTGGGCAGCCAGGCAGGGCTTGAGGCAAGGCTTGTGCTACTGTTGTTGTAATTACAGACCCTAACATCACATACACTCCCACCATTAATATTACCAATGAGAGTTGCTCAATAGGCATCCTCTCATGTAAGGCCATGGCACAATATTTGTATATGCACCACTCAATAATTATTTCTAGCACAAATATTTGTATTGCTTGTGAAAAAAATAAGTGGCACCCTGCATAGCCTTTTATAGATAGAGGATCTCATGGGGTTAGGGGAAACGCCTTCCTCTACCTATGGTTATCATCTGTCCTTTTTATTTGTCAATAGGCAGGTGAAATGGGCAAAGTCTTCTAATAGTATCTATTATTTTCCTCTTGGCAAAATGCAATTGAAAATGAGCCCCACTTTTTATTGATGAATAATCCCACTTGGTTCTAGTCAATAAGCCAAGGAGGCAAAGTCTTTTTTATATATGGTAAATAAGCGCAGCCACCTCCACCCGCAAAGTCAATGACAAGCAGGGTTAATATAATAATTAATAAATAAATATGAATCTGGCATTCTATCCTATGAATTCTTTCTCTTGATTTATTATCGAGATTACGATCTGGCAACTAGGCGAGTGGATTTTTGTTTAATAAGAAATATGTGAGTGAGTTATATTTATATTTATATATATATAGCTATCTGTTATTAGCTAAGTCACGTGGGTCTATCACGTGTAGCTCACAGCTGTAACAGCTGTAATATTTATGTGAGTTAGTTACAGAGCTTACTTAGAGATTAAGCACAACTCTACTGTATAAAAAGCCTGAGCGGCTACATATCTATGTGATTCTTCTTAATAACATTAGCATATAATGTTATCAGTTTGACATAAAACAATTACTCTTCATTTAATAAATTAAGTTGACCCCTGCGATGAACTATCATTCAGTTTTTACTTGTGATTTCTTTTTACAACAATTCACATCTATTTATATCACATGGTGGAGCTCCTCATTCAGATTGAATTTTCTACTCATTCTTTGTATATTATGTTATCAATCTATCCAAATTATGCCACTTATATAATCATTAATGATAAATTCTAAAATATATAAGCTCATTAATGAGTAGGTGCTATCATTTGAGTGGAACTATAACACCTCAGTGACATGGTGTTATCGCGACACGCAATAAATTTTCATACTCATGCTTAAAATTGATTAATTGTCTCATATTCTCATTTAAATTATTTTGATTCACTAGAATCTACAGAGATTGTTGCAATTTGAAAAGTAAATGGTTGTTGTAGTTGGTCCCATCTAAACGTTCTAGATAGTCCTTGTATTGTTACTAGGGCACGATGGTGACTTCACTACATTAAATCATGCAAGAAACAAATTGATAGTAAGTAAGTACATATAAGTATGCGCAAGTGATAAAATAAAAATCAACCAAGTAAGATGAAAGAAATCACTCATACATACATGTCTACTTTGTATGCAAATATAAATAACGATGCGAGTAAATTGGGACGTATTATATGTTGGCGTCAATTTTTGATAAAGACTAGTGACTTTTGTGAAGCAGACTCTGGAGGAGAATCACTCATTTGTTTTAATCTGATTAGCAATTGTCAGGGGTTGTTGCATGAGCTCTGTCATTATAAATATGCAACTTCTTTTCTTTCTTTCATTTTTTTTTAATGGTGGGTTGATAATATAAGTTAGGCTCTAAGCCCTTTTCTACACTTGTATTTGGGCTTCTTTTTATTAAGCTCATTTTGCCTTATTGATCTGGAGTTTGAGTCTTCTCTATTATGTTGAGGTAGGAAGCAATTAATAATACTCAATGCAGACTTGTAACCACCACCACAAACACGAGGGTCACCATCTACACCTTGTTATACTTGAAGGAAGTTGCGGTTCCACTTCAAAATTAATTGGCAATGACAGGAGTAGTCCAACTCCTTATAAACCGTTTTATTTTTTGTTAATTTTCTAATGTGTGGGACATTTTCACCTACATTCTCAAAATGCTCATGCATTGCTGGACCTGTCATTGAAACAAATGGGACTTAATTGAGAGGGGCACATCAGAAATAAATTAAAGATTGCAAAAAAGGAACAAAAAGCTATGTCCACAAGCTTATAAGTTTATTTGTTGGACCCAAAAAAATGTTCCTTTCCATGTTGGGGTATTATTTCCTCTTAGTAAATGCAATGCTTGGTTATAGTCAATAAGCCAAGGGGGAAACAAGCGCAGTCACATCCAGCCACAAATAAGCCAACGCAAAGCCAATGACAAGCAGGGATATATATAATTTTCTTTGTAAGAATTATGTTATTAATCCAATAAAATTATGATTCGTGTATAACAATTAATAATAAATTCTAAGGTATGAACTCGTTCGTCAATATATGCGTTATAAATTTGAGCGGAGTTATAATAAAAAATGCACACGGTATTACCATAACATGCAATAATTTTTCATATTCATGTTTAAACATAGATTAATTGTTTCACATCCTCATTTAAGTATCTTCGATGGTTTTTTTTTTATATAATATTTTTTTTTTGAGGACCTTTCCTATTGAGAGGAGCAATGGCATACTAAATTCACACACACAACACGGATACTAGGACTCGAACCCAGGACCTTACTTGAGAAAGTGAATACTCCAAACCATTACAATAATGGGTCCTTTTGCCATTGAA
Organism: Prunus salicina; assembly: GCA_020226455.1. Classification (NCBI taxonomy): domain Eukaryota; kingdom Viridiplantae; phylum Streptophyta; class Magnoliopsida; order Rosales; family Rosaceae; genus Prunus; species Prunus salicina. The sequence goes on along the minus strand of CM035345.1, from coordinate 25,083,760 downwards.
AAGAAAATGGTTGTTGTCGTTGGTTCTATTTCTCATTTTCCATTTAAACTTTTTAGATAGTCCTTGTATTCTTTAATAATTGGTAAATACTCAGTCAAATAAATATATAATATTTCTCCTTCATGTGTCTTTTTCTTACTTGATACCATGTAATGACCAAGCCATAATGAAATGAATATATCGATCTTGATTGGTTTCTAGAAAGTCAGAAATAGTGGACTTGATTAAGTCAGGATGGTGACTTGATTAGGTAATTTCTCTAACCCTTCTCCAAATCAAACCCACCTACTACCTAAAGAAAATGAAACTTGGATTATTTTGCTAACAATTAATACTCTCATTAACTTAAAAAGAATAATGATTTACCAAAGAACAATTTTCCAACAGAACTTTCTATCCTTTATATATATATATATATATATGTATATATAATAATGAGTGTTGCTAAACAAACTCTAAAATTAAGTGAGTACAAAGATGGAAATTTATTTACTTAATAAAAGAAAATATGCTCCTTCAATAAATTGATATAAAATAATTTAGTAAAGTTGTACTTAAACAATTACTCTTCATTTAATAAATTAAGTTGACCCCTGCGATGAACACGTTCATATCATTCAGTTTTTACTTCTGATTTTTCTGTATACACCCATCCACGTGTATTCATATCACATCTGTAAAAAAGTAAAGGGTCAAGCTCCTCATTCAGATTGAATTTTCTACTCATTCTTTGTCGGGATATTATTGTCACACCCCAACCCTCGGATTTACAAAATCTTGGGTTAAGACGTGATTCACACCTTAATTATAGAATTTAATAAAAACTATAACTAAAATGTGAAGAAAACATTTAAATAAATAAAATAAATAAAATAAACATTTCACATAAAATATTCAGCAGAAGCGCGGAAATGATAACATCTGAAACCATAAAAAATTTACATTATTTTACAAGTCAGAACTACTCGAGAGTTCACTAAAAGAGTAGCTCATTATTCATCCACAAGCTATAATACACTCTATAGACATGCCAAAAATCATCACAAGCTCTAGATTTCAGGTTCGGTACCTGCAAAATCTATTAAGAGGTGAGCGAAACCACAGCTCAGTAGGGACATAAGCCTTTTTACGATAAATTGATATAATTAAATTAAGTGATAAATAATCAAGCAGCCAAATTTCACATTATTAGTATTAATGCATGAATGCTCTTCATCTAATCCCGTTAATTCATATAACTAGACAAGCAGACCTGCACGTCCCATACCATGCTTATACCACTTGGTCCCGAATGCCCATTTATATGAACTAACACCCATTTCAACCATCCCATAATTTCCCTTTTGTTAGTCATCTTGTCTAACTCCTTTTCGCCAGTCCCGAATCACCCAATAAAAACCATGTGCACTGTGGGATTCCTGAGATCTGGTACCTGCCAAGAGTTAGACTCAACTAGACAAAAGACCATTTCAATTACCCTCTTTTCCACCATTATTTTCTCAACCCAAGAACTCCAAATAATTTCCATGACATTATATAGTTCACATATCTCATAAAAACAATGTAATCATTTAAATATCACCAATGTACATATAATCATGCCCACATTGTTCAAACAGTTAAGAGTACGTAAACACCCAATACAAGGAACGTAAATCAAACAATACCATGCATAATATAATGCTCATGAAATTTAATTAAATCAATCTTTGTAAAAGGCCCCCAAGAAAACCCCTACCTTATTTCCAAAGCTAACTCCAAGTTAAGAAAACACAAGCTCCGACCTCTAACTCCTCCAAGAATATTAATACCACACTCTCTCTCTCTTTCTTTTTCTCTCTATCAATATGGTCTTCTCATTTCTTAAGCAAGCTATGCATGCCCTTCTCTATGTGTAAACCATTTGTACATGCAACTCTCTATTTATACTAGAATAAATGCGGCAACTATTAGTCTATCATTGGTTGATATGTTTGGAGGTTGGAGATAAGTGCTAACATTTGGTATTGGGATGATATTTTGATGAAGTAAAGCCAGCTAGCACTTGGATAGCAAGGCAATAATCTTATGTGTTTACATGTCCCTTAAGCAACCAAGAAATGGTGCCACCTCCAGCTTATGTTATCCACCTCATGCTTCCTATATACATAATTAATATAATAAAATATATACTATAACAAGCTATGCATGCAGCAAGCTAGGACGTTGTGTCTTCTCTACATATTTAATATAATAAAATATATATATAATTATTAAAATGGTCAAACAACTATATATAATCAAAATTATTAAATTTGCATTAAGTGAAGCAAATAAAACATAGACTTCCATAAAATAATTATAATTATAATTTAATACTTACCAAAATAAAATATTAACACTTTTAAGAATAAGGATTCTCACAATTATGTTGTTTAATCTATCTAAATTATGTCACATATATAATAATTAATAATAAATTCTAAAATATATAAACTTGTTAATCAATAGGTGCTATAATTTGAGTGCAGCTATAACACCCCATTGCATGTCACATGGTGTTACTGTGGCACACAATAATATGCTCATGCTTTAAATTGATTAATTGTCTCATATTCTTATTTAAATGCCTACTATGTTGTCACTTTTTTTCTATTTGATGTGGGACGAAATATAGGTCAATTATGGCGTGAAAAATTAATTAAAATAAAGTGGCTCAAAATTGGAAGGAAATTGTGCAGGAGAGGAAAATTCCAATTAAATGTCAATTATGGCGCTAGGAAAAGAAGGAATGCGTTGGGATTTTCTAAATATTGATTGAGGAAGTTTGAAGCAATTATGAGTCTATCAAATTTTTATTATTTAATTTAATGTTTTATTTTATATTTTTAAGAATAAGTTATGTATTAGGATATTATTTTCCTAATATGATTTTAGCTATAATTTTTATTATTTTCTTGTTAGTTAAGTTTAGGAATATTCTAGAACCTAAGGTTTCTTACGATATTAAGGTTTCTTTGTTTTCTATTTGAGCCAACTCATGGCATTGTATTTGTCAGTTTAATTATCTTATTTTTAATCAATATATTTGAAGTTTACTCAATTTCTTTGATGGATTTCAGTTTGTTAATGAATTCTGATATTGTTACTTATAGGGTTATCATTTGATCTCCCTATTCTTTATATCACTATTACAATCAACAGAGAGGAGAGGACTTTGAAATCGAGTCTACAGTGAGACTTGAGGGGTCGTCTCTATTATATATGGTATTGTTGGAGACCTCAGTCCACGGTAATTAAGATACATGCATGTATTCAAGATATAGTACATCTGTCCTACATGATAATTAATAGTCGATGCGTGCAAAGTCAAGCAATGAGACAAAATCAATATGTACTTGTTTGACTACAACCTACATTTTGCCATGCTCATCAGCACCCGAACCTAACTCATCCTTCTCCTAACCAGTTTAAATACTCGACGAGTCAGGTTCACACCAAATTTTTAGTAGCTCGTGTTAGAACCTAATTTTACTTTTCTTTCTAATATTCTTCTTAATCTTGGTTCATTCAAAGGTTGTGTTTAACTGGGCATATGCCTAGCCCTTCTGTTGTTAGGGCCCTGCCATGCTTTTTATTCTTCGGTTCCATTTTGCAATAGGGTGAAGTTGGTTGCCTTGCATATGGTTTTGACAATTATTACTACTCACAAGAATAAACGCTCGCGTTCTTGGAGCTTTAAGTAACCAAAGAAAATAATCAAACACCACACATATAGTAGTTCCTGCAATACATCTATGTATATTACTTCTATTCTACCTTGTGGTTCGTATATAGTTTCTACTGCATCAAGCTTCAACTATCGCCCATCGTCATATGGCATTAACATTTGGATTTGCATGCTGTCATGCCCATAAGTTGTACCAGTAGTACTAGAACCGCAATCGCCTCTAACATCCACAGCATACGTGTTTGAAGTTGACCCGAGCAAGTGCACAGTCTCTTCAGGACAGAAATTAGAACTGTCCCATCGATGCTTTGCCATTATTCTCATCCCCTCTAGCTCTGAGGCTACCTCTTTCATGGTAGGTCTTTCCTCCCCTTTTAAACTGACACATCTTTTTGCGAGGTTCGCTACATTTTTTAGGGTCTCAATATTTCCTTCACTGAATAGGGTATCGTCCCAAACTCGGTTCAAGCCATCTTCCTCCATTGAACAGACAAAGAAGCTTGCTAGGTTTCTCTCTGACTCAGGCCTGGCAAAAGAAAGCGCTACTTTGCTCGTTAGTAGCTCCACCAGGACAACTCCAAAACTATAGACATCACTCTTTTGTGTTAATTGGTTTGAATGGAAGTATTCAGGATCTAAGTATCCGAGTGTCCCTTGCACTAGAGTTGTTACTTGAGTTTGATCCATAGGAACCAAGCGCGAAGCACCAAAATCCGACACTTTTGCCGTGTAATTGTCATCTAACAGTATATTCATTGCTTTCACATCTCGATGTATGATTGGTGTAGAAGTGGAGGAGTGTAAGTATGCTAATGCTCCTGCAGTTTCTGCGGCAATCTTCAATCTTAATTCCCATGAAAGTGATGACCCTTCGCTCTTTTTACCATGAATGTGATGAAAAAGAGTGCCATTGGTGATGTATTCATAAACTAGTAAAGGCACCGGTGTCTCTAAACAGCAACCTAGAAGCCTCACTACATTTCTATGATTGATTTGAGAAAGAACAATCACCTCATTTACAAACTGCTCTTTCTGAGCTGGAACGCCAACTTTTGACTTCTTTATGGCAACCACTTTGTTATCTGCAAGTATTCCTTTGTAAACTATTCCATAACCCCCTTCACCAACAACTCTACTTTCATGGTAATTGTCTGTGGCCTTTTCAAGTTCTTCTGCGGCAAAAATTTTGGTTGTCTCCATGGAACTTCCTTGACTAGCAAGTTGTTGTTGTAACAATAAGCCACCATTTTCTTTAAAGTATTTTTCTTTGAGTTTCATGAGCCTTCTTCTATGCATTCCCCAATATATCCCTGAAATTCCAATTAGTAAAACGAAGAGGCCTGCACTGACACCTGCACATAATTGAAAATTGTCGTAAGTTTTTATGCAGGTGTAGTCATAAAAATAAAATTAGAAAAAAAAAGAGTGAAAAGTATTAAATTATGGATGTTGTTTTTGCTGTCTACCTTGTGCTTTACTTTCTAGGATAAAATGCTTCTGAGAAAGTAATATGTTAAGACGAAATAAGATTACATGTATCACAATGGTGGATATTTATTCAGTTTAATTTGGGTCTTGTTAGTGAGACTAATCAATGTTTAGTACTGAGAAGGGGGAAACATACGTAAGTTGGAACTTTTGGATATATTCTCATAGGGGTGCATGTTGACATGTACATAAAACATACCCAATAAAATAACAGCCAGGAGAATGATCTTCCATCGATTGCTGGGTTTGATGCAACTCCTTTTATTCTTGCCGTCGTTTTTGTACCCTTTGGGACATTTACAATAATAATCTCCAGGTAAATTTTCGCACGTTCCAATACTGCAATTGTTTGACTCCTTGTACTCGCACTCATTAATATCTGAATAGCAAGGAAAACGAAATTTATCACATAACATTATGCAAGCTTTCCTGTAAAAAAAACTAACACACACATTCACATGTTATTATAAGAGTATAATTATTCTCTTGTCAGATTTATGTTGCCGGACAACTGTGAATTTAGGTCACATATTCAGGCATGAGCGTTATCAATGGTTCATATTCATAGTTTAACAAAGGGTTTGAACAGAGTCAGGCAAGTGAACACCATTAATTCATTAGACACATATCTATATATATTTTGTGTGTGTGTGTGTGTGTGTGTAGGCTATGGAGTTTACCTTGGCAACTATGTGGGAGGTACGGGTTCCCTCGATAACCTGGCGAGCACTGGCAGATGTAAGCAGGCCGACCACCGATGGTCGTCCGTTCGACACACGTGGCATTTTCCTTGCATGGAAAGTTGGGGTTGTGTTTAGCTGCATCACATGACTGACCCTCAACTGCCCAATTCAGAACGGCTGGAAGCTGCCTTGAGTTGTTGAGTTCTCGAAAAGTTGTGTTGGGGTTGAATGAGAAGCCTTGTTCCACAATGAAGGCATAGCTGCAAGGGTACTTAGGGTACCACGGACTATAAATCCCCGTTCGATTGGTAGTCAGGCTTTGAAGAAAAGTGGAAATGTTTCGGAGTCCATCAGGGATGGAAGCTTGGGAACAGCCAAATCCAGAGCAAGAGTCTGGAAGTGCGTCGCCAAGAATGTCATCACACAAGGTGACGCTGTTGCCTGCTTTGACCCTTTCTTTCTTTGGGCCTCCATCCCCTGAGCGCTCACCTAAAAAGATTCCTATAGTGTCACAACCTACTGTGGTGAAATTGTTTTTGGTATGGGACATGCTGTAAGGGGAGGAGGCAGCTGTAGCCAAGTAGAGAAGCTGTCCTCTGTCTCCTCACCCGAACTGTTATAACAATCCATGGCTACGTCTAGCATTATTTGCAACTCGCCATCAGCGACAGAAAAGTTGGTAATCCTGTTCGTACCGCCCGTCCAGTGGGCTGACGGCGGTTGGGTGGATTGATTACAAGTGATGTTGAATTCTGGTCGGAGGTAACAGCCTTCACCCATGCCAAATGGGTATGGAATTGTGAGGTCACCACAGTGGTAATGGCAGTTAGGGCGGGTTAATTGAGGTCCTTCTGTTATTGCAGCTGCTTGTACAATTAGCAATGAGAGTGGCATAAGCACCCCAAGTAAGCAGTAGTGGAAGGCCATTTTGTGTAACGTGTATTATATTGTTTGGGATACTTGGGAGTGAAGTATGTGGTAACTAGGAGCCTCACCTATCTTTCGCCTTTATAGGCGAACTAGTCGTAGTGAAGAGACTTGTCAAATGAGAAAATTTGAAGTGTAACGGGTAATACAATCGGTGATAGGTAAGCTTTTCTACAGTGAAGAAATGAAAATTACAGAGAAAAGGTTGATTCTTATGTTCGTTAATGTTTCTTGTTTCTGGCCTTGCTGAGTCTAAGTCCACGGTGGGACTGGAGAAACCTCAGGGTCTATTATTTGGGACCTAAATAATTGCGTGGTAATTAATAGTCATTGCGTGCAAAGGAGACTAAGTCCATATGTCCTTTGTTTAAGCACCACCACATACATGAGAGTCTCACCACTTATGGGTACAAGCCTAAACCTTGTCATCGTCAGACCATTTGAGACTCAATTAAGAGAGGAAAATCTCAAATCAGAAGTCAACATTACAAAAAAGAAACAAATATTACTAGTGAAGAAACTGCTAACAAGCCCGGCGTTTTGTAGGCATATTATCCATGTAAGGAATGAGGACTGGTAGGGTCACGCCGTGGCTTAGAGGGCTAGCCTAGAGGAAATGTCCTTCTCATCTTTAGTAATTTGTTCGTTGATGCAAATGTCCCATTCCCGTTTTTCTATGTTGAAGTCGTCTGTATAATTTCCAATTACTTAAAAGTGGAGCTTTGAAAAGGATATGTGCATGTCAAATTCTTGTGCAGTAAAGACTGGTGCGCATGGCATTGGCCCATCGAGAGTCATACGGCGGGTTCCAATAATGTTGCCATCCATGGCCACATGCTGTGGAAAATTTACCCATTGATTGTATCTATTTTTTGTACGATGCATGGTCCACACGGAGATGGAATTTGTAAGCATCTGGCTGCTCCAACCTGCACGTTTTGAAGATTCTTTTGACGAGTCTCTAGACAGAATCATATGAACACGCTTCTTTTGGGCCATGACCATATCTCAAACCACTGAATAGTAGTCAGTAGACTGAACTGATTGCAAGAAAAAGACAGATTTTGTGGCGTTTCCGCTCATTTCAGAAAAAGGTTTGATTTTTCTTTCTTGTTCTATTCGTGCTGGATATTAGCAATGCATCAATCATTGGGTTTTCGTTCTCTGTTTAATTGATTGCTTATTTTGCAGTGTTTCTGTTTTCAACCCAAAAGTTTTTAAAAATAAAAATAATATATTTAAATAGTATAGCCGCTCGGCTATACTATTTATTAAAAAAAATATTTTAATTTATTTTAAAAAAAGGACCCGCCTAGTGCCTAGAATTTTTTTTTTTCCTGGGCCGTTCTGGCATCTCTGCAAATACATCAAGCTAGGGTTTTAGCGACTCACTCTTTCTCACCGTTTATCAACAACGTATATTGTATTTGGGCTCCATCTGTTCCATTAAATTCCTAAAAATTTAATCAACTGGTTTGTGATTAAATTTCGAAGAATTCGAACTTGTTACTTGTTTTTCCATTGGAATTTCATGAAATTTGAATACTTCAATAAACTTGTGCGAATGGAAATTCTTACCCTTTTTGAGTCTTAATTTCTACAGTCGGTAAGTTATTTTGACAAGATTATTACCTTTTGCATTTTGCAGGCTGAAGAAAGATGCCACCCAAAGTGTTTGATAGTTACCAGGCAACAAGTTCATCCAAGGATCTAGCTAGTGAAGTGTTTGATATGTTTGAATGGGGCTGCTTAAACTTACTAGTTGTGTTTGTCTTTTGCTTCCTTCCCAATTCCACTGGCATCAGGTTGATATTTGTATGTCCCTTTACTATGGCATCTGGTTGATTCAATTATTTTCACAGGAATTTCTGCTTGTGATAAAAGTCTATTTCTGGTACTTCTTTTTACTTGTCAACCTATATCTGCTTCTAAGTTGGGATTGCCAATCACATTATCATCTAAGACCAAACAGAACCCTAAGAGCCCATTTAATATTGCCTTGTGTTGATCTTTGATATAGCTACATATGCACTCTTTGGATGAGGATTTGATAATAGCATTGCAATACAATGAAAACCTTGTGTCGTTGTTGTTCATGTCTAGGGCTGCTATAATTGTCTTCATCCTTGGCATATCTTTAGGGGGAGAGTTATTGTTTAAGTGCACAAGATGATATGATCATATTTATTATTTTTCGTTCACTAGTGTGTTTTTCTTGATGTGGTAGCTTTTACTTTTTGTTTAAGTCCTTAAAAATAAAAATAAATAAAAAATGAAATTTTTTGTTTTCAAACATAATGTCGTTTTATGCTTCTTGATTAATTAGGGAACTTCCAGACTTTTTAAAACATACTGTCGTTTTATGCCTACACCGATACCAGCACTTTAGAAGTTAAACATAAGGACCATATTGGATTCTCTAATTCCATTGGACAGGATGTTAAAACTCATTTTGGTATGTTGAAGGAAAACATCATGGTATTAGAATACTTAGCTTCATAGGTTTTAAAGTGAGAGAGAATTATGTGGTGACGCCTTTAACAAACACATGCTCCATCTCTCCCACTAAATTTTTTACTCTAATTTCAATCTTGCCCAAAACCTCAACACACCTAACATTTTTCTCACTCTCTTAGAAGCTTCATAAAAACAGAACTTCTTAAGAACAGAACTTCCTAAAAACAGAGCTTCAAAAAACACAGCTTTCTCTGTTTGAGCTCAAAAGTTTGACTGAAGTAAATAGATGTTGAGATTAAGCACACAAGAGTATATATTATGCATCACCGTGAAACTATTCCCTTAGTTATTTTGCATTTGGGTTTGTTTAAGCTTTAATTTTAAAGATCTACAGGAGCAAGAAAACATACTCAATGAAAGAATAAGCAGAAGACTACTGTTCTTTGATTGAATGGGATTCTCTTTGGTGCAACCGGTTCCATTTTTCATGCCATCGCCTTTGTACCCCTGTGGACATCCACAGGTATAATTTCCAGGTACATTTATGTACGTCCCACTGCAGGGGCTTGTGATCATGCACTCATCAATATCTGGTAAGAACAGAAAGCATTTACATAATACATTAGAACCCAACACATATTTATGCATCTTTAATTCCTTGTTACGTTTTTACATGTGTGTGCGTGCGTGCCGGCATGTCTTTAAACAAATTTAAAGTGTTCTCACCTTCGCAGCCCTCTGGAAGATATGGGTTGCCATGGTAGCCCTGCAAGCACTGACAAATGTAACCAGCAGAGCTACCGACCAGGTTGACACACTTGCTATTTGCTTTACATGCAAAATCCTTCCTCTTTTGAATTGGAGAATTTGAACTGTGTTTCCACAAGGAAAGCGTAACTGTAGTTGGTCAAGTCCCCTACTATTTTGGTATGATTGTAAGTGCTAGACAATGTCACAGTTAGATTTTTCAGCCCACTGGGGATGTTAGTTTGGCAGCACCCAATTCCGGAGCAAGAGTCCTCATATTCAATTGCTGTCAATGCTATTACATAAGGACATACACCCGGCCACGTAACTTTCTTGGTCATTTGGGAAAGCGCGGTAGCCTTGGAAAATAGCAATGGTGTCACAGCCAACAGCTATGAACTTGTTTTTGGCCTGGGAGAGATGGTGAAAGGAGGCACTGAAAACCAAGGGTTGTTGTTGTAGGTTTGGTTGCCCAGCTGGTTATAACAATCTTTGGCTACAAACTGCAATATTTGCAGCTCAGCCTCTTCAAGTGAGATGTTAGAAACAATGATACCACTATTTCTCCAATAGGGTTAACCGGTGAAATACCCCATGAGCTTGTACTTAAGTTTCAATTAGCCCCCTATCCCTTTTTTTATTTTCAGAAAATTAAAGATATGAACTTCTTTTTTTCACCAATTTCCCCCTGTCGTCTAAATAATCAACATTTCATCTAATTTTCTGTTAAATCATTAAAAATAAATTTTTTTTTGGGAAAAAATTTAAGAAAAGAGGAAAAAAACAAAAACAAAAACAAAACCCTCCCAACAACCCTCACCTTTCTTCTCCGACATGGCCACCACACCTCTCCCCACCATCGCATCACCAGACCTCTTACCCAACCCCAGACCCAAGACCGCCCCCTTCCCCACCGCCACCTCCCCTCTTAGCAGCCCACCCTTCTACAGCCACCACTCTCTCTCTCTCTCTCTCTCTCTCTCTCTCTCTCTCTCTCTTCCCCCAAAAAATTTACTCTACACACCCAATCACCACAACCAACCACTCATCTCAGTTACACGAACCAACTCCTCCCCATCCCTCAACTCAACCAGTCCAATGCCATCACAGCAGCCAAAGATCCACCCCCTTCCCCACCTGCAACCCACCCCCACATCCAAAAAACCACAGAGAAAACCTTATCCCCACCCACAGACCCAAACCTATTCGCACTGTCCTCCTCCTCCAACTGTTGCTTCTTCGCGCGCTCGGAGGTCGGGTCCCGCGTAGGAGCAGAGGCTGGTCTTCCATTCGCGCCGTCCTCCTCCAGCTGAAGCGGACTCGCGCCTGAACTAGGAGCAGAGGAATTCAGAATTTCACCTAAGTACATGGTTGTGTTACCCACCAACTTTGCCCCATGATCATAACCTCAAACTCATCGGCAACTTCAAAAATTCTGTGGCCTCCACCTTTGTCACGAATTGCCATGTGGTAGCCCAATGCAAGAGCAACAATATTGACACCATTGCAAAGCCCAGATGAGCTGTGCATTACATCAAACAAGTGGAGTGCATGTCTGCCACTGAAATCTTGAGTCACATATGGAGCAAGAAAACCAACAATTGATGCAAAGTCCTTCAAGAATTGCAACTCCCCGCTTTTAGAGGCTACAATACCACATTGCAGTTGCAGAGCAATGGGTTCAACTTCCTTCAGTGAGAGCATCTTGGGTCGGCCAATAAGCTGCAAAATGCCACTTGGGCTCCAAGAAAAATCCTTTTGGGTACCAAAGCAACCTGGGTTACCATATCAGAACCAACCTGCTGTGACTCAACATCCAAGGACATTGAAGTCTCACTTATCATGGCATTATCATCAAAAACAATAAATCCAGGCGCGAAGAAGGGATCGATTTGGGGGAAGAAGGGACTATAAAGAGTGAGAGAGAGAGAGAGAGAGAGAGAGAGAGAGAGAGACAGAGAGAGAGACAGACAGACAGACAGACAGACAGACAGAGATATGGCAGGGGAGGTTTTTTTTTTTTTTTTTTAAATAATTTTTTTTTATTTATTATTATTATTTTATAAACTTTATTTCTATTATTATTATTATTTCAAATTTTAAATTATTTTATTTTATTGTCATATGGAAATGACCAATTTGCCTTTATATTTAACGGCAAATTGAATGAAATGTTGATGATTTAAACGGCAGGGGGGAAATTGACTAAAAAATAAGTTCATATCCTTAATTTTTTGAAAAAATAGGATAGGAGATTAATTGAAAATTAAGTACAAGTTTATTGGACAAATCACTAGTATACCCTCCCCAATATGGTACTATTTGAGGTTCCCTGGATTTGTCACAAGTACAATTGATAAAACAGGAAGAGTTCAAGTAACAATTTTCATTAACCCCAAATGGGTATGGAATTGTGAGATTACCACAGTTGTTAGGGCAGTTGGGGCGGGCTAATTAGGGATGGCAAAAATCCCCGCGGGAGCAGGTCCCCGACCCTAACGGGGGGAGATTTCGGGGTTAAATGGGTATCGGGTATGGGGATCTCCGAATTTGAAAAATTCCCCGACGGGTATGGGGAGGGGATGGTATTGGCGTCCCCATCCCCGAAAATATATATGTTTATACTTAAATAAATATATATATAATTATAATATTTATGTTTAACCCTAGGTTAACCTCCTTCTCCTAATTATTCATAATCTTCTCTGGAACTTCATATTGATATGATTTTGAATAGTTGAGTTGAACTTTATAGTTAATTTGGATGTGTTGAATGATAATTTAATATGAAACTTAATATTAAAATGTATGATAAATTTTTTTTTTATGCAAAAAAAAAAAAATCAGGGATTTGGGGCGGGTATGGGGGATAGTCCCCCGATGGGGACGGGGACAGGGATTCCCCGAAACCTATTAAACGAGGATTCGGGGAGGGGGGTGGGGATGGAGAGCGGGAACGAAGATGGTATTGTCATACCCTGCCCCTACCCAACCCGTTGCCATCCCTAGGGCTAATGGAGCTCCATCTGTTGTTGCAGTTGCTTGTGCAATTAGCAATGAGAGCGGCATAAGCACCCCGATTAAGCAGTAGTGTGAGACCATTTTGTATAATTGTATAATGTCTTGTCTAGTGTGAGATCATTTTCTTTCGGCTATATAGGCGAAGTAGTTGTAGTGAAGAGACTTGGTCAATGGAGAAATTTTTAGGTGTACTTGATGTTATATATATTCGTCTCGTTCAATAGACGCATGGCATGGTTGTTGATAGGAAAGCTTTTCTTTAGTAATAAGTGCAAATTACAGGAAAAAGGTTGATTGCTACATCTATTAATGTTTATTTTTCCTGACCTACTTGGCTGAGTCCAAGTCCACGGTGAGACTTTGGAGGCGTGGGCATCTTTATTATGATCAAGACCTCAGATGCATAATATTTCTAACCATACACATTATATTATTGCAACACGCAAAGAAAAATTGCAATGAATAATAATAAACACCACATATGCGTTTACAATTCATATAATACTACATCACCAGGAACAAGTCAATTCGAAAAGTCTTCGCCGGAGATGGGCATGGTACCTGCAGTCTTTGCGTGTTCCTATCTTTTGTGTTTGGGGCTTCAACAATTTTTAGCGGTTTCAATTCGTTGGGCTGTTTTTGTCATGCTTAGCTACCAATCCAACATCTCAAACACACCCTTTATGCATATAGACAGTGTCTTCTACATACTCCTGCAGCAGCAGCAACAAGAATCAGAGTTTATATAAAAATTACTTAAACACAATAGTACCTCCTAACATCAACAATGTAGCAACTAGTTCATGTTCCTTCAAATCTCTATAGTTAATGTTAATTTTTCGTTCAAAAATTTACAACTGATACCAAGAGAAAAACTTAATTTGAACAGGATATATCTGGTATTTACGTACACCTGGAAAAAGTTTTCATATAGATAAAAATCAACAATTCAATCAATTAATGACATGATTAACATCTCAATTTGCATTCTGCCACACCTGCTAGTTGTACCAGTAGTAATTGTGGTACAAGGACCACAATCACCTCTAACGTCATCATTGGAAGTGTTTGAAGGTGACCCCAGCGAAAGGGAAGTCTGATCTTCGGGACCCAAATCGTCATCAGCATTAGTTCCCCGAGGATGATTTGCCATAATTCTCATTCCCTCGAGCTCTGTAGCTACTTCTCTCATTGTAGGCCTTTCCTCCCCTTTTAACTTTAGACATCTTTTTGCTAGACGGGCCACATTTCTTACTGTCTCAATATTTCCTTCACTGACTATGTCACCATCAAGAATATGATTTAGGCGCTCTTCTTCTACTGCACAAACAAACATTCTTGCTAGGCTTCTCTCTGACTCAGGCCTATCGTATGAAAATGCCACTTTGCTTGTCAATAGTTCTGCTAGCACAACTCCAAAGCTATAAACATCACTCTTTTCTGTTAGTTGGTTCGATTGGAGATATGCGGGGTCTAAGTATCCAAGTGTTCCCTCCACGAAAGTTACAATTTCAGTTTGATCTAAAGGAATCAATACTGAAGCTCCAAAGTCTGACACTTTCGCCATGTAATTTTCATCTAAAAGTATATTTGTGGCTTTAACATCTCGGTGTATGATTTGCATGAAAGTGGAGGAGTGTAAATATGCTAGAGCTCCTGCAGTTTCTGCAGCAATCTTCAATCGTAATTCCCATGTAAGCGATGATCTTTTATTCTCTTTACCATGAACATGCTCAAAAAGAGTGCCATTGGTGATGAACTCGTAAACTAGTAACAGCACTTCTGTCTCTAAACAACAACCTAACAGCCTCACCACATTTCTGTGGTTGATTTCAGAAAGAACAACCAACTCATTAACAAACTGCTCACTCTGGGTTGGAGCACCAATTTTGGACTTCTTAATTGCAACAGTTCTGTTATTTGGTAAAATTCCTTTGTAAACTATTCCATAAGATCCTTTGCCAAGGACCCTACCGTCATCGTAATTGTTTGTGGCCTTTTCAAGTTCTTCTGCACAAAAGATTCTGGTTGTCTCAACCCCATGATTAGCAAGCTTTTGTTGCAACAATAAACCACCATTGTCTTGAAAGTACTTTTCTTTGAGTTTGATGTACCTTCGCTGCTTCATCCCCCAATATATAGAGCATGAACTTCCAACCAGTAAAGCTAAGATGACACTAATTCCTGCACATAAGTGAAACATACCCAACTGGATTTCATAAATTTTTTTTTTTTTTTTCGTTCTATACTTTTCATGGGGCAGAATGTTTAAAATAAGATTGGTTGCAAGAAGTGTGTTTTACTTAATCTATCTTTTTCTGTATATATGAACTGCTCTCTATTTTAAGCTCAAAGTATTGAAAAAAGCAATATATTCAGATTAATTCACTAGTTAAATAAACAATACATACCCATAACAATGAAAACAATCGTCTTTGATTTATCTTTGCAACTTCTTCCTTTCATGCCATTGGGACATATACAAGAGTAATTCCCAGGTGTATTTACACAACTTCCAGCATAGCAGGGGTTTGACTTGCACTCATCGATATCTGAAAAAATATGTCACATTTTATAACCCAATTTATAAAATATTTAAAATAGAACAACAAAAAATCACTAAGATGATCTCATCTCATCACCTTGGCAACCATCTGGAAGGTATGGGTTTCCTTGGTAACCTTCCTTGCACTGGCAAATGTAACCTGTAGGCCGGATGACATTGGGCCAATTTATGCATGTGCTGTTTCCCTTGCAAGCAAAGTCAACGTGCTTGCTCCTTTGTTCTAAATCACATGGACCATGATCCCCAATTTCCCAATTGACAACAACTGGAAGGTGACTTGTGTTGCTAAGTTGCTGAAAACTTGTGTTTGGGGAGAATGTGAACTCGCTTTTTTCGGCAAGGAAGGCATACCTACACGGGTAGCTAGAGTCCCAGTTGGTAGGCATACTGCGACTCAATATAATAGAAATATATTGCACCCCACTAGGGAGTGAAGACAGGGAACAGGCAAAGCCAGAGCAAGAGTCGTCAGTAATTACTAGGTCGGTGTCATTGCCTGAAGAATTATCGTCACAAAAGGTGAAGCAATAGCGATAGATATTGGACAAGGTGTGTCCGTCTAGGCCAAGGCCTGGACGGAAGCCTAAAAGATTTCCTGAAGAGCCACAACCAATGGTGAAAAAATTGTTTTTGGTATTGGAGAAGGTGAAAGGAGGGGGCAGGGGGAGATCAGTTTCCAAACCGACATTCAGATCTGCATCGCAAGCTCGGGTTATGGGCTGCAAAACATGCAACTCACCCTTAAGAGAGATGTTAGTAACGTGGATTTGAATGAGATTATCAGTGCCTGATCTCTTTGTCAAATATGGTATTGGTTCTTCGTCGGGAGTGGTACCAGTAGTACAATTGATAAAGAACTCAGGTCCCCGGTAACAACCTTTAGCCATGCCAAATGGATATGGAATTGTGACATTACCGCAGTGGTCGGAGCAGCCATGCAGGGCTTGAGGCAAGAGGGCTTGATCTGCTTCAGCTGTTGTTGGTAATACAAACACCACTACTACTCCTAGTATTAGCAATGAGATGATCTGTGGCATAAGTAGCATCCCATGTAAGGGTTGTAAGCAAAACCTCATAGTCTTGTTTTGTTTGGGAATTGAGTTGGGACTAGCCAAAATAAAGTGGCTGGGGCAAAAAATGTGAAGAGGATCATCTCTGTTGCAAGAGGTTAAATGGCTGTAGGAATGAGTGTCAACCGCAAAATCAAATCAATGGCTGTGATTAAGCTGAGCCATGTAACCCCTAGGAGAATATATTCCATGACCTGCTGAGATACCCATACTGACCAGACACATGTTCAATATCCCATCAAATGGTTCTATTCTCCTTATCGACTTTAATAATCATCTTTAAAAGGAAACGATCTTGAGTAATTAAAAGAAAATGATCTTGAGTAACTAAAAGAAACAGATCTTGAGTAATTAAAAGGAAAAGATATGATCACAATCAAAATGCAACTCCATTTGTCCTGGGATTTATGTTTAGTTTCTCAAATTAACACATATCTGAATTAGTAGTGCAGCCACGGTAAAGCAAAGTTTCTATTGCAACCATTTACTATTCAATTAATGTTGGGATAGAGTTCTTATAATCTGTGTCTTATTTTTTTTCTTGATGATCAATAGTACAAAATAATCGAATAGCTGGGGAAAATCAAAATCAACTTAAAATGACACCCCCTTATAACTAAATGGGGTTGGTCTTCTTGCATATGTTTTTTGTAATTATAGTTATTCATTTAGAATCAGGAACGGAGGCAATTGATAACACACGTACCAAAATGAATTTGCATCACAAAAATGAATTGGCCATATTAGGCCTGCACAGAAAGCCAAATATTGCAGCCACACCAGTATGTTGGTTGCTGCGAGCTGAAATAGCAATAGCATAACCAGATCCTACATTTCTCTGATAGTGCACAAGTCCAATGGAAAAGACAAATACATCACCCTTATGCAACACCTTGGTGATGTGACGATTGGCATTGCCATATTAACTTGCAAGTTAAATGGTTGAATACGACTTCGAATTCGTTCGACAACAAAAAGTATGATCACTGGAAACACAATCACTTCTAAATTCTGCAACAGAAGCATTTGAAGGTGACCCTAGAAAATTCGAAGTCTGGTCTTCAGGACGCAATTGAACATTGTTTCCCCGTGGATGGTGGTTTGCCATAGTTCTCATTATTCCCTCTAGCTCTATAGCTACTTCTTTCATTGTAGGTCTTTCCTCCCCTCTTAACATTAAACATTTTTTCGCGAGATGAGCCACATTTCTTACTGTCTCAATATTTCCTTCATTGACAATGTCACCATCAAGAATATGATCCAAGCGCCTTCTTCCATTGCACAAACAAAAAGTCTTGCTAGACTTCTCTCTGCCTCGGGCCTATCATAAGAAAATGCCACTTTGCTTGTCAGTAGCTCTGCTAGGACAACTCCAAAGCTGTAAACATCGCTCTTTTCTGTTAGTTGGTTTGAGTGAAGATATTCGGGGTCTAAGTATCCAAATGTCCCTTGCACCAAAGTTTTTATTTGAGTTTGATCTAGAGGAATCAATACAGAAGCTCCAAAGTCTGACACTTTTGCTGTATAATTATCATCTAATAGTATGTTCATAGCTTTCACATCTCTGTGTATGATTTGCATGAAAGTGGAGGAGTGCAAGTATGCTATTGCCCCAGCAGTTTCTGCTGCAATCTTCAAACGTAATTCCCATACAAACGATGATCCTTTCTTTTGTTTACCATGAAGGTGCTCAAAAAGAGTGTCATTGGTGATGAACTCGTAAACTAGTAAAGGCACTTCTGCCTCTAAACAACAGCCTAATAGCCTCACCACATTTTTATGATTGATTTGAGAAAGAACAGTCAACTCATTAGCAAACTGCTCACTCTGAGTTGGGGCAGCAACTTTCGACTTTTTTATGGCAACGGTTCTGTTATCTGGTAATATTCCTTTGTAAACTACTCCATAAGCTCCTCTGCCAAGGACTCTACTATCATGGTAATTGTTTGTAGCCTTTTCAAGTTCCACTGCAGTAAAGATTCTGGTTGCCTCACCTCCATGATGAGCAAGCTGTTGCTGTAACAACAAACCGCCATTTTCTCGAAAGTACTTTTCCTTGAGTCTGATGTACTTTCGTTGCTTCATTCCCCAACATATGTAACTCGAACTTCCAACAAGTAAAACCAAGATTAGACTGATACCTGCACTTAAACATTATCAAATTGGAATTAATAATGTATTTCATTCATTCTATAATTTTCTATAGCGTGTTTAATGTGCTATGACCATAGAACCAATATCCCATGTTATTAGTCAAACACATATAACACATACCCATAACCATGAGAAGGGTCTTTGATTTCTCTTTGCAACTTCTTTCTTTGGTGCCATTGGGACATAAACAAGAGTGACTCCCAGGTGTATTTATGCACTTTCCGACAGGGCAGGGATTTGACTTGCACTCATCAATATCTGAAACAAAATCACAAAATTAAACCCTTTCATCACAAATTACTCAGATAACTAAGATCCCAACATTTAAATATTTATATATACACATGTATATAAATATGTTCTGCATTGTGATTTGATCACCTTGGCAGCCATCTGGATGGTATGGGTTCCCTTGGTAACCTTTCTTGCACTTGCAAATGTAACCTGTAGAGCCATGGATGTTATCATTAGGCCAATCCACACACTTGCTATTTCCCTTGCAAGCAAAGTCCTTCTTGCTCTTTCGAGCAGCATCACATGTCCCATGACCCCCGATTTCCCAATTGACAACCACTGGAAGGTGGCTTGTGTTGTTGAGTTGCTCAAAACTCGTTCCAGGGGAGAATGTGAACTTGCTTTGTTCCACAAGAAAGGCATACCTGCACGGGTACTTAGCGTACCATTTTCTATGTCGAGTTCGACTAATATTACTAACGGGAGTAAACATCACCGTAAGATTTTGCACTCCACCAGGGAGTTGAGCTAGGGAACAGGCAAAGCCGGAGCAAGAGTCGTCGTTAATTACTGGGTCAGTGTTATTTCCATCAGAATTGTCGTCACAATAGGTGACGCAATAGCGATATATATGGGGCAAGGTAGTGTTTCCATCTAGGCCTTGGCCTGGACGGGAACCTTGAAATATTGCAACAATGCCACATCCAACGGCGAATAAATAGTTTTTGTCTTCAGAGAAGGTGAAAGGAGGGGGCAGGAGGAGCACACCGTCAGTGTCATTCTGATCTTCACAGCAAGATCGAGTGACAGGCTGCAAAACATGCATATCACCCTCCTCAAGAGAGATGTTAGTGACGCGGAGCTGAATGAGATCATAAGCACTGCCTGATATCTTTGTCAAATATGGTACCGGGTTTTCGTCTTCGTGAGTAGTAGTACAGTTGATGAAGAACTCAGGGCCGCGGTAGCAACCTGGAGCCATGCCAAATGGATATGGAATTGTGAGATTACCACAGCGGTCAGAGCAGCCAAGCAAGGCCTGAGGCAGGAGGGCTTGATGATCATGTGCTGCTGCTGTTGTTGATGATGTGCTAATTGGTAATACAAGCACTAGCCCTAAAACTATTATTAGCAATGAGATCAGTCGCATAATTGGCATCATGTCTTGTTGCCTAGGCAAATGTGTAGACTAGAACATTGCGGTAAGAATTAGAGGGATTTTTCATGTCAAGCCCACGATCAAACCAATGGCTGGATTTTTAATGGCAACCCCGAATTTTTCTCAATCTTTTAATCAGTTCACCCAAGTAGGGATATATTCTTTATGAGGAATGAGGGATGGGACCTATCATTTGACGAAAGAGTGGACCAATCCATTGCTTTGATCCTAAGGCTTACTATAATCATCTTTTGGAATTTAACGGAAGAGATCTTTACTAATTATTAGGGAAAGATGTCATTAGTAATTTAATTGAAAAGATATCTCAATCAAAATGTAAAACCGTTAGTGCCAGGTTTAATGTTTTATTTCCCCTTCCAAATTTGAAGTCTAATACTCTCAACAGGATCCCGAGCCTCTGCATGGAGTAATTTTTGGGTGTTCTATGTACACCACATGGCTGGTGTACCATCCAATAGACGGAAGACATATGGAATATTTGCAATGCAGCCCGTCACATGTTATAAAAAGAAATGAGATGGTACATTTACTCGCATTTCATAAAATTTGGATCATTTAACTAATCGAATGCTTGTGAATATGCCAAATCGGTTACAATAAATTTGTGTCCTTTTTTAAAAAACTGACCCTGTTTAGTGCATTTGACAGAAAAAATAAATAACAATCCCTTTGACAATAAATTCTCTAGTTTCATCTACCACTCTCTTGGTTCTTCCTCTGTGTTTTTTTTTTTTTTTCTTTCTCTGTATTTGTCATCTATTCTTATTTTTCTTTTTTTTGGTCTTTTGACTTCTTCTTCTACTTTATTTTGGAGCTTCGGCTTACAAGAGGAGCCAACCAAGACGTTGTAGACTCATAATTGGTTCTAAGTTTTCAGAAAACTATGACGGGGAATTTCCTGTGCTAGGAGGCAATACATCCAACTGTTCTGAACAAGTAGGCTCTCCTAGTCCATCGCCTCCTCCCAAGTTCAGGTGTCGTACCACAGTCGTGGATTGTTAATTTGGAAAATTTTACTTTCTTCCTCTTTCTCACATACGTCTTTAACTCCATTATTTGCTGACGATGGGTAGTGTAACCCAACATTGAAGAAAATAAACGACCAAGCCCGTTCATCAATCAGAATTTATAGTAATCAATTGGTTTGTTTTTATTATCAATTTCCGCTGATAACTACAGCTTGCAATAACAATCAATTGCAATAGTGTATTTGGAATTTAGATGATTGGAGCAGATTTGCAATAGCTATAAAGCCGAAAGAGGAAAAAAAAAGTCAACTTACAAAGACACAAGAGGGAAGAACCAAGACAGCAGTAGGCGAGACTGGAGATTGGAGGGAATTTTGTTGTTGTTGTTGTCAAAGCCACTAACAGTGTTAGTTTTTAAAAAGGAAACAAACTTATTGCAGCTGATGTGACATACTTACGAGCATTGGATTAGATGAATGGTCCATTTTTTTATGAAATGGGGGTAAATGCACCATTTCTAAATGTAGAGGCTCGGAATCCCTCTCCCCCACATCTCCATCCGACCTACATTTAATGAGCTAGCCAGGATAGGATTGGGGTTGGACCCGGTCCTGTCCCCCTTCTCATCATGGGGGATAGGTCTTGCTTTCGATAATATGTGGAACAATTGTCCATCTCCAAGCACCAAATATGAAACACGACAATAGTCCATTTTAATCGAAATAGTCATGTCCGTCCTGTCTAATTCAAACCATGCATGTAATATACCATAGTTCTTATCAGTAATTTTTTTTTTTTTTTTTTTTTTTTTTTGTCTCTATCTTCTTCACACTATTTTTTCATTCACCAGGTAAAAGCACAATTTCTAGTTTAGCCATAACAATACAATCAATAACTTTGGGATAGAGTTCTTTAATCACTGTCTATATAGTTTCCTCTTCATGACCATAGTACAAAATAATTGAATAGCAGGGGAAAAATCCACCCCTTATATTCAAATGAGGTTGGTTCACTTATTCAGAATATAGAATGGAGGTAATTGATAACACCTTTATCAACATGAAATGCCTTCACAAGAATGTCATTGGCAATGCTAGGCTTGGACCCAAACACAGCACTAGCAATTATCACCACACCTGGATTTTGGCTGCTGAGAGCTACAATAGCAACAGCGTGACCGGATCCTACATTTCTCTGATAGTGCACAAGTCCAATGGGGAAAACAAACACATCACCCTTGTGCAACACCTTAGTGATGTGACGATTTTCGGGGCTCGTTGTCACAAACCCAACTTCAAGGCTGCCTTCCAGGACTGTGATAATTTCGGAGGCGCGAGGATGAATGTGCGGAGGATTGACACCTGACGGTGCATAGTCAATACGGACAAGAGAAATGCCGAGAGTGTTGAGTCCGGGTAGCTGAAACACAGTTACTGGTGTTACACTTGACCCAATTGGGTTTGATGTGTTGCCTTCTAAATGAAGCCCACCAAATGAAAAATCAGCAGCTTCAACTGTCTTGGGGTCCTTGCAAGCTAGGCCATTAACCAGCACTGCCACATTTAACTTGCAAGTTAGTTTGGTAATAACATCATATTACATAGAATTCAAACCAATTTGAGTGGTTTGGTTAGTTTTTTTCACAAGCAGAGAAGCAAAAAAAATCATATATACCTCGACTTCTTGTGTCTGCAACGCAGAAATCTTGAAGCGGACTATGATCAGATGCAATGACAACTGACAAAGAAAAAGATAAGACTAACCCAAAGAAGAAAATATAAAAGGCCATTTGGTATTTTAATATGCTGCTCTAGAAGTTGTGTCTAATTTGTGGGTCAAATTAAAGTTGTGGGAAAAAATTGTGCAAAAGTGAGGAACGGCAAGGGTCTAAAACAACTACAACCATATATATGTGTGTGTGTATCTCTGCAGTTCAAGCACTGAAATATATAAAGTCTGTGGCCCCTTCTTTTCTTTTTTTTCCTTTTTTTATTAGTGCTTGTTGCCTAGCGGCGTGCTACAGTAGTAGCAAAGGGATATAATGGCTTGCTCTCATGCAGACAAGCGTTCTCTTGTGTAATTAAATTTGAGAGCTGAAGTGGTCGGCTCCTTGTATCTTTGGCCTACCATTCACCAAGGTGTCTTTATATATAAGGGACAGAGTTATAGCTCTTTTTCCATGCGCACTTTGAAATCACATTTTGGTTTAGCTTTAAAAACCGATATCTTTGGCCTACCATTCACCCAAGTCTGCTTATATATTGATGTGATTTAATTACTTTTCTTAAAAGTATAGATAAAAACAGGGATATCTGTTCTCCATGTGGTTTATTTGTTGTGTGAGAATCTACTTATTTTGTCACATGAAAAAGCCTTTGGCTATTGATCACGGAAATGCTATAATGAGGGGTTGTGGAAACAAAAGATCTTTGGTGGAGCCTGGTTGGTATTGTATATTGAGCTATAAAAAAATGAACAAAGTTAACCTAAATGAAGCAGAGCCGGGCCCAAAGAGCAACCAGGCCAAAACAGAGCAGATCACTCCACAGCAAAGGCCTAAACAAAGTAGTAAAAACATTGACCAGGCCACACAAGGCAAGCAAAATAATAAAACAAGAAAACATATATATATCAACTTGGTTTAGATTGCTTATTGACAATAAACACGAATCGTACGTTTTCTTTATTTTTTTATTTATTTTTTAAAACACACAATAGACACTCTCAAATAAACTCTCAGTCCCTTTTGACTTCAATATAGCAGATTCCATCTTGGAGTCTAAAACCTTGACTGGAAATTGTAAATTGTGTCCTTGTCCACTTGGAAAGCCCTTGTAAGAACATCACTAGAGATGTCGGGATTCGATCCAAACACTGCATTTGCAATTGTAACAACACCTGGATTTTGGCTGCTGAGAGCTGCAATGGCAACTGCATTACCATATCCAATATTGCGCTGGAAATGCAAAAGGCCTACTGGGAACACAAACACATCACCCACATGAAGTATCTTGGTGATGAGACGGTTTTCAGGGTGGGAGGTGATAAAGCCTACTTGGAGGCTCCCTTCAAGGACTGTCAAGACTTCACTGGCTCTAGGATGTGTGTGTGGAGAATTAACACCCCACGGTGCATAATCGATACGAGCAATGGAGATGCCAAGAGTGTTAAGTCCTGCAATTTGGGCTACACTGACTGGGGTCACATGTGAACCGACAGTGTTTGATGTGTTGCCTGCTAGGTGAAGGCCACTGAAGGAGAAGTCATTCGCTTCAACAAACTTGGGGTCCTTGCAAACAAGGCCATTAACTGGTACTGAAATCATATGATCATGAGAAAACTACATTAGAAACATATATATATAATTACCAGTTTACCACTAGCTGACTGATTGATGTATGAAGTCCTTTTTGGGAAATACAGTAACATATGTAATTATATATAGCTACCTGATCTTACTGGGTCAGCCACGCAGAAATCCTGAAGAGAACTTGGATCAGTTGCCAAAGCAATGGAACAAGTTATGGCGATGAATGCCAAAAATAGAAACTGAAAGGCCATTGGAAATAATTCAACTCCAAGTTCTCTTAAACTTTTTTTAAGGATGAACTTGAAAGAACTGTGGATTAAGACCACTACATGTCTCTGATTTTATAGAGATTAAGAGTGTTAAATTTTCTAGTCTTTGTGTGTGATCATTGAAAGCTTGTCATCACTTACCTCCCTTTATCTATAGGTGCCGGCATTGAAATGGTTTTTTTTTTTCTGAATATATGATAAAGAATATATTACTCACAAATCTTGAACTGCAAAGTTCGCAGTTGGCATGCAGATTATAAAATCTTCCTACGTACGTACCTCTTTTGCTGCTCTGTTTATAATGCATAGATTTATGTCATTCAGATTCTATGTATTAGTTATTAATTGTTCCACATACTTGCTATGTACTTAAAAGTATGCATGCAGCTGGAACCTTGGGAGTATTAAAAGGAGTCATGGTTTTGGTCTCCACAATTTTCTTGTTTATTAGTTGATTTAGAATGTAGACAGCATTTAGTATTGGAGGTTTCTTTTAGTTTTAAGCAAATTTAAATGGAAAGCCGGTTCCGGTTTTTTTAAATATTGTCCAAAAGAACCAGAAATAAATGTGAACTTATTTTTTATTCAGAGATGTGGACTCGTTTTTTAACTCATTTTTTTATGTTTCAACAAATTTAGGTTCTTTTCTTCGACACAGAACAGAACAAACTTTATGTTTTAGTGTCATTGCATTGGTCCTTTGATTTCAAGATCACGTTTTTTTGTTGCTTGGTTATCTTGGTTTTCAGTCTATAAATCTTTTAAGCCATGTAGATGAGTTCCCAAAAATAGCTATTTTTAAATCACTGGTGATGAAAACTACTATAGAAACAGTTTCCAAAACTCAAAGCACTCATCTTTTACTTCAAACTCTATGTCATGGCAGGACTTCAGGATTGGTAGCAAACTTCGACAACTATAATTCTTTCTCGGAGCAATAGAATCAAACATAAACAACAACAGATCAACTTGATAACATATCAAGTGAGCATAAACGAATTATCTTCTGAATCAAACAAAATAATTGACCAACAACATGACTGCAATGAAAAATAAACTGTCCAAATTTTCTAACACTACATTACACACTTCAAATGAATTCTAAGTCCCTTTTCATTGAATTAGATTCCAAATTGGACTCTAAAACTTGGACTGGAAATTGTAGACCGCATTCTCATCCACTTGAAAAGCCTTTGCAAGAATATCCGCAGAGATGTCCGGCTTTGATCCAAATACCGCATTTGCTATGGTAATGACACCTGGATTTTGGCTGCTGAGAGCTGCAATAGCAACTGCATTACCATATCCAACATTCTGTTGGTAATGCACAAGGCCTACTGGGAACACAAACACATCACCCTTCTGAAGCACCTTGGTGATGTGGCGGTTTTCAGGGTTGGAGGTGACAAAACCCACTTTGAGGCTCCCTTCCAGGACTGTTAAGATTTCGCTTGCTCGAGGATGCGTGTGGGGAGGATTAATTCCCCATGGTGCATAGTCGATGCGCGCAATGGAGATGCCAAGAGTATTAAGTCCTGCTATTTGAGCTACATTAACAGGGGTCACGCGTGAGCCAACTGCGTTTGATGTGTTTCCTGCTAGGTGAAGCCCACTGAAGAAGAAGTCATTGGCATCAACAAGTTTGGAATCCTTGCAGACAACACCATTCACCAGTACTGAAATCATGATGAGAAAATTCCATTAGAAACATAAAAAAATTCCACTAGCTGATTGACTTTATCCTCCTATATATGTACATATGAATATGATTCTAGCTAGCTAGCTACCTAAGGTTTTCGGATCAGCCACGCAGAAATCTTGAAGAGAACTTGGGTCAGATGCCAAAGCAATGGAAGAAATTATGGCAAGGAAAGCCAACAACAGAAGCTGAGAGGCCATTGGAATTTGGAATTCTTTGGCTCTATATTGTCACACTGTCAAGACAGTAACTTTGGAAGCAAGTATAAACTTGAATTGTGGATTGAGAACATATGCCGCTGCAGCATTTATAGAGAGGGAGCTCGAGCTTGTGGGTTGTCCTACATGCACCGAAAATGTCTATTAGTCTTTATATCTGCGTATGTGAATTTGTTCTGTACTGAAAGCTTGTCATCAATTACCTGACTCAAATCTCAGATGCCGGCCTTTAAATGGTTCCTTTCTGTGTATGTATGATAAGAATAGCTAGCCAGGTCAAAGTTAATGAACGGAGGCTATCTTATTATTTTATAGTGGAAATTTTGGCCCTATTCTTAACTTGATGAGCTTCAGGAGACTTCTTCAGTTGAACAGGTCATTATGAAGCTAACTTATATGCCTTTATATTTATACAATACTTGATTTTGTCAAACTCTGTCTTGAGATATTTTATCAATCTAGAAGTTTCTTTCATATATGAAAAACTATGAACGATAACAAAGGAAATTCTTTCTATGTAAATTATTCTTCGATTCCATCAGACAACCATGCAAATCCTTTGCACAATTGAGTGTATTATGAAGGGTCACTTACCTTGTTGGAAGATAAAGAGAAAAAATTAAGGAATTTAGCAAGCCACCAACAGTTTGCTTAAGATATTTCAAAATGGTTGCTTCCATCATGGAGTTTTAGCCACAAATTCTTTTCGTGGCCACATTTTCTACATAAAATACCATCAGCGAGTATTTTTTGCTAATGATCCATAGAGAAGAAATCACCATATCATCTCTACAGGTATCTTCTGAAACCACAACTAACAGGATTTCATTACTGAAGGTGTTTAGCAGCGAACCACCTTATCTTGCAGTGCTCATAGCTGGAGGCATTTTCATGATCAGTCAACCTAACAGTTACCTATAGCTTAGTTTCTAATCTTCAGGATTCCCAATTGCTCTCATTGTTTTATTTTACCCTTGTTACATCAATTTTCCGTTCAGCAGAATTTATGTTCTCCTTTAACTGCATTGGTCTTTTGCTTTCTGGATCATCATTCTTGCTTTAACTGATTGGTTTAAGCCCTTAAATCTTTTAAGGCAAGGCAAGAATTCTACAAATAAATAAATAAAATTTCCTAACCTCTTGTCAGTTGTTCATGAGATTGCATGGACATTTGCTAGCTGGCTAAAATTGTTTTCCAGTACTTTAACCATGGCCTCCATATATGATAGCAAACTTCAATAATAATTTTATTTCTTGGAGCCTCGAATCAAACAAATAGCAAATAAACTTGAGTACATTTCTAAGTGAGCATAAACAAATGATTCTGAATCAGACGAAATTTATGGTAGACCAACAAGACTGCAACGAGAAATAAACTGTGACAATTTTCTTAACACTACATTACACACTTCAAATGAATTGTCTGTCCCTTTTCAGTGAACTATAGAGGTTCCAAATGGGACTTTAAAACTTCGACTGGAAATTGTAGACTGTGTTCTTCTCCACTTGGAAAGCCTTTGCAAGAATATCAGCAGAGATGTCGGGCTTTGATCCAAATACTGCATTTGCAATGGTAATGACACCTGGATTTTGGCTGCTGAGAGCTGAAATGGCAATTGCATTACCATATCCCACATTTTGTTGGAAATGCACGAGACCGACAGGGAACACAAACACATCACCCTTCTCAAGTACCTTGGTGATGAGACGGTTTTCGGGGTTGGAAGTGACAAAACCCACTTTGAGGCTCCCTTCCAGGACTGTGAAGATTTCACTTGCTCGAGGATGTGTGTGTGGAGGGTTAATACCCCGTGGTGCATAGTCGATACGGGCAACAGAGATACCAAGAGCGTTAAGTCCTGCAATTTGGGCTACGTTGATAAGGGTCACACGCGAACCAACTGCATTTGATGTGTTGCCTGCTAGATGAAGCCCACTGAAGAAGAAGTCATTGGCTTCAACAAGCTTAGGATCCTTGCAGACAAGACCATTCACAAGTACTGAAATCATGATGAGAAAATTACATTAGACACGGATATAGTTTACCATTTTATCATAGTACGCATGTATTTGTTTTGCAGAAATTCAACAAAAAATATATGAAATTGTGATTCTAGCTACCTGAGTTCTTTGCATCAGCCACGCAGAAATCCTGAAGAGAACTCGGGTCAGATGCCAAAGCAATGGAAGAAGCTATGGCGAGCAATGCCAACAAGAGAAACTTAGAGGCCATGGGAAATTCTCTCTATCTTAATGTCACACTATATATCAAAGATTCAAGGCAGTAAACAGAGAGATGGACCAACTTTGCTTAAACTTTGTAAGCAATGATATATATAAACTTGAGTTGTGGATTGACACCATATCTCTGTCTCTGCTTTTATAGAGAGAGGGATCTCTTCTCTACGTGTTTGTTATTGTCCTATGCTTTGAAAAAGTCCAGTCTTCATTTTTATCCTTGTAGTACAAATTTTCATAGAAAGCTGCTTGTCATCGCTTATCTGATCACTTTAATTTTCAGGTGCCGGCATTGATGCTTGGCCTGCTGTCATTTAGGAAGCATTCCTTTCTCTGTGTGACGAGAATCTTTAGCTGGGTCAGATTTGATGGAGAGGCAAAGCCAGTTGCCTTGCTTTGACTTAAACAAGGATATATAATGTCTGGAGCAGATGTGGACTTATTCAATTTGGTGTAGTTTTGCGTACAAAAGTATGAAAACTTTAAAAATATGTTAAACTGCTGTATCATTAAATATTATTTTATGATTTATGATAGAAGGGATTTCGGAAATCACTCCATCATAATAACACGATTGCAATCAGCTCCACCAAATTGCTTTATCTCAAGGATTTCCGAAATCCTCTGTCTATCAGATTAAACCATCAGAGCCAGCTTGCCCTTGTTCTAATTAATTTTGTTGAGTAGCTAACCATTCTTTATAAACAAACTAAATGATCGCTAGAAGAACGTGAATTTTGAAAAGAGTAGGCCTGGTACCCGCACAAAAGAAGGTAAATATGCATGCATGACCAATAATAGTGAAGTTCATCCCAGAATGCAAATCTGTCAACATTTGCATCAGACAACCATGCAAATCCTTTTACACAATTGAATGTAATCTGAAAGGTTACGAAGAGAGAATCGGTGAGTCGAGATGGGCTGAGGATTTGTCAAATAACTAGTTTTAAAATGTATTTGAAATACTTAGGCTTATAAAATTCTATGAGGATTTGGCCTAAATCCAAATCCAGTCAATTAATACACTACCGAACAAGTGGATTTGGATTTAGGATCCCAAGTCCAAATCCACCCTTACCCAAACGGACAAAGAATTTAGCAAGCGGCCAAAACTTTGCTAAAGTTATTTCAGAAGGCTTACTTCCTGCGTAGATTTTTAATGACAAATTCTTTTAGTGACCACATACCTCATGATAAATTTTTTTTTTTGGGGCTAATGATCCATAGAGAAGAATTCACCATATCATCTCTACAGGTATATTCTGACACAACAAAACAGAATTCCATTAGTAAAAGTGTTTAATTAGCAACGAACCACTTTGTCGCCGCCTTATCTTCCAGTCTCATAGCTGGAGGCATGTTCATGATCCGCCAACCTACCAGTTACCTAGCTTAGTTTCTAACCTTCAGGATTCCCAATTGCTCTCATTGTTTGATTTTAGGCTTGTTACTTCACTTTTCCATTCAGCAGAAATTCTATTCTCCTTTAATTGCATTGGTCTTTTCGTTTCTAGATCATCATTTGATTGGTTTAAGCCCTTAAATCTTTTATGGCATGGCAGGAATCTAAAAAGTTTTTTCCTAACCTCTTTCCAATTGTTCATGAGATGTTAGATATGCATGGACGTTTGCTAGCAGGCTAAATTTCATTTACTGTACTTCAACCATGGCCTCCAGATATGGTAGCAAACTTTCATAATTTTTATTTCTTAGAGCAATAGAATCAAACAAATAACAAATCAACTTGAGTACATTTCTAAGTGAGCACAAACAAATGATTCTGAACCAGACACAATGACAGACCAACACGACTGCAACGCGAAATAAACTGTAACAAACAATTTTCTAAACACTACAATACACACTTCAAATGAATTTTACGTCCCTTTTCAGTGACCTATAGAGGTTCCAAATGGGACTCTAAAACTTCGACTGGAGATTGTAGACTGTGTTCTTCTCCACTTGGAAAGCCTTTGCAAGAATATCAGCAGAGATGTCGGGCTTTGATCCAAATACTGCATTTGCAATGGTAATGACACCTGGATTTTGGCTGCTGAGAGCTGCAATGGCAACTGCATTACCATATCCCACATTTTGTTGGAAATGCACGAGACCGACAGGGAACACAAACACATCACCCTTCTCAAGTACCTTGGTGATGAGACGGTTTTCGGGGTTGGAAGTGACAAAACCCACTTTGAGGCTCCCTTCCAGGACTGCCAAGATTTCACTCGCTCGAGGATGTGTGTGGGGAGGGTTAATACCCCATGGTGCATAGTCGATACGCGCAATAGAGATACCAAGAGCGTTAAGTCCTGCAATTTGGGCTACGTTGACAGGGGTCACGCGCGAACCAACTGCATTTGATGTGTTGCCTGCTAGGTGAAGCCCACTGAAGAAGAAGTCATTGGCTTCAGCAAGCTTGGGATCCTTGCAGACAAGACCATTCACAAGTACTGAAATCATGATGAGAAAATTACATTAGACACATTAGACACTGATATAGTTGACTATTTGATCATATTATGGATGTATGTTTTCAGCAAATACAAGCAGAAATATATGAAAATATGATTCTAGTTACCTGAGTTCTTTGCGTCAGCCACACAGAAATCCTGAAGAGAACTTGGGTCAGATGCAAAAGCAATGGAGGAAGTTATGGCAAGCAATGCTAACAAGAGAAACTTAGAGGCCATTGGAAATTATCTCTATCTTAATGTCACACTATATATCGAAGATTCAAGACAGGAAGCGGAGAGAGATGGAGCAACTTTGCTTAAACTTTGTAAGTGAGGATTTGTATAAACTTGAGTTGTGGATTGAAACCATATCTATGTCTCTGCTTTTATAGAGGGAGGGATCTCTTCTCTACGTGTTTTTTGTTGTCCTGTGCTCTGAAAAAGTCTTTTTTTTTTTAAAAAAAACTCTATAGTACAAGTTTTTCATAGAAAGCTGCATGTCATCGCTTATCTGATCACCTTAATTTTCTGGTGCCGGCATTGGGGCTTGGCCTGCTGCCATTGAGGAAGGGTTCCTTTCTCTGTGTGACGAGAATCTTTAGCCGGGTCATATTTGAAGGAGGCCGTATCATATTACTCACAAATTTAAAAGGGCTTCTAGAATAAATTTTATAAAACACTCGGCACCTATTTCTCTGCTCTTTCTGCAATGAATAGATTTATTGTCATTCAGAATTTATGTTATAGTTATATACTACACAATTGGTAATATTCTATATACAGCTGGGAAGCATCAGATAATCTATTGGAGGCTTCTTTTTGTTTCATGCAAATTTGGTTTGCTTCTTTTTGTTTCTTGCTTCGACTTGAACAAGGATATATTATGTCTGGACAGCAGATGTGGACTTATTCAATTTGGTGTAGTTTCCACACAAAAGTATGAAACTTTATTATCTATATATATAAAGCAAAAGGCAGAGAATTGTGAAACATTCAAAATACCAAAAAATGCCCTTTGTTAATCCAAACATTAAGAATTAAAATTATACAAATTTATAAATAAACCCAATTCTAAACATGTATTTATAAAAAAAAACCCAAGCACTATTTAAACATAGAAACACACCCAAAATCAACCCCAAAGTCAACTTTTTGAGTGTGTGTAATGATGAGTTTTGTGTGTTTATATGTTTAAATAGTGCTTGGATTTTTTTATAATTTCAACACCCATTTTGGGTGTTTTAGTGAAACTCCCTTAAAATTATTAATTAAATGAGGATAACATGGTAAATTCACACATTTTCATATTTTTTAAAAATAAAATTGAAAGAAAAATCAGATAATGAATCCTATTTTTATGGGACACAACTACCTATTATCTTTTTTAATTCTAAAATAAATTTAATTTTTTTTAAAAAAAGCTTCTCGCAGGCGCGGAAGTGCTTGCGGAGAGGCCTAGTAATAAAAAAAGGTTAACATGCATCATTCAGTCATGCTTGTACATGAGACATCAGAAATGCATTAATTTAAGCCAAGCTGCAGGACCATCCTCTAACCAAATAGACGCATCCATGCATGTCTTAGCAATGCCTTAGTTTCCAAGTTAAGAGTTACAAGTCTAAACTAGCCATTAAAACTAGATCCCTAAAACAGAGAGAAAAAGGAGAGAAAAAAACAAGCCATTAAACAATACTTCAATATACCATCTCCTGCTGATTTAGGGATCAAGGTTTATGATTCAACTCCCAATTCGTCGAGAGCCGAACTCAAGGCTACACCATATTATTATGTATAAAACTCAATGTGCTGTAGTTCAAACCATCATATTTCATTCATTTATAGAGTAGAGCACTGAGGTTTCTTGTCAGCAAAAATGGAAATTTACCCAATTCTTGAAGGAAGGGCACTGAGGTTTCTTATCAGCAAAAATGGAAATTTACAAGTCCTTGGTAAAATTATTACATTAATAATCAAATCTACTCAGAATTATTTTCATGGCATGACCTCCGGGTGTGGTAAGTTAGTATCAATGTCCATGATTATCACTCAAACCAATAGAATGAAACAAAATAATAGATCAACTTTTATTACACTGGTGTATGAGCACAAACAAATTATCTTCATGAAGTATCAGCATCAAACAAAATAACAGACCTTGTTACTAAAATAACAAAAACAAAATACAAGACAAACATGATTGCACCCCTAAGTGAAACGTAACGATTCTCTAAACACTACAATACACACTTCAAATGACCCTTTTTAGTCCCTCTTGATTGAATCAGAGGTTTCAAATTGGACTCTAAAACTTTGACTGGAAGTTGTAGACTGTGTTCTTATCCACTTGGAAAGCCTTTGCAAGAATATCAGCAGAGATGTCTGGCTTTGATCCAAATACTGCATTTGCAACGGTAATAACACCTGGATTTTGGCTGTTGAGAGCTGCAATGGCAACTGCGTTACCATATCCAACGTTCTGTTGGAAATGCACAAGGCCTACTGGGAACACAAACACATCACCCTTCTGAAGCACCTTGGTGATGAGGCGGTTTTCAGGGTTGGAAGTGACAAAACCAACTTTGAGGCTCCCTTCCAGGACTGTCAAAACTTCAGTGGCTCGAGGATGTGTGTGTGGAGGATTAATACCCCACGGGGCATAATCGATACGCACAATGGAGATGCCAAGAGTATTAAGTCCCGGAATTTGGACTGCGTTAACAGGGGTCACGCGTGAACCAACTGCATTCGAGGTGTTTCCTGCTAGGTGAAGCCCACTGAAGAAGAAGTCATTGGCATCAACAAGCTTAGAATCCTTGCAGACAAAGCCATTCACTGGTACTGAAATCAAATGAGAAAATTACATTAGAAACCATATATAATTACAGCTAGCTGATTGATATTATCTTCATAATATAGATAATACATGAATATGATTCTAGCTAGCTAGGTACCTGAGGCTTTTGAATCAGCCACACAGAAATCCTGAAGAGAACTCGGGTCAGATGCCGAAGCAATGGCACAAGTTATGGCAAGGAATGCCAACAACAGAAACTGAGAGGCCATTGAAATTTGGAAATTCTTTGGCTCTCTATTATCACACTTAAACTTTGCGAAGAAGGATAAACTTGAACTGTGGATAAAGACCACCATATGTTGCTGCTTTTATAGAGAGAAGTAGCTAGCTCGTACCTTTTGTGTTCTTCTCTGCACAGAAAAAGTCTAGGCTTGTAACCGTGTGTGACAATTTGTTTAACTAAAGGCTTGTCATCTATTACCTCGTTTTATTCAGGCAACGGCATCGGTGCCGGCATTGAAATGATTTCCTTTCTGTTTATGAGAAGAAATTAAGAATTGCCAAGTCAAAGTTAATGGAGGCTTGTATTACTCATAAAATTTAGTAATTACTTTGGCCTATTCTTGAGATTGAGTTAAGGAGACCTGTTCAGGTTCTTTTGTCAATGTTTTTATTTTTGTGTATTTGCTGTTCGTTTTTAGTGTCATGTTTTTGCCCAGCAAGGATTGGAAGAAAGAAACTACAAATTGCATACTTTTTCTTAAGGAAACACAAGGGTTAATTACTCAAATGGTCCTCAAACTTATACTCAATTTACATTTTGATCCCTCAATTAAATTATTCGTTCAAATGGTCCTACTGTTACATTTTATCAATGTTGCCGTCAAATGTAAGGGTAAAACCATCTATAACCGTCCTATGTTCCCCAAATAAGTGATAAAGTGGTGATACAGTAGTGATACAGTGGTGATAAAGGGGTGATAGAAATTGATGTTTGTGTTTACCTTTGGTTTCTTGTTTTGTTTCATTTCTTCTACTTTTCTTTACTCATTTCTAGTATCCTAATTGTATTTTACCTTTGTGTTGTGTTAAATAAATATTCTTTATGTACTCAAACTAGAACTTTGTATAAGCCTCCAATTCTTCATTGGAACAATCCCTTATTTACAAATCTATACTCCAATAGATTTGTAGACTTGCATGTATTTTTAATTGGATGATTAGTACATTAATTTGTGCCTACCAATTATTAATTCAACATCAAGCAATGCATTATAATCTAGTACCAAGAAATCCTCCAATTGAGATAAAAATCTATTTGGTCTTTTACATACCAGCCAATCTAGCTAGAATAAGAGCTCAAGTAGCCAAAAATATTTTGGTTCCACTGTTTTAGAGGAGCAATTAACCCATATGACTTATCAAGTGCAAAACTAGGGAGTCTACCTCCATTTTTGCGTCACAAAATCTTTGAAACTTTCATGCTACATCCACATCACTTCAAATCTAAAGGGTATGGCATTTGCAGAGGAGAATGGTAAAATACAATTAGGATACTAGAAATGAGTAAAGAAAAATAGGCAAAAAAGAAACAAAACAATAAACAAAAGGTAAACACAAACAACAATTTCTATCACCTCTTTATCACCGCAGTATTACCACTTTATCACTCTTTTCTCACCTATTTATCACCACTTTATCACCTTTTTGGAGAACATAGGATAGTTATGAACGGTTTTACCCTTATATTTAATAGCAACATTGACATAATGTAACGATAGAACTAATGGACCGAATAATATAGAGTTCATGGACCATCTGAACTATTAATTTAATTGAGGGATCAAAATATAAATTGGGTATAAATTTGATGATCATTTGAGTAATTAACCCAAAAAGACAAATTACACGTAAAGACAATTTCAATTATTTTTAAATTTTCTATTGTCTCTTCCCCACCTTTCTCATCTTCCTCCCTTCTTTCTCTTTCTATACTTCCCTCCTCCAAAAAGCAAAACAAAACCAAACTCCTTCATAATAGGATAAAGGAAAAGATAGGTGTCACGTGGCTTCCTTTAAAATCTCTTTAGAGAGAGAAAACTCTTTAAAAGAGAATCGATATTACAATAACCATATGTTACAAGACAGAAAAATCCATCATTGAAATATAAGCTTCACATTATATGCCCTACACAAATCCAACACAAAAGCGCTGTTACCAAAAACCCATCTCTTATACAAGGACCTTCACCCCCCACAATCCATACATCATATCAAATCTAAATTGACTGAGCACCAGACAATCACCCTTTCAAAGTAAGCCAACAACATACCAATTTTTAGACAAACTGAGAAACTACAAAGATACATCAAGCATCAAGCTCCTCTTCCCCTCCTCGTACTCTTCCTCCTCCACTGTTGCATCCTGGTATTGCTGGTACTCAGCCACCAGATCGTTCATGTTACTCTCGGCCTCGGTGAACTCCATCTCATCCATTCCCTCGCCAGTGTACCAATGCAAGAAAGCCTTGCGCCTGAACATAGCTGTGAACTGCTCGCTAACCCTCCTGAACATTTCCTGAATAGAAGTCGAATTCCCCATAAAAGTGGACGCCATCTTCAGACCCTTGGGTGGGATGTCACACACACTGGACTTTACATTATTGGGAATCCACTCAACAAAGTATGAGGAGTTCTTGTTCTGGACGTTAATCATCTGTTCATCAACTTCTTTGGTGCTCATCTTACCACGGAACATGGCAGAAGCAGTAAGGTAACGTCCATGGCGTGGGTCAGCTGCGCACATCATGTTTTTGGCATCCCACATCTGCTGGGTCAATTCAGGCACGCTCAGAGCACTGTACTGCTGCGATCCTCTTGAAGTTAGGGGTGCAAACCCAACCATAAAGAAGTGCAGCCGTGGGAAAGGGATAAGGTTAACTGCAAGCTTCCTAAGGTCAGAGTTCAACTGTCCAGGAAAATCGAAGACAACACGTGACACCACTCATGGTGGCAGAGATGAGGTGGTTAAGGTCACCAACTGCAATCACAATGCAAAGAAATATGTCAAAAGGATCACATAGCATATCTTCCAACTATCACTTAAGATTCGTATGTGCACACACAATTTATATCGTTTCTTTATAAGATGCCAATTTCTGAGGAAAACTAATTTATCATATAACCATTGTCAGCTACTATATATAT
The DNA here is from genome assembly GCA_020226455.1 of Prunus salicina. Classification (NCBI taxonomy): domain Eukaryota; kingdom Viridiplantae; phylum Streptophyta; class Magnoliopsida; order Rosales; family Rosaceae; genus Prunus; species Prunus salicina. Next base: position 25,046,362 of record CM035345.1, on the reverse strand, counting down.
ATATATATTAAGATATGGACTTACAAGTAGGGGTGGCAAGCTTGAGAGTACGGAAGCAGATGTCATACAGAGCCTCGTTGTCCAAAACCATACATTCATCGGCATTTTCGACAAGCTGATGCACGGAAAGGGTAGCATTGTATGGCTCAACAACTGTATCCGACACCTTCGGAGATGGGAAGACAGAAAATGTCATCATCATCCGATCTGGGTACTCTTCCCTGATCTTGGAAATAAGAAGAGTTCCCATGCCAGAGCCAGTGCCACCACCCAAAGAATGACAAACTTGGAATCCTGTTCAAAACAAAATGGAAATATTAAAATTTTGAATCATAGCATTCAAATTCTAAACCAAACAGAAGCACAATCCGGTCAGACAAATTAAGCATTTTTAATTGCAACATCACAATTATTATTGCTACAAGCCTACAATTTCCAAAAATTAACCATGATTAAGCGCTATAACGACATTCAAGCCAACCCATATAAGACATGGGACATAATTAGGCACCACAATATCATATTCAATCACTCGCAAAAGTAAAATCAAATAACCACTAAATTTCGAAGAAACCAGAAAACATTTTCATCATACCTGTAAGCAATCGCAGTTCTCGGCCTCTTTGCGCACCACGTCGAGCACAGAATCAATAAGCTCGGCACCCTCCGTATAATGCCCCTTAGCCCAGTTGTTTCCAGCCCCAGACTGCCCGAAGACGAAGTTATCGGGTCTGAATATCTGCCCAAACGGGCCGGATCGGACCGAGTCCATTGTCCCAGGCTCCAGATCCATAAGGACCGCCCGTGGAACGAACCTTCCGCCGCTGGCCTCGTTGTAATAGACATTGATTCGCTCTAGCTGGAGCTCAGAGTCGCCGTTGTACCTCCCGGTGCTGTCTATGCCGTGCTCGTCGCAGATCACTTCCCAGAACTTGGCCCCAATCTGGTTCCCACATTGGCCGCCCTGGATGTGAAGAATTTCTCTCATTTTTGCTGGTCTGAGTTCTGTTTGGTTTCCGGGAGAATGGGAGGGAAAATATTACGAGACGGGGTTTGGTTTTGCCGCGATTGAATGGAGAGGAGCGGGTAGTGGGGAAATGTGGCGTCAGATTGAATTTTAAAGGGTGGGTGGCGTGGAAATATGGGGACTATGTAGGGGTATTTGGGTAAATCGCGTGTGCATTATTATTGGTATGTTTTTTTTTGTGGGGATTCGGAATTTCTAATTTTGGGTGATGTGTTGTCCGACATAGTGAAATTAAGATTTTATTTTTTATTTTTTATATTAAAAATAAATTGAATTGCTGGAATTTTTGTAGAATTATTAGGGAGTGCCCACTGCCCACTAAATTTTTGCCTTTGCTTCAAGCAAAACAAAAATGGGCAAAAGCCATAAAAGCTGATGCGTGGCTTTTTTGGGTTATCTATTTCAATTGTTTCTCTTTTGAATTTTGGGAGAGCCACCTAATATGCTATAGTTGGTGCTTTCTATTTTGATTGCAAATGTGTGTAAGATTTGAATTATGTAATTGAAAATTACATTGCAAATTTGGTTATATGAGGAACAATGAAAACAAATGACAATAGAATCTTGTAAGAATATCTTGTAAATGTTCTATTCTATGTGGCACCTGATATGGCATACGTGTTATGTAAGTTATTATTAAAATGGTTTAATAAATATTATTCAGAAAATCTTATTGATCAAATTAGGAGAAGTAATTTCCTATTCTATTATCGTGATGGGTGGTAATTACTTAGAGCTACCCTGGGAAATTGGTTCTCTTTCTACCTATAATAGTGCATATTCAGTTTTCTAAAGTGCAAAATGTTAGAGAAAGAGAAACATGTTTCCTCTACAGTGACGGCTCAACAAATATCTTCATCTACTAGAAGACTAATTATCTATTTATGTAATTTGTGCTTATTGAATTTCTGTAGTGTTATGATAAAAGATGAAAGTGCCATCATCCATCTGAAAATCAAATGATTACATCATTATAAAGAAAACCAATCAATCTTTTACAACTTAAAAGAGACATCATTCATATAGAGAGAATCATATCATGATTATCCTTGATTAAAACCCAACCATATTTATAATTTTTTAAAAAAAAAAAACCATAGATGTCCAATTGTATGCTCAAACATCAAGCATCTATTGCAACCAAAGAGCTTCACTTATAAAACTCTAACCCACACACTTTCCACAATATACCTTTCAAAATTTACATTGGATTTGCTCAAAGACCTAGCCACAATGGCATGAACGCAAAGGGTTGCCATCATTTGAGGGGGTCCATTCCAGCTTAGTTGCTTTAGTTCTGGAATTGATGGGTGCCATTGTAACAATGGATGATGGGATCCAATCAATCTTATTCATAACTCTGTCCTTATACAAATACGATAGGGAAATATAACCAATATATGAGGAAAAACTAATAGGATTGCAATTGAAGTGTAAAATATGAAATTGACACCCGATCTTTCATACTAGTTCTTAGTTAGTAGCAAATCAAACTCTTCAAATTGAAGTTTGTTGACGTGGATATTTTAAAAGCTTTGTTGACCTACTAGTTATTAGATTTCTCTCTTTATTAATCTACATAGAGTTTATGCATGCTCAATATATTGGGCTTAGGCTATAGGCCCATATCATTGTTGCTTGATGGGCCTTACAAGTTTTGGGCTTCATATTTTATAATTTTGGCTTTGTTTTTCTTTTTCTTTTTTTCGGAATTATAATCTCATTGTGATACAGATGTCAGATGATGAATGCGTATGTATGATATTGTTAAACAAAAGAGATTTTGTTGTTCACTTGAAGATGGTCAATATCTTTTCCCACTTGATATGGAACTTAGCTCATCTCCACTTGTAGGCTTGTTGTACAAAATGGAGAGGCCCATGTAGAATGGCACCGTGAAGTGTGCTTTCCAGCTTGATTTCCATAAAGGGAGTTCATGGTTAGGTGGTACAACCCTTTTGTTGATTTTGTGTTAGATTTATGTGGTGTATAGTTTCTAAATTACCAACCTAGCTCTCTTTAGGTAGAGAAACGTGCCTACATCGGGATGTCATTGTGGAGTATTCCCAAATCAATCATGTATTGTAATACATTTTAACTTTTTCACGTTACATTGCGTGATTGGTTTGAAATACTGTCACAATATCATACTTATTGCATGAAAATTCTCCTATCTAAAAATGCAAGTCGAGTAGGTTGAATGGATAACCTAAGCTAACTCAGCTTGATTAATTGAAGTTATGAACTTAAATTCAAGCGGATCCAAGTTGAATTCATATGGATTGACCCCCTAATTCAAGCTCAATCTGAATTTGATCATGTTGGTAAGCGACAAACCCACCTCCTATCTACGCATGTAAAACTAACATCATTCTAATGTGTTTTTATTTTCAAAGTTTCAAACTTGGTTTCATTTACACGCTTTCAACTTTGCTTTTGTGTTTTGTACTTTGCAGTAGTAAAGAAGGAAACAAGCTGTCCCAAATCAGAAGGCATGTGACCAAATGAGTAAAAACCACAAAAATGCAGTCAAACATCATCATTAATTCAACGTGCGTTTTCTTTTTTGATGCGTCTATGTATACAGTATACACTCTCTCAAAGCTCTCCCTTGTGTAAATTTTTTGAACGGGTAATTAAGCACACGTTTCACATAAGTTCAATGAGAAAACCCCAACTTGGAAATTTAATCTGTTGTTTAATGCAAAACGCTTAAACAAATACGCACTTGATAAAGTTAGAATCCCACCAAAACTTGTAAGATTTCCCATTTTACACGAGCATAGGCTAAGACCAATTGAGCTGTTTTTGCTTTTTTTGGTGCAAGGAAAGATTAACCCTTTTTCAGAAAGAGTCTATGGCTTTATGTGAAAAAACATAAGAATATACATGCACACTAACCACATACACTTTATATTTTTTGTTTTGTTTTCTAACCATCGTAGGCATACTTTAGTTGATGGTAACAAACTACATTATTTTAGTAAATAATGCATGGAATCTATACGATGAATTATTGACCAGCTTTCATTTCTTTTTTCAATTATCATTTTAGTCGTTTTTTAATACATGTGATAGTCTAAACTAAAGGGGAGTGAGATTTTTTACACACAAACATACAACTAAAATGCAAAGAGTTCGAACCTGAGATCTCTTTTCTGTAAGTTAATGCTCTTTTTCTATTGGCTAAATCCTGTTGGCCATTATTATCACTTTTGTCCCTTTTCTTTTTATTGTTTATCTTTGTGTGACAAAAGCATGGCTGCCATTGGATTCTAAATTTCTCTAATCACAACACGGTAATTGGGTCCCATCTAAGAAATATCTTAACCTAGTCCAACAATGTTATTAAGTGGTTTTCAGCGTGGAGTGGGGGACATATGAGAATGGGTGAAAGGTGATAAAATTGGCTTTTTTTGGGGGGTGAAATTTGTTCCTACACATGCCAGTTTTATATGATGTGATGACTTTTTTGTTGTTGTTAATAATTTATTTTTGTTTTAGAAAAGGTAAGCAAATTCTTATCTAAACAAACAACCTATCGAAGGGTTTTCTATAATTTTGGGGCTCTATCATTTGAAGCACCAGATGGGAATTGCGTATTGGACAAAGGTTAGGTCGATCACTCTTCGATAGCAAAACAAATAACAATAATAAAATAATCAGGAAGTTCAATTGGATGGGATATTTATTTACAAATTACACTTGTTAGCCACTTGGCCAAAGGGAGATTTCAAGAGATATTTTTTCTTTTGCTATTTCAATTCATTTAATATTTTGAAGTTGACATGTATTAAAAAAAAAATTAAGTTAACATCCATGCCCTCCTAGTACTCTAAAACTACATCTTAGGTTAATATATGTCTTTTTTAAATTTAAAAAAAAAAAAAAATCAAATAGAAACCTCATTAGATAAACTTCAACAATATAATCAAAGACATCAACAAGATATTTAAAATACCAATTCCAAGAGGGTGCCAAATTAATATGCTAAAAGTAAAACTAACACGGGACAAAAGCCGCATGAAAACTTTAGCCCATATCACCACAATTATCCATAAGCCCAAACAAAGTCCACAAACCAACATACCCTAAAACAACTCATGAGCTTAGATGAACCCTACCGCCACCACCTGAAGAAGTGCCATCGCGGCCACACCCATCACCTCATCCATAACATATTTGAGAAAAATATGATTTCTAGCGATTTACTGAGCATAAAAGCGAACAAATAAACAAAAATAACAATTTTGCCAAAGAATAATTGGGTGATTTGCAGCAACCTCAATAAAAAATGATGTAGAATCAAATTTAGAGAACATGAGCGAATTTTTTTTTTTTCCAGGAATAGATGATTTATTAAAATAATAAGCACTATACGCAACGTTGGGGAGCGGATTTTGGGAGCAGGATTTGATTGAGAACATAGATTAAAAAGAGTGATTGAGAACTTCAATCTAACCATGGCTCAGAAGAAACCACCACAAGGACTTTTTTTATTCAAACTGCCCAGTGAACTTACTTATTAAAGTGAATGTTAGCTGTAAATATGAAAGTTCCAAACCGAACATTTGTATATCACCGTTTTGTTTGTTGTAGTTCCATTTGTTATTGATCCCATCCTCACTCTTCTCTTTTACCCAGCGGAAAACAGAAAACCAAAATTTTTAACTGAAAAATGAAGACGGAAACAGAAATGTCACCGAACGAGAGCTTTTTATTATTTGAGGGATTCAATCCCATTTTCCACAGAGCCACGATGAAAATAAAACAAAACAAAACAAAATAAAATTCCCGAAACGCAGAAACAGAAAAGACAGAAAAGGAATTTCCAAGTCTCTCTGTCTCTCTTCCCCACTCATAAGAAGCCGCACCGCGTTCAGAGTTTCAAACCTTTCAACTTTCAACCACTCTACTCTGCTCATAATTTCCTCTCACTTTCGCAAACCCTTTTCTGAATTTTTTTATTAATTTTTAAATTGTTGACATTAAAGTCCAATTCTTTTTCAGAAACAGGGGACGACGGACTGCTATAAAATAAAGCCAAAGTAAAGTCCTTTTTTCCTCACATCTAAATAAGAAATTGAGTTTCCTCTGGAAACCAATTCTCAAGCTCTGTTTTTTTGTTCCCAAATTTTCACTGACCATGCCGCTTCCGTGGAAGAAGATGCGGGTGAACCGAATTTCCCAATTCGTCGCCGATCTCCAATCACCGAAACGGGGCGGTTCACTCGTGGTCCAGACTGGTTTTCCGACCTCCCTCGTCGACCTCTTCGTCAAGAACCGCGATCACTTGAAAAAGCCGTCGAAAAAGAACAAGAACAGGAAGAACAATAACCGGTCGGCGGACCAGGTCAACGATCGGATCACGGCGAATTGTGAACTGGGTTCGGGCAATTTCGGGATTTTGGTGCAACCCAGTTCACCAAAGGTCAAGAATTTGAGCCGGGAAGAAGGTGATCGCGGAGTTGAAGCTGGTGAGTTTCGGGTTTTGGGTGAGACTCATGTTGAGAGTCGGATTGTTGATGATGAGCAATGCGTCGGTGGGAATTGGAGAGCGGTTTTGCTGGCGGTGTTGAAGATGTTCGCGGTGGTGGTTTTGGCTTTGAGTACCAAGAAGCTCGCTGTTGGGGTCACATTGTCTGCTTTTCTGCTTCTGTTTCTTGAATACGCGGGTAAGCACTTGGCTTGTTTCTTCAAACCATGCTCGAAAGCGAAATCTGTTTTGCAAAACATGGCTCAGAGGTCGTCTTCATTTTTATTGTTTCTGAATGGTTTTCATGAGAGTGAGGATTTGAAGGGGGTGATTGTATGTGAAAAGACTGGGGATGTGTGTTTGAATTGGTTGATGCTACGAGTGATTCAGACTCTGCTATTGGAGAGATTCAGATTGTTGAGTCTAACAAGAAGGGAAGTGTGTGTGTTGATGAAACTGGTGGAGACAGACCTTTGATTGATTTACTTGGTGCAGATTATGAGAAGGAGAGGGTCGTGGATAAGAGAGATGTTGGTGATAAAACTTTGGTTGAGTTGCTTGGTATGGATTATGAGAAGAGGACGGTGGTGGATAAGAGAAGAGTGGGTGCAGAAAAAGCAGTCGGTGAAAGAACTTTGGTTGAGTTGCTTGGTAAGGATTATAAGAAGATAAAGGTAGTGGAGGGTGGTGAAGATGGAGGTGAATTTATAGCAGATAAGAAGAGTAAGGGTGGCAAAAATTCTAACATTAAATCAAAACTTATCAAGAAATTTGTGCCTAAGAAGTTGCGCAGAAAGGGTAAGCAAAATGAACCGGAGCTGGAGCCTCTCCTAAGCAGTGAAGTTTCTTGTCACATGGGAGATGATAAGGTAGAGGGATGTGAACAACATGAAGACCATAAAGATGTGAAACAAGAGGAACAGGAAAGCGAAAACATGTCAGTGTTTTCTGCAGAAGAGAAAAGTGAAATCCAAGGATTTGATGGAGTTTCTGATCTTGGCGAAGGATCATTGGCTGGTGGAGAAACACCCTTGATTGTTGAAAGGAAGGGAAGAGAAGGGAATTTAGGGTATCTGGTTCTCTTTCTAATTGTTCTTGCTGGACTTTTCGGAGGTCGGATTGTAGCCCTGATGCTTACAATCACTAGCTGCTTTATGCCGAAGTTGGCTGGAAGCCTGAGGAGATCGGTAAAAATATGCCCGTGTTCAGACCCAATCTCAAGATAAAATATCTGTGGTTGTTATAGTGATGTCTTGTTTTTCTTCAGATATAGGGTTCTTGAATTCAAGTCTCGAATTGTAGTCTGAATGTGAAAGCTCAGTATGATAGAAATTCCAACCTTTTCGTTGGAAACCCAGCTTGAGGTGTTGTACTCAAAACTGTAAAATTGTTACAGATACAAATCAATAGTACATAGTTCTTGTTTCCTTGTATTGATTTCGTTTATTTGTGATAGCCAAATCATTTTTTCATTGTATCTGTTGTTCTGCTGTAGACTGGGGTGCAGAAAATACTGGCCAAAAGACACTCGTTTGCCCCAAAAGTTGCTCCAAAAGTATTGAGCGACTTTGTTACACAGATGGTGAGAAACTTCAATAAGCTTAAGTTTTTCAAATCATCCTCATTTTTTCTTATTTTCTGAAGTCTAAATTGAAACTTTTAATTAGGATTGGGGTTGAAATCTTTTAGAAGAAGATTGGAAAAGTTGAATGCAATTAAGTAGTGTTAGTGTGAGAAAAAGAAATGATGATACTAGAAGACGACCGCGTTTATAGTTGATCACCTGTTCAAATACAATCACGGGATTCACACAATCATTATCTTCTATGAACAGGAATGTTGACAATGGATTTACCTATCAAAACTCATCACTGAGTGCTTTTAATAATGTATCGACCTTTTATTCTAATTTCTGCAGTTCTATTTGGAAATTCTTGTTCGTGCTTTATGTCAAGGCACTTGTAATCTAATTGGTTAAAAAGAAAACAATAAAATAACAGGGACCCAGCATTTGGAAGCTTCTCAAAAACCTTGGATCTATTCTCCACCTTCTTTCATTTAGTACCATTTGCTGTGGTCTTTCATTCCATTCTTTAGATATTGATTTAGCTGCTCACTTTCCATGTTGTCATCAATTCCTTTCTTTTGATAACACTACATTGGTGACTGATTTCTGCGTTTTTTTTTATGATTCTTTTTTCTTGTTTCTGCAATTCTCAGTTTATTGAGCTGCCTTTCCACAGAAGTTGATAACAGGGCATGAGCTCAATGAGTTTGAGTACCTGACCTCTTTATTTTGTTTTGCCACCTACTTCTCAATCAGATTAATCTATGAGTCTTTTCTAAGGAAGACAAGCATGCTCTTATGAACTCCATTTCCTGATATGAGAACCCTGCTCTGCACAGAAGATCAACTAGACAGCATGGGGTAACTTCCCACCATCTCATTAAACAATTTGCAGCCTCTATTGACTTCACTTTGCATTCTCCGAACTCCCATGCTTCAGGTACTTGTAGAGCACTACACACACACGAACACATTCACCTAGAAGTTATTGATATCACTAACTGAGCTATGAAGCTAACGCTAACGCTATCAGTGGTGTTGTGCATCCCAGTCATTGCACACACAAACACAGACAATGTTGTAGATGATATATTGAGGAGATGGTCCATCGTCCAGGTTTAACTTCCTAGCGGAGGATGCAAGCATGTGGGATAGAGTAACAGGGTTAAAACATCTGCTCTCATCATATCTGTTACATGCATTCTTAATATCCAAGAAAATCTCGAAACCTTGTTTAAAGACCTTGTTTTAGTGAATGCATGAACCATTAAATTCCATGAAACAATGCCTTTCAAATCATAAGCAAGTTATGAAAACCAGTTATAGCCACTAAATTCTGACCCTTGGTAGACATTGTTGAGTTTAAAAACATTCAAGTGTGTGTATACACACACAAACACATATATCTATCTCTTATGTCCTGTTTTTTGGTCCTAAAATCTCACTTCTTAGGTTGTTAGAAATGCAGGCAGGTCTAGGGCACAAAGGTTCTTGCCTTCATCAGGAAGTAAAGGGAAACACAATAATGAAAACATTTATAGAGTTCTATTTATGGATTCCATAACGCAAATGTGCTTATTTCATGATTTGGTATGTGGGTTGTAAGTGAAATATATAAAAGAACAATTTATTTATTATTTGTTAGTCAAGGGAGGGAAGAAAACTCTGGCCATGAGTGTGTGAGTAAGTAACAACTTCTTGTTAGCCTATGAATTTGCTGGTTTGTAGTTGGATTACTGCTGTTTTCAAATACAAGGCTAACAAATTTTTCTCTGTCCAAACGTCTTGAACCACACGGATTGCCAGGTCTATTGCGTTGTCTTCGTTGGAAAACTGTGGCAGAAAATTTCAACCAAAACCCAATATTCAGGGGTTTTTATTTTTATTTTTTTATAAACATTATTTTTTTTAATGTCCAGGTAGTTGTTTTTCAGTTAGGGGCATTCAGATATGTTTCAAGATTGATATCAAAGAATTTCATAAAACCATTCGATTTCATGGAGATTTTAATTCACACTTCTACTTCTACAAATCCAGCTCACAAGATGCAAATTCACAAGAATAAACAGAGGGTTAATATGAAATATGAGAAACTATTTTCCAGGGAAAACACCTAAAACTTTGCCTGAAGACTGCTAATTACGGACTTGTCCACCTGGAAAGACTTGGCCAAAACATCATCTGGAATGGAAGGATTGGCTCCAAAAACAGCATTAGCAATGGTGTTGACTCCAGGGTTTTGGCTGCTCAATGAAGAGAGTGATATGGCATTTCCATTGCCGACATTCTGCTGGAAGTGAACTAGCCCAACTGGGAACACGAACACATCACCCTTGTAAAGGACCTTTGAGATGAGCTTGTTGTCAGGGTTTGAGGTCACAAAGCCAACATAGAGGCTGCCTTCTAGGACAGTCAAAATCTCGGTGGCACGGGGATGAGTGTGGGGAGGGATAACGCCCCAGGGTGCATAGTCGATGCGAGCCAGAGAGATGCCGAGTGTGTTGAGTCCTGGAATTTGAACCACATTGACTGGGGTAACTTTTCCTCCAACAGGGTTTGAGGTGTTGCCAGGGATGTGAAGTCCACTGAAGAAGAAATGCTCAGCCTGTGCTAGCTTGGAGTCCAAACAAGGTAGCCCATTCACTCTTGTTGCTGTGATGCACAAGTTCAATTGACAACACAAACACATAAAATTAAAGTCATTGTAAAATCAAGTAGGAAGAAGAAGAAGGATGCTTATTTTTCAAAATGCAAATTAAAGCATACATAAACCGGTAATTTCGATCCAAACCTGAGCTAGTAGTGTCAGCAACGCAGAAATCTTGCAAAGGACTAGGCTCAAAAGCAATGACCAGAGCACATGTCACGGCTAGCAAAGTAGTCAATAGGAACATTTGGTTTGCCATCTTAACTTTTCACCTTCTTCTATGGGATGGGATTTTAAGTGAAGTTCTTGTAAATGAGAAACGGAAAGGATTGAGAGAGAGGGAGAGAGATGTGAAGCAATTGAATACAAACTTGGTTATTTATAGAGAAGGTAGTAGTAATTTGGTTATGATTCTGAATGAAGAACAAAGATATAATAGACAAAGCTACGCCGGCCCTGCATTATAGACACTGGATAAGTCTCCTGAACGTACACTTAAGTTAAGAATTGTTCCTTCATTAATTTTCTATTTCTTGTGATTTGAGTAAATACTCATTCTGCATATGTTAAACATATCAAGACAAAGTATCCTGCTAAATTAACCGGGTCCAATTTAATTTTGTAATAATAAAATAAACTTTAAAAATCAATAACAAACCATGAAAAGTAAGATTCAGAAGCAGCTACAGAATTCTGAAACCATATAATAATAAGGCATCTATTTTTGTTTGTTTGCACATGCCCCGCTCCGGCAAAAGCTGCTATATGGTGAGATCATAAGTTATATTGCCCTGTGTCTCTGTCCACTTGCAGATTCTGGCCAGCTTCTCCTCAAGACTAAGTCACAGTGTGAAAAGGATGATCGTAAAGTAATGAAATTTATCTTCATCTCTATGAGTGCCTACTCCTTTCAAAGCCAAATCCAAACCATGAATTATTTATTTCATATGGTGCAGTGGCTAGAGGCTACAGAAAAAAACAATGATCAAATTCTTTTGAAATGAAAGGTTCAAAGGTCCACCGATTCCTCATGGATTGATAGATGCATGAACTATGTGATGTATGCATAGCCATTATTTAGTGCGTTTTCTCTATCTGGAATCTGGATTAGGAAATTACCCTTTTTATGTTTTTCTCCACTTTGCTGTATCCATTGGTCCTGTGGCAAATCTTAAATTTGATGATTGATTTTTATTTGACAATGAAGTGCCACAAACTGAGACTGAGAGTACATGCATGCTTACCATGATACCATCTCAATTCCCAAATAAGAACAAAATAAAAGAGATCAAAATGAGATTACAATTGTTGTTCCAATCGAACATTTGAGGAATGAGAATAGAGCTTAATAATTTATCACATGGAAAAGTAGAGAAGAAAAGTGAAACCATCTCCTCACACCACAGTGGGCAAAATCCAAGTAATTCGATCCCTGTACTGCAGTTGAAGCTTTGACCAGCAATGTTCCCATTTCCGGAGTAGATTAGCACAAATGTGTACCCATGATCAATGATGTATATGGAATCTGGACGAAACTCCGGACAGTGTAAAGTAGAGACAGACATGGATTCATACAAACTCAAGAACAAAGCATCAGTTCCTATACTCTCAATCTCAACACATTTCCTGATATGAGAACCCTGCTCTGCAGTGCGGCCTCTATTAAGCATGGGGTAACTTCCCACCATCTCATTAAGTAATTGCCAGCCTCTATTAACTTTACTTTCATTCCCCGAACTCCCACACTTCACGTACTTGTAGTTTAGTGCTCTTCCCAGCAATATATCTTGTCCCACTGCTGTAGATTGTAGATAATACACAAGCACACATACGCGCACACACACAACAAACTATTCACCTAGAAGTTGTTGCTATCACTAACTGAGGCTATGAAGTTAACGCTAACGCTATCAGTGGTGTTCAGTGGTGCTCTGCATCCAGGAATTGCACAGGTGAAACTCATATACAAAAACAGACAATGCTGCAGATGGTATACTGAGGAGATGTTCCATCTTGTATGTTTAACTTCCTAGCATGCTGGGTAGAGTAACAGAGTTATAACATATGCTCTCATCATATCTGTTATATGCATTCTTAATATCCAAGAAATTCTCCAGGCATTGTTTAAAGACCATGTCTTAGTGAATGCATGAACCATTAAATTCCATAAAACAATGCCTTCATATCATAAGTTATGAAAACCAGTTGCAGCCACTAATTTCTGACTCTTGATAGACATTGTTGAGTTTAAAAACATTCAAGTGTATCTGTTTATATAAACACATATTCATCTCTTATTTCTAGTTTTTTGGTCCTGAAATCTCACTTCTTGGGTTGTTAGAAATGCAGGTAGGTCCTGCTAAGAAACAAATGCAAGGCGCAGAGGTTCTTGCCTTCATCAGAAAGTAAAGTGAATCCCATAACACAAATGTGCTTGTTTCATGCTTTGGTTAGTGGGTTGGAAGTGAAATTTATTTATTATTTGTTATTCAAGGGAGTGGAAAAAACTCTGGCCATGAGTGTGAGTAAGTAACAACTTATTGTTAGCCTAAGAATTTGCTGATCTTATTGTCTAAAATTGGAAGATGAAATGCTAGGTTTATAGTGGGATTGAAGAAATTATAGCTGGAGTAATGCTGTTTTCAAATGCAAGGCTAACAAATTTTTCCTTTCCCCTGCATCTTGTATCACACGGATTGCCGGGTCTATGTTGCGTTGGCTTTGTTGGAAAACTGTGGCAGAAAATTTCAACCAAAACCCAATTTTAAGGTGTTTTTTCTTTTACTTGATTTTTCAAAAAATATCCAGGTAGATATTTTTCTTTTAAAAAGTCATGAACAACTGCTTCTTAGACATATTTTCACTAAGGGGAATTCAGATATGAATTGATATCAAAGAATTTCATACAAAATAATTCGATTTCATGGAGACTTAATTAATACACACTTCTGCTTCTACAAATCCAGCTCACAAGATGCAAATTCACAAGAATAAACAGAGGGATAATATGAAATATGAGAAACTATTTTCCAGGGAAAACATCTAAAACTTTGCCTGAAGACTGCTAATTACGGACTTGTCCACCTGGAAAGACTTGGCCAAAACATCATCTGGAATGGAAGGATTGGCTCCAAAAACAGCATTAGCAATGGTGTTGACTCCAGGGTTTTGACTGCTCAATGAAGAGAGTGATATGGCATTTCCATTGCCAACATTCTGCTGGAAGTGAACTAGCCCAACAGGGAACACAAACACATCACCCTTGTAAAGGACCTTTGAGATGAGCTTGTTGTCAGGGTTTGAGGTCACAAAGCCAACATAGAGGCTGCCTTCTAGGACGGTCAAAATCTCGGTGGCACGGGGATGAGTGTGGGGAGGGATAACGCCCCAGGGTGCATAGTCGATGCGAGCCAGAGAGATGCCGAGTGTGTTGAGTCCTGGAATTTGAACCACATTGACTGGGGTAACTTTTCCTCCAACAGGGTTTGAGGTGTTGCCTGGGATGTGAAGTCCACTGAAGAAGAAATGCTCAGCCTGTACTAGCTTGGAGTCCAAGCAAGGTAGCCCATTCACCCTTGTTGCTGTGATGCACAAGTTCAATTGACAACACAAGCACATAAAGTTAAAGTCATTGTACGATCAAGTAGGAAGAAGAAGAAAGATACATATTTTTCAAAATGCAAATTAAATCATACATAAACAGGTAATTTTGATACGAACCTGAGCTAGTAGTGTCAGCAACGCAGAAATCTTGCAAAGGACTAGGCTCAAAAGCAATGACCAGAGCACAGGTCATGGCTAGCAAAATAGTCAATAGCAACATTTGGTTTGCCATCTTAATTTTTCACCTTCTTCTATGGGATGGGATTTTAAGTGAAGTTCTTGTAAATGAGAGATGGAAAGGATTGAGAGAGAGGGAGAGAGATGTGAAGCAATTGAAGTACAAACTTGGTTATTTATAGAGAAGGTAGAAGAAATTTGGTTATGATTCTGAATGAAGAACAAAGATATATTAGAAAAAGCTATGCCGGCCCTGCATTATAGACACTGGATAAGTCTCTTGAACTTACACTTAAGCAGAAATTTGTTCAAAGAATTGATTGTCTATTCCTTGTGGTTTGAGTATATACTCATTCTGCATATGTTAAACATATCAAGACAAAGTATCCTGCTAAATTTACCGGGTCCGATTTAATTTTGTAACAATAAAAGAAACTTTCAAAATCAATAACAAAACCATATCAAGAAAAGTAAGATTCAGAAGCAGCTTACAGAAATTCTGAAACCATATAATAATAACTAATTATAAAGGCATCTGTTTTTATTTGTTTTCACATACCCTGCTCCGGCAGAGGCTGATGTTATGTCTCTGTCCATTTGCAGATTCTGGCCAGCTTCTCCCCAATACTAAGTCACAGTGTGAAAAGGATGATCGTAAAGGAATGAAATTTATCTTCATCTATATGAATGCCTACTCCTTTCGAAGGCAAATTCAAACCATGAATTATTTATTTCATATGGTGCCGTGGCTAGAGGCTATAAAGAAAAGGATGATCAAATTCTCTTGAAATGAAAAGTTCCAAAGGTCTACCAATTCCTCATGGATATATGGACTATGTGCTGTCTGCATTATGGTACTTTTACTTGGTGTGTTTTCTTTTCTGTCTGCATTATGGATATACATTAAAAAGCCCTAAAATTTATGGTTAAATGTGACGATAAGGCTGCAAAGGTGATCAATATAAATGAGGAACAAGGTATTTTGCTAGAGAATTTTAGGAAACCTTTTGTTAGAAGGCTGACCTAATAAGATTTCTGTGTTTTCAGCATGACCGGCCGTCTATTGGGATACAAAATTATTAAACAAAACTCAATTTTGTTTTCAATTAAAACCAATTCTTCTTATTTTTCCGATTCAAAATTAGTGATTCAATTATTATATTGTGTTCTACAATTGAAAGATTGGACAAGCCATACCAAACTTCTACAGTTCTATATGTGCTGCAAATCAAAGGAGAAACTTTTACTGCATGGATTTTGCTTTGGCAGCCTGAATTCATGCAAAACCTCAGTTTCTACATGAGTTCTATGTAGAAATAAGAGACCGAGATTAAACTGAGATATTGTATTGTGAAGAAGATGAAGAAAATCTATTTTAAATAATTTATGCTAATCGAAAACGACATTTTCTGGCACTCTATAAAGGAAACTTAAACAGTGCCCTTGTCTCACTTACAAAAATATAAATGTCCTAACCTAACTATTTGTTGCAACTCATCCACAATTGATTTCTGTGGCCTGCCAAAATTTTTACATATCCTTGTGCTCTTGGAAGCCATTGTAGTAAACTTTGATATAGCACCAGAGTTTTCCACATTGAAGAACTTTCTCAATGAGCCAGATTTCTCATCAGATTGTCAAAGACTCAAAGCTAATGTTGGTGGTGAACATGGCATATGGTTACCAAATTTTCCATTTTCATATATTCTTGCCATTTTCATTTCCGTTTAATTAGGAACGAAAACGAAGAAGATCAAGAGGAAGATAAAGAAGATGTGGGAAACCAACATGTTGATGAGATCAGCCCGAAATTAAGAGTAAAAAAAGTTGTGAAAGAAAGCAGCAGAAAGCTTCCTATTTATATGTAGTTGATATATAGAAGCAAATGATGCAATGCAACTTACATTTCAAACTTGATCTTTGATTTTGCCGTCCAAAGTTCGATTCTCTCCAGCCAATTGTCTCAACTGTGAAGCAAAATTTGTCTCAAGTAGTCCAAAGCAAACACATAAGAAAAGCATTAGCCGGCTTGGCATAACCAAAATGTGTTTATTTTTTGCGTGCTATTGTGAATGGAATATGAGAAGCCTTAAATGGTGTCCAAAAACGATTTCCAAAACCCTTAATCTTATATGAAATCCGTAAGTTTTGTCCTCTCATATGTGTTGTTCACGTGATCCTCTTATACAAGAAATTAACTTAAGTTAACGGATGTCCTTGAATTAGAACAATTTCCAAACTACAAACACCAAATCCCATGCAATTGAAAATACAGGATTAAAGTTGAACTTTGTGAAAACTACAGGGACTAAACACGTACTTTGACCAAAAAGAAATGTCAAACCCTCCTAGATTAGAAAAAAAGAAAGAAATACAAAAGGAAAGGATAACAACTCCAAATTAATTTTCTTTCAAGAATACTATTTAATTTCATATGAACATCTCCATGTTAATGCAGGGAGCTCCTCAGGTATATGGTATGGGTGGTGGAATCAAATTTGATGGCTGGCAGTGGCAACTGCTAAAAGTGAATTTCTGTCAATCTATCATCTATTTTTCAGGATTATCTGCATTTCTATGCCTTGACAAACACTTATGTTTATGCTTGACAGAGAAATCACTTGAACAATCACTTCAGAATTCAAAGTAAGGGATTTGGGGTCACCTCCTCCTTATGGGACACTGTTTTTGGAACACTTCTTTCCACCAAGGAAAAACTGCCGATCCAGAAAACCAGTAACTAGCAAGCAAGCCTTGCTGGCTGTCTGGCTTCGTCGCATGGCTCACATAATAGTCACATGGATTTCCTTGCTGCATACCTTAATTTAAGCCTTTTATTGGCTGTGTCACATCACATTGATTTTCTTGCTACTATTTTAATAACTAGCAATCAAGCCTTGCTGGCTAGTTGTATAATTTGTTTCGCATTTTGTTTCCCTTAACTTTCTTGAAATATACATGTGTTATAATATGATGAACGATAATAAAGTTAATATGTTATAGATTTTAGGTATATATGTCTCAATATAATAATTACATAGAAATAATCAGTGTAGACATAATCCGGCCCAATTATGAGATTAATACAATTATCCTATTATCTATTATCTGATTTTGTTTTTAATATGAAAAAAAGAAGAGAATTTACCATATTATCCTGATTTAATTAATAATTTTAATTATTAATGTTTGAATTAATCAAGGGCATTTTCTGGTATTTTGAATGTTTCACTATTCTCTGCCTTTTGCTTTATATATAGATTAAAATACACATTCTATTAATTGGTAGAAGGGTACCACATTTCCCAACCATTTTTTGATTTCTTTTATTGAAAACAATACAATTTATAGAATTTTAATTGTTTCTTTTTTTTGGTGTGTGTGTTCAAACTGACGTTGAGAAAAAAAAATCTGTCACAGTTGGGTGAGGAGAGAAAAATGGTTTGCCAAAACTTTAATAAAACTGCTGGCGCTGACTGGCACTTGAGGAACCCAAACAAAAACTGATACTGATAAAAAAAAAATAAAAAAAAAAAATCTGATGTGCCCTTTAACAACGTTGACCAAATGGGACCCGCAAATCGTTTGACCCAACAGTCTTCTCAGATCCATTGACAAAAATAAACTCACACCCAAGCATTACCCTCTGAGCTTCTACATGCCAGGTTAGCCCAACTGCCGGGCCCAAGCTGTAATTCTAATTCTAATTCAAATTCTTCAAGGAAAAAGTAAAGAACTTGAAAAGTTCCAGACTGGCCACCGTTAGAGACTTGGAATCCAACGTGAGGATCGCTGGCTTGATTCTTTGATGCCCATACAAAAACCGACGGCCCAGATCGTCCCGTCTCTTAAATCTTTACCAGTTCGACTTGATTTTTCCACAAACACGGAGAGAGAAAAAGAGACTCAAATTCCCTCTGCCACTGCACCACTTGACCCTAAACGCTGAAACTTGTTCTAGTGGTGGTGCTGGTGGTTCGTGGCAAACGAAAGAGGTGAGAGGAACTAGGGTATTCGTATTCTGTTGTTCTCTTCCATTGGATCCGACCCGCGTTTCTTAAGAGGTTATCTATTGGCTCTCTCTTCTGATTTCAGTGGTTTTTGTGCAATTTGTAGATCTGGGTTTGTTGTTTTTTCGTGTTTTTCTTTGGAAGATTGTGGCTTTTCGGGTTTGATTTGTGGGTTTTGGAGGTGGGTCTGGCACGCGCATTGTGGGGTTTTTTTTTTCAACAGTGTGGCTTTTGATTTCATGATGTTAATGCTAAATTATGGGGTTGAAGGGAAGAAGCATGAGTTTTGAGACTTAAGCATCAGTCTTGAGACACTGTTCTATGGGAATTTTTGGAGAGAGATTATCTGGGGGTTTTTCAGCTCTTTTACTTGTTTTGATTCATTGAAAAAAAGAACAAGAAAAAATTGGATCTTTATGAATTAATTAGTTTCATTTGAGGCATTTTAGGGGAAATTTTCTTTCTGAATTATGTTATGAATAACTTGGCTCGCTTTGAAACTGGAAGGAAGCTTTTTTCTCAAGAATTTTCAATTTTTTTTTTTCCTCATTGATGCATGTTAAAATTGATTTGTTGAAAATGTGAGTCTTAGAAATGAGTCTTAAGCTTAAAAGTATAACTATCACGTGTCGTGGTCATTTAATGTGTTGAATTCACTACTGAAATCCAATTTTGCTTGTGGTGCTGGTAACTGCTTCACCTTCATAATTTTCACTTTTGATAACTTGGAAAGAAATACCCGTGGCCTTTAGACAGGTACTAGTTTTCAATCAGGGTCGGTTATTTGAGGAAGGTGTAAGAAAACTTTATTCTAAATTGTCATTGTCAGTCCATAAGACTAAGCCAGAGGCCATACGCCTAGATCCATCAACATTGAGTTTACAGTAGCCAGTGCTAGGAGGTTCCCAAACAAAGAAAACTTGAACTTTAGGTCAATTACTGACATTATTTTTAGATACTAAGTTATCACATGTTACAAAGTTCTTCTTTGTAATTTCTGAATCCTTATCTCAACTGTGTCCTTAGATCCTTTTGGTTCTTATCCCCAATAGATCTGCATCAGAAAACTTTACAGAATGATTGAGAAGAAGTTGGAGTGGGTTAATATTATAAGAGTCATTTTCTGTAATCCTTGACATTTTCCAAATTCCAGATGTAAATTAAAAGTTGTTCCTTACCTAATCTGTCTTTTATGTGCATGTTTCTCCACCAGTCTTGTATGTGAGAAGATGGTTGCGCAGGACTTCAAAGTTGATTTGAATAAAGCCCTCGTATTCCAGGTAAGGTTACATTGTCAAATGTTTCATTTTATTTTATCTATCCTTTCATGGGAGTCGATTATATGCATTGGGTCACTGCATTTGATGGACTTAAATGACTACGTTGTCACATATATATTTCAAGTTTGATCTCGGGGCTCATAGATTTTGACAGCACCATGTTTCTAGGTTTCTGCAATAGCGGATTGTGTGTAAAGAAGAATAAGTAAAAAGACATTTGTTAAACAATAGCCTGGTTTATAGAAAAACTTTCTTAACTGTCCTGAAGAATTTCAATAACTTTGTTTCACTCTAAAGTACTTGTTTGGCACTTCCTTACCACTTTAATTGGCTCCTCATTTTCCTTTTTTGGTAGTTCAGAACAAGCATTGCATTTTAGTTTTAGAATTACCTTTTCCACTTTCATTAATCTTTGAGCAGAGTGCTCTACCTCTACCTGCTCAATTTATTGTATTTGATGTGTTGTAATTGGTTTTACTGTAAATTTTACCCTTTGACAATTTTTCACAGGTTGGCCATCTTGGAGAAGCATACCAGGAGTGGGTTCACCAGCCGATTGTTTGCAAGGAAGGCCCTCGATTTTTTGAAAATGAATTTTGGGAGGTACTTCCTGCTCCTTTTGTTCATACTACGGATATGGTTGCACATGCATCTAGATTTTTTTTTCTTGAGAATTTGGAGCTCCAGTTCTGACTCATTTGTACTACTTGAAATAGTTCTTGACCCGCACAGTGTGGTGGGCAGTTCCTGTCATATGGCTGCCAGTCGTGTTCTATTCTATCTCCATGTCTGTACGGATGGGCCATGGATTTCCTGAAATAGCTCTGATGGTTTTCGCTGGCATTTTCGTGTGGACATTGCTTGAATACACGTTGCACCGCTTTCTTTTCCACATTGAAACAAAGAGCTACTGGTGTGTTTCTTGTATCTCTATCTCTCTCTCTCCTCTCTCTCTCTCTCTCTCTCTATGCATCTATCTTTATCATATCTCTCCCTCTCTGTGTTTATGTATTTGTTCACTTATACGCATATTTGGAAAATCTTCGAGACTAATGTGCTAGTTTTGTTGAGATTGTTCAGGGGGAACACCGCACATTATCTTCTTCATGGCTGCCACCATAAGCACCCAATGGATGGCCTGCGACTTGTTTTCCCTCCTGCTGCGACAGCTGTTTTATGTGTTCCAGTATGTCTTTTCTTTCATATCACTTATTGTCTTGCCACATGGTCACTATGTTTTTCTTAAGAATACACTGGTGGCTATGGTTACTGATTTTGAGCCGTCAAATTCATTATTTTTCTAATGGAAAACACAATTACACGTTGTACAGCCATGATACATTGCGTTGAATTTGATTAGATAGGATAGCTCAGTTACTGTTCTCAGTATTAAGATTACTTTACTGTGATCGGGAGGTTTACTTGGACATTATTATTATTATTATTATTATGATTTAAATTTGTCTAGGTATTAATCTTTGTTGTGTGATTGTAGAATTGTCCTTTCCAGTCATTTTTGTAAGAAAACAAAATCATTACCAGTCGTAACTCTTTGGTCAATTGTTGCCAGTTCTGGAACTTGGTGAAGCTGATTTCCGTTCCTTCTGTCACTCCTGCTTTGTTTGGAGGTGGTTTATTGGGTTATGTGATGTATGATTGTACCCATTACTATCTCCATCATGGTCAGCCATCAAGTGACGTACCCCGAAACCTGAAGGTAAATATCAGTACAGGTTTCATGCTTGCAGGATATTTTACCTATTAGACCCAAAACTACGTTTTCTTTGTAGTCCAGATCAGGAACTATAAATCTTGTAAAGTAGAGCATCAGAAAGAACAGCGGAAAAATTTCTGTTATACGGGAATTGGTGAATGCCAACAAGAATGAGCTGAAGTTTTTGCCTGTTTTTGCAGAAATACCACTTGAATCATCACTTCAGGATCCAAGATAAAGGCTTTGGAATAACTTCAAGTATATGGGACAGGGTGTTTGGAACACTTCCTCAATCAAAAGCAGCCAAAAAGGACAGATAATTTTGCAAGGGTTAGCAGGTGGCATTGGTTAGGAAAAGCAAGTGAAAGGGAATTCAACATTAATATTCTTTATTTTTGCTGTCTCCTAAATTTGTTGTACGCATAAATTATTTATGTCTTGTGGGTGGCATGTCATGGATGAAGGTGTCAATTTTTTGTGGTGCTGTCATGTATAAATTAACAACGTTGACTGTCCTTGGATTCGTTGGTTGTTTATGGGAGCAGACTTCTCCTAGTTGTCTATATTGCCTTAGCCTTTAAGTTTTCTTGCATGTCAATTCCCTAGTATGAATCTTGTATGTCTTTTTTGTTGACTTTTTTTTTTTATTTTTAATAGCGTCGAGAATGTTAATGTTATTAGACCCCACGTTATAATATTAGTAGACGATATGATACTAAATAAATAAACGTGTTATAATATGAATGGTTCGGTAAACACATGGTTATGTGACGGTCACACTCAAAAGCTTATTTCATAACCGTAATATGCATATGCCAAATCATTCTATCCCAAAAAACAAAGTGTTGCAAAGGAATGGTTAAAAGAATTTATACCTCAAATATCGTCTGTGTTTAAAAAAATAAAAAAAAGAAAGTGGCAAACTGGGCCTAGATGAGAATTTAATCTCAGCCCATGGTTGGCTTGTTCTGGTTTGAAAACGATTCGGATCTAACTTGGGTCGATAACAAAATGAAGTCCCTGATCCAAAAAATCCAAAACAAACCCAAATCTGAGGGGTTTAAGGATCCGATTGGAAATCGGGTCTTCCGACCCAAATCATTAGGGTTCTTCTCGCGGCCAGTTCTTAGTTGTCAGTTGTAATATTAACATAGGCGGTTGGGTTCTCTTTTTCTTCGATTCGCGCTCTCTTTGGGTTTAGCTATTAATCAGAATTTTGGGGCTTTAGGGTTTGCTGCTTGTTAATGGACTTCTTCAGCGCCTTCGTCCCACGGCAATAAATCTAGTACTACTCTTCTCTCTCTCTCTCTCTCGTGTTACTAAGGAACACGTTAACTTTTTCCCTCTCATTTTAAAATTTTGTTTACTTTTCCGACTGGTAGCAATGGCAGCAGACGTGCCAGTGAATCTCGAGGTGGTAAATTCATGTTGTGCTACGGTAAGGGTTTCAAATTTTGATTTTCGTTTTCCTGTGAATTTATTTGAATATGTGCAAGTGGTATTCGATTTCAATGTTCACCTAGTTTTATGATTTTTTATGCAGTGGAAAAAGAAGTACTCAAAGAATGAAAACAGACGAAAAGCTCTGCGGAAAGCTGTGGACTACCTTACGGAAGGTAATTTTTGAAGTATCTTTCAGACATTAAAAATTCAGTATTATTGGGTAAGCTGTTGAAATGATAATCATTGCTTCACCCGATTCACTTGGATTGTGGATTAGATAGCAAGAGGTCATGTCTGAAGCTCCTTCTCGAGTGGTTGCAAATTGAGTACCTTTTTGTTTTCTGAGTACAAGGTTTTTTGTTTGATCAGTCATCGACGTATTTTGTATGTTTTTGTTCCCTACCTGTTGAAATTTTTGCTTTAGGTTTATTATTAGTTTACCTATAAGACTTATGTGTTTTATGTTAAACATGAATGAGATGCAAAACAAGGCCACCCAAATCTGTTGTCATGCAGTAGCATGCTTACAAATGGAAAGGCCAAGATGGCCAAGAGTAAAGTAAAATTTTCATGAAATGCTTCACTGAAGCGCTCCAGTTGATATGTTATTGTTGGTTAGTGCATATTTGTTTTTCCTCTGTCGGAGAGTGTCTTATAAATTCTCCAAGTGACAAATCTCGTTTTCTTGCAGCATATGATCAAGAGAAAGCTCGAGCAGATATTGAGAAAGAGGAGAAAGAGAAAGAATCTTCCATTAGGATGTCTTTGGAGAATGAAATTTCTGGGTTGAAATCTGAGATTTATTCTCTAAAGCAGAGAGGAAATGCAGATGCTCAAGATAGAAATGAAGTAAACCTTCTTAAAGCTCAAGTTTCTGACTGTGAAAAGGAAATTAATCGTCTGAAAGACCTAATTGAGAGAGAGAAGAAAAGGGCAGAGTCAGAAAGTAAGAATGCAGAAGTGGAGAAGAAAAAGGCTTGCGAAGCACGTAAAGCTGCTAAAGCTGAAAAAAGTAAGGCTGATGAAGAAAGGAAGCGCGCCAATACTGAAAAAGAGAAGGCTGATAATTATGGGCTTCAGTTGGAGGTATTGAAGAAAGAAGCGCATAAAGCAAGTTCTAATTTGGCCTCTGAGACATTGAAGCTTGTTGAGGCAAACAAAAAGCTTGAAGCAGAAAAACAGAAGGTGGTCAAGGAGAGAGAATGTGAAAATTCAGCGGTGGCGAAAGCAGAGGAGCAACAGAAGTTTGCAGAAGTGAATAGGAAGATGAGTATAGAAGAAAAAAGTCGTGCTGATTGTTTGTCTCTGGAATTGGTAGAGAGTAGGAAAAGGATTGATGAGTTACAGAAAGAGATAAACGAAATTAGGCGTTCAAGAGAATTGCACGAGGCTCCTGGCAGCCAACCTGATAATAATAGAAAGGTAATGGAGCTTCCAAATTTTGAGGAATTGTATAAAAGGTATGAAACTGAAAAACAGGAGGCAATCAAGGAGAAAAAAAGGGCAGAGTCCGAGATGGCGGAAGCTGAAAAGCAGAAAAAGCTTGTGGAAATGAATTGGAAGAAGGCTATGGGAGAAAAATCTCGTGCTGATCATCTGTTTACGCAGTTAGACGAAGCTAAGAAGAAGATTGAGGAGTTATCCTCTAGAAAATTGATTGAGGCATCTGCCGTTGAACTTGGGAAAGATATGGGTGCTGAAAGTGCGAAAGTGAAAGATTTGAAGAAACAACTTAAGTTTGAGAAAATGCAAAAGAAGCATGCCAAAGAAGTAGTCAAGCTGGAAAGAAGTCGTAACAGCATCCTGCAACAAGAACTAGGTCGCTTGAAGTTCGAGTTCGATCAATTTTCACAGCGCCTGGGTATGCTAAATACAGCTTTCTCGCATAGTGCTGAAGGTATAGATGACCCAGAAAAGGTTCGTTTTCCTCAGTCTAATCTTTATAGCTACCATGCTTCAATTTGATTTTGTAGTTAATAACTCAGTATTGTTAGTTCTCAAGATATTGGTGAGGAATCTATACTTGAAACATAGCATACGTGTTTTAGAGTTTGCTACAGCTACTGTTGATTTATTTTCTTTTTTCAGGCGTGGTTGATGACAAATGAACCTTATTCATCTGATGGCTTTTAGTGTTGTAATCTGGTGGGTAGAGCATAAGCTTGCTCATTGTTGTACTTTAATGCTTGGAAAGTTTTAGAATAGTACCAGAATCACACTAATAAGATTTAAACTTCAAAATAGTTGCCTTTAGTTGGTAACTGTACCGTCTTGCCCTGCAACATTTCTTCTACCTCCAACCAGAAGTAGACAATATAGGAAACAAAACCCTCAGCTTCTCTATTATTTTCTTTTACGTCTGTTATGTTTAGATTGAACAACTCTTAAGATAAAGGGAAAAGCATCACAATTTTACTCTCCCACCTATTATACTAGTCTAGTTATAGTTTTGTATCAATGAGTTGCATATTTCCCTTGACGTATGACTTGAGGCTTTGTTTTTGGTCCAAGACTTGTGCCCGTTAGTTTTTCAAAACTTCAGTTTGGCTTCCAACTGCATAGGTTTTACATTTATGCTGATGTCTTGTCTTTAACAGTCACAATCTTTTCTCTCTTGGATATTTTTCATTATTTACCCCAATACCCCAATGTGATTGGTATTTTCACAAGATTGTAGTTCTATCACGCTTACTAAAATGGACTTGTGCAATTTGCAGATGAACATTGAAAGTGGATTTAAACGTCTGAAGCCGAACTGCCCAGTTTTGGATGCATCTCAACGTAATGCACAATTTCTTCCTTTATCTGGAGGAAACTGCACTGATTCTATTTCAGGTATTGATTCTATATTGGAGTCTCCAGTCAGAGGCTCTAACAGAAAAATGTTACAGAGTTATCCAATAAATTCCAGTACAGCATCTTTTTCTGATAGACAGTTGGTGGGCTCACAGGATAAGGGTGCCTTTTCTCTTACCGCGTCAGAAAAATTGGTTGAAGAGAATGTTCAACCAACAATATCCAACTTGTCTGCTGAGGTTACCAAAATAAATTGCTATGAAAATGTTGCTGTGGTGGCTGAAAATAGTGTCAGAAGTCCTGTCAGAACTGATGAGGTTGGAAGAGTTAATGAGCAGAGTAGGAAGAGAAAGAGGATACTTCATGCAGTTGAATCAATTGAAAATCTATATTTTGAGGGTAAGAAGTTGCACCTGCGGGTAGAGGAGAACCTTTCTGTTTTGCACTGTTTGTTGAACAAGCAAATAGAAAAACCTTTTGAAGAAGAGAGGTATCTGCTTCCTGGTCTTCAGGGTGATTCATATGCAAAGCATGGAAGGGTTTATGAGAAGGGAAAGGAAAGTACTGAAGAGAAACTAATAATGCAGTATTATGCAGATGGTGATGAGCAAAAGAAGGCCAATAAATTTGAAAATGACGTCTGTGGATGTGCAAACGCCTGCAGACAAGTTTCAAAAAATGCCAATGAGCTGGTAGGGATCCCTCAAGCAAGCGGAGATGGCACAAGTGATTTTGAAACCATGTCAAGTTTTTATGAAGTAACTGATGGGAACTACTTGAAACTGTTAGACTTGGACGATGCTGCTGATGAGGAATTGTATAGGATGGCAATGGAAATGCCACTGTCTCCTACACTTCCCGAGATTGAAGTTCGTTGTGTTGAAAGATCCAATGTGGAGATAAATTCAAATAACTTGTATTTTGATGATTCTGAAAATATCAATAATTCAGTATTGCATAAGAATGGAGACACCGTTGATTCTTTTACCATAATAGGGAAGACTGGGAATGGTAATTCTATTGCAATGAGAACAGACTGTGGTGTCCAGGACTCTGGTACTGAAGTGATGTCTAATGCTCCTAATTCAAGAAATGAGGAGGCTATGCTCCCATTTGGAAGTGAACTTGGGTATGCGGGTGACGATATTCTTACGTGTTATGTTGTGTTTTCTAATATTAAAGACAGCAGCAGCATTTCTAGGATATGTTCTGCTTCCAGAACTTGTATTACACAGTGCTTTTTGGCTACTCATACAGATTGGATGGTTCGAGAAATTCTGCTTGCTCTCAAGACTGTAGAAAATCTTTTTCCCAAGTAAGTAATTCATGGCAATCAAGGATGGTACATTTTTTTTTTGTATATTTGGATAGTTGGTCTCTCCCTCTCTCTCCTCTCTCTCCTTTTCTCCTCCTCCTAAGCAAGTTGTTCCGTCCTTGTCATTGGTCTTACTTTTATTTATTTATTCTTGAACATGCGAAGTTAGTTTAGATGAAAGAGGTCTAGTACTTAGTAAAATAGTGGACATATGGGCTAATTGATTGTTTTTTGGTGGTCTTGTTTAGGGAAAAGGTATGTGTTTTCTTCTCACTGTTGCTGCTTAACTTCTCCACTGCTGCTTTGAGTAAATTTGGGAGCTTGAAGTGGACGTCCAACCTCTGTTTGGATGCTTTTGCTCAACACATGGGCTCAGGTCTGTATTTGTTGCTACATCATGTTATGTTATAATCTAGAATGTCATTATTGGTGTCCTCTTTGATTTTGTTCATTAAACTTATGGTTTTTTTTTTCCTTTTTTGCAGTGATGTCTGATGGGGACGGAAGAAGCATATTTACAGAACTTGGTTGTTTGGACGAATCACTTAGTCTCATTGAGGATTTCTTAATAAATGGAAGAGTTCTGGTGTGTAAGGACGCATCTTCCGAGGCCCGGGTAGAGTGTCACTCTATGGAGAACATCTTATGTGATGGCATTCATATATCCTCTCGACCAGCATCAGCAGATGAGTTGGTGGCAGGGAGCATTGTATTAGCATCAATATGTGCAGCGTTTGACCATATTGGTTTTATAAGTGAAATGTCGTACAGCATTTTGCAGATTAGATCTAATCATTCATTAGTTCTGACTATTCTACATGCTTTTGCTTATATTGGGGGAGAGAAGTTTTTTAACTTCTGCAATTTCAATTTAGTCACTGTCATGAGATCTATAGTTACATATCTCGAGAGAGTAAGCATATCAGATTCTTCTGGCTCTTGTATTCCATCTGCAAGCAATTCTCGAACAGTGTTCTGTACATGTGTGAAATGCCCATTTTCTGAGGATGCAGTTTCTGTAGATACTGCTACATCATTTCTTTTAGAAAGGCTCCAAATTTGTGCTTTGTCAGGAGCTACATATCAAGATGCGATGGAATCAGGCAGTTCGAATTCAAATTCCTGTATCCTGTTCAACAAGTATAAAACTGAACAAATTGCAAATCCTGATAATTGTGGACTTGGTGTGCACGGTGATTTGTCCTGTTGTTTAAATAAGTTTACAGTGCCTAGTATTCAATCAGACTCTTCTACCAATTTCACTCTCTGTGATCTCAGTGATCTCCTATCCTTGGTGGAGTTGGTTGCAATCAACATGGTTAGTGTTTATACCTTCTGGAGTTTATCATGGATATTGTTTCCTCAATTTCCTACTCTCTTGTGTACGACTTAGAGATTGATCACTCATAGCTGCTCTACTTGTTACCCTTGTTACACCCCTTTGAGTTCATTGTTGATACTTGAGACCGTTTCCTTAATATCCTACACTGTTGTTCTAATGACTCAGAGATTGATCACATGTAGCTGCATTACTTTTTGGATTTAATTGTTCTATGCCAAAAAAAGGAGGGTATTATCATCCTTTCAAATGTCTTTGGTTGTCTTGTGCTGATCATTAGCTATATTACCATATAATGCTGGCGTAGTATTAGAGTGATACAAGTAGATGGACCAAAATCTGTTGTTAATGCTCATGATATGTTTGTATGTTGCAAAGTTTCAAATTTTCTCTGAAATGATCGAATGTATACAAGTTATTGACTGTTTTGTTTGAAGTTCATTCCAAACATAGCATTTCTTATAATATTTCAAAGTTGATTTAAAATATGTTAGCAGTTTGGACATTTCCCATTTTGTTATTGTCTTTTCATCTTGAGAAAAGTATTGGCTCAGATGGTTCTTAGGTATTAATACTTGGACTTTTCTGCTTGTTTTCCTCTTTAAATGCAGAGCTGGGAATGGACAAGTGCCAAGATTGTTCCTCGGCTGTTGAAAGTGTTGGAATCATGCATGACTGAGAATGTGATTGCTGGAATTGTTGTTCTCCTTGGCCAGCTTGGGAGGTATGTTCTCGACTAATTTGCCTTGCATCATATCATGAAATTATATGTTTTTGATTTGTTACTAATCAGCTGTTATTTATACCATGGGAAGATGTTAATTCTATAATTTTGGAACGAAGCTCCTTTACTTCATTCATCTAATCAAATCTTATATATTAGGCCAAATATTGTACCGGTGCCACTACTTTTAAGTCCTAATTTAACACTGTTATTTATTTTCAGGCTTGGAGTTGATGCCCTTGGATATGAAGATAAAGGAGTGGAAATCTTGAGGTGTCAATTGTCTGCTTTTTTATGCCGGGACTCTGCAATTAATGTCGGTCTGCCCACTCAAATTGCCACTGTTACGGCATTGCTGGGCCTTGTGCCTTCTGATTTCGAAACAATTATTCAGGGAAATGTGGAGCCTGCAGCCATTGCAAGTCAGTCTGATCCAGCTCAGTCTATAAGGAAGTGGTTTTCTTTGCTGCCAAAGAAGCAACAGGACTTGTCATTTGGCTTTCTACAAACAGCTGGTATATTTGAAACAACTGGGCGTGTTTAAACTGCAACGGTACTCTGACGTGTAGTGGAAATGTTAACGCAATTTTTGTATGGATCATCCCAAGATTTTCTTTTTCTCTTTGGGGGGTTGAAATTAATTCAGAGCAGGAGATTTTGGTCAATCCCATCATTTGAATAGGGTGCTACCTTGAAGAAATTGAGGATTTCTGAGACGGCCGACGTGATGCATTTTTGTTATTTTCACCGAAGAGCTTGTAAATTTCTGAGCCAGCTATTGCGATAGTTTGTAAATTTTGTTATGAAATCATTTCTTCAGGGCAGTAAATTGTTGCGTTTTGACCCTTGAAGAGATTTTGCACCAAATATTGTTTTCTTCTCTGTTGTGTTGAACGAAGGAGTAAACAATGAGTCCACCGAGGTTTATTCTACAATTTATAATGATGGCTGACATTTGGTTAAGCAGAAGCGAAAGTAGGCCATTTCACCAAAAATGAAGGCAATTGAAGATTAAACCAGCAAAAACACCACAAAACCTATAAAACAACAATTAACTAGTTCTGTTTTCGTTTCCAAAAGAAAAGGAACAAGAAAAATAAAAAAAAAAAGGAACATAACCTCTTTGTTTGGGTTTTTTTTCACTGGGAATTGAATGGAACAAAGTGTGCATAACACCACCCAACGGTGACCACTTGTGGTCTCTCACTCAAGCGGTCTGGGACACTTCTTCCACAACCCTCTGCGTGTCTCTCTCTGTCTTGCCATTTATGTTGACACGTTGACAAAACAAAATAACAGAGCTTCTCTCTCTCTCTCTCTCTCTCTCTCTGTGTACAATAAGTACACACAACATAGGCAAGTGCGTTTTGAGTAAATGTGTCACCTGCTCTCAAGTAAAGTAGTGATCCAACAGAAATGAAGGCAAGCAAATCCCAATTAGTTTCAGTAACTTTTTCTGTATTTGATGCATGGCTACATATGATAGGATGAGAGAGAACAGTACAGCTGTACAATTGCATGGTAGTTTGCATATATTTTGTTGGCTTCTCATGTCCAAATGTTAGCTAGCTTTGTTCAAGTCTGAAACCTTTCCCTTAAAACTCTTCAGTGCATCAGCATGCATTCATCTTGATTTTGCAGAGGAGGAATCCAAGCTTAAAATTTGATGAAGAATCCCAAGAAGTAAAGGTACAGAATCTGATCTTAACTGTGTATGAACCCTATGAATATAATATTTACAATATGATGTCTTGCTGCAGAATACAAGACTTTCTCCAACAGATATATTATTATACAAGATGAACGTATGTTCCTTAGTTGTAAGGTAAAGTTGCTTCTCCATTCAGTGGGAATATGTATGGAAATATCCAACATTATGTTATATTTTGCTTCAGGAGAAAGCAGGACATGGGTTGTGTAGGGAAGATGCAGAAGATGATGACGATAAGGAGCTTCCAAGTCGAAAATTCAGCCATGGATTCCATTTGGTCAGGGGAAAAATGGACCATGGAATGGAAGATTATATTGTGACAGAAAATCGGAAAGTGAATGGATATGACTTGGGTTTATATGCAATTTTTGATGGACATTCAGGTCGTGAAGTTGCAGAATACTTGCAATCCCATCTGTTTGATAACATATTAAATGAGGTATGAACATTTTCTTAGTGCTGCCAATTTTTTATTTTTATTTTTTAACAATATTTATGTTCATCATCTCCATTACGTTTTTAACCGGGAATTTGCTTGTTTTCAACATGCAATGAATAGCCTGATTTTTGGACAAACCCAAAACAAGCAGTCAGGAGGGATTATAAAGCTACAAATGATGAGATTTTGGAAAAGGTAGTTGGTTCAAGAGGAGGATCAACAGCTGTTACAACAATACTTATCAATGGAGATAAACTGATTGTAGCGAATGTCGGGGATTCTCGGGCAGTTTTATGCAGAGATGGTGTAGCAAAACAGATAACTGTGGATCACAACCCGGAGCAGAGAAGGAGAAGGATCTTGTTGAAAGCAGAGGTGGTTTTGAATTGAAAAGGCCAGGTACTTGTTCAGCATTTTTGTACACTTGGAAACTATTGGCTTGTACAACATATAGTTAAAAAAATTGAGTATAGGCCGTCGGGAAATTTTAATATGTTTTTCTACTTAAAGAACTTATATGGAATTTATTGTGGAGAAAAACCCATATCATTGAACTTAAATGCTTAGCATGATCTCAACAGATACATTCTGTTATATTATTCTCTGGTGTTTATATCTTATGATGAATTTAGGAACTGTTCCGCGTGTGGATGGCCAACTAGCTATGACAAGGGCATTTGGGGATGGAAAACTAAAGGATCACATAACTTCAGAACCAGATATAAAAGTTAAGAAGATCGACGATGAAACAGATTTCATCATTTTGGCAAGTGATGGCTTGTGGAAGGTCAGCTTAAGCTTTTGTTTCTTTAAAGATTTTAGCATAGCGTGATTCAATTATGATAATGTATTTCATATTTAGTCCTTCCAAAAGCTTGAAAGTTTTATCTGTACAGGTGATGTCAAACCAAGAGGCTTACGATTGCATTGGAGAATTAGATGATGCTCAAGAAGCAGCTGAGGAGTTGATTGAAGAAGCATTATCTAGGGAAAGCTATGATGATGTCTCCTGCATAGTTGTTGTCTTTCACTAAGCATATGTCCTGCTTTTCTGCAGCAGGATTTGAAAAGTCTAAAGTTTATTTTATAATGAGTAATTTTCAATTTTCTTCTTAGTGTTCCATTGCAAAATTTAAGAGTAATTTTACAGGCATGGTTAGAATGAAAACAATGGTAATTCCTATATTTACATGTTATGAACAGTTGGCACTATCATTTTTTTCTGTCATGGAGATAGAGGGTGACGGCAAAATGTCGATAGTCATATGTAGCATGAAAGCAAATACCAGCTGATTCTTACAAAGCGAATGTTAACGTTTCTTGTGACTGGCTTATGTCACATGCTGGCTATATGATAAGCTGAAAGCTACATTATCCTTCAAATAAAAAAGCCGAAAACTATGATGAGAGGTTTTGCTTGCTGAAGTTGTTAAGGCTTGCTAGCTGCATATAAAAAAGCACTTAACGTACAAACAAATCAAAACAGACAGAAGTCTGGGTCTAAACTTCTGTAATTCTAAACAAAGCAGGAAGAGGTGGAATACTTTGTTCATTTCTGAAGAAGTTGTCTGGATCAACCTTGCTCTTCACTTGTGCCAGCCTCTTGAAGTTACCCTTGAAGTACTTTGTGCCCCAAGCACTTGCTTCCAAGTAGCTTGTGTTGTCTTGCTTGTTGCTCCCCAAATCAAGATCCTTATAGTTGATATAGGCACCTCTCGGAGATCTAGAAACATAAGGGCTCATGAACCTATAAAGCATTCTTATCCAGTGTATATGCTTGTTGGTTTCCTCAACACTATTTACATCCCACTTCACTATGTATTGTATGTTGAACAAATTACCTTTTCTGTGGGGAAATGGAATTTCAAATTCTAAAATCTCATTCATCCTTCCACCATAAGGATCCATTATCACGAACACTGTTTGATCTTGCTGAAACCTCTCCCAAATCCCTTTTAGAGCAACCTCTGGTATAGGTTGCTTCACATAGTCAGATTTAGCCTTGAAATTGCTCTTCCAGAGGGGGTCCCTAGACAGCAGGACCTCTGGGGACTGGTCTTTTTGGAAGCCAGCAAAATACTGAACAGATTGGATCCAACTCATTTCAATGCAGTCTTTTGCCTGCAATCCCAGCTCTGGAAAGCTCTGATCCATCAATGGCACTAGTCTGTCAATTCCTCCTAGAAACAATGAGTTGAAAGATACTTGGACTTTTTTCTCCTTCCCACTCCCCACATTTTCAATGATGATCCTGATGAAAAGATCTTCATGAAACTTGTCTGCAATGTATTGCCACCTGTGAACAAGTTTGCTTGCACCTTGTGCTAATGTTTTGTGAACTGTGAAACCAGTCACAATTTTTGGAACCTGAACCAATTTGATTTTCCATGAAAGTATGATCCCAAAACTTGACCCTCCACCTCCTCTAATGGCCCAAAACAGATCCTCACCCATTGTTCTTCTGTCAAGGATTCTTCCATTGACATCAATTAGGCGAGCATCTATGACATTGTCAGCTGCTAGGCCATGCTTCCTCATCAAGGTACCAAACCCACCTCCACTGAAGTGCCCACCAATTCCAACAGTAGGACATAACCCTGCTGGAAATCCAAGGCTTCCACTTTTCATGGCAATGCTATAGTAAAGTTCACCAAGTGTAGCTCCTGACTGAACCCAAGCAGTTTGATCTGCAACATTGACCTTAACAGACCGAAGATTGATGAGGTCAATGATGACAAATGGAGTTTTGCAGAGGTAAGACAGGCCTTCATAGTCATGGCCTCCACTTCTAACCCTGACTTGTAAGCCAAGTTTTCTGCTGCAAAGAACAGCTGCTTGGATTTCAGACTCCTTGAGAGGTGTAACAATGAGAAGAGGCTTTGATGTGGAGTTTAACCATCTGGGATTTTGTTGGGAAGATTGCAAGATTGATGAATACAAATAGGAATTTGAGGTGTAAATGGTTTGATCAGAAGTTCTAGTGTAGTTACTGGATTGAACTGTCATGCACTGGCTGAAAATTTGACCACTGGTTGAACTAGAAGTTGGCAGTGAAACTGAGACCAAAAACAAAGAAGCTAAAAGTGCAATCAACTCCATCCTATATGCGGAGCTGAAGCTTCTAGGTTTGCTTTTATAAAGTCTTTTAACTTGTATGGCTACATATATGTAGTCTTTTTTCTTGGTGGGGTGAGATTTTTGCTTTTAACTTGTAGATGTTCTGAATTCGGCTTGTTTTTACTTCTGCTCATCTGCATATATAGAAACAAAAATAAAAACATAAAGTGATAATTCCAATGGAGTGGATCAAGCATCTACCATATTAAAACCAATTTGTCCTTTTTCACTTCAATCGGCAATTGGCAAACTGAAGTTAAAAGTCTTGCTGTTTTCTTGTTTCAGATGTAACCCACAATGTGTCATGACCCCCAGTCTCCTAACCTTTTGTTTAATAGATAGATAGAGGGTTAATTAAATTCATTCTTATAATTAATGGGTATGAAGTTCCACTTGGTGCAATTTGAAGAAAACATATGGCTATTGCTTGTGGAACTTCCATTGGCTCTATCTGTTTTCTTGTAGCATTCTAGGATCAACATGTGTTGAATAGGTCATATCTGCTGACAAATTCAAATGTGATGTTGCAGTTGATCTGAATGCCACATCAGTTAAGATGACCTGGCTCTTCTTTAATCACACACTTAAAAGTTAAAACAAGCACTTGGTACATCATATGCATGTTAAGTTATTAGTTCATCTTCACAATGTGTTTACGCCGCTTTACACTAAAATTCGAATATTATCCTTCTTTTTACATTTAAATTCGATTTAATGTCTCAATAGAATTCATGATAGAAATATTCTTTTTTTTTTAAAATCTTTATCCGAAGAGAAGAAGAATAAAGAATAACACTAAGGCACACTGTTCAACAGGAAAAAAGAGCATTGAAAAAGGAGCATCTCAAGTCCTTCATCGCAAAGTCGAATGAAATAGGAGAGGGAGAGTTACATATAAAAGAGGAGGTGCAGTAGAGGACAAAGCATACCTTTCATGGTCTTTTGGCTAAAATGAAGCGTAGTATATGTTCCTATCAGTATAATATTTGATATGTGGGCCACGGCCCACTTGATATTGTATTTTTAGATGAGGAGGCCCACAGTAGATTGCTATTGGGGTTTTAATGCGTAGCCCAAGTATTGCATTACTGCATGGCCTTGGCACACCCAAACCAAAACTAGTTAAATTTTTTAGCCTGTTCTAATGCCATCTCTAGTAATGATGAGGGCTAAATTACTGTTTAGTATTCTGTGATTACACTCTTATGATGGGGAAAGGTGAAATTTTTTTTAAATACAATTTTTTATATAATGGTTTTTTCAAAACGGAAAAACTGAAATACCCCTTTTAAAATGGATGAAAAATTGGATGGTGTTAAAGTCAAATGACAAATCATGAAAAATTAGATGACATTTCTCTTAAATTTTTATTTAAGGTGACAAATTTGAAACTGAGGTATAAGTTCAGATGACATTTCTACAACAAAAATCTGTTGTTTGAAATTTAGTAATAGATTCTTATTTCAATCCTATTTTGTTTCTCAAAATAATTTTGTAGTTCGGAATTTGAGATTTAAGTTGACTCCGTGTCAATAGTCATATGTAGCATGAAAGCAGATACCAGCTGATTCTTACAAGGCAAATGTTAACGTTTTCTTATGACTAGATTATGTCACATGCTGGCTATATGATAAGCTGAAAGCTACGTTATCCTTCAAATTTAAAAAGCCGAAAACTATGATGAGAGGCTTTCTTTGCTGAAGTTGTTTGGCTTGCTAGCTGCATATGAAAAAGCACTTAACGTATATATATAAAGCAAAACAGACAGAAGTCTTGGTCTAAACGTCTGTAATTCTAAACGAAGCAGGAAGAGGTGGAATGCTTTGTTCATTTCTGAAGAAGTTGTCTGGATCAACCCTGCTCTTCACTTGTGCCAGCCTCTTGAAATTACCCTTGAAGTACTTTGTGCCCCAAGCACTTGCTTCCAAGTAGCTTGTGTTGTCTTGCTTGTTGCTCCCCAAATCAAGATCCTTATAGTTGATATAGGCACCCCTTGGAGATCTAGAGACATAAGGGCTCATAAACCTATAAAGCATTCTTATCCAGTGTATATGCTTGTTGGTTTCCTCAACACTATTTACATCCCACTTCACTATGTATTGTATGTTGTACAAATTACCCTTTCTGTGGGGAAATGGAATTTCAAATTCTGAAATCTCATTCATCTTTCCACCAAAAGGATCCATTGTCATGAACACTGTTTGATCTTGCTGAAACCTCTCCCAAATCCCTTGTAGACCAACCTCTGGTATAGGTTGCTTCACATAGTCCGATTTAGACTTGAAGTTGATCTTCCGGAGGGGGTATAGCAATACCTCTGGGGACTGGTCTTTTTGGAAGCCAGAAAAATACTGGACAGATTGGATCCAACTCATTTCAATGCAGTCTTTTGCCTGCAATCCCAGCTCTGGAAAGCTCTGATCCATCAATGGCATTAATCTGTCAATTCCTCCTAGAAACAGTGAGCTGAAAGATACTTGGACTTTTTTATCCTTCCCACTCCCCACGTTTTCAATGATGATCCTGAGCAAAAGATCTTCATGAAACTTGTCTGCAACGTATTGCCACCTGTGAACAAGCTTGCTTGCACCTTCTGCCAATGTTTTATGAACTGTAAAAACAGTCACAATTTTTGGAACCGGAACCAATTTGATTTTCCATGAAAGTATGATCCCAAAACTTGATCCCCCACCTCCTCTAATGGCCCAAAACAGATCCTCACCCATTGTTCTTCTGTCAAGGATTCTTCCATTGACATCAATTAGGCGAGCATCTATGACATTGTCAGCTGCTAGGCCATGCTTCCTCATCAAGGTACCAAGCCCACCTCCACTGAAATGCCCACCAATCCCAACAGTAGGACAAAACCCTGCTGGAAATCCAAGGACCTCACTTTTCCTGGCAATGCTATAATAAAGCTCACCAAGTGTAGCTCCTGACTGAACCCAAGCTGTTTGATCTGCAACATTTACCTCAACAGAACGCAGATTGATGAGGTCAATGAGGACAAATGGGGTTTTGCAGAGGTAAGACAGGCCTTCAAAGTCATGGCCTCCACTTCTAACCCTGACTTGTAAGCCAAGTTTTCTGCTGCAAAGAACAGCTGCTTGGATTTCAGATTCCTTGAGAGGTGTAAAAATGACAAGAGGCTTTGATGTGAAGTTTAACCATCTGGGATTTTGTTGGGAAGATTGCAAGATTGTTGAATACAAAGAGGAATTTGAGGTGTGAATTATTTGATCAGAAATTCTTGTGTAGTAACTGGATTGAGCTGTCATGCACTGACTGAAAATTTCACCACAGATTGAACTAGAAGTTGGCAGTGAAACTGAGACCAAAAACAAAGAAGCTATAAGTGAAATTAACGCCATCTCTATGAGGAGTTCAGGCTTCTAGATTAGATGAGCTTGAGTTTGAGTTTGAGTTTGAGTTTGGCTGCATATATTAAACATCATATTCCACTTGGATCTTGCATGGTTGCAATGTGTCAAGACCTGAGTGCGATGTGTAATGTGTCCAGAGCTGAGTCTTGCATGGTTGCAATGTGTCAATTTACATATTCCACTTGCCACCTTACAAAGCTCCCCTACATCAACAAAGTTTAATGCACAGGCTCTCTCTTTTCATGTAGCATTCTAGGATCAACATATAAAACATACCTTTGAGTACAAACAGGTTGTTATTACATTGTTTATGGGATGACAAAAGCAAAATATTAATAGGAAAAAGACATTCTTTTTCGCTTTTATAACAGAAAATTGGAGTTTTATATAGTCCCAATCACCAATTTGATTCTAACTTCAACCAAAATATTTCCTCAAAGATAAAAGTTTGGTGCAATACTTTGCTCATTCTTGAAGAAGTTTCCATAATCAACCATACCCTTTATATGAGCCAATTGATCAAAATTTCCCTTGAAGTACTTTTGACCCCAAACCTTGGCTTCAGAAAATATTCCATGGATATTTCTCCCAATGTCCAAATCCCTGTAGTTGACATATGCAGTCCTAGGGTTTTTAGTCACAAATGGAGCCATGAAGTTGTAAAGTCTGTTGATCCACTTCAAATGCCTCTGCTCAGCCAAGTATCCCCCCTCTTGCCATTTGCTGAAGTATTGTATGTTGTGTAAAACTCCAGCTCTATGTGGAAATGGAATTGAAGATTCTGAAATCTCACTCATTTTTCCACCATAAGGATCCCAAACCATAACACCAGCCTCACCTTCTAGCATCACCTCCCATATGGCTTCTAAGTTTGTTTCTGAAATGGGTTCAGTCACAAAATCTGATTTGCCTTTGAAGAAGCCCTTTTGAACACGGTTTCTGTCTAACAAAACCTCCAAGGGCTGTCCTGGGTTTTCACCATTACTGTAAATAGTGGACTGGATCCAACTTATTTCCTTGCAGTCCTCAGGCTTCAAGCCCAACTCAGGAAAGCTTTTTGCCATCAGTGGGACTAGTTGATCACTGGTTCCAAGAAACAATGAATTGAAATTGGCCTGGATTGTTTTTCCACCCTTAGAATCCTTGCCTACAAATATAATGATTCTTATGAATAGATCTTCATGAAACTTGTGAGCAATCTGTTGCCACCTGTGAATCAATTTGGTTGCATTTTGTTCAAGGGTTCTTGGGATGTTGAAAACTGTCACCTTAGGAGGAACTGGAACCAAATTGATCTTCCATTCAACCACAACTCCAAAGTTTCCTCCTCCACCTCCTCTAATGGCCCAAAAGAAATCTTCACCCATTCCTTGCCTGTCAAGAATATTTCCATCAGCAGTAACCACAATTGCATCTACAACATTATCAGCTGCAAGGCCAAATTTTCTCATCAATGTGCCTTGTCCACCACCACTGATATGTCCCCCAGCCCCCATACTTGGGCAAACACCAGCTGGGAAGCCATGGCCTTTGCTCTGATTGGCAACATGATAGTAAAGCTCACCAACTGTGGCACCAGCTTGAACCCATGCAGTGCCATTGTTGCTGTCAACTCTCACATTATTAAGGTTGACAAGATCAATGATGATAAAGGGGACATATGAATTATATGAGAGCCCCTCATAGTCGTGACCACCGCTTCGCATCCTGACTTGCAGGCCATGTACTTTGCTACAAATGATTGCAGCTTTGACGTGATCAGCGCTATACGGTGTAATGATGTATTGAAGCTTATGATATTTGGTGCTGTTGAACCTGAAGTTTTGTATAGAGGACTGAAAAATAAATGAAAATGAAGGGGAATGAGGGCTGTACACCAATTTGCTTATGGTGGCTGAGTATTGTGGAGACTGGTAGGCAACGCAAGTAACAAAGTTGTGTTCAGGGATGAGGTCAAATACTGCAGAGGAAACTGAGAAGAAGAGAGAAACTATTGCATAGGTTAGAAGGTGAGCCATTTTTGCTTCCAATCCAATTGCTTCCATTAGCTCGGGGTTTTCATGCTTCAATTTCTCTGTTAACATCTACTGAGATTTTGTAACTGAAAGGAAATTAAAGCATTTGAAACTGAAAAATCCAAAATCTCCTCATCAATGGTGTCAGTTAGAAAAATTTCTACTTGAGCGTTTTCTTGAATAACAATCAATGATCAGTAAGCAAGTTGTGCAAAGGAAAACTAAAACAAAAGTATAACTTCCGTTACAACTTTTTAAACCAATAAGCGAAACCTTTTTTTTTTAGCACTAGTGTTGAGCTTATGGATGCACAAGTGGTGAGTATAGGAAGTGTAAGTTCTCTCTGGCATAGTCTGACCAAAACATTATCATTTATCTAGGCGGATTGGGGCCTGGAGATGACAAAGTTAGAGCAAAAGTTGGGCAGAGCCATTGAAATGAATTTGATTACATTACTTTTCTACAGAAGTAGAATGTCTCACCAAGTCTCCAAGAGACTTTCATGACAAATTTATTCGAGTCCGTATAAAAATTTGATGAACAAAACACACTGATCAAACCATTCAAATCCATACCATGTCTAGCTTCTGGCTCCCTAGTGATGTCCTATTTTTGGAAGAGGTGGGATGCTCTGTTCATGCCTGAAGAAGTTATTAGGATCAACTTTGGTCTTAATTTTTACCAATCTGTTAAAGTTGTCCTTGAAATACCTGTAACCCCAAGAACTCGCTTCAATAAAGCTTGTGTTGCTCTTCTTGTTAATCCCCAAATCAAGATCCTTATAATTCACATATGCTTGCCTTGGAGACATTGTAACATAAGGGGCCATGTAACTGTAAAGCTTCCTGATCCAATTCATGTGCTTTGCCTCAGTTTTATCTCCCTCTTGCCATCCACTCACGTACTGAATTTTAAACAGCACCCCTCTGTGGGGAAAAGGTATTGCAGACTCTGAAATCTTGCTCATCATTCCACCATAAGGGGTCAAAATCATCAGAGGAGAGGCTTCTTTCAGCAACCTCTTCCATAGCCCCTGAAGCCCAGTTTCTGGAATTGGGTTCTGGACAAAGTCAGATTTGGCTTTGAAGTAGTTCTTGCCTGTGGATTTTCCTTGAAGCAAAACCTCAGTTGGAGTTCCACTTGGGTACCCTGCTATGAACAGCACAGACTTGATCCAACTTGTTTCAGTACAATCTTTTCTGGTCACGCCCAATTCAGGGAAGCTTTTCTGCATGACACGAACTAATCTATCAGCACCTCCAAGAAATTGGGCCTGGTAAACAGTTGTGACTGTTTTAGTGCCAGTTTTGGTGCCATTTGCTAATTGTATGAAAACTCTGATAAACAGATCCTCATCAATTACTGGAGCTACTTGTTGCCATCTATGGAGGAGCTTTGTGGCATCTGTTTCCAAGGTCTTAGCAACTGCAAAAACTGTCACAGTTGCTGGAACAGGAACCAGCTTTATCTTCCACCAAAGGATGATTCCAAAGCTTGCTCCTCCACCTCCTCTGATGGCCCAAAACAGGTCCTCTCCCATTGCCTTTCGATCTAGGATTTTCCCTTTGGCGTCAACAATTCGAGCATCAATGGCGTTATCAGCAGCAAGGCCATATTTCCTCATCATGGAACCATATGCACCTCCAGTTATATGTCCGCCAACGCCTAGACTCGTGCAGAGCCCGGCAGGAAAGCCATGAGTTTTGCTTTTCTCTGCAATTCTGTAGTAAACCTCACCAATGGTGGCACCTGCTTGAATCCATGCGTTGTTGTTTTTGATATCAACATTGACTGACCGAAGCTTGGCAAGGTCTACAACAATGAAAGGTGTTTCAATCTGGGATACATAAGAGAGGCCTTCATAATCATGGCCTCCACTTCTGACCCTGAGGTGTATTTGAAGCTTTTTTGAGCAAATAACAGCAGCTTGGACATGAGAATCATGCACTGGTGTGAAAATAAACTCCGGCTTTGGCATTGAAGGTACCAAATACCTAAGGTTTTGTGCAGTAGATTGGAGGACAGTAGTGAATGTAGACGTGTTTGGAGTGAAAAAGGCTTGGGAGAATGGAACGGAAGTCTGAGAATATTTTGAGAGGCATTTGATTAAATTGTCTTGTATTGAAGGTGGAGTCCGAATACGTGCCCATGAGGCTGATATCAGAAGGAAAAAAACCAATGAAGAAACTGAAAAGTTTGGAAGCATCATGCTGCCTTGTTTCAAGTATCTTGAATGGTGTTGAGGATTTAGCTTAGTGTCTTGCATTGCTTTATAGGAGTATGAAGGTCTTTCACCAACTCCAACGTGTATTTGACCTAATGCAAACGTCACGTGTGCATATTTGACATCAAGCTTTTTGATATGTTATTTTTGACATATCTCTTCTTGCCTTCAAATCCAAGTAGAATTTGACTATTCGGTTGGAGCAACTTTAACCTTTATTTTTGTCATTTCATATCCATGTGGCAATTTGACATATCGGTTGGTTGGATGAGGCTCTAAGTTTCTTTATGTACTCATTTGCCTGACTGATTTGTAGGCCCGTTTTTAGTAGTTTAAGCTTTTTTTGTCGACTTATTTTCTGAAAATGTGGTGTTGGGATCATTCTGGTCAATGGCCTCCACTTTGAGTTCTGTATTTTGTGGAATGGACGCCTACCATACGCTTCTGTCAATCAAAGCTTTCACTTCTTCTGTCTGCTTTGTGTATGTTCAATGGTGCAAAAGACTCCACCTCCATGTGAAAATGGAATTATAGACTCTGATATATTAGACTGACTCAGTCTTCCACTAAGGATCCCAAGTGATTAGGCCTGCCTCATTTTCCAGCTTTTGAACCCCTCCACGGGTTCTGTTACAAAAAAAGAAAAGAAAAAAAATCTGATTTTGCTTTGAAAAAATGCTTTTTTGGTATTGATATTCATCTACAAGTACTATAGTCAAATGATGAAACACCCCACTAGCTATAATGTTTTGACTTTTGAGAGTTTTCTTCAATAAAATCAACGATTCATTGATTAAGCGAATGTTCCATTGAACCCAATTGTTGGAGTAAAAACCAATAGATGCATTCCTTGTTATTTCATTTTCTGTCAAATCTGCCGACAATTTAGGCTAATTTCTACTAGGGTTTGGACGCATATGGGTTCGGCCAAATCTAGTCTTTTGACCTAAAATAATCGAGCCAAACCGGCCAGTTCGGTCGACTGCATCAGTTCACCAGGATTTTTTTTAGCCCACCCCTAATGTATACCATCCATATTCTATACCATATACATATAAAAAGGTGCATCAGCTAAAGTTATGCCTCAGTACTTGTGCTACAGGCATGAAGAGCCAAGTTTGATATATTAATGTATCTGAAAGAATCTGAAGCATACTCCTCTTAATTTTGTATGGCTGTCAACTTGTTTGTAGTGGCCCTGTTTTGTATGCCTGCTTTTGGTATTTCTCTAGCAGCTTTTCCTTTTTGTTCTCTACCAGTTAACATGTTGGTTAACTGCTTTCTCTGTCTGCATATGCATAAGTTATTTTTTATATTAACAGGTTCACATTTGATTATTCTTACTTCTTGTTTAGCTATCTGCGCTCCAAACAAAATACTTTACACTTTTCATGCATTCAAGAGTTGAGTGTAGAAGTTGGAAAAATGAATGTGAAAATCACAACCAAAACTGGTGCTTTTAAAATAGTTGGCTTAGCTATTCCGGTGGCTGTATGGTCTGCGCAAGCATTGTCTTTTTCAGGTTCACCTTCTTTGCTCCGAAACTCCTCGGGAAGCATTGTTAAGTCTTGCGGGAGATTTATCTTTGAATTTTCAGTGTTTTTAATCGTAATGATTCTTGAATGTATACTCGAGTTTCATTTTAGTCATTCAAATCGTTTAA
Source organism: Prunus salicina (assembly GCA_020226455.1). NCBI lineage: Eukaryota > Viridiplantae > Streptophyta > Magnoliopsida > Rosales > Rosaceae > Prunus > Prunus salicina. The sequence goes on along the minus strand of CM035345.1, from coordinate 25,002,692 downwards.
AAAAAAAAAAATTCATATGAAAATTTGAAGGACATCCATCATATCACACTCATTCGATGGCTCTTGAGCTAAAACTATGTTTTGTGTTTTACTTTCCCACGTACTATTTATTTTATTTTCAAGCCACATCAAATGTGTAACATATTTTCCATATTTATATTAAGTTTAGGTAATTCAGGCTGCATAAGCATAAAAAGTTGTTTATTGTATAGACTATAAAAAGGTCCATGATTCAGCTCAATTTTATGCATAATAAGTGCTACCTAAAGAATCAAAGTTTGTTACCAGCAGGAAGAATCTGAAAGATACTTCATGTTCTTTCTGTTACCTTAGAGCTCCACAATAGGAGGGTGTATAAAGGGGTGTATGTTAAAAATATACCCTTTGTCGCCTGAATCACCTCCAATGGGAATATGTAAATGGTTGTAAAAATACACCCCTACTATGGAGATCTAAAATTAGATGCACATTTGCATATTGTTTTACATCCTTTGCAGGCGGGACTCATAAGAGAAAAAGAGAAAGAGAAGGATTGTATTGGCTAACAGCAGGGGATGCCAACACGGCTTTCTTTCACTAATCTACTTTGCAACGTAGACGACATAACAACATCTCCAAGATCAAGAACGACGACGGGGTTTGGATCGAAAATGCAGATGGAATTAGACAAACTGTGGAGGCACACTTCAAAAATTTGTTTACAACTAGTGAACACAGAGATTGGGGGAATGTGTACTTGATTGTGTTTCTCGTATTGTTAGTGATGAGATGAATGCTGCGTTGACAAGCCCAATTCTGGAGGTCGAGGTGAAAGAAGCGGTTTTCCAAATGGGGGGTATGAAAGCCCCGGGGCCGGACGGGTTTCAAGGAATGTTCTACCAGACGTATTGGGACACCATTTTTGCTGAGGTGCAGGGGACAATGAAAGATTTTTTTGAAGGTGCTGTCTCCCCAATATCCCTCAACTCAACCCACTTAGTGCTGATTCCGAAAGTCCCTTGTCCTGAGACTGTTTCCCAATTTCGTCCAATTGGGTTGTGTAATTATTCGTATAAAATTCTCTAAAAAATTATGGCGAATAGGCTCAAACCTCACATGCCCAACCTCATTCATCACAGCCAGATTGCCTTCATCCCTGGGCGCCAAATTCAAGACAACATTATCTTGGCTCACGAAGTATTCCATTATCTGAAACTAAGGAAATCGAAGAAGGTGTTCGAAATGGGAGTCAAACTTGATATGAATAAAGCGTATGACCGTGTGGAGTGGGATTTCTTGGAGGCAGTGATGATTAGAATGGGGTTCATTGAGAGGTGGGTGGAGCTGATTATGAGCTGTATCAAAACGGTGTATTTTTCTGTAATTCTTAATGGCCAACCAGGAGGAGGATTCAAACCCACCAGGGGTCTGAGACAGGGAGATCCCCTCTCCCCTTACTTATTCTTACTGGTGAGTGAGGTTCTCTCCTTATTAGTGCTTAAGGCATGCGAATCTAGTTTTCTGCAGGGCATCAAATTAAGTTGGTCAGGACCTACCCTTTCCCATCTCATGTTTGCCGATGATACCTTAATCTTCCTAAGGGCCACTGAGCAGAATTGTACAAACATGGTGTAGCTTTTAAATTCCTATTGCAAGGCGTCCGGACAACAGATTAGTTTGGCCAAATCAACTATTTTCTTCAGCCCCAATACTCCTTCAAATTTGGGCCAACAAATCTGCCATATCCTTGGAATGCCTCGGGTTGATGATCTTGGGAAGTATCTCGGTCTCCCTACCATTTGGGGCCGCTCAAAGCGTGAGGCATTGTTGTACATTAAGGAGAAGATTATGTCTAAAATCCAAGGTTGAAAACAACAACTTCTTTCGCAGGCAGGTCGTGAGGTTTTGTTGAAAACAGTGGTTCAAGCAATTCCTGCTTATCCAATGCACATTTTTGTGTTTCCTTCCAAAATCTGTAAGGAAATCGATTCGTTAATGGCAAATTTCTGGTGGGGCCATAGTGGAAATGAGAAAAGGATACACTGGATCAGCTGGAATTCTTTGGGTCTCTCAAAACAATCTGGTGGTATGGGCTTCCGTGACCTTCATAAATTTAATTTGGCTTTGATAGCTAAGCAATGCTGGAGACTTATCACCGAAGCTGACTCTCTTTGGGCAAAAACTTTGAAGGATCTTTATTTTCCAAACGAGAACTTTCTTCAAGCCAGAAAAGGTAGTCGGGCTTCTTGGGCTTGGGCTAGTTTACTACAAGGAAGGGATATTCTGCTACAAGGTGCTCACTGGCAGGTCCTGGATGGCTCTCTGATTAGGCTTTGGGTTGATAACTGGATTCCAGGTTTTGAGGGTGGAAGGATACAACCGATGGCTAATGGTGTGGTGGATTTAGAGCAAAAGGTCAGTTCCATTATCAACTTTGATACCAGTAATTGGGACCTCAACCCCATCCGACATTTGATCGATGACAGGACTGCTGAAGCCATTGCCAAAATTAAATTTGCAAGCCCGAGAAATAAAGATAGATTGGTTTGGCCTTTCGAAAAGAATGGATGTTACTCTGTAAAATCTGGATATCATTGGCTGCATAGCTCCTCAACTTCTCGACAGCAAAATAGACCTTCCTCCTCTCGTGATGTTGAGGCAGCTTGCTGGAAATTTGTTTGGCGAATAAAAGCCCCTCCGAAAATTTGTAACTTTATTTGGAGAGCTGTTCGGAATGGTATTGCCACGAAGGAGAACTTATTTCGGAGAAAGATGAGTACTTCCCCTATTTGCTCTATTTGCGGTGAATTTGTCGAATATGTTGAACACTTGCTCTTGCTCTGTCCTTGGGTTGAACCTGTGTGGTTTGGTGGCCAATTGAATATCAAGATTGACAAGGGAGCTATAACAAGTATGGACAGATGGTTGTGGTCAGTAACAAATGAGGGGGATATAAGCGTGGCCGATCATGAATGGAAGAGTACTATTATTGCTTACACTTGTTGGCATATTTGGAAAGCCCGATGCAAAGCCGTTATGGAGCATAAAGCCCCACATCCACTCTCAGTTATAAGGGTAATCCAATCTTCTTGTGGCTATTTTTTGGAGGTTCAACGGTTCATTTATCAACGTCGAAATGGTGCTCCCCAAGCCCATAATCCACCCCAACGGTGGTCTCCTCCCCCATGTAATATAATCAAGGTTAATGTTGATGCTTCATGGAGATCTGATGTTCATCAGGCAGGGGTGGGAATTGTCCTTCGCAGTGCTACAGGGGATTTTGTGGCAGGTAGGGCTCTTCCTATTATGGCTGATTCCTCCTTACTGGCTGAAGCTCTGGCTGTGTTGGAGGGGTGCAAATTTGCCAAGCTGCAGGGTTGTAATCACATCGTAATTGAATCAGATTGTAAGGAGATTATCAATACTCTTCAACGGTCCATTTCAAGAGGTAGGTGGAATGTTTATTTGGTGCTCACCTTGATCAACGAGTACCAGGCAGATTTCAGGGAGTGTAGGTGCTCCTGGGTTCCCAGAACCGCAAACCTGGCAGCACACCACTTGGCTAGGATGGCATTGTCGAGGATGAGCCCTTCTTTTTGGGTCATTAGACCCCCATCCTCGCTGGTTGGCGTTCTTAATAAGGACAGGTTACCCTGTCCACCCCAACAGTAGTCTGAGACTAGAGAGGATTTTGACGATGCCACCACCAGTTGGTTGGGTCGTCTCCTACCTGCTTTTCTCCTAGTCTTTGTTCTTGTAGGTCCTATTTTCTGGTTGCTGTTGTCCTTCAATCTTGGACTCTAGCTTTGTATCTTTGGCTTTTGCCCTGGTATTGCATTTCCAGTTTGATCAAAAAAAAAAAAAAAGTAATTCAAAATGGAAGGCCTAGATTTCATGCAATTTGAATTGCACTTCCAATGGCCCAAATTTCTACATAGATATTTTTATGTTAGTTTGTAGGTAAAATTATATGTTCTCCAAATTTAAATTTTTTTAGGTCCATTTATTTGGAAAAATAAAATAAATCTAACACGCACAAAATTAATTTTAAAAAGTTAAAACATACCAAAAAAAAAAACACACACACACACACACACACACACACAAAAAAGAATTATCACAAACAAATCGAATATGCATATTTGGATTTACATCGTTTCCCATTAGAGTAAAAAACGTATTTACACCTCCTGAAAATGTAAAGGGGATGTAAAAGTGGCTTTACACCCCCGAAAATACACCCATCCACTGTGGATGCTCTTACAAAATCAATTTTGTGGGGTTTGTGTTGAAGTGATAATATTCACTCAAAAATAAATAAATAAAGTACGAGTTAAAAGAAAAAGGGGTGGTTGGGTGGAAATCTTGTTAAAAGTGAATAATAGCAATAATAATTCACCAACATCTTGCTTTCTCTATAAACAGAGGAATCTCAAAGCTTTAAATATGGCCCACGGAACGGCACCTTCTTAATCATAGTTCTATGGCACGATTTTCTTGTTTGCTCAAGGCTACAGGTTTCGATTAACCCAAGAGTTCCTGGCCATGATGACTTCTATCATTATAAACAAAGTCAGGGCAATGTTTTCCAACAGGCAACTCTGATCAAATGCTTCCAAGATGTATTCAACATCCAAGTCTATGGGGATGTGTTGGTTGGAAGCAAATTCCCGAAAGCACTCAATTTAAGAAGGCCTCGTTTTGCTGTTGTTGCACATGCAAAAGAGTTCAATGAAAACATAAATAATAAATAAATAAATAAGAGAAAAGAAAATAAGAACAGGCAAAGCAAACACTCAAGTAAGCTTTGTCTTTGGTTTCTGAAGCAAGAAGACAAATTGCTTTCTCTATAAACAAAGGAATCACAAAGCTTTAAATATGGCCCACGGCAAGGCACCTTCTTAATCCGTACATGTAAAGAGAGAAGTCAGCAACATGGGAAAAGGAAAAAAGAAGAAGAAGAACAGGAAGATTATGGGCATGTAGGTTACCACGTGAAATCCCATAAGGGAAGAACGAAGTTAAGTCAGGGGTTCCAATTCGATAAGGAAGTTAATTCAGACTTCACTTGGACAATGATTTTTATCCTTGGGTGTCTTAATCAAATTAAAAGACACTTGTTTTTGGCACAAAGCCATGAAGGAACTAGCTAGAGCAAGGTAAGGCCCTAATCGAAAATTAATTAGGCCTGGCACCGTACGTACCTCTCTCAAGACCCGATGATCTAAAGCTAATATTCTAAGATTTGGCAGTCTCATATACAATGGGCTTGTTCATAATAAGTCTCATGCCCAAAATGGATTTGTCCATTAAAAATTCAGTTGGCGAACAATTGGTACAAAGTCTCAAGTCCGCAAATTATAGATTAATAAAGGCCTATTAATTCCCAAATTATCCAATTGAAGCCCAAGTAGTACAAAACCACGTCAAACGGCCCAAGTGGTATAAAACCACGCAAATAAAACCAAAATTTTGGAACTACGTTGGTTTGATCTTGTTAAGGGTACGTAGGCAGTCTAGCATTCTACTAGACACAATCGCAACAAAATACGAATCACTGGATACATCAACCAAATTCCCACAAATAAAATCAAACACATTTTTATTTGGTAAATGAAATGTCAAATTCTTTCATCCTACTATTTGACTTGAACTCCACAATTAAAGTTTGATTATTAGTTATTACTTTTTAATTAATTGAAGATGGAGATTTGAACTTGAGATTTTTTACAATATTTGCAAAAAAAAGTATCATTAAGCTAAGAGTTAATGATTTAATTATTTTCTAAATAAATTCAATTTATAATTTTATGTAATAAGCTTAGTTTATCTTTTCGAGTTTGCTATTGATTAGAGCATTAACCTTTTTAGGTTGGTTGGGCCTAATCTTGCTCTGAAACTCAATTGGGTCTAGACAAAGTTGGATTTGGGCTGTGCAACAAATAGAGGAAATGAACAGGTATGAAATTAATTAGAAGATGTACTTTGTAGTTTTTCGGGTATTGAATTACATATTTGATGTGCTTGATTCCATATGTATTAGTAAACAAATCGAAGTCGGGAATCAGAATAATGTTCCCATACCTATTCCAATTAAGTAAAGATGTAGTAAATCAGAATCCGTTACTGCAAATAAAAATAAAGGAATATTGGATAAATTATAATAATAAAAGGTATCTTCTACAATAAGGGTTACATTATTGCAGACCCAAAAAAGAAAACATTATTGCAGTGCCCACATTGGTTACATTACACCACTTTTCTACAACAGTTTGAATGTTGAGACTAAACAGTCTCTTAAACAAAGCACACTGAGCAAACCAATAAAAGCATTACTTACCATGCAGCAAACATCATATCTTGCTCTTGGCTCTTCTTCTATAGACTATGTTGACGATGACCAGTTCTAGATCTTTTAGGGAGTGGAAGAGGAGGGATGCTCTGTTCATGCCTGAAGAAGTTATCTGGATCGACTTTGGTCTTGATCTTTATTAATCTGTTAAAGTTGTCCTTGAAATACCTGTTACCCCAAGCACTTGCTTCAATGAAGCTTATGTTGCTCTTCTTGTTAATCCCCAAATCAAGATCCCTATAATTCACATATGCTTGCCTTGGGAACATTGTGGCATAAGGAGCCATGTAATTGTAAAGCCTCCTAATCCAATCCATGTGCTTTGCCTCATCTTCATGGGGATCTTGCCATGTGGTCAAGTACTGAATTTTAAAGAGAATTCCATTTCTGTGAGGGAAGGGAATTTGAGACTCTGAAATTCTGCCCATCTGTCCCCCATATGGATTGAAAATCACCAGAGGACTCTCTTCCTCCATCAGCCTTTTCCAAAGCCCCTCAAGCCCAGTTTCAGGAATTGGGTCTTTGACAAAATCTGATTTTGCTTTGAAATAGTTCTTGAATGTTGATTTTCCTTCAAGCAAAACCTCAGGTGGAGTTCCACTTGGGTACCCTGCTATGTACATCACAGATTTGAGCCAACTTGTTTCTGTGCAATCTTTTTTAGTCAAACCCAATTCAGGGAATTTTGTTTTCACAACATCAAGCAATCTGTCAGCTTCACCAAGAAATTGGGCTTGGTAAAGAGTGGTGATAGTTTTAGTGCCAGTTTTGCTGTCTTTTGATGATTGTATGACGACCCTAATGAAGAGATCTTCATCAAGCTCAGTAGCAGCTACTTGTTGCCATTTATGCAGGACCTTTGTTGCACCTGTTTCCAAGGTCTTAGCAACTGTAAAAACTGTCACCGTTGATGGAACAGGAACCAGCTTTATCTTCCACCAAAGGATGATGCCAAAGCTCGCTCCTCCACCTCCTCTGATTGCCCAAAACAGGTCTTCTCCCATGGCTGCCCTGTCAAGAACTCTGCCACTAACATCAATGATTCGAGCATCGACGACATTATCAGCACCAAGGCCATATTTTCTCATCATGCTACCATATGCACCACCAGTTATGTGCCCTCCCACACCTAAGCTTGTACAAAGCCCAGCAGGGAAGCCATGCGTTTTGCTCTTCTGTGCAATTCTGTAGTAAACTTCACCAATGGAGGCACCAGCTTGAACCCATGAGCTGTTGTCTTCGATATCGACGATGACCGATCGAAGTTTGGCAAGGTCTACAACAATGAAAGGTGTTTCAGTTTGGGACACATAAGAGAGGGCCTCATAATCATGCCCTCCACTTCTGACCCTGAAATGTATTCCAAGCTGCTTTGAGCAAATGACAGCAGCTTGGACATGAGAATCATGCAATGGTGTGAAAATGAACTCAGGCTTTGGCACTGAAGAGACCAAGTACCTAAGATTCTGTGCTGTAGATTGTAGGGTGGGGATGAATGTAGAGTTTTTTGGGGTGATTAAGGCTGTGGAGAATGGGATTAAAATCTCAGAATTTTCTGAGAGGCATTTGATGAAATTGTCTTGTACTGAAGGTAGACGTTGTGTCAATGAAGTTGATATCAGAAGAAAAAGAAAGAGTGGGAAAATTGAAAGGTTTGGAATTGGAGGAAGCATGATGCTGGTTACCTTTGTTTAAGGAATTGGCTTAGTGTGGTTTGTGTTGGGGAAGTGGCTTAGTGTTTGTGTATGCTTTATAGTAGCATGAAAACCTCATATGAGCTAATGCAAACGTCATGCGGTGTTGGGATGATTAAATTGATTTTGGGTCAATTTAGTCTCCATTTTAATTATGGGTTTTGTGGAAAAAGAGTTATATATGGGAGGCTGGTGCTTGCCTTGTACAATGCTTCAAGCATGTGGAGAGTGTGGAGTGTAGACCAATTCAGATTCAACATCTTTGATCTGCCATTTCTACAAATTCATGTTACTTTAGAATTAATGTCCCATGTAGCCAAGCATCAATTTGTCAAGTCCTTGCTTTAAAGTCAAGTTCACGGGTATTTCATAAATGGTTGTTCGTTTAATATAAGCAAAACAAAAATGAACTGGCATGTAAATTGTCAAGATAAGGAATACTGTATAATTCCGTTGTGGGGAAGTTATTCATCCCTCGTAATACAGTGCAGAGTGTTGAGAGTGTTTGTCCTATATTGAAAAGTTAAGGGATTTAATCTGAGTTTTGGTATGGAATCTCAACTTCCGAGAATGTTCACAAGTTTCATCTTAATCATTGTTATTGATAATATAATTTAATTGACACATTATTATCAAACTATGTAGATTGTGAATGATAGGGAAACTTTATCGCGTCAAAAAGATGAAAGGAAGGAAAATCAAAACAAACAGGCCCCGCTCGATCCTGAAAGGAAACCAAAACAATGCCAGCAAATAACAAAAAATATCAACTTTCACAATTCTAGATTTGAATTGACTATTGTGTCACTAGCATGCCTCGTTTAGAGAAAACAGTGTCATTGTCAAATTGGACAATGACTTTGCCACAATTATGTACCGTGGCCCTCAATTCAGCTGCAATTACGCCTGTATGTTATTTTCCTTGCAATCTCTAAAATTATTATTTAGTCTTTTAGGGGCGTTTGGTATCCTATTTAAATAGGAAACTCAAAACTTTGATTTTTCATAAAAACATGGAGTTCTTAAATCTATTTTTAAGATTCAAAAACTTATTTGGTATGCAACTTGAAACTGTTTTCAAATCTTAAAAATTTGAGAACTTGTGGGTTATTAGAAAAAAAACTAAAAAATAGATATTTTTTGTTTTTAATAAATGGGGTGTTTTTTTAGTTGTTCTTGAGTTTGAGTTTTAAAAAATAAGGATACCAGACAGATTTTCTTTATTTTGACGTCAAATTCTGTTTTTGAGTTTAAAAAGTTGGATTCAAATTGAATACCAAACAACCCTTAGCTTTTTACCATAATGGATGAATCATATAACTAATTGACATATGGATAAAATTTTGGTTGCAACGGGTGTATGTGTCTATTGTTTTATCTCATCACGTGAGAAGAGAGATAAGAATAAGATAAGTTCATCTGGAATGATGAAGTTAATTTTTTTTTTTTCGGATGCCGTGATGATGATGTAGTTCTCTCGTAGATGTGAGTGGAGGTTGTATTTTAATACTTGAATTCTTGGTGGACTTGTTTGTCTTTTTCATGGGTTATATAAAATATCAAATACTAGTGTAAACGTTTTTAATCACAAGAGCAAGCTTTTGCCACTTCTTTGTCCTTCAACTTTGAGGTAGTCCAATCAAACTATTGCATGCGTCGTTTTTAACTATTCAAACCATAAATTACTCGAAATGGAGAAGGTAAAAATTTGATGGTGACTGGTGAGTTGAAAGAGGTGAATATAAATTAGTATTTTGAGGTAGTCTTATTTATTAAAATATGCATGCAATAGTCCAATTTTTTTTTTCCTTCAAGAAAATGCATGCAATAGTTTGATTTTGCGCCACATTTGCTTTTTCTGTGACGTAAAAAGCATATCTTGAACTTTGAGAAATGCTGGATTGTATTTGTATATCAATAGTTGAAGAAAAATTTAGTTGCACACAATAATGTTATGTTATATGAAAATATTATCACGTATGTTATAGTATTATTGATCATAAATAGCATAGTAATATAAAACAAAGCCTTTTTCTAACCATGGAGGCATATCTAAAAATTTATGTAAACTTTTTTACTACTAGTGCATTTCCTCGATGGATGACGTGGCATTATGTCAACTTGTCAAGTGTAAACCATGTTTAAAACATGTTAGATTATGTCTTCTCAAGTCATATAGCTATAAGATGGAATTTATTATATACTTGCACGACAAAAATAGCTATTTTCTTTGCTCTTCATAATTACTTTACCACTTGTGCTGCTTGGATAAGTATTGAGCCTGTGACTTCAAGCCTGAGGCACCTCTTTGCGTTTACTCTTAATGTTGCTTGTTTTATCAAGTTAAAACTTCTTGCTTGTCTGTAGTGGGTAAGCCCATCAATTAACATGTATTAATTTTATTTTTTTCTTTAATTAACATGTATTAGTTGGTAAATATTATGTTTTTTTTTTTCATATATAAAGAAAGACGATCTCATTAACCAAAGAAAAGCACTTACATGAGATCACTCACAAGCACATCCCTGTATGATATGAGGTGGGAGCCCATACCAAAGAAAAGGAACCATGCAGAGATAAAGCATATTTAGCTAAAGTCATTACCCAATATTTTACCAAAAGATTAGCATCAACTCATAATATCATTCAACAAACTCTATACTAGATAACAATTTTAATCTGAAAAGAAGAAGAAAAGTTTCATGTATGATTGAAAAGAAAAACTTTGACCGTATAATATTTCTAGAGAAAAACGTTTTTATTTATATTTTTCTTTAAACGATATTGAGGGAAGGAAAAATCGAACACAAAACCTAGCGTGTCGTGACAGTAATGGTTTTTCAAATCACTTACATGGAAATCTCGCCGCTCAATATGCAAAGACTCTTTTAACTTTTGGAAAATGTTTGCATGTCAAACGCTGAATTTGCTCCATAAGTTCTACACTCACCGGAGTGTCCAGAGGGAAGATACAATCTGCAAATGTCAGAAAAATCAACTACCCACCAAACCAATTCAATTGTCTGCAACGTTGAAATGGTGAATGGCCCAAGATTGATCACACCAATTCAAATCTCTGCCACATGAATTGGGTTAATTTTGTGCCCCACTTTCCAGTCTTCTAACTGGTCAATGTTTTTGTTGTTGTTACATTTATTGCTTGCTTAGCACTATCAATGTTTACCAATATTAGATTAGAAGTGCTGTTATAATCTTTGAATATGTCCACTAGTTTGGATCACATGTACTGTAGAATATTTCTTAGTGGATGGTTACTGGAAGCAAAGTTCCACCAAGGGCATGTTGAGGCAGGCAGGCCGAGTTAGAAAAAACCTTGAATCAGGGAATTTGGTTTGGTGCTGGCAAATTAATTGGTCATTTTAGGTGAATAATGAGTACGGACAAATAGCTAGTTGCTAAAATCTCTGCAACTTGGTCGACTGTTCATAGCAACCCCTTATCAAATTAGTTGCTTTTTTGCTGCCCATGTGCTCCTATAATATAACCTTCTTCAAATAATGGGAAAAAACTGTGTGGCATTTCATCAAACACCTTGTTCGTATATGAATGCACACGCAATTTAAGTAAAGATTAGGCCTTTATTAATTGGTTTGCCCCCATGTGATCATACATATTATCAATCACTTTTGCTTTAACTTAAGACATCTTTAAACATGCAACTGCCAAATCTATGGTTTAGAGGCGAGATTCGTGGATTTGAAAGGATCCAGAAGATGCCATGACAAAGTGTTTTAACAGAAGACAGATCAGAAGGGTTAGAAAAGACTAAAGTTGAGTTCTTTAGTTTGATGAGACAATCTCATCTAATCAATTAGTCACTTTGATCCAATTAAAGAAAAGTAAAGTATAATATGCAATAACTGCTTACATTATGAATTACATCATACTTCGCAGATTATTACAACATGCTTCGCGGATTATTACATCATAATACAAAGAAAATGATGAAATGAACACTATCAGAATTTAGAAGAGTGCTTCTGAAATTTGGTTTCCATTTTCACTGTTCTGGTAACAGACAATTGGATTTGAAGAAAGTTCCAAACTTTAACAAGCCTTGACTATTAGGAAATTATTTTGGAAACTAAAGCAGAAAGATCTTTAAATTATTGATTGCTAATATTATCATGCATTTATTGTTGAAATTCTATTTCTTCCTTGATGAACGCTCACTAGGATGCTTTGTTCATCCCTCAAGAAGTTATTAGGATCAACTAAGAGCACGTCCAGCACAGCTGTTTTGCCCGAGCAGGAGGGGGCCTAGGCCCAGCTTTTGGCTCCAGTGCACAATGGTAAGACCAAGCAGTTGATGGGTTCCATAAGCCTGGGCAGGCTCAAAGGCAAATCTTGTTTGGGTTTGCTAGCGTTATTGATGACGTCAGCAACTAAATTTTTTTTTTTTTATAATTTTTTTAAAAATACCAAAATTTTCAGAATTTTTTTATATATATAAAAAGCTACTCCTATTTTTCACTTATCATGCCAAAATTAATGATTTAAGTATAAAAAATATAAAAAAAATTAAAATGAATAATAATTGCCCTTGCCCTTGCCATTTGGGGTGGAACCAAAAAAGGCAAGGCTGATACTATTCATGTGAATAGTGTCAAACTTTGCCTTGCCTTTGCCTTACCCTTGCCCTTTGGGGTGGAGGTGCTCTAAGGTCTTAACATGAACAAGTCTCCTAAAGTTGTTCTTGAAATACTTCAAACCCCAAATGCTGGCTTGTGCATAGCTTGTATGAACATCATTGTTCCTCCCCAAGTCGAGATCCTTATAGTTCAAATAGGCAGCTCTTGGGAACTTTGAAACATATGGTGCCATGTAGTCATACAGCTTTCTCATCAAGCTCTCACTATCTCATGTTCCCTGTAATCATCCCAAGTGACCATATACTGGATTTTGAATAGATTTCCACTTCTGTGTGGGAAAGGAATTTCTGAATTGGAAATCTCACTCATTTTTCCACCATAAGGTGTCAATATCAGGTAAGCCCCTACTTCTATTAGTGTTTGCCATAAACCTTCCAAGCCAGCTTCTGAAATAGGTTCATTCACGTAGTCTGATTTTGCTTTGAAGAAGCTCTTAGATTGTTGAGTCCTACTGAGCAAAGCTTCTGATTTGTTTCTTGGGAGGAAAGCAAAGTAAAGAACAAACTCAATCCAACTCATTTCAGTGCAATCACTGCGGTCTACACTTAACTCTGGAAAATTGTCCTGCATCAAAGGGAGAAGTTTCTCCACGGGCCCAAGAAACAATGAACTGAATTCAATAATAATAGTTTTGTCACCATTTGTGCCTGCTTTATTTCCAACACCTATGACTGAATGTAGGAAAAGGTCTTCATGAAGCTTATCTGCAATGTTTTGCCATTTAGAAAGAAGTTTGGTTGCACCCTGTTCTGTGGTCTTTGAAATTTTGAAAACTGGTACAGATGGGAGGGACAGGAACCAACCTAAGTTTCCATGCCAGAATAACTCCAAAGCTTGAACCTCCCCCTCCTCTAACAGCCCAAAAGAGTTCTTCTCCCGTGGATTTTCTGTCCAGAACTCTGCCATTAACGTCGACAATTTTAGCATCAAGGACATTGTCCGCTGCCAGACCATACTTCCTGAACAAGGTACCAAATCCACCTCCACTAATATGTCCCCCCACACATATGGTAGGACATGACCCTGCTGGAAATCCTTAAGCCTTACTTTTTTCTGCAACTCTGTAATACAATTCTCCAAGAGTAGTAATGGGGATCGGGGTCCGGACACAGATCACCAACAACATACACGAGTACCGAAATTTAGGGTTAGTGCAAACTCACATATATTGTAGCAAATCCACGCCACAAATAAACTATTTCATTAATCATCAACATAAACTCCCCTACAACTATTACATTAGCCTTATTTATAGGCTTTACAAGACTTGGGCACCAAGACTGCTTGGTCCAAAAGTAAACTAATTAATTATAAAATCACACATAAGTAATACAAGATATCCTAAAACTACCTAAATAAGAAAATAACAATATATCAAGAAATAACTAATTAAATGGTAAATATCTATCTTGATCCACTCCTATGCTCCTACATCAAGTAGCACCGGATTCAACCCAAGCACTCTCATTCTCTATGTCAACATCGATAGACCGAAGATTGAAAAGATCAATGATGACAAAAGGAGCTCTGGCTACGTAAGATTGGCCCTCATAGTCATGGCCACGCCCTTTTTCTTGGAGCAAATTACAGCTGCTTGAACATGAGAGTCATGAAAGGGAGTAATGATAGCTTCTGGTCTTGATGTTCCACTGGTCACGAATCTGAGGTTTTGTATGGACGATTGCACGGCTGAGAAATAAGCAGAACTGCGTTTGGTGATAATGATTTTGCTAGAGTTATCCTTCATGTCGGAGGTAAAACAGTGAAGAAAGCTTTCTACAGCTGAATTTGAAGTTGCGGACCAAACTGAGTTGAAAAGGATGAAAAGTAGAGGAAGTAGTTTCATGTGCAAGGTCACCATTTTGATTTCCTCTGCACATATGAAATGCATAGGCTATTAGCTCTCTAATATATGTACTATGATTTGGAAAAGTATGAGTCCAAAAAAATAAGACTTGGAAAATTAGTGGAGGTGGATTGTGTTTGTATGTTAATAGTGGGAGAAAAACGTAGTTGCAATAATGCTATGCCATACCAAAGTATTATCACGCGTGTCATAATGTTATTGACTGGGAATATAAAAAAAGTACTATCCCTGTTTCATAGACCTCAAAATTTATGTAAACGGTTTTTTACTGCTAGTGCATTTCCTTGATGGACATGGCATTATGTCAACTTGTCAAGCGTCAAACTTGCTTAAAACATCTTAGATTATATCTTCTCAAGTCATATAGCTATAAGGTGGAATTTATATATACTTGCACGACAAAAATAGCTATTTTTCTTTGCTCTTAATAATTCCTTTCCTAGTGTGCAATGTTGGAATGGTGAATGGCCCAACATTGACCACCCCAATTCCAATCTCTGCCACATGAATTGGGTTATTTTTGTGGCCCACTTTCCAGTCTTCTAACTGGTCAATTCTTCTTATTTTGTTACATTTATTGCTTGCTTAGCACTAAGAATGTTTACCAATATTTGATTAGAAGTGCTGTAATATTCTTTGAATATATCCACTAATTTGGATCACATGCACTGCGGAATATTACTTAGTGGATGGTTATTGGAAGCAAAGTTCCACCAAGGACATGTTCTGTTCAGAGCAAGCTCTTTTGCTGCCTTTTTTGCTACTCTATTTGGTTGGGCCTCAAGAAGTTGTTGCCTCAAATCCTGGAGAATTCTCAATGGGTAATTGGCAATGGTTCTCAAATTGATTTTTGGACTGATAATTGGATGGGGGATTCTTTGATACATTTGTTAGGCATTCCTCCCTCAGTGGCTTTCACTTTTCATGCTAAAGTTGCTGATTTTATTAATAATTGTCGTTGGGATTTGCCTGTGAATTTTGTAAGGCTCTTCCGCATTTGGCAGCTTCTATTGAGGCTATTGATTTGTCTATTGAGCCGTATGCTGATGAACTTATTTGGACTGGTGCTATGTCTGGCATTTTATCAGCGAAAGAAGCATATTTGTGGCTTTCTTCTCATAATATCTCCGTGCAATTCTGTAACTTGGTCATTTTAGGTGAATAATGAGTATGGACAAATAGCTAGTTGCTAAAATTTCTGTAACTTGGTGGACTGTTCATAGCAACCATTATCAAATTAGTTGATTTTTTGCTGCCCATGTGCTCGTATAATATAACCTTCTTCAAATAATGAGAAAAAACTCTATGAGGTATTTCATCAAACACCTTGTTCGTATATGAATGCAAACGCAACTTAAGTAAAGATTAGGCCTTTCTTAATTGGTTTGCCCCCATGTGATGAAATGATGAAATGAAATGAACACTATCATAATACAAAGAAAATGATGAAATGAACACTATCAGAATTTAGAAGAGTGCTTCTGAAATTTGGTTTTCATTTTCACTGTTTTGGTAACAGACAGTTGGGTTTGAAGAAAGTTCCAAACTTTATTCATTGTTGGCAATTGGGATTGCTAATATTATCATGTATTCAATGTTGAAACTCTAGTTCTTCCTAGATAGGCACACTGGGATGCTTTGTTCATCCCTGAAGAAATTACCAGGATCAACTAAGCTCTTAACATGAACAAGCCTCCTAAAGTTGTTCTTGAAATACTTCAAACCCCAGATGCTTGCCTCTGCATAGCTTGTATGAACATCCTTGTTCCTCCCCAAGTCAAGATCCTTATAATTCAAATAGGCAGCTCTTGGGAACTTTGAAACATATGGTGCCATGTAGTCATACAGCTTTCTCATCAAGCCAATATATTTCTCAGTTTCCCTGTAATCATCCCAAGTGACCATATACTGGATTTTGAATAGATTTCCACTTCTGTGTGGGAAAGGAATTTCTGAATTGGAAATCTCACTCATTTTTCCACCATAAGGTGTCAATATCAGGTAAGCCCCCACTTCAATTAGTGTTTGCCATAAACCTTTCAAGCCAGCTTCTGAAATAGGTTGAGTCACATAGTCTGATTTCGCTTTGAAGAAGCTCTTAGATTTTATAGTCCTACTGAGCAAAGCTTCTGATTCGTTTCTTGGGATGTAATCAAAGTAAAGAACAGACTCAATCCAACTCATTTCAGTGCAGTCGCTGCGGTCAACACTTAACTCTGGAAAATTGTCCTGCATCAAAAGGAGAAGTTTCTCCACCGGCCCAAGAAACAATGAACCGAATTCAATTACAATAGTTTTGCCACCATTTGTGCCAGCTTTATTTCCAACACCTATGACTGTATGTAGGAAAAGGTCTTCATGAAGCTTATCCGCAATCTTTTGCCATTTAGAAAAAAGTTTGGTTGCCCCTTGTTCTGCGGTCTTTGAAAATCTGAAAACTGTAACAGATGGAGGAACAGGAACCAGTCTAAGTTTCCACGCCAGAATCACTCCAAAGCTTGAGCCTCCCCCTCCTCTAATAGCCCAAAAGAGTTCTTCTCCCATGGATTTTCTGTCAAGAATTCTGCCATTAACGTCAACAATTTTAGCATCAAGGACATTGTCAGCTGCCAGACCATACTTCCTAAACAAGGTACCGAATCCACCTCCACTAATATGTCCCCCCACACCTATGGTAGGACATGACCCTGCTGGAAATCCATAAGCCTTACTTTTTTCTGCAATTCTGTAATACAACTCTCCAAGAGTAGCACCGGATTCAACCCAAGCACTCTCATTTTCTATGTCAACATTGATAGACCGAAGATTGAAAAGATCAATGATGACAAAAGGAGCTCTGGCTACATAAGATTGGCCCTCGTAGTCATGGCCTCCGCTTCGGGTTCTGATTAGTATGCCCTTTTTCTTGGAGCAAATTACAGCTGCTTGAACATGAGAGTCATGAAAGGGAGTAATGATCGCTTCTGGTTTTGATGTTGAACTGGTCAAGAATCTGAGGTTTTGTATTGAAGATTGCACGACTGAGAAATAAGTGGAACTGTGTTTGGTGATTATGATTTTGCTAGAGTTATATTGCTGTATGTGGGAGGTAAAACATTGAAGAAAGCTTTCTGCAGCTGAACTTGAGGTTGTGGACCAAACTGAGTTGAAAAGGATGAAAAGTAGAGGAAGTAGTTTCATGTGTAAGGTCACCATTTTGATTTCCTCTGTACATATGTGCACTATGACTTGGAAAATATGAGTTCAAAAAAAGGGACTTGGAAAATTAGTGGAGGTGGATTGTGTTTGTGTGTTAATGGTGGGAGAAAAACTTAGTTGCAATTGGATATCACTATTTTGCTATTTATGACAAATAATACTATATCATACGAAAGTATTATCACTTGTGTTATAATATTATTGATCGAGAATAATATATACTTATCAATGAAGGAATACTACTATCGCATTTCCTTGATGGACATGGCATTGTCTCAACTAGTCAAAAGCCAACCTTGCTTAAAATATCCAAGATTATGTCTTGTCAAGTCATATAGCTGTAAGGTGGAATTTATATATACTTTCACCACAAAAATAGCTATTTTCTTTGCTCTTAATAATTCATTTCCTAGTGTGCAATGTTGAAAATGGTGAATGGCTCAAGATTGAACACACCAATTCCAATCTCTGCCACATGAATTGGGTGGTCCCACTTTCCAGTCTTCTGACCGGTCAATGTTTTTGTCGTTGTTACATTTATATTCTTTGAATTATATCCACTAGTTTGGATCATATGTACTGCGGAATATTACTTAGCGGATGGTTACGGGAAGCAAAGTTCCACCAAGGACATGTTGAGGCGGGCCGAGTTAGAAAAAACCTAGAATCAGGGAATTTGGTTTGGTGCTGGCAAATTAACTGGTCATTTTGGGTGAATAATGCATATGTACAATAGCTAGCTGCTAAAATTTCCGTGTCTTGGTCCAACTGTTGGGAGCAACCCATTATCAAATTAGTTGCTTTTTTGCTGCCCATGTGCTCCTATAATATAACTTTCTTCAAATAATGGGGAAATGCTATGTGAGGCATTTCATCAAACACCTTGTTGGTATATGAATGCACGCGCAATTTAATAAAGGCAAGTGGGGCCAAAACATCATAATTCACATCATAATACAAAGAAAATCGAGAGGGGAAAAAAGGACAAGGGAAACTATGATATGAACAACATCACAATAACATAAAAATGGGTTTGAAGATAGTTCCAAACTTTATTCAAGGTAGGCAATTGGGATTGCAAATATTATCATGTATTGATTGTTGAAGCTCTATTTGTTCCTAGATGGATACGCAGGGATGCTTTGTTCATCCCTGAAGAAGTTACCAGGATCAACTAAGGTCTTCACTTGAGCAAGTCTCCTGAAGTTATTCTTGAAGTAACTCAAACCCCAAATGCTTGCTTGTGCATAGCTTGTGTTAGCATCCTTGTTCCTCCCCAAGTCAAGATCCTTGTAGTTCAAATAGGCAGCTCTTGGGGACTTTGAAACATATGGTGCCATGTAGGCATACAGCTTTCTCATCATGCCAATATTTTTCTCAGTTTCGTTCTTATCATCCCAAGTGACCATATACTGGATTTTGAATAGATTTCCACTTCTGTGTGGGAAAGGAATTTCTGAACTGGAAATCTCACTCATTCTTCCACCATAAGGTGTCAATATCAGGTAACCCCCTACTTCAATTAGTGCTTGCCATAAACCTTCCAAGCCAGCTTCTGAAATAGGTTCATTGACATAGTCTGATTTTGCTTTGAAGAAGCTCTTAGATTGTTGAGTCCTATTGAGCAAAGCTTCTGATTCGTTTCTTGAGATGCTAGCAAAGTAAAGAACAGACTCAATCCAACTCATTTCAGTGCAATCGCTGCGGGCTACACTTAACTCTGGAAAATTGTCCTGCATCAAAAGGAGAAGTTTCTCCACCGGCCCAAGAAACAATGAACCGAATTCAATAACAATAGTTTTGCCACCATTTGTGCCAGCTTTATCTCCAACACCTATGACTGTATGTAGGAAAAGGTCTTCATGCAACTTGTCTGCAATGTTTTGCCATTTAGAAAGAAGTTTGGTTGCACCTTGTTCTGTGGTCTTTGAAATTGAGAAAACTGTCACAGATGGAGGGACAGGAACCAACCTAAGTTTCCATGCCACAATGACTCCAAAGCTTGAACCTCCCCCTCCTCTAATAGCCCAAAAGAGTTCTTCTCCCATGGATTTTCTGTCAAGAACTCTGCCATTGACGTCGACAATCCTAGCATCGATGACATTGTCAGCTGCTAGACCATATTTTCTCAGTATGGTACCAAATCCACCTCCACTAATATGTCCCCCCACACCCATAGTAGGACATGACCCTGCTGGAAATCCATAAGCCTGACTTTTTTCTGCAATTCTGTAATACAACTCTCCAAGAGTAGCACCAGATTCAACCCAAGCACTCTCGTTTTCTATGTCAACATCGATAGACCGAAGATTGAAAAGATCAATGATGACAAAAGGAGCTCTGGATACATAAGATTGGCCCTCGTAGTCATGGCCCCCGCTTCGGATTCTGATTTGTATGCCGTTTGTCTTGGAGCAAATTACAGCTGCTTGAACATGAGAGTCATGAAAGGGATAAATGATAGCTTCTGGTTTTGATATTGAAGTGTTCAAGAATCTGAGGTTTTGTATGGAAGATTGCACGACTGAGGAATAAGCAGAACTGTTTTTGATGAGAATGATTTTGCTACTTGAGTTGAGATTCTGTATGTGGGAGGTAAAACATTGAAGAAAGCTTTCTGTAGCTGAATTTGAAGTTATGGACCAAACAGGGTTGAAAAAGATGAAGAGTATTGGAAGTAGTTTGAATATCTCCATATTCATTTCCTCTGTGCAGTTTGAAGTGTGAAATGCATAGGCTATTATATCTCTAATATATCTACCATGACGTGGAAAAGTATGAGTCCAAAAAAAGGACTTGGTAAAGTATTTCAGACAAAGTCAGTGCTCAAACTTTCCCTTTCTTTTTCTGTTAAGACAAGCAATAACCTTTGCGAATAAAAAAATGCGCAAGAGAATACGTCAGACTGAAAGCCAAGTTGTGTACAATTTCAAAGTCTTCTCGAAAGCTTATGAGTTGAAGACGCCAAAGATTTAATTAATTGCAGTTTGATTCATATGATCTATGTCGTCGCTGTCTCTCTCAGTTGTAGTTTTTGGTCATTGGTTTCATTAAGTTAAAGAAATCCTTATTGTGGGCGGGTTACCACAGCGGTTGTGGCCCTCCTCCTTCTACCTTACTTAGTATCAGGATCGAAACCTCAAGGTTACTTTCCTCTCAATGTAACCAAGAAAAGAAATCCTTGTTGAGGACATAAAATTGTACGCGTTTAGTTGCAGTATTATTTGTTTTTGGAAAAAAATAAAAAATAAAAAGTCGCATTATTAGTTGCAGTAGACGTAATTGAAGACTTCTAAAAATGTCAACAGCTTACAATGAAGAAGAAGTTGGGACAACGTAGGTTGGACAAATATCCACAAACATAATTGAAGATTGTGGAAGATTCCAGAGCAAGTCAACATATCTGGCTGAGAATATTGGAGAGGTTGTCTAAGTCGGCAAACAATGTGTATAAGCAAACAAGCTACCCAAATCTAAGCGAGAAGCAAGCAACCTAAACTAATAAGCTAATCAACTAATGCTGATGGAAGTTAAACAAGAGGACTCCCAACTAAGATCATCTCCAACAACGTCTAGTCTAAACTCAAATTTTCACACTCTAAAATACAACTATTCATATATTTTTAGGATCGTTTTTTTTTTCTAACTTTGTAAACTCATAATTTGAATATGCAACTTTATTTAAATTGTTTACAAGTAATTAACCTTTAATTTTCTTTTTTGTCAATTTTTCTTGACATAATTTTTGTTTCAACATTCGTGATTTAATTTTCTGAATATTTTAACCTAAAAAAATTCAAAATTCAAAACATAATATAATTTCACTTTTAAGTACAACAAAAGAAAAAAAAAAGCACATCAACTTAATTTTTTTTTCCCCAAAACATAGCAACTTTAAGTTGCAAGTTTAATAGAAAAAAAATGAAAGAAATAACAACTACAAATGGTGAGCTGCCACTTGTCATACGGAGGGAGAGCAGCAACTCTCTGTCACTCGTGGCTCGCTCCATTTTTCCTCTTCACATGGGCTGTGCAGCATGAGTTGAGGTCCACAAAAAATTTCTAGTCCAGACAAAACCCAGACTAGAGTTTCACCCATCTCAAATTTCCACCCCTTGAGCACCTCCACCCCAAAGGCAAGGGCAATGCAAAGGTAAGTCAAAGTTTGTCACTATTTACATGAATAGTGGCAGTCTTGCCTTTTTTGGTTCCACCTCAAAGGACAAGGGCAAGGGCAAACATTATCCACTTGAATTTATTTTCTATTTTTTATACTTAAATCATTAATTTTGATAAGCTTTTCAGATAAGATTTTTGGTTACCACATGTCACTATTTATTATAAAATTATTATCTAAAATTTCAGATAATATTTTCGGATAAAATTTTTGAATTAAATTTTCGGTTGCCACATGTCCATATGTTGTTATAACATTCAGATCTCAAATTTCAGATAAGATTCTCTGTTGCCACATGTCTTATTACAGATAAAATTTTCGGATATTTATTAAAAATTTCTAATCTTAGATTTCAGATAAGATTCTCTGTTGCCACGTGTCTTATTTCAGATAAGATTTTTGGATATTTATTAAAAATTTATAATCTTAACCCATATCTTCTCTATCCTTTCATTTCTCAGATTTTATAAAACACATTCTACTCTCCATGTTTGAATTGGAAATCTCACTCATTCTTCCACCATAAGGTGTCAATATCAGGTAAGCCCCTACTTCAATTAGTGCTTGCCATAAACCTTCCAAGCCAGCTTCTGAAATAGGTTCATTGACATAGTCTGATTTTGCTTTGAAGAAGCTCTTAGATTGTTGAGTCCTATTGAGCAAAGCTTCTGATTCGTTTCTTGAGATGCTAGCAAAGTAAAGAACAGACTCAATCCAACTCATTTCAGTGCAATCGCTGCGGGCTACACTTAACTCTGGAAAATTGTCCTGCATCAAAAGGAGAAGTTTCTCCACCGTCCCAAGAAACAATGAACTGAATTCAATGACAATAGTTTTGCCACCATTTGTGTACAAAGACTATTCTACCTCTCTCTCTTGTTCTCACGGGTACAACAAACCAACAATGTGGCCAATATAATATTGAAGGCTAATAAACAAAGAAAGAAAGATTTCTTTCTCATAATGGCAGCCACCGACAAAGGAAATGCCCAAAGCTTTGTCACAAAAGTAGGTGTAGATCTCTCAAGTGCTGGCACCTACTCCATCTCTTTGTTTCCAGCCTTTTAACAAAGGGATGTGCCATCATTTCCCCATTTGAAAAGCCCACGGCATGACAAAGCTAGCAAACAACAACAATAAAGTAGCCCTTGCACAATTAATTAAACAATACAATTTGGGCCAATTTTCAACACCAACAACGGTATTCGGAGCATCACACTCACAAAACACATTCATCACTCGCTTCTAAATTGCAACACTAACAAAGTGAACAGAAAGGTGCTTCTGAAATTTGGTTCCATTTTCTATGTTTTCATAATAGTGAAATATCTGGGGAGATTCAGATTGTACCAAAGCAACCTTAAATACAAAAGAAACTAGTTTAATCAAAGTAGAAATGAAATCTTCAAATTAGAATACTTATTGTTTATTCTGTTACACAAACCAATCTAGTTGTTCTTGACATTCTATTTTTCCCTCCAATGGAAACACAGGGATGCTTTGTTCATCCCTGAAAAAGTTACCAGGATCAACTAAGGTCTTAACATGAACAAGTCTCCTAAAGTTATTCTTGAAATACTTCAAACCCCAAATGCTTGCTTCTGCATAGCTTGTATCAGCATCCTTGTTCCTTCCCAAGTCCAGATCCCTATAGTTCAAATAGGCAGCTCTTGGGGACTTCGAAACATATGGTGCCATGGAGTCATACAGCCTTCTCAACCAACCAATATTCTTTTCAGTTTCCTTGTCATCATTCCAAAAGACCAAATACTGGATTTCAAATAAATTTACTTTTCTATGTGGGAAAGGAGTTTCCGAAGCAGAAATCTCACTCATTCTTCCACCATAAGGTGTCATGATCAGTATCAACTCGGATGCCTCCAGTTGAAGCATTCTTTGCCATAAATCTTCCAAGCCAGCTTCTGAAATTGGTTCTGTCACATAATCTGATTTTGCTTTGAAGAATCTCTTAGATGGTTCAGTCCGCTGAAGCAAGACGTCTACTTCGTTACTTGGGAGGCCTTCGAAGTATAGAACAGACTCAATCCAACTCATTTCCGTGAATTTGGTCTGGTCTAAACATAAGTCTGGGAAATTGTCTTGCATCCAAGGGAGAAGTTTCTCAAATGTCTCAAGAAACAAGAAATCGAATATAACTGTAATAGTTTTTCCATCATTTTTACCAGCTCCATTTGCAACTTGTACAAGTAAACGCAGGAAGTGCTCTTCAGGAATTCTATCTGCTACAACTTGCCATTTAGATACAAATTTGGTTGCACCTTGTTCTATGGTCTTTGATTCCCTGTAAACTGTTACAGATGGAGGAACAGGAACCAACCTAAGTTTCCATGCCAGAATGACTCCAAAGCTTGAGCCTCCCCCTCCTCTAATAGCCCAAAAGAGGTCTTCTCCCATGGATTTTCTGTCAAGAACTCTCCCATTAACGTCGACAATCTTAGCATCAAGGACATTGTCAGCTGCTAGACCATACTTCCTGAACAACGTACCAAATCCACCTCCGCTAATATGTCCCCCAACACCAACTGTGTGACAAATCCCTCCTGGAAATCCATAGACTTTACTCTTTTGTGCAATTGCGTAATAAAACTCTCCGATAGTAGCACCTGACTCGACCCAAGAACTCTCATTCTCAATGTCAATATCGATGGATCGAAGATTGAAAAGATCAATGATGATGAATGGAGTTTCGGATACATAAGATAGGCCCTCATAGTCATGGCCCCCGCTTCGGATTCTTATAAGTATGCCCTCTTTCTTGGAGCAGATTATAGCTGCTTGAACATGAGAGCCATGAAGAGGAGTAATGATAGCTTCTGGTTTTGGTGTTGAAGGGTTTAAGAATCTGAGATTGCGTATGGAAGATTCCAGGACTGAGGAATAAGCAGAACTGTTTTTGGTAATGATGATTTTGCTACTTGAGTTGAAATTCTGTATGTGGGAGTGAGAGGTAAAACAGTGAAGAAAGCTTTGTGTAGCTGAATTTGAAGTTGTGGACGAAACTGAGTTGAAAAGGATGAAAAGTAGAGGAAGTAGTCTCATGTGTAAAGTCACCATTTTCATTTCCTCTGTATGAAATGCATGAGCTCTTAGCTCACTTGAAAGATTATTGCAGGCATTAGGTGTGCATATTGAAGACAAAGCAAAGGTTCAGTATGTGTCTCTTACTTCTGTCAGTTATTATAGAAGAAACAAGTGGGCATGAAAACAAAACTCTACCGATTTAGAGTCTTCTCAAAAACTTATTTTATAATTGGAGATGCAAATGATTTAATAATCGCAATGTGGATCATATTATCCACATCATCATAAAATAAACCCTCTTAATTGTCGTTTTTTGTCATTCATTTCAATTCATACTAGTCTCTCTGCACGCGCTTCCGCGCCTGCGATAGGCTTTTAAAAAAAAAATTAAATTTATTTTAGAATTAAAAAAAAAGATAACATTGGTAGTTATGTTCCATAAAAGTAGGATATATTATTTAATTTTGTTTTTAATTTTAATTTTTTTAATATGAAAAAAGTGTGAATTTACCATATTATCCTCATTTAATTAATAATTTCAATTATTAATGTTTGCATTAACCAAGGGCATTTTCTGGTATTTTGAATGTTTCACCATTCTCTGCCTTTTGCTTTATATATATAGATTAAAGAAGTCATTGTAAAAATAAATAAATAAAATGTTGCATTATTATTTGTCTGTGAAAACAATGAAGTTGCATTATTGTTTGGACACCTAGAAAGCAGCAAATGAATGTTGATTTTTAAACCTTCTTGCTTACTAATTAAAAGAAAGATATCAGAAGCAAAGGACCACTAATGTCGTGGTTTGGAGCAATTGCTCCTCCAAACAAGGTCCTGAGTTCGATTCCTACTATCCGTGTAGTGTGTGTGAGTTTAGTATATTATCGCCTCTCTCAATAGAAAAAGAAAAATATCAGAAATTGAGTTTGAAGTTGTGGAAGGAAAAACCTTGAAGAAAGCTTTCAGAAATTGAGTTCGAAGTTGTGCACCAAACTGAGTAGAGAAGGATGAAAAGTAGAAGTGGAACTAGTTTTACGTGTGAGATCTCCATTTCTCTGTGCATGTGGAATGGTATGAGCTCTGAGCTCACTTATATAGGTAGTTTGAGTTGAAAGAACAATGCAGCCATTGGATAACCATCGATGATTTTTCAATAATTGAAAAGATAGGAGCATACGCAAGAGACTGAAAAAAAAGTTCTACAGTATTTTTGGACTTTTCAAAAACGTTTACAAAAAGAAAGAAGTTTCTTCATAAGCAATTATCTAAATGTTGAAGATACTGTTTGGGTATGGTCTAAAATCCAAGTCGAGGTCGGGGTCAAGCAACTCCATGGAGGTGGAACCGAACTCCGAGGTCAAGGCAGAATCCAACTCCAAGTCAAGGCGAAACCCAACTCCAAGTCGAGGTGGAAACTCAACTGCGAGGTCAAGGCGGAACCGAACTCCGAGGTCAAGGCAAAACCCAACTCCAACTCGAGGCGGAATCCAACTCCAAGTCGAAGTTGAAACCCAACTCCAAATCAAGGTGGAAACCCATTTACGAGGTCAAGGTGAAAACCTAACTCTGAGGTCAAGGTGGAAACCAAACTCCAAAAAAGGGCTAGTCAAACAAGGAGATTATTATTTATAGTGGAAATAAATAAATAGAATTACCACAAGCTTGGCTTGGCACAATCTCATCTCATCAATTAGTCACTTTGATCGAATTAAAGAAGAGTAAAGTATACTAGGCAATAAGTTTTTCATAGACATTCTTACATCATACTTCGCAGTTGGGGGGGCGATCTTTAAATTATTGATTACTAATATTATCATGTATTGATTGTTGGAACTCTATTTCTTCCTAGATGGACACACAGGGATGCTTTGTTCATCCCTGAAAAAGTTACCAGGATCAACTAAGGTCTTAACATGAACAAGCCATTATACTTCTCAGTTTCCTTGTCATCATCCCAAGTGACCATATACTGGTTTTGAATAGATTTCCACTTCTGTGTGGGAAAGGAGTTTCTGAATCGGAAATCTCACTCATTTTTCCACCATAAGGTGTCAATATCAGGTAAGCCTTTACTATATTACTGTTTTCCATCGACCTTCCAAGCCAGCTTCTGAAATAGTGTTAACACAGCTTTCCTTTCCTAGCACACATGGAAGACAACTTCACAATCTCCTCCTAGCAATTAGCTTTTCCTGCTGTAAATCTGATTGTATTCATGACTATATTATTTCCTACCTTAAGTAGATTTCTTGTATTAGTATAAATAGGGACTTTCTGTAATCTATTCAATACAAGGAAATATATTCTCTACATGGTATCAGCCTTACCTAGGGTTTCCTCCCTCTCCTTTAGGTCCACCTCATGGCTTCATCTAAATCCACCATCTCCCTCCCTAGTCCCAACTCTTCTCATTTTATCAAGCTTACTGACTCCAACTACCTCATTTGGCTCTGTCAACTCAAACCCTTTTTAGTTGATCATGACCTCTAGAAATTTATTGATGGCACTCATAAACAACCTTCTGCCCAAACCTCCACTTCTACTACCGAAACACCCACAACCACCTTCGCCTCCCTTACCCAAACCAATCCCGCCCATGCTCAGTGGTACCAACAAGACCAACTCATTGTTAGCTACGTCACCAATACACTCTCTGAGTCCATTCTCTCTCTCACCGTCGGCCGCACCTCTGCCCGAGATCTCTAGGTGTGTCTCCAATGCCACTTCTCTCAATCCAGTATGGCCAATGAATCTGCTCTTCGTTTTCAACTCATGGATATGCCAAAAGGCTCTCAACCCATTGATGCTTACCTTTGTCATGCTAAGTCCTTTATCGATTCATTGGCTGCCATCAATGAACCTGTCTTCCTAAAAGAATTTTTCACCGCTATGCTCCGGGGTTTAGGACCTAATTACAAAATGCTTGTCACAGCAATTCTCAATTTTCCTCTGCTTCCTGACTTTGCTGATCTTCGTGCTCGTTTGTTAGCTTTTGACCCATATGCTCCTCGAATCTCTCCTTATCAAAACACATCATTAATGGCCACCCAATCTTCTCCTCACACCACCGGCCACACTTCCTTCAATTCCCATCGTTGTGGTGGCTCCTTTAGCAACAGACATGGTGGCTGGTGCGGTTGCGGCAATGGTGGCTGGTGCAACTTCTCACCTTCCTGGAGCAACCCATGGAATAGCTCAAAGCAACCCTAATAGCCTAATCAACCGTGGCCTCCTTTTGCTCTAAGTTCTGGACCTCAAAGCAACTGGCCTTTCTTTCAGCCCCATTGGGCCTAATTTGCCGCTTCTAGCAAACACTTTGCCTGGCCCAACTCAGCTCTTGGTGTATTGGGACCTGCTTGGTGCACCACTTACAATACAAATCAACATACTACTCCAACATGTCTCTATTGTTACAATGGCCCAGAATCCTTTCCTTCCTTTGCTGGGGCTCAATTCATGCAGCCACTTGACTCTACTTGGTACCCTGACACAGGTGTCAATCATCACATGACTCGAAGTCCTTCTAATCTCCAAAATCAACAACCATATCAGGGTAATAATTCTGTATTTCTTGGTAATGGAGATTCTCTCTCTATCTCTCATATTGGCTCTCTTCCTCTTCCTTTATGTTCTCACAATTTTTTCTTCAAAATATCTTTTGTCTTCCCTCTCTTTGTACTAATCTTCTCTCTGTTGCCCGTTTTACTCGTGATAATTTAGTTTTCTTTGTCTTTACTCCTGACTTTTATCTAGGGGTGGTTACGGTTCGGTAACCGCGAATTTTTACTCAAACCGCAAACCGACCGACTATTTGCGGTTTGGTGATTTTTGAAACCGCAAAATGCAGTCGGTTACCGCGAATTAGCGGTTTAAAACCGCAAGTTCTCAAGCATTCACAAAAATATAAATTCACAACCTAAATAAAGAAATACAAAACCTCAATTTCTCAAGCATATATAAATTCACAATCTCCTCAACTTCTCAAGCATTCACAACCTAAGAAAATTAAAGTTACAATTACAAGCATTCCAATTAAAGTTAAACTTCTCAAGCATTCCAATTCCAAATCCTTTAAAGTTACAAACCAAAAGCAAAATGCAAAGCAAAATGAATTAAAGTTACAACCAAAAAGAAAAATCCAATTCAAAGTTAATTAAAATTACAAACTGAAAAGGAAAATGCAATGCACCAATGTTACAAACTCAAGTGTTGGTGATGAGTGGATTTGAAGAACCCCGTTGTGTTGTTTGAGCACTGATGTTATCTACAAATAAAACAACATAGTTTAGTACATTTTATTATAAGAAGAAGCATAAATAACATTAGCATAAATAAACTAATTACTTACAAGTTGTCATATGTTCCATTCCCTTGTAGAATTCAACCTCATCATCCGTGCGGCTATACTTTGCGGTTTGCGGTAACCGCAAGTTTTGAAAATTAAATACCGCAACCGCAACCGCAAATGCGGTTCGGTTTACCGCGATTGCGGTTTCATTACGGTAAATTGTCGGTTGATTTTTGCGATTTTTCGGTTTAAAATGACACCCCTACTTTTATCAAATCTATGACTTATGTACTAGTTTGTTACTCTTTCAGGGCCCTTCTAAAGATGGTCTTTAATTACCCACTTTCCCTCTCCTCTCACTCATCCATTGTCCCTCGTGCCCTTACAACCGTGCACTCTCCTGCTTGGCATCATCGCCTTGACCATCCATCCCATCTTGTGCTTTCTCACTTAGTACTATCTCTAGGCTTTAAAGTTTCTCATTATTTATAGCTGCTTGAACATGAGAGCCATGAAAAGTGGGAGATTCACTATTATACCTAATATAGGGGCCCAAATTATTTATAAAAAATTAAAAAAAAAAAACTATATGAAATGGACTTTAGAAACACATCAAAAACTCATTTATAACATAGCAAAGAGGCTTTTAACTTATTTTAAATTACAAAACTGCCATCAATTTCTTAAAACAAGCCCAATCCCAACACACTCAATAGAGTATCAAAGTAATTTAATTATCAAATTAAATTCAATAGGATCAGCTTTCATTTTTTGGGTTTGTTTATAAAAATTAAATGATACAAAGTTTATTTATATCATTAGTGTTAAGAATGAGTATATGACTAAATATCATATTGCGGACATTAGGTGTCCATTGAAGACAAAGCAAAGGTTCAGTATGTTTCTCTTATTTGTGTCAGTTAGAATAAAACAAGAAACAAGTGTCCTTTAAAATATTGTCCTTTAAAATATTGAAGTATATCATAAAAAAAGTAAAAAAAATAAAAAAATAAAAATTATTGAAGAGTACGTAAGAGAACACCTAAGAGCACGAAAACAAAAATCTACCGATTTAGATTCTTCTCAACAACTTATTTTATAATTGGAGATACAAATGATTTAATAATCGCAATGTCGTTTTTTGTCATTCATTTCAATTCATATTAATGAAGTTATCATAAAAAATTTTAAAAAAAGTTGCATTATTATTTGTCTGTGAAAACAATGAAGTTGCATTATTGTTTGGACAGCTAGTAAGCAGCAAATGAATGCTTAATCATGACTTATATGATCATATGCATCTCAATCCTCCAACTCAGGAGTCATAGGCTGTTACTAGTTAAAAGAAAGATATCAGAAAGGTGCTTCTGAAATTTGGTTCTATTTTCTCTGTTCTGATAACAGAGAAACCTCCTGGGAGATTGTACCGAAGAAGACTTCATTAAATAAACAGTTTGACAATCAAAGCAGAAATTAAAATATTTAAATAATTTGAAATAAAATTATACTGCTGTTTTGCGAAAGGATTTCAATCTTCACAGCAAGAGAAAGGCAACAGATGAGGTTCTATTATTCGTTGGTAGGTGCAATGGAATGAGCAAATGAAGCCGAACCTATCTATTTGTTGTTTATTCTATTACACAAACACATCTAGTTGTTGTTGCGCTCTATTTTTCCCCAGATGGTAACACAGGGATGCTTTGTTCATTTCTAAAGAAGTTACAAGGATCAACTAAGGTCTTCACTTGAGCAAGTCTCCTGAAGTTATTCTTGAAGTAGCTCAAACCCCAAATGCTTGCTTGTGCATAGCTTGTGTTAGCATCCTTGTCCGTCCCCAAGTCAAGATCCCTGTAGTTCAAATAGGCAGCTCTTGGGGACTTGGAAACATATGCTGCCATGTAGCCATACACCATTCTTGTCCAGCTAATATGTTTCTCAGTTTCTTTGTCATCATCCCAAGTAACATAATACTGGATTTCATATAAGTTTCCTTTTCTATGTGGGAAAGGAATTTCTGATTCGGAAATCTCACTCATTCTTCCGCCAAAAGGTGACAGTATCAACATGGATGTGTCTAGTTGAAGCATTCTCTGATATAAACCTTCCAAGCCAGCTTCTGAAATTGGTTTTGTCACATAGTCTGATTTTGCTTTGAAGAAGCTCCTAGATTGTTGAGTCCGCTGAAGCAGAACTTCTGTTTCATTTATTGGGAAGTTAGCCAAAAATAGAACAGACTCAATCCAACTCATTTCAGTGAATGCGGTCTGGTCTAAATTTAACTCTGGGAAGTTTTCTTTCATCCAAGGAAGAAGTTCCTCGTAAGTCTCAAGAAACAAGAAATTGAATACAACTTGAATAGTTTTTCCACCGTTTGTACCATTTGCAACTTGTAAAACCAAACGCAGGAAATTCCCTTCCGGAATCCTATCTGCTATTGCTTGCCATTTAGAAACAAGTTTGGTTGCACCTTGTTCTATGGTCTTTGATTCCATGTAACCTGTTACAGATGGAGGAACCGGAACCAACCTAAGTTTCCATGATAGAATGACTCCAAAGCTTGAGCCTCCCCCTCCTCTAATAGCCCAAAAGAGTTCTTCTCCCATGGATTTTCTGTCAAGAACTATGCCATTAACGTCGACAATCTTAGCATCAAGGACATTGTCAGCTGCCAGACCATACTTCCTGAACAAGGAACCAAATCCACCTCCACTAATATGTCCCCCCACACCAATGGTTGGACAAATCCCTGCTGGAAAGCCATAGACTTTACTCTTTTGTGCAATTGCGTAATACAACTCCCCAAGAGTAGCACCAGACTCGACCCAAGCGATCTCATTCTCTATGTCAATATCAATGGACCGAAGTTCGAAAAGATCAATCATGATGAAAGGAGTTGTCGATACATAAGATAGGCCCTCGTAGTCATGCCCCCCGCTTCGGGTTCTTATTTGTATGCCCTCTTTCTTGGAACAAATTACAGCTGCTTGAACATGAGAGTGTTTAAAAGGAGTAATGATAGCTTCTGGTTTTGGTGTTGAAGTGTTCAAGAATCTGAGATTCTGTATGGAATATTTCAAGACTGAGGAATAAGCAGAACTGTGTTTGGTGAGAATAATTTTGCTGCTTGAGTTTGAATGTATGTGGGAGGAAAAACATTGAAGAAAGCTTTCAGAAATTGAGTTTGAAGTTGTGCACCAAAGTGAATTGAGAAGGATGAAAAGTAGGACTGGAACTAGTTTTACATGAGAGATCTCCATTTCTCTGTGCATGTGGAATGGTATGAGCTCTGAGCTCACTTATATAAGTAGTTTTTTTTTTTTTTTGGTCAATATATAAGTAGTTTGAGTTGAAAGAAAAATGCAGCCATTGGATAGCCATAAAGAATTTTTCAATAATTGAAAAGATAGGAGCATACGCAAGAGACTGAAAATAAATAAATTGTACAGTATTTTTAGACTTTTCAAAAACGTTGACAAAAGAAACAAGTTTCTTCATAAACACTTGTCTAAATGTTGAAGATGCAAACAATTAAATAATGTTTGCAATGTGAATCATATCATCTATGAAGTTGTCACCAAATAAATAATATTTGTCTATTTTCTGCATCCGCACATAGAAAATAGCACTGATATATTCTTTGATGCTCCTAGATGGCTGAGTCCTCTTCAGCAAAACTTCCAGGGATTCGCTTATTGGCAAGCCAGCAAAGTGCATCACAGACTGGATCCAACTCATTTCAGTGCAACTTCTGCGGTCTAAACTTAATTCCGGGAGCTTGTCTTGCATCAAAAGGAGAAGCTTCTCAACCGGTCCTAGAAACAATGAATCGAATGACACTTTAACAATTTGTACAACTATTAAAGCCTTGCACATTCATGTCTCGTTTCTAGTCAATATACATACACACCTAGAACAAATACTAAAGTTTACACCTAGAACAAATACTATCTTAGCATCAAGGACATTGTCAGTTGCGAGACCATACTTCCTGAACAAGGTACCAAATCCACCTCCTCTAATATGTTCCCCCACACCAACTGTGTGACAAATCCCTACCAATTTAGATTCTTGTCAAAAACTTATTTTAAAATTAGAGATACAAATGATTTAATAATCACAATGGATCATATTATCCACATTATCATAAAATAAACTCTCTTAATTGTAGTTTTTGGTCGTTCATTTCAATTTATGTAAAAGAAGTCCTCATGCAATTATACTTTTAGTTGCATTATTATTTGTTTGTTGAAAAAATGAAGTTGCATTATTGTTTGGAGAGCTAGTAAGCACCAACTTAATGCTTAATTATGACTATATGAAATGTATATAGTCATCTCAATCCTAAACTCAGAGTCAAAGGCTGGTGCATAAAGAAAGATATCCTGTTCTGTTCTGATAACATAGAAATATCTTGGGACATTGTACCAAAGAGGACTTCATTACTAAAAAATAAATAAATAGTTTGACAATCAAAGCAGAAATTCAAATCTTTAAATTATTTCAAGTAAAATCATATACTATAGATTTGCAAATGGATTTCAGTCTTCACAGCAAGAGAAAGGCAACAGACGATTCTATTATTGGTTGGTACAATGGAATGAGCAACCGAAGCCGAACCTATCTATTTGTTGTTTATTCTATTACACAAACCCATCTACTTGTTGTTGACATTCTATTTTTCCCCAGATGGTAACACAGGGATGCTTTGTTCATTCCTAAAGAAGTTACCAGGATCAACTAAGGTCTTCACTTGTGCAAGTCTCCTAAAGTTATTCTTGAAGTAGCTCAAACCCCAAAGGCTTGCTTGTGCATAGCTAGTGTTAGCATCCTTGTTCATCCCCAAGTCCAGATCCCTGTAGTTCAAATAGGCAGCTCTTGGGGACTTGGAAACATATGCTGCCATGTAGCCATACACCCTTCTTGTCCAGCTAATATGTTTCTCAGTTTCTTTGTCATCATCCCAAGTTACATAATACTGGATTTCATATAAGTTCCCTTTTCTATGTGGGAAAGGAGTTTCTGAATCGGAAATCTCACTCATTCTTCCCCCGAAAGGTGACAGTATCAACAGGGATGTGTCTAGTTGAAGCATAATGTGCCATAAACCTTCCAAGCCAGCTTCTGAAATTGGTTTTGTCACATAGTCTGATTTTGCTTTGAAGAATCTCTTAGATTGTTGAGTCCGCTGAAGCAGAACTTCTGTTTTGTTTCTTTGGATGTCAGCCATGGATAGAACAGACTCAATCCAGCTCATTTCAGCGAATTTGGTCTGCTCTACACTTAACTCTGGGAAGTTTTCTTTCATCCAAGGGAGAAGTTTCTCGACAGTCTCAAAAAACAAGAAATTGAATATAACTTGAATAGTTTTTCCACCATTTGTACCAGCTCCATTTGCACCTTGTATAACCAAACGCAAGAAATTCCCTTCAGGAATCCTATCTGCTATAGCTTGCCATCTAGAAATAAGTTTGGTTGCACCCTGTTGTATGGTCTTTGATTCTGTGTAAACTGTTACAGATGGAGGAACAGGAACCAACTCAAGTTTCCATGCCAGGATGACTCCAAAGCTTGAACCTCCCCCTCCTCTAATAGCCCAAAAGAGTTCTTCTCCCATGGATTTTCTGTCAAGAACTCTGCCATTAACGTCGACAATCTTAGCATCACGGACATTGTCAGCAGCCAGACCATATTTCCTGAACAAG
Source organism: Prunus salicina (assembly GCA_020226455.1). Lineage (NCBI taxonomy): Eukaryota > Viridiplantae > Streptophyta > Magnoliopsida > Rosales > Rosaceae > Prunus > Prunus salicina. The sequence continues at coordinate 24,967,717 of CM035345.1, read as the reverse complement.
GTACCAAAGCCACCTCCAACACCAATAGTTGGACAAATCCCTGCTGGAAAGCCATAGACTTTACTTTTCTGTGCAATTGCGTAATACAACTCTCCGAGTGTAACACCGGATTCGACCCAAGCCCTCTCATTCTTTATGTCAATATCGATGGACCGGAGTTTGTAAAGATCAATGATGATGAAAGGAGATTTGGATACATAAGATAGGCCCTCGTAGTCATGCCCCCCACTTCGGGTTCTTATTTGTATGCCTTCTTTCTTGGAGCAAATTACAGCTGCTTGAACATGAGAGTATCGAAAAGGAGTAATGATAGCTTCTGGTTTTGGTGTTGAAGTGTTCAAGAATCTGAGATTCTGTATGGAAGAGTGCAAGACTGAGGAATAAGAAGAACTTTTTCTGGTGAGAATGATTTTTCTTGTTGACTTAGAATGTATGTGGGAGGAAAAGCATTGAAGAAAGCTTTCAGAAATTGAGTTTGAAGTTGTGCACCAAACAGAGTTGAGAAGGATGAAAAGTAGAACTGGAACTAGTTTTATGTGTGAGATCTCCATTTCTCTGAGCATGTGAAATTCTATGAGCTTTGAGCTCACTTATATAGGCACTATGAGTTGATAGAACATTGTAGCTATTGATGACTTTTCAATGGTAGGATCCAAAAAATAAGTTCTATACTAATTAAAGACTTCCCATAAACGTGTACCCAAAAAAAGAAATATGATCCAGCACTGATGCAGTAGTGATGCACTTGCTTCCATGAAGCTGTCATCATTTTGTTTTCTGTGTGTTGAAATGAGAAATACAACTAATATTGCTTTATTTTTGTTAAAAACTAATGCACGCATTTGAAAGGGATCTGCACAATTTTAGAAAGCTTGGTGGAAGAAGAGGCTATGTCGGCTTGGGGTAAAAAATATCCTAGAAGGATAGCTCATGCCCAAGACAAGTCCTATTAGAAATGATTTTGAGTTTATTCTAGTATATAATCTAAGGAGTAGTGGCAGAACTTGTGGCTAAGAAGAATAAGCCAAGTCAGTGGAACTTAGACAAGTCGGCAACAATGCCTATAACTTTGCAAGCAATCTAGCAACAAAGTGGAGCTAAGAGCTCACCAATCTAAGTCATCAAGGTGGCCACATGGAAGCCAATAGCCATATAAAGGCTTGTTTTATCAAGCAGGATATGAAGTAGTTAATAGCTACACAAGTGAAGGGCCAATAGCCTACAATTCCCAATAGCTATGATAGGATTTTTATTACCTGCGCAAACAGGGTTAAAACCACGTAAAATACTTGCAAGAATACAAGGCTATTGTAGTATAGATGCTCATACAAGGTCGTTTTCCACAAGGACTATTTAGCAATTTATGTGAAAACAATTTCTAATTAACTACCAAAATTAAAGTAGAGAAAGATGAATATGAAGTTGGTTGATTCTAAAAACAAATATTAAACAAAAACAAATACGATTAAAGGAAGAAGTTTTGAATATCAATTTATAAAAGCACTAGGGTTCCACCATCACCTAGCAATCCTATGAATTTTTACCAATTACTTATGATTTGCACATGCCACTTTGAAGGTTAGGTTTTCCTAATTTATATTCTACTTGGAACCTCCAACATAGAACGTATATCTAACATGCAACCCGTCCGGACGTTCGGATCAAATTTGAACATGAAAGACTCATTAAGTTTTGTGAAAACCCTTTGAAAAACCATGCAACCCTTAAGAGCGTGATGTTCGCCTTAAGTGAACTTACAATTATTAATCACAAGAAGCTAGCATCAATTTCAGGGAACCTTCCCATCCAAAATTGCATCAAATTACTTTTCTAAAGATCCTAATGGTGATCAGGCATCAAGACAATCAGATAGTTTAAACCAGTGATTAACAATTCAAAGCATGCATGCACTCAATCATAAGCAATTAAATAAAAATCACATATTCATGCTAAGGCTCAAGGCTTCACCCTAGCAAAAGAGATTTAGTTACGCATGCTCATAATTGAAATCCAAGAAAATATCATTAAGAAGAATAAGAATGAAAACACCTGAAAGTCGCGAAAATCCAAAACCCTAGCAATTGCTCCAAAAGCCAAAAAGAAGTAAAAAGGGAGTCCTCTAAATTGCTGTGAAAAGGAGCTTAAATACCTCCTAAAACCTAGCTACCCCAATCCCCACAAGGAAACTAAGTTAAAATAAAATAAGACTAGGAAATAAAGTCCAAATTGGATTAGGAGAATCTGCCCACAATCTGCCCAGCCACGTTTTGGTTTCAAATCTCCTCCAAATCTGGCCCAAGATAGCTCGTTTTAAAGATAAAAATATTCCGAACACTTCTCCAGAAGGCCACGAACCCATCCGAGGTCATCTTGGGCTCCAAAAACGCAATAAAAGCCCAAAACGTCACTATTCCAGCATTGCACATCGCTCCTTCATTTATTCGCCAGGAAATCATCGCTTGGTGGAAAAGTCTGATATTTTGATACGATCAAGATAAGTGACTCACGTACGTCCTCCAACTAGAATTACTCCAAAATTCGTCCATTTGATTATGTTTTGCTCCAGAGGAAATCGAAAGTCCTATATTGAAAATATAATTCAAAGTATCAAAATTCTTTCAAAATATTAACCAAAATATCCTAAGAATGAGGTTAAATATATAATATAAAATATGCCCATCAAGCTACACCACGAGAAGGCCAATAGCCTGTAATCCTATGTACACAAAGCCATGTACTATTCTCCTCTAATAAAATCACGTTATTTCAATTATTGTACTATTATTCTAAACCCCTTCAGACACAACCTAACAGTGCTATCAAAGCATCTAAAATCCAACAATTTCCATTATAGAGTCTACTATATTCTCCATCTGCACATAGAAAATAGCACTGATATATTCTTTTATGCTCCTACAGTGATGGAATATGGTCTAAGCTTTTGGAGAAGTGTTGAATACATTGGTTTAGGCTGCAGACTTATTTATTATTATTTTCTACATTGGGCCAAACCCAACTATTTATTATTTACACTCTATTTCTGCCCAGATGGTAAAACAGGGATGCTTTGTTCATTTCTAAGGAAGTTACCAGGATCGACTAAGGTCTTAACATGAACAAGTCTCCTAAAGTTACTCTTGAAATACTTCAAACCCCAAATGCTTGCTTGTGCATAGCTTGTACTAGCATCATGGTTCCTTTCCAAGTCTAGATCCCTATAGTTCAAATAGGCAGCTCTTGGGGACTTTGAAACATGTGATGCCATGTAGGCATATACACCCTTCTCATCCAGCTAATATGTTTCTCAGTTTCCTTGTCATCATCCCAAGTGACCAAATACTGGATTGCAAATATACTTCCATTTCTACGTGGGAAAGGAGTTTCTGAATCAGATATCTCACTCATTCTTCCACCGTAAGGTGTCAATATCAACTGGGATGTCTCTACTTCAAGTAGTCTTTGCCACACCTTCCAAGCCAGCTTGTGAAATGGGTTGCGTCACATTGTCCGATTTTGCTTTGAAGAAGCTCCTAGATGGCTGAGTCCTCTTCAGCAAAACTTCCAAATATTCGCTTATTGGGAAGCCAGCAAAGTGCATCACAGACTGGATCCAACTCATTTCAGTGCAATTGCTGCGGTCTAAACTTAAGTCAGGGAACTTATCTTGCATCAAAAGGAGAAGCTTCTCAACCGGTCCAAGAAACAACGAATCGAACGACACTTTAATAGTTTTGCCATCAGTTGCACCGGCTTCATTTGCAACTTCCACAACCAAATGTAAGAAAAGGTCTTCATGGAGCTTATCTATTACACCTTCTTCAATGGCCAGAATGACTGCAAAGCTTGAGCCTCCTCCTCTGATAGCCCATAAGAGTTCTTCTCCCGTGGATTTTCTGCTGAAAATTCTGCCATTGACATCAACAATCCTAGCATCAATGACATTGTCAGCTGCTAGACCGTATTTCCTGAATATGGTACCAAATCCACCTCCACTAATATGTCCTCCCACACCCATTGTGGGACAAGACCCTGCTGGAAATCCAAGTCCAGATCCCTATAGTTCAAATAGGCAGCTCTTGGGGACTTTGAAACATATGGTGCCATGGAGGCATACAGCCTTCTCAACCAACCAATATTCTTTTCAGTTTCCTTGTCATCATTCCAAAAGACCAAATACTGGATTTCAAATAAATTTCCTTTTCTATGAGGGAAAGGAGTTTCTGAAGCAGAAATCTCACTCATTCTTCCACCATAAGGTGTCGGTATCAACTCGGATGCCTCCAGTTGAAGCATTCTTTGCCATAAATCTTCCAAGCCAGCTTCTGAAATTGGTTGTCACATAATCTGATTTTTCTTTGAAGAATCTCTTAGATGGTTGAGTCCGCTGAAGCAAGACGTCTACTTCGTTACTTGGGAGGCCTGCAAAGTATAGAACAGACTCAATCCAACTCATTTCCGTGAATTTGGTCTGGTCTAAACATAAGTCTGGGAAATTGTCTTGCATCCAAGGGAGAAGTTTCTCAAATGTCTCAAGAAACAAGAAATCGAATATATGGTTTTTCCATCATTTTTACCAGCTCCATTTGCCACTTGTACAAGTAAACGCAGGAAGTGCTCTTCAGGAATTCTATCTGCAACAACCTGCCATTTAGATACAAATTTGGTTGCACCTTGTTCTATGGTCTTTGATTCCCTGTAAACTGTTACAGATGGAGGAACAGGAACCAACCTAAGTTTCCATGCCAGAAAGACTCCAAAGCTTGAGCCTCCCCCTCCTCTAATAGCCCAAAAGAGGTCTTCTCCCATGGATTTTCCGTCAAGAACTCTCCCATTAATGTCGACAATCTTAGCATCAAGGATGTTATCAGCTGCCAGACCATAATTCCCGAACAACGTATCAAATCCACCTCCGCTAATATAATATGTCCCCCAACACCAATTGTGTGACAAATCCCTCCTGGAAATCCATAGACTTTACTCTTTTTTGCAATTGCGTAATAAAACTCTCCGATAGTAGCACCTGACTCGACCCAAGAACTCTCCTCAATGTCAATATCGATGGATCGAAGCTTGAAAAGATCAATGATGATGAAAGGAGTTTCAGATACATAAGATAGGCCCTCATAGTCATGGGCCCCCGCTTCGGATTCTTATAAGTATGCCCTCTTTCTTGGAGCAGATTATAGCTCCTTGAACATGAGAGCCATGAAGAGGAGTAATGATAGCTTCTGGTTTTGGTGTTGAAGGGTTTAAGAATCTGAGATTCCGTATGGAAGATTCCAAGACGGAGGATTAAGCAGAACTGTTTTTGGTAATGATGATTTTGCTACTTGAGTTGAAATTCTGTATGTGGGAGTGGGAGGTAAAACAGTGAAGAAAGCTTTGTGTAGCTGAATCTGAAGTTGTGGACCAAACTGAGTTGAAAAGGATGAAAAGTAGAGGAAGTAGTTGGAATTTTAAAAGGTTTTAAAAATTTAACCATTTTATTTATTTAATTATTTTGGCTGTTTTATTTTATTTATTGTGGGGTTATAAATATTTAATATTCATGTTTTATTTCTGGTTGGTGAATGCCTTAATTTTTTGGTTGGTGAACTTTTATGGTTGGTGAAGGTTACATGATTTTGGATGCCTATAAGAGGCCACTTCTCCTTTACATTAGATTGAATCACAATACACTATCAGAATATCACATATACATTCTAATTCTCTTTTTTTCTACTTATATATATATATATATCTACTTTATATTGTTATTTTGGGCAATGGTTATGTGACTTGGATACCTATATCTGTCTATGAACGTGCTCATAGCAGATCTTGAGTTTGTGTACAAGGGGTCGTATCTTGGAGTCTTGTAGACCGTCAGTACCTGCACGTAGGGAGGCTACAAAGGCTTTAGGACAGCGTCTTTGACGTGCTTCACCGTACCAAACTCACATTCTTACTTATTATTTATTTTCCTTTTACTTACCTATTATTTTGTTTTCTTCAATTTCATTATACCTTCAAAGCTTTCCAATTTATTTATATGTTATTTATAATATAAATATTTTGTAATTGGCTTTACGGAAAGAGGAAAACTATTATTTTTCATAACAGTCTCATGTGTAAGGTCACCATTTTCATTTCCTCTGTGTGAAATGCATGAGCTCTTAGCTCACTTGAAAGATTATTGCAGACATTAGGTGTGCATATTGAAGACAAGGCAAAGGTTCAGTATGTACTCTCTTACTTCTGTCAGTTATTAATATTATAGAAGAAACAAGTGGCCTTTTTAAATACTGAAACATACGTAAGAGCATGAAAACAAAACTCTACCGATTTAGAGTCTTCTCAAAAACTTATTTTATAATTTGAGATACAAATGATTTAATAATCGCAATGTGGATCATATTATCCACATCATCATAAAATAAACCCTCTTAATTGCCGTTTTTTGTCATTCATTTCAATTCATATTAAAGAAGTTATCATAAATTTTCTTTAAAAAAGTTGCATTATTATTTGTCTGTGAAAACAATGAAGTTGCATTATTGTTTGGACAGCTAGTAAGCAGCAAATGAATGTTTAATTATGACTTATAGATCATATGCATCTCAATCCTCCAACTCAGGAGCCATAGGCTGTTACTAGTTAAAAGTAAGATATCAGAAAGGTGCTTCTGAAATTTGGTTCTGTCTTCTCTGTTCTGATAACAGAGCAGAGAAATCTCCTGGGAGATTGTACAGAAGAAGACTTCATCAAATAAACAGTTTGACAATCAAAGCAGGAATTAAAATTTTAAATCATTTGAAATAACATTATACGAGGTTCTATTAAGAGAAAGGCAACAAACGAGGTTCTATTATTCGTTGGTAGGTACAATGGAATGAGCAACTGAAGCCGAACCTATCTATTTGTTGTTACACAAACACATCTAGTTGTTGTTGGCATTCTATTTTTCCCCAGATCGTAACACAGGGATGCTTTGTTCATTTCTAAAGAAGTTACCAGGATCAACTAAGGTCTTCACTTGAGCAAGTCTCCTGAAGTTATTCTTGAAGTAGCTCAAACCCCAAATGCTTGCTTGTGCATAGCTTGTGTTAGCATCCTTGTTTATCCCCAAGTCAAGATCCCGGGAGTTCAAATAGGCACCTCTTGGGCCCTTGGAAACATATGCTGCCATGTAGCCATACACCATTCTTATCCAGCTAATGTGTTTCTCACTTTCTTTGTCATCATCCCAAGTGACAAAATACTGGATTTCATATAAGTTTCCTTTTCTATGTGGGAAGGGAATTTCTGATTCGGAAATCTCACTCATTCTTCCGCCAAAAGGTGTCAGTATCAACGTGGATGTGTCTAGTTGAAGCATTCTCTGATATAAACCTTCCAAGCCAGCTTCTGAAATTGGTTGTGTCACGTAGTCTGATTTTCCTTTCCAGAAGTTCCTAAATTGTTGAGTCCGCTGAAGCAGAACTTCTGTTTCATTTGTTGGGAAGCCAGCGAAAAATAAAACAGACTCAATCCAACTCATTTCAGAGAATGCGGTCTGGTCTAAATTGAACTCTGGGAAGTTTTCTTTCATCCAAGGAAGAACTTCCTCATAAGTCTCAAGAAACAAGAAATTGAATATAACTTGAATAGTTTTTCCACCGTTTGTACCATTTGTAACTTGTAAAACCCAACGCAGGAAATTCCCTTCAGGAATCCTATCTGCTATTGCTTGCGATTTAGAAACAAGTTTGGCTGCACCTTGTTCTATGGTCTTTGATTCCACGTAAGCTGTTACAGATGGAGGAACCCGAACCAACCTAAGTTTCCATGATAGAATGACTCCAAAGCTTTCGCCTCCCCCTCCTCTAATAGCCCAAAAGAGTTCTTCTCCCATGGATTTTCTGTCAAGAACTCTGCCATTAACATCGACAATCTTAGCATCAAGGACATTGTCAGCTGCCAGACCATACTTCCTGAACAAGGAACCTAATCCACCTCCACTAATATGTCCCCCCACACCAACAGTTGGACAAGTCCCTGCTGGAAAGCCATGGACTTTACTCTTTTGTGCAATTGCGTAATACAACTCCCCGAGAGTAGCACCAGACTCGACCCAAGCAATCTCGTTCTCTATGTCAATATCAATGGACCGAAGTTCGAAAAGATCAATCAGGATGAAAGGAGTTATCGATACATAAGATAGGCCCTCGTAGTCATGCCCCCCGCTTCGGGTTCTTATTTGTATGCCCTCTTTCTTGGAACAAATTACAGCTGCTTGAACATGAGAGTGTTTAAAAGGAGTAATGATAGCTTCTGGTTTTGGTGTTGGAGTGTTCAAGAATCTGAGATTCTGTATGGAAAATTGCAAGACTGAGGAATAAGCAGAACTGTGTTTGGTGAGAATAATTTTGCTGCTTGAGTTTGAAGGTATGTGGGAGGAAAAACATTGAAGAAAGCTTTCAGAAATTGAGTTTGCAGTTGTGCACCAAACTGAATTGAGAAGGATGAAAAGTAGGACTGGAACTAGTTTTACTTGAGAGATCTCCATTTCTCTGTGCATGTGGAATGGTATGAGCTCTGAGCTCACTTATATAAGTAGTTTGAGTTGAAAGAAAAATGCAACCATTGGATAGCCATGGATGCTTTTTCAATAATTGAAAAGATAGGAGCATACGCAAGAGACTGATGAAAAATAAATGAAGTATTTTTAGACTTTCAAACACGTTTACAAAAGAAACAAGTTTCTTCATAAACACTTGACTAAATGTTAGTTTTACTTGAGAGATCTCCATTTCTCTGTGCATGTGGAATGGTATGAGCTCTGAGCTCACTTATGTAAGTAGTTTGAGTTGAAAGAAAAATGCAGCCACTGGATAGCCATGGATGATTTTTCAAACACTTTTACAAAAGAAACAAGTTTCTTCATAAACACTTGACAAAAATGTTGAAGATGCAAACAATCAAATAATGTTTGCAATGTGAATCATATCATCTATGTAGTTGTCACCAATTTTTCTGTGCGTTGAAATGAGAAATACAACACAAAGAAAATAGCACTGATATATTCTTTGATGCTCCTACAGTGATGGAATATGGTCTAAGCTTCTGGAGAAGTGTTGAATACATTGGTAGAGGATGAAGACTATTCAAACACGTTTACAATAGAAACAAGTTTCTTCATAAACACGTGACTAAATGTCACCAAACACTTGACTAAATTGGGCCAAACCCAACTATTTTATTATTTACACTCTTCCTGCTCAGATGGTAAAACTCCGCTTTGTTCATTTCTAAAGAAGTTACCAGAATCAACTAAGGTCTTAATCTGAACAAGTCTCCTAAACTGACCAACAAGGAAACTGAGAAAAATATTAGATGGATGACAAGGAAACTGAGAAACATATTGCTTTGAAGAAGCTCCTAGATGGCCGAGTCCTCTTCAGCAAAACTTCCAGGGATTCGCTTATTGGGAAGCCAGCAAAGTGCATCACAGACTTTATCCAACTCATTTCAGTGCAATTGCTGCGGTCTAAACTTAATTCCAGGAGCTTGTCTTGCATCAAAAGGAGAAGCTTCTCAACCGGTCCTAGAAACAATCAATCGAATGACACTAACAATTTGTACAACTATTAAAGCCTTGCACATTCATGTCTCGTTTCTAGTCAATATACATACACACCTAGAACAAATACTAAAGTTTACACCTAGAACAAATACTATCTTAGCATCAAGGACATTGTCAGTTGCGAGACCATACTTCCTGAACAAGGTACTGTGGGAACCGAATTAAATCTGAACCCTAGGTCAAATCATTCTTTCCATTTGGGGATTATTTGACCTAATTAAGAATTATTCAATCTAATTGCGAGTCACTCAATTTAATTGGGGATTACCCAATTAAATTGAATGTTACCTAATTAAGTCGAGAATTGACTTGATTCCTACCACAACTCCCAATTAATTGGGAGTTACCAGAATTAATTGGGAGGTTATTTGATTCGGATTGGGTGTATTTGACTTAATTAGGGATTTGATTTCAAATCCCTAAATACACCAACCTCACCAACCTCACCAACCCCACCAACCTCACCAACCTCGTCGAAGCCCCTTATAAATACTTGGCTATGCACAAGGATGGAGGTACGTCAGAATTACTACTAAAACTTTGTAGAGATTTTCCCCTCACAAACCCTAGCCACCTCTTCTCTCTCTCTCTCTCTCTCTCTCTCTCTCTCTCTCTCTCTCTCTCTCTCTCTCTCTCTCTCTCTTTTACATAAGGCTCCGGCCGCCCAGTTTACACCATAAACATATCTCCGTACCTTATTAGCTATTGTTTTCTTTACGATTCAATTGAACTAATTTAGGTATCGAAGGGCCTTTGGCTAACACCCCCTGGGTGTGGTCCTCTTATTTGTTCTATTTTGCAGGGAGAAAGAGGCGGCGAAGAAGAAAGGGGAATCTTTCCAATCGAATATTCTTGTGGGGAAATTTGCTCCCACAAATTGGTGCTTTGATTGAGAGTACAATTTATACTCAATGCGTGCTCAAGGAATCCATTCCTCCTATTTTCCAATCCATCGAAGCCTTCCAAACAACCATGGTTGGAAGCAAGAAGACGAGAGGCAAAACCGTCGCGATGGCTAAATCCACGACAGCCCAAAGCCACTCCACCCATGATCCCGCGATCGATATGGTGACACCATCGCCTCTCACCACTATGCCACCTACCGGACTCGCAGCTGAGACCACCGTACCGACCATCGCCGCCGAACATGGGGTAACCTCCCATCAAGGTGGGCTCGTTAACACCGCCGACTTAGACCCGATCTTGGAGCAACTCCAAGTATTCCCTCCATTGCCTTCCCGCTCGACACACACTCCCGCATACACCTCCCATCAAACCCTAGCCCGTGTGCAATTGGGTTTCATGCACTTCTCTCCTCCTGATTCACGAAGTCAAGTAGACCTTAATCTGAAAGTTGACTAGCTAGCTCAGAGAATGGACGACCAAAGCACTCTAATGAGGCAACTCCTCAACCAAATAAGCTTGGCTCAAAACCTTGGCCATGGACAACAGGGCAAAGAGAGAAGGATGGACAAATGCACTAGTAGGCAACTCGACGGGTAGCAAGCAGGTCGAGCAGGAGTGAGTAGACAAGGCGAGGGACAACAACGTGATCAGCCTACCAACATGTTGCAATCATCAGCGAGACACACTCAGAGCAGATTGAGTTTCAGGAACAATGTGCGCGAAAATCTGGGCCCACGACTTGACATCCACGCCCGCCTGGGCCCGCATGGAAATGTACATCAAAGGCTAGGCCCCCAGGGAGGTTGATCGGTGCATAATTAAATATCTTTTTGTACCCTTCTAACTTATGATTTGGTTATGTTTTTGAGTTAAACTTGTGCTTTTAATAAGTTTTGTGTTTGTTTCAGTGTAATAAGCTTGAGACTCATTAAATGTATTTTGGAGACAAATTAGCTCAAAACAGTGTCTGCAGATCATTCAATTTCACGGATTAACCTGTACTTGCTTAAGAAGAACCAGATAATGAGCCATACATCATTGGAAAGATACGGAAGTCTAGTTTCCGTAGCATTTTACGGTTCATGATTCTGAGTCTTCTAGAGGAAGTTATACATAATTTAGTAGCTCAAAGTCAAAATTCGGCAGCATCTGCGTTACTGGGCCACAAATGACATTTAAAGGTCTTTCCGATTTTTCCTTGAGTTGGGCTGTATATGCCTGGAAAGATAAGACAAAGGGCTTGATGATCCATATTTTTCCAGATTTTTTCGGAGCAAATACCAAGCCCAAAACCTGCCCACAATCTAACTGCAATGTCATGCATGATGTATTGTTGATTGTGGGAAGGTTAGGTGAAGCATATTCAATTCTTATAATTGAAGTGGGAGCTGCAACACTAAGTTTAAATAAAGAAAAATTGTTTTCAAATGTAATGGTGGTTAGGTGAAGTTGGTGAAGTGAGTGTGGTAGGTAGAATCAATACTTAATTCAAATTTTCAACTTCCCTTAGGCCTATAAATAGGGAGGTTTCCCAAGCTTGTAAACACACCCCAAGGGGGAGAGCTCTCAAACATTTCTCTAGAGCTCCCCTCCCTTCTCTCCCTCAAATTCTCTTAGTTTTCCTTTCTAGTTCTCAATTGTTGTAATAAAATCCTTTTGCTAAATGTTTCTGAGTTATTCTTAACTTTCCATTGTAATGTAAATTCTTTTCTTTAGCAATTCAAGTTTGAGTAGTTTCCAAGTTTCAATTATGGTTTTTGTTCTTATTCATTATGCTTATAAGTTAATATGCTAGTTTGAATGATTGATCACCATTAAGGCTTGCATGTTAGCTATCTTGGTTTGAATTAAGAGTAGACACCATGCTTTAATTCGAATTGAACTATGAATAGGAAGAATACGTATGGACATTCGACAACAGGGATTAGATACATGCTTGGTTGTTTAAAATGTTCTTATATGCTTAATGGGTTCCTAATGCTTAATTTGGGTTAGACAACAGATGATCAAATTAGGGAATTAGGAACACAAGGTTAGGACCAGACACCATGGCTTAATCATACTTTAGCTAGAATCAATCCATTAATCTAAATTGAACTTGGGAACTTATTCGCTTGAGTTAATTTCTTTTCTTTCTCTCTTGTTTGATTTATTTTCTTTCTTTTTTTCATTTCTGTTTTGTACAGGGAATTGAATTAAATCAATCTATCATCAATCCTCGTGGAATCGACCTCGCACTTACATATGCTAAACTACCAACGGCTCGTGCACTTGCGAGTATCACAAGTTGAGGATGCAGCTGAATCTATTTTGGTGCAGCTGAATCGACGCAACAAGTTTTTGGCGCCGTTGCCGGGGATTGGCAACATAGTTTGGTTCTATTTCTTTTCCCTACTTGTTTTATTTTTTTTTATTTTTTTATTTTCTCCTTTTCATGTCTTCCTAGGCACTTTCATGTTTTAAAATTAATGATGTTAATTGACAAGTTGTGTTTGTAGTCCAACGGAACAGGACAATTGCCTAACAAACAAGAGAACTGGGTTTAAGTCCCGGCTTACACAACACCAAAAAAAAAAAAATACTTTGAAGCATGGAATTAGATGTGTGTTGTTTTTTTTTTTCCTTTCATTTTAGTTTTTATGTCCTAATCCTTTTAATTCTTTTTCAAGTTTTTGTTTGTGTTTGTTTTAGCAATTTAAATAGCTAAATAAAAAAGAAGAGAAAATGCAACTCCAATCATGATGAGAAGTGTGGAGTAGTAGGAGAAGTCACGACCTCCAAATACATCTATGCTCGACCTAATTACTTCAAGGGGGAGCATTCTAATCTTTTCTCTTAATTTGTTTTCTTATTATTTTAAGTTTATGTTTCTTTTTATACAAATTTTTTTTTTAAAAAATAAAAAGATTTTTCATATGAGTTGACTTATGGTAACTCCAATGAGCATATCTGTTAATACAGTGTCTAGGAGTTCTATAGGTGACACCTTCGGTGTCTAAGAAGTTTGGGTTTTCAGCGGGACCATTATGACCTCTCCAAACTTCCCGGATCCTCTGGCTGTGTTTTCTGAGGTTCTTAATTGGTAATCCATGAGTCACTTGTATATTCGTGCGTTTTATTAAAAAAAAAATATATATATATATAATAATAATTTAAAAAATTAAAAAATTAAAAAAATATAAAAATATATATAAAAAAAAACCTTCTCTTTCTTTTTCTTATTATTTGAAATTTATTTATTTTTTATTTTTTAGTTTTTTTATATTAGTGTTTTTTTAATTATATTTAAATACAAATTTTTGTAAATGTTTATTAGTGGCTGGATTTTAAGTTATTGTGGACTGCCAAACACTGAAACACTACCCACATTAACCCTAAAATTAACTCTCCATCTTTCATTTGATCTAGCCGCCGCTAACCCCTGAACATCTCAACTATCTCTTCCCCTGAAACCAAACCTTCTCTTCCCAAGCCTTCTCCAAATTGTTGCTTATTGTAGGGCTCGTCAATGGAAAAACTCAAGGATGCCGTCGGTGGACACCTCAAGGAGGAGGAGTCCGAATTGAGCATGGTGAAGGTGCCTAACCCAATGATTTTGTTGAACTCACTGCCAGCTATCCCACCAGAAAATCCTTTGGGAAAGGATACCATTGTGCAACGGGTGTTTGAGGTGATTGAGGTGCTCGTGGTTGTGTTTGCCATGGATCCCTCAGAAGTTACCATAGATGCCTTTCTGTTTCATAGAGGTAGGGTGATAGAGGAAATTGAAGACATGATTCCAAATTGGGATCTGGATTGTGGATTAGAAGAGATGCAACTTGCGGCGCTGGCACATTGTCTAGATACTTGGAGGGTATATCTGCTAGATAGCAGGTTTGTGGCAAGAACTGTTGTGTTGAGCAGTCATATGTATTGTATAGGTAACGTCCGAGTTGAGTTTGATATTTACTTAAGTGTGCTTAACGAGTTTGACTTCCAGTTAGGGTATATGACCACAAGGCTCCGAGACTTCGTGGAGCAGATGGATGAGTTGATGATAGATGGAGCCCTATATGATTCGTCTGTTTCAGACCCTTCGGAAAGTGAGTCAGAAGAAGAGCCATGGGTGAGCTCAGCCATCGATAGCATTTTGAGAAATGCTATGTTTGAAGGATGAACCATGCTGTGCCAGGTTACCCTTAACCCCTGTTTTCTGTTTTTTTATATGTTTTCACATTGTGGACAATGTCCAATTCAGGTCTGGGGGTATTAATGGAGGTTTTCAATTTTTTTTTTATTTTTTTTTTCATTTGTGTTTTCAATTTTCAATTTTTGTTATTTGATTTGTGTTTTCAATTTTTGTTCATCTGATTTGTGTTTTCCATTTTTGTTCACTTGTATTTCAATTTTTAGAATGTCATACAACCAATGCTATGGAGCTGCCATTGAGATTTTCATATCAAACATTTTACACTTCACAAAGCTTTTGCTCTTAGAATTCTGGTGGCTAAAGTACCATGCTCAGATTCTTGAAGGAGAATAGTGGAGACTACCCTAGTGAGCTATTTCGAGCCTAATTGCCTTCTTGAGAGGGTTTAAAGTGTTTCTATTCCTCATCTCTACTTATTTTCTTCAATTCACTCTAAATGATCTCATTGTTCCATTTTGATTGAATACTAAGGATGATTCTCTTTGCAGATATCAGGTGCATGCTTTCACTCATGAATGAACTCATTGAAGTGATGCTAGGCTATGTGTGTATAACCATTCTTTGTGCTTTCTTTTCACCCTACCCATTTGTGTGTTCCATCAGCTCTGTTGCAGCCAAACACTTCAAGCCATTTTCTTCTATCACCCTTATAATTCCCCTAACTTTGTATCTCAATCTGAGATATTTAAACCTATTATAACCATACCCTATAGCTTAGAAATATACCAAGGTATGCCAAGATAAAGTTTGAGCAAGGAAGGTGCTGCCCCATGCCTAAATGTAAATTGTTGTGAATCTGTGCAATAAAGTTAAAGAAGAAGTAGATCAAGTCAAAAAAAAAAAAAAAAAAAAAAAAAAAAAAAAAAAGAGAAAGTGTTTCGATTTGATCTAACTGTGAAATATAAGGTCTATACCAGATGATGCTATGAAGTTGCAGCCATACCATTCTAAATCAATGATACCTTGCAGATCAACGAAGAATGCAACCTTGGTATGTTCTTAAGTTAATTGTGTTCCTTCCAATTCTTCCACTTTCCTTAACCTTAGCCTTTCTTTACAACTTTGTGAAAGACCTAGCTGATCTTTGAGGATGTATTCATGGGTGCTGGTATGTATGAATGTATCTGTATTCTTAGTATTTGATTCCCTTCTTGAGATCTAACCAAATATTGTGCTTCTATTTTATATACTCATTATACTTGTTTGAGAGAATAAAGTCATAGGTTATGAGTGATTGAGTGCTATATGTGAGAATTAGAGTTGAAGCATGTTCTTTCTTCAAGATTTGAGTATGTTTACTTTGAAGCCGTGTACCTTTGAGCTATAGCTTCCACTTTACACAGTTATTGATCATCTATCTTGGCAACTCTATGGTGTTGGAGGTATGACTAAAGTTTTCTTTCATCTTCATTAGTTGTTTTCAAAGTTAGTTTTCTAACCTTTTGTTTTGTAGAGTCAGTAAAGCGTTTGTGGGTATCGTTTCTGTTAAATCCTCATGAGACATAACTCCTCCTACTAGGGATGCCTAGAGGTTTAAAGGCTTGTTGCATGCGCTCAATGCAATCGAGTTACCTACGAAAGTGGTCTAATAAACTTCTCGTTTTGTTTTTATCTTTATTTTCCTTTTGTTTTACTCGAGGACTAGTAAAATCTAGGTTTGGGGGTATTTGATCGGTGCATAATTACATATCTTTTTGTACCCTTCTAACTTATGATTTGGTTATGTTTTTGAGTTAAACTTGTGCTTTTAATAAGTTTTGTGTTTGTTTCAGTGTAATAAGCTTGAGACTCATTAAATGTATTTTGGAGACAAATTAGCTCAAAACAGTGTCTGCAGATCATTCAATTTCACGGATTAACCTGTACTTGCTTAAGAAGAACCAGATAATGAGCCATACATCATTGGAAAGATACGGAAGTCTAGTTTCCGTAGCATTTTACGGTTCATGATTCTGAGTCTTCTAGAGGAAGTTATACATAATTTAATAGCTCAAGGTCAAAATTCGGCAGCATCTGCGTTACTGGGCCACAAATGACATTTGAAGGTCTTTCCGATTTTTCCTTGAGTTGGGCTGCATATACTTGGAAAGATAAGACAAAGGGCTTGAAGATCCATATTTTTCCAGATTTTTTCGGAGCAAATACCAAGCCCAAAACCTGCCCACAATCTAACTGCAATGTCATGCATGATGTATTGTTGATTGTGGGAAGGTTAGGTGAAGCATATTCAATTCTTATAATTGAAGTGGGAGCTGCAACATTAAGTTTAAAGAAAGAAAAATTGTTTTCAAATGTAATGGTGTGTTAGGTGAAGTTGGTGAAGTGAGTGTGGTAGGTAGAATCAATACTTAATTCAAATTTTCAACTTCCCTTAGGCCTATAAATAGTGAGGTTTCCCAAGCTTGTAAACACACCCCAAGGGGGGGAGCTCTCAAACATTTCTCTAGAGCTCCCCTCTCTTCTCTCCCTCAAATTCTCTTAGTTTTCCTTTCTAATTCTCAATTGTTGTAATAAAATCATTTTGCTAAATGTTTCTGAGTTATTCTTAACTTTCCATTGTAATGTAAATTCTTTTCTTTAACAATTCAAGTTTGAGTAGTTTCCAAGTTTCAATTATGGTTTTTGTTCTTATTCATTATGCTTATAAGTTAATATGCTAGTTTGAATGATTGATCACCATTAAGGCTTCCATGTTAGCTATCTTGGTTTGAATTAAGAGTAGACATCATGCTTTAATTCGAATTGAACTATGAATAGGAAGAGTATGTATGGACATTCGACAACAGGGATTAGATACATGCTTGGTTGTTTAAAATGTTTTTCTATGCTTAATGGGTTCCTAATGCTTAATTTAGGTTAGACAACAGATGATCAAATTAGGGAATTAGGAACACAAGGTTAGGACCAGACACCATGGCTTAATCATACTTTAGCTATAATCAATCCATTAATCTAAATTGAACTTGGGAACTTATTCGCTTGAGTTAATTTCTTTTCTTTCTTTCTTGTTTGATTTATTTTGTTTCTTTTTTTCATTTCTGTTTTGTACAGGGAATTGAATTAAATCAATCTATCATCAATCCCTCGTGGGATCGACCTCGCACTTACATATGCTAAACTACCAACGGCTCGTGCACTTGCGAGTATCACAAGTTGAGGATGCAGCTGAATCTATTTTGGTGCAGCTGAATCGACGCAACAGAGGTCAACTGGATAACCTTCACAATGAGGACCATGAGGAAATGCGCTACACTGCTTACTCTCGAAGAGTCGATTCTCGTCGACAAGCTACAAAAAATCCTTCACAAGAGCAGCCTACCAACACGCCGCCTAGGCAGCGCAGGCGAGAAGGTCGACCCTATCAAATCAACAAGGAAGTCAATTAGCATCGCCCAAATCGCAAAGGTCTCCAATGTGATCGACCAGCAATGTGCGCGGAAGATGTTGAGAAGCTTGAGAATGACCGACTTTGAGACTTGAAGACCGGCGGGAACTTCGAAGACGCACTACGTAAGGAGATGGACCAGGTGAACTCTCGCATTTCACCCCCGAAATTGAGCAGGCTGCTCCCCCGAAGAGATTCTCAACGCCTTCATTTACACACTTCTAAGGGGACTCCGATCCCGAAAGCCACCTAAAACACTTCAAAAGTGTCATGATCCTCCACAAGGCCGACGACGCGCTGATGTGCAAGGTGTTTGCAATGACCTTGCGAGGAGCAGCCCAAGATTGGTTCCACACTCTACCATCCCGGTTGATCAGCAACTTCAAGGAGTTGGCTTACATCTTCACCAAAGATACACCTCTTACTGGACAATCAAGAAGAACCTTGACCATTTGTACAACCTGTGCAAGAAGTCCGACGAATCCCTTCGAGATTACATCAAGAGATTTAAGGCAGAAAAGGCCAACATTGTAGAATGTGACGACCGAATCGCATCATCTGCTTTCAAGAAAGGCCTTGCAGCTGAGCACGACCTGTACCGCGAGTTGACTATCACTCCCAGCCAGACTCTGGCAGAGGTCTACGCGACCGCGGAATGCTACGCGCTTTGGGATGATGATCAAATCGCCGCAAAGAAGTCTACTAAGCATAAAGATCAGTGTTTGTGCCTAATAAAACACGGCCGAGAGAAGGGGCCTCTTCTCGGCCTTGACACCTGTTCATAGAGTGGAACGGCCGCTTTTTATCAAAGTGCCTTGCGCTCCTTAAGGAAACACAAGGCAAATACAAAGGCAAGGTCTTCTCAGCCTCTCGACCATAGCCTTATAGGCCAAGGCCGAGGGCCATGCAATGCACGGCCGAAGACATTATGGTCAAAAAGCCATATGGCTTCTGGGCCTCACGCCCCATTTAATGAAGTAGTGCCTCTGACCACCACAGCAAAACCACTGAGGCAAGAAACATTTAATGCACGAGGGCAGAAGAGAAGTGACTGCAGTCAGGATTTGGTAAATCAGAGTGGTTAGGCACAAACATTCTCACAAAATGTTCTTACAAATTGTGGTCGCTTCACCAACGACTAGACCAGCGCATTTAATGCGTTCCCACGGCCAGAGGTGCAGAAAAATTGATCAGGGCGGTGGCCGAGATTTGCTGAGATTTATGGGGGTCACACCACCATGCTTCACGATCCCAAATGACGATTGGACTACCTGCTTACCCTAATCAGACTCTATCAGGGAGATATTTTTAGAAGATCTTTTCAGTCTCAAGTGGCTCTCCAGGACTCTTCCTATAAATACCAAGCTCAAGACCACGCACAAAGGGTCCAACACCAAAACCAAAAGCCTCCCACGGAGCAACTTATTTTTCTGTAACGCACTTTCAATACCTTTACATGCTTTCCTAGGAGTAGTGGTAGATTCTAAGAAAAATCCATTCATCAATATATCATACGACCCTTGATTTTTCAAGGCGCCGGAGCACCATCCTTGTTATCGCCTCACTCACCCCATATATCATACGACCGTCGCTCTTCGAGCAACGCGCCGGAGCACCGCCCAAAATCCACCACCTACACCACCATTAAACGGCCTTGTAGCTCAGGCCGTGAACCTGACGGCCGAGATAAGTTCCTCTCTCGGCCACAATCGTTTGGTTAGAAGTCCAAGTTCACACAGGCGCATCATTTAGACATCTCCTACCCAAAACCTATCAAACCATCGACGCACGGTAGACCGTGCTGGCACACCCGCGCACAAAACGTACAGTATCCAAAAGAAGGACGTCCCGTGTTCGTGCACATCCCTTCGGCCCAGAGCACCAGGCCGTGAGATTTACGAAGCCAACAATCAGCCGACTAAGATAACATGCCAAAGAAGGGACGAATTTAGCAACAGGAAGAAGGAGAAGTACAGGTCGCACCCACAAAGGGATGATACGGCAGGAGAGAACTGCACCATGTTCACCATCCCCATACATCAAATCTTAGCCCAAGTGAAGGACAAACCTTGGGTAAGAAGACCACCACCCTTGAAAGGAGATTCGGACAAGAGGCATACTAGCAAATATTGTGTCTTCCATGGGATGCACGGACACACTATGAACAACTGCTTCGTTTAGAAAGCGCACCTTGAAGAACTCATGAGAGAAGGTCACTTCACGAAATTCATTGCGAAGTAGGTCATGCAGCGAATTGAAGATCGTGACACTGCCAAGGAGCCGCCCCAGAAGGTCATAAAGATTAACACAATCCTAGCCGACTCCAAGGTGTCTGGGCTGACCAGCAAAGAAAAGAATAGGAAGATCAAACAGGCCACTATGATCTCCTAAATCTTGACTGACCTTCCACCAGTAGAAGACGATCCTGTGATTGGCTTCCAAAAGAAAGATCTGGTCGCCCTCGACATGCCACATAACGATGCTCTTGTCATCAGCTTTCAAATTGCCCAGGTCGTGGTCAACCGAATCCATGCAAACGAAGGTAGCGTAGCCAATATCCTGCAACTGGCAGTCATCCAGTAGATGGGCTTGGAGACAAAGATCAACAAAACAGCTAGATCGCTGACCGGCTTTGATGGTGCAACAATGGTTACCGTGGGCACGATAAACCTCGACGTCTTCTCCCCACTTGTAATCCTCTACAACGGCACTCTGGACAGACCATGGATCAGTAAGATCAACGCCATCACCTCTGCCACACATCAGAAAATCTGGTACCTAATCTCTTGGGGTGATGTCGGCCAAATCGACAGTGACCAGGCAATGGCGAGGAAATGCTCTACTCAAGGACTGAAGAAAAGCAAACAAACGCAGTTTTTTCTTGTGAGTCAGGCAGATCTGAAAGAGGTTGAACAACCGAATCTTGCTCCCTTATAGCAATCAAAACGTCAGGACCAAGCCGAGGAAATTTTTCCAGAGGTCTCTCCTGAAGAAGGATGGAAACCCAAAGAGGACGTCGAGTTAATACCCTTGGATCCTGACCAGCCAGACAGAAAAGCGCTGACCACCTTCCTCCATAACAATAAAGACATATTCGCATGGTCATCATCAGACATGCCTGGCATCGACCCGAACATCATTTGCCATCAACTCCACATGAACCCTGCCAACAACCAGTGGCACAGAAAAGACGCAACTTCGCTTTCGAGGGGATCGCTATCATCGAAACCGAGATTGACAAACTCCTAGTTGCTGGCTTCATCGAAGAGGTTTCCTACTCGGTCATACTCGGAGTGGCTTGCCAACATTGTTCTGGTGGCAAAACAAGAAAAGGGCAAATGGAGAGTCTGCGTCGATTACACAGACCTTAACAAAGCATGCCCTAAAGACAACTTCCCATTGCTAAGAATCGACCAACTTGTGGATTCCACTTCTGGCAATCAGCTGCTCAGCTTCATGGATGCCTACTCCGACTATAACCAAATCTTGGTGCATGAGGATGACAAGGCAAAAACTTCTTTCATCATCGAGAGAGGGACCTACTGCTACAAGGTCAAATCGCCACGTGGCTTCATCGAAGAGGTCTACATGGACGACATGCTAGTCAAAGCCCCAAAACGTGCAAATCACATCAAAAATCTCGCCGAGGCAGTCAGCCGGCTTCGCCAGTATCACATGAAGTTGAACATGAGTAAATGCACATTTGGTGTATCCTCTGGCCGATTCTTGGGATACCTAGTCACACAACGAGGTATCGAGGCACACTCACGTCAAATCAAAGTCATTCTCGAGATGAAGTCACCTTCCACAGTGAAGGAAATCTAAAGTCTAACGGGTAGTGTAGCGGCCCTCAACCGATTCCTCTCGAGATCTACCGACAAGTGCAAACCATTCTTCAAAGCTTTGAAGAAGGACAAAGAGACAAATGGGATGTTGAGTGCGAAATAGCTTTTCAGAATCTGAAGACTTACCTCACTTCACCTTCCCTGCTCTCAAAGCCAGTTCCTGGTGAAGACTTGTTTGTGTGCCTAGCAGTGTCCAACTCAGCCATTAGCTCAGCTCGCATCCGAGAAGAACTGGGGGTCCAACATCCGGTATTCTACAAGTCAAAAGCTCTCCTCGATGCAGAGACTCACTACCCGAAATTAGAGAAGCTCATCGAGTCATCATCATGACCGACTTTCTTTTGAGATCAATCCTCTACAACCCTGACGCTTCTCAGCCACTCATGAAGTGGGCTATAGAGCTAAGACAATATGACCTTCTATACTGACCAAAAACCGCAATAAAAGCCCAAGCTTTAGCGGACTTCGTCTCAGAACTCACCCCATCAGCCAAAGAAGAGAAGCTGGTCAACAAAAAAAAGGAAAGTTCAAAAGCAGACGGGACTTCTGTTGAACCTAGCCAACTTAGAGACATGTGGCAGTTGCGCGTAGACGGAGCATTGAACCAAAAGGGAGCTGGAGCAGGGGTCGTCATCACCACCCTGGATGGAACCCTGTTGGAGCAAGCTATCACGCTTGGCTTCATGGCCTCAAACTAAGAGGCAGAATACGAGGCATTGCTCGTCGGCCTGTGCTTGGCAAAGGAACTCGCAATCAAAAAGCTAGCCATCTACTCAAATTCACAGTTGATCATGAATCAAGCGTCAGGCGAATACATGGCAAAGCACCCAAGGATGATCTTGTACCTTGACAAAGCCATCTCCCTGCAAAATAGAAGAAATAAGAGGACCACACCCAGGGGGTGTTGGCCAAAGGCCCTCCGATACCTAACTTAGTTCAATTGAATCGTAAAGAAAACAATAGCTAATAAGGTACGGAGATATGTTTATGGTGTAAACTGGGCGGCCGGAGCCTTGTGTAAAAGAGAGAGAGAGAGAGAGAGAGAGAGAGAGAGAGAGAAGAGGTGGCTAGGGTCTGTGAGGGGAAGATCTCTACAAAGGTTTAGTAGTAATTCTGACGTACCTCCATCCTTGTGCGTAGCCAAGTATTTATAGGGGGCTTCGACGAGGTTGGTGAGGTTGGTGGGGTTGGTGAGATTGGTGAGGTTGGTGTATTTAGGGATTTGAAATCAAATCCCTAATTAAGTCAAATACACCCAATCTGAATCAAATAACCTCCCAATTAATTCTGGTAACTCCCAATTAATTGGGAGTTGTGGTAGGAATCAAGTCAATTCTCGACTTAATTAGGTAACATTCAATTTAATTGGGTAATCCCCAATTAAATTGAGTGACTCGCAATTAGATTGAATAATTCTTAATTAGGTCAAATAATCCCAAACGGAAAGAATGATTTGACCTAAGGTTCAAATTTAATTTGGTTCCCACAGTACCTTGTTCAGGAAGTATGGTCTCGCAACTGACAATGTCCTTGATGCTAAGATAGTATTTGTTCTAGGTGTAAACTTTAGTATTTGTTCTAGGTGTGTATGTATATTGACTAGAAACGAGACATGAATGTGCAAGGCTTTAATAGTTGTACAAATTGTTAGTGTCATTCGATTGATTGTTTCTAGGACCGGTTGAGAAGCTTCTCCTTTTGATGCAAGACAAGCTCCTGGAATTAAGTTTAGACCGCAGCAATTGCACTGAAATGAGTTGGATCCAGTCTGTGGTGCACTTTGCTGGCTTCCCAATAAGCGAATCCCTGGAAGTTTTGCTGAAGAGGACTCGGCCATCTAGGAGCTTCTTCAAAGCAATATGTTTCTCAGTTTCCTTGTCATCCATCTAATATTTTTCTCAGTTTCCTTGTTGGTCAGTTTAGGAGACTTGTTCATATTAAGACCTTAGTTGATTCTGGTAACTTCTTTAGAAATGAACAAAGCGGAGTTTTACCATCTGAGCAGGAAGAGTGTAAATAATAAAATAGTTGGGTTTGATGACTTTTCAATGGTAGGATCCAAAAAATAAGTTCTATACTAATTAAAGACTTCCCATAAACGTGTACCCAAAAAAAGAAATATGATCCAGTAGTGATGTAGTAGTGATGCACTTGCTTCCATGAAGCTGTCATAATTTTGGTTTCTGTGTGTTGAAATGAGAAATACAACTAATATTGCTTTATTTTTGTTAAAAAGTAATGCACGCATTTGAAAGGGATCTGCACAATTTTAGAAAGCTTGGTGGAAGAAGAGGCTATGTCGGCTTAAGGTAAAAAATATCCTAGAAGGATAGCTCATGCCCTAGACAAGTCCTATTAGAAACGATTTTGAGTTTATTCTAGTATATAATCTAAGGAGTAGTGGCAGAACTTGTGGCTAAGAAGAATAAGCCAAGTTAGTGGAACTTAGACAAGTCGGCAACAATGCCTATAACTTTGCAAGCAATCTAGCAAAGTGGAGCTAAGAGCTCACCAATCTAAGTCATCAAGGTGGCCACATGGAAGCCAATAGCCATATAAAGGCCAAAAGCCTTGTTTTATCAAGCAGGATATGAAGTAGTTAATAGCTACATCAGTGAAGGGTCAATAGCCTACAATTCCCAATAGCTACCCCACAAGAAGGCCAATAGCTTGTAATCCTATGTACGCAAAGCCATGTACTATTCTCCTCAAATCTAATAAAATCACGTTATTTCAATTATTGTACTATTATTCTAAACCCCTTCAGACACAACCTAATAGTGGTATCAGAGCATCTAAAATCCAACAATTTCCATTATAGAGTCTACTATATTCTGCATCTGGAATATGGTCTAAGCTTTTGGAGAAGTGTTGAATACATTCGACAACAGGGATTAGATACATGCTTGGTTGTTTAAAATGTTCTTCTATGCTTAATGGGTTCCTAATGCTTAATTTAGGTTAGACAACAAATGATCAAGTTAGGGAATTAGGAACACAAGGTTAGGACCAGACACCATAGCTTAATCATACTTTAGCTAGAATCAATCCGTTAATCTAAATTGAACTTGGGAACTTATTCGCTTGAGTTAATTTCTTTTCTTTCTTTCTTGTTTGATTTATTTTCTTTATTTTTTTCATTTCTGTTTCGTACAGGGAATTGAATTAAATCAATCTATCATCAATCCTCGTGGGATCGACCTCGCACTTACATATGCTAAACTACCAACGGCTCGTGCACTTGCGAGTATCACAAGTTGAGGATGCAGCTGAATCTATTTTGGTGCAGCTGAATCGACGCAACAGCCAGCAAAGTGCATCACAGACTGGATCCAACTCATTTCAGTGCAATTGCTGCGGTCTAAACTTAAGTCAGGGAACTTATCTTGCGTCAAAAGGAGAAGCTTCTCAACGGGTCCTAGAAACAATGAATCGAACGACACTTTAATAGTTTTGCCATCAGTTGTACTGGCTTCGTTTGCAACTTCCACAACCAAATGTAAGAAAAGGTCTTCATGGAGCTTATCTGCTATAACTTGCCATTTAGAGAAAATTTTGGTTGCACCTTCTTCTGTGGTCTTTTCAATTTTGCAAACTGTTACAGATGGAGGAACAGGAACCAATCTAAGTTTCCATGTCAGACTGACTGCAAAGCTTGAGCCTGCTCCTCCTCTGATAGCCCAGAAGAGTTCTTCTCCCATGGATTTTCTGCTGAGAAGTCTGCCATTGACATCAACAATCCTAGCATCAATAACATTGTCAGCTGCTAGACCATATTTCCTGAATATAGTAACGAATCCACCTCCGCTAATATGTCCCCCCACACCCACTGTAGGACAAGATCCTGCTGGAAATCCATGTACCTTACCCTTTTGCACAATGCTGTAACACAACTGTCCAAGTGTAGCACCTGACGCGACCCATGCACTCTCATTCTCTATGTCAATATGAATGGTCTGAAGATTGAAGAGATCAATGATGATGAAAGGATCATATGATACATAAGATAGGCCCTCGTAGTCATGGCCCCCACTTCGGAATCTTATTTGTATGCCATGTTTCTTGGAGCAAATAATTGCTGCTTGAACATAAGATTCATGGAAAGGAGTAACGATAACTTCTGGTTTTGGCGTTGAATTGTTCAAGAATCTGAGGTTCTGTATGGAAGATTGCAAGACTGAGGAATAAGCAGAACTATTTCTGGTTAAGATTATTTCCTTACTTGAGTTAGAATGCTTTAGGTGAGTGGAAGGACATTGAAGTAAGCTTTCAAAAATTGAATTTGAACCTGTGGACCAAACTGAGTTGAAAGGGATGAGAAGTAGTGGAAGTAGTTTTACGTTGAAGAACACCATGATTATATCCTCTGCATATAACATGGTACCGGCTCAGTCGTTTATATACGGTTGATGTTCCTAGTAATTATCTGGTTGATGTTCCAACTTTGTACGCTAAATTAAAGAACATTGCAGACATTGGCCATTGAAAATTTCCAAGTATAAGTGGAAACTTCAAGTGAAAAAATTCTTGGATGAAATTTGGAATATGACATGATTTTGTCTTGGATACATCAGCAAATAACTCATCACTTCTACAATGGCCGCAATGAGCAGTTTTTCATCACATACTATAAAATGCCGCATTCTCACGTTCGGTAGGAACAAACACTGAAGGAGAAGGGGCAAAAAGGGAAGAGCAGAAAAGGTATAGTGGAGGGCATTTTCGGCAATTTACTGTGCTGAAGAGAAAATAGAACGTATTTCAACAGTTAAATGAGGGGCATTTCCGTCATTTCACTGAGCTTAGAAACAGTGTTCAACTGAATAGCTCTTTAGTATATAAAAGCAAAGGACCCGCATGGTGCTGCGGGTTATGAAATTACATAAAATGTGTATAAAGTTGTGGAAGAAGAGAAATATACAAACATGAAAATGCAGAAATGATGAGCAAACAAACATTACAAAAATAAAGAAATCAGTACCAAAAAAATAGTAAGAGTACAAGGAATAGAGAGGCAATCATGAATTCTACTTTTAAAGTGAAGAATGGTTAAACAATTTGGGCGAATGACTGCTTCTCGTATTTGGATTTTGTACCCAAGCTCTGCTGAAACAATCAAAATTTCATGGGAGCCAGAGATTAAATCGGGGGGGAAAACAGAAGGAGAGAGCAGAATACACGTTGTAGATAGAGCCAAGTTGAATTTTGTGAAGGAATTTTGAGTCAACAGAAAAGAAAATGTCAATAAATCAAAATGAAGAAACATTAACTGGAAAGTTATCTTCGCTTCTTTGCTTCAGTGATTGCTTATACGTTAGAGAGGTGAGAGATGATTGAATCTGTTGAGATAAAATTCCAAAGTTTCAATAACACATGTAGATTTGAATAACTTTTTAATTTTCATAAGTCATACCTGAAGCAATTGGATGACTGCCTAACTATGATTCATACTGAAAAAAAAGAAATAAACAGTAATTAGAATGAAGTACAACAACCTCATAATTACATAGCCTCAAAATACAACCAACCAACCAACCAACTTTAAGCAAAAACTTAAATTTCAGGATTCTAACAGTGTCACTACAAAAGAATTCTAACATTACACATCACGAAGCATGAAACTTAAATTGAATCCATACAACCAAAAACTAATATGAAATGCACAGTGAAATCTAAGTACAAAGGAAAACATGATTAGACATTCATGAAACCAATAATTGGAATCAGAGCGTTACCTAAGAAAAAAAAAAGGAAGTGGAGGGTGTCTTGCAAGTCATGTTCATCATGTTCATATGCTTTAAAAAATCATAAACTAAAGTGAAACAATATGCGGATGCCAAAAAAACAAATGCAATTTAGGTAAGCGAAAGCAGAGATGGAGAGAAAAGGAAATTTGTTAATTTGTTTTGCTTTGCTAACAATATCTAGAAGACACACAACTAAATTAATAAAATTTCAGATGGCAGTTCAACTATTTTGAGCTTAAATATTCAAGGAGAATAAGCACGTAAAATAATAATGAAAAAAAAAAAAACAAAACGAGGAGCATGCCACTGATTTGTGACATGAATATAAGAAAGAATCAACATATTCATAAAGACAGTTAGAAATCCAAAATGGTTGAAACTGCAAAACGAAGATATAGTTCTTTTTCTTCAAAAATCCCAACTTCAGTGGTATAAAAAGAAATAATTTATTGCACCCTTAATCTTCGTATCAAAACAATCAATTGGTAGACATGATTAGAAAAAAGGGAAATGCCAAGCCAACAAAAATTGTAGACACAGCCGTAGGATCATGGGAGAAGACCTTTCCAAATGTATGTTACTCCTTTTTGGAACCTTATCTCTTGAAGCTATTCCAATAACAGTAAGATCCTTAATGATTGCAAAACCTTGTCTCATTTTTTTAAAACCATGAATCTTACTTATTTTATGCAGTTTGACATTTAATGATCTCAAATGGAATGTCTTGCTGTGAACTCCAAATAACTGAGCAATATAACTTGAATGCCTTCATTGAAGTAAATTTTTAAAAAAGGGAAATGCCAAGCCAACAAAAATTGAACTTAAAACGCATGTTCTTAGTTAGCAGGATGACCCAAAAACAACGAAAGTAATGTGAACTTTCGACTTTAGCAAGTAAGATGGAGAAGATTGAAGGATTAAGAGCCGCAACAACTGCACATCTCATATAAAAAATTAGAAAATCAGAATAGATGAGATTTGGTGAACCAAAAACAAAGGACAACCCCTACATCTATTAGTTGGAGAAACAAAGGAAAACGCCAGAAAACAGAATCAAAATACTTTATAAATTACCATAAAAAACATTTTTTTTTTTTTGGGGCAGATACGATAAAGAACTTAAGAAGACAAAATACGTGATTTACACCAAGTCAACTGCAGCTAGCTGATAATTTCATTGAATCCAACAAAATAAATTCACAAACAAATCAAAAATCCCAAACGAAAATGAGAGAGAGAGATTCATACCATTCACATCAAACCCATCAAATCTGGAGAAACAGCATATGTAATCAAAGAAATTCCATTAGGATCCAAAAATTAGAGATAGTAAACCCTAAACCCTTATCAGATCCATAACTTCTCTCTTTAAGTCTCCATTTCTCCTAAAAAATTATCATCTATGTGGAGCAAACATAAATACATTAACCAAGGACATGCAAAACTGCATCAGTCAGCAGTTCCTATTACTCCATTAATATACATTGCAAATCCAAGCTTTATCAATAAAGTCATTTTGCTCACAAATACTTGAAAGCACATGATTGTAATCTTATATAAGTAAAATTCAAAGGCCATTGACACCCTTTAAAACCACTCACTCTCTCTTGCTAATCATAAGGCGTATATATAGAGCCCCACTTTAAGAGACACTATATTACTTAACAACAGATTTATCATCGATCTCCAATTACACAATAATTGAATCATCACCTTACTTTTAATATTACAAAACTAACCATATCTAAATGTATGTAATTGAGTTCTTACCTCTCCAGCATTAAATATAAATCTTTGTTGGTCAAAGAATAGCAACACCGAAGGAGATGTATCTTGTGTATCCATTCCAGTCCCTAGCAACTGCAAAGAGTAGAAGCATGGCCAAATTATTAGCCCATGAAAAGGAAAAAACAATAGAACCAAACTCTGCATTTTGAAATTAGGATATACAAACTTTTTTAGTTTTCAATAAGTCTCCATTCAACGCAAAAATCAGCTTGATAAATCAAACCCACAAACAAACAAAATTATGAATTTTAACTTTTCTAAATTCTTTCTTGTCATCACCAATGTCCACAAACAGAATTCCAATTTAGAAGTTAGATTTTCAAATCACACATATTTCCCAAACCAGTCTTCTTCGAGTCAATTATGCTAAAACATTGCAATCATTTCCTAGAATCACACTCCCAAATTTTCTTTCCCCTACCAAAACAAAAATTATCAAATTCAAATCCCCAGTCCCATAAACCAGTATAAGAACGAATTTGAATTAAAACCCTGTAGTAAAAGGACGAACATATCTTTAAACAGAGCTACCCAAATAGCAGCATATCCTACTTACCAAAACAGAGCTATCCTAAACCCTGTAACAAAAGAACCAGCATATCCAAATACCGATTTTCAGGGTTTACCAACTAATTTTTAATAACCAAACAGAAAACCTTATCAAAAGCAATCATATAGTATTTTAATAACTAAATTGTTTAACCTGATTTCATCAAAATAATAACACAATCAAATCAATTTCAGCATTTGGAAAAAATTTGCAAATCAATAACACAGACCCACTATAGGGATTTGGACTTTTAGGGCAGCAAATTAAAACAGATCTTATTTGAATCAAATAAGATCCCAGATATTAGTAACAACAAAAATGAAAAAGAAGAGCAACAAAAATCGAATGGAAAGATGAAGCAAAATTTACTTACAAATCAGTGAGAGAAAGAGACTGAAACGGAGGGAAAGCTGGAGTTCGATCTGAAGAAGAAGACGAACGCAGCCACTCCTATAAAAATCGAAGCCTCCAGTAGACCGTCCTCTTCCATCATTGCCCCGCAACCAGGCCAACCAAACTGGTTAGAAGAGAACTCAGCATCTGATGATATAGAACGAAGGCTGGTCGTTACAATCAAAAGAGGGGGGCAAAATGGGGAAGTGTAGGAACTAATTAATCAAGGGCAAAACCGTGATTTCACTGTGCTGATGAGAAAAATGAGTTTACAAAACATTAAAAAGAGAGTTGTTTCGTCATTTCACTATGCTTAGCTACAGTGTTTAGTTGCATTGAGTTTTAGTATATACTAGCAAAGGTGCCCGCACGATGTTGCGGGTTTAAGTTACGAAATAATGCGGGTTTAAGTTACAAAATAAAGACTAATAACATGTTCTATATGTTGCTTGTCATCTAAAAATATTGATCAAATTTTGGAAAAACTGAAAATCCACAACAACAAATTAAATAAGGGATATAATTAACTGCAATCATTAAGTTTTACTAAAGGTTTGGCAAAATCTGGGAAGCAGGAGATTGCAGTTGACAAAAGTCTCTCTTCCAAAAGCATAAGCAAATATCATAACAAAATCATTAGCCTTCAAAAAGGATGGAAGCAGTTTCATAATATCAGAAAATTCAAAAGGGGAATTTAACAATTTGTCGATTGTTACAATTGTTTTCATGGTCACAGGCTGGACTTCTAGCACAGTGTAGAATTGGGACAAAAAAACTTTAAGAAATTAGACATAACCTTTAAGAATTGGCAAGACAACTTGTCATACTTTATACCAGTTATGAAATTTATTCTGAAAGTGCAATTACTGCTTAAGTAATCATAAAGGAAAAAGTAATAAAAATGTTCTTTCTATACATGGTGTACAACCCTCACAGATACAGAAACCATTTTGATGCATTCAAAATTACCTTACTCTTTTGCACTCTTACGCGAACCCGAACCCCAATTTCTTCATCTCCATTTACCTAATCAGTATAGAAGTACGTTCTATGAGCAAACAATATAGATCAAACTCTATTAGATGACCTAAAGAGATAAATATACTCATCCATCAAATAGCTGTCATGCAATAAGAAACCATGGCTATTGTTCTTACAGACTTTATCTTCCCTGTAGAACGTATTTTAAGGCGCCATTGAGGCAAAGAATTTTAATGCAATTCCTCCAGATGTCACTTGTGGAGTACCATAGTGTACACCAATCTTGCAAAATGAACAAATGATGCCATTAGTTTCTGGAAGTGAAACAATTGTGATTAGGGGAAAATAACTAATAAAGAAACCTGACAGAACAATCCAAATCATATACATCTGAAAAATTAATGACTCAAATTCAGCTGCTTGGACCTAGGCACTCAAATCTCAATTATTGCAACTGGCCCAAGAATGGGTCATCATAAATATCTGAAAACTTTTAAGGCTCAAAGTCAGCTGCTAACTGCTAAGATATAAGCACTCAGTCTCAATTGTTTCAATGAATCCAAGTACATAACATCCAAATATAGATATACATACCATCCATTCAGCTGCTTAGCCCGTACTCTAAAATCAAGCCCCAACTCCTTCAGTTGCTTCTCATAGTGAAAGGAACCGACCCCAAAACCAGCCAGAAACAGCACTGGAAGGGAGCCTAAGGTTTCACATCCAGCTTTCTCATAATGCACACTGAATTTGGGCTTCCATTGCCAAAAGCAACTACTTACTGGCGCACCCGATTCACCTTTGGATTCATCTGGTAGACCAGCAATCAAAACTTTAGTTACTGGTTCCCCTGTTTCTGAAATACTTTCATTCTCTTCACCTTCAATTACGTAGCCATCAGAGCTTCCACTCGATAAAATTGGACCAACATGTTTGAAGTTTTCACTGGTGTCTAATGACCTAAAACCTCCTTGGTGATTTAGTTGCTTCAAGAAAGGCTGATCTAAATTGTAACAGCTCAAAAACTTCCTTCTGACATCAAATTTAGCACCAAAAACTCTGTTTTTTCTAAAACCTGGGAGACTGAATTGATGTGAACTTGAGCTTTTCACAATCAATTTCCACCTTAAATTAACAGCATCATAGCATGGTGCAGAACTGTCTGAGAGCACTTCCATACCCACAAACTGTTCTGCAATGATCAATCAAAACAGTGATTCAACAACAATTTGACTTTACCCTTTATTGCATGAGACTAATTGAGAAAATAAATAAGAATAATTTTCAAATCACATGTTGTATGTAGCTTTCATGCTTCCAACTTTTCCTCAACACACACACACAAAAACAAAACAAAACAAAAAACATAAACTGATATGAACAGAACTTAATATCAATTACCAATCCTGAACTTCAGTTAACACCCAAAAACTGGTTAAGATATTTATTATAACTTGAGAAAAAAGACTAAACAAAATTAGCAACCAGAAGCTTTCCTGCACAACTCTAAAAGAAACACAAAGATTTGTGGCAAAAGAAGAACAAAATTCTTAATTGTTTTGGGTTACCTATAAAGTGAGCAGCCAAGTGTCATTAGAGTTATAATGCTTTGTGGAATTCTCAGTCTTCTCCAAGTATTTAGGAGATCCTTGCAAAATCTAGAGAGAGAGAGATTTGGGCTGTTGCTTGCTTACATGCTTCTTCTTGCTTTAATAACCAAGCAAAAAAATGAACTTTTAAATTTCCGTTTTATATGCATTTGCTAAATATCAATCAACCGACCAAAAAACACGACAAAAGATTAGTTCAGGCTTGCACGCCGTCAAGTTCTTGTACCTGCTGAATGGATTCTTTTAACCCAAAAAATGCACCACAGTAAATGCACTTATAATTCTTCTCTCCCAAATCCACACATCCTTCAATAATTCGTACAGAGAAAAGAAATGTGAAATGGAGACAATAGAAGACACAAATGGAGGTTATCAGCAATAGAACAATACAGTTCAAATTTAGGAGATTTTGGACAATCTGGTGATCCCTAATTAGAGCATTAGAGCCACATGTTACACTTACAGAGGAAGCATTTTATGCTCCACTTACAGAACTTTTTGGGTGGCAAGATAACGAATTTTCTAAGCTAAATGTAACATAATATTTATCCAATTACGTGCACTCAACATAGCATCTTATTCCTAATGTATATAAGTTCATTATATATCAATTCCTGAGTTGGCAACAAAACAAAATCACTCAACATAGCACTCAACATAGCATCTCAGGGATTATATGTCGATTTCTAATGTATATAAGTTGATTATATATCAACATAGCATCTCATTGCTACATTATTGATTCTACTGGAGACAATTCTTTTGAACATAAATCAAACACAACAAAACAAAAATTTTAAATAAATTAAAATTTCAAATTAAAAATTATAAAAATAAAAAAAAAAAAAAAAAACTATCACTATATCAATCAAACAAAGGGAGTATTCTGAGTTCTTTTGGGGTCACCCGCCTGCCTTGCTCAATTAATTTCTTCAGTGATTTCCTTTGAGTTTCTGAAAGCATCCCCTGATTAATTAGTGGCTCTGTTTTATGTGGGGTTCAAAGTAGAAAAATAAGCATAGGAAGCTGGATATTAATTACTTTGGCTTGCTTATGAAGTATACGATTTAGTATGCGGTCCCGGCCATTTTTGGGGTGAGAAAAGGAAAAAGAGGAACTCTTTCTTTAGGGGTGAGAAAACAAATGGACCAACCAATCATTCTTTAAAAAACCCAACAGGTGATATCCAGTGTATGTTGATTCTTTTGTCCCTCTTTTCCTTATCTATCAGTTTCTTGATTACTTCATGTTAAGAATATATCTATGATTCAATTCTTTGGTTCCATCTTCTTCAGTCTGCCTTCCTGCTGAAAAATACTGTTTATCCATTTGGTTATGTTTGTGTGATGAAAATTTAGCCAACCCAGATATTTGATTGTTGTTCTCTGTGCAGTCAACCCAAAACAATAATAAATAAATAAAAGATGAAAAACCATCACTATATCCATCAACAAAACGATTAAAAAGGAAGATCAAAAGAGAAACCAAAGAATTTCAATACTGTGCTAAACTCAAAAAATTCCAATTCTCAACATATGTCTGTAAATTGATAAAATCAAGACCAAAAAATACACTAAAAAGGTGAGGAGATACATACCCGATGACAAAGGACGCAAGAACTCGCAGAAAGGTGCCTGAGATGAAGGTTGCAGAAACGATGGAAAATATCACAACGAACAGACAATTTAATAAACCGAAAGGGCCGCTGGATTCGCAGCTCGACTCTCCAAACGAAAATCAACGGCCGCCAAAGCATCTCCAAGAGGGAACGGAAATCTTCCATCGCTGCCCCCCAACCAGCTAGTTCGAAATCAACGATGAACTCTTTCTCTGAGCTAACGATACGTTCGCTGGGAAGAAAGACTGAAGGAGAAGGGGCAAAAAGGGAAGAGCAGAAAAGGTCAAGTGGAGGGTATTTTCGGAAATGCACTGTGCTGAAGAGAAAATAAAACGTGTTTCAAGAGTAAAATGAGGGCATTTCCGTCATTTCACTGTGCTTAGGAACAGTGTTTAGCTGGATTGCGCTTTAGTATATAAATATAATATAATATAATTTGGTTGCACCTTGTTGTAAACTATTACAGATGGAGGAACAGGAACCAACCTAAGTTTCCATGCCAGAATGACTCCGAAGCTTCAGCCTCCCCCTCCTCTAATAGCCCAAAAGAGGTCTTCTCCCATGGATTTTCTGTCAAGAACTCTCCCATTAACGTCAACAATCTTAGCATCAAGGACATTGTCAGCTGCCAGACCATACTTCCTGAACAACGTTCCACCTCCGCAAATACGTCCCCCAACACCAACTGTGTGACAAATCCCTCCTGGAAATCCGTAGACTTTACTCTTTTGTGCAATTGCGTAATAAAACTCTCCGATAGTAGCACCTGACTCGACCCAAGAACTCTCATTCTCAACGTCAATATCGATGGATCGAAGATTGAAAAGATCAATGATGATGAAAGGAGTTTCAGATACATATAAGATCGGCCCTCATATGGAAGATTCCAAGACTGAGGATTAAGCAGAACTGTTTTTGGTAATGATGATTTTGCTACTTGAGTTGAAATTCTGTATGTGGGAGTGGGAGGTAAAACAGTGAAGAAAGCTTTGTGTAGCTGAATTTGAAGTTGTGGACGAAACTGAGTTGAAAAGGATGAAAAGTAGAGGAAGTAGTCTCAT
Source organism: Prunus salicina (assembly GCA_020226455.1). Lineage (NCBI taxonomy): Eukaryota > Viridiplantae > Streptophyta > Magnoliopsida > Rosales > Rosaceae > Prunus > Prunus salicina. Next base: position 24,932,040 of record CM035345.1, on the reverse strand, counting down.
GTGTAAGGTCACCATTTTCATTTCCTCTGTATGAAATGCATGAGCTCTTAGCTCACTTGAAAGATTATTGCATGCATTAATTCTTACTTCTTTCAGTTATTATAGAAGAAACAAGTAACAAAACTCTACCGATTTAGTGTCTTCTCAAAAACTTATTTTATAATTTGAGATACAAATTATTTAATAATCGCAATGTGGATCATATTATCCACATCATCATAAAATAAACCCTCTTAATTGTCGTTTTTTGTCATTTATTTCAACTCATATTAAAGAAGTCATCATAAAAAAATTTAAAAAAAGTTGCATTATTATTTGTCTGTGAAAACAATGAAGTTGCATTATTATTTGGACAGCTAGCAAGCAGCAAATGAATGCTTAATTATGACTTATGTGATCATATGCGTCTCAATCCTCCAACTCAGGAGTCATAGGCTGTTACTAGTTAAAATAGAGATATCAGCAAGGTGCTTCTGAAATTTGGTTCTATTTTCTCCGTTCTGATAACAGAGAAATCTCCTGGGAGATTGTACCGAAGAAGACTTCATTAAATAAACAGTTTGACAATCAAAGCAGGAATTAAAATATTTAAATCATTTGAAATAAAATTATACTTCTGTTTTGCGAAAGGATTTCAATCTTCACAGCAAGAGAAAGGCAACAGATGAGGTTCTATTATTCGTTGGTAGGTACAATGGAATGAGCAAATGAAGCCGAACCTATCTATTTGTTGTTTATTCTATTACACAAACACATCTAGTTGTTGTTGCGCTCTATTTTTCCCCAGATGGTAACACAGGGATGCTTTGTTCATTTCTAAAGAAGTTACCAGGATCAACTAAGGTCTTCACTTGAGCAAGTCTCCTGAAGTTACTCTTGAAGTAGCTCAAACCCCAAATGCTTGCTTGTGCATAGCTTGTGTTAGCATCCTTGTTTATCCCCAAGTCAAGATCCCTGTAGTTCAAATAGGCAGCTCTTGGGGACTTGGAAACATATGCTGCCATGTAGCCATACACCATTCTTGTCCAGCTAATATCTTTCTCACTTTCTTTGTCATCATCCCAACTGACATAATACAGGATTTCATATAAGTTTCCTTTTCTATGTGGGAAAGGAATTTCTGATTCGGAAATCTCATTCATTATTCCGCCAAAAGGTGCCAGTATCACCATGGATGTGTCTAGTTGAAACATTCTCTGATATAAACCTTCCATGCCAGCTTCTGAAATTGGTTCTGTCACGTAGTCTGATTTTCCTTTGAAGAAGCTCCTAGTAGATTGTTGAGTCCGGTTAAGCAGAGCTTCTGTATCATTTATTGAGTAGTGAGCGAAATATAGAATAGACTGAATCCAACTCATTTCAGTGAATGCGGTCCGGCTTAAATTTAACTCTGGCAAGTTTTCTTTCATCCAAGGAAGAAGTTCCTCATAAGTCTCAAGAAATGAGAAAGCGAACGTAGCTTGAATAGTTTTTCCACCGTTTGTACCATTTGTAACTCCTAAAGCCAAACGCAGGAAATACCCTTCAGGCATCCTATCTGCTATTGCTTGGCATTTAGAAACAAGTTTGGTTGCACCTTGTTCCATGGTCTTTGATTCATTGTAAACTGTTACAGTTGGAGGAACCGGAACCAACCTAAGTTTCCAGGATAGAATGACTCCAAAGCTTGCGCCTCCCCCTCCTCTAATAGCCCAAAAGAGTTCTTCTCCCATGGATTTTCTGTCAAGAACTCTGCCATTAACGTCGACAATCTTAGCATCAAGGACATTGTCAGCTGCCATACCATACTTCCTGAACATGGAACCATATCCACCTCCACTAATATGTCCCCCCACACCAACAGTTGGACAAGTCCCTGCTGGAAAGCCATGGACTTTACTCTTTTGTGCAATTGCGTAATACAACTCCCCGAGAGTAGCACCAGACTCGACCCAAGCGATCTCATTCTCTATGTCAATATCAATGGACCGAAGTTCGAAAAGATCAATCAGGATGAAAGGAGCTATCGATACATAAGATAGGCCCTCGTAGTCATGCCCCCCGCTTCGGGTTCTTATTTGTATGCCCTCTTTCTTGGAACAAATTACAGCTGCTTGAACATGAGAGTGTTTAAAAGGAGTAATGATAGCTTCTGGTTTTGGTGTTGGAGTGTTCAAGAATCTGAAGTTCTGTATGGAAAATTGCAAAACTGAGTAATAAGCAGAACTGTTTTTGGTGAGAATAATTTTGCTGATTGAGTTTGAAGGTATGTGGGAGGAAAAACATTGAAGAAAGCTTTCAGAAATTGAGTTTGAAGTTGTGCACCAAACTGAATTGAGAAGGATGAAAAGTAGGACTGGAACTAGTTTTACGTGAGAGATCTCCATTTCTCTTTGCATGTGGAATGGTATGAGCTCTGAGCTCACTTATATAAGTAGTTTGAGTTGAAAGAGAAATGCAGCCATTGGATAGCCATAAAGAATTTTTCAGTAATTGAAAAGATAGGAGCATACGCAAGAGACTGAAAATAAATTGTACAGTATTTTTAGACTTTTCAAAAACGTTTACAAAAGAAACGTTTGGCTAAATCCTCAGTCATATTTTTCTTCTTTTTTGAGCGTAGACCCTTACCCCTATCTTCAATCTCTGGGCCAATCCAATTGGATTTTGATGAACTTGATTCTCTTCTGTTTACATCATTTTGACCACTGACTTGGAATGCATAAACTCCTTTTTCTCTCCAAACTCTCCCCAACTTCCCTATACCAGTGAAAGCTTAGTTTTGAGCTCACAACACGTGAAGAAAAAAAGCCATCACTCTTTGTTTGCATGATGTGTGATGTGTCCTCCAAGTAAATTAAACCATGGATGATGTATGCTGTGACATCCACATTGCCTTAATTTTAGGAAATTAATTCTTTTACATTGGAAAAAAAAAATATTACAATGGTCAACTTACATGCATAATGAATTATATATATATGTGCACGAAAAATGCGATGAATAAGAAAGAAAGTAGTAGAATTTTAAATTTGGAAATCAAAGTTTTTTCTTTTTTGGGGTTTGTTTTTGTGCTTAAAAATTGATGTTCAAGGTCAGCAAAGAATCTTATATAGGATCATTATTGATATTGTCTGGAAGGTAGTATCTGTGGAGGAAAATTTAAAATCATTTGGTTCATAATCAGTCGTATATTGATGTTCAAGGGTCTGCAGATACGGTTGACAAAGGGTGTGACAATAAAGAATAGACCATCAAACTGAAACACACAGAATTGAGTTTTCGAAAGCGATTTTGAGAAAAATAATTCAACTATTTTTTTATGTTTATTTTCTTTATTTTTTTCTTTAGGCATAGTGTGCTATTTTCTGAGCAGCTTGTTTAAGTACATGCTTTCTTGAAGAAGTAATTTCTGAACTCTTTCATATATGGTAGCTGGAAAGAGTTAGGCTCGAAACATATGCGTATCGGAATTACAGTAAAGGAAGACTAAACACTTACGTAACGAGAAGACCGATACTCGATATCAACCAATCACTCTTCAATCATTTAGTGTTGACGTAGAAAAATGGTTCGGCACTTTCCCGCTCAACTTAGTTATATTTTTCCTTCGGCAGGCTCTGGTCTCGGTAGAGCGTTCAATCTGTAAGATAACAAACGCACGGTAAGACCTAGGGCACCGGTGTGGTACCGGCCGAAGGCTCTCCGATGCTTAAGTAAGTACGGGTTTAATAAGTTTGAACTTCAGATCAATGGGCAGTATGCCGTGAGTTCTGATTGCTTACCTTGATTTTAGGACTGTTGTTCCCTTTTATAGGCCTTGGGAGGTGTGCAAGTTGTCTACATTTTCGATGTGGGACTGTGGACACCATTTGTAGGATTGCCACATGCCCCAGAGATGAGGTTGCCCTAATCGCAAGATCGGTAGGGGCCCTACCGAGGCTAGGTACCGTGGGCTCCCATAGCTCTAGTGTGGTCCACATGTTCGATGCATACTGGCTGTTCATTTTGGTATAAACAGGAGTCCCCCAAGTTCTCTTTCGAGCGTTCTCAGAAGGGGACTTGTAATTGTCCTCGGCAACATGGCGCTCTACCGTTCGGTAGTGGAGTCGATGGAGCTGCTCGAGCTGGGTGCCACCGCTCGGTATTGGAGCTGATGGAGGGGTTCAACTCTGTAGAAGTCGGAAGGTCGCGCTGGAGAAGACAAAAGGTCGCGTCGAGTCGATGGGTGCTGAGATGCTTCGTCTTCCGCGCCTCGCGTGCCGTCGGTTCACCATTGGGTGTGTGACACGTGGCGTAAACTGGTTACGAGGTGCGGCGCATTAATGCGCCGTTTGGCTTCCCGAGGGGTACCGTTGTGATCCTCTCCCTATAAATAGGGGTGATTCCGGAGAAAATTCCACTTTGCATTTGTGAGAAGTGAGAGCTTTGCTTGAGGCGATTTCCGGCGAAGCAAACGGCAAGGAAGGCGATTTCCGGCGTTGCGAACGGCAGGAAGAAGCGATTTCAGGCGTTTCGAACGGTAAAGAAAGCGATTTCCAACAGAGTGAACGGCATCACAATTCGCGAACTTCCCGAGCTCATTTTAAAGGTACCGTTTGACATCCTTTCTTCTAATGTCTTTATTTATTTCTGAAACGTCCTCCCATGGTTGGAACTAGACTGACCTTAGGGTACCGTTCGGTAGTCGAGTCGCCATAGGTAGCGATGTAGGGATCGGTAGGGTAGTATCCTGCATAAGCCTTAGTTTCCTTTTCCCTTTTTGTAGATGTCTGATATCGAGTCTGGATTCGGATCTGGATCCGAGAGCAGTGAGCCCAACGCTTACGAAGGGGAGTCATCGGACGGTTTGTTCGATACCGAGAGCGGGGGGGTAGTCCCTGATGCCGAGGAGGGAAGCGATACCGATATTGAGATAATCGGCAAAAGTTCAAACTCTGCTCCCGCTCATGGCATCGGGAAAGGGTTTATGACCGCTCCGGCACCGTTGATGATCGTCTATGCCGACGGTCGCCAAGTTGGGCCAGGAGCGCCTGGGGAAACGAGCGCTGCGCGGCAGCCGGAGGCCTCTACTTCCGGCCGTGGAGAGTCGGCTGCCGGACCATCCTCCCGGCCGAAGGTATCGGTGATCTTTCCTGGTAATCCTAGGGTGCCGATGGGTGTTCCGAAGGAGCACATGTTCGGCGTAGATTATCTGCCTCCCAATAAGATCACCAATCGTGATATTGCAAAATACCGCAGAGAGTACTTAATCCCAGATTCGGTAAAGATGAGGATTCCGACGCCTACCGAATCTCTTAGCAAGCCGAAGGACGGGGAAGTTGTCTTCTTCACAGACGTGCTCCTGCAAGGAGTGAGGCTCCCGTTGCAGCCTGCCGTCCAGAAGATCCTAGCGATGATCGGTTATGCGCCTGGCCAATTCAACCCTAATTTTTGGGTAGCGCTGATGGGAGTGGTCACAGCCTTCGGTATGGCAGGCCAGGGAGAACCTTCGTATGAACAGTTCTCCCACCTGTACAGTGTCACAAGATCCAAGACCACCGATCATGGCGGCTGGGTCCAGGCCAACTGTTTGAGAGCTGCCGAGCGTGACCATTTCGTAAGTCATGTGCCTACCTCTCAGAAGTCTTGGAGGAATCGGCGGGTTCTCCTGTCCGGCGATTGGGAATCTCCATCGGGAAGCCCCGTCCGTTTCCACATCCCCACGACTTTCCAGATAGCAGGTTGGAGTTAGAGCCCTTCGGTAGTCCATTTTCTTTTTATTTGTGATTGACCGTTCCTTCTTCTTGTAGGCAAACTGAAGCAACCGGTAGCTACTCAAGCTGAGATTCGGCAGATCGACCAGGTGAGGCTGAGGGTCCCTGCCGTGGAGAGGGAGTATCTGCAGTTCCTGTTTACCGCCAACCTCATCAAGGCCCAGCTTGTTAACCCTGCAGAGAGTAAGTGTACCTTGCCGAAAGAGTTTTTTTTTTTTTTTGTTTATTCTTTGAGTAATGCTGATCGATTTTCCATGTGCCTTGTAGTGACGGACGAGAGGAGGGATGCCGAGAAGAAGAGGCTGAGCGAATCCTCCAAGAGGCGCCTCATGATGGGCCTCCAGGGCAAAAGGAAGAAAAGGCAACAAGAAGCGGTACCCCTGCCCTCGGCTGGTCCAGACGTTGATGACCAGTCACTGGTCGAACGCCTACGCCATATGAGCTCTGGCTCGGGGCAGGCTGGACCTACCGTGCCCGGCACGTCGCCTGGCCGTGGTGCTCCTGCCGAAGGAGCTTCTTCAAGAGCTGCCGGTAAGCGGGTGGTGACCGTTGATGTGGATGCCGAGCTTCCTGCGAAACGAGGGCGGCAATCTGAGGTTCCTCGTGCCATCCTCTCGGTCGAGGACGATGACAACTCTACCGATCCCGTCAACCTGGCATGTCCTTCGAAGACGGTCCAGTTTGCGAACCATATGATCCTCGGTTCGCAGATGGAGCTGTCCGAGATCGAGGAGCTACCGAAGAAGCTTCTTCGGGAGGAGGCTGGCCGAGCCTTCCGCCTTCAGGCCTCGGTAAGCCTTTAACTTTTAGTTTTTACCGTTTCGACTGTTATCTTTCGGTATTGCTGACATTCGGCCTTTGTTTTCCAGGCTTCAATGGATATGTGGCTGTGCGTCAAGCGCGCCATTAATGCTGCTGAGAGGGCGAAGAAGGCCTACGAGGACGGTAGGTCAAAACGTTGTTTAATGCGAATTTGGCGAAAGATTTACATGCTGCCGAACAGCAGGTCAAATATTACGAGGCCAAATTCGCGGAGATGTCGGCAGCCTTGGAGTCAGCGCAGCAATCGGCAAAGGCGGCTCTGGAGGCGAAGGAGGCGGTCCAGGTGGCTCTGGAGGATTCTGAGCGAACCAAGGCTTCGGAGATTGAGGCTGCGATCCGGGGGTACCGTCGCTCCACTGAGTTCTCCGACTTGCTGGACTCGGAGGTTGGCGAGGAGATGGCAGGTCTGATCTACTGATTCAAACGGTATAACCCTGGGATGAAGCTGAACCTGAACTTCGCTGCCGATCCTCCTCCTCTTCCCGAAGGAATAACCGAAGAGATGGTAGACGAGTATGAAGGGGAGGTCATTCCGGAGCCTGAGGCCGAGGAGCCTATTGCCAATGCCGAGGGGGAGACCTCGACCCCTACCGAGGAAGAGGCTACTTGACTGGAAGCTTCCGTTCGCTCTGCAATGATACTCAACGGTATAGTCCTATCTTCAGATGGCAGAGCGGACGGTACCTTCCATCAAGCATAGAATGTTAATCTTCTCCAAAAGCTTCTTCTCATTTTCAACTAAAGCTGGTTGAGCCATAGGAGATGTTGGAAGAGCATGAAGAAACTGTTATCCCTGGTGCCGAGGAAGAGGCTGCCGTTTGAGCTTTTGACTTTAGTTTCATGTAACTGTAGGAATAGTATGATGCCAATGGCATCTTTTGTTTCATGTATCTGTATGAACACCTTGATGCCGAGGGCATCCTTTAATGCAAGTAATTTATTTTTCCTATTTTGAACTCTTGCAAGTGTTTTCACTTTCGTCATGTTATTGCCTTCTGTTTTTTTTTTTTTTTTTTTTGTATTATCCAAAGCACAAGTGAGTTTGCAATTGGTAAGATGCACTTTTACCAGCCGTTGGCCAATAAAACTATCTTTTAAGCAAAGCACACTAGTAGGAAATGGAAAAATGCACTTGCCGAAGGCTAAGTAATGGTTTAAATTGCCGAAGGCAAGTAAGGACCCAATAATTAGATAAGCTTGAATCACAAAATGTACCTGCCGTGGGCTAAGTAATGGTGTCAATTGCCGAGGGCAATTAAGAACCCAGTGATCAAATAAGACTTAAATCACGCAAGTTGTCCTTCGATCGGTAGTTTAATTGTAATGGCAAAAACGTTGTTTAATGCGACCGATGGTCTCTACCGTCTCTTAAAAATGAAGAGAGTTTAAAATAACACATCGAGGGTTTTGAATATACGAGCCGAAGGCCCTTTCATTTAATAGTTGCTGAAGGCAAAGATACAGGGATTTCACTTTACAGTACAAACCTGCCGTAGGCTAGGGAACTCTATACTGCCGAAGGCTGCAAGTGTAAGCAAGCCGAAGGCTTTTTTTGAGCAGTATCTCGACCCTGCCGTAGGCTAGGTGACTTCATTTAAAATAATATTTCAAATGCTCTACGTTCCAAGGATGACCGAGGGTCTTTCCGTTGGAGTCTCTGAGGTGATACGCTCCCGATCGTTGGATGCCGATGATCTCATAGGGACCTTCCCAGGAAGGTCCGAGGGTTCCTTCCGTGGGGTTCTTGGTTGCCAGAGATACTTCTCGCATGACCCAGTCACCAATTCGGAAGGATCTGGGTCTGACTCTAGAGTCGTAGTACCGAGAGACACGCTGTTTGTAGGCTTCGTTCCGAAGGTTGGCCTGCGCTCGGTGTTCTTCGAGCAGATCGAGGCTTAAGGCGAGCGCTTCCTCGTTAGCCTTGGGAGTGAAAGTTTCCGTTCGGTAGGAAGGTTCTCCAATTTCGACGGGGACGACCGCTTCCGAGCCGAAGGCCATGGAGAAGGGTGTTTCCCCGGTTGCCATTCGGTAGGATGTTCGGATGGCCCATAGCGCCTCTGGAAGCTTCTCCGGCCAGGCTCCTTTGGCTTTTTCAAGCTGCCGTTTCAAAAGCTTCTTGACTATTTTGTTCATTGCCTCGACTTGGCCGTTTGATTGGGGGTGAGCTGGCGAGGCGAAAAACAGGTTGATCTTGAGGCGAGTGTAGAACCCCCTGAAGACTTCCGAATCAAATTGCCTACCGTTATCTGTGATGATGGCGTAGGGGATTCCGAATCGGCAACAGATATTCGTCCAGACGAAATCCTCTACTCTGGCTGCCGTTATTGTTGCCAAGGCCTTGGCTTCTACCCATTTTGTGAAGTAGTCTACGGCCACCACCGCGTACTTGACCTGACCCTTGCCTTCTGGCATCGGTCCAATCAAGTCTAGTCCCCACTGAGCGAACGGCCATAGGCTGACAATCGGTGAGAGTGGTTCGGCAGGTATGTGAGGGACGTTACCGAATCTTTGGCATTTATCGCACTTCTTTACCAACACGCTTGCATCTTGGCGTAGGGTCGGCCAGAAATACCCTTGCCGGAAAACTTTGTATGCAAGCGATCGGGACCCAGAGTGGTCACCACAGACTCCGCTGTGTACCTCCCGAAGGATGTAGTCCCCCTGCTCTTTGGTGAGGCATTTTAGGTACGGCGTGGTGTACCCTCTTTTGTACAGAACATCGTTGATGACTGTGTATCTTGCCGATCGGTATCGTAGCTTCCGAGCTTGAGACTTGTCGGTAGGAAGGGTTCCCTCTGTTAGAAAAGCATAAATTAGAGACATCCAAGTGTCCTCGTACCATACAGTACACACTTCAGTAACTGTCGTGCTCGGCCGGGATAGAATCTCCACTGGAACCTTCCTTCCGATCTTGTCGTTTATTGCCGAAGCCAATCGTGAGAGCGCGTCGGCATGACTGTTTTCTGACCTTGGGATCTGTCGAATCTCATAGGCCTGAAATTTACATAGGAGTTGGTGAGCTGCCGATAGGTAGGCGGACATGGAGGCATCCTTCGCTGCGAAGTCTGCCGTTATCTGATTCACTATGAGTTAAGAGTCACTGTGGATGCTGATCTGCTTCGCACTCATGCTCTTGGCTAGCCGAAGGCCGGCCAAGAGAGCCTCGTACTCTGCCTCGTTGTTAGAGGTTCTGAAGGTGAATCGGAGGGCATACTCGAGCTTGCCTCCGTCTGGAGTGGTTAGTACCAAACCAGCCCCGCAACCCTGTTGATTTGCCGAACCATCGACATGCAGGATCCATACCGGAATGGAGGGATCAAAGCGCTCGGCACTTACGTTCTCCGTGACCGGAGACGTGGGCTCGGTAAGGGTTAGTTCTGATGGTGCCGGGAGCGAAAGCTCGGAGATGAAGTCGGCAACGGCCTGGCCCTTTTCCGCAGGCCTTGGCTTGAATTGTATATCGAATTCTCCTAGCTCGATCGCCCATTTGACTAATCGGCCTGAAGTCTCCGGCTTCTGGAGCACTTGCCGAAGGGGCTGATTGGTCAGAACGGTAATCTGGTGCGCCTGGAAGTATGGGCGGAGCCTTCGCGCTGAGATAACAAGAGCTAGTGCTAGCTGCTCTAATGGAGGGTACCGAAGCTCTGCGCTCTGGAGTGCCTTGCTGACATAAAAGATTGGTAGTTCTGCCTTCTCTGGCTTCCGTATTAACACCGAGCTAACGGCAGTAACGGATACCGAGAGGTAGAGGAAGAGAACTTCTCCAGGGAGCGGCTTTGACAGAAGGGGTGCTTTGCTCATGTAGCTTTTCAAGTTTTGAAATGCTTGGTCGCATTCGGGAGTCCATGTGATCTGGTGTTTGCCCCCTTTTAAAGCTTTGAAAAACGGTACACACTTGTCAGTAGCCTTGGAGATGAAGCGGGTTAAGGCCGCGACACGTCCGGTAAGGCTCTGGATATCCTTCTGTGTCTTCGGCTTCTCCATGTCGATTATGGCTTTGATCTTCTCGGGATTAGCCTCGATCCCCCTCTGGCTGATCATGAATCCGAAGAACTTTCTGGAAGAGACGCCGAAGGCGCACTTCGTCGGATTCAACCTCATTCGGTAGCTCTTCAGTATGCCGAACATGAGGGCCATATTTTCCAGGTGTTCCCCTGCCGTTCGGCTTTTCACCAGCATGTCGTCGACATACACCTCCATGATGCTGCCGATGTGCTGGGCGAAGATTCGATTGACCACCCGTTGATATGTTGCCCCCGTATTTTTCAGGCCGAAGGGCATGACGTTGTAGCAATACAGCCCTCGATCGGTGATAAACGCAGTATGCTCACTGTCGGCAGGGTCCATGAATATCTGGTTATATCCCGAATAAGCATCCATGAAGCTGAGCAGCTCATGACCGGTAGTGGCGTCAACTAGTTGATCGATCCTCGGCAACGGGAAGCTGTCCTTCGGGCATGCCTTGTTCAGATCGGTATAATCTTGGCACATTCGCCATCCGCCTTTGGCTTTCCGAACCATGACCGAGTTAGCGAGCCAGACGGGGTATGTGGCTTCCCTGATGAAGCCGATGGTTTTGAGCTTGTCCACTTCATTGCGCATGGCCTCGTACCGTTCGGTATCGTACGATCGGCGCTTCTGACGGACAGGCTTACAGGTGGGGGAGAGGTAAGCTTGTGGCTGATTATATCAGGCGATATACCAGGCATATCGTCATACGACCAGGCGAAGACCTCTGCATGTTGCCGTAGGAAATCGATGAATAGTTCCCGCAGCCTTGGATCTAGGGCGGTGCCGATCTTTACGCATCGGTCAGGATGTCCCTCATTCAGGACGACGGTTTCCATCTCTTCGGCAGGCTGTGCTAATGGTGTTAGCGTTTCCTCCCTTGGGTCATCTATTGGCCCACTACCGTTCGATAGCCACTGCATAGACATGGCCTCCATTGGGGGTTTACAGGCTACCGATTTCAACGCGGTAGCATAGCACGTTCGTGCGCTGAGTTGGTCCCCTCGGACGGCTCCGGTACCGTTGCATGTGGGGAACTTCATCAGCAACATGTGCGGGGATAGATGGGCCTTTACCCGGGTGAGTGCTATTCGCCCAATGATCACATTGTATGTCGTTGGGCAGTCAACAATGAGGAATTGGTCATAGGTCATCGTCTTTCTCGGGGCAACGCCGAAGGCGATGGGCAGGCTTACATTGCCGACTGGTTGGACCAGATCCCCGGAAAAGCTGAGCAAGGGAGTTATTTGCCGATTGACCATACTGTCGGCAACTCCCAGTCCTCTGAATGCATCGGCGAACTTGCGATACCGATCAGATTCGATGCCGAAGACCTGTGGGTAATGAGCAACCCGGACGTATTGCTTTACCGATCGGTTTGAAGGTCCCGCCAGAGTGGGGCCTCCACTAATGGTGCTGATCATGTTGATCTGCCGATTGGGGTTGGGTACTGGTGCCTGCGGTGGCCTGGCGATGTACTGATCCAGCTTCCCCTCCCGAATCAGGCGCTCAATGATCTTCCTTAAACTGATGCAGTCCTCGGTATTGTGGCTGTTCTGCTGGTGGTACCGACAGAATTTGCCAGTATCCCGATTGTCCTGCCGACCAGGCTTTCGGTTTGTCGGATTCGGGATTTGCTCGTGCTCGTTCATCAAAACAGCTTCGTATGTGGTGTTCAGCAGGGTAAAGACTTCCTGGGCACGATCATGATTCGGTAGTGGCGCACAGTGGTTGTTACGACCGTATTTCCCGCGGCCCTTTTTCGAGTTCCCCTGCCGATCCTCCCGGTTGTCCTTCCGTTTGTGGCCCGCTGAAGAGTCGTCAACTCACGCTGGGGGGTAGGACGATTCTTGCCCGGTATACGCCTTGGGTGCCGACTCTACCTGCCGAGCCGTGGGCCCGGATTTGGAGTTGAAGTACTCGGCTTTGGCATGGACTGCCGCTTGCTTCATTAGTTCATCATACGTGTGCCAGTTGCTACTGCGCACGAGGTACCGAAAGTGAGAGGACCGTAGGCCACTCTTGAAGGCGCCGTAGGCTGCCCTGTCATCCGTTTCCGGACACCTTGAGTACTCGTGACTGAAGCGAGCAGCGTACTCCCGTAGGGGCTCGTCCTCTCCCTGCCGAATCGTGTACAGATCATCGGCAGAGTATAAACGGTCGGTTTGGATCATGAAGTGGTTAAGGAAAATCTGCTTCAGCTCATCAAAAGAATCTACCGTTCCTGGTTCAAGACGGTAAAACCAGTTTAAAGCAGCTTCGGAGAGGGAGGAGGGGAACAGTAGGCATTGCCCCTCGTCGCTAAGGCCCTTGCACCCTATTGCTGATTAGAAAGAATGAAGGTGTGTCAAGGGATCCTGGGTACCGGTGTAGTACGGTATCCGGAGTGGCTGTATATCCCTTTCCTGCTGTGAGCCCTTGATACGTTCGGTGAATGGTCCTGGTCGAAGCTTTCCCCAAATGGGCTCTTGGGAATGCGTTCTATCGTCTTCCGGGGTCTCGGCTTGGGACCTCCACGGACCTATAGTCTTCGGAGGGTCGCCCCGGGCTCGGCGGTCTCGCCTTTGAAGACTTGGTTGGAGTTACCGAACGGTAGCTCGATTCGGTGCTCCCGGAGGGGATATACTCATTGTCAGGTCCCGATCCCGAGTCCAGCCCTTGGACCCTTCTGATTGGCGATTTGTTTCCGAGGACCCTCATCCGCGAGTCCTTCAAGTTGGCATTAACCCTGATTGGGGATCTATGCCGTTCAGTATGTTTATCGTTGATACGATGGCGGCAATCGGAATACACCTTCTTCGATAAGTGAGGCTGGTCCCGAGGTGCTGGAACTACCAACTGTTTGGAGGGCCCAGGCGTTGCCTTTGCCCCCTTTTTTCCCTTCTTCTTCCCACTAGGAGTCGGAAGGCTTTGTGTAGATTCCGCAGTCTGGATGTCCTGCGTGTCCTGCTCATTAAGCAGTCGCTGAGTTTCGTCTACCCTAGACGAGAGTAGTTTGTTATGTTCCTGGAGCCTAGCCATTTCCTTCCGAAGGGAAGTCATCTGGGCCAGGAGCTCCGCTTCGACCGTAGTCTGAAGCACTGGGGCGTTACCGAACGGAGTGCTAGGGTGCAGCGCTGGGCTTGCTCCACTTGGCATACCGAACGGTAAGCCATCCTCCGATAGGAATTGTGGTCCCGAAGTGGTTCCCATTTATGTTTTAGGAATTTGTAGGTTGATTTTTATCGTTTCCCACAGACGGCGCCAAACTGTTGACGTAGAAAAATGGTTCGGCACTTTCCCACTCAACTTAGTTATATTTTTCCTTCGGCAGGCTCTGGTCTCGGTAGAGCGTTCAATCTGTAAGATAACAAACGCACGGTAAGACCTAGGGCACCGGTGTGGTACCAGCCGAAGGCTCTCCGATGCTTAAGTAAGTACGTGTTTAATAAGTTTGAACTTCAGATCAATGGGCAGTATGCCGTGAGTTCCTGATTGCTTACCTTGATTTTAGGACTGTTGTTCCCTTTTATAGGCCTTGGGAGGTGTGCAAGTTGTCTACATTTTCGATGTGGGATTGTGAACACCATTTGTAGGATTGCCACATGCCCCAGGGATGAGGTTGCCCTAATCGCAAGATCGGTAGGGGCCCTACCGAGGCTAGGTGCCGTGGGCTCCCATAGCTCTAGTGTGGTCCACGTGTTCGACGCATACTGGCTGTTCATTTTGGTATAAACATTTAGTTAAGCACTTAAAATTGCAAGGTGCAAAGTCATTTTCGAACTTCAAGTGGGCGGAGGGAAAAAAGGAAGTCATTATCAAATATGTTGGATTTGATGTTTCATCAAAGACTGAAACTCCCATATTTTATAATTTAAAACAACAGATATATGATCATGTGTTGTAATGATGGTGCGGGTGGGCACTGTCTCTTTGGATTTAAATTTAGGTTAACTTAACATCAGATTGATCCCTGAGACGGAGGAGTAGCCCTCCTATTATCAATTCAAATATCTATACTAGGAAAGGTAAGATCTGAGGCAAATCGTATTTTTAGACTTTTCTTCATTAACATTTGGCTAAATCTTGAAGATGCAAACAATTAAATAATGTTTGCAATGTGAATCATATCATCTATGAAGTTGTCACCAATTTGTTTTCTGTGTGTTGAAATAAGAAATACAACTAATATTTCCCTATTTTCTGCATCCGCACATAGAAAATAGCATTGATATAATCTTTGATGCTCCTACAGTGATGGAATATGGTCTAAGCTTCTGGAGAAGTGTTGAATACATTGGTAGAGGATGCAGACTTATTTATTATTGTTTTCTACACATAGAAAAATGCAGCCATTGGATAGCCATGGATGCTTTTTCAATAATTGAAAAGATAGGAGCATACGCAAGAGACTTTTTTTTGGTCAACCATACGCAAGAGACTGATGAAAAATAAATTAAGTATTTTCAGAGTTTTTAAACATGTTTACAAAAGAAACGAGTTTCTTCATAATACGTGAGAGATCTTTCTCTGTGCATGTGGAATGGTATGAGCTGTGAGCTCACTTATATAAGTAGTTTGAGTTGAAAGAAAAATGCAGCCATTGGATAGCCATGGATGCTTTTTCAATAATTGAAAAGATAGGAGCATACGCAAGAGACTGATGAAAAATAAATTAAGTATTTTTAGAGTTTTTAAACATGTTTACAAAAGAAACAAGTTTCTTCATAAACACTTGACTAAATGTCACCAATTTGTTTTTTGTGCGTTGAAATGAGAAATACAACACAAAGAAAATAGCACTGATATATTCCTTGATGCTCCTACAGTGATGGAATATGGTCTGAGCTTCTGGAGAAGTGTTGAATACATTGTTAGAGGATGCAGACTTATTTATTGAAAGATTGGAGCATACGCAAGAGACTGATGAAAAATAAATTAAGTATTTTTAGAGTTTTTAAACACGTTTACAAAAGAAACAAGTTTCTTCATAAACACTTAACTAAATGTCACCAATTTGTTTTTTGTGCGTTGAAATGAGAAATACAACATGATAAGTCCATAAATATACTCATTTATGTACTCTTTTTACTTAGGTTTTGTAGGAGAATTAGATTTAAAAAGGGCTTATTACTTTACTTTTCTGATTTTCAGCTTTTCTGCACTCTTAGAAGGTTTTTAAGGAAAAATCAAATTTTCGGAGGAATTTAGCGCAAGGCCAATTGGAGATGAAAGCTAACATCTTGAAGTTCAATCTGTGATTTTTCTAGAATTTTCTACCAAGCCAATTGGTACAGTATTACAAGTAAAGTTAGTCCACGTGCAGACAAGACAGTTTCGTACATGTTACGTGAATGTGAAGAAACGGAAGCCTTCCCGAATTTTCCAAGTTACGTGCTATATATGGTTGGAAAGATAAGACATTTATTTTTCTAAAATATATTTTTAATGATTTTTCTACAAGGCCGAAGATCCCCAAATCGTGTGACAACTGGGCTGTATTTCCCTGTGGAGTTAGGAATTGTGATTTTTAATTTCCTATTTGGATTCCTTGTTTACCAAGACTTCTTGGACGACTTGTCAGTCAATTTTAGGGTTTAGAACTCTGATATAAGTGATATAAAAGGCCAGCCAAGGCCCTGATACAAGCATTCACGTCCAAAAGGAGATCAACCGCGCAAGAGGAGAAAGCTGCCAACGAGTTCTTTCTTTTCCTTTCTTCTTTTAAGTTTCAGTTCTTATGTATTTATTTTTGAGTTCATCCAAGAACATGAGTAACTAATTTCTTGTTAGTTAGGGCTTAATCTTGAAGCTCAAATGTTGGCTCTCCCAACCCAGCCAACCACCAAGCAATGTAAACCCCATGCAGAAGAATCCAAAAGTTGGGATTATATTGTCCCGGCGTATACCCCAACTTGGCCAACATCATCTGCACCAAAGGATGAAATGGTAGTCTGAAGCTATGCTGGTACATATCCGTAAAAATCAGCAACGAGCCCTCTGGAGGGTACCTAACCACATCAGCTGCAGTGAGTAACCTCAAGCCCACATAGGGTGAAACACTATAATCTGTTCGAAGCTCAGCCAACCTTACTTCTGAAAGTGTATTCCGCCTCGCCAATGGGACACCAACCGGTATGTCCACTCCCTCTGAAGCTGAAGCCATGGCTACACCCACGGACCCCAACGGTGATGCCTGATCGCTCGAGCCCACCTCTAGTGTATGAGACAAGGCTAGAACCCAATCAACTATAGCCTCTAGCTTTGTGTAATTCATTTGCATCTTGATGTGATTAATTGCAAGTGGACAATATCGCTCAAATTAATATAGTAGTAAGTAGAGTATCGTTCCAACAGGGATCAAGTAATCTATTAAATACTAGAGTGATTTATTCCTAATTATGATTGAATTAAACGAAAAGAGAATTATGATGATTAAAATCTAATTAAGCAAACAAAATAAATTGAGATCAAGTAAATAATGTAAAAGATGAAAACAAAGATGATAAAGCACTAGGGCACCGACTTCACCTAGCTAATCCCACCCAAATCCTTCTAGCTTGTTAATGCTAATTACCTAACATGTTGATAATCGTTTTCCCTTACCTCACCAATACTCTCTTCCGAGTTATATCAGTAGTATTCCTTACAGTCAACCCACTCTATTCCTAGTTATGGATTTAGATAGCTAAGAACCCATTAAGATTTGTGGAAAACAATAAAGATTACACAAACCATAACCTAGTCTTCCGAGTCGGCTATGTAATTCATGGTACTTGTTACAAGAAGCTATTTACTAGGAATCTCCTTCTGGTCTCAACCTAATTCTTCCAGTCATGCAATTAGTGGCCAATTAATTGAAAGCATTAAGAACGGTAACAAGCACTCAACATGTATAGATAAATATAATTAACAATATAAAAGAATTTGAGTATTCATAGCTAGGCTACATCGTAGCCCTAGTAAAAGAAATTAGTTCATGAAGGACTTATTGAGAATCATGATGGTTGATGAAGACATGGTAGACATTGAATTCTCCAAGTAGAATGCCAAGATTGCGCAAGCTTTCTTCATCTTCTCCCTTGGATATTTCGGCTATGAGTATGAATATGTAGGATGATGGGTGATGGGTGGTCGGCGGTCCGTAGTCCTTTGAACAATGACCTAAACTTCCTATTTATAAGACTCTTAGAAATCCTATCTAAGGTATAATTACAATTGTTATAAAAGTAGGATTCCTTCTAAAATAGGGTCTTCTTTATTTCTCCTTGTTTGACTTGATTAATCTCCAATCTTCATCTTCTTGCCCTTTTAGCACACTTTCTCCTATTTCCATAGTTCCTTCACAAATCTCACAAAACCAATTAAAACAACCAATTTAACCCAAGGAAATTAACAAATAAATAAGTAAAGGAGGCATAAAATATATATAAATTATAGGCTTATCACATCTCCCTATATGCCTCTGACCCAGAGGCTACTGATGGCTCACCCCTTTCTATAATACATTCTACCACACTCTCTGTCTAGGAACTCTCATATGCAGAACAAACATATTCATTGGGCTCCTCACTCTCAGTATCTTCCCCCCCAAAGGCAGGGGGGTCATGACTTTCCCTATCAGAACTTTCAGACATCTACAATATGCAGAAACAAGGAAAAGGAACTAATGCACATGCAAGAAGGATCGAAACATATATTCAACAAGTTCATATCAATGATTAAGGTGTCCATCACGATCATGCTCATATTCAAGGTGTTCATCCTAGTCTTCAGCATGTTCATACCAAAAAGGACATTTCAATTCAAAAGTTCAAGGGAAATGAGGTCTAACCTTGTTTGCACAACCACAAATAAGACGTTGGAAATCACCTTGGCCACAACACCACCACGAGGTATCTCTCCGGAAATCTCCTTCTCTACTTCTCACTTTTCAGAAATTTTTCTCAAGACTCAAGTATGTTCACCTTCGCCACCCCAAGTTCCTAGTTATAGAGCCTCAAGGGTACCAACACCTCGGTTCACAAGAAAACCTTAACATCCTTTCACCTTCCCTCTCAAAATCCTTGTACCTATTCCACAATTTGAAATTGAAAATTCAAAAAAAAAAAAACGGAGAGGAAAATTAAAGGGGGCCTTGCTGAACGGCAAGACCTTTGAAGAAGTCAAAAGGGGGTCACAATTCACCCTTGTCCAAGATATAGCTAAGCCCAACCTATGCCCTAGCTCTAAGGGCCCAGCCCAAATTCTACAGAACATTGGCCTTGACGAAACAACCGGCAAGGCCCTTGCGTAAAGAAACATAGGCATGAAGGCCCATCTCCAAGTCTTCACCCAGGGCTAACACAAGCCCAACTCCAAGAAGCTCGACTTATGACATTCTCCTGCTAGACCCTGTCGGAGATTAACAATCACCATCTTAATATATTTGGCGTACTAAAAACCATGACGGGCTAATGAAGTGGTCGCGAGTTCTTCACCTTACTCAGGCCCAACTACCGAATGTCAATGACCCAGCTACAAGCTCGTGCGCACAAATTACCCAAGGCCCAGCCTCTTGTTCGGCTCCGAGTCCTAACCTGCTGAAGGTTTAAATAACGCAGCAACAACGAAATCATCATACTGAGTAAACAAACTGGCCTTGCCGAATGGCGAGGCCCATGAAAGAATTTTGAAGACCCACAACACTACTTACCTATTGAAACACGTGCTGAGCAAACTTGGGGAGCTCGCAAGAAAAAGCCTTGTCGAAGCAAGCCACCTGCCAATGACCCAAGAACACCAGACCACTCGCAAGGTTAGATTTGCTGAACTGCCGAAGCTGGGGCACCAAACCGATAGTACAAAGTGACGCAATGAGGCTTCAAATATTCTTATCAAACACCCTTGCCGAACGGCAAGGGCAATTATGATACCAAGATGTGCTCGTAGAAGCCTTGCCAAACACCTCTTTTAGAAAAGCAAATAGCCACAAATCATCCTTGCCAAAAGTCTATGCAACAAAAACAGAAATCAACATTCCAAATAAAACAGACTGGCCTTGCCAAGAAATTTGGGACTCACAAAATTACCTACCTGCCGAATCTTGGTGGGTTCCAAGTCCACCTACCGTGGCCTTTCGTGGGGGCTCGTGATTCATCAACGACTAGGACGAGGCCAAACTGGACCCATAACCAATCGGCAGGCTTATGCATGGCCCCTTGCTGCACCTCTCAAACTCCTCTTAAACTCCTGCAACAGACGATCTCACAAAAATAGCTTTCAATTAGCCTTGTCGTTCGGCAAGGCTCGATCCAAACCCTAAAGACGAGCAATCCCACTTACACTCTGACCCGAACCTTCAACACGTGGCTCCTTGCTGAAGCTGGGGACGAACGAAATCTCCTACCAAACCACCTACCAAATCTCAAATGGCTAGCTCCTCAAGTTCAAGGTTCTCGATCCTCTCTTGCTGAATCAGCACAAACCATGTGTCAAGCGCACTTGCGTTCTCTAAATCCGAGCACCTCCTTGCCGAAGCCACAACAAGACTTCAAGAAACTCCCGAGGCCACCCTTGTCGAACGATAAGGGCCATGAAGAAATTCAGAGCAGGCTCACAAGGTCCCGGTTCCAAGTCACCTCTGCCGAAGATCCAAGAGGCCCAAGCTTTCCCAATCTTTCACTCACTTCCTCCAAGAGATCAACTTGCCGAACCTGTCAGAGACCCAGACCCACCATGTAAACTCGAGCACAAAATCACCCCAGGCAACACTTGCCGTACGGTAAGTCTCGTGCTGTCGAACCAGGCCGTGCGCAATTGATGCGTAAAGACCCTTGCAGAATGTTTGATGGTATTTTCCCCTCCCAAATAGCCCAGGCCACCTCCAATCCTACAAGATCAAGCAAGGTTCTCTCTCAAGCTGACCTTGCTGAATCCAAGATGTGTTGCTGAAGCCTCAGTCCACTCACGAATTTCCTTCCAGCCAACCTTGCCGAACGGCAAGAATTGTTCTAAAAGCTTTGAAGGCAAGCCTTGCCGAATCACCCCTCACTAGCTCACGAAGACGAATAGCCCGAACAACTCTCTTGCTACGCCGTCGAGGACCTCAAGAAGGTTTCAAAAACTCTCTTCCTATAAAATGTCGAACGACACCCTTAAAAAAAAAAAATCCTAGGGTCTTGCCTACCATCCAAATCCACCTCACCAAAGCTCAAATAGGGCTAGGCCCTAACCCCAACCCACCCCCCCCCCCCCCCCTCCCCAAACCCCCAGGTCTTGTCGCAGCCCGGCTTTTTACGGAAAAAAAAAATTTCAAGGCCCGAAAAAGCAGAATGCCCCAAGCCATGTTAGTCCTTTGCCGAACGGCAGGGACCATGAAAGTCAAATAAAAACCCACAAGAGCCACAAGGTCCGCAAAAAAATAAAAATAAATAAATAAACAAAAAAAAAAAGGAAAAGAAGCCATGCCGAACGGCAGGCATTGTGCAGAAGGAATAAGGGGCTAGTAAAATGCGCCCCAAGACACTTGCTAAAGCCTCAAGGCTCTAGCCCTTTGTAGCCCAAGTCCACAAAGCCCAGCCCAACTCCACAGAGCCTAGACACTTAGACAGCTTTTACCATACCTTCCAAGTGTTAACGCAACTTCTAGCTTGCCAACTTGGGGGACTAGGGAATGCCCTATGGCTCCCACTGAACCTGGAATTCTCGGTCATGGTTACACAAAAATTTCACAAGTTCCCAACCCAGAAGTTACTTCTTGACCGCGAACTTAGGGGACTACTGTTTATACCATAATCAACCGAGCATATCCAGCCTCAAAGCGACTAGCACCAAGGCAGACACGCCTTCTCCCCTGTCGAAGGAAGACACTCTTCGGAGGTGCCAGACACCTGCCGAAGCCTCCCGACTGCCGAACCTAATCTCCAAGACACGTGTCACCACCACAGTGGTTTGCACAAAGTCCCATATTGAAACTTTGTGCAAACCTCCCACTTTGACTTCCCTATAAATAGGGAACAGTACCCAAGTAAAAAAAGGTAACTTCTCTCTCACTTTTACTATTACTCTGCCAATTTTACCATCCATAACTTACTTAAGCATCGGAGAGCCTTCGGCCGACATCATACCGATATCCGAAACTTAACAACTGCTTCTCCTACTTTGTCTTCTGCAGGCTCTTCCCTTACCGAAGGCCCTCACCTTTTCCCCTATTGAAGACAATCCACTTCTCTCTAAGTTGACCTCCCAAAAAGAGAATCAATAGAAATATCTTGGGAGATTGCACCAAAGAAGACTTCCTTACTAATAAATAAATAAATAGTTTGACAAACAAAGCAGATATTAAAATCTTTAAATTATTTCAAGTAAAATATAAAAATATAAAAAAATAAAAATTATTTATTTATTTCACATTAAAAAAAGAAGAGAAAATAGGGGACTACATTCATTTAAAACAACAACAACAACAACAAAATCTGTCATCTTTAATAGCTTTTGATTCTCTTCCTGCAATATTTCAAGCTGATGTCGATTCGTCTCTGCTGTCTTTGCTCTCTCCTTCTTCAAATTCCTTATAACATGCTGCCAATCTTCAAGAAATTCCCCTTTGAAACCAACTGAGCTCTTAGCACCTGTGCTTCATGGGATTTCACAATGAGGCGATGCCCCACACTTGCGATAGGTGCCGCACTTTGCACACTCAGTGCCATGGCATCACTCACCACTCAGTGTTTGCTAACTAAACATTCAGTTTAATTCAAAACAATGTAAAACTTTCCAGATCATAACTAGACATATAGAACTTCATCATATAAAAAATTCAATCAATTCGACGTTAAGAAATCATGTCAAAAATTGAATTTGAAACAGACCAAGTTACAAACTTTTCTATTTTTCTACAGCATAACACTAATTTGGAAAAGTTACCATAAATTCAATTTAACTCTGATTTACATGAAACAAGTTTTTAAAGGTTCATTGGGATGTCTATTTTCATATAACAAAAGTAGGTGTTTTAAAACTTCGTGATTTCCACTTCGTGTTTTTTGGCTTTCCACCTCAAGCTACACACCCATGTTTTATGGCTTTCCACCCCGACCACTTAATTAGAAGAAAAAAAACATAAAGAAAGAGGAAAAAAAAAAAAAAAGACTTGCGAAACTCTACTTTTTTTTAAAAACGGTTTGTAGAAACATTATAAATATTGCATAGTATAGCATATAACCACAAACTTATATGTAGCATAGTGGATAAGGTGTTGGAAAGGAATGAAAGTGGCATAGGTTCGAAATCCCCTGTTTGTGTGTTAAAGTCTCCATTTTCTTTCATTTTTTAGCAGGTTGGCAGGTATTTAATTTGTTATGATTATTTTAAGATAGTCATTTTCGACGACCGCTAATTCCACTCGTAAATGTAACGGCATTACCGAGTGAACATATTTCCCCTCGAAAATAGTCAAACAATTCCAACGGCATGAGAAGCCCCCCGAAAATAATCATCTCATTTCCGACAAACAAATTTTTGTCGTTAATAAAGTTGGCGCGAAGTTTTCCCGCCAAATAAATTACATTTCTGATGATAAAGACTTTTTTCGAGGGCCGTTCCTTTGTCGGAAATAAATTCCAACCCTATGACATATTTCCAACAGAAAACAATTTTTCGTCGGGAAAAACACTTTTGCTGAGGGAATTTGGGGGCCCTCGGACAAAGTTGGTCGGAAATGAACCTTTTTTTTTTTTTTTGTAGTGGTTGTTTATTCTAT
Source organism: Prunus salicina (assembly GCA_020226455.1). NCBI lineage: Eukaryota > Viridiplantae > Streptophyta > Magnoliopsida > Rosales > Rosaceae > Prunus > Prunus salicina. The sequence goes on along the minus strand of CM035345.1, from coordinate 24,908,754 downwards.
TACACAACCCCATCTACTTGTTGACATTCTATTTTTCCCCAGATGGTAACACAGGGATGCTTTGTTCATTCCTAAAGAAGTTACCAGGATCAACTAAGGTCTTCACTTGTGCAAGTCTCCTAAAGTTATTCTTGAAGTAGCTCAAACCCCAAAGGCTTGCTTGTGCATAGCTTGTGTTAGCATCCTTGTTCATCCCCAAGTCCAGATCCCCTGTAGTTCAAATAGGTAGCTCTTGGGGACTTGGAAGCATATGCTGCCATGTAGCCGTACACCCTTCTTGTCCAGCTAATATATCTCCCAGTTTCTTTGTCATCATCCCAACTGACATAATACTGGATTTCACATAAGTTCCCTTTTCTAGGTGGGAAAAGAGTTTTTGAATCGGAAATCTCACTCATTCTTCCCCCAAAAGGTGACAGTATTAACAAGGATGTGCCCAGTTGAAGCATAATGTGCCTGTTAGAATATTAGGGGAAACAAAGTGATTGTATTAGATTGGAGGAGAATAGTACATGTCTTGATGTAAGCTAATTAGCCTTTTTCATAGCTTATTGGCTTATTGGCCACTACACTTGATTTAGAATAGTTTGGGCCCTTTGGCCCTTCACTTAGATTAGTTTGGGCTACTTGGCCCTTGCACTTTGATTGGTGACCTCATTGGCTCTCTATAACATAGCTAGCTTTGGATAGCTCTTGGCTCCGTAATGGTTTGGGAGTTCTTTTGTTGACTCCTCCATATGACTTGGGTTAGGTAGCTTTTGTGCTCCCACATGGATTGGGAGTTGATTGGTTCACTCCACATTTCATTGTGGTTGCATGCCTATTTATAGGCTCCTTTGCCGACATGCATAGCCACCAACTTGGGCTTCTTCATTTCTTAGCCATACATGTGTCTGTACTAGAATGTTCTTCAAACTTCAATTACTTTTGTTTCACCACCTTGAGCATTTAGCTTGTTCTAGAATATTCTTGCATTGCCACCTCTACTTTTCTAGAATTGTGGAGAACACAAATGAGCATTATTTTTTCCAATAGCGCGATAAACCTTCCAAGCCAGCTTCTGAAATTGGTTTTGTCACATAGTCTGATTTTGCTTTGAAGAATCTCTTAGATTGTTGATCAGTCCGCTGAAGCAGAACTTCTGTTTTGTTTCTTTGGATATCAGCCATAGATAGAACAGACTCAATCCAACTCATTTCAGCGAATTTGGCCTGCTCTACACTTAACTCTGGGAAATTTTCTTTCATCCAAGGGAGAAGTTTCTCGACAGTCTCAAGAAACATGAAATTGAATATAACTTGAATAGTTTTCCCGCCATTTGTACCAGTTTCATTTGCAACTTATATAACCAAACACGAGAAATTCCCTTCAGGAATCCTATCTGCTATAGCTTGCCATCTAGAAACAAGTTTGGTTGCACCCTGTTGTATGGTCTTTGATTATGTGTGAATGGTTACAGATGGAGGAACAGGATGACTCCAAAGCTTGAACCTCCCCCTCCTCTAATAGCCCTTGAGCATGTGGAATTGTATGAGCTCTGAGCTCACTTATATAGGCACCATGAGTTGATAGAACATTGTAGCTATTGATAACTTTTCAATGGTAGGATCCAAAAAATAAGTTCTATACTAATTAAAGACTTTCCATAAACGTGTACCGAAAAAAAGAAATATGATCCAGTAGTGATGCAGTAGTGATGCAGTTGCTTCCATGAAGCTGTCATCATTTTGTTTTCTGTGTGTTGAAATGAGAAATACAACTAATATTGCTTTATTTTTGTTAAAAAGTAATGCACGCATTTGAAAGGGATCTGCACAATTTTAGAAAGCGTGGTGGAAGAAGAGGCTATATCGGCTTGGGGTAAAAAGTATCCCAGAAGGATAGCTCATGCCCTAGACAAGTCCTATTAGAAATGATTTTGAGTTTATTCTAGAATATAATCCAAGGAGTAGTGGCAGAACTTGTGGCTAAGAGGAATAAGCCAAGTCAGTGGAACTTAGAGAAGTAGGAAACAATGCCTATAACTTTGCAAGCAATCTAGCAAAGTGGAGCTAAGAGCACACCAATCTAAGTCATCAAGGCGGCCACATGGAAGCCAATAGCCATATAAAGGCCAAAAGCCTTGTTTTATCAAGCAGGATATGAAGTAGTTAATAGCTACACAAGTGAAGGGCCAATAGCCTACAATTCCCAATAGCTACACCACGAGAAGGCCAATAGCTAATTCCCAATCCTATGTACACAAAGCCATGTACGATTCTCCTCCAATCTAATAAAATCACGTTATTTCAATTATTGTACTATTATTATAAACCCCTTCAAACACAACCTAACAGTGCTATCAGAGCATCTAAAATCCAACAATTTCCATTATAGAGTCTACTATATTCTGCATCTGCACATAGAAAATAGCACTGATATATTCTTTTATGCTCCTGCAGTGATGGAATATGGTCTAAGCTTCTGGAGAAGTGTTGAATACATTGGTTTAGGCTGCAGAATTATTTATTATTATTTTCTACATTGGGCCAAACCCAACTATTTATTATTTACACTCTATTTCGGCCCAGATGGTAAAACAGGGATGCTTTGTTCATTTCTAAGGAAGTTACCAGGATCGACCAAGGTCTTAAGATGAACAAGTCTCCTAAAGTTACTCTTGAAATACTTCAAACCCCAAATGCTTGCTTGTGCATAGCTTGTACTAGCATCATGGTTCCTTTCCAAGTCTAGATCCCTATAGTTCAAATAGGCAGCTCTTGGGGACTTTGAAACATGTGATGCCATGTAGGCATATACAACCTTCTCATCCAGCTAATATGTTTCTCAGTTTCCTTGTCATCATCCCAAGTGACCAAATACTGGATTGCAAATATACTTCCATTTCTACGTGGGAAAGGAGTTTCTGAATCAGATATCTCACTCATTCTTCCACCGTAAGGTGTCAATATCAACTGGGATGTCTCTACTTCAAGTAGTCTTTGCCACAAACCTTCCAAGCCAGCTTGTGAAATGGGTTGCGTCACATTGTCCGATTTTGCTTTGAAGAAGCTCCTAGATGGCTGAGTCCTCTTCAGCAAAACTTCCAAATATTCGCTTATTGGGAAGCCAGTGATCGGTGCATAATTACATATCTTTTTATACCCTTCTAACTTATGATTTGGTTATGTTTTTTAGTTAAACTTGTGCTTTTAATAAACTTTGTGTATGTTTCAGTGTAATAAGGTTGAGACTCATTACATGCATTTTGAAGACAAATTAGCTCAAAACAGTGTCTGCAGATCATTCAATTTCACGGATTAACCTGTACTTGCTCAAGAAGAACCAGATAATGACCCATACATCATTGGAAAGATATGGAAGTCTAGTTTCCGTAGCATTTTACGGTTCATGATTCTGAGTCTTCTAGAGGAAGTTATACATGATTTAGTAGATCAAGGTCAAAATTCGGCAGCATCTGCGTTACTGGGCCACAAATGACATTTGAAGGTCTTCCCAATTTTTCCTTGAGTTGGGCTGCATATTCTTGGAAAGATAAGACAAATGGCTTGAAGATCCATATTTTTCCAGAATTTTATGAATGTATTAACAAGCCCAAAACGAACCCAAAAGAAGAGTGCAATGCATTGTCATGCATGACATATGCAAGATGAAATGCACTATCTAGTGGGAGTTGTTGGTGAAATGCACTATTTAGTGGGAGTTGTTGGTGAAGTGCACTATCTAGTGGGAGTTGTTGGTGAAGTGCATTATCTAGTGGGATTTGTTGGTGAAGAGCATTAGCCAAAAAGATGAGTTTCTAATTACAAGTGCTATATAGTGGGAGTTGTTGGTGAAGTGCACTAGCCAAAAGGATGAGTTTTTAATTACAAGTGTACTTGCGAGTATCACAAGTTGAGGATGCAGCTGAATCTATTTTGGTGCAGCTGAATCGACGCAACAGCCAGCAAAGTGCATCACAGACTGGATCCAACTCATTTCAGTGCAATTGCTGCGGTCTAAACTTAAGTCAGGGAACTTATCTTGCGTCAAAAGGAGAAGCTTCTCAACGGGTCCTAGAAACAATGAATCGAACGACACTTTAATAGTTTTGCCATCAGTTGTACTGGCTTCGTTTGCAACTTCCACAACCAAATGTAAGAAAAGGTCTTCATGGAGCTTATCTGCTATAACTTGCCATTTAGAGAAAATTTTGGTTGCACCTTCTTCTGTGGTCTTTTCAATTTTGCAAACTGTTACAGATGGAGGAACAGGAACCAATCTAAGTTTACATGTCAGACTGACTGCAAAGCTTGAGCCTGCTCCTCCTCTGATAGCCCAGAAGAGTTCTTCTCCCATGGATTTTCTGCTGAGAAGTCTGCCATTGACATCAACAATCCTAGCATCAATAACATTGTCAGCTGCTAGACCATATTTCCTGAATATAGTAACGAATCCACCTCCGCTAATATGTCCCCCCACACCCACTGTAGGACAAGATCCTGCTGGAATCCATGTACCTTACCCTTTTGCACAATGCTGTAACACAACTGTCCAAGTGTAGCACCTGACGCGACCCATGCACTCTCATTCTCTATGTCAATATGAATGGTTTGAAGATTGAAGAGATCAATGATGATGAAAGGATCATATGATACATAAGATAGGCCCTCGTAGTCATGGCCCCCACTTCGGAATCTTATTTGTATGCCATGTTTCTTGGAGCAAATAACTGCTGCTTGAACATAAGATTCATGGAAAGGAGTAACGATAACTTTTGGTTTTGGCGTTGAATTGTTCAAGAATCTGAGGTTCTGTATGGAAGATTGCAAGACTGAGGAATAAGCAGAACTATTTCTGGTTAAGATTATTTCCTTACTTGAGTTAGAATGCTTTAGGTGAGTGGAAGGACATTGAAGTAAGCTTTCAAAAGGGTTAATTACACAAATGGTCCTCAAACTTGTACCCGATTTACATTTTGGTCCCTCAAAAAAATTATTAGGCCAAATGATACATAAACTATATTGTAATCGACCATTTGGTCCTTCCGTTACATTTTCTGTTAAATGTAACCAAATTTTAGGGGCAAATACGACTTTTCAAATTAACAAATAAAATAAGGTTAAAATAACGCATTAGCTATTCTGTAAAACTTAGCAAAATCATAACAGCACTGTGAGGCATATCAAAACATTGCAGTGAATTGCTTAAAAGACGCTGACTCAAACCAACAAAAAGAAGAGAGAGGGAATCGAACCCTCCATAGTTCACAGAGAACTATGCTACCAAGAATCCCTCCAATACATAAACATAAACATCTTCTAATAAAGTGGACACCACCCATAGTTCCGGACACCGTCGATGTCCACAAATGCAAATCCCAGCAACCAACAGTGCATTTGAACTACAGGAGTATCCCTTTACCAGACAGAACCAGCTGCTGACAAAAACGCAGTTATAACATATGAGAATTAAATCATATAGCATTAGCGGTTTAAATACCTTGTTACAGCAGCAAATCATCTGCTTCACACCAAGGGTGAAAGCAAGAAGAGCATGCTCACGGGTCTGGCCATCCTTGGAGATACCAGCTTCAAAACCACCAGTGGTGGAATCGATGATGAGAACAGCACAGTCAGCCTGTGAGGTTCCAGTAATCATGTTCTTGATAAAGTCACGATGTCCTGGGGCATCAATGACTGTGCAGTAGTACTTGGTGGTCTCAAACTTCCACAAGGCAATATCAATGAGACCCAAAACCCCCTCCTTCGATTTCTTCTCCCCAATTCCCTATATACCTCTCCAAATTACTGTGTACAATTAGAAATTACAGAAACAACAAAGGAAGAAAACACATAAGAAAAATTATCTGAAACCCATCCTCAGAGACTTGAGTTGGAGCTGTTGACTTTACTAGAATTTGTATTATCCTCCTGGGTTGATTTTCTTTTCCAAGAATTTGATGCAGAGCCAGAGACAGAGGAAGAAGAAGAAGAGAAGGGAAGAGTTGCGCTTGGTAGATGACCCGAAAGGCCGAAACTTGATTGATTGCCGTAAATGTAGAGATTGGTTATATCAGCAAGAGGCTTCCTCCTTAATCTCGTCTTCTTATTACATTTCTTGGAAGAAGACCCATTTTCAGAAACGGGGTTCGTCAGATTTGCAATGGAAGAGGAAGGAGGGAGGTTCTCTTTGTTGCTGTGGTCGCTGCAAACAATGGCCTCCATTGATAAGAACTTCGAGACAGAGAAAAATTCTGAGAATTGAGAAAGTTGGTGTTATTGTGTGAGAGATGGAGGAGATGGGTTTGGGGCAAGAGCTGGAAAAAAAAGAAGATAGTTTGTCAATGGCCTTCAACCATCCAGCCCAACAATTAATGTCCAAAATTATACTAAAAAAGGTTGCTGAAGGTTGCTGAAGGTTGTGGGATGGGTTTGGGGGTTGGAGCTTGAGGGTGGTGGCCATAGGGGAATGGAGAGAGAGAGAGAGAGAGAGAGAGAGAGAGAGAGAGAGAGAGTTTTTATTTATTTTTTAGTATTTATTTATTTTTAACGTATGAAATGACCAATTTACCCTCATATTTAACAGCAATGTAACAGTTGGACCAAATGGTCGATTACGATATAATTTATGTATCATTTGGCCTAATAATTTTTTTGAGGGACCAAAATGTAAATCGCGTACAAGTTTGAGGACCATTTGTGTCATTTACCCGCTTTCAAAAATTGAATTTGAACTTGTGGACCAAACTGAGTTGAAAGGGATGATAAGTAGTGGAAGTAGTTTTACGTTGAAGAACACCATGATTATATCCTCTGCATATAACATGGTACCGGCTCAGTCATTTATATACGGTTGACGTTCCTAGTAATTATCTGGTTGATGTTCCAACTTTGTACGCTAAATTAAAGAACATTGCAGACATTGGCCATTGAAAATTTCCAAGTATAAGTGGAAACTTCAAGTGAAAAAATTCTTGGATGAAATTTGGAACATGACATGATTTTGTCTTGGATACATCAGCAAATAACTCATCACTTCTACAATGGCCGCAATGAGCAGTTTTTCATCACCTACTATAAAATGCCGCATTCTCACGTTCGGTAGGAACAAACACTGAAGGAGAAGGGGCAAAAAGGGAAGAGCAGAAAAGGTATAGTGGAGGGCATTTTCGGCAATTTACTGTGCTGAAGAGAAAATAGAACGTATTTCAACAGTTAAATGAGGGGCATTTCCGTCATTTCACTGTGCTTAGAAACAGTGTTCAGTTGGATAGCGCTTTAGCATATAAAAGCAAAGGACCTAGGCACTCAAATCTCAATTATTGCAACTGGCCCAAGAATGGGTCATCATAAATATCTGAAAACTTTAAGGCTCAAAGTCAGCTGCTAACTGCTAAGATATAAGCACTCAATCTCAATTGTTTCAATGAATCCAAGTACATACCATCCAAATATAGATACACATACCATCCATTCAGCTGCTTAGCCCGTACTCTAAAATCAAGCCCCAACTCCTTAAGTTGCTTCTCATAGTGAAAGGAACCGACCCCAAAACCAGCCAGAAACAGCACTGGAAGGGAGCCTAAGGTTTCACATCCAGCTTTCTCATAATGCACATTGAATTTGGGCTTCCATTGCCAAAAGCAACTACTTACAGGCGCACCCGATTCACCTTTGGATTCATCTGGTAGACCAGGAATCAAAACTTTAGTTACTGGTTCCCCTGTTTCTGATATACTTTCATTCTCTTCACCTTCAATTACGTAGCCATCAGAGCTTCCACTCGATAAAATTGGACCAACATGTTTGAAGTTTTCACTGGTGTCTAATGACCTAAAACCTCCTTGGTGATTTAGTTGCTTCAAGAAAGGCTGATCTAAATTGTAACAGCTCAAAAACTTCCTTCTGACATCAAATTTAGCACCAAAAACTCTGTTTTTCCTAAAACCTGGGAGACTGAATTGATGTGAACTTGAGCTTTTCACAATCAATTTCCACCTTAAATTAACAACATCATAGCATAGTGCAGAACTGCCTGAGAGCACTTCCATCCCACAAACTGTTCTGCAATGATCAATCAAAACAGTGATTCAACAACAATTTGACTTAACCCTTTATTGCATGAGACTAATTGAGAAAACAAATAAGAATAATTTGCAAATCACATGTTGTATGTAGCTTTCATGCTTCCAACTTTTCCTCAACACACACACACAAAAACAAAACAAAACAAAACAAAACAAAAAACATAAACTGATATGAACAGAACTTAATATCAATTACCAATCTTGAACTTCAGTTAACACCCAAAAACTGGTTAAGATATTTATTATAACTTGAGAAAAAAGACTAAACAAAATTAGCAACCAGTAGCTTTCCTGCACAACTCTAAAAGAAACACAAAGATTTATGGCAAAAGAAGAACAAAATTCTTAATTGTTTTGGGTTACCTTTAAAGTGAACAGCCAAGTGTCATTAGAGTTATAATGCTTTGTGGAATTCTCAGTCTTCTCCAAGTATTTAGGAGATCCTTGCAAAATCTAGAGAGAGAGAGATTTGGGCTGTTGCTTGCTTACATGCTTCTTCTTGCTTTAATAACCAAGCAAAAAAATGAACTTTTAAATTTCCGTTTTATATGCATTTGCTAAATATCAATCAACTGACCAAAAAACACGACAAAAGATTAGTTCAGGCTTGCACGCCATCAAGTTCTTGTACCTGCTGAATGGATTCTTTTAACCCAAAAAATGCACCACAGTAAATGCACTTATAATTCTTCTCTCCCAAATCCACACATCCTTCAATAATTCGTACAGAGAAAAGAAATGTGGAATGGAGACAATAGAAGACATAATGGAGGTTATCAGCAATAGAACAATGCAGTTCAAATTTAGGAGATTTTGGACAACCTGGTGATCCCTAATTAGAGCATTAGAGCCACATGTTACACTTACAGAGGAAGCATTATGCTCCACTTACAGAACTTTTTGGGTGGCAAGATAACGAATTTTCTAAGCTAAATGTAACATAATATTTATCCAATTACGTGCACTCAACATAGCATCTTATTCCTAATGTATATAAGTTCATTATATATCAATTCCTGAGTTGGCAACAAAACAAAATCACTCAACATAGCACTCAACATAGCATCTCAGGGATTATATGTCGATTTCTAATGTATATAAGTTGATTATATATCAACATAGCATCTCATTGCTACATTATTGATTCTACTGGAGACAATTCTTTTGAACATAAATCAAACACAACAAAACAAAAATTTTAAATAAATTAAAATTTCAAATTAAAAATTATTTAAAAAAAAAAAAAAAACTATCACTATATCAATCAAACAAAGGGAGTATTCTGAGTTCTTTTGGGGTCACCCGCCTGCCTTGCTCAATTAATTTCTTCAGTGATTTCCTTTGAGTTTCTGAAAGCATCCCCTGATTAATTAGTGGCTCTGTTTTATGTGGGGTTCAAAGTAGAAAAATAAGCATAGGAAGCTGGATATTAATTACTTTGGCTTGCTTATGAAGTATACGATTTAGTATGCGGTCCCAGCCATTTTTGGGGTGAGAAAAGGAAAAAGAGGAACTCTTTCTTTAGGGGTGAGAAAACAAATGGACCAACCAATCATTCTTTAAAAAACCCAACAGGTGATATCCAGTGTATGTTGATTCTTTTGTCCCTCTTTTCCTTATCTATCAGTTTCTTGATTACTTCATGTTAAGAATATATCTATGATTCAATTCTTTGGTTCCATCTTCTTCAGTCTGCCTTCCTGCTGAAAAATACTGTTTATCCATTTGGTTATGTTTGTGTGATGAAAATTTAGCCAACCCAGATATTTGATTGTTGTTCTCTGTGCAGTCAACCCAAAACAATAATAAATAAATAAAAGATGAAAAACCATCACTATATCCATCAACAAAACGATTAAAAAGGAAGATCAAAAGAGAAACCAAAGAATTTCAATACTGTGCTAAACTCAAAAAATTCCAATTCTCAACATATGTCTGTAAATGGATAAAATCAAGACCAAAAAATACACTAAAAAGGTGAGGAGATACATACCCGATGACAAAGGACGCAAGAACTCGCAGAAAGGTGCCTGAGATGAAGGTTGCAGAAACGATGGAAAATATCACAACGAACAGACAATTTAATAAACCGAAAGGGCCGCTGGATTCGCAGCTCGACTCTCCAAACGAAAATCAACGGCCGCCGAAGCATCTCCAAGAGGGAACGGAAATCTTCCATCGCTGCCCCCCAACCAGCTAGTTCGAAATCAACGATGAACTCTTTCTCTGAGCTAACGATACGTTCGCTGGGAAGAAAGACTGAAGGAGAAGGGGCAAAAAGGGAAGAGCAGAAAAGGTCAAGTGGAGGGTATTTTCGGAAATGCACTGTGCTGAAGAGAAAATAAAACGTGTTTCAAGAGTAAAATGAGGGCATTTCCGTCATTTCACTGTGCTTAGGAACAGTGTTTAGCTGGATTGCGCTTTAGTATATAATATAATATAATTTGGTTGCACCTTGTTGTAAACTATTACAGATGGAGGAACAGGAACCAACCTAAGTTTCCATGCCAGAATGACTCCGAAGCTTCAGCCTCCCCCTCCTCTAATAGCCCAAAAGAGGTCTTCTCCCATGGATTTTCTGTCAAGAACTCTCCCATTAACGTCAACAATCTTAGCATCAAGGACATTGTCAGCTGCCAGACCATACTTCCTGAACAACGTTCCACCTCCGCAAATACGTCCCCCAACACCAACTGTGTGACAAATCCCTCCTGGAAATCCGTAGACTTTACTCTTTTGTGCAATTGCGTAATAAAACTCTCCGATAGTAGCACCTGACTCGACCCAAGAACTCTCATTCTCAACGTCAATATCGATGGATCGAAGATTGAAAAGATCAATGATGATGAAAGGAGTTTCAGATACATATAAGATCGGCCCTCATATGGAAGATTCCAAGACTGAGGATTAAGCAGAACTGTTTTTGGTAATGATGATTTTGCTACTTGAGTTGAAATTCTGTATGTGGGAGTGGGAGGTAAAACAGTGAAGAAAGCTTTGTGTAGCTGAATTTGAAGTTGTGGACGAAACTGAGTTGAAAAGGATGAAAAGTAGAGGAAGTAGTCTCATGTGTAAGGTCACCATTTTCATTTCCTCTGTATGAAATGCATGAGCTCTTAGCTCACTTGAAAGATTATTGCAGGCATTAGCTCTTACTTCTGTCAGTTATTATAGAAGAAACAAGTAACAAAACTCTACCGATTTAGTGTCTTCTCAAAAACTTATTTTATAATTTGAGATACAAATTATTTAATAATCGTAATGTGGATCATATTATCCACATCATCATAAAATAAACCCTCTTAATTGTCGTTTTTTGTCATTTATTTCAACTCATATTAAAGAAGTTATCATAAAAAATTTTAAAAAAAGTTGCATTATTATTTGTCTGTGAAAACAATGAAGTTGCATCATTATTTGGACAGCTAGCAAGCAGCAAATGAATGCTTAATTATGACTTATGTGATCATATGCGTCTCAATCCTCCAACTCAGGAGTCATAGGCTGTTACTAGTTAAAATAGAGATATCAGAAAGGTGCTTCTGAAATTTGGTTCTATTTTCTCCGTTCTGATAACAGAGAAATCTCCTGGGAGATTGTACCGAAGAAGACTTCATTAAATAAACAGTTTGACAATCAAAGCAGGAATTAAAATATTTAAATCATTTGAAATAAAATTATACTTCTGTTTTGCGAAAGGATTTCAATCTTCACAGCAAGAGAAAGGCAACAGATGAGGTTCTATTATTCGTTGGTAGGTACAATGGAATGAGCAAATGAAGCCGAACCTATCTATTTGTTGTTTATTCTATTACACAAACACATCTAGTTGTTGTTGCGCTCTATTTTTCCCCAGATGGTAACACAGGGATGCTTTGTTCATTTCTAAAGAAGTTACCAGGATCAACTAAGGTCTTCACTTGAGCAAGTCTCCTGAAGTTACTCTTGAAGTAGCTCAAACCCCAAATGCTTGCTTGTGCATAGCTTGTGTTAGCATCCTTGTTTATCCCCAAGTCAAGATCCCTGTAGTTCAAATAGGCAGCTCTTGGGGACTTGGAAACATATGCTGCCATGTAGCCATACACCCTTCTTGTCCAGCTAATATCTTTCTCACTTTCTTTGTCATCATCCCAACTGACATAATACAGGATTTCATATAAGTTTCCTTTTCTATGTGGGAAAGGAATTTCTGATTCGGAAATCTCATTCATTATTCCGCCAAAAGGTGCCAGTATCACCATGGATGTGTCTAGTTGAAACATTATCTGATATAAACCTTCCATGCCAGCTTCTGAAATTGGTTGTGTCACGTAGTCTGATTTTCCTTTGAAGAAGGTCGTCGATTGTTGAGTCCGGTTAAGCAGAGCTTCTGTATCATTTATTGTGAAGTGAGCGAAATATAGAATAGACTGAATCCAACTCATTTCAGTGAATGCGGTCCGGCTTAAATTTAACTCTGGGAAGTTTTCTTTCATCCAAGGAAGAAGTTCCTCATAAGTCTCAAGAAATAAGAAAGCGAATGTAGCTTGAATAGTTTTTCCACCGTTTGTACCATTTGTAACTCCTAAAGCCAAACGCAGGAAATACCCTTCAGGCATCCGATCTGCTAATGCTTGGGATTTAGAAACAAGTTTGGTTGCACCTTGTTCCATGGTCTTTGATTCATTGTAAACTGTTACAGTTGGAGGAACCGGAACCAACCTAAGTTTCCATGATAGAATGACTCCAAAGCTTGCGCCTCCCCCTCCTCTAATAGCCCAAAAGAGTTCTTCTCCCATTGATTTTCTGTCAAGAACTCTGCCATTAACGTCGACAATCTTAGCATCAAGGACATGGTCAGCTGCCACACCATACTTCCTGAACAAGGAACCATATCCACCTCCACTAATATGTCCCCCCACACCAACAGTTGGACAAGTCCCTGCTGGAAAGCCATGGACTTTACTCTTTTGTGCAATTGCGTAATACAACTCCCCGAGAGTAGCACCAGACTCGACCCAAGCGATCTCATTCTCTATGTCAATATCAATGGACCGAAGTTCGAAAAGATCAATCAGGATGAAAGGAGCTATCGATACATAAGATAGGCCCTCGTAGTCATGCCCCCCGCTTCGGGTTCTTATTTGTATGCCCTCTTTCTTGGAACAAATTACAGCTGCTTGAACATGAGAGTGTTTAAAAGGAGTAATGATAGCTTCTGGTTTTGGTGTTGTAGTGTTCAAGAATCTGAGGTTCTGTATGGAAAATTGGAAGACTGAGTAATAAGCAGGACTGTTTTTGGTGAGAATAATTTTGCTGATTGAGTTTGAAGGTATGCGGGAGGAAAAACATTGAAGAAAGCTTTCAGAAATTGAGTTTGAAGTTGTGCACCAAACTGAATTGAGAAGGATGAAAAGTAGGACTGGAACTAGTTTTACGTGAGAGATCTCCATTTCTCTTTGCATGTGGAATGGTATGAGCTCTGAGCTCACTTATATAAGTAGTTTGAGTTGAAAGAGAAATGCAGCCATTGGATAGCCATGGATGCTTTTTCAATAATTCAAAAGATAGGAGCATACGCAAGAGACTGAAAATAAATAAATTGTACAGTATTTTTAGACTTTTCAAAAACGTTTACAAAAGAAACAAGTTTCTTCATTAACATTTGGCTAAATCTTGAAGATGCAAACAATTAAATAATGTTTGCAATGTGAATCATATCATCTATGAAGTTGTCACCAATTCGTTTTCTGTGTGTTGAAATAAGAAATACAACTAATATTTCCCTATTTTCTGCATCTGCACATAGAAAATAGCATTGATATAATCTTTGATGCTCCTACAGTGATGGAATATGGTCTAAGCTTCTGCAGAAGTGTTGAATACATTGGTAGAGGATGCAGACTTATTTATTATTGTTTTCTACACAGAACAATGCAGCCATTGGATAGCCATGGATGCTTTTTCAATAATTGAAAAAGATAGGAGCATACGCAAGAGACTGATAAAAAATAAATTAAGTATTTTTAGAGTTTTTAAACATGTTTACAAAAGAAACAAGTTTCTTCATAAACACTTGACTAAATGTCACCAATTTGTTTTTTGTGCGTTGAAATGAGAAATACAAAACACAGAAAATAGCACTGATATATTCCTTGATGCTCCTACAGTGATGGAATATGGTCTGAGCTTCTGGAGGATGCAGACTTATTTATTGAAAAGATTGGAGCATACGCAAGAGACTGATGAAAAATAAATTAAGTATTTTTAGAGTTTTTAAACATGTTTACAAAAGAAACAAGTTTCTTCATAAACACTTGACTAAATGTCACCAATTTGTTTTTTGTGCGTTGAAATGAGAAATACAAAACACAAAGAAAATAGCACTGATATATTCCTTGATGCTCCTACAGTGATGGAATATGGTCTGAGCTTCTGGAGAAGTGTTGAATACATTGTTAGAGGATGCAGACTTATTTATTGAAAAGATTGGAGCATACGCAAGAGACTGATGAAAAATAAATTAAGTATTTTTAGAGTTTTTAACCACGTTTACAAAAGAAACAAGTTTCTTCATAAACACTTAACTAAATGTCACCAATTTGTTTTTTGTGCGTTGAAATGAGAAATACAACATGATAAGTCCATAAATATAATCATTTATGTACTCTTTTTACTTAGGTTTTGTAGGAGAATTAGATTTAAAAAGGGCTTATTACTTTACTTTTCTGATTTTCAGCTTTTCTGCGCTCTTAGAAGGTTTTTAAGGAAAAATCAACTTTTCGGAGGAATTTTAGCGCAAGCCAATTGGAGATGAAAGCTAACATCTTGAAGTTCAATCTGTGATTTTTCTAGAATTTTCTACCAAGCCAATTGGTACAGTATTACAAGTAAAGTTAGCCCACGTGCAGACAAGACATTGTACATGTTACGTACGTGAATGTGAAGAAACGGAAGCCTTCCCGAATTTTCCAAGTTACGTGCTATATATGGTTGGAAAGATAAGACATTTATTTTTCTAAAATATATTTTTAATGATTTTTCTACAAGGCCGAAGATCACCAAATCATGTGACAACTGGGCTGAGCTGTATTTCCCTGTGGAGTTAGGAATTGTGATTTTTACTTTCCTATTTGGATTCCTTGTTTACCAAGACTTCTTGGACGACTTGTCAGTCAATTTTAGGGTTTAGAACTCTGATATAAGTGATATAAAAGGCCAGCCAAGGCCCTGATACAAGCATTCACGTCCAAAAGGAGATCAACCGCGCAAGAGGAGAAAGCTGCCAACGAGTTCTTTCTTTTCCTTTCTTCTTTTAAGTTTCAGTTCTTATGTATTTATTTTTGAGTTCATCCAAGAACATGAGTAACTAATTTCTTGTTAGTTAGGGCTTAATCTTGAAGCCCTGAACATGATTTTAATTCTATAAACAAGTTTGAATGGATTTTCAGTTTCTACAAGCGTGATGATTTCAGTTTCTCTATGTTATGTGAATTCTGATATTTTGTTTCTTTGAGTAGCTAACTTTGAAGCATGTATTGGAATTAAATTGTTGTAGAACATAGGTCAATTGCCATATTGAATGTGTTCTTGTTTGCAACGAATAATTGGGTTAAGAACTAGTTATGAGAAATCGATTCTTGAATTCCTAATAACAAATGCCATGTTTTAGGGTTTTTGTGATACTCATATTCTCTTTGATCTTAATGGATTCTTGATTGTTAATTTGAGTAAATGCCATACTAGATTTCAATTAAGAATACACGTATTGATGTAAATGCCATACACTTTACATGCACTTAAGAGCGAATCATACAACTCGAGTCAAATGCCATGATCTTGTTGTGAGTGTCATCATCATATGCTTGCTAGAAATTGATTATCTATTGTTGTTTATGGATTGATTGATTGGTTAGAGGTGGGTAGTGAGTCCTAGCTATTGTTCTTGATTGATTATAAACCAATTTCTCTTAAACTCTAATTTAAATTCTGTTTTGTTTTGTTTTCCTTATTTTGTTTTATTCACAAAATCAAATCAAAACCCCCTTGGTGTTGGCGTGTGTGTGGAAGTCCTTGTGTTTTCGTTGCGTGACATTGATAAACATCTCTTTAGATCACAATCTCTGTGGGATCGACCCTTGCTTGCTTACTATACTATCATTTGATTTGTGCACTTGCAAGGTTTTAAATATTGTTGTTAAAAATTACCAACAAGTTTTTGGTACAACACAAAGAAAATAGCACTGATATATTCCTTGATGCTCCTACAGTGATGGAATATGGTCTCAGCTTCTGGAGAAGTGTTGAATACATTGGTAGAGGATCATCCAGTGGGGTATTGAAGCCAATCCAGAAAAAATCCAGGCCATCTTAAACATGAAGATACCCAAGATGGCCAAGGACATCCAGAGCCTTACCGAACGTGTTGCAGCTCTAACTAGGTTTATTTGTAAGGCCGCCGATCGCTGCGCCCCCTTCTTCAAGGCACTCAAGGGCAATAAGCGAAGCATCGTCTGGACTGCCGAATGTGACAAAGCTTTCAACAAGCTCAAGGAGTATATGATTCGGGCCCCTTTGTTGTCAACCCCCAAGCCTAGAGTGTAACACCCCGACTCCAAATTTATTTCGTATTTTAATTTAATTAAGTGAAATTACGAAATTGCCCTTGAGAGAGGGGTAATTTGGTCTTTTTTATACGAAAGAAATTTGGGAATTCCGATTGTACCGTCGCGTAGAGCACGGTGAGATGAGTCCGTAGACACGTAGTGGGCTTGATTCGGAGTTGTAACGAGAGAGATACGATCAAAATACCCCCAGTGGAATAATCGTAATTTTGACGAAATTGGATTTTTTGGATAAAAAGACAGGATTGCCCCTGTCTCTCTCTCTCTCTCCCGCGCGTCCCTCTCTCTCCTCTGGTTCGCGAGCGCCACCACAGCCGGCCACGTTTTGGCCGGGCCGTTTGCTATTCCGGCCACCAAAGTCGACGGGGCCGGTACCAAAATGACCGGGCCGCCGTCCTCTTCCTTCCCCAGCCAGGTCCCGCCGCCAGCCACCGTGGTTTCGCCGGAAAACGCAGAGGAAGCTCCGATTTTGACTGAAACTTCGCCGGCTTCGTTCTCCATCGTCCGGCCGCCATTTTTGGCGATCAAGGTATGGAAATCCATCTATTCCTCGAGCTCTAACTGATGGTTGGGTAGAATTGCATCAATTCGTAGCGTAGATAGCTTGATTTTCGAGTTAGGGTTCGGTCGGTTTTGCGTTCGTGATTCCGGCCACTTCCGGTCAGTTTTTGGGGTATGTCCTAGAACAAAAGTGACTCCAAATTAGGGGTATTACCTAAGGTATGAGTCTTGGCCCGAGATTCTAAGATTTTCCGGCGATGGGTTATCGCTTTGGACACCCACGCACTGACGGCGCGTGGGCACTGTAGCTGAGGGGCATTTTTGTCCCATTATGATCCTCTCGATGTCACGAGCGCGTAGGTGTGCTTGGATTTAAATTTGGATACCGTTAGAGTCCCGAACGGATATCGCATATTGCGCGTTATCCGGGTTCGCTAGGTTTGGACCGTTGGATGGTCCTGAAATTATAATATGTTGATCTAGGATTTACTAGGATCGTGTAGGATTCGACGGATCGTAAAACGGAGTCCCGAATACTCCGGAAATGCGAACCTTGGGGCTAGGGTTTAAGTAACCGTCCGATCGTGCGATCGTGAGCGATCCGACCGTCCGATCTGGACCAAACTTGGGGGACGTGTGTCCTAGACCTTGTAGGACCTATAGGAACTGTCGGATCAGGATTCGGAGATCGTGGGCCCCGCAGGCCCGTTGACCCGATTTGGGTAGTTTGACCCGTTGTTGACTGTAGGTCTTCATAGAGAGTTTACATTTAGAAAAGTACAAGGATGACCCTTTTTGGATGGGTCTTGGCCGTCTTTCGATTAATGCCAAGTTTGTGGGTCTTTGAGTTTCTTTTGATGGTTTTGTGATGGAAAGTTTATGTTTATGGTTTTTAATGGTTTATTGTGAGATTTATATATATATATATATATATATTTAGGAAGTATCTTTTGGAATAATGGTATATTATCGGAGTTGTGGCCTTTGGGAAAGAACTACGTGTGGCTTGATCCCTTAGAAGGGTACGTAGGCAGCCTGAAGTTACTAGGCGCAGCCGCGGGTTAGACACCACTTAGGTGGTTTTATTGAGTATGATGTGGACCTTGTCTTTGGTCCAAAAATTTAGATGAGACTTGAGCTGGTAGAGTTGGTTCGGACCTCGTTGTGGGTCCCTAAACTTGGTTGAAATGAGGCTCGCTCGGTGAGCTAAGTGAGTGTAGGTGGGGTTCGGTTAGGTTTGAGATCCTGCCTTGGATTGTTGTAGGCCAGGCCGAAGCCCCGAGCTATTTGTGTTTGCGTTAGAGGGTTGAAACCTGCGTGTTAGATGCTTGGGGGAAGTTAATTCTTTATTTATTGTGTGGTTGGTAGTTTGCTTAAATTATTAGAAGGCCGGAGGCCATGAATGTGAATTGCATGCTATTACATTGTGCGTGCTGCCGGTTGGTTTATAAAATGTGTTTTATGCAGGTGGAAATTTTGGGAAATGTTCAATTTACAGGGGAGACTCTGCCGAAATTTCAGCAGAAAGTCTCGTGCCTTTGCTCCTTTTGGAAAAAAGAGGTTACATTCTTAAGGAGTGACCCGGCATGGGCGAAATGTCGGGGCCTTCGCAGGATTCGCCTCGGGTTTAGGGAAAATTCGGGGCGGGTCCTGTCATAGAGACACCTTCACAATTTACCTCTCTGTCTCGGCCACATCAGTTAGCTCAGTGGTCATCCGACCACATGAAGGTGTTGAGCACCCGGTGCATTATGTTAGCAAAGCATTACAAGATGTCGAGGTTCGGTACCCAGATATTGAGAAACTAGCCTTCGCCCTGGTAGTTTTGGCTAGACGCCCAGACCGTACTTCCAACCACACACCATCCATGTCCTAACCAATCAGCCACAAAGGCAGGTATCGCAAAAGCTAGAGACTTCTGGCAAGTTGGTTAAGTGGCCATTGAACTTGGTGAGTTTGATATCCATTACGAACCCCACCCAGCTACAAAGGGTCAGGCCATTGCTGACTTCATATCAGAATTCACTGAACCCTTCACTTGAGCCAAGTCCACATCGCCAGCAATGGAACCCTCGACTTGACCCAGCCCTTGTGGACCTTATATGTGGATGGCTCCTCCAATGCCCAGGGATGTGGGGCCGGCCTCATCCTCATCTCCCCAAACAAAGTTGTCCTTGAGTACGCCCTACATTTCAAATTGCACGCCTCCAACAATGTGGCCAAATATGAAGCACTCTTAGCTAGCCTTTGGCTAGCCAAGGAATGGGCGCTAAGTAAATCCAGATATTCAATGACTCATAGCTCGTTGTCCATCAAGTCAAACAGGACTTCACTGCTAAGGATATCTCTATGACAACTTACCTCCAGCATACCCGCCACTTTCTTGCAACTTTCGATGCTTATCTCATAAGACAGGTGCCATGCTCTGAGAACAGCCATGCTGATGCTTTGGCTAGGTTGGCCTCTGTCTTAGAGCAGGGTATAGGATGCAACATCCACATCGAGTTCGTAAATCAACCCAGCACACATGCACCACTTATTTGTACCATTGATCACAGCCCTATGTGGATGGACCCCATCCTTCTGTTCTTGCAAAATCAAACACTACCTGCTGATTCTACTGAGGCACAACGTGTTCGCTATCGCTACGCTCGATAATTGATCATCAATGATGCTTTATACAAGCGTGGCTTCAGCCTCCCCTACCTTCGGTGTCTAACTCCAGAGGAAAGTAATTATGTCCTTTGGGAGATTCATGAGGGCATCTGCGACAACCACTCAGGTGCTCGCTCACTAGTACATAAGGCTATTCACCAAGGATACTTTTGGCCATCACTTCACACCAATGCTCAGGCCTTCACCTAAAAGTGCGATAAGTGCTAGCGGTTTACCAACATCCCACAACTCCCAGTTGAACCATTGACAGCCATGGTCAGTCCCTGGCCATTCGCCCAATGGGGACTTAACCTCATTGGACCTATGCCTGAGGGCAAGGGTCAGGTCAAGTATGTCGTTGTAGCTATGGACTACTTCTCCAAGTGGGCTGAAGCTGAAGCCTTAGCTACCATCACAGATAGCGGCTGGCAATTTGACAATGCAAAGTTCAAGTAATTTTGTTTTAACCTCAATATACGACTTTGCTTCGCCTCTCCAGCCCATCCTCAGTACAATGGCCAGGTCGAAACTGTGAACAAAATCATCAAGAAGACCCTGAAGACCAAGCTTGACAAAGCCAAGGGTTGCTGGCCAGAGCTACTCCTAGAGATTCTCTAGTCCTATCGCACCACCTTCCATACATAAACAGGAGAAACACCGTTCTCTCTCTCCTTTGGCACCGAAGCCCTGGCACCAGTGGAGATTAGCCAGCCCACATAACGAACCTCTACTTATGATGTCGAGGCCAATGACGAGCAGTTAGCCCTGAACCTCGACTTCATTAACGAGCTCCGTGACGAATCCAATATGCGCAACGTCGCGTACAAACATCGTATCACTAAGTATTATGACTCCCGAGTCAAACCCCGTGCTTTCAAGATTGAGGACTGGGTCATGCGCAAGGTTTCCTTGGCCACCAAGAACCCTACTGAAGGTACCTTGGGCCCTACATGGGAAGGTCCTTATGAGATTACCAAAGTCTGCTGCCCTGACACTTATCAGCTTTGTGATCCCAAGGGCAAGACTTCGCCTCATCCTTGGAACGCTGATCACCTTAACTACTACTATAAGTAAACACACCTAGACCCTAGGACATTATGTTTTCTTAAACTTTGGTCTTGAGCCTTGCCTCAACCAACTCTTGTACCTTTTGCCTTTCAGCACCTATTGAATGAAACGCCCGACTCTTGCTAATTCTCATCAATAACATGATTATCCTTTTGCTAGCACAACTGATATCAAATGACAACAAGTCCAATATCATAGCAAATCAAAATAACCTTGCCCCAAGCAAGGCAAAATGTTCATACAAAGCAGAAATAAACATCAAGTGTTCCAAAAATTAACTAGAATACATAAGGAAGGCAACGCCTTTAGGATTCAGTAGAATGGGCATCCGTGGTGGCCGGCTCTGACTCTGGTAGTGGCATCGGTAGTGGGGCTAGGTGAAGGTGGCTCGCCGTTCATATCGAAATTGATCTCAACCAAATGGTTGAACCCCGCCAGCCTATCCTCCCAACGAAACTGCTCATCCACCAACCGATCCATGATATAGCTGCGCAACTCCTCTGAACTTCGAAATGACTCGACCGCTTCGGCTCTGGCAGCAGCTACCTTCTCGTCCTTCGACCGTTTCAGCTCTTCCACCTTCTTGGCCAGCGCCGCGTTCTGCAACAGTAGGTCGTTCCTCTCTTGGATGGTTTCCTGTGCCTCTGCTACCTTGCCTTTGGCCATCTCATCGTGCCTCTTTAGCATCTAGATCTCCTTATCCGCCTTAGCCATGCTGACATACATCTGGCCAAAGGCCTGCAAAACAAAGCATCATCAGTCCTAGCAAACTAGAATGATTACATAAGCAGAAGTAAGGATCGTCTTCTGGGCACTGTTGCCTGCGCAAATCTCTTCGGCCTGGTTCTCCGGGCCGAGGGGACGTGCGTATAACACGGAGTCCTACTTTTGGAATGCGGTGCGGTTTGTGCGCGGGCGTGCCAGCACGGCCTACCGTGCGTCGAGTTCGGTGGAGCGTTTGGTTTAGAAGGTGTTTAGAATATTGCGCCTGTTTGGTCTGGACTTCTTATCAAACGATTGTGGCCGAGAAAGGAACTGGTCTCGGCCGTTAGGTTCACGGCCTGAACTACAAGGCCGTTGGTGGTAGGTGGTGGGTTTTGGGCGGTGCTCCGGCGCGTTGCTCGGAGAGCGACGGTCGTATGATATATGGGGTGAGTGAGGCGACGACAAGGGTGGTGCTCCGGCGCCTTGAGAAATCAAGGGTCGTATGATATATTGATGAATGGAAGTTTCTTACAATCTATCACTACTCCTAAGAAAGCATGTAAAGATATTGAAAGTACATGACAGAAAAAATAAGTTGCTCCGTGGGAGGCTTTTGGTTTTTGGTGTTGGACCTTTCGCATGTGGTCTTGAACTTGGTTTATATAGCAGGAGCCCGGGAGAGACAATCGAGGCTTGACAAGACCTGCATGGTGGAGTCTAATCAGGGCAAGCATGGCTGGGTCTGATCAGCATGTGGGACTGTGAAGCATGGTGGTGTGACCCCCATGAATCTCGGTAACTCTCGGCCATTGCTCTGATCGAGGTCTCTGCGTCTCTGGCCGTGGGAACGCATTAAATGCCCTGGTTTAGTGGTTGGTGAAGGGACCTTTAATTGCAAGAACATCTGATGGAATGTTTGTTCCTAACCACTCTGATTACAAAATCCTGCCCCCAATCAACTCCCTTCTGCCCTCATGCATTAAATGCTTCGTGCCCTAGTGGTTTTGCTGTGATGGACAGAGGCGTTACTTCATTAAATGGGGCGTGGGACCCTGAAGCCACGTGATGATTTGGTCAATATCTCCCTTGGCCGTGCCCTGTGTGTTCCTCGGCCTCGGCCCGCGAGTTTTACTCGAGAGGCCGAGAAAACCTTGCCTTAGCGTTTTCTTGAGCCCATGAGAAAAGACCGCGGCCGAGAGGAGGATTCCTCGGCCGCAAAGGCCGTGATTTATTTAGGCACAAACAGGCACGATCTGCAAAGGAAGAAGCCTGAGTCCTCGCTAGAGCCTTGGGGTCTTTTCATGCCTTCCAAGAAGACGTTTACCAAGGGAATCTCTTGCCAATGCATGGCCAGGTTCACCTCATTCTTCTGTCGATGCAGCTTGGAGAAGTCCACTTTCTCCACCCCCTCAGCAAAAACATCCTTAGTACCAAAAGGAAAGTTTCGGCAGTGCCAGCAGATCAAAGGGAGGAAGTCTCGACCCCATCCCCACCATACTCTGGTGAGCTTCCTCCAGCGCCTTCCTCTTCCCCAAAACATCGGCAACCCGCCCTTCATCGTCAACTGTAGGGCACTTCCCAGTCGCCTATTGGGCACTCCCCTTCTCTGCCTTCTTGGCCCGAGACTCCCTCACTCGCTTCTGCATCTCGGCCTCATCAATATCCACCACCACCTTCGTGCTCCCCTTTATAACACCTGTCGCTGCACATCAAAGGCTAAGTTAGTCATAACCACAAAACAAAATCAGAAGACATACAACAAAGGTTGCCCAGGTACTTACTCCCTTGCAAGAGTCCGGATTCGAACAGATTCTTCTGGGTGACTAAGTTTCAGCACTCATGCTCGGTCTCTGACAACAGTGACCTCACCCTCTCAACTTCATCTTCTTACTCCTTGGATACTACTCAACCATTTACACTTGCACAAGCAAAAATGGAGAACTAAGAGAGAAAACAGGTAAAACACAACAAAACAACAATCAGTCTTAATGGATGGGGCCAAGGACCTATAGACTGGAAGGGTAGGAATGTGTTTGGTGACGGTCTTCCCTGGTGGACACTCCCAGTCACCATAAGCCAGGCACCACATGTTCCTCCAAGACTTCTTAGTAGAAGGCTTGTGACCAATAAAGTAACCCCTCTCTTTTGCCTTTCGACAATTTGCTTGTAGCCAAGCACCACACGAAAGTTCTTCAATGGGGAGATGTTAACGCAGCTTTCCTTTCCTAGCCTACATGGAAGTCTCCTACTCTAGAGTGGCTGTAGGTTGGCTGTTGGGTGGCTGTTGGCTATAGGTGTAATTAATGTAAAGCTTGATGTGTTGGTTATAGGTGTAATTAATGTAAAGCTTGATGTGTTGGCTATAGGTGTAATTAATGTAAAGCTTGATGTATCGATGGCACTCATAAACAACCTTCTGCCCACACCTCTGCCTCTACCACCGAAACATCCACCACCACCACTCTTCCTGAACCCAATCCCGCCCATGCTCAGTGGTACCAACAAGACCAACTTATTGTTAGCTACATCACCAGTACCCTCTCTGAGTTCATTCTCTCTCTCACTGTCGGTTGCACCTCTGCTCGGGATCTCTGGGAGTGTCTCCAACGTCACTTCTCTCAATCTAGTATGGCCAGTGAATCTGCTATTCGTTTTCAACTCATGGATTTGCAAAAAGGCTCTCAACCCATTGATGCTTACCTTTGTCATGCTAAATCCCTTGCTGATTCACTGGCTGCCATCAATGAACCTGTCTCTCCGAAAGAACTTGTACTGCTGTACTTCGGGGTTTAGGACCCGATTACAAAATGCTCGTCACTGCAATTCTCAATTTTCCTCTGCTTCCTGACTTTGCTGATCTTCGTGCTCGTTTGTTAGCTTTTGATGCACAGGCTCCTCGTCTCTCTCCTGCTCAAAACACAGCCCTCATGGCCATCCAATCCTCTCCTCACACCACCGGTCACACTTCCTTCCCTTCTCACCGTGGTGGTGGCTCTTCCAGCAACAGCCGTGGTGGCTGGCGCAACTCCTCCTCTTCCTGGAACAACCCGTGGAATGGCTTCCAGCAGCCCCAATGGCCTACTCAACCGTGGCCTCCTTCTTCTCCACGTTCTGGATCTCAAAGTCACTGGCCTTCCTTTCAGCCTCCTTGGGCCCAATCTACCACTTCTAACCAACAGTCTGTTCGACCCAACTCAGCTCTTGGTGTCTTGGGTCCAGCTTGGTGCACCACCTGTAATACCAATCAACATACTACTTCAACATGTCCCCATTGCTACAATGGCCCAGAATCTTTTCCTTCCTTTGCTGGTGCTCAATTTATGCATCCACCTGACTCTACTTGGTACCCTGACACAGGTGCCACTCACCACATGACCGGTAGTTCTTCTAATCTCCAAAATCAACAGCCATATCAAGGTAATAATTCTGTATTTATTGGTAATGGAGATTCTCTCTCTATATCTCATACTGGCTCTCTTCCTCTTCATTTAGGTTCTCACCAATTTTCTCTTCAAAATGTTTTTTGTCTTCCATCTCTTCGTACTAATCTTTTTTCTGTTGCCCGCTTTACTCGTGATAATATAGTTTTCTTTGTCTTTACTCCTGACTTTTATCAAATCTATGACTTACACACTGGTTCGTTACTCTTTCAGGGCCCCTCTAAAGATGGTCTTTACCCTCTTTCCCTCTCCTCCCACTCATCCACCGTCCCTCGTGCTCTTACCACCATGCACTCTCCTGCTTGGCATCGTCGCCTTGGTCATCCATCCCATCCTGTGCTCTCTCATCTAGCACCCTCTTTAGGTTTTAAAGTTTCCAATGCTTTCTGTAAAGATTGTGCACTTAGCAAATCCACCAAACTGTCATTTCTTAGTCATAAAACATTTGCCCCATCTCCCTTTTATTTAATTCACTCTGATGTATGGATGTCTCCCGTCCTCTCTGTCACTGGTTTTCGCTATTATGTCTTGTTTACAGATGACTTTTCTCGTTACTCTTGGATCTATCATATGCACCGTAAAAATGAGGTTTTTTCTCACTTTCAAACCATTCTTGCCATGGTTAAAAATCAATTCCACACCACTGTCCAAATCCTTCAAAGTGACAATGGCACTAAATATGTTAATAATGCTTTCTCTGATCTTTGCAGTCAACTAGGCATCCACCAACGTTTCTCATGTCCCCACACTCCCCAACAAAATGGCCTAGCTGAACGTAAACACAGACATATTGCCACCATGATCCGTACCCTTCTTACCACTTCTCACACTCCCCACAATCTCTGGGTTGAAGCTGCCCTCACTGCTGTTCATCTCATCAACCTCCTACCCACTCCTAATCTTTAATGGGACACCCCATACAATCGTCCTCTTCCACCATCCTCCATCATATTCTCACCTTCGGGTGTTTGGGTGTTCTTGTTTCCCTTACCTTGGACCCTATACTGAAAATAAACTCACCAACCGCACCCTTGAATGTGTTTTCCTTGGATACAGTTCTCACCACAAAGGTTACCGTTGTTTACATCCCTCCACGGGTCGTGTTTACACATCCCGTCATGTTTTATTTAACGAAATGCATTTTCCCTTTGAACATTTGCAGGTACCGTCTTCTTCTGAGTATGTGGATATTGACTTCCACCCAATTCTGCCTTCCTCCATACATGAGCTCATATCCGTTCCTCCTGACGCAGCATCAGCCTCAGATTCAGACTCACACCCTCACGACACCTCCCTGGTGCACACCTTTCCAGCTGCTGGAGTCTCAAGCCACACCGACACTTCTTCTGCTTCGTCCCAACCGTTGCTCCACACTTATTCCAGACGCCCTCGCATCCAACTCTCTCCGCTTACGCCTGCCCCGGTTCCAGTAGCTCTGAACACCCCGGTTCCAGCAGCTCCGAACCCACCAGTTCCAGCAACTTCGAACTCAACAATTCCAGTAGCTCCGAGCCCCATGAGTACAGCAGCTTCGAACCCCCACGTTCCAGCAGCTCCTCAATCCTTTGCCCCAGTTTCCCGCATGCGCACTCGCCTTCAGGATGGCATTCACAAGCCCAAGCTTCATACTGATGGCACTGTCAAATATCCCCTTCCTCGTGCCTTATTAACTGTTGTTGAGCATACTGAACCTACTTGTTTTTCACAGGCCACTAAGCATACTGAATGGCGTGACGCTATGACTGAAGAGATCAATGCACTTCTCAAAAACCATACATGGACTTTGGTCCCTTCCTCTCCATCTCAGAACTTGGTTGGCTGCAAGTGGGTTTTTCGGATCAAGCGTCACTCTGATGGCTCCATTGAACGCTACAAAGCTCGCCTAGTTGCCAAGGGTTTTCATCAACGTCCAGGCATAGACTATGCTGAAACATTCAGTCCTGTTGTCAAGCCTGCCACCATTCGCACTGTTCTCAGCCTTGCAGTTTCTCGTGGTTGGTCCCTTCGTCAACTTGACGTCAAAAATGCATTTCTCCATGGGTTTCTTCAAGAAGATGTCTACATGGCTCAACCCCCTGGTTTTATTGATCCCACTCGTCCTACTTATGTTTGCAAGCTCCACAAAGCACTATATGGCCTGAAACAAGCACCTCGTGCTTGGTTCCATCGCATTAGTACTTTCCTTCTCTCGGTAGGCTTTACAAGGAGCCAAGCTGACACTTCATTATTTATTTTCCAGCAGGTGTCTCATACCATATTTCTCCTTCTATATGTAGACAACATCGTGGTCACTGGCAGTGATTCCACTCACCTCCAACGATTCATCTCTCTTTTAAGTGCCCACTTTGACGTCAAAGACCTCGGTCCACTCAGTTATTTCTTGGGATTACAGGTTCTTCATAAAGATGGTACTCTCCACATCCATCAACTCAAATATGCACATGACCTTTTAAATAAAGCCAATCTTCTTAATTCCAAACCCGCATCTACTCCATTGGCTGCCAAGGTTCTCCTCTCTGTCTCTAATAGTGCTCTCTTCTCCAACCCAACCGAGTATCATGAGCTTGTTGGCAGTTTACAGTATCTCACTCTTACTCGCCCTGACATCTCTTTTGCCGTCAACACTGTTGCCCAATTCATGAGTGCTCCTCGCACCCCTCACCTTGTTGCCGCCAAACGGATCCTTCGGTACATCAAGGGCACTATTGATCTCGGCCTCTCCTTCACTCCTCAAACTGCTGCCGCTCGCCTCTCTGCCTACTCTGATGCAGATTGGGCTGGGTGCCCCGATTCTCTTCGGTCGACCACTGGATATGTGATTACTCTTGGAACTAATCTCATCTCATGGTGTTCCAAGAAACAACCCACAGTCTCGCGATCTAGTACCGAGTCAGAATATCGTGCCCTCTCTCATGCTTGTGCCGAAACCAATTGGCTATGCTCTCTTCTTCATGAACTGGGTGTCCGTCTTCGGTTCCCAGTCCAACTCTTTTGTGACAATCTTAGCACCACGTACATGGCTGCCAATCCAGTTTTCCATGCCCGCACACGTCATATTGAGTTAGACTATCACTTTGTCCGTGAAAAGATGGCTCTTGGAAGTCATCAAGTTTGCTTTATTCCTTCTGTCGACCAACCTGCAGACCTATTCACCAAAGCTCTTCACAAACCACGTCATCAGCTTATGTCTTCCAAACTTGTGCATCCTGTGACGCCCAGTTTGCGGGGGGGTGGGGTGTTAACGCAGCTTTCCTTTCCTAGCCTACATGGAAGTCTCCTACTCTAGAGTGGCTGTAGGTTGGCTGTGGGGTGGCTGTTGGCTATAGTTGTAATTAATATAAAGCTTGATGTGTTGGCTATAGGTGTAATTAATGTAAAGCTTGATGTAGGTTGGCTATAGGTTGACGTAGGTTGGCTATAGGTGTAATTAATGTAAAGCTTGATGTGTTGGCTATAGGTGTAATTAATGTAAAGCTTGATGTAGGTTGGCTATAGGTGTAATTAATGTAAAGCTTGATGTGTTGGCTATAGGTGTAATTAATGTAAAGCTTGATGTAGGTTGGCTATAGGTTGACGTAGGTTGGCTATAGGTGTAATTAATGTAAAGATTGAATAGCAAGCTCTCTCCTAGTATATATATTCTGCTGTAAGAATCACAAAGGTATGAAAAAGGAAATATATTTTCAACAGGAGAGGACTTAGTCATAGTGAACAGGCTGAGGCCCAGACCTTGTATGATTGTATTCCTCCTCTAGCAGTGGATGGGATCCCACACGCATAATTCTAAACGTGTGAACACCATAAAGTTAAGACCTACCAACCAGCCGAAGCTTCATTGCAGATAAGAGTTTTCCATGACAGCTATTTTCACTCACTTTTACCTATATGCCATTGTGAAAGGAACATATCTTCTGACTTTGATCAAAAGGAAAGTGGTTTTTAAGCTTGAAGTGAAGAATATGCACGGATAATTTTGTTCATAGAGAATATTGAAAGAAATAAACCCAAAGAAAAACAGAGAAAAAAAAAGACTCATAACCCAAAGATTATTGAGCAAGCAAACAAATCAGAGAGGATAGAAAGAAATTGTTAAAATCAGACTTGAAAGGTAAACACTGTCAATCATGCTAGTGTCCTACCATTTGCATTAACTAGAATGAATGAGATTGTTTGTAGTTTTCTTATACATGTCACGTCTCTCATAATCTAAAAATCAAAGAGTAAATTGTATAGATTTTGTATATTCACTATGACAAGTGCTCAATCAAAAGTAACCAAATACTCATCATCTAAGTGACATTATTTTTTTTTTTTAACTTATAGTTGATGAATCAATTGTTGGAAGTTTGAAAGCAAATGTCCCACATTGGAGAAACCAAAAAGTTTCACATGCTTTATAAGCATGAAACCTTAACATCAATTAAATAAGATGGTGGGCTGATGGGCTTGGTTGTGAAGGCCATCTTGGTTGGCTTGCTTGATTAATAATAATATTTAAATAATCAAGACTTGGGCCTTGGGCCTTGAGCCTCTTGGGGTCTCTGAAAAAATAAAAGAAATATACCCAGCCCGAAAATAAAATAAATATTTTTATTTTTATTTTCGGATTTCTTTTAGCAGTAGTTTAATTCAAACCAAAAAGACTTATCTTTTTGTTTGAAATTTGAACAGGTATAACTGATACTAACTGCTATTTTGAAGAGGTGCAATTCTATTATAAAACTACAAGTCCTAGGCCATAAGACGCACTCTTTTTCTGAACTATCTTTCCATATTGTTTAAAACTACATACTGTATTGGAGAGAAGCACACCAACGTTCGCCAGAATTCAAGGATCCGGTGCTGGACCCTTGAATTATAGATAGTTGAATCCTGGGAGATAGACGCCTGTTGAACTTCAAGCACAGAGAAGAGGCGAATTTCTGTCTTTAGGACATTGCGAATACGCAAGCCTCTATCTTCAACAAAAGTTAGTGTTGTGTACTTATTTTATATCTGCATATTTTTATAGTTCTCATATTCTGTTGTTACTGTCTATATTTAGAATTTTGTATTAATCTAGTGATCCTATAATATAAGACATTTACAGTTTTTCCTAACATCAATAACCAATACAAGCTGTGTCAGCAGCTAAATTCTCCTATGCCTTACTTGGAAGAGTAGGGTTACTCTGCTCGTTCCTGAAGAAATTTTCTGGATCAACAGCAGTCTTCACCTTCAGCAACCTATCAAAGTTGTCATTGAAGTGCTTCAATCCGTAAACCTTCCCTTCTTCATAGCTATTGTCACCAAATGTATTGACACCAATGTCAAGGTCCCTGTAATTCAAGAAAGCACTTCTTGGGTTCTTGGACACAAATGGCGTCATGTAATTGTAAAGCCTTCTGCTTTGTGTGAGATAATTCTTCTCTGAATCCTCCCCTGCATCTTCCCAATTCACTGAGTACTGAATTTTGAACAAGTTCCCTGCACGGTGTGGAAAAGGCGTCTCAGAGGCCAGAATTTGGCTCATTTTCCCACCACATGTATTGAACACCAACCCTGTTTTGCCAAGCTCAATCATCTTCTTCCATAACTACTCCAACTCATCTCCATACAGTTCCCCTTCTTCAAACCCAATTCAGGAAACTCCTTCCCCAACAATGACACAAGTTGGTAGGCATTGCCAAGAAACTCGGCCAAAATTGAGATTCTAACAGTCTTCTCACCCTCCTTCAGTTTAGAAGTCACAGGCTGCAAAAGCATCCTCATTAAAAGACCATCGTCTGTGGTTGGCGCCACCTTTTGCCACTTCAAAATGACGGCTGTTACATTCTCTTCCAAGGTTCTTGTGGGAACCGAATTAAATCAGACCCTAAGTTAAATAATTCCTTCTATTTGGGGATTATTTGACCTAATTGGGAATTAATAAATCTAATTGGGAGTTACTCAATTTAATCGGGAATTACCCAGTTAAATGGAACGTTACCTAATTAGATTGAGAATTGATTTGATTCCTACCACAATTCTCTTACTTCTGTAAGTTATTATCGAAGAAACAAGTAACAAAACTCTACCGATTTAGAGTCTTCTCAAAAACTTATTTTATAATTTGAGATACAAATGATTTAATAATCGCAATGTGGAGCATATTATCCACATCATCATAAAATAAACCGTCTTAATTGTCGTTTTTTGTCATTGATTTCAATTCATATTAAAGAAGTCATTCTAAAAATAAATAAATAAAATGTTGCACTATTATTTGTCTGTGAAAACAATGAAGTCGCATTATTGTTTGGACACCTATTAGAGCATCTCCAAGGGAGATGTTAAATACCAAACATCAAATTTAAATTTGATGGCTGATGTGGCAATTTGACATTTACACAGTTTTACACTTCACCCGATATGTCAAATAAATAATTATTGTAATAGTCAAATCATTTAAGATAAAGAAGAAAAATAAATAAATAAATGAAAATAATAAATGAAAGTAACTGCCAACTATCTTTTAAAAATAATAAAATATTCATTTGACATCTTGCTTTTGGGATGTCAAAAATAACATCTCAACCTCCAGCCTTCATTCCACATCAGTTTTGACATATCGATAGGAGTGATGTGAGATGTTATTTCTAGCCATTAAATGTCTATGTGGCATTTTTGATACATCGGTTGGAGATGCTCTTAAGCAGCAAATGAATGCTGATTTTTAAACCTTCTTGCTTACTCATTAAAATATAGATATCAGAAGCAAAGGACCCACTAATGTTGCTGTTTGGAGCAATTGCTCCCCCAGACAAGGTCCTGGGTTCGATTCCTACTATCCTTGTAGTGTATGTAAATTTAGTATATTATCGCATCTCTCAATAGGAAAAGAAAAATATCATAAATTGAGTTGGAAGTTGTGGAAGGAAAAACCTAGAAGAAAGCTTTCAGAAATTGAGTTCGCAAGTTGTGCACCAAACTGAGTTGAGAAGGATGAGAAGTAGAAGTGGAACTAGTTTTACTTGTGAGATCTCCATTTTTCTGTGCATGTGGAATGGTATGAGCTCTGAGCTCACGTATATAGGTAGTTTGAGTTGAAAGAACAATGCAGCCATTGGATAACCATAGATGATTTTTCAATATACGCAATAGACTGAAAAAATAAATAAATAAATTTCTATAGTATTTTTAGACTTTTCAGAAAATGTTTACAAAAAGAAAGAAGTTTCTTCATAAACAATTATGTAAATGTTGAAGATACTGTTTGGGTATGGTCTAAAATCCAAGTCGAGATCGGGGTCAAGCAACTCCAAGTGGAGGTGGAACCCAACTCCGAGGTCAAGGCAAAATCTAACTCCAAGTCAAGGCAGAACCCAACTCCAAGTCTAGGTGGAAACCCAACTGCAAGGTCAAGGCCGAACCCAACTCCAACTCGAGGAGGAATCCAACTCCAAGTCGAAGTTAAAACCCAACTCCAAATCAAGGTGGAAACCCATTTACGAGGTCAAGGTGAAAACCTAACTCTGAGGTCAAAGTGGAAACCAAACTCCAAAAGGGCTAGTCAAACAAGGAGATAATTATTTATAGTGGAAATAAATAAATAGAATGAAAAAAAAAAAAAAAAAAAAACCCACAAGTTTGGCTGGCTTGGGCTTGGGGTAGATAATTAGCCAAGGTGGACCACAATATAGCAAAGAGGCTTTTAACTTGTTTTAAATTACAAAACTGCCATCAATTTCTTAAAACAAGCCCAACCTCAACACACTCAATAGGGTATCAAAGTAATTTAATAATCAAAATTAAATTTAATAGGATCAACTTTCATTTTTTAGGTTTATTTATAAAAATTAAAGGTGCAAAGTTTATTTATATCATTAGTATTAAAAATGGGTATATGACTAAATTTCCCAATACGGGCATTAGGTGTCCATTGAAGACAAAGCAAAGGTTCAATATGTTTCTCTTATTTTTGTCAGTTAGAATATAACAAGAAACAAGTGTCGTTTAAAATAATGAAGCATATCATAAAAAATAAAAAATAAAATTATTGAAGAATACGTTAGAGAACACCTAAGAGCATGAAAACAAAACTCTATCGATTTAGATTCTTCTCAACAACTTATTTTATAACTGGAGATACAAATGATTTAATAAACGCAATGTCGTTTTTTTTCATTCATTTCAAATCGTATTAAAGAAGGTTATCATAAAAATTTTAAAAAAAAGTTGCATTATTTTTTTTATTTTTGTCAACGTGAAATTCATTAGATAAGGAAATTATGGTAGATTGCCCAATGACATAGGATCACAAACACAATCCCATAACAAAAGGCCAACCACACACAATAAACAAGATCCTACAGAATGAAAAAAAGTAACAAAAGCCCAGGTCAGAACAAACGAACTAGGGCCAGCAAAATAACAAACAAACATTAAAAAAAACCTAGGCGCCGCCACCACATGGAAGGAGCAAATGAAGCAAATGAAGCCGAACCTATCTCTTACAGAGACGCATCTAGTTGTTGTTGGAATTTCATTTTTCCAGATCGTAACACAGGGATGCTTTGTTCATTTCTAAAGAAGTTACCAGGATCAACTAGGGTCTTCACTTGAGCAAGTCTCCTGAAGTTATTCTTGAAGTAGCTCAAACCCCAAATGCTTGCTTCTGCATAGCTTGTGTTAGCATCCTTGTTTATCCCCAAGTCAAGATCCCTGCAGTTCAAATAGGCACCTCTTGGGGACTTGGAAACATATGGTGCCATGTAGCCATACACCAGTCTTGTCCAGCTAACATCTGTCTCACTTTCTTCGTTGTCATCCCAACTGACAAAATACTGGATTTCATATAAGTTTCCGATTCTATGTGGGAAAGGAATTTCTGATTCGGAAATATCATTCATTTTTCCGCCAAAAGGTGTCAGTATCGCCGTGGCTGCGTCTAGTTGAAGAAGTATCTGATATAAACCTTCCAAGCCAGCTTCTGAAATTGGTTCTGTCACGTAGTCTAATTTTCCTTTGAAGAAGCTCCTAGATTGTTGACTCCGGTTAAGCAGAACTGCTGTATCATCATCGATTGAGAAGGAAGCGGAATCTAGAACAGACTGAATCCAACTCATTTCAGTGAATTCGGTCCGGTTTAAATTGAACTCTGGGAAGTTTTCTTTCATCCAAGGAAGAATTTCCTCATAAGTCTGAAAAATCGTGAAACTGAATTCAGTTTCAATAGAACCATTTGAGCCCCCTAACATGATACGCAGGAAATACTCTTCAGGCATCCATTCTGCTATTGCTTGGCATTTAGAAATAAGTTTGGTTGCACCTTCTTCCATGGTCTTTGATACTGTGTAAACTGTTACAGTTGGAGGAACCGGAACCAACCTAAGTTTCCATGATAGAATGACTCCAAAGCTTGCGCCTCCCCCTCCTCTAATAGCCCAAAAGAGTTCTTCTCCCATGGATTTTCTGTCAAGAACTCTGCCATTAACGTCGACAATCTTAGCATCAAGGACATGGTCAGCTGCCATACCATACTTCCTGAACAAGGTACCATATCCACCTCCACTAATATGTCCCCCCACACCAACAGTTGGACAAGTCCCTGCTGGAAAGCCATAGAGGTTACTCTTTTGTGAAATTGCGTAATACAACTCCCCGAGAGTAGCACCAGACTCGACCCAAGCGATCTCATTCTCTATGTCAATATCAATGGACCGAAGTTCGAAAAGATCGATCAGGATGAAAGGAGCTATCGATACATAAGATAGGCCCTCGTAGTCATGTCCCCCACTTCGGGTTCTTATTTGTATGCCCACTTTCTTGGCACAAATTACAGCTGCTTGAACATGAGAGTGTTTAAAGGGAGTAATGATAGCTTCTGGTGTTGGTGTTGGAGTGTGGAGGAATCTGAGATTCTGTATGGAAAATTGAAAGACTGGGTAATAAGCAGAACTGTTTTTGGGGATAATAATTTTGCTGCTTGAGTTTGAAGGTATGTGGGAGGAAAAGCATTGAAGAAAGCTTTCAGAAATTGAGTTTGAAGTTGTGCACCAAACTGAATTGAGAAGGATGAAAAGTAGGACTGGAACTAGTTTTACTTGAGAGATCTCCATTTCTCTTTGCACGTGGAATGGTATGAGCTCTGAGCTCACTTATATATAAGTAGTTTGAGTTGAAAGAAAAATGCAGCCATTGGATAGCCATGGATGCTTTTTCATCACTAATATCGAGAGACTGGTGCGTTGAAATGAGAACCAAGTTTCTTCACCAAACACTTGACACGATGTCACCAAACACAACGTCACCAAACACTTGATTAAATGTAGTTTTCTGTGCGTTGAAATGAGAAATACGACACAAAGAAAATAGCACTGGTATATTCTTTGATGCTCCTACAGTGATCCAATATGGTCTAAGCTTCTGGAGAAGTGTTGAATACATTGGTAGAGGATGAAGACTATTCAAACACGTGCAACAATTCCATACCGATTTAGAGTCTTGTCAAAAACTTATTTTAAAATTGGAGATACAAATGATTTAATAATCTCAATTGTCGTTTTTTGTCACTCATTTAAATTCATATTAAAGAAGTCATCATAAAAAATTTAAAAAAAAGTTTCATTATTATTTGTTTGTTTAAAAAATGAAGTTGCATCATTTTTCAAAAAAAGTCACGTGATAGTAAGCAAACAAGGCACCAAATCCACCTCCCAGTATGGCCCCCCACACCGTGTAACGAATACCTAGATTTAGAGTCTTATCATAAAAAATTTGGAAAAAGTTGCATTATTAATTGTTTGTTGAAAAAAAGAAGTTGCTTTATTGTTTGGACAGCTAGTAAGCACCAATATAATGTTTAAATATGACCATATGAAATGTAT
The DNA here is from genome assembly GCA_020226455.1 of Prunus salicina. Taxonomy (NCBI): domain Eukaryota; kingdom Viridiplantae; phylum Streptophyta; class Magnoliopsida; order Rosales; family Rosaceae; genus Prunus; species Prunus salicina. The sequence goes on along the minus strand of CM035345.1, from coordinate 24,872,867 downwards.
ATAGTCATCTCAATCCTGTCAAAAGCTGCTGCATGAAGAAAGACTCATCCGAATCTTGTTGCCTTGCCAATATCATTGAAGGACTCATCCATGAAAGGAAGCTGGATTAAAATGTGCACAACCTCCCACCTCCACCTAACTTTCACAACGGCAGAAGAACATGATCTTCACTATCAGTCATCTCAATCCTAAAATTGTCAAAGGCTGATGCATAAAGAAAGACTCATCGAATCTTGTGTTGTTTTATGCAATATCATTGAAGGACTCATCCGTGAAGGGAAGCTAGACAAAAATGTGCACAACCTCCCACTCCCACCTAACCCTCACCAATGGCAGATCAACATGATCTCCACCATCAGTCATCTCAATCCTAAAACTGTCAAGGGCTTATGCATAAAGAAAGACTCATCTGAATCTTGTGTTGCTTGCGCAACATCATTGAGGGACTCCTCCGTGAAGGGAAGCTGGACAAAAATGTGCACAACTACCCACCCCCACCTAACCCTCACCAACGGAAATTAATATGATCTCCACCATCAGTGGTGGCTGATGGGTATATTTTATATTATATATTTAACCTCATTCGTATTATATTTTGGTTAATATTTTGGAAGAATTTTGATACTTCGAATTATATTTTCAATATAGGACTTTCGACTTGCTCTGGAGCAAAACATAATCAAATTGACGAATTTTGGAGTAATTCCAATTGGAGGACGTTCGTGAGTCACTTAGCTTGATCGTGTCAAAATTTCAGACTTTTCTACTAAGCGGTTATTTTCTGGCAATAAAATAAAATAGCAGTGCACGGTGCTGGAATAGTGACGTTTTGGACATTTATTGCATTTTTGGAGCCCAAGATGAACTCGGATGGGTTCGTGGCCTTCTAGAGAAGTGTTCGGAAAATTTTTTATCTTTAAAACAAGCTATCTTGGGCCAGATTTGGAGAAGATTTGAGGCCAAAACGTGGCTGGGCAGATTGTGGACAGATTCTCCTAGTCCAATTTGGATTTTATTTCCTAGTATTATTTAATTTTAACTTAGTTTCCTTGTGGGGATTGAGCAGCTAGGGTTTAGGAGATATTTAAGTTCCTTTTCACAGAAAATTTTGGAACTTCTTTTTGACTTTTGGAGCATTTGCTAGGGTTTTGGGTTTTAGCGACTTTCAGGTGTTTTCATTCTTATTCATTCGAATGATATTTTCTTGGATTTCAATTATGAATATACATAACTAAATTTCATTTGCAAGGGTGAAGCCTTGAACCTTAGCATTAATATGTGATTTTTATTTAATTGCTTATGATTGAGTGCATGCATACTTTGAATTGTCAATCACTGTTTTAAACTATTTAATTGTCTTAATGCCTTATCACCATTAGGATCTTTAAAAAAGTAATTAGATGCAATTTTGGTCGGAAGGTTCCTTGAAATTGACGCTGGCTTCTTGTGATTAATAATTGTAATTTTACTTAAGATGAACACCACATAGGGTTGCATGGTTTGTCAAATGGTTTTCACAAAACTTAATGAGTCTTTCATGTTCAGATTTGATATGAACGTCCGGACTGATTGTGAGACGACCCGACCCTAATTCCACTTTGGAATCCAGGTCGAATCCTGTTTAAAACTGACACCTGGTGCATACGAGACAAAATAACTAAAATACCCCTGGAAGCGATAACATAAACTGTGGGGCCCTAACTCGTGGCTGCGCCTGGTAACTGTAGGCTGCCTACGTACCCTTACTGAGAGATCAAGCCACACGTAGTTCTTTCCTCTGTCCCTGATCTGTAAACTGGTAGGCCTCGGAGGTACTGTTCAATCTGGGCCGCAACCTATAACTAGTTCGTTTAACTGTAACTGGTTTACTTAACTGTAGCTGGGTTAATTTACTGTAATCCTCGCCCTAGGGCTGACATTTGTGGAGTATCTGGGACTCCGTTTTATGATCCGTCAAATTCTATACGATCCTGAGAGTGTCTAGAATAACATACTTAAATTCAGGTTCGATCAAACGGTCCAAACCTATCGAACCCGGAAATTACACAATATGCGGGATCCGTTCGGGGTCCGAACGATATCCGAATTTCGATCCGCGAAATCCTACGCACTCGTGACGGCACAAGGATCGTTCCAGAACTGAATGTGCTCTCCCCCACTCTGCCCACGCGCCGGCAGCGCGTGGGTGGCTTGATCAATTTCCGGCGGCCGGAAAAACTCCAAACCGCCGGCCCAAACTCTGGCCTAGCTAAAACCCCCCATTTGGAACAACTTTTGTTCTTGGACTATGGCCAAAAAGTGGCTGGAAGTGGCTGAAACCGAGCTCCCAAAACCGGCTGGAACTTAGGTTGTGAATCGAACAATCTACACTTGAAATTTCTAAAATCTAACCCAACCAGCAGCTAAGTCTCGAAAAATAGGTAAGAATCCATACCTCACTCGTCCGATTTGGTGGAGAAACGAGGGAGAACGAGCGATGGGAAAATCCGTCAAAACCCACGCGATTTTCTGCGTTTTGCGGTGGCTGGGCTGCTGGCCGGCGGCTGGGATGGCCTGGGTTGTGACGGCGGGACCTGGCCGAGTCTTTTGGGTCCGGTCCCGTGGCCTGCCGTGGCCGGAGGAGGTGGCTATGGAGTGTGGCCTGAAAAAATGGAGGGTGGGGGGTGGGGGGGGAGGGGGAAGGTGCTCTCTCGAACCAGAGGGAGGAGAAAAATAATTAAGACCCGGGTACTGTAGATCCCAGCTACAGTAACAAATATGAAAATTCCCAAAACGTCCTTTTTGTTTCTAGACCTTTCCTCCTTCGTTATATTATAACTCGAAATCGAGCGTGCCGCATGTTTACGAACTCGTTTCGTCGCGCTCTACGCAACGGTATAACTGGAATTTCTACTTTCCTTCCCGATCAAAAAGTCAACTTTTAAACCATTAAAATAATCTAGGGGCACAATGGTCTTTTACTGGAATAAATTATTAATTAAATATTAATTAAGGACCGGGTCGTTACAGGTTGCATATTGGATATACGTTCTATGTTGGAGGTTCCAAGTAGAATATAAATTAGGAAAACCTAACTTTCAAAGTGGCATGTGCGAATCATAACTAATTGGTAAAAATTCATAGAATTGCTAGGTGATGGTGAAACCCTAGTGCTTTTATAAATTGGTATTTCAAAACTCTTTCCTTCGATCATATTTGTTTTTGCTAAATTTATTTTTAGTATCAACCAATTTCATAATCATCTTTCTCTACTTTCAATTTTAGGTAGTTAATTAGAAATTGTTTTCACATAAATTGCTAAATAGTCCTTGAAGAGAACGACCTTGCATGAGCATCTATACTACAATAGCCTTATATTCTTGCAAGTATTTTATGTGATTTTAACCCTGTTTGCGCAAGTACTAAAAATCCTATCAATCTTGCAAGAATACTATTGTAGTATAGATGCTCATGCAAGGTCGTTTTCCTCAAGAACTAGTGGTCCTACCATGGCTGGGACCTCCGACAACTCCATCAAACCTTATGTCCGCTCCACCTATGATCACCAGGTCTTCAGCACCGAGTAAGGACGCTTTTCAAAGACGCCAAAATCATACTGGGCCCCCATTACCTTCTGCGAGGAAGAGAAATGTGATGTTATTCTCCCCCATTATGACCCACTCATTATCCGCACAGACATTTCTAACTTCGACGTTGGGCGTATCTTGGTGGACACTAGCAGCTCGGTCAGTGTGATGTTTGCTGATGCTTTCCACGAGCTCCAGGTCCCTACTCATTTGCTCGACCGAAGCATCACACCCCTTGTGAGCTTCTCTGGTGATGTTGTCCAGCCCATTGGAAGCATCCATCTCCCTATCTCTATTGGTTCAGCACCACAGCGGGCGACAGTCACCACTCATTTCCTCATTGTTGATTGTTCCATAACCTACAACATCATCCTTGGGCATCCAACTTTGGCCTAAATGAAGGATTTCATTTCCACGCATATGCTACTACAAAAGTTCCCTACTCCCCATGGCACAGGCACGGTGCGTGGCGACCAACTTGGTACCCGAAGCTGCTATGCTTCAGCAATCAAGTCCACTAATGGCCAGCATAGGAGTGAGGCCCTCGCAGTAACCAAGGCTCAAGCCCCTCCCCGAGCTGGCACTGAACGACCTGAAGACCCTAGGGAGGAATCGGTTAGATAGCATGCCGAACCCGTAGAAGACCTTGCGCTTGCCTGCCTCTATGATGACATTCAGAATCGGCAGGTTCGGATCGGCACCTCCCTCTCCCAAGAGCTTCGCTCTGACCTCGTGGCCTTCCTTCGCCTGGTCTTACAATTATATGCCCGGCATATCCCAGATGCTCATACAGCTTTTACCATACCTTCCAAGTGTTAACGCAACTTCTAGCTTGCCAACTCGGGGGACTAAGGAATGCCCTACGGCTCCTACTAAACCTGGAATGCTCGGTCATGATTACACAAAAATTTCACAAGTTCCCAACCCAGAAGTACGAACTTTGGGAACTACTGTTTATATCATAATCAACCGAGCATATCCACCCTCAAAGCGACTAGCACCAAGGCAGAACACCTTCTCCCCTATCGAAGGAAAACACTCTTCCACGGTGCCAGACACCTCCTGAAGCTCCCAACTACCAAAGCTCCCAACTGCTGAACCTACTCTCCAAGACACATGTCACCACCTCAACGGCTTGCACAAAGTCCCACATCAAAACTTTGTGCAAACCTCCCACTTTCACTTCCCTATAAATAGGGAACAATACCCAAGTAAAAAGGATAACTTCTCTCTTACTTTTATTGTTACTTTGTCAATTTTACCATCCACAGCTGACTTAAGCATCGGAGAGTCTTCGACCGACACCACACCAGTGTCCAAAGCTTAACGACTGTTTCTCCTACTTTGTCTTCTGCAGGCTCTTCCCTTACCGAAGGTCCTCACCTTCTCCCCTGTTGAAGACAATTCACTTCTCTCTAAGTTGATCTCCCAAAAAGAGCATCAACAGAAATATCTTGGGAGATTGTACCAAAGAAAACTTCATTACTAATAAATAAATAAATAGTTTGACAAACAAAGCAGAAATTAAAATCTTTAAATTATTTCAAGTAAAATCATACTAAAGATTTGCAAATGGATTTCAGTCTTTATAGCAAGAGAAAGGCAACAAACGATTCTATTATTGGTTGGTACAATGAAATGAGCAACCGAAGCTGAACCTATCTATTTGTTGTTTATAGTATTACACAAACCCATCTACTTGTTGTTGACATTCTATTTTTCCCCGGATGGTAACACAGGGATGCTTTGTTCATTCCTAAAGAAGTTACCAGGATCAACTAAGGTCTTCACTTGTGCAAGTCTCCTAAAGTTATTCTTGAAGTAGCTCAAACCCCAAAGGCTTGCTTGTGCATAGCTTGTGTTAGCATCCTTGTTCATCCCCAAGTCCAGATCCCTGTAGTTCAAATAGGCAGCTCTTGGGGACTCGGAAGCATATGCTGCCATGTAGCCACACACCCTTCTTGTCCAGCTAATATATTTCCCAGTTTCTTTGTCATTATCCCAACTGAAATAATATTGGATTTCACATAAGTTCCCTTTTCTAGGTGGGAAAGGAGTTTCAGAATCGAAAATCTCACTCATTTTTCCCCCAAAAGGTGACAGTATTAACAGGGATGTGTCCGGTTGAAGCATAATGTGCCTGTTAGAATTTTAGGGGAAACAAAGTGATTGTATTAAATTGGAGGAGAATAGTACATGGCTTGATGTAAGCTAATTGGCCTTCTTCATAGCTTATTGGCTCATTGGCCACTACACTTGATTTAGAATAGTTTGGGCCATTTGGCCCTTCACTTAGATTAGTTTGGGCTATTTGGCCCTTGCACTTTGATTGGTGAGCTCATTGGCTCTCTATAACATAGCTAGCTTTGGATAGCTCTTGGCTCCCTAATTGTTTGGGAGTTCTTTTGTTGACTCCTTCATATGACTTGGGTTGGGTAGCTTTTGTGCTCCCACATTGATTGGGAGTTGATTGGTTCACTCCATATTTCATTGTGGTTGCATGCCTATTTATAGGCTCCTTTGCCGACATGCACAGCCACCAACTTGGGCTTCTTCATTTCTTAGCCATACATGTGTCTTGTACTAGAATGTTCTTCAAACTTCAATTGCTTTTGTTCCACCACCTTGAGCATTTAGCTTGTTCTAGAATATTCTTGCATTGCCACCTCTATCTTTTAGAGTCTTGACTTTTCTAGAATTGTGTAGAACACAAATGAGCATTATTTTTTTCAACAGCGCAATAAACCTTCCAAGCCAGCTTCTGAAATTGGTTTTGTCACATAGTCTGATTTTGCTTTGAAGAATCTCTTAGATTGTTGAGTCCGCTGAAGCAGAACTTCTGTTTTGTTTCTTTGGATATCAGCCATGGATAGAACAGACTCAATCCAACTCATTTCAGCGAATTTGGTCTGCTCTACACTTAACTCTAGGAAATTTTCTTTCATCCAAGGGAGAAGTTTCTCGACAGTCTCAAGAAACAAGAAATTGAATATAACTTGAATAGTTATCCCGCCATTTGTACCAGCTCCATTTGCAACTTATATAACCAAACGCAAGAAATTCCCTTCAGGAATCGTATCTAGAAACAAGTTTGGTTGCACCCTGTTGTATGGTCTTTGATTATGTGTGAACTGTTACAGATGGAGGAACAGGAACCAGCTCAAGTTTCCATGCCAGAATGACTACAAAGCCTGAAACTCCCCCTCCTCTAATAGCCCTTGAGCATGTGGAATTGTATGAGCTCTGAGCTCACTTAAATAGGCACCATGAGTTGATAGAACATTGTAGCTATTGATAACTTTTCAATGGTAGGATCCCAAAAATAAGTTCTATACTAATTAAAGACTTTCCATAAACGTGTACCCAAAAAAATAAATATGATCCAGTAGTGATGCAGTAGTGACGCACTTGCTTCCATGAAGCTGTCATCATTTTGTTTTATGGTGTTGAAATGAGAAATACAACTAATATTGCTTTATTTTTGTTAAAAAGTAATCCACGCATTTGAAAGGGATCTGCACAATTTTAGAAAGCGTGGTGGAAGAAGAGGCTATGTCGGCTTGGGGTAAAAAATTCCCAGAAGGATAGCCCATGCCCTAGACAAGTCCTATTAGAAATGATTTTGAGTTTATTCTAGAATATAATCCAAGGAGTAGTGGCAGAACTTGTGGCTAAGAGGAATAAGCCAAGTCAGTGGAACTTAGACAAGTCGGCAACAATGCCTATAACTTTGCAAACAATCTAGCAAAGTGGAGCTAAGAGCTCACCAATCCAAGTCATCAAGGTGGCCACACGGAAGCCAATAGCCATATAAAGGCCAAAAGCCTTGTTTTATCAAGCAGGATATGAAGTAGTTAATAGCTACATCAGTGAAGGGCCAATAGCCTACAATTCCCAATAGCTACACCACGAGAAGGCCAATAGCCTATAATCCTATGTACACAAAGCCATGTATTATTCTCCTCCAATCTAATAAAATCACGTTATTTCAATTATTGTACTATTATTCTAAATCCCTTCAGACACAACCTAACAGTGCTATCAGAGCATCTAAAATCCAACAATTTCCATTATTCTGCATCTGCACATAGAAAATAGCACTGATATATTCTTTTATGCTCCTACAGTGATGGAATATGATCTAAGCTTTTGGAGAAGTGTTGAATACATTGGTTTAGGCTGCAGACTTATTTATTATTATTTTTTACATTGGGCCAAACCCAACTATTTATTATTTACACTCTATTTCTGCCCAGATGGTAAAACAGGGATGCTTTGTTCATTTCTAAAGAAGTTTCCAGGATCAACTAAGGTCTTAACATGAACAAGTCTCCTAAAGTTACTCTTGAAATACTTCAAACCCCAAATGCTTGCTTGTGCATAGCTTGTATTGGTTCCTCCCCAAGTCTAGATCCCTATAGTTCAAATAGGCAGCTCTTGGGGACTTTGAAACATGTGATGCCATGTAGGCATACACCTTTCTCATCCAGCTAATATGTTTCTCAGTTTCCTTGTCATCATCCCAAGTGACCAAATACTGGATTGCAAATATACTTCCATTTCTATGTGGGAAAGGAGTTTCTGAATCAGAGATCTCACTCATTCTTCCACCGTAAGGTGTCAATATCAACAGGGCCATAAACCTTCCAAGCCAGCTTGTGAAATGGGTTGCGTCACATAGTCCGATTTTGCTTTGAAGAAGCTCCTAGATGGCTGAGTCCTCTTCAGTAAAGCTTCCAAGGATTCGCTTATTGGGAAGCCAGCAAAGTGCATCACAGACTGGATCCAACTCATTTCAGTGCAATTGCTGCGGTCTAAACTTAAGTCCGGGAACTTATCTTGCGTCAAAAGGAGAAGCTTCTCAACGGGTCCTAGAAACAATGAATCGAACGACACTTTAATAGTTTTGCCATCAGTTGTACTGGCTTCGTTTGCAACTTCCACAACCAAATGTAAGAAAAGGTCTTCATGGAGCTTTTCTGCTATAACTTGACATTTAGAGAAAAGTTTGGTTGCACCTTCTTCTATGGTCTTTTCAATTTTGCAAACTGTTACAGATGGAGGAACAGGAACTAATCTTAAGTTCCATGCCAGAATGACTGCAAAGCTTGAGCCGCCTCCTCCTCTGATAGCCCAGAAGAGTTCTTCTCCCATGGATTTTCTACTGAGAAGTCTGCCATTGACATCAACAATCCTAGCATCAATAACATTGTCAGCTGCTAGACCATATTTCCTGAATATAGTAACGAATCCACCTCCGCTAATATGTCCCCCCACACCCACTGTAGGACAAGATCCTGCTGGAAATCCATGTACCTTACCCTTTTGCGCAATGCTGTAATACAACTGTCCAAGTGTAGCAGCTGACTCGATCCATGCACTCTCATTCTCTACGTCAATATGGATGGTCTGAAGATTGAAAAGATCAATGATGATGAAAGGATCATATGATACATAAGATAGGCCCTCGTAGTCATGGCCCCCACTTCGGAATCTTATTTGTATGCCATGTTTCTTGGAGCAAATAACTGCTGCTTGAACATAAGATTCATGGAAAGGAGTAACGATAACTTCGGGTTTTGGCGTTGAATTGTTCAAGAATCTGAGGTTCTGTATGGAAGATTGCAAGACTGAGGAATAAGCAGAACTATTTCTGGTTAAGATTATTTCCTTACTTGAGTGGAAAGACATTGAAGTAAGCTTTCAGATATTGAATTTGAACTTGTGGACCAAACTGAGTTGAAAGGGATGACAAGTAGTGGAAGTAGTTTTACGTTGAAGAACACCATGATTATATCCTCTGCATATAACATGGTACCGGCTCAGTCGTTTATATATGGTTGACGTTCCTAGTAATTATCTGGTTGATGTTCCAACTTTGTACTCTAAATTAAAGAACATTGCAGACATTGGCCATCTAAAATTTCCAAGTATAAGTGGAAACTTCAAGTGAAAAAATTCTTGGATGAAATTTGGAATATGACATGAATTTATCTTGGATACATCAGCAAATAACTCATCAATTCTACAATGGCCGCAATGAGCAGTTTGTCATCACCTACTATAAAGTGCCGCATTCTCACTATTCGCATGGCCTACATATCTGTCCTACGTTAACCGGAGAATCAACTAAGCCGCCCTCAACTAACTAGAGGTTTTAAAAAATTTTAACAAAAAAACCAGGATATTTTCTGTCAGTTAAGATGCTGATTTTCAACCCCAGCCAAAAATGACTTCAATTTACACACAAAATTGAGGGATTGACAATATGCTAAGTAAGAAGTTACTAAACAGAGAATTTAAAAATCAAACAAAACAAAACAAAAAGGTTATGAAGGATCTTAGTCATGACTATGGAAACATTTCTCGTTACCAACCTCCGATAAGCAAGCATATCAGTAGAACGAATAGCTTCCCCATTGGTAAGTTGGAACATGACCAACTATTCACGTCTGAGTTTCCATCTGCAATATCAGCAACCAAAGTCAGCAACTTCTGGAGAGCTCAGGAGTAGGAAACAAAATGTATGTGAAGATTGCAGTTTGAGTGTTTAACCATCCAATCAAACAAGTTCTGTTTACATTATTTATTAATTCCAGGTAATCTAGAATCATGTCTAACTCCCTTATGAACTTGGGGTTCAAGCCTTTATCTGAAATTAGGAAGCTCATGCATAAGCAGGCCATGGAAAAGCTAGTGATAATTGAGTTAAAACTATTTTTGATTTACAGGACCAAAAGCATATCAAACATATACTCCCTGGAAAATGGCAAGCCAGAGTCAGAGAGCTAAAATGTGCATCTCTTCACTTCGAGCTTAGTAATTAAATCAAATGCAAATTGGTTTCTGAATATCATCAAATAGGTTGAATGCATTCACAAGGAGTCTTGATGACTGACTGGAAATAACCAACAATTTGGAAAACCAACCATCCATAATCCTAACAAAGTGTTACAAAAATATTGGAGTATCCATAACTAAAGTGAATGCAAAAATGTTCTCACTATTTCAGGATACACAACAATAACAGTAAAGCACATGGTGATAGCCCACAAAAGAAAAAGGCCAAAAGGGTCATGTGCAAGGCATCCCACATGAAAGTTCTTCTATGGGGAGAGGACTTAGTCATAGGGAACAGGCTGAGGCCCAGACCTTGTATAATTGTATTCCTCCTCTAGCAGTGGATGGGATCCCACACGCATAATTCTAAACGTGTGAACACCATAAAGTCAAGACCTACCAACCAGCCGAAGCTTCATTGCAGATAAGAGTTTTCAATGATAGCTATTTTCACTCACTTTTACCTATATGCCATTGTGAAAGGAACATATATTCTGACTTTGATCAAAAGGAAAGTGGTTTTTAAGCTTGAAGTGAAGAATCTGCACCGATAATTTTGTTCATAGAGAATATTGAAAGAAATAAACCCAAAGAAAAACAGAGAAAAAAAAGACTCATAGCCCATAAACACAGTTCTTTTTATTTTTCCAGTGGTTGAGAGAGAGCCTCTTTCAGATTATTGAGCAAGCAAACAAATCAGAGAGTATAGAAAGAAATTGTTAAAATCAGCCTTGAAAGGTAGACACCGTCAATCATGCTAGTGTCCTACCATTTGCATTAACTAGAATGAATGAGATTGATTGTAATTTTCTTATACTTGTCACATCTCTCATAATCTAAAAACCAAAGAGTAAATTGTATAAATTTTGTATATTCACTATGAAAAGTGCTCAATCAAAAGTAACCAAATACTCATCATCTAAGTGACATTATTTTTTTTTTTTAACTTATAGTATGATGAATCAATAACCAATACAAGCTGTGTCAACAGCTAAATTCTCCTATGCCTTACTTGGAAGAGTAGGGATACTCTGCTCGTTCCTGAAGAAATTTTCTGGATCAACAGCAGTCTTCACCTTCAGCAACCTATCAAAGTTGTCGTTGAAGTACTTCAATCCATAAACCTTCCCTTCTTCATAGCTATTGTCACCAAATGTATTGATACCAATGTCAAGGTCCCTGTAATTCAAGAAAGCACTTCTTGGGTTCTTGGACACAAATGGGGTCATGTAACTGTAAAGCCTCCTGCTTTGTGTGAGATAATTCTTCTCTGAATCCTCTCCTGCATCTTCCCAATTCACTGAGTACTGAATTTTGAACAAGTTCCCCGCACGGTGTGGAAAAGGCGTCTCAGAGGCCAGAATTTGGCTCATTTTCCCACCATATGGATTGAACACCAACCCTGTTTTGCCAAGCTCAATCATCTTCTTCCATAACCACTCCAATCCATCTTTGGAGATTGGGGTTTGAACATAATCAGACTTCCTTTTCAGGAAATTTGCATCATTGGGATTTCTATTGAGCAAAGCTTCAGGTTTAGTCCCATTATCAAAATTAGCCCACCAAAGCACAGAGTCAATCCAACTCATCTCCATACAGTTCTCCTTCTTCAAACCCAATTCAGGAAACTCCTTCCCCAATAATAACACAAGTTGGTCGGCATTGCCAAGAAACTCGGCCAAAATTGAGATTCTAACAGTCTTCTCACCCTTCTTCACTTTAGAAGTCACAGGCTGCAAAAGCATCCTCATAAAAAGACCATCGTCTGTGGTTGGCGCCACCTCTTGCCACTTCAAAACGACGGCGGTTGCATTCTCTTCCAAGGTTCTCTCCACCCGGAACACTGTAACAATTTCAGGCACAGAAACCAACTTCAATTTGTATGAAATAATAACTCCAAAGCTTCCTCCACCTCCTCCTTTAATAGCCCAAAAGAGTTCTTCTCCCATTGATTTTCTGTCAAGAAGCCTCCCCTGAACATCAACAATCTGAGCATCAATGACATTGTCCACAGCAAGGCCATACTTCCTCAACATGTTTCCATAGCCGCCACCACTTATGTGCCCACCAACACCAACTGTTTCACAAACTCCAGCAGGAAAGCCATGAACTTTGCTCTTCTCCCAAATCCTATAGTACATTTCTCCAAGTGTGGCTCCAGCCTGAGCCCAAACAGAACCGTCTTTGATGTCCACAGTGATACTCCTGAGATTAAACATGTCAAGAACAATAAAAGTCTGATCAGACCAATAAGAAACACCCTCATAATCGTGGCCGCCGCTTCGAATTTTGAGCTGTATGCCAAGCTGCTTTGCGCAGAGGACAGAGGCCTGGACATGGGATTCAGCTGAGGGGGTGATTATGAGCACTGGTTTTGGCGTTGAGGTTTTGTTGAACCTGGAATTTCTGATGTAGGCTCTTAGCACAGATGTGTATGAAGGGTTGTTTTGGGCAAAAACTATGTTTGCCAATGGGGTTGAAGATGATGAGTTTGCTTTTGTGTTCAGGCATTGAACAAAGTTGTCATAGACAGAACCCGAGGCTGCCCATGATGCAGAAACATAAAAAACAACAAACAAAACAGCAAGTGGAAGAATTCTAGGCATTGCGCTTCTCATTGTTATTGACAATTTGTTGTGTGTTTGCTGTGTGGCTTTGGTCCTCTTATATATAGCCAGAGGGGGACTTTTTATTTTTGGTATTTTTTATTTTCTGATAATTTTTTCCATAAACTTTAATGCTGATGAGAAAATTCAATGGAAAATTTTATGGAAAGTGAATTTGCACCAATCATGCATGCATATCTCAAGACTCCAACTTTTTCTACACTCTGTGTGTTGGTCCATCCACATTATACTTGTGCACATTTTGACTTTTATTTCGATTTGATGGTTTACAATTTGACTTGATTAAATTGGGATTATTGACTTCTGTTTTGAAAATTCTCTAAGCTTTTGATATAGGAAGAATATCAAACTAAAATCAAATTGAAGATTTAATAGTCGTACAGGTTTTAATTATTGCCTAAACATAGGGAGATACGATTTAATATTTTTGGAAGCGCATGATTTAAAATTCGTTTCTTTTTTTTTTCTTTTTTCTCAGGTTATTCTCTTTTTTCTTTTTCTTTTTTGTTTGGCCTGCAGTTTCAACAGTATTGTTTTTTAGCAAACGATATTTCATTAAAACCAACAGCAAAACACAAAACAAGAATCGTTGTGTAAAAGAGTGGCCTTGTTAAAACCTTTTTGAAGAAAATTATATGGGATAACAAAACTCCTGGTAAGAAAAAAGAGTACCACACATACCACATTACAACCGATGTTAAGAAAGAACATGCGAATCAGGCCAATCATCATGAACGGAATCTATGAGCAAAGGAGGTCCCTCATCCATCCAGAATGATAAACCATTACCACGGAGACTCAAGCGTGCAATCCAATGGGCAGCACCATTAGCTTGATGGGGAGTTATAACAGTTTAACATAATAATATTGTTATTATTATAACCCATGAAATTTAACAAATTAACACATCTGTAAAAGAATGGGACCTTTTCTCAACCCAGCTGTTTAAATATATCAAGTGGCAAGATAGACAGCATGTAATGAAAACGATAGCAGGTTTACAAATGAAGTTGGTCCAAAATCTAAAACTAGTTCACGTTTTCTGCATATATGATCAATAAACTCACCCCATATTTAAATAAAAAGAATGTCTCTGAAACCAGATGCCATGTTTTGAATCCTGTGTCAAACAAAGTCACCTTGTTTTCATTGTACATAACAAAAATGCATGCATAGATACGTCTTTATATGTATAGTTGTTAATCAAGTCGTAGGTACATGTACCATGTGCTTTTATGGTAGGTATGCTGCATGATCTAGAAAATTAACCCCTAATCGCATAATTAGTCGATGTTATTAGAAAAGATTATAAATATAAAAAATAAAAAACAATTTTGGAAGATAATTAAGCATATTGTGTTAAGGCATTGACCAGGTCAATGAAATGGACTGGAAGCAGTACCCGAAGGTGGTGCCTAGGAGTTTGAACATTTCAAATTAGGGACCACTAACTTTAACAAAAGGATTGACTTCATGAGATGAGATATTTTGTCTTCAAACCCTTGTTTTTCGATAGCTACGTTAATTCCTTTATGAAAGTTTGGACTCTTAACAATTTTCTAACATGTATTAGAGTTTTGTTTACAAGAAGTTATTAATCATATTACAATTCGTGACTGCTTTGTTAATTTGCACGGTGTAAAGTGGACTACGCAAATCTGTCCACTACTAACATATTATACATCTCATCTATATATATGATGTAGAACAACAACTGGCACATCAGTTTATATATGCATCAATTGGACCGTAAGTCTGAATTTCAAAAAAAACGTTGATTGATTGATTGATTTATTTATTTATGAGACATACCCTCAAATGCATCTCTATCTATAAATAAAAGTTCAATAAATATAAAAGATAAAACTAAAACCAAAAGTAAATGCAATGCAATACAAAACAACACTATTTAAATCTAAAATTTAACCCTGCGAGGCTTGGAACTCTTAAAAGATAGCCTATGAATAATACCAATAAAAAATAAAACAAATTTTCATAATAGCATACTCAACAATCAAAATTTATAATTCATTCATAACTAAACCCTAGAATACTCAATTTTAACAAAATCCCAAATCAAAGCCATACAATAATTCATCCCTAATCAAAGCCCTGATTAATTTCAACAAAATCCCAAAATTATCATTCATCCTTAATTCCTAAAATACTCAATTTTTAATTAAAACTATAATTAAAGATATATAACAAAGGAGAGAATGAGAATAATACTTCTTGTTGACAAAAGGAGAGGAGAATATGTTGTTGCCAAGTTGCCCACCTAAGATAATAGAAGATATAGCCAATAGAGGGAGAATTTGACTCAAAAAAAGAGAGAGGGAGAAACTTGCTGCTGTTGGGTAGCAAAGAGAGTGTGAGAGAGAAACAAGAAGTCTAATAGCCAAAAGAGAAGGAGAGAGAAGATATGAAACCACCTGGATGGGCAATATATGTGTAGGGTTTGTTTTTAATTATTTTTAATTTTGGAATGGGTTTATAACACATGTAGGTAATTTTTTTTAAAAAAAATTTGGGCTAGCCGCCCATGGATGTGGACTTGTTAAAATTCATTTGATCAATCTAATGGTTAATATCCCTTTAAATGCGTGTAAATGCACGGATGCTAAATGCAGAGGCTCGGGATCCTAGGCATACAATCCTATGGAAAAAGGAAACACAAACTTGCCAAAGAAAACCTAACTTTCTTAAGAAGAAGTTAGAAATTAGAATTTTATGCTAGTTTAACTAATTGATGCATAAAATGATCCGTCAATTTTTTCTATATAATAATTTTTTATTTTTTTTCTTGATGAATATATCAACAGAATTTACAAATGAAGCATTCAAAGGGAACAGTAAATAAATGAAAACGACCATTGGGTAAGGGAATTATAGGTGAAATTCTATAGTGAGGGTATCATATATGGACTCCTCATGTGGATCTTCATATTACTCACATGATTATTTCATTAAACTTAATTGAAGCTATGAATCATGTGACTACTATGAAGGTTTACATATATGACACCCTCACCAAAGAACGACTCGGAACTATGGTTATAGGTACTTTAGTCGGACTGGGTTGGGTTGATTTTGGGTTTGGACTAGAATGAGCCACTATAAGGCTTCACTTGAGTTGTCGAGTAAAATTTTGATCAAGCATTAATTTACAGGCCCAGCACATAGAATGTGACAAATTATGCACCTAGGAAGGTGATCGTATTAAGGAGGATAAAATCTGGGACGGTCCTCTCTTGTAAGGATGACAAGCAAATCAGGGTGGGTATGTCATTCCCATCCCCATCCCCATCTCTGTTAAGCATTTTTCCCTCTTCACCGCCTTCATCCCGTTACACTCTTGTCCTTATAGCTGTGTTTATATTAAGCAGATAAACTTGTAGCTATGTTTATAATAGTGAATAGGAAAAAAAAACCAAGCGGACCAACTATTGATATAACTTTTTCCAATGGTTTCCAACTTTCGAATCCATCTTCCACAATCATAAGAAAAAGGAAAACCCAACAGGAATATTCATCCAAGACAAAGGAAAGGCAACAAGGAAATAAAGACAACTAAACTTGGAATTTCCATCAAATAGGCCAAGGAAAACTGGACAAATTCAGTTCCTCACCTTCAAATCCAACATTTCCACATGCTCCACTTATTCTGCTACAAACTTTTGCATGTACAACAATAATATCTTATACAAATGAATTTTCATTCCTTTACAAATATATATATATATATACACACACACAAACGCAAAGCAGCCTTTACTCTGCCATTTTACCTTCCCAAGCTGCAACAGATGGAATACTTTGTTCATAACTAAAAAAGTTTCCTGGATCTACAGCAGTCTTCACTTGTACCAATCTGTCAAAGTTCCCCTTGAAGTACTTGGTCCCCCAAACACTAGCTTCTGAGTAGCTTGCATTGCCATTTCCATTGGTACCCAAATCAACATCTCTGTAATTGAGATATGAACACCTTGGTGACTTTGACACATAAGGTGTCATAAACTCATAAAGCCTTCTTATCAGATCAAGGTTTTTATCTGCAGCCTCCACACCCTCCTCTTTCCAATTCACTGAGTACTGGATTTTGTACACATTTCCAGCTCTATGTGGAAATGGGGTTTCAAGCTCTGAAATTTCCCTCATTTTTCCACCATAAGGATTGAATGTTAGTACTGGCTTTCTCAGTTCCATCATTTTCTTCCAAAGTTCTTCAAGACCTGACTTCGACATTGGTTCTTGGATGTAATCAGATTTCTTCTTCAGAAATTTTTCTGATGATGGTTGTCTTTCAAGCAAGACATCAGCGGAAGTTCCAATTGGGTAATTAGACCA
Organism: Prunus salicina; assembly: GCA_020226455.1. Lineage (NCBI taxonomy): Eukaryota > Viridiplantae > Streptophyta > Magnoliopsida > Rosales > Rosaceae > Prunus > Prunus salicina. The sequence continues at coordinate 24,855,487 of CM035345.1, read as the reverse complement.
ATACAAGACAGATTCTATCCAACTCATTTCAATATAATCCTCATGCTTCAAACCCAATTGGGGCAAGCTCTCATCCATCAAAGCATGAAGCTTTTCTGCACTTCCTAGAAACAATGCCACAAATTTAGCTTTCACTGTCTGATGCCCCTTTTTATTCGATTGCATCACAACAGCCCTAATGAAAAGATCTTCATGAATTGTATCAGCAACATATTGCCACTGATGAACAATGTCGGTGGCACCTTGTTCTAAAGTCCTCTCAACTCGAAAAACTGTGACAATTTCTGGGACAGGAACCAACTTGATTTTCCAAGAAACAATCACACCAAAGCTAGCTCCACCTCCACCTCTAATAGCCCAAAAAGGTCTTCTCCCATTGACTCTCTATCTAAAAGTCTTCCATTAACATCAACAATTTGAGCATCAAGTATGTTATCAACAGAAAGGCCATATTTTCTCATCATATTACCATACCCACCTCCACTCAAATGTCCTCCAACCCCAACTGTGGGGCAAACACCAGCTGGGAAGCCATGGATCTTGCTCTGCTCTGCTACTCTGTAATAAACTTCACCCAATGTTGCTCCAGATTCAACCCAAGCACTCTCATCTTCTACGTTGACACTTACGGATCTTAAACTGAACATGTCAACGATGATGAACGGAACTTGAGACACATAAGAGAGCCCATCATAGTCGTGGCCGCCACTGCGGATTCTGACTTGAAGGGTATGGATTTTGGAGCAAAAGATTGAAGCTTGGATGTGGGAAACGTGTGTGGGAGCGACTATGAACAGTGGCTTTGGGGTTGTGGGGGTTATGAAGCGCAGGTTTCTGATATATGACTGCAAGATGGATGTGTATGATGGGTTGTTGGGGAAGTAGGTGACTGCAGAGATTGGTGGGGAGGAATATTGGGAATGATTGGAAAGGCATTGGAGGAAGAAGGTGTCTTGGGCTGGATTTGAAGCTGCCATCGAAACATGGAGAAGAAGGAAGAACCCAGCTGCTAAAATTGCACAACTACTTGGAGTTTCCATGAAATGTGAGTTGGGTTTTGTCACTTTTGCTAAATTAACTACCTTGTGTGCTTGCTTAGGACAACTAAGAAATAATAAGCAGGAAGTTTCTGCGTCCAAGTTCCAAATTCAATGCCTTAAGGATTAAGACTGGTGAACAGAGAGAAATTGGGAAGGCAAAGCACCCAGCCAAGGTAACTCGCAGAGAGACTGGAACTCGTGGCTTGTTGAAGGCCAAGAACTTGGGCTGAATCTTTGACTTTCAGGAAAATTGGGTCTAGTGGGTCAGGGATAGTTAGTTTTGGGCCCAGCTTCCTACTTACTTCGGTCCGGTTGAGTTGGACAGGCATTGGGCTTAGACCGGACCAAGCCACAATCAAGGCTTCGCCCCTCAACCCAAATGATGATGATTTTTCTTTTTCTTATATTTTTGGGGTGACAAATGCTGATATTTACGCCTATCTTGATGTACTAGTGAAGCTCTACTCCAGTTAAGAATTCTCGATTTTATTGGAAGGGTAAAACTGGATTTTTAGAGTGTTAAACTTAATCTAAATTGATGATAGTTGACGTGTCATGTTATGGGTCGTTAGATTATTACAACGACTAAGACTCAATTATGATATTAATTTTTTGGCGTTTAGGTTGATACATATATCTCATGAATTATACTCATGAAAACGAAAGATTAGAACTTCTTATGTTTAATTAAAATAAATCGATCCGTGATACTCTTTATATATTGTAAATATTAAGTAACGTGCTTTCTTTCTTTTTTAAATTATTATTCTTATTCACTTTCTTTCTTTTTCCTAATAATATTTGAAACTTGTTGGTTTTATTTCTTAAAAAACACAATCACAAACTGACGGAAGTTTCTTAGGAAGTAAGTTCAAGATTAATTACATTGTAATTACTCTATGAAAAAGTTGGAGTAAATTGATATTCAATGTGGGTAATAGGAAAGGTTTAAGAAATTGTTTTAATTAACAATAATAAATATATTAATAGAATATAGGTCCCTTTTATTGAAGACTTCTATGCATTTTATTTCAACGATTCAAACCATTTAGGGGTGTTCGGTATCGTTGTTATGACGCCATTTTCGTTTTCATTTTCAATTTTAATAGAATACACGTTTGGTAAAGTGTTTTCCCAAAATACTCAAATATGTTTTCTAAAAACAAATCCAACCCCATATACAAAAATTGAAAATGAAAAAAAAGTCATTTTTAGTGTTTTCTGAAGACACTGGATAACACCCATTTTCCGACCCAACAAAATAGACCAACTCCGATCAAAATTCTTTGGTGGAATAGTAGATTTCACATGCAGATTGAGAACCTTTTCACCTTCGATTTCATTGCTATGTTTTTGCCTCTTTGATATTTCTGTCGTCAACCTCCATAGAGACCACAATCCGTGCCAGAGAAAAATCATAAAATTTATTAAAGAATCGAGAGGCACCATGGATCTAGAATTATCCTAAAAAGTCTAAAATTATCTTAAAAGACAGACTACCCAAACAAAACAAGCCCAACCTCAGAGATGAGAGAGAGAGAGAGAGAGAGAGAGAGAGAGAGAGAGATGATGTTGGGCTTGTTTTGTTTGGGTAGTCTGTGTTTTAGGATAATTTTAGACTTTTTTAACAATAGAATTATATATATAGGCTTTTTTTTTTAAAAAAAATTTATTTTAGAATTAAAAAAAATAATGGGTAGTTGTGTTCCATAAAAATAGGATCCATTATCTGATTTTTATTTTTATTTTGATGTTTTTAATATGACAAAGTGTGAATTTACCATATTATCCTCATTTAATTAATAATTTCAATTCTTAATGTTTGCATTAACCAAGGGCCTTTTTTGGTATTTTGAAAAATCACAATGCATTTAAATGAAAAAATAAAGTAAAATGAAGTTATCTTCAAATTATACTACCAGACATGTTTTCATTGTTTTTATTTTCTGAATATGTTTTTCAATTAATCGACCAAACGCATTCTTGAATCCTGAAAATGCAAATTTGTTTTCTCATTTTCATTCTCTGAAAATATTATCATAAAACGTTACTGAACAGCCCCTTATTTTTCAAATCTTCATTCATAAATCATCCTTACAAAACACTAAACAATTTTAGAAAAATCATATAACTTTGGACTATAATTGAGCTAAATCAATTAAAAAAAAGTATTGAGCTTAGATCTAAATGCCCAAGCCACTGAACCAAACTGCCTAATCGTTGTTTGATTTGGTTTGAGTTCTCTCCTTATCTTAGCTTAAACAAATCAAATCGCACCATTCAACGGTTGATTGATTTTGTCGTATTTTTTAAGTGAAACTGATACAAATTGGGTCGCTTTCAACCTTAACATGATCCCTTCTTAGTTTATTAATACCAACTTTGCTGCTATTAATGTGAAACACATCAATAAAAGCCCACCAAACTTTGTCAAACAACTCTACCCTAGAGAAATTTCCCTTAGGAAGATAGCAAAGCGGAAATGCTATCATGACCACTTCCCCCTTTAAAAAAAAAAAAAAATAATACCAACTTGATGATATGACTATTACATAGAATGGGTTTAAGTTTAACAATAGAACAAGCTCGCACATTATGCTTTTCCTTGGTCCAGACCTAGGGAGGAAGCATCTCTACTTTTGAACTCAAACAATATTTCTGGAAAAAGGATCGCCATTGGCCAAGTCAATTGACCAGACTTTCAATATGTGCTAGCGAGAAACTCCTATTGAAACTCAAAACAAACAAGATCATCTTTTCTAGACTTGGGGGCATCCAACATGTGGATAAAATCCATATTTGTATACTTTTCTAATATAATTTGCATTAATTTGTCAATTAGTCCTTGGGGTGCCTAACAGTCAATATTTAGCTCCATTAATTTATAACAGTGTGAAAATAACAACTCAAACGCAAGACCTTTTCTAGAGGAACAATTGCTTGAAACTATTATACTAGTGGGTACTTTGATTCAAGATAAATTATCTTTGATCACATATTCAATGTACAACAATCATAACGTTGCGCTTTACTGAAAAAAATAACACCCCCATTTTATACATAATCAAACAGACTACCCGACAAAAATAAAATAAAAAATAAAAAATTCAAGTATATGAAATCAATTATATTAGATGTTAATTTAGTCTTGCAGAAGACGCCGTATTATAGAATTAAGAGAGGACAATGCAACTGGGTATGCTATACTCCAGCGTTGAGGAGAGAGATTTGAAAGGTCCATTTCTCAAACGGATAAGCTCTTCTAATATTAGCGAAGTCTACTGGAGAGAAAAGTCTACAATTGGATAAAACTATTGCGAATTTGATACACTAATATTACAATTGGATTTTATAATATTATAAAATTCAACATAACAAGTTGAATTTGATACGCTACACGGGTTGGGTGAGAAACCAAAACAAATTCAAAGTTTGGGTGCTTTGGCTCCATTATAAATATCGCTCCAAGCCTGTTGTATTATTACACTGCTAAGCATTAAATCAAGAAAGCTACAATCCCACATATTACCAATGAAGTTCAGAAACCCTCCAGTCCTGCTTTTCATTCTCTCCGTCCTTTCACTCTCGATACCATGGACAACTGCAGGAACAGTTTCCATTGATGGCTTTCTCAATGCCTCACAAAATTTCCTCACCCTGCCCACACAATCCAAGAATCAATTTACACCCCTCAAAATAGCTCATTTCAATCTGTTTTGGTAGCACATATCAATAACCGCAGATATTCTACAGCTGCAACTCCAAAACCTTTGGCCATAATAGCAGCCAAGAATGAGTCCCACGTCCAGGCAACTGTGCTTTGCGCCAAACTTCATGGGTTGCAAATTAAAATCCGAAGTGGTGGCCATGATTTCGAGGGTTTATCTTACACGTCGGATGTGCCCTTTGTCATTCTCGACATGTTTAACATTAACTCCATTGATGTTAATGTTGCTGATAAGAGCGCTTGGGTTCACTCTGGAGCTACTCTTGGAGAAGTTTATTATGCAATTGGTACAAAAACCAACGTTTACGGCTTTCCTGCTGGGATTTGTCCAACGGTTGGTGCTGGTGGCCATTTTAGTGGCGGCGGCTATGGGTTTTTGATGAGAAAGTATGGGCTTAGCGTCGATAATATCGTGGATGCTAAGCTAGTTACTGCCAATGGTAGAATCCTTGATAGAAAGTCAATGGGAGAGGACCTTTTCTGGGCCATCAGAGGAGGTGGTGGAGCTAGCTTCGGAGTTATTCTTTCATGGAAGCTCAAGCTGGTTCCAGTTCCACCCAAAGTGACTGTGTTCAACCTTACAAAGACCATAGAGGAAGGTGCTACAGATTTGGTTTACAAGTGGCAAACTCTTGCACCCCAGCTGCCCAAGGAGGTCTTCCTCAGAGCACAGCCACAAGTGAAGAATATTGATACCAAGGGAAACAAGACTGTGGGAGTATCATTCATTGGCCATTTCTTGGGAACAAGTGACAAGGTTGTAGCATTGTTGAATGAGAGTTTCCCTGAACTGGGCTTACAACGAAAAGACTGTTATGAAGTGAGCTGGGTGGAATCCACTGTATTTTGGGCAGAAATTCCTATTGGAACTCCAATAGAAATTCTTCTCAGCAAGCCAACTGAACCAGAGACCTTCTACAAAGGTAAGTCAGACTATGTGAAGGAACCAATTCCAAAACATGTTTTTGATTCTATATGGAAGAAGATGATTGAGATAGAGCACATTTGGCTGGATTGGAACCCTTACGGTGGAAGAATGAGTGAGATTTCTGAGTCAGCAACTCCATACCCTCACAGGGCCGGAAACCTATTTTTTGCTCTATACTATTCGTCGTGGTATGACGAAGGTATTGAGGCCACCAACAAGTACGTTAGCTTAACAAGAGAGTTGTATGACATGATGAAACCATATGTCTCCAAGAATCCAAGAGAGGCGTTCCAAAACTACAGGGACCTCGACATAGGTGCGAACCAGGATAATAAGACTAACTTTGAAACTGCTACACTTTATGGAAGGAAGTACTTCAAAGGTAATTTTGATAGATTGGTGCGTGTGAAAACCATGGTCGATCCTCTTAATTTTTTCAAGCATAAGCAAAGTATCCCCCCTCTTTAGAGAGAGATGTATACTATGTACATGTGATATCCATAAACAATAAATTCCACCTCTGAGAGAGAGAGAGAGAGATATATATATATATATATATATATATATATATATATAGAATAAGTGGAAGAAGGTTAACATAAATCATCTTATGAGCTGTGTGTCATGCTTGATGATGTTATTGATGTTACCAAAATATTCATTTTATTTGTTGTAAAATAAAGCTTCTAGTCTACAATGACAATCTCTTGTAACCTCTACTATATGTGTTCTTTCTAAACCCGAATATAATCAGCAAGTCCTTTACGAAAGTTTGTAGTCTACATTCATAAAGGGATTGAGCTTTGCGAAAGTTTTCAAATCATGTTCACACAATGAACCTTATCTACAAAAGAAATCAATTGTAGGCTGGCCAAAAATGTTGAAGCACACCCACAAACTCTCTCCCTGTACGTCTAAGAGATGAAGAAATTATATGGGCCACTTTTTCTACACCTCTCTATCTAATGTTCATGAATCATCTGTTGGGATTTCTTATTCTTCATTTCTTCTTTTCCCTTTCATTCCTAAGCACAAATTCAAGTTTTGATTATTTTTTTGCTTCACAAAGGCCGTGTATGGTTGGGGGAGACCATTATTATGCATGGGTTAGGTGCCTGTTGATGAATTAAATGGGTAAAAAAACAAAAAAACAAAAAAAAAGCAAAGCAGCAATCCACCCACACAAAGCATATTATATATAATCAAATTAAACGAGTATAGATGCATATTAAAAACAGCATATTACTAAGTTCTTTCATTTATTGTCAGTGAGGTATAACTCAGTTGGTTGAGCTCTTCTACCTTCATCTATGTAGGCAGAGCTTTGAAACCTCCAAACACCCAATAAATATTTATGTAAACACACCTCCCCCAATCGCTTGTACTCAAAAGAAAAATAAACTTTTATTTATCAAAGCCAGAATGTAGGAAAAATAAATTATCGAAGACACTGTGATTGAAAGAATTGAAAGCCAATATTTAAAAACTAAAAAGAAACTATTTATTCTGGAAATAGCTGTGTGCCTAATAACTTTCAATATTCATACCTAATTTTTTGAAAGATATCTAAAAGTCAACAAACTAAAACTTAACATTGTTTTCTTCCTCAACAGTTTCACCAACCCTGTTAGTTTGTGACTTTGACGTAATGTTGAATATTATTGTTAGGATACTACGTACATACTTAGAAATTAGAATGGTGGATACAATATTGGCTTCTTATTATGTGCTTTAAATTGTTATAAGTTTGTTAGGTTGATTGGCTTCATAAGATTATTATGTGCTTTGATGTAATAATAAGAAATATATTTGATGTGTTTGTTTCAATTTGAATTATAATTGATGTGTTTCATTTCACATGATTGTTAGATGTGAAAAGTGTGTAAATGAAAGTTACATAAAAAATAAAATATTGAATGGGCCGAATCACTGAATACCTATATATAAAATGTATGCACAATCTTCTTTTATTGAGAGATTTCTCAAATAATATATGTGCTTTGATGCAATAATAAGAAATATTTTATGTGTACTTCAATTTGAATTATAATTTATGTGTTTCATTTCACATGACTGTTAGATGTGAAAAGTGTGTAAATGAAAGTTATAGAAAAAATAAAATACTAAATGGGCCGAATCATTGAATACCTATATATAAAATGTATGCACAATCTTCTTCTATTGAGAGATTTCTCAAATAATATATTAGAGGGACATCCTTTGGAGCCCACTATAAATTTTATTTCAACGATCCGCATTGTCTTATTTTCAAGTCTTCACTCATAGATTATCCTTGCAAAAAATTAGGTAAATTGGAAACTGTTAAGACGTCTAGTTAATTATGCCCACCAAAATCAAGGAACATGGTGCTTCAAAACAACACTAAAATAAAAATCGTTCAATTGAGTGGTCAAATGGATTCAGATCCAAGTTATTTTTTTACAGAGATAATATTTGAATGAATACCTAAAAAATAAACGGTTCGGATAATTGAAATACAAGGCGGGTTGGGCCATACAAGGGTATATCTCAAATAAGCTTATTTGAGGGATCCTATACATATAGTCCCTTCCATTGAGGGAAACCCTTTAGGGTACCCTACAAATTTTTTTTCAACGATCCAAGCTATTTTTCAAGTCTTCATTCATAAATAATCCTTGCAAAAAATCAGACAAATTGAAAATCATTAAGGCATCTAATTGAGACCAATAAAATCAATGAACACGGTGCTTCAATAATTTAATTGAATGGTCAAATGATATCGGATTCAAATATTTTTTATAGAGATGATCTTTGGATTAATATCTACAAACTAGATGGTTTGGATTAGTGAAATACAATGCATAGTGGGCTCTACAAAGGTGTCCTTCAAATAAGCTTATTTGAGGAATCCCTCAATGGAAGCTCTCTATGTATATAAATATTATTGATCTTAGGCTTAAATCACCAAATACATTGAACCAAACAAACAACCCTACAGTTTGTTTAATTTCATTAAGCTTCTCCTCCCAATTTTGCTCAAACCATAGCCTTCACTGATTCATTAATTTGAAAGAGGTTTTGAAGGAAAAGCGATCCAAACATGATCGGGTCCACCCATATATAACGTGATCCGATTCCATTTAATTAAAATCAACTATATGAGAGCAATGCATCAATAAAATCCCTACATATAAAATCATTGATACCACATGGCCAACATCAATAAAATTCCTACGTCCTTCATGCATACTCCTTGATTTCCGTCAGTTTTTCTAAATAATAAACCAGGCTTTCCATATGGTGAGTTTAATAATAGACCAGGTTTTCCACAATCCCATCTATGTTAATGGAGTTTTGGATCAAATTTGTGACAGTCCGTTGTGTGCAGAACACCCAATATTATAGATTTTGAGAGAGCGCTTCGCAATCTGGGCGTGCTCCTGCTCTATAATATTGTGAACTTTTCCAATATTATAGATTTATTGTAGATTTATATATATATATATATATATATATTTTTTAAGGAAGTCTGCAATGGAAAAGGGTCATGTATAGCAAGCTGTCTGGGTTGAAACTTGAAACTTTAGAATTACTCATCATATGGAAAGCCTGGTCATATGCAATACTCTAAGCAGCAAAGTTGATATTAATAAAATGCAAGGGGATTGCGTACGTGAGAAAACAAAGAAAAAGTCCAAACTTGGGTGCTCTGGCTTCATTATAAATACTGCCCCAAGACTGTTATCTTATCACACAGCCAAAACTCAAGGCAAGAAAGCCATAAGCCTCACAAGTTACGTACCAATGAAGTTCCAAAACCCTACTGTGCTTCTTTTCGTTCTCTCAGTCCTTTCAATCTCAGTATCATGGGCAACTTCAGCAACAGCTGACTTTCATGGCTTTCTCCAATGCCTTACCAAACATTCACACTCTGCTCACCCAATCCAGGAAACAATTTACACCCCTCAAAATGCCTCGTTTCAATCTGTTTTGGTATTACATATCAACAACCGCAGATTTTCTACACCAACAACTCCAAAACCTTTGGCCATAATAGCAGCCAAGAATGAATCCCATGTCCAAGCAACTGTGGTTTGTGCCAAACGTCATGGATTGCAAATTAAAATCCGAAGTGGTGGCCACGATTTTGAGGGTTTATCTTACACGTCGGATGTCCCTTTTGTCATTCTCGACATGTTTAATCTTAAATCCGTTGATGTTAATCTTGCGCAGAAAAGAGCTTGGGTTATGTCTGGAGCTACTCTTGGAGAAGTTTATTATGCAATTGCTGCAAAAACCAAGGTTTACGGGTTTCCTGCTGGGATTTGTCCAACGGTTGGTGCTGGAGGCCACTTCGGGGGTGGCGGGTATGGGTTTATGATGAGAAAATATGGGCTTAGCGTCGATAATATCGTTGATGCTAAGATAGTTACTGTGAAGGGTACAATCCTTGATAGAAAGTCAATGGGAGAAGACCTTTTCTGGGCCATCAGAGGAGGTGGTGGAGCTAGCTTCGGAGTCATTCTTTCATGGAAGCTCAAGCTGGTTCCAGTTCCAGCCAAAGTGACTGTGTTCAACGTTAAAAGGACCATAGAGGAAGGTGTTACAGATTTGGTTTATAAGTGGCAAACTGTTGCACCCAAGCTGCCCAAAGAGCTCTTCCTCAGGGCAATGCCACAAGTGAAGAATATTGATACCAAGGGAAAAAAGACTGTGGCAGTATCGTTCCTAGGCCATTTCTTGGGAAAAAGTGACAAGGTTGTTGCATTGCTCAATGAGCGTTTCCCTGAATTGGGTTTACAACGAAAAGACTGCCATGAAGTGAGTTGGGTGGAATCCACTGTATTTTGGGCTGACAATCCTATTGGAACTCCGATAAATGTTCTTCTCAACAAGCCAACTGAACCTGAAACCTTCTACAAAGGTAAGTCTGACTATGTAAAGAAGCCACTTCCAAAACCTGTTTTTGAATCTATATGGAAGAAGATGATCGAGATTGAGAATATTTGGTTGGATTGGAACCCTTACGGTGGAAGAATGAGTGAGATTTCTGTGTCAGCAACTCCATACCCTCACAGGGCCGGAAATCTATTTTTTGCTCTATACTATTCGTCGTGGTATGATGAAGGGATTGAGACCACCAACAAGTATCTTGGCTTAATAAAAGAGTTGTATGAAATGATGACTCCATATGTCTCCAAGAATCCAAGAGAGGCCTTCCAAAACTACAGGGATCTTGACATTGGTGCCAATCAGGACAGTCAGACTAACTTTGAGACGGCTAAACTTTATGGAAAGAAGTACTTTAAAGGTAATTTTGATAGATTGGTACGTGTGAAAACCAAGGTGGATCCTCATAATTTTTTCAAGCATAAACAAAGTATCCCAACTCTTTAGAGAGAGAGAGAGAGAGAGACAATAAGTAGAAGCTTGTTTACATGTATGATGTGCATGCTTGGTTGATTATGTTATCGATGTAACCAATATCGATTTAATTTAATGTTGAATAAACTGTTCTAGGAAATTCTATTATTGCATAATAATTATGTACGAAGAATGTTTAATAATATATACTCTCAAGTCTAAAACCCAAGTAGAGCTTATTGTAAAGCATTTTGTAAACCTCAATCCTGATGAGCTTAGAGCAGCATATATACTAGGCCTATTAAGGAGTACCTCCTAATTGAACATTGGAATTTTTAATAAGAAAAAGTTCGTTTACTTCTAGACCCATAGAGAATTAACTCCTAATTGAACATTGGAATTTTTTCTAATAATGGTTTTCTTTATCTAGAGAAAGGATCTTATGGTTAATTTTTCATATGAAATGTATACTTAGGTGAAAGGGGTAAATTAAAAATTAAACTTGCTGACCACAGATTAGATAACAAGGTAAACCTAACAACTATATGACTAGTCAATAACTAGTCATAGGTCTGAGTACACACAGCAGAATACACATTCATTTATCATTAATTCTCAAACCCCCCGCAAGCCTTGCAAAACAATTAAGTGATAACTTATGCACTCAGAAGGACCCGTCAATCTAGGTATCCTCTGTGCTAGCAATAAGTAGGTGAGATGCGTGTGAGAAACAAGTAAGAACAAGCAGAGTAAGACAAATTTAAAGCAACATTCAAAAGAACACCCAGAGATGATGACCCAAAAACCCACCACTAGGAAAAACTAGGGTCATCAACTGACCAGGCAATCCACTAAGAAGAAAGAAATAGTTACAGACACCAGGTATAGGCTCAAGGATTCTAGGCCTATTAAGGAGTAACTATACCTTTCCAAGCTATCTTCTTCTCTTAGCCAAAATGCTCGCAGCTAGTCGTTCATGATGATGACAGCTTCCTCTTTCAGCTCGTTCATCTCATGGCACTAGAAGCACATCACAACTCGAAATCTGGAATGATGAAATATAGATTCAGTGTTTTGTTTATGTGTTGTTGGGTAGGTAAATTAAGTGCTTTGTTTATGTGCTATTGGGTAGGTAAATTAAGTGTTTTGTTTATGTGCTGTAGGTAAATTAAGTGCTTTGATTTCATACTGAATGGTCATCATTTACGGAAGTGATTATAGTGGCCACTCTAATCAAACTGATGAGGACATTGATGTACAGTTATGGAAGTCTCTTGTTGGTTTCTTTGCTATAACAAAATGTAAATTGCTCTCCCTTTTTTGGGTTCTTTTGTCTTTGATTACTCAGGAGCTCTTCCTACTTCACTTTCTATTCATTAATAATGAGCTTTCCTTGTTCATGTTCTTAACTTCCTTTTCTGTCTTCTTTGTGCTTCCAAAGCTTAATACTCCTCCCATATAACACATTAAATTATAAATAGGGGTAGTTTTAGAATCTGAAAAATATAATAAATCAGATTTTAAGTTATATTAGGTAATTGCTTAGTTGGATTTTAGTCATCGGGTATTATTTGAAAAAATTGAGTATTTTAAATGGAAAAAATAAAAGGACTGTAGATGATTTTAAATGAATTTTATGGGTGTAACCTCAATTTACTATTATTTTTACTATGGTTTAGTTTTGGCCGCCAATCATTTCATATTTTAATTCCTTCTCTTAAACAGTTGGCAAATTGATTAGTACCTTAAGTAAAAATTATTTCTGTCTTGTGGTGTTGGTTGTGATGATCACTTGCAAGACAACCTTGGAGAACCATGGCGGCCAAAGTTCGTAGGCTACAACACAGATTTGCAATTTGAAGCTATTGTAGATGGATATGGATTTCTCTTTTCACACATCCATTAACCGTTGGAGTTCGGCCTTATCAATTGCGGGTACAGTTTTGACTGAACCATTCCAGGGTTGGGCTTTGATCGGCCACTTTTTGCACTACATGTTCATCGACCACAAGCCCAATGAATTTTACTTCAAAACCCAAATTCTATTGTGTGTTTTTGAAGAGTTGGGCAGCGGTTGTAGGTGTTTTTTTCTTTTTGCCAAAGTTAGAAAGGCGGAGGGGTTCTCTCTCACACACACTACCAAGGTGACATGGGGTCCGAATCACTCAAAGGTTTGATAACATTAGAAATGTAAATCTGTTTATTACAAGAGTTGATGAGTTTGTCAAATTAACTATGTATAGTTAATGGCAAATTAACAATTAAAACATTATCTTATTTGTGCATTGGAAAAAACGTGGACTTATTTGTCTTAATAGGTGTCTGGTTTAATCGGTCTGAAACTTAGAATAACTCACCATATGGAAAGCGAGCCTGCTGGTCTTTTATATATTATGTAATAGATCATAGCACAGCAACGTTGGTATTAATAAAATGGATTAAGGGGTGAAAAACAATAGAAAAAGTCCATATAAATCTGAACTACAAAACTTGAAGTACAGAATTGTTGTGTTTCATTTCACAAAATACTAAAGAAAATCACTAGTATTGAGCTTAGGCTTAAACTACCAAACATGTCGAACCAAACAATCGAATACTTATTTGATTTGGTTTAGTTTTCTCCCCTGATTTTAGCTCAAATTGTACCTCTCAACGATGAAATGATTTGGTCGTCCAAACCGCATCGGACAATTTATAAATACCAACTACGAGAGCAATTAATGCATCAAACAAATTCTATCCTGCATATATAAAATGAATGAAATCACATGGCCAACATCAGAATGATCCCTTATGATAAGGTTCTCCATGCATACTCGTCGATTTCCGCAAGTTTTTCTTAATAATAGATCCATGTTTTCCATATGATGAGTTTAATAACTGAAACTGGATTCAAGCATCGCTGTTTATGGACTTCCGGACAAAACCTGTCGAAACAATCCATCGTGTGCAGAACACCAAATATTATAGAATTTCAGAGAGGCCTTCGCAATCCGGGCATGATATACTCGAGCTTTAGGATTGAGAGCGGGCTTTTAAAATTCCATCTGCCATTCTATTGTAGACTTTTATAAAGAAATGTGTCAATCTGTTTTTGCTAATATAAAAGATGATCCAAGCATGGGAAACACCTGGACTTATTTTTTTTCAGTGAAATTATAAAATACTACAGTACTATGACCACGTGGTACATATTGTACACATGTTATAATATGGGTGGACGACAGAGTTTATTTTCTCACTTTTTAGGGAATAGTATCAATAAATATCCACTTATATTATAACATGTATACACAATGTACTACATAACCGTATACCGTACTATTCTATAATTACTTACATGGAAGGGGGCCATTTTGGCGAGAATATAGACTTATTTGTCTTAATTGGTGTCTGGTTTAATCCGTTGAAACTTATAATAATAACTCATCATGTATGCAAAGTATGGTCTATTATTATGTAATAGTCATGGCAAAGCAAAGTTGATATTAAAAATGGAAGGAGACCATGTTGCCTACAGTAGCTCGATGAAAGCCCAAAGAAAAAGTCCAAAATGGCGTGCTTCGGCTTCATTATAAATACTGCCCCAAGTCCGTTATCTTGTCACACAGCCAAGAATCAAAGCTAGAAAGCCACAGCCCCTAACAATGAAGTTCCGAAACACTCTAGCACTTTTCATTCTCTCTGTCCTTTCATTCTCAGTATCATGGACAACTGCAAAAACAGTGGACATTGAAGGCTTTCTCCAATGCCTCACAAAATATTCTCATGCCTACCCAATCCAAGAGGCAATTTACACCCCTCAAAATGCCTCATTTCAATCTGTTTTGTTATTGCATATCAATAACCGCAGATACTCGACATCCACAACTCCAAAACCTTTGGCCATAATAACTGCCAAGAATGAGTCCCATGTCCAAGCAACTGTGCTTTGTGCCAAACATCATGGATTGCAACTTAAAATCCGAAGTGGTGGCCATGATTTCGAGGGTTTATCTTACACGTCGGATATCCCTTTTGTCATTCTCGACATGTTTAATATTAACTCCATTGATGTTAATCTTGCGGATAACACCGCTTGGGTTCACTCTGGAGCTACTCTTGGAGAAGTTTATTATGCAATTGGTACAAAAACCAACGTTTACGGATTTCCTGCTGGGCTTTGTCCAACGGTTGGTGCTGGAGGTCACATCAGCGGTGGCGGTTATGGGGTTATGATGAGAAAATATGGGCTTAGCGTCGATAATGTGGTGGATGCTAAGATAGTTACTGTGAAGGGTCAAATCCTTGATAGAAAGTCAATGGGAGAAGACCTTTTTTGGGCCATCAGAGGAGGTGGTGGAGCTAGCTTCGGAGTCATTCTTTCATGGAAGCTCCAGCTGGTTCCAGTTCCACCCAAAGTGACTGTGTTCAACGTTACAAAGACCATAGAGGAAGGTGCTACAGATCTTGTTTATAAGTGGCAAACTGTTGCACCTGAGCTCTCCGAAGATCTCTTCCTCAGAGCAATGCCACAAGTGAAGAATATTGATACCAAGGGAAACAAGACTGTGGCAGTATCATTCATTGGCCAGTTTTTGGGACAAAGTGAGGAGGTTGTTGCATTGCTGACTGAGCGTTTCCCTGAATTGGGTTTACAACGAACAGACTGCCATGAAGTGAGATGGGTGGAAGCCACTGTATTTTGGGCTGAGAATCCTATTGGAACTCCCATAGATGTTCTTCTCGACAAGCCAACTGAACCAGCAACCTTCTACAAAGGCAAGGCAGACTATATGAAGGAACCACTTCCAAAATATGTTATAGAAGCTTTATGGAAGAAGATGATTGAGATAGAGAATATTTGGGTGGATATGAACCCTTACGGGGGAAGGATGAGTGAGATTCCTGAGTCTGCAACTCCATACCCTCACAGAGCTGGAAACCTATTTTTTGCTCTATACTATAGCTCGTGGTATGATGAAGGGACTGAGACCACTGACAAGTACGTTCGCTTAACAAGAGAGTTGTATGACATGATGACTCCATATGTCTCCAAGAGTCCAAGAGAGGCCTTCCAAAACTACAGGGATCTAGACATTGGTGCCAATCAGGATAATCATACTAGCCTTGAAGTTGCTACAGTTTATGGAAGGAAGTACTTTAAAGGTAATTTGGCTAGGTTGGTACGGGTGAAAACCGCTGTTGATCCTCATAACTTTTTCAGGCATAAACAAAGTATCCCACCTTTTTAGAGAGAGAGGGAGAGAGAGAGAGGGATGTATGGATAATAAATTCCACCTCATATATATACATATATTGTGAGGATAAGTGGAAGGGAGAGAGAATAAGTAAATGGTTTAGATGTATCATGATTGATTATGATATCGATGTAACCAACGTCGATTTAATGTATTGTTAAAGATGATGAATAAACTGAAGTTCTATTTATTTTGCAAAGATTTGTACATTTTTAAAGGGTTTTTAACTTTAATGGTCCTCAAATTTATACATGAGTTTCAATTGGGTCCTCAAAGATTGGGCACAGGTTTCCTTTTTTTTTTTTTAATTAATTTTTTTTTTCCTTTCCTTTAAAAAAAATAATATTTAATTAGTTATTCATATTTTAATTCAAATGGACGATTTTAACACTCAAATTGACCGAAGGACTCAATTGGAACAAATGAGAGAGTTGGAGATGTGAAAAGATAAACTAATACTGATGAATTGAATAGGAAAGAGAACTGTTTTTTTTTTTGGGAGACATAATGAAAAATGAAAGGTAAATTACCCCGACTGGATCCATAAATCCAAATTAAAAATTTATTGGAACGAACATAGGAGGAAAATCCTTTACTTCTAACCCTAGATTAGAACGAGTTTTAGGTCCCAATCCGAATAAAACTCGAAAATTCCAGAACTATGAGAATCAGTTAGATCATACCAACATAAAACGATTGGGAATTTGTACATTTCTAGACTAAACCATCGTTTTCTGGGTGGTTTCTTGTTTATTTATTTATTTACGATTTGCTCTCTTCTCCCCTTCTATGTATGCTGTGGTGGTAGTTTGTTAATTGAACACACACCAACTTCTCAATAAAAGGCTGAAATTGTTACTTAAGTGAAGGGGGTAAATTAAAACCCCAATGGACAAATCTAAGACAACAATGATTAACTATTCCTAGTAATAATATAACTAGTGAACAACTAGTCATAGACCTATGAATAGACAACAAATACACGTATCCAAATACACTACATTCACAAAACATGCACACCTAGAAAATTACTAGTGACAATAAGGCACTCAAAAGGATCCGTCAATTTAGGCATCACCTGTGCTAGCAACAACTAGAGTGAAATGTGTGTGAACATTCATCAGTACTTTAGAGATAACACATACAGTATGACGCACACCAGAAATGTTCACCCAAAAACCCACCACTCGAAAAAAAATGGGGGCTATCACTCTGACAAGGCAATACACTAAGTCAAGAGTCTTACAAAAAAAGTAACCACAAGCTCAAACAATCCTAGGTCTATTAAGGAGATGAGCACTACATTCTTCTCCAAACTTAGTTGAGCTAGTAGTTTGTTCTTCATGGAAATCCAAAAGAAAATAAATAAAAAAACACCATCAAGGGATTGGAATATTGCAGAACAATGACAACTTGAGAGAGAAACTCTGCGTTCATCCCGCATTATTGATACTACATGCGTGTTTTGAACAACATGATTGTTGAGAATGAATACGAGAAAATAGGGGATGAATCTAACGACATAGTATGTAGATATTATGTGCTTGTTTCAAATTTGAAGTATGAAATTGTTTTGCTTCATTTCACATGAATATTATATTTGAAAAGCCTGTAAAGGAAAGTTCTAGAAAAAACCGCCCAATAGTTGTACAATTTGGTTGGTTTGCTCTTCTCACTTGAGCTCCAACCACGGTTAATTGGTTAGACTGCGATTTTGAAGTGAAACCAATCCAAACTGAATTGCATCGATCCCTATCCATTTCCTCCATTTTCTTAATACCAACTATGAGATCCATGAAGCAATAATAGCTAGCGCAACAAACACGTTCAAACAAACTGTACCCTATCCATGCATATAAAGTAATCAAGAGGGAAAGATAACACATGGGCCAACATAAAAATAATTCCGTATGATTAAGTCTTTCATGTATAAACTCGTCGATTTCCTTCAGTTTTTCGTGATAATGGAGCAGGATGAGTTGAATAATAGACCAGGCTTTCCACATTCTCATAATTAAAAGAGGATGAGAATATATCGTTGGCAAACAGTCCGTCGTCTGCAGAAGGAGACACCCAATGTTATAGAATTGAGATAGGGCTCTGCATTCTGGGCAGGCTATACTCGACAGCGTTAGGATTTATTTGAATAATCCATCTGGCATTCTATTGGAGACTTTAAAATATTATACATATCCATCTGTTTTTCTTAATATTAGAGCAGCATGCAATGGATTTAGTGCCCATATACAGCGGATGGTCCGCCGTCCCCTCATTGGTCCCTGTGCTAAATTAATTAACAATCAAAGATTATTCTATTTGTACATCTGAAAAACATGGTATTGTTGTTTGTATCTTCAAATTTCAGGGTCATTTTTAAATGGGCATCCGAAGTTGTAAGACCTTACAAACTCATAACAAACTCAAAAAAACCTTACACTCAATCTCTTCTCCTTCAAGAATTACATGGTTAGTAGATTTGTTAAATGTTGACGTTATAGATACTAGCTTCTCCGCAAGCACTTCCGCGCCTGAAAGAGGCTTTTTAAAAAAAAAATTAAATTTATTTTAGAATTAAAAAAGATAATAGGTAGTTGTGTTTCATAAAAATAGGATCCATTATCTTATTTTTCTTTTCATTTTAAATTTTTTTAATATGAAAAAGTATGAATTTACCATATTATCCTCATTTAATTAATAATTTCAATTCTTAATGTTTGTATTAACCAAGGGCATTTTCTGGCATTTTGAACGTTTCACCATTTTCTGCCTTTTGCTTTATATATACTAGCCTCTCCGCACGTGCTTCAGCGCCTGCGAAAGGTTTTTCTTTTTAAATTTTAAATTTATTTTAGAATTAAAAAAGATAATGGGTTGTTGTGTTCCATAAAAATAGAATCTATTATCTGATTTTTCTTTTAATTTTAATTTTTGTAATATGAAAAAGTGTGAATTTACCATATTAACCTCATTTAATTAATAATTTCAATTCTTAATGTTTGCATTAACCAAGGACATTTTCTGGTATTTTAAATGTTTCACTATTCTCTGCCTTTTGCTTTATATATACTAGCCTCTTCGCATGCGCTTTCGCGCCTGCAAGAGGCTCTTTTAAAAAAAAAAAAATTTATTTTAGAATTAAAAAAGACAATGAGTAGTTGTGTTCCATACAAATAGGATCCATTATCTAAATTTTCTTTTAATTTTAACTTTTTAAATACGAAAAATTGTGAACTTACCATATTATCCTCATTTAATTAATAATTTCAATTCTTAATGTTTATATTAACCAAGGGCATTTTCTGGTATTTTGAATGTTTCACCATTCTCTACCTTTTGCTTTATATATATAGATATAGATAGATATTGGTTCTCTTATTATTTTTTAAACGAAACGTATTTTCTTATAAAAAAAAATGGAATTTAATTTAATTTTGAATTAATTATTATTAACCATTCTCTATTTCTTTAAATAAATAAAAAATGAACTAAAAGTCTTATAAAGGCTAGAGAATTGACAACAAGTATTTTACTAATAAGATGAAAAATCTTTAAAAAAATGTTCCTTAAATCGGGTTCTTCCTCTTCCTCATACAACCTCTCTAAAAAACAAGGACTCAAATGAGAATGACATCCAGTTGCTTGCCGTTCAAGATGTTGGTATGTTTTGGAGTAACTTTTGCAAATGACATTAACATCTAAGGGTTAAAATTTATGCAAACATCAACTTTCATATTGTAGCAAAATACCATGTGCGATTGCAAAGACTGCTCCCCCTCATCAGAGCCGCCTTTGTTGGCAAGAACAATACTGATATTAAAAAATGAAAAGCCTACGCTAACTAGCTACGTACTCTCATGTTAAAAAAATGAAACAAGTTGGTGAAGAAAAAAAGAAAAAGTTTAAAGTCGGGTACTTTGGCTTCATTATAAATACTGCCCCAAGTCTATTATCTTGTCACACAGCCAAGACTTAAAGCAAAAGCAAAACCCCCCACAATGAAGTCCCGAAAAACTCTGCTTTTCATTCTCTCAGTCCTTTCACTCTCAGTATCATGGACAACTTCAAAAACAGTTGCCATTGATGGCTTTCCCCAATGCCTTACAATAAATTCTCATGCCCACCCAATCCAAGAAGCAATATACACCCCTCAAAATGCCTCCTTTCAATCTGTTTTGTTATTACATATCAACAACCGCAGATATTCTACACCTACAACTCCAAAACCATTGGCCATTATAACAGCCAAGCATGAATCCCATGTCCAAGCAACTGTGGTTTGTGCAAAACAACATGCATTGCAACTTAAAATCCGTAGTGGTGGCCATGATTTTGAGGGTTTATCTTACACGTCGGATATCCCCTTTGTCATTCTCGATATGTTTAATATCAACTCCATTGATGTTAATCTTGCGGATAACACCGCTTGGGTTCACTCTGGAGCTACTCTTGGAGAAGTTTATTATGCAATTGGTACAAAAACCAACGTTTACGGATTTCCTGCTGGGCTTTGTCCAACGGTTGGAGCTGGAGGCCATATCAGCGGTGGCGGTTATGGGGTTATGATGAGAAAATATGGGCTTAGCGTCGATAATGTGGTGGATGCTAAGATAGTTACTGTGAAGGGTCAAATCCTTGATAGAAAGTCAATGGGAGAAGACCTTTTTTGGGCCATCAGAGGAGGTGGTGGAGCTAGCTTCGGAGTCATTCTTTCATGGAAGCTCAAGCTGGTTCCAGTTCCACCCAAAGTGACTGTGTTCAACGTTACAAAGACCATAGAGGAAGGTGCTACAGATCTCGTTTACAAGTGGCAAACTGTTGCACCCGAGCTGCCCGAAGATCTTTTCCTCAGAGCAATGCCACAAGTGAAGAATATTGATACCAAGGGAAAAAAGACTGTGGCAGTATCATTCATTGGCCAGTTTTTGGGACAAAGTGAGGAGGTTGTTGCATTGCTGACTGAGCGTTTCCCTGAATTGGGTTTACAACGAACAGACTGCCATGAAGTAAGGTGGGTGGAAGCCACTGTATTTTGGGCTGAGAATCCTATTGGAACTCCCATAGATGTTCTTCTCGACAAGCCAATTGAACCAGCAACCTTCTACAAAGGCAAGGCAGACTATATGAAGGAACCACTTCCAAAATATGTTATAGAAGCTTTATGGAAGAAGATGATTGAGATAGAGAATATTTGGGTGGATATGAACCCTTACGGTGGAAGGATGAGTGAGATTCCTGAGTCAGCAACTCCATACCCTCACAGAGCTGGAAACCTATTTTTTGCTCTATACTATAGCTCGTGGTATGATGAAGGGACTGAGACAACTGACAAGTACGTTCGCTTAACAAGAGAGCTGTATGACATGATGACTCCATATGTCTCCAAGAGTCCAAGACAGGCCTTCCAAAACTACAGGGATCTCGACATTGGTGTGAATCAAGATAATCAGACTAGCCTTAGAGTTGCTACAGTTTATGGAAGGAAGTACTTTAAAGGTAATTTTGCTAGATTGGTACGGGTGAAAACCGCGGTTGATCCTCATAATTTTTTCAGGCATAAACAAAGTATCCCACCTTTTTAGAGAGAGAGAGAGAGAGAGAGAGAGAGAGAGAGGGATGTATGGATAATAAAATTCCACCTCATATATATACATATATTGTGGGAATAAGTGGAAGAGAGAGAGAGAATAAGTAAAAGGTTTAGATGTATCATCTTATGAGATGTGTGTCATGTGCTTGATTATGATATCGATGTAACCAACATTGATTTAATGTATTGTTAAAGATGATGAATAAATTGAAGTTGTATTTATTTGCAATGATTTGTATTTTTTTTTTAATTATTTAAGGGTTTTTAACTTTAATGGTCTCTAAATTTATACCCAAATTTCAATTGGGTACTCAAAGATTGGGCAGAGGCAAAAATTGAAAACGAGATTCTTCCCAAGCACACCACCCCGAACATAGAACAAGCATAAAATCACAGAATTTGCAGAAAAATAAAATAATGCGACAGAAATTGAATTCTGTGTGTAAACATTACACAAAAAGAAACTCCCCTTAAATGACATATGGTTCAAGCACAAAACTATCAAACGAAGGGGAATCCAATGAAATTATATTTACACACCATAGTGCAAAAGCAAGACCTAGCAACAAAATTGCAAAAAAAATAAAATATTGAAGCATCCATCATAATAAAATTTAGAGAAAGAACTAAGCATGATTAGCATGATTAACCTTAAAAAAAAAAAAAATTGGGTCAAAATTAGGAACATGTGAAATAAAATAAAATACATAATTAAGTCTTTAGGTTCTCCATATCGACGTCCAGCCACCACAACCATCCAAATTCGCATTCGACCAAATAAGGGGAAATTTAGTATCATTTCTCTTTTTCTTTTAAATAATATTAATTATTTATTCGTATTGTAGTTCTGCAATTTTGGCATAATAAGGGATGCATTTGATGGTAGTTAAGGTTCCACTCCAAAATCGATTGGTAATGAGGGGAGTAACCCAACTCATTATAAACCCAAGCTAGCTCTCTTAATTTTTTAATGTGAGCAGGAACACTCTTAACACGCCCTTGCAGGTGTGGCGAAATTTTAGCCTAACATGTGGATAACACATATTTGGTGACGTTGAAGCACACGTGTGGCCATTGTGCCCAACATGTGAAACCTGACTATGATACCCTGAAGAAAGTTGAGGTTCCACCCTAAAATCAATTGGTTTTGAAATGAAACCTCAACTTTCTTCAGCATATGACACCAAAGGAAATAACCCTAATAATTTAGAAAACAAAACTATTTCGAACCCTATCTGTTTCCATTTTATTAATACCAACCATGAGATCCATGCAGCAATAATAGCCCAGCAAACATGTTCAAACAAACTGTACCCTATCCATCCATACATATAAAAAAAAATCAAGGAATGATTCCACATGGCCAACATCAAAATAATGCCATCTGATTAGGTCCTGCATGTATATACTCGTCGATTTCCTTCAGTTTTTCTTAAAAATGGACAAGGGGAGTTTCACAAAAACACCCAAAATAGGGGCTGAAATTATAAAAAAAAACCCAAGCACTATTCACTGTTGGAGACTTTTATAATATTATAAATATCCATTTGTTGCAATGGATTTAGTGCCCAAATTCTATGCAGCGGATGGTCCCAGTGCCAAATTAACAATCAAACATGATTCTATTTGTACATGTGAAAAATATGGTATTGTTTGTCTTCAAATTTCGCGGTCATTTTTTTCAAAGGTACCATGTGCAATTGCAAAGATTGCTCCTCCTCATCAGAGCCGCCTTTGTGCAAACTTTATTGAAAAATAAATGCTAATGTTTAAAAAGTCAGAAAAAATACTGATATTAGAAAATGAAAAGCCGAAGCTAAACGTACTCTCATGTTAAAAAAGAATAAAACTAGGTACGTACTCTGCAATCAACAAAACAATATGGGTGAAAGAACAAAGAAAAAGCCCCAAGTCTATTATCTTGTTCAATGTTACAAGGACCATAGAGGAAGGTGCTACAGATGTCACTTATAATTGGCAAACTGTTGTACCTAGCTGCCCTAAGATCTCTTCCTCAGAGCAATGCCACAAGTGAAGAATATTAATACCAAGGGAAACAAGACTGGCAGTATCATTCATTGGCCAGTTTTTGGGACAAAGTGAGGAGGTTGTTGCATTGCTGAATGAGCGTTTCCCTGAATTGGGCTTACAACAAACAGACTGCCATGAAGTGAGGTGGGTGCAAGCCACTTGTATTTTGGGCTGAGAATCCTATTCGAACTCCCACACATGTTCTTCTTGACAAGCCAACTGAACCAGCAACCTTCTACGTACAAAAGCAAGTCTCCCATGTGCTTCTTCATAGAATCACTTTTAGTGATTTTAAGTGATTAAGGAGAGAAACACCTCCCATGTGCTTCTCCATAAAGTCACTTAAAACCACTTGAAGTGATTATATGGAGAAATATTGATTATTGGCCTATCCAGAATCACTCTCAAACGAGATATGGATAACTACGTGGGAGGTGCTTCTCCCCAGAAGTGATTTTGACATATCTAAATCACTCACAAATCAGCCCTAACTTATTTGTTAAATTTAAAAAGATAAAGCCTACTATTGGTAACCGAAATTTCACAAACTCCTCCAACTGCTTCTGTAAATCTTGAAAACCAAAATAACCACTGGGAACCGCTAATAACTGCGGTATCACCACACTAGGCAAAACAGAACAAAGCATCCATTTGCCCGGAGAAAGGTTTCAAGGCAACAATAAATTAAATAGATTTGGCAGAAAGAAAGAAAGTAGATGGGTTAATTTGCTCAAAAAATAAAAGAAACAAGAAACAAGCATAATACAATTTATAAACAAACTGCTAGATAGCCTATAGCAAAGTGATTATTATTATTATTATTATTATTTATTAGTATAAAATGAGGGCGAAGCCCAACATAATCAAAGATAACTATACCAGGATAGAAAAAATTCCGACCCAATGAGAGGGAGGGAAGTTATGATGTACATGGGAAAACGAGGCTAATGCCTTGTTAGAATGTGAATATTCAATCCAAAATCAAA
The DNA here is from genome assembly GCA_020226455.1 of Prunus salicina. Classification (NCBI taxonomy): domain Eukaryota; kingdom Viridiplantae; phylum Streptophyta; class Magnoliopsida; order Rosales; family Rosaceae; genus Prunus; species Prunus salicina. Next base: position 24,830,602 of record CM035345.1, on the reverse strand, counting down.
TGACAAGGGAATGGAGATGTCCACGGCCTTTCTGAACGAATACAATCTACTCCCCTTAGGGGCCCGACGTCCACATCGGCACACTCGCATCACACGGCAGAGTGGCTCTGATACCAAATTGTCACATCCCGAATCGGCTCCGCCGTAGCATGATATATTGTCCATTTTGGACCCCCCTCTCTGCCCTCATAGTTTTGTTTTTGGGAACTCACGAGTAACTTTCCAGTGGGTCACCCATCCTGGGATTGCTCTAATCCCAACTCGCTTAACTTCGGAGTAAAAAAGGATCAACAGTATCCTATTTGGGAAATATGGTCTAGTAGCTGACAATGTCATTGATGCTAGAATTGTAGATGCTAATGGCAGAATTGGCCTTTTTGTATTTTGATTTCTTGTTTGGGTCTTGATCCTTTATATAGTTGAAGAAATCGATCTTCATGGCGTTCACAGGAAGGAAACTATGATACAAAGTTAATTTAAAATATGTGAAATTATTAAGAATTTTTGAGTTTTAAAACTTAAAACTTCACTTTGTTTGGTACATGAGACATGTTAAGTCCAACCTTTAGATAACTACAACTATGGCCCAAGCCTCCATCCTGTACATAACAAAAACTGGAAAAACAGAAAGAATGCAAAACAAGAGAATTATCTAATCCCAACAAAATCTTCTTCACTTTCTTATTTATGACTACAGAAAATCAAAACCTAAAGCTCCCTCGGCTCCTCCTTTATAGTTGTTTAGACGGAAGAGTTGGAATGCTCTGTTCATTTCTGAAAAAATTCTCAGGATCCACCTCTGTTTTAATACGTACTAATCTTTCAAAATTACCCTTGAAGTACTTGGTCCCATACACTTTTGCTTCATCATACCTGCCTTTCGAATTCGTACCAATGTCAAGGTCACGATAGTTGTAGAAAGCCATCCTGGGATTCTTGGACACATAAGGAGTCATTGCTACATAAAGTTTTTTCATCAAACTCAAGTACCTTTTGGTGGACTCAAACCCATCCTCCTTCCAGTTAACTGAATACTGAATCTTAAACAAGTTGCCTGCTCTATGTGGAAATGGAGTAGCTGTCTCTGGAATCTCACTCATTTTTCCTCCATAAGGATTCCACAGCATCGTAACTTCTCCAATCTCAATCATCACCTTCCATAAGGCCTCCAAATCTGTCTTTGAAATTGGTTGTTTCACGTAATCAGATTTTCGCTTCAGAAACACTTGCCCCTTGGGGACCCTGTTGAGCAAAACCTCAGGGGAAGTGGTTCCATTCTGGTAGTTTGTCCAATATAAAACTGATTGAATCCAACTCATTTCATGGCAATCTGTTTTCTGCAAACCCAATTGAGGAAAGCTTTGACTCATCAGCTTCAGAAGTCTTTCAGAGTTTCCGAGAAACAAGGACATGAAAGACACCTCGATCGTTCCATTCGCTGGCTTAATAATTGCTCTTATGAACAAATCGTGATCTAGCTTATCAGCAACTTGTTGCCATTTCACAAGAATTTCTGTTGCACCTTGTGCCAATGTCCTTTTTACTTCAAACACTGTCACATTGGCAGGAACCCGAACGAACTTGATTTTCCAGGCAAGAATGACTCCAAAACTTGATCCACCACCCCCTCTAATGGCCCAAAATAGATCTTCACCCATGGCCTTTCTATCAAGGATTTTACCATTTACATTTACTATTTTTGCATCCACAATGTTATCAGTTGAAAGTCCATATTTTCTCATCATGTTACCATAACCACCTCCTGTGAAATGTCCACCAGCACCAATACTAGGACACACACCAGCAGGGAAGGCATGGTTCTTGCTTTTCATAGAAATTGCATAGAAAATTTCACCAAGTATTGCCCCAGATTGGACCCATGCACTTTCATCCGCCATATCAATATTGATGGACCGGAGATTAAACATGTCGAGAACGATGAAATCTTTTGTATTTCGGGACACATAGGAGACACCCTCATAGTCATGTCCACCGCTTCTTATCCTGATTTCCAAGCCAAGGCTTTTGGCACATATGACAGTGGCTGGAACATGGGATTCATGCTTGGCTGCTACAATTAGCAGCGGTTTCGGGGTTGTCGAGGATATAAATCTGAGGTTTCTCACATATGACTGCAGAACAGAGGAAAAAGAAGCACTTTTGGAGGTGTAAATTGCTTCAGAGATTGGATTTGATCGCTGAGAATGTTTGGAAAGGCATTGGAGAAAATTGTATTCAACTGAGGATGAATTGGTACATGAGACTAATATCACACAAAAGATTGAAAAAACTGCAGAGAGTTGTATTGCACATTCTAAAGCCTTCATTTTTCCAGGCAATGCTGATGTTTCTAATGATCTCAGGGGTGGGATGGAGATGGGTTTTTAAGCTAAATGTGCCATAGAAGAGAAGAGGATGCGAAAACTTGCATGGTTTTAGGGTTGGCTGTTGGAGCTCATCTTTTTAGGATTAGTGTATGATTTTTTAGAAGTAATTAAAATGGTAAAAAAAGCTGTGGTTGAATTTGTAAGGTTCATGACTTTCAGTGGATTTATTTTTGTATGATAAAAAAAGGTTCCTAATGATAGAATTTTTGTGGACTGAGTGCCGGTTCTCAAGGGGAGCAAGCAACTGTGTGACTGCACAAGGCCCCCATTCAATTATAGAAAAGAAATCTGAATAAAAGAAAACTGTAGGAATGAAATCTGAACAACAGATATTTGCAGGAAAGAAATCTTTGTGTAAACGTTGAATTTGTAAAGTTGATGCATTCTATTCTATCAAGAAAAAAAATAAAGATTTTTCTAATACTGGCAATTTTTTTTTTGGATAATAAAGAATTACTTCATTCATCATAACTTTTACCAATAAACGATAGAATGTTCACTGGTATTACACGTTTGCTCAGTAAAATTTTTTGTACCTTTAAGCACAAGTATTCCGATGTAGCTAAAAACAATTTTTATTGGCCTAATGTCATGTGCTCTGCTGCTAAGCTTCACTTCGTCTGTCTAAAGAGGTGGTATACTTTGTTCATTCCTGAAGAAATTTTGAGGATCAACCACGGTTTTCACACGTACCGTTCTATCAAAATTATCTTTAAAAAACTTGCTGCCATAAACCCTAGCAATGTCAAACTCTGTCTGATTATGAAGATTAGCGCCAATATCAATATCCATGTAGTTTAGGAAGGCCTCTCTTGGGTTCTTGGAGACAAATGGAGTCATCGCTTCGTACAGGTTTCTCAAGAAGCTGAGGTACTGGTTGGTAGTTTCAATTCCTTCCTCTGTCCAAGACATATAATACTGAATCTTGTATAGGTTTCCCGCTCTGTGAGGGAATGGAGTGGCTGAGGCAGCAATCTCATCCATTCGTCCACCATAAGGCTTCCATTGCACATACACTTTCTCGATCTTATGCACCATTTGCCAAACGGATTCTATTCCTTCTTTTGGAATTGGTTCTTTCACATAATCGGACTTACTTTTGAAGAAGAGTGTTGGTATATTTGTCCTGTTAAGTAGAACATTGATGGGAGTTCCAATTGGGTAGCCAGCCCAAAATACAGTGGATTCTACCCAACTCATTTCGAAGCAGTCTTTCCGCTGTAAACCAAGTTCAGGGAAGCTCTCATTTATCAACCGAAGAAGCTCATCAATTTGTCCCAAAAAGTGACCAATGAATGAGACTTCCACGGCCTTTTTCTTCCCCTCTCCATTACTGACTTGCGAAGTCGCTCTTATGTAGGTGTTTTTAGGCAGCTTAGGAGCAACGTATTGCCATCGGTAAAGGACGTCTAGGGCACCTTGTTCAATGCTTCTTGTAACATTGAACACAGTTACTTTAGCTGGAACTCGAACTAACTTAATCTTCCATGAAAGAATGACTCCAAAGCTTGCTCCGCCACCTCCTCTAATGGCCCAAAAAAGATCTTCTCCCATTGAATTTCTATCAAGAATTGTGCCATTCACATTAACTAGCTTAACATCTTCAATATTATCCGCTGAAAGCCCAAATTTTCTCATCGTAGGACCATACCCGCCACCACTAATAAGGCCACCAGCAGTGTTTTCAAAGGCATGCCTTCGCGCGCGTCGGAGCGCGCGTCAGCGCGAGGCGGGAGGAAAACGCCCGAGGCGTCCGGCTGTTTCGCGAGTTGCACGTTTAGCGCTGGGAAGGCGTGCGAAGGCGTTGCAAGGCGTGGCTAGGCGGAGCAAAGCGTTGCAAGGCGTTGCAGATCTGGAATTTTCTGAAACGGAAGAAATTGAAATTCTGCAAATTTTGTTTGGGGAAGATGAACTCGCGAGGAAGATGACTCAATTTTTTTTTTTTTTAGGTTTGTAACCAAACGACGTCGTTTTGGTTGCAGAGTTTTAAAAACAATCTTATAGTGAAACGACGTCGTTTCACTTGGAGTGTGTTTAAAAATAAAATAAAAACCGCAAGTTTCAGTTTATTTTTCTTTACCTCTATTGTAGGCAAGAATTAATATTTTTAATATCTTTCTTTTTCTTTCCTAACTCCAACCGGCTGTAGCTTTGTACTTACCTTTTTTCTTTTTTTTTTCTTTCTCTAAATTAATATATTAACATATGGACTATATATATATATATTGTATAGTACATGTATAACCCTAATTTCTACCCTTACCAGATAACTCCATCAATTTCAAGAATTCTCTTCATCTTTCGACTTCAAGTAAGTCTTCTTTTTTTTTTTTTTTTTTTACGTACATGCATCATACTTGTATTTGACTGTAATAAACTATAATTTGAAGTTTCGTATAATTTTTTTTCAATATGTTTTAAATATACTAGTTTTTTTTTTGGACGTACATGCATCACTATTGTATCTTAGAAATATAATTGTATTGTTTTTTTTTTTTTGGGATTGATTATTATGTTTTGAATGACAATTAGTACTTATATTTGATTATATTTAAAAGATTGTTATAGTTGAATAAGAATTAGTTGTACAATTTAATCGTATTGTATTATTCATAAATTTTTCTTATTAAAATAACTTAATGTTCAAAAGGCTTACGCCTCAATGCCTCAAGGCTTACGCCTCGCATAGCGCTACTAAAAACGCCTCGCCTATACGCCTCGCCTTTAAAAACATTGGCCACCAGTCGCAACAGTTGGGCAAACTCCAGCCGGAAATCCATGAACCTTACTTTTCTCAGCAATTTTGTAATAAAGTTCGCCTGCCGTGGCCCCAGCTTGAACCCAAGCGCTTTCATATGTGACATTTATTTCAATTGATCGAAGATTAAACATGTCAAGAATGATAAATGGGACAGATGAAACGTATGATAGGCCCTCGTAATCGTGGCCACCGCTCCGGATTCTAATATGCAAAGCATGTTGTTTTGCACAAACCACAGTTGCTTGGACATGAGATTCATGTATGGCTGCAATAATAGCCATTGGTTTTGGAACTGTAGGTGTTGAATATCTGCGGTTTTTTATGTATGCATTCAAAACATATTGAAACGAGGTATTTTTTTTTGTGTGTAAATGGTTTCAATGATTGGGTTGGAGGACTCAGAAAATTTGGGAAGGCACTGAAGGAAGTCATTGAGATCCGCATAGGCAGTTGCCCATGAGACTGAGGACAGAAGGACTGAGAGAACAAAGAATAATATTGCTTTTAGAGGTTGGCACCTTCATCATTTGTCGAAATATTTTTTTTCGTTGAAAACTAAACCGCAGGTTATGGCTCTTCATCACTTGATTGGCAGTATTTCTAGAGAAGTCAAAACCACTGAGAACAGTTTTTTTATTTTGGTCAAAACCATGTACATAGATGGATATGCTACCAAAGAATTTTAAGGGCTAAAAGAGAGAAACCTTGAACGCCTTGCTAGATCTGCTTACCAATAAGAAAGTCTGGCCAAATGAAGAAATTAGTTTCATTGAATTGGAAGGCTTATAAATTTCCAAGGGACAAAATTTAGAATTTGAAGTGGCTTCCAGATGCACAAGGATGTGTTTTTGGGGTTATAGGTCAAATCAAATCGTAAGAAATATTGGAGCAAAAATTAGTACAGGTCAAATATGTTGGATCTTAGTAATGCTGTACAATGCCATTCACCTTGTAATTCAAAGCTAGTTGGCTAAAGCATTGTCTTAATTATATAATAGGACTTTGTTTTTTCACATTGGACATGTTACAAACATGAATAAATTTCATAGAAGAATTTTAAAAAATAACATTAATTTAGAATTTAAGGAGTTTTTAAGATAAATTGTGGCGAGATTGACTTTAATTAGGAGATTTAATTCATTTTCTTATTATTTTATTTCTCTTTCTTTTGTACCAATCTTGTGCAATTAGGACTTTATTTGTTTCCTTTGTTATTGAATTGAACCCCAATAATACTACGGGCACCAACTTATTGTTTACCAACTTATTGATACCAAAATATGTGGCACATGATATGGCAGTCCAAATCATATGTCATCTCATTCATTTTTTTTCCTTTTTTTTTTTTTGCCATCATCTTTTTGTTTCAACAAAAAGAATTTCACCCAGCAAAAACAAAAGCAAAAAAAAAAAAAAAATTAAGAAAATAAATAAATAGAACACCCCTCCTTCCTCCCCTTCACCTCTGTAAAACCCTAAAAATATACAGTCCCTCCATTAAAGGTCCCTTCTGAAAAACCCTAGGATGTATTATCACAAGCAAATAAAAATAAATCCGATAAATGGATGAGCATGCAGCAAAAGGAGTAAGTTTCTCAAAAATCTCTTACCCACTGTAATTTACCGTTTCATTTCGACATGGGTTTCAAACCCAAATAGCTTTACGAATTAAAATCTTGAGTAAAAATTCTTTGTCATGATGGATTTTTATATTTCCTTGTTGTGTGCCAAAAGCCAAACACTACAAAATAAAAAGAAACTATGGGACAAAAAGTAGCAGCATATGAAATAGGGCAGGCAACCTCCTCCCATGAGAGTTTTGGCAACCTTGGTTTATCCTCGACGTAGAAGACTGACCCCAAAGGAAATTGCGCACACAATGTCGGATAAGGAAAAGGCACACCTTGTAGACTCTTCTGGCCTTGCCAACTTTGCCAACCATCTAGAAATTGAGAAAGGTATAGAACAAGAACAAAGAACTACTAAGCCGCACTCTTTGGGTAGCAATTCAACTGCGGCAGGTGGCCAAAAAAAAAAAATCTGGAGCTTTCTAATATGAGGTTAGTATCAATGAATGTGATGGTGGGATCTAAATTAGGCTCTACAAATGGATTATTCATTGACTTTTTGACTGTTCGACTCTCTTTGCATATGGATGGATGTCTTCTTCTCTTCTCTTCTCTTCTTGAGCTGGGTTAGGGAGTTAGGAAGCGGAAAAGTCCTAATTGGTTAATGTGTTTTAATTAATAATAAAGAATTAATAAGGGTAAACTTGAAAAATAAAAACTACTTTATCTAATGCATTAGTGACATTATTTGAAGTGTAAGCAAATTGACACATGTCATGAATAATAGAGAGAAAGTCCAAAAGAGAAGGTTAGAGAGAAGATTGCTAGCATTCCCCAATAATTTTCTGATAAAAATAAATAAATGCTTATGTGTGATGACTTAAATGGTTGGATAATTTTAATTGTTCATATATTTTGAAATGTAGGTAAATACATGAATGTTGAATGCAAGGCTCAGAATCCATCATTTAACAATGAAGTACCACAAACTTCAAGAGCTATTTCATGTGACTACAATTTCCCCAAATCTGAGCAGAAACACAATCACTCTAAGAAAATATTGAAAGAAAGAAATTATGTTCTGTGATGAGCTACCCATATTCCTCCCTTTTTTTCCCGTCTCCTAACGAGGTGGGATACTTTGTTCATTCTTAAAAAAATTATAAGGATCAACCATGACTTTCACACGGACCAGTCTATCAAAATTTCCTTTAAAATACTTGCTTCCATAAACTTTCGCAGTTTCAAATTCCGTATGATTCTGCCGATTGGCGCCAATATCGAGATCCCTATAGTTTTGGAAGGCCACTCTGGGGCTCTTGGAAACATATAGAGTCATTCCTTCATACAATTTTCTTACAAACCCAAGGTGTTGTTTGAGGGTTTCATCCCCTTCTTCCACCCAATACGTCACGTATTGAATCAAAAATAGGTTTCCATCTCTATGAGGAAATGGAGTTTCCCACTCTGGAATCATACTCATTCTTCCACCATAAGGGTTCCATTGCATCAACACTTTGTCCATCGTAAGCATCATTTGCCAAATGGATTCAATTCCTTGTTTTGGAACTGGTTCTTTCACATAATCAGACTTACTTTTGAAGAAATTTGGTGGCCCCTGTGGCCTATTAAGTAGAAAATTTATGGGAGCTCCAATTGGCTGGTCTGCCCAGAATAGACTAGATTCTACCCAACTCATTTCAAAACAATCTCTTAGTTGCAAACCCAGTTCAGGGAAACTTTCATTCATCAATGGCACAAGCTTGTCCCTTTGTCCCAGAAAGAGACCAACGAATGATACTTCCACAGTCTTCTTGCCCTCGGTACTATTCTTCAGTCGCGTAATTGCTCTGATGAAAATTTCATCAAGCAGCTTTGGTGCTACGTATTGCCACTTATAAATGACATTTAGGGCACCTTGCTCCCAAGTTCTTTTAACGTTGAATACAGTCACATTGGCTGGAACAGGAAGAAGCCTGATCTTCCATGAAAGAATGACCCCAAAGCTTGCTCCGCCACCTCCTCTAATGGCCCAAAAAAGATCCTCTCCCATTGAGTTCCTGTCAAGAATTGTCCCATTCACATTAACAAGTTTAGCATCTTCTATGTTATCCACTGTAAGGCCATATTTTCTCATCATAGGCCCGTACCCGCCACCACTAAAGTGACCACCAATTCCAACAGTTGGACAAGCTCCCGCTGGAAACCCATGAACCTTACTTTTATTTGCAATTTCATAATAAAGTTCACCGATAGTAGCCCCAGTCTGAACCCAAGCGCTCTCATCCGCGACATCAATATCAATGGATCGAAGATTAAACATGTCAAGAATGATAAAGGGGACATCGGATACATATGACAGGCCCTCATAATCATGGCCGCCACTTCGGGATCGAATCTGCAACCCGTGTTGTTTCGCACAAATCACAGTTGCTTGGACATGAGATTCATGCAGTGCTGTGACAATAGCCAATGGTTTTGGAGTTGCAAGTGTAGAATATCTGCGGTTCCTAATGTATCCCAACAAAACAGATTGAAATGAGGTATTTTCATGGGTGTAAATGGCTTCAAAGATTGGGTAGGCAGATTGAGGTTGTTTGGGAAGGCATTGGAGGAAGCCAGTGAGAACTAGATCTGAAGTTGTCCATGACACTAAAAGCGAAAGGACTGAGAGAACGAAGAGTACTCGTACCTTCATTTTTTTTTCCCCTGGCTCTTTCGCTTCTTCGTCATATTTACAATGAAGTGATTGCCCCGGAATATATATTTTTTAGCAACTAGTTAGTTCTTCCTAATTAAGACCACCCTGACCAAGTAATTAGGGTAACACAATAAAGTTGAAAAGTAACGATTGGATTTCTTGCCAAATCGGATGGCGAGTACATGTATAGTCATTGTTTATTTCTTTCTGCGAATCTATTTGATTTCTTGCCGTACCTTAAACATAACATTTTCCCCTAAATAAATTATATCAGAGTTAATTACTTGAATTCTCGTTCTGATTTTTAGGTAACTTTGAAATAGATCGTATACTGTTTTTGGAATTAGATATTACTTAATTATTTACACTAACACCCCTGAGGTTTTTGGATTTTTCACAAAACTCCCTGAGGTTTTAGAAATTCCACGAACACCCTCTGAGGTTGTAAATTGTTTTCACACAAAACACCTTTAATTTCATTGCTTTTTCATCCAAAGATTGATGATTTTATACAAAAAATTCTCCAAATGAAAAAGTTAGCCTTTGAGATTAGATTGCATAAAACAAACAAAATGAGAGAAATTGTACCAATTACAAACTTTGAACGCAAAAACCAATTGTGAAGAAGACAAATGGTGGGCATTTCGGCTGTTGCTATTCTTCTGGAAATAAATGCGGTACTACAACTCAAAAGAAGAAGGCAACAGTCACGCTTATTAATTTTCCATTATTTATTCATGTTTAACTCTCTCACATTTCAATATATTGATTACGTATGATCCATGATCAGTGCATAATTACATATCTTTTTGTACCCTTCTAACTTACGATTTGGTTATGTTTTTGAGTTAAACTTGTGCTTTTAATAAAGTTTGTGTATGTTTCAGTGTAATAAGGATGAGACTCATTACATGCATTTTGAAGACAAGTTAGCTCAAAACAGTGTCTGCAGATCAGTCACATTCACGGATTAACCTGTACTTGCTCAAGAAGAACCAGATAATGAGCCATACATCATTGGAAAGATACGGAAGTCTAGTTTCCGTAGCATTTTACGGTTCATGATTTGGAGTCTTCTAGAGGAAGTTATCCACGATTTAGCAGCTCAAGGTCAGAATTCGGCAGCATCTGCGTTACTGGGCCAAAAATGACATTTGAAGGTCTTTCCTATTTTTCCTTGAGTTGGGCTGCATATGCTTGGAAAGATAAGACAAAGGGCTTGAAGATTCATATTTTTCCAGAATTTTTTGGAGTGAATAACAAGCCCAAAATCGGCCCACAAGCTGACTATGTCATGCATGACTATCTAGTGGGATTTGTTGGTGAAGTGCACTAGCCAAAAGAATGAGTTTCTAATTACAATGGGATTTGTTGGTGAAGTGCACTAGCCAAAAGAATGAGTTTCTAATTACAATGGGATTTGTTGGTGAAATGCACTAGCCAAAAGAATGAGTTTCTAATTACAAGTGCTATTGGCATAAACCATATTCAATTCAAATATTCCCCTTCCATTCTCCCTATAAATAGCACTCCAATTCTAAACACAATTCATTCAACAATCCATCACTTCACTTCATCCATTACTCATACACATTCAAATAGAGAGAGAGAGAGAGAGAGAGAGCTAGTTGCAAAAGGAGCAAAGCTTGGAGCTGTCTTGGGAATTCCTTGCTGCCATCATCTAGTTCTTTTCTTCTCTTTATCCTATCTTATGTATTTCCATTCTATATTGTTTTTCAATTATTAAATATGAGTAACTAAATTTCTTCTTAGTTAGAGGTGAATTCGAAGCCATGGACATATGTTTTATATGAATTGATCACTTCCAGTTATGGTTTCGTAAAGTATGAATGTGATTTACTTTTCTATTTTATTCAGGACTTATTCTTGCATGTTTATTAAGGATGCATACTTAGTTTGCATGCAGGGATTTGATGCTAGAATATGAGGGAATTTCACCTAATCGTTATAAACTTATATTCACAAGTAGTAAAAATCACTAGTTATGATTGTGTTAAGTAAATTCCTGGCAAGAGTATCATGCTTTTCATAGTTACAAATGTTTTGTCAAAGCTAATGATTTCTCATAGAACTTAATGATCTTTGATATGTATCTCTATCATGCTGTTCATATAGGGAACTTGATAAGAATAATTTGATTGAGTCGCTGAGTCCAATTCAATGAACTTAGGAAAATCTGAGAGTTAATTAGTGCAGTTCACAATTAATTTGGGGCTTTGTCATTCATACTTTATTGAAAGAGTAACTGGAGATCGATTTGTATGCATATGTTCCATGTGTGGAGAAGAATCCTCTAGCACTACTACATTTTACATTTTGCGCGACGGAGGGACACTCGTCGCGCAAAGTAATTTTTCGTCGCCCATAAATATGCGCGACAAAATATTCGTCGCGCGTAATCCGTCGCGCAAAGATCGTGAAGAAAGACCTTGCGCGACCAAATAATTCACTTCGTCGCGCAAAACGGTGCGACGTAGTACCTTCGTTGCAGAAAAGTTGTAAGGACGAAACAACGGTGCGACGCACGAATATTTGCGCGACGAAGGACTCTTCGTCGCGCATACACTGCGCGACGGACAAAATGGTCGCGCAACATGCGTATCCCATTACTTTGCGCGACGAAGAAATATTCGTCGCGCAAACCTTGCGCGACGATGATTTTGCGCGACGAAAAAGTTTCTGTCGCGCAAACAGTCATTGCGCGACGAAAATATTCGTCGCGTAAAAATAAATTAAACCCTATAAATTATAATTTTGACGGTTATTTTTTTTTTAAGAGTGTTTGCGCGACGAGACACGTTTCGTCGCGCAAAATGTATATATTACATTTTTTTTTTTAATTTTGTAAAAAAAGAAATTTGGTTTTTTTTTTTTTGGGTAATAAAATGAAATTGCCATTCAATAATGAATTGTAAAGAATACATTTATTATATAAAATAAAATAAATGTAGCTTACAAGGGAAATATTTAAAAAATAATTATGAAAATGATAAACTAATCAAATAATGTTCCAAAATCTACATGGTCGTCAGGCATATGCGGCTCGGGGATTTGGGGCTCTACAGGGGCCGTGGTCTGCTGGGGATGCTCGGGGTGGCTAGTCTCGGATGTCGACGTACCATAATTCGGGATCGGAATGCCTGACCGCGCGAGGGACTGCAGAATCACGGACATCTGACCCTCAAGCTCGGCAACCCGCGATGTCAAAACAGTCACCTGACTGTTTGCCTGAGCTGCTGACCGCGGTCGAGGTTCCCTCTGTCGGGCATTCCCCATCCCTCTACAATATGTTCCCGGCCTCCTTCCGAGAGTCTGATCCAACGTCTCCGTCAAGATCTGAAATCCAGCATCCTGTGGAGGATCTACAGACTCGATCGGAGTCTCGGGAGGAAGTTGGGAGGCAGACTCCTGAAGCACCAACTGGCTCCTCTCCACCATCGTCGTCTATTTAACATAACATTAAATATAAATTCAAACCATTGCATATAAATTGAACATCTTAACATAAAAATAAAATGAAAAAGATACTTACATGAAGGGACTGGGCCAACTCATTCCCAGGTCGAACATAAACGTCACCAAAGACGTCGATCTCTGGGAATTTCGACCCCCCCTAAATTGAATAAGAGAAGAAAAATATTAGTATGAACAAAATAAATTAATAATAATGACATATTAAAAGTTAAATAGAAATGATATTATTATTACCCGCCGCCGTGCATCCATCCTATATGAGAAGGGCCTGGAGCCGGAATGGTGGAGAAGAGTCTTCTTCTTCCTATTGCCCTTATTCACTTGGGTTTTATTCTGTTATACAAAAAATAAAACATATTAGTTTAAATATAAAAAAAATTAAATAATAATGAAATTTAAAAAATGAAATAAACATTAATAAAAAATATGAATAATTAAACAAATACCACAAAATCAGGCGCCTGAAAATGAGTGCAGAGCCATGCCCAACTATCCTCCCGCCCCTCAAGCTCCTTCGGGCAACCCTCCCGAAGAGCGACTTCAGGATCATCATACGCCTGGAAATGGTGGTGCAAGTCGCTCTTCCACTGCTTGTACCTCTCACCGAAGAGTCTGTTGACGTACGCCAACGACTCCTCGTTGAGGTCCTCCAAGTTATAGTTCGTCTGCAAAAAATTAATTACAAGGTAGAATACATACCGACAACTGGCCGCGAACCCCCATCTTGATCTCGTCAGGCATGACCTTCCAAGACTTCCAGCGCATCGGGCAATGGGTCGAACGACGTGACCAACGTCGTGGGCCAAGGAGCTATGCAACTCCGCTGTCGGTGCAGCCCGATGGCGCTCGTCGTATCCGATGCTAATACGACTGTTGGTCACCCGGGTGACCTTCGCCGTCTTCAGCTGCCGACACGGCCCTCGGGTGTTCTTCTTGGCTGCAATGAGATATGCATGGTTGTTCAATAAATAACAAATGTAACTATAAAATTAGAATATAAAAAAATGAAAAAAGAACTCATGTTGAAAGGAAATGTATACCTGGCTGTGACCCCGAGGCCACAGTACCATCGGTCGACGTCGTGTCGGTGGTGCTTGCGGGCCGGTGCCGCCGCCTAGCGCTAACAGGCTGCGCCACTGATGAAGCTGATGACGCTGGCGTCTGGGACACCCCTGGGAGTTCGACCATCAGTGCTGGAGCAGTGGCAGCCGATGCTGACCGAGCCGGGGGCTCCGGACTCGGTGTAGTCGTCACCGACCTACGACGTCTAATCAAATCTGACATCTGCACATTTTCCAAATGGTACACACACACATTTATAGAATTTATAATATATAAGTTATAATTTTCATAACCCAATTTTAAATAATTAATTACAAGAATAACCTAGGGTTTGCGATTTCGGAGTATCCGGGACTCCGATCCACAATCCGTCGAATCCTACACGATCCTAGAAATACAAGGTAAAACATACGTGAGTTTGAGTTCGATCCAACGGTCCGAACATATCAAACCTAGAAAGCGGACAACATGCGATATCCGTTCGAGACAGAAACGGTAACCAAATTAAAATCCGAGCACACCTACGTGCTCGTGACAAAAAGGAGATTGCTCTGGGACCTAATGCCCCACTGCCATAGTCCCCACGCGCCACCACACGAGCCGGCAGCGGCCGGTGTCAAAAGCGATAACCATCACCGGAAATTTCTAAAATCTAAGGGCCAAGGTTCCTACCCTAGGTTCAAAACACCATTTACAGGGACTTTTGTTCTCGGACCTACCCTAAAAAATGGCCGGAAATGGCCGGAATTTAAATTCAAAAACCGGCCAAAACCTAGGGTTTTAAATTGAGACACCTATTCACAAATTTATCCAAATCCTAATCAACAGTCAGCTAGAGCACAACAAGTAGTCCAGAAACCATACCTCAGGCGTCGGAATTGGCTGCTCGAGGAGAGAGAAAACGGGCGGCGCAGAATCTGCCAAACGAAGCTTTTTCCGGCGGATTCTTCGACGGTGACGGCAGCGCAACCTCTGGGCTTCGACTGTGGTGGCGGCGCAGTCCTTTTGCCGGCGGAGCACTGGGCTGTGGTGACGGCGGAGAGAGAGGGTGTTTAGGGCAGAGAGAGGAAGTGAGGAAGAAGAAGAGTCTGTCGCGATTTGTCTGAAATATTTCGGATTTTGCGCGACGAAGGACATAATGCGTCGCGCAAATCCGTCCGCAAGGTTTTTTCCGCCCAAATTTTAATTAAATTTTGAAGACCTTGCGCGACGAAGGCCACAATCCGTCGCGCAAGGTTGTTATGCCGCCAGAAATTTGAGGGTTTATTGAAAGGTCTGACAACCTTGCGCGACGGATTGTGCCTTCGTCGCGCAAGGTCTTCAAAATTTAATTTATCAAAATTGCATTTTTAAAAGGGATAGGCGTAAATGTCAAAATTGTTATTAAATATGAACATGATATTCTTTTTTTTTCTTTTGAAAACCTATAAATATTTTTTAAATTACAAACAAGTTGAATTGATTTAAAAATATATTAAAACTTCAATTAAACTAACATAACATTAGAAAAAAAAGAAAAGAAAAAAACTTGAAAAACTGGAGGAGTAGTCCAGGGAGGGGAAGGGCTGCTTAACGAGTGGAGTTGTGGGAAAAGGGGTTGACCATTGCAGGGTGGGGGAGGGTGATGAACGGAGGCATACATGGAGAGATGGGAGTTTATAATATTGTCTTTATTTAAATAAAATTGGCTCTACTATTCTCATTTATGTTACATAAATTGGATATATTTTTTGTAAAGTTAATAAAAAATTCAAATTATTTATACAATTAATTTTATTAAAAACACTTTGAAGAATTAAAAGAATTCAATCGGTTAAAATATTTCAAATTTGATTTGAGAGTAAACATGAACAACCTAAAAGAAAAAGAAACAAAGAAAGATGGAAGGTGGGAAAGATGGCGGGTTGGGGATAGGAGAGCTATGTTGCACTAACATGGACACGGAGACTCGATAAGGCAACACGGCAACATGAAAAATCTCAAAAAACTACGACACGGACACAACTATGACATGACAATTAAATAATAATAAATCGTAATAAAATTATAATCATTGAAATTCAACATATCATTTATGGGACTTATCACATTTTTGTGTGTTCCAACTTCGTATTATGAGCATATCATTCACATATAAACATGTAATGTCTCAACCCGTATATAAATACATTTATCACATTCATTGTATAATCAAACGATTCATGTCATTGTTTATCACATTCATTGTATAATCGAACGACCACAATTTTGTTTCGTCGCGCAAGATTGTCATACCGCCAGAAATTCTAAAATTTCCGAAAATTTTCAATAATTACTTTATTTTTTGGTTATAGGTGTTAAATTATATGTATATATATATGTCATTAAATTAACTTAATTTTCAAATAAATGTAACATAATTTATGTGATTAAAAATTATATGTATATATATACCCTACAATAAATTTATAACAATACTGTTTAATACTATAATATCCTTCTAACAAAACCATTTTGGAAAATCATCTACATGTTGTATTCATTCAATTTGAAGATTTAAAACACAAAAAAGAGAAAACCGTAATTCTTATATTCGTAAATGGCAATTGACAATCAAATATAGATAGATTCAAATATAGGTATATTCAAATATGTTTTCAAATTTTGGTATTATATAAATTTTAATTTATATATTATATGTTGTCATTTAATTTGTGATTGCAAATTTTGTGTGCAACTTCATTTTAATTTGTGATTGCCATATTTACACTACCATAATTAAATTACAACAAATTTCATTTACTATGTTTTACATGGGCAGTCGCTAATGAATTGCATTATTCATCATCTGAACTATAATAACTTTCGTTATCCTCGCTATCATCACTTTCGGTCTCCCAATCCTCCTCCTCATCACTTTCATTGTTCGGGCCCACTGGAACTTCATATCGCGGAAGATCACCGAGGTCAATTGTAATTGACTGAATCGGTATTTCGATTGAAGATACTCCTTGAAGCTGAAACGGTTCTTGTATAACATCTGTATCTCGAAGTGTTTCGGCATCAGTTTCCATGGAAGAGTCCAACCGCTGGTCAGTGACGTTGTCGATGTCGTTGTCAGTTGGAAATAGTTCTGGTATAGCATACACGTTCCTCTGATCCATCTGCTGAGCAACCTTCCAACCGCTTCCGGCTTTAGGGTCATCTAGATACACAATCTGTCTTGCCATGTTTGCCAAAATGTACGGGTCGTCATCATACCAAGTTCTGTTAATGTTCACTGATAGTAAGCCATGGTCTATTTTAACACTTCCCTGCCTATTTGGGTTTGTATCAAACCATCGACACTTAAACATGATCACTTGGTATCGGTCTTTGTAAAGCAATTGCACGACAGTTGTGAGTTTGCCATAGAAATCAACGTCAGTACTTTCGCCACCACCTGGGACATGGACACCGCTGTTTTGCGTACACAACTTGTCATCTCGTGCAGTCCCCAAAAACTTGACGCCATTAACATGGCAACCCGAGAATAATTCAGCACGAATCGGGCCGAATGCCAAGTTATATAACTCTTCACTGTAAGAGGGTGAATTCGATGATTTCAACTTATTCACCTAATATTATACAAATGAATTCACATGTTAGTTTGATAACATTAAATAATACACAATATATATATAACAAATACAAAACACTTATAACTTACATATTCCAAAAACCATTTTGGAAACAATTCACGGTGTTTCTTGGCATACAAATGTGATGGATGTTCTCGCTTCATCATCTCTTCATGCTCATCTAAGTATGACATTATCTCATCACAATTGTTAAGTACGAACCAATGCGCTACCTCCATGTCATTTCTGGAAAACGACTCTCCTCGTACCGGATCTCCAAAGGGTCGTGCGCTTTGGGCGAAAACAGAAAGTGTCTCATTTCTCAGACCTCCGTCATTATTGCGCTGAGGACGATTGAAAGCCGTGTCCACATCTTTTAAATACATTCCACAGAAAGTGAGCGACTCATATTGAACCCAAGCCTCTATAATTGATCCTTCGGGTTTCGCCCTGTTGCGTACAGTTTTTTTCAAATCTCCGAGAAGCCTGGCAAAATAAAAACAAATGATACAAATTAGCGACCTGAGATATTAGAAGCAGAAACAAATTATGAGGATTATATACCTTTCTATTGGATACATCCAACGATAGTTGACAGGACCAGCGAGCAATGCCTCTTCTGGCAAATGAACCATCACGTGGATCATACTTGTGAAGAAAGCTGGAGGGAATATCATCTCGAACTTGCATAGGACTTGGACAATGTCATGGCGCAACTGATTAATGTCTGTCTTTCGCAATGTTTTTGCCGTCAGTTGGGCAAAAAATCTGGACAACAACATGATTGGTTTCACCACATCTTCTGGCAAAAGGTGTCGAATACCCACAGGAAGTAGGCGTTGCATAAACACATGGCAGTCATGGCTTTTCAGTCCAGTAAATTTACCCCCGTCAACATTCACGCAACGCGCGATATTAGAAGCATATCCATCGGGAAACTTGACCGACGATACAAACTGTAGAAAATCTTTTTTGTCATTCGGTTTCATGGCAAAAAATGCCAGATCCCTTCTAGCTTTATCACCGTCCCTGTTCATCCATAAACCTCTTCGTATGCCCATTCTTTCCAAATCAAGACGAGCTTTGATCGTGTCCTTTGTCTTACCCTCGATATCTAGAATCGTGCCCACCAATGTGTCAAAGACATTTTTCTCCACATGCATAACGTCGAGATTGTGCCTCAATTTTAGTTTCGACCAATATGGGAGCTCAAAAAACATAGACTTGTGCGTCCAGTTCAAATGTGTAGCAGGTCTCGTCCGAGTAACTGTTTTCCCGAACGGAGAAAAATCCAAACGGTTTAGCTGTTCCAAGATCTCGTCACCGGACCATTCTCTAGGTCTGAGGCGATGCTCTGTGTTCCCGTCAAACTCTTTATCCTTTTCCCGCCACTCGTGGTCCCATGACAACCATCTTCGATGACCAAGATAACAAACTTTTCCCGCGTGCCAACCAGAAGTTAAATTTTCCTTGCATACAGGGCATGCCATATAACCCTTTGTGCTCCACCCAGAAACCATTGCATATGCGGGAAAATCATTTACAGTCCACATCACTGCTGCCCGCAAAGTGAACATCTTCCCAGTGGCTTTATCGTACGTGCGCACACCGTTTGTCCATAAATCCTTGAGCTCATCAACCAACGGCCGTAAGTACACATCGATTGACCGACCAGGATCCTCGGTTATCAAAACAGTCATCATCATGTACTCTTTTTTCATGCATTTCCAAGGCGGCAAATTATATGGAAATACGAAAATCGGCCAAGTGCTGTGGTGTTGGTTTAGAACCCCGTACGGATTGAATCCGTCAGTGGCAAGTCCCAATCTAACATTTCGAGGATCAGCAGCAAAGTCAGGGAACGTTCGATCGAACTCTTTCCATGCTTCCCCATCTGCAGGATGCCGCATCACATCGTCATCTACCCGTTTCTCCTTATGCCATCTCATGTCTGTGGAAGTATGAGTCGACATATACAATCGCTGTAGCCTAGGTTTCAAGGGCAGATAACGCATGACTTTCTGTGGGATCTTAGTCGTCCTATTCTGAGATGTCATCTTGAACCTCGACTCTTTGCATATAGGGCATGTATCCAATGTCTCATACTCTTTGTAGAATAACATGCAATTGTTTTTGCAAGCATGAATTTTTTCATAACCCAATCCAAGACCATTCAACACCTTTTGCGCTTGTCTATGATCTTTGGGCAAACAATTGTCCGTGGGAAGCATTCTCTTGAAAACGCCCAAAAAGTAATCGAAACACAGGTTCGACATACGATACTTTATTTTTCCGTGCATTAGCTCCACAATGGCCGTAAGAACGGAAAAGCTCTCGCACCCTGGGTATAACTCTTGTTGGCACTTTTTAACAGTTGTTCATATTGTTCGAACTCTGCACTGTCCATTGGGGTAGGCATGTCATCTTCCCCTTCCTGATTGATGTTGGTCGATGCAAATGGAAAAGCATCATTTATAATATCCATGACTTGTTCATTAGGATCCACAATAGGTTCAATATTGTCTACCCTTGTGGCATTTGAAGATGAAGCATTGTCTAATTGTTCCCCATGAAGGTTCCAAATGCTATATGTCTCAACCATTCCATTCCTTACTAAATGAAAGCCAACATTTTCAATTGTCTCCCACAATGTGTTATTACACCTTCTACAAGGACACCGGATTCTAGTTGCACCGGGGTTGTGTCTACGTGCAAACTCAATAAAATCCTCAATTCCATCCAAGTATTCGTCTGCGCATCTATTCGGGTTCTGTATCCACCTTCTGCTCATGATTCCTGAAACCACAATCACACCATTGTATCACAACAACTTCATACGAAGTTATAATGTCATCTTATGCCTCCGGTAAGGGCCCTATCCCATTCGGGAATGCATAGTCCTGTCAAGTAACCTACGCCTACATGAGATTAGATTTCGACGTGGATAAATTTCGGCAGCATCTCGATACAGTTCTTGAGGTGGCCATAGGTATAAATACCTACGTACCACCCGAAGAACGTATCGAGATGACACCGAAATCTCCACAATCGAAATCTAATCATGTAGCCGCAGATTACATGACAACACTATGCATTACCAAACTGTCCAAATAATGGGACAATTCAAGAATTAATTGGACCGCAGTCATGCATTACGCATCCATGCACGAAATCCAACTAATCTCGAACGGGAAACTAAGTGTTACGAAAAAATTATAATAAAAGTACGAAGTTAATTTCAATTAACTTCGTACATCACAACACATTGTGCTACGTCACGCACAAGTTAACAACATAATATAAATATAATTAAACAACAAAATATATAAAAATAACAAACTAAGTTCAACATAATGTAATGAATTTAATATACAATGAATAATATACCTTCTCAAGCATTCTCCACAATCGCAATTTACAAATATCTATAACCAAAAAAAAAAAATACCGTTAGTATGAATTTACATTAATACTTTTAAACAAATGACAAATAATACTTACCTAATGACCGTATTGAATTCTCAGCAGAAGTGTTAATGTATGGTTTTTTGTATTTTTCTTTTGGCTTCCCTTGACATCTTTGTAATAGGATTTTATTGTTATTCATCAAGCTCAAGTTTAGATTAAGGAAAACCTTTCTTGGTGCTCTTCTCTAACTTCTGATGTCTGGAGGATCTTGCAATTTGACAAAGGTATTGTGCATTGCATATCATTTGATAAAACAGTTTTCATAAAAATGATGACTAGTCATCCGTTTCTCTGTTGACTAGTCATCCTTGCTCTGTAGGATTTCCAGCTAGATAACAAACTGTTTTGTCCTATTCCTTTTTCAATTTGCTGGGCTGCCATCTGTAGCTTTCTGACCTAAGGATTTTTGGTCTGTAAAGGCTACGGTTTTGGGTGATTGGCGGCTGTCTCTTTTGGGGAAAGTTTTTGGAAAGTTTGTCTAAGCTTTCGTGCTCTTCTTCTTCCTCAAGAGAGAACGATATGGGTTCTTCATCATTGAGTTTTTCGAATTGATTTCTTTTTGAAAAACTGCTTTTGAAACCTGAATCTTAATCTAGCTATTTAAATCATCTCTCATTTATATCTAGGTTTGATTCAAAACTGATTTCTTCAAGAGTATGGTTTCTTGAAGAAATTGGTTATTCTCCTTTGAATCCAAATATTGGTTTCGGTTTGTGTTGGAGCTTGCAAGCTTGTGCCATGGGATGAACGAGCTGAGGAAGGAGCTGCCATTGCCATGAAGGACTGAGCTTCAAGCTTTGCTAAGTTGGAGAAGAAGATTGCACAAAGGAGGTATTGCTCATTTTCCTAAATAGACCTAGGTGTTTCTTGAGCTTGGTTGTGTCTCCTTTGTAAGAATCTTTTTATACTTAGTGGAGTGCCTGGTCGGTTGATGACTCCCAGTTTTTTCCCAATGGTGGGTTTCTGGGTAAACAAAATCTGGTTTGCAAATCTGTAAATGTTTCTAGGTTTATGTTCTTGCTGGTTGACTAGTCATCTTTATCTGCTGAATGATATTTGCTTGATAATGATAATTTCACACACTTTCACTATAGTTGTTGCTAGCACAAGGGATGCCTAGATTGACGGGTCCTTCTGAGTGCCTAGGGTGTCACTAGTTATCTTCTAGGGTTGCAGGTACATTGTGACATGCTTTGTATGTTCTATTGACTGTGTATGTTCATGACTAGTAGTTGACTAGTCATATGTGTATTTGGTCAAGTTTCAAAGTGTGTGAAGATTGTTTTGTTGGTGTGTCTTGTTTGAGTGATTAAATTTACCCCTTGTCACCTAAGTACCAATTTCAAGAAGCAGCAGCACAGACAGAGGAAAACTCGAAATGGCAGAAAAATGGAGCAATCTGCCTCTGCAATGGCGGATAGCAGATATGAAGAAGAAGGATTTTGCGTGACGAATAACATTTTCGTCGGGCAAGAAATTGGGTTTTTGCGCGACGAAATCAAGATTCGTCGCGCAAGAGAAACTTTCCGTCGCACATGATCGTGCCGACATCGAACCACGCGCGACGCATCAAAGTTCCGTCGCGCAAGTATTTGGCGCCATTTTCTGTGCTTCTTTGCACCACGAATCAAATTTTCGTCGCGCAAATATTTGACGGAAAAAAATCAACCTTGTTTTCCGTTCCATGCTTTGCGCGACGAGGAAAAGAATCTGTAGCGCAAATGGTCTTTGCGCGACGAACGCTGTCGTCGTGCAAAGGCTTGGCGCCAAAACCAAACACCCGCGCTTTTTTTGCCCCCTTTGCGCGACGAATAAAATTTTCGTCGCGCTAAAAATATTTGCGCGACTGCCATATTTGTCGCGCAAGTTTATAGTTTTTTGCGCAACGAAATTTTTTTATCGTCTCTGAAGTGCATTTTGCGCGACGAATATGTCTTCGTCGAGCAAAGTTTGGTCGCGCAAAGGGTCAATTGTAGTAGTGTAGCTATCCCTTAATCCATATTTCATTCACAACTTAGTTATTTGCTGTTGTTAATTTTACTTTGGTCTAAATCATCCAACTCCCCCCAATCATTGTTCCCTCAACTTAATTTTCAGTTTAATGAGTTTAATTTGTGTTAATTTAATTTGTGTTGATTAGCATCCCTCCTAATCCCCGGAATAGAACGATCCCTACTTACTCGTACTACGATTGCATGATTTATAGGGTTTAATTTGTGCATTAGTTATTTCTCACGCCAATCCAAAAGTAACTTTCCAATTTTCCCGAGAAATAAAATATTTAAGACATGTATTTTACTTTCTGATACACCTTTATTAAGTTTCCAAAATTGCATTTAAAATACTTGCTTCCATAAAGTTTGGCACCAATATCAAGATCCTTGTAGTTCTGGAAGGCCTCTTTTGGACTCTTGGAGACCAATGGAGTCATTCCTTCGTACAACTTTCTTGAAAAGTTGAGGTATTTGTTGGTGGTCTCGGTTCCTTTGTCATCCCATAACACAAAGTAATGAAGCATGTATGCTTAACAAATATGCTTAATGAAAAATAGGTTTCATGTGTTGTATTCTGTTTGGAGACGTTGTATTTCATGAATAATTTTCGTCTTCCACAGCCACAAGCATTGGAGTCGCAGTAGAAGAGGAGGCTTATTTTTTTAAGAACTAAATATCTGTCACAACGAACCTACACGTCGGCATAGGTAAAATCCGGAAAATTCATGGCTCTCTCTCTCTCTAAAGTGGTGGAATACTTTGTTCATGCTTGAAAAAATCCTGAGGATCAACCATTGTTTTTACTTGTACCAATCTATCGAAGTTATATTTAAAATACTTCCTTCCATAAAGTCTAGCCTTGTGAAAGTTTGTGTGGTTACGCAAGTTGGTACCAATGTCTAGGTCCCTATAGTTTTGCAAGGCCTCTCTTGGGTTCTTGGAGACAAAAGGAGCCATACTTTTATACAATTTTCTCGACAATTTAATATAGTGATTGGTGGTCTTAATCCCTTCTTCCATCCAAGATATAAAGTACTGAACCGAATATAGGTTTCCAGCTCTATGAGGGAATGGAGTTGCTGATTCAGAAATCTCACTCATCCTTCCACCGTAGGGGTTCAATTGCATCCACACCTTCTCTATCTTAATCAGCTTCTTCCATAGGGATTTGAAACCATGTTTTGGAATTGGTTCTTTCACGTAGTCAGACTTGCTCTTGAAGAAGATTGCTGGCGCCTTTGGCCTAGAAAGTAGAACATCTATTGGAGTTCCAATTGGGCAAGCAGCCATGAACACAGTGGATTCTATCCAACTCATTTCAAAGCAATCTTTCTGTTGTAAACCCAATTCAGGGAAACGCTCATTTACCAATGGAACAAGCTTGTCACTTTGCCCCAAAAGCTGACCAGTGAATAATACTTGCACTGTCTTCTTCCCCTCTTGGCTGCTATTCTTGACTTGTATACCTACTCTAATGAAGATGTCTTCAGGGAGCTTAGGTGCAACGTATTGCCATCGATGGAGCACATCGGTAGCGCCTTCTTCCAAGGTCCTTCTAACATTGAACATGGTCACTTTAGGTGGAACTCGAATCAACTTGATCTTCCATGAAAGAATGACTCCAAAGCTGGCTCCACCACCACCTCTAATGGCCCAAAAAATATCTTCTCCCATTGTATTTCTATCAAGGATTCTACCATTCACATTCACTAGTTTAGCATCTTCAACGTTATCCACTGTTAGACCATATTTTCTCATAAGTGGACCATACCCACCACCACTAAAGTGGCCACCAATACCAACACTTGGACAAGATCCAGCTGCAAACCCATGAACCTTACTTTTCTGTCCAATTGCATAGTAAAGTTCACCAATAGTAGCCCCAGCTTGAACCCAAGCACTCTCATCTTCAAGATTCATATCAACGGATCGAAGATTGAACATGTCAAGAACAACAAAGGGAAGATCCGATACGTATGATAAGCCCTCATAATCATGGCCACCACTTCGGATCCTAACTTGCAACCCATGTCGTTTTGCGCAAATGACGGTTGCTTGGACATGGGATTCATGCTTGGGTGCTACAATAGCCAAAGGTTTTGGAGTTGTAGGTGTAAAGTATCTGCGGTTTTTAATGAGTGATAACAACACATGGGGAAATGAGGTGTTTTGAGGGGTGTAAATTGGAGGGTTGGACTGAGATGTTTCTCCAAGGCATTGAATGAAGTCATTGAGATCTTGTTGAGATTTTTTGGGAAGAAATTTGAGGGAGACATTGAAAGCACTTGTCCATGATGTTGGTATCGTCTTTATTGGTGGATCAAGACTAGCACAGAAAGGAATGATAGAATGAACCGTACTGCAGAGCAAGAGGGATGAGACAATGAAGGGTATTATTGCAGAGCTTGGTTCCTTCATCGTTTTTGGAATTTCTGCAACTCCAATATATTTTGATCTCAATCAACAACAATTGCTCCTATGGTTTAAGCTTTATTCAGAATAATAAAACCAGAATTAATTAGTCCAGAACTTGTAACGTTAAAATTAATTGGTTGGAAACTCGCAACATCATAATTAACTCATCGGTTGAAGAACAAAGAAAACAGGTTCAAGGATATTGAGAAATTGCAACGTATATATATATATATATATATATACATATTCAAGCAACTTATATGTGCATAAAATTAGCTATTGGGTGTTTTATATTGGAGAATCAGTGTGTAAAGTACCACAATTCCTTCCCAGTCCAAAAATGAAATTTGTTGTATGATTCAAACTCCCAAATATTAAGAAAATATTACATTTATTGGATAAATGGTAGTTTGTTCTTGAGATCAACATCTTGTTAATTGGAATGCAAATATTGGAGTTAAGTAGATGAACACGTATCAAGAAATTAAGGAAGGAACATATAAGGACATGGAAAATGGAGACAGCAGATCCAGACTCGTCATATCAAGCTCAAGCAAAGTCTTCTCTTTCTATTTTTTTCCCTATAAATTTCAGATTGAAATATTACTTACGAATCTATCATGGGCAGCAGATTTTGATATTATGCAATTCCAAATTTCAATTCAAGGACATCTGGTAAAAAAAAAAAACACAGAGTACTTAACCAGGAGCATTTCTGACGACCAAACGGTAACAAAATAATGTAATTTTAAAAAAAAAATTTATGGGAGACACCATTAACAACTCTGAAATATTAGTCAGAACCAAACAATGTCCTTTCGTGTCAACTCTCACTCAATTCTTATAATTGTTTTTATGCTTATGGCATATTTACTAATCCGTAATTGAATTAGGAGGAATTGAATTGAGGAGGAGTTGGATGGAGGAAAATTAGATTCCAGATTCCTATTGAAGTTGTTTACTAAACCATATGGAATTGGGGTAGGAGTTGTGCTAATTACTAAAATGTCCTCATTGTTTGATTAAAAGTAGATGGCAAATTTGTAATTTTGAAAATGTGTGAGGATATAATGGATAAAAAAGATGAATTCCTAATGAGTTAGTTCTCTAGGAATTAGAATACTACCCTTCACCCAAAAATTGAACTTCTCCAAAATCAGGAATTCAATTCATAATTTTGTGTGGGCCCCACTTACTTTTCAATTCCTTGATATGAAGTAAACGCAGGAATCCTCCACAGGCGGAATTCAATTCTTGATTAGTAAACACACCATTAGTTATAAATTTGTGGCCATATTCATTCTGAAATGCGATGTGGTGCTTTGAGATGCAAAGAACAAGCGTTTTTTCTTCTAGCAAATTCCGACAAGTAAGAGGGAAGGATGTAGAAATGTAAATGTTAGGGTGATTGAGCGGCCAAATAGTTGAAAATCACGCCAAACTTTAGTAAGTTTTTTTAAAAGTAAGGGGGGTGTATTCAATTAGGATTGTATACAATTTTGAAAGATTTTTTTGAAGTGATAGATTTCCTGGAATTGTATAACTCCTATAGGTTTTACTATGATTTTTTAATAAACTTGTATAGGCTTTTATTATAGACTTCCATACTTTGGTATGAACTTTTGTTATAGATTCAGATATATTTGCACAGACTTCCCAATACTATTTTCTTTTATCACTCTTTCTTCCCAACACTATTTTCTTTAAACCATCTAGACCTAGCCATTAGTTGACCATCCCTTTTTTTTTTTCCTCCAAATTCTTCCTCTACTTGTGTGCACAACAATGAATTTTCCTTTGAAAATTCCATGAGTTGGAAACTTTCATACCTAAACAATGAATTTCCTTTTGAAATTTCCACGAGTTGAAAATTTCCCTTTGATTTTGTTCACGAATGGCAAACTCTTCGTCCAAAAATTCAATTAAACAATGAATTTCCCTTCGAAATTTCCACGAATTGGAAATTTCCTTTGATTTTGTTCACGAACAGCAAACTCTTCGTCCAAAAATTAAATTTTTTTTTTTAAAAAAAAACAACCCTTTGTCCAAAAAGCAAGGGCCCTATCATCTAGTAGTGTTATGGGTGATGGAAATATATCTCTACCTTCCACCGCCTTGACGTTGGC
This sequence comes from Prunus salicina, assembly GCA_020226455.1. Taxonomy (NCBI): domain Eukaryota; kingdom Viridiplantae; phylum Streptophyta; class Magnoliopsida; order Rosales; family Rosaceae; genus Prunus; species Prunus salicina. The sequence goes on along the minus strand of CM035345.1, from coordinate 24,803,026 downwards.
TTCACGTCGAGATGATCTCCAAGGGAACTTATCGAAGATCGAGAAATCTCTAGCCGAGCTTTCCTCCCATCAACTCCAAATGGTTGATTTTAAGAAATCACTAATGGAGGAGCTTTGCTTAATACAAGGCGCTTGTAACCACCCAAGGTCAGTGCATGGCTTAGTGCATTGTTTGCCAAACTATGGAAAAATTTCTAACACAGAGAGAGAAAAAAAACTCATCATATGAAATCTCTGGGGTGGAGGTTGGACTTATGTTGGCCTTTATTATTTATACCTAACCTACAAATTCTCCAAACTCCAACATTTAATTAAATCCTTCCAAATCTATCTCCTTTTGAATACAGGTAAATTTATTTGGACTCCTAATTGAATACACCCACATTTAGATGGACATTTTAAAAGTTCAAACAAGTCTAGATTGAATACACCTAAACTGTTATAGACTTTTTAAAAGTTTGTATAAATTCAAATTGAATGCACCCGGATTTTTAAAATCTTTTTAAACGCTTTATGGAATCCTAATTGAATACATCCCCCTTACCATCAGACTTTTAAATACTTTTAAATACCTTTTAAAAGTCACAATTGAATACCACTATACTTTTATAAACTCTTTAAAAATCTAAATTAAATACCTTCTAACTTTTAAACTATACACCCCCTTAACGAGATAGGGAAACTAAAATGATGGAGAATTTTTTTTAATTATAAAATTTAGAAACATTTATGACAACTTTAAGTGTTGATTCCAATGTAAATTATTACTTTTTAAAATCAGTATTAATTATCATATTCAATCTTAATCATTCAAATCTCTTTAAATCCAATGGTTAATAAGGTGTGTTATAATGTGTGTTCTTCGATCCTGATCCTAAGAAAATATTACAAATAATAGTCTGTTTTTGAGATCTACATCTTATTAATTAGAATGCATATATTGAAGTTAAGTAGATGAACACGTGTCAAGAAATTAGAAAAGAAATATACAAGAAGGAGAAGAAAATGGAGAGAGTAGATGTGGACTCGTCAGATCAAGCTAAAGCAAAGTCTTCTCTTTCTATCTTTTTCAGGTGATGTCACATCAAGCGAAGAAAATAAGCCATGCAAGGTAGCAAATTTATGTTTAACATATGGGCACATTTTGCACATTTTGCAGTATTGCGATTCAATTATTTGAAATCGTATACCACATAAAATGGGTTTGACTTATTGTGTCCATATAATTAATAATATTTGATTGGGCAATATAATCCCCAAAGATTTAGTCGATTTACTTGGAATATTTATTAATAACAAAGTGATTAAATTAAGAGCAATTAATGTCAAAACGATCGTGTATGATTATTGACACATAATCCTTACTACTAACAAGCTAACCTGGGCTATAGCCCATGAGACTTGTTTTTTTACAGACTAAAATATTACCCTAGCTTAGGCCAATCTTATTAACTACTCCCCATTAGGCTGGCTCTAACCAACCAAAAAAAAATCCAACACTCTTATCCATCGGCTGCACCAGTTCCAAGGCTGCTTCTTCTCAACTCCACAGAGGTCTTTTTCCTCCACCTTTGTATTGGGCTATTGTTTTTTGGGGAATTCTAGTAACAATTATGCTAATTTGGAAAATGACTATTTTGAATATATATTATTTTAAATATTTGTTATTTTAATAGCGGTATCAGATACAGGGTTTTTGAGGGGTAAGGCTCATTATGTCCCCAGTGTAATTTTTTTTGTTATCAATAAAATTCATTTGTACCGTCGAATTTTCAATAAGTTTGTACGTAAGGTTAGCCCACATTTTCAAATCCTAGGTCCATCCCTGATCCTTTAAGTCATTTTTATCTAAAAAAGGAAGGCACGCAACTACAGGTTCCTGTCCTTTTTAGTGATACCAACTTTAACTTGGCTACTATGACAATGAGAGCAATGCATCAATAAAAGTCGACCAAACATGGTCAAAATATACCAACAACAAAAAGACAAAAAATGTAATATTTCATTTAGAAATATGCATTGGCTACAAGATCCCCTTGGAATATTACTTACGTATCTATCATGGGCAGCCGATTTTGATATTATGCAATTCCAAATTTCAATTCAAGGACATCTAGTAAAAAAAAAACACAGAGTACTTAACCAGGAGAGCATTTTGGACGACCAAACGGTAACAAAAGAATGTAATTTTTTTTTTTTTTAATTTTTTTTATGGGAGACACCTTTAACAACACTGAAGTATTAGTCAGAACCAAACGATCTCCTTTCATCTCAACTCTCGCTCAATTCTTATAACTATTTTTATGCCTAGTTATAAGTTTGTGGCCAGATTCATTCTGAAATGCGATGTGGTGCTTTGAGATGCAAAGAACAGGCGTTATTTCTTCTAGCAAATTCCAACAAGTAAGAGGGAAGGATGTAGAAATGTAAATGTTAGGGGAGGGTGATTGAACGGCCAAAGAGTTTAAAATCACGCCAAATTTTAGTAAGTTTTTAAAAGTCATAACTGGATACCACGAAATTTTTAACTACCTTTTAAAAGTCATAATTGAACGTCACTATACTGTTATAAACTCTTTAAAAATCTAAATTGAATACCTCCTAACTTTTAAACTGTCATTATAAGTTTGAATTCGATACACCCCCCTTAACAAGAAAAGGAAATTGAAATGATGAAGAATTTTTTTTTTAATTATAAAATTTAGAAACATTCATGACAGCTTTAAGTGTTGATAATGTGTGTCCTTTTTTATCCTGATCCTAAGAAAATATTACATTTATTGTATAAATGATAGTTTGTTCTTGAGATCCACATCTTATTAATTGGAATGTATATATTGGAGTTAAGTAGATGAGCACGTATCAAGAAATTAGAAAAGGAACATACAAGAAGGAGAAGAAAAATGGAGAAAGCAGATTTGGACTCGTCAGATCAAGCTAAAGCAAAGTCTTCTCTTCACGTATCCAATTCAAAGTGATTAAATTAAGAGAAATGTCAAAATGATCACCCAAGTCAAGTATAGGTTCTCCCCAACTTCATTCCTTCTCCTCTCCCCACCACCCCCACCCGCTTTTTTTTTTCTTTTTGTGTGTGTGTGTGTGTGTGTTGACTTCTGACTTCTAATCTCCTAACCCAATTGGAAGCGAGCCGGCGGTCGGCGTCCCATACCTTTGAAAGTCCACCAGCTAGCATTTGGAATCACAAGAATAGCGAACTGGGGCGAGCCTTTTATGATTCCAACTTAAACTTGGCTGCTATGATAATGAAAGCAAGGCATCAATAAAAGTCGACCAAGAATAGTCAAAATATTCCAGAAAGAAAGAAAAACAATGTAATATTTCATTTAGAAAATATGCATTGGCTACAAGATCCCCTTGGACCACGACTAAAAATTGAGGCAAAAGCCAACACAATTCATCCGTTCCTACTTTAACATCCCACAGATATTTTTTTTTTTTTTTTTTTTTTGGGGGGGTGAAGAGCCCACAGATACTTTACATGTGAGGTAGAAAAGATTTACAGAAAGGACCGTGGCCTATTTTCTAGAAATTTTTAATGTCCTCCATGCTAGCGATATGCTTGTACTTGAAACTCAAATGCTTCAAGCAATATAACAAATACTCATCATTTTTTATTGCTAAAGAATCATTCTCAAAATGCCAATAGGATCTAACTCAGTGGAAAATGACTTTAACTTGCATATTAGTAGTCTCAAGTTCGGAAAAACAAAAAAAAATCATTCTCAAAACAAAATCTCATGCAATTACTAAATCAAGTCAATTTTTGGACCAAACCAAATAAAAATTTAAAAAAATTCAACCGGATAATAGTTCCAAAACTCATTGAAAAGACAAAGGAAAAGATAAGAAAGTTTCACTGGTTTTGAAATCCACGTTGATGCATATGGCTCAGGGCCAATTTGGAATTAAAAATAAAATAAATAAAGTTTCCATTAAAAATAAATATATTGTCAATATAATATGGTCATAACAAAAATATATCAAAGGAGAAACAAAAGTTGAACCAACCAAACTCATGACCATTCAAGAATGTACAAGATTTTCAATCAAAGCTACTAGATACAGAGTAAAACCCCAATAGGAAGCAATAAATATATAAAATAACTTATGCAATAGCCGGTACAGAAAGAAAGTAGCTGATTAAAAGTCAACAAAATACAATAACAATTAAAGTTTTTAGGCAACACAAGGCAGTAAACGAAAACCCAGATAATAATTTTCAAAATCACAACAAAATTTAAAGCAAACCAAATGAATTGCTTACAAAATATAGCTATTTCCCTAGTTATCCACAGAAAATAAAAGACTTTAAACAATTGGGTATATGGTATTTTCCCAGGTTCCAAATGAGAAAGAAAATGAATGGCAATTTTAAATAATAAGGGATTTTCTCATAGGTTACCAAAAGGGTTGTGCTTCTCAAATTTTTTTAAAAATCACTCATCATCCCAAATAAGCAATGCTAAACAGGTAATGAATCATATTCATGGGTGACCTAAGTACGTATTCTGTGTCTGTGGTAAATCTCTATGGCCAGAAATGGCTGAATCCTCCATCCACCAGTACCATTATTCAACGAGTAGACACACACGTGTCAGGCATGTATTGATTCTGTTAATAGAGGGGGTGTATCCAATTCATACTTATAAAGATTTTTTTTAAGTGAGTGACTTTCATAGAGATGACAAATTCTTAAATACTTTCATAAAGTTGATAAAAGTCACTAGTAAATTGGCATGACTTTTACTCTTAACAATTAGCCTTAAAAGTATGGAAAAGTCATTCATTTAATAAGCTTTTTAAAAGTCATTAATTTTTTGGATACCACCAAACTTTTAAATACTTTTTAAAAGTCATAACTAAGTATCACCTAACTTTTAAATACTTTTCAAAAGTCACAATTGAATACTACTAAACTTTTATATACTCTTTAAAAGTCTAAATTGAATATCTCCAGACTTTTAAACTCTATAAAAGTCATTAAAAGTTTGAATTGTATACACCCCCAATTTTAGGTTAAGCTTATCTGAAATCATTATGCGCACTAGACAAAAATTCTCATCTTCTTTAATTTCTCCATCTCTTTCCTTTGGGGTTCTCTTCGGATACGAGTTATTGACGAATAAATACCATGCGAAAAAATAAGTAGATATTAAAAGTTAGGTGCTTTGGTTTCATTATAAATACTGCAAGGTTTTGTTCAAGTTGTCACACTGCCAAGAATATTGAAACTAAGAAAGCCAAAACCCCCCACAAATTATGACAATGAAGTTTCCAAACTCTCTACTAGCGCTGCTCATCCTCTCAATCCTTTCATCACTCTCAGTATCATGGGCAACTTCAGAGCCAGTTACCATTAATGGCTTTCTCCAATGCCTTCCAAAACAGTTTCATTCTGGCCGCCCAATCCTTGAAGCCGTTTACACCCCTCAAAACACCTCTTTTCGATCCGTTTTGATGGCGCGCATTAAAAACCGCAGATTTTCAAGCCCTACAACTCCAAAACCTCTGGCCATTGTAGCAGCCAAGCACGAATCTCATGTTCAGGCAACTATTGTTTGTGCAAAACAACATGGATTGCAAATTAGAATCCGAAGTGGTGGCCATGACTATGAGGGTCTATCGTACGTATCGCCTGTCCCCTTTGTCGTTCTGGACATGTTTCATTTCCAATCCGTTGATGTTAATGTCAAGGATGAGAGCGCTTGGGTTGAGTCCGGAGCTACTCTTGGCAAAATTTATTATAAAATTGCTGAGAAAACCAAGGTTCATGGGTTTCCTGCTGGGGTTTGTCCAACTGTTGGTGCTGGTGGCCACTTTAGTGGTGGAGGCTATGGGAATTTGATGAGAAAATACGGCCTTAGCATCGACAATATTGTCGATGCTAAACTAGTTGATGCAAATGGTAGAATCCTTGATAGAAAGTCTATGGGAGAAGACATTTTCTGGGCCCTTAGAGGAGGTGGAGGAGCTAGCTTTGGAGTCATTCTTTCATGGAAACTCAAGCTTGTTCGAGTTCCAGAAAAAGTGACCGTGTTCAACGTTACAAGGACTTTAGAGCAAGGCGTTACAGATGTCCTTTATAAGTGGCAATTTGTAGCACCCGTGCTCCCTAAAGACCTCTTCCTGAGAGCAAGGCCAGAAATCGAGAATAATACCGAGGGCAAGAAGACTGCGGAAGTATCATTCATTGGTCATTTTTTGGGACAAACCGACAAGCTTCTTCCATTGATGAACGAGAGATTCCCTGAATTGGGTTTACGACGAAAAGATTGTCATGAAGTGAGTTGGATTGAATCCGTTGTATTCTGGGATGAATTCCCACTTGGAACCCCAACAACTATTCTTCTCAACCAGACAGGCACACCAATACCCTTCTTCAAAGCTAAGTCTGACTATGTGAAGAAACCAATTCCAAAAAAAGTTATAGAATACATGTTTAAGGCGATGCTTGAGATAGGGAATATATGGACGGAATGGAACCCTCTTGGTGGAAGAATGAGTGAGATTTCTGCGTCAGCAACTCCATACCCTCACAGAGCTGGAAACCTATATATGATTCAATACTATACGTCGTGGTATGAAGACGAAGGAATTGAGGCCACCAACAGGTACATTCACTTAACAAGAAAGTTGTATGAAAAGATGGCTCCGTTCGTCTCCAGGAACCCGAGAGAGGCCTTCCAAAACTATAGGGATCTCGACATTGGCGCCAATCTGTACAACCAAAGTAACCTTCTAACTGCTAGAGTTTACGGAAGCAAGTATTTTAAAGGTAACTTCGAAAGATTGGTGCGTGTGAAAACCGTGGTTGATCCTCACAACTTTTTCAAGCATGAACAAAGTATCCCACCTATTTAGAGAAAGATTGGAAGGTTTAACAATGAACATGTATGAGTCTGGCTAGTGATCCTAGATAATGCTATTGATGCTTGTAATATTGATTTGATGTATTGGAAAATAAAACATAGTCTACAATAAGAATAAGCCAACTCGAACTTGTTTGAATCTTATCCATCAGCCATCATATATATGTACAAAAGACTTATTTTTGGGACGTTCATTCATAAAAGGTGACAATGTTCTTAGCAATCAGCCAACAACGTCACCTTATCCACACAACATCTACTATGACGGCTATGCCAGAGATTGGGAAAGCTTATGCGGTTTGTATGTAAGCAGTTAGCTATTACTCAAATTTTGAATTGCTTAACCTAATTACCTAATCGTGTAGAATTGTTTAACCTAATCGTGTAGGCTTGTTGAAAGAGACCCCTTACAACTTTGCAATAATTTTCTTTGGGACATGTAAATTTTGAAGTTTTGGAAATAAAACCGTAACTTTCAATGTTAAGAAAAATTACATTTATTGGGATTAATGGTAGTTTGTTGTTGGGATGACTGGTGCATAAGAGGAGAAATTATAGAGTGATACCGTATTACCATGTCAGCTGGTGATACTCCCACTCAAAATATGCCATATGTAATTTTTTTTTAAATAATTATTCTTTGTTACAGCTGGACTAATTTTTCTCCGCTGAAATAAATTAGAAAAATAAAAAACTTAAGAAAAAAGAAAAGAGAATATCCCAGCAACCCAACCTTTACCCCCACGCCACCCCTCTGTCATCTTCTTGCGATTGCAATCAACAGTCATTAGTTACACAAGTAAGAGAGCCAAATCCCCATAGCCTAATAAATTTTTGCAACCAAGAAACTTCATCATCATAGTCAATGAATCTTAATATCTGATGGAGTTTATTTGTGAGAATCCTTATTCTTAAAAATGTTAATATTTTATTTTGGTAAGTATTAAATTATAATTATAATTATTTTATGGAAGCGTATGTTTTATTTGCTTCACTTAATGCAAATTCAATCATTTTGATGATTTTCTTAAAACTTGCTTTTAATATTAATATTATTTAATGGTAGTAGGATTTTGTCCTTAGCTATCTAGAATTTCATGCATGGTTGTGTAATTGAGTTAATACACTCCACGTAGTTAGCATGTGTCAATCAAATATGCATTAGATGGTCTACTTGTTTTATGTACTTGCAAACTAATTAGATGTCAATGAATTAAATGGTTGAGTCATCAATACGTGTCTTCTTTGTATTTCTTCTTATCCTTCTATTGCCTTAGAGTGAAGGAAAAGCTACTTGAGCTTTAAGAAATAAGGAGATGATCCTAAAGCATTGAAGTTATCTCATAGCTACCATCCTTGGAGTCCTATAAATACAACCATTGTTTTCTTCAATTCTCATTTCCTTCTTCAGAAAAGCGTAGAGGCAATAGAACTAAGAAATAAAACAGAAAGCGAGAGAGAGAGAGAGAGAGAGAGAGAGAGAGAGAGAGAGAGAGAGAGAGAGAGAGAGAGAGAGAGAGGAGAAAGAAAACAAGAGAAAGCAAGTGGTGATCAAATTCTCAGGAGGAGTTAGAGGTCATCGTGTGTGTGTTTTCTTAACTTAAAGTTGGCTTTCGAAACGAGGTAGGGGTTTCTTGGGGGGCCTTTTACAAAGATTGATTAGGGTTCGTGAGCTCTATATTATGGATATTTTTTTGATATTGTATAATGTTCTTGATATTGGATGTTTATAAATTGTTAACTATTTGGTTAATGTAGTACTGTTTGATTTACATTCCTTGTGGATATTTACGTACTCTTAACTATTTGAACAATGTGGGCATAATTATATGTGCATTGGTGATATTTTAAATGGCTACATTGTTGTGAAGGGCATAATTATATCATGTCATGGAATTTGACTATAATTCTGGAGTTGAGAAAATAATGGTGGAAAAGAGGGTAATGGAAAGGATCTTTTGTGTAGTTGAGTCTAACTCTTGGCATGTACTAGGTCTCAGGGATCCCACAGTGCACATGGTTTTTATTGGGTGATTCGAGACTGGCGAAAGGGAATTAGACAAGATGACTAACAAAAGGAGAATTATGGGACAGTTGAAATGGGTGTTAGTTCATATAAATGGGCATTCGGGACCAAGTGGTAAAAGCATGGTATGGGACGTGCAGGTCTGCTTGTCCAATTATATGAATTAACAGAATTAGATGAAGAGCATTCATGCATTGTTACTAATAATGTGAAATTTGGCTGCTTGATTATTTATCACTTAATTTAATTATATCAATTTATCGTGAAAAGATTTATGTCCCTACTGAGCTGTGGTTTCGCTCACCCCCTAATAGATTTTGCAAGAACCAAACCTGAAATTTAGAGCTTGTGATGATTTTTGGCATGTCTATAGAGTGTATTATAGCTTGTGAATGAATAATGAGCTACTCTTTTAGTGAACTCTCGAGTAGTTCTAACTTGTAAAGTAATGTAAAATTTTTACGGTTTCAGATGTTATCGTTTCTGCGTTTCTGCTGAATATTTTATGTGAAATATTTATTTTATTTATTTAAATATTTTCTTCACATTTTAGTTATAGTTTTTATTAAATTCTATAATTAAGGTGTGAATCACATCTTAACCCAAGGTTTTGTAAATTTGAGGGTTGGGACGTGACATTATTAGATCCAATATAATACCCAACACAATCAACCCTTTCCATATCAATTTCATGCTGGTCGATTTGTAGTCTGTTTGTTATAGACTCACCTCCCATCCCAACCTTCTTCACATATGCTAGTGAGACTTTCATCAATGATAAAATATATATGGATCTTGCGGTAGTCACCAAAAGGTTGAGAAAGTTGAAGAACGACAACAGAGAGAGAGAGAGAGAGAGAGAGAGAGAGAGAGAGAGAGAGAGAGAGAAAGGGCGGCAACCAAAGCGGCGGTGTGGGATAGGCTGTGGCTATGCTTTTTTCTTCTTCTTTTTTCCATTGTTTATTTTCTTAATTTTATTTTAAAGGGTAAAAATTAGGTTAATGTCTAGTTGTAAAATAAAGTTTGAGTTGTTAAAAAATAAAGACACATGACATATTTTGAGTGGGAGTATCACCAGCTGACGTGGTGGTACGTTACTACTCTAAAATTTCTCAAGCTAATAAGAGCATCCGCAATGATGAGGGTCATTTCAATTTTATTTCAATAAATTGAACTTTTAACTTGCAGTGGTAAAGTTCAGTTCATTTCAGAGATCAATATGTCATTTCAAGGATCAATATAGTTCATTTTTAAAGGTTAATAAAATGAACTCTGAAATGAAATTCATTTCAATAAACTGATCCACCATTATAACTCTATATCCTCTCTCTTGTCGACACATGAAGAACATTACTTTTACCTTTTAATTTTTCCATTACGTTTAATTTAAACTAGCCGTTAAGTTTCCCCCCCCACCACAAAGATTTCATTGATTTGTATACTAGTCTCTCATTGATTTGGAATGCTGCAACATGAATCTCAGATTTTTATTTACTTTTTAATTATTACATGCAAAAGAAAGGAAAACTGAAGTGTCAAGCTCAGCAACGTCAGATTTTGAAGAATCATTATCATCCCAAGGTTCAGTAGCTGCATCATCTTGCCCACTGGCGTCTGGTAAAGCTGTTGAAACACTGCTGCTACCAACAATGTCATCAACTTCTGACTCAGTATCACTATCAATCTCACGTAATCTCTTGATCCACCGTCAACATCAGGTGCCTGCAGCAATCCACTGTCCAAGGAGCTCGATATAGGCTTAACACTCTAAGCACTTACTGCAGCCAAACGACCTAACTGCGTGAAAGCGCAACGAAGAAACTTCCAGATCATGTATTGTAGAAGCCTCACCATCAGTAGCACAAGAGACTACATCTTCTACCTAGAGAAGCTAGAAAAGTGGAGCCATCTTTGCATGCAACTGAGACATATAAGAACACCTATAATATTTAATATTTACCTTTAGAAAATAAGATGTCAGCAATTTCATATTAACTGATTATGTATTATCATCTTCAAATATCAGCATCCATTTCTATAATTTGGAATAATGATGTCATCGTATTTTGTGTGGCCTGGGTGATCATTATAGTTTATAATCGTTATAAACTACCATTTTCTTAAAGGATAAACTGCCATTTGCAAACCAGTGATCGATAACCAATATCCAAAAAGCAATTCATGCGCAAGAGCCAATTGATCATCATATAAAATCCCGAAGAAGAAAAGGCTTGTAACTCACAGGTTAAGTAGCTTAGATGGTGTGGGACGTAATGCAGTTAATGCCTCCTTCCACTGCCACTGGCGTTCAGATAACGGAAGAAGACGCTGCAAAATTGACAACTACCATTCCCACTCTTCAATGAAATGTTTAGAAATTGACGCTCTCCACTCCAATGCTTGTCTTCCACCCCTACTTAGGCCATCACTTAGAGCATGATCTAGTTCAGTTATAGTTGAAGGAAGATCAGTTTGCTCCATGGTGAGGCATAATGAGCCAAATTGAGAGAAAGATCATCCATATTTAAAAGCGAACTTATGACATTCGCCATCATGAACTGCATCATTACAAAAGCATTATAAAATAATTACAATGAAGAACAGGAAAAAAGATGCAGCCAACTAATAAAACTGATGACATCACAAACAAATTGAGAGCATTTAGATTTCAAAGGAAAACATGAATCTTCAAAGTAAACTTGAACAAAATACCAAAATGATATCCATTTAGCAGTTGCTAATTCTCTAGCATCAGAACATGAATGACAAATAATTTGTTTTGCATGCATTTTTCGGTGATTATATTTCACACGAAACAACTTTCAAAGACAACAGACAACAAATTTGCTTGAGGAAACGTGTTAGACATGTAATTGCAAGTTCAACTTATCATGCATAAACATGAGAAACGCGAAACCATCAACATGTTAAGAAAAGCACGTCAAATCCCAAAATGACAAATACATTGAGTGCAAAATTGGTTTGCACATCTATTTTAAGGGTTGGAGAATTCCATTTTTGGGATTAGGGCATAATTCTCCCTTGGACGCATAATGCATTGGCCTTCTTCCATTTCATTCCCCTCTACCTCCCCTCCCCCAACACATACACACGCTCGCGCACACACACACTCAACAAAAAAGACTCCCACAAACTTGCGAGTTACAACACAAGATGATAGTATTATTATATTAACGTATCAAAACAGAAATATTATATTAGCTTCTCTTGGGGCGTGTTTGTTAAAGCATTTCAAAGACTACTTTAGTGTAATTCATGTTGATTGGACAGAGTTTTGGGCTGAATGTAATCTGATTTCATATGTCATGTCATGATTGTTGGTCTGATTTTGATGGTTTTCTACAAGATATCATTGAAGACGAAAAGAAAAAAGAAATAGTTTTCCTTTCTCTGTGTTCTCTCTAGCCCATCTTTCTTGTAGGTTTTCTTTCTCTGTTTTGAATAAGATATATTTTTCCTTGTAAAAACAACAAAGAAATAGACCAGAACAAGATTATTTTGAGGCTTTTGAGGACTTACCCGAAGTGGACTTTGATTTCCAGTACGAAATTCTCAACAAAAGGGTCTAACAGGTGATCTTCGCATGCTATTTGTTCTTTAGCAGACAACATCAACGGTAGTTTTCAATTCCATGATGGATCAGAATTGACGCAGGCAACAGAAAAGCCAAGATCAAGCTGATAGCACAAAGAATCACAAAGATAATTTCGAAAGATAGGCCTAGGCGCTAGGCGCCCGCCTAGGCGGCCTAGGCGGGTCTGGGCAATATAACATTCGTTTTTTTAGGTTTTTTTATTTTCTTTTTTATAATTAAATAATATCTTTGGTTTATTTTAATTACTTTTATTAGTAATTATATTTTAATTATTATTTCTTTCGTGAACAATTAGTATTAAATATTTTAATTATATTTATAAATTATATTACTTAATAAATAGTAATTTATTTTTTAATAATTTTTCCCACTTTAATTTTCATCGGGACAATTTTTTTTCGAAATAGCTAATTAATTAATTTTTTTAATTAAGTAATATCTTAGTCTTATTTAATTAATATAATTACTAATTAGCTTTCAGTTATTTTTTTAGTTAATAATTAGTATTTAAATATTTAATTTGTTTCATAAATTACTTAGCAAATAGTAATTAATTATTTTGTGCACTTAAAAACCAAGAAAGTGGTTGCAACATACACTACTACAAAATAACCCTTGCGCGACCAAATTTTGCGCGACGAAACATTTTTCGTCGCAGAAAGTCACTTTGCGCGACGAAACTCAAAACTTCGTCGCTAAAAACCTTGCGCGACCAACTTTTGAGCGACGAAAAATAATTCGTCGCTCAAAGGGATTTTGCGCGACGACAATATGTCGTCACGCAAAGTCTTGCGCGACCAAATTTTGCGCGACGAAAAAAAATTCGTCGCTCAAAGTAACTTTGCGCGACGAAAAAAAATTCGTCGCGCAAAGTCCTTATAAAAATAAATAAATAAAAAAATTTATTTTTTAAAATCTTGGTTAGAAAAATATATTATTGTTGTTTGAATTGGGTTTTTTTTAGAAAATATATTTTTTAAATTGACGATCGAATTAGTTCATTGTATTCATATAGGGTCAAAGAGTGTAGCTATAAAAAATCATCAAAATCGGAGTTATAATAACCGTTAAACCGTGATTTTTCATTTATAACCGTCGAAATTTTTTGTCCCATTACTTGATCTCTGAATGTTTATTTTTTCCAATTTTTGGCGTATATGATCTCGAAGTATAAACAAACAAGTTTGACGGTTGGATCGTTGAAACTAGTTTCGTAGAATGCGTATGCCATCAAAACAATATATTCACTAACAATTAAGAGTTTATTTATACTTTTGTTAAATATAACATAAGATTTTGTGGTATCCACTAGTGTAAATATTTTAAATTGACGATCGAATTAGTTCATTGTATTCATATAGGGTCAAGGAGTGTAGCTGTAAAAAATCATCACAATCGGAGTTAAAATAACCGTTAAATCGTGATTTTTCATTTATAACCGTCGAAATTTTTTGTCCCGTTACTTGATATCTGAATGTTTATTTTTTGCGATTTTTCGCGTATATGATCTTGAAGTATAAACAAATAAGTTTGACGGTTGGATCGTTGAAACTAGTTTCGTAGAATGCGTATGCCATCAAAACAATATATTCACTAACAATTAAGAGTTTATTTATACTTTTCTTAAATATAACATAAGATTTTGTGGTATCCACTAGTGTAAATATTTTAAATTGACGATCGAATTAGTTCATTGTATTCATATAGGGTCAAGGAGTGTAGCTGTAAAAAAATCATCAAAATCGGAGTTAAAATAACCGTTAAATCATGATTTTTCATTTATAACCGTCGAAAAGTTTTGTCCCGTTACTTGATCTATGAATGTTTATTTTTTCCGATTTTTGGCGTACATGATCTCAAAGTATAAACAAATAAGTTTGACGGTTAGATCGTTGAAACTAGTTTTGTTGACTGTGTGTGCCATCAAAACAATATATTCACTAACAATTAAGAGTTTATTTATACTTTTGTTAAATATAACATAAGATTTTGTGGTATCGACTACTGTAAATATTTTAAATTGACGATCGAATTAGTTCATTGTTTTCATATAGGGTCAAGGAGTGTTTCTGTAAAAAATCATCAAAATCGGAATTAAAATAACCGTTAAATCGTGATTTTTCATTTATATCCGTTGAAATTTTTTGTCCCGTTACTTGGTCTCCGAATGTTTGTTTTTTGCGATTTTTGGGGTATACGATCTTGAAGTATATACAAAAAATTCTGACGGTTGGATCGTTGAATGGTGTGTGTATATATATTTATTTACTCATTAAATAGCTTTAAATTTATTTATTTTGTATGTATAACACTGAAGAAATTGGTATATAAATTTATTAAGTAGCTTTAAACTTATTTATATTTTAAATCGTAAAAAACAAAATTATTTTTTATTATTTATAACAATTATTTTTATAAATATCGTGCTACGAACCAATTTTTTGTCTCTCAAAAGTTTGCGCAACCAACAATTCGTCGCGCAAAACTCTAAAAATTTGGGAGGGTCGGGATTTTTAAAAAAAAAAATTTAGACTTTGCGCGACCAATATATATTTTTCGTCGCGCAAAAATTTGGCGGGTATCAAAAATGGGACGCGGGAATTTTTTTATATAATTTTTTTTAGACTTTGCGCGACCAATATGTATTTTTCGTCGCGCAAAAAATTTCAAAATTTGGGCGGGTACCAAAAATGGGACGCGGGATTTTTTTATTTTTTTTTACTTTGCGCGACCAATACTAATATTCGTCGCGCAAAGCTTTGCGCGACCAACAATATAGTTCGTCGCGCAAAACTTTGCGCGACCAATACTCCAATATGTTTCGTCGCGCAAAACTTTGCGCGACCAACAATATAGTTCGTCGCGCAAAGTGATACGGTTTATAAAATGAAAATAACTCTTCCACCATTTTCTCAATGTCTTTCTCTACTCTTACCTCTCCTCTCTCTTTCCCTCTCCCCAAATCCCACCATTTCTCTCACACTCACTCCTCTCACTTAATCTCTCATCATCTCTCTCTTCACTATCTCTCACTCTCACTCACTCTCTCATCTCTCTTTTCACTATCTCTCACTCTCACTCACTCTCTCATCTCTCTAATTCTCTCACTCACTTCTCTCTCTCATTCTCACTCACTCACTCTCAATCTTGCCAAAAGGTAGATTCTCACCAAATTTTAAAATTTTTTTTTCATTAATATGTGTTTTTGGAATTAGTTTTGAGTTTGTGTGGGATTTGGGGTTGAGTAAAGGGGAGGGATTGGAGTTTGGGTTGGATTTGTGGTATAAAAATTCTAGGGGAGATTATCCCTTTTTTTTATTGTACTTTGTTAATTTATGTGTACATTTTGAATATTATATATATTTATTGGATAATTTGATCACTATTTTTCATATGTAATTGTATTTTGAATATGTCAATTTAAATTAAAGTAATTAAATTAAATTTAAAAAGTAAAAATTCGAATAAATTAATATAATTAAGTTAATATCAATTTAAATTAAAGTAACGAAAAAAATCATACAATTAAATTAAATTTAAAAAGTAAAAATTTGAAATAATTAATATAATTAAATTAATATTAAAGAAATAATAAAACAAAAAGTCAAAAACCAAAATATTTCGTCGCGCAAAGTCTTGCGCGACATTAGTATTTGTCGCGCAAAACTCTAAAAATTTGGGCGGGTACCAAAAATGGGACACGGGAATTTTTTTTAAAATTTTTTAAAATTTTTTTCGTCGCGCAAAACTTTGCACGACCAATGTATTTCGTCGCGCAAAACTTTGCGCGACCAATATGCTTCGTCGCGCAAAGTTGCTTTGCGCGACCAGTGTTTTTCGTCGCGCAAAGTCACTTTGCGTGACAAAATATTTCTTCGTCACGCAAAGTCGCTTTGCGCGACGAATGAAAAAACTTCGTCGCGCAAAGTCTTTCTTCACGATCTTTGCGCGACGGAATCTGCGCGACGAAATTTTTGACGCGCTAAAATTTGTGCGACTATAATGTATTTTGCGCGACGAAATTCTCTTCGTCGCGCAAAGTGTAAAATGTAGTAGTGATAGTAAGTATATATCACAAAAGAACCAATGCATACATATAGTATACTTGATTTGCTTATTAACTTAGTTCTTGATTGACTGGTTTGTAGTGGTTACATGTCCCTAAAATACGCAATTGATGGGTTCTACTCGATAAAATCCGATGTTTATAGCTTTGGTGTGATGGTGCTAGAGATAATGAGTGGGAAGAGAAACATAGGATTTACTCATTGCTTGTTTTTGTTTCTTCTTTTAAATAAGCACAATGGTTTTGAACGGGACTTAGCTCATGTGGGTCTTTTATGTGTGCAGCGTAACCCGGGAGATAGGCCAAGCATTTACAGTTCTAATGCTGAGTGGTGAAGGGTCATTGCCGCAACCTCAAAAATTTTGTTTTTATAGTTAAAAGGATCTCAATGAACTCGAAGTCGATCCTTCTTTTAAAGCATTTTCAACAAATGAACGCAAGTGCTTCATATTTGGGGCAAAGATTCACGAAGTTCCCAAATTGAGTGAGGAAGGATCTCCTAAAATGCCACTGCATTGTGTACGTGTTATAAGGTATGCAATTACAATCACTTCAATCATACTTACTTAGCCAGTTAGTGATAGGGGAAACCAGTCTAGAATTTTCAGATTCTTTAGAGAGCATGTATTATGTGTCGTTTTTTACCATTATGTGATGTTGTTCTGAGCAAACTGTTTCCTCATGTTCTAATTCTGCTGTGATATTTATTATGTGTAGATGGCTACTTCGACTTTAAAGTCTATTTTGGATCTCTATGTGATACTGTGGACTGTGGTAAAGACTTCTATTTGCTTGGTTGTGATATTGAAAGCTATTTAGAGGCTCAGGTAATTATTTCTGTTTACTTGACGGTCCTAACCCAAAGCATATATATGCTGTTTAAGTTTGGTGTTGTATAACTTACTGAGAAGACTTGAGGAACTGAACCATGCATATTCCCTTCTGATGGCTAGCTCACCCTTATCCTCACCCTCATCCACACTAGTAGCAACATTTTACACATATTTGAATCAATGATCAATAAGCTTTCCAATAACATATTTGCTCCAGATAATTAAGCAGCTATGAGCCTGTGGCAATGAGAGGGTACTAAAGAGACAGATACTACTACTATATATATATATATATATATATATAGTTCTATATCAATTCAAAATGTAATAATTATAGGCTATATACCTATCGCCTCAAGTACAGACATTACGTTGTAAATTTTACTGTTACAATTTATTTTGTTTTACATAAACAGCCAAGGGATGTAACGTGTGCTTTGAGGATGCATTCAGTTAGAAGAACACTGATTCTACTTTCAACCCAAGAGAAGAAAAAAAAAACTATTGATTTTATAATAAATAAAACTATTTTTTTTCTTCTTATTGGCAACATTTCATAAAAGTCAAATAATCTCGCAGCAATGTATTTATCAATTTTATTTTTATTAAGTTTAAATACTAGTGTTATTAGAAATTTAACTTATCAAACATATTGTGTAAGTAAAAGAAAATGAATTGAGTTTAACCTTATCTTTTCAAACCAAAAAAAATAAATAAATAAAACAATTTAGTTTGGTAATTACTTAAAAGAGAGACAGGAGCTAATTTTAAAGTAATTTACTTGCCGTGTTTATTATTAGAATTATAAATTATAAACTTATACATAAATAATGCAAAAATAGAAGGACATATCTATATATATAAAGCAAAAGGCAGAGAATGGTGAAACATTCAAAATACCAAAAAATGCCCTTAGTTAATCCAAACATTAATGATTAAAATTATTAATTAAATAAGGATAATATGGTAAATTCACATATTTCATATTTTAAAAATTTTAAAATAAAAATAAAAATCAGATAATGAATTCTATTTTTATGGAACATAACTACCCATTATCTTTTTTAATTCTAAAATAAATTTAATTCTTTTTTTTTTTTAAAGTCTCTCACATGCGCGGAAGCGCGTGCAAAGAGGCTAGTAAATGATAAAGTACCATAATTGATATAAAACATGGGAAAAAGTTAGGCATAAAACCTAGGTTTTCTTTAAAGTAAGGGAAACAAAATTTTCTGACCAAAAAAGGAAAACAAAATAAAAAAATAAAAAATAAACACCCAACCCGCCTAGAGCCTAGTCGCCTGCCTAGCGCCTGGAACCCGAAATTAAAAAAAAATTAGCTACAAATTTGAGGTTGAGATTGAGATTGGGAAGCCGAAGAAGTGAAGCACAAGTCATGTCTGTTCCTTCCTGCAAAACCAGAGAAGAAGAGATCATGAGACTCTTAATTCATCTAATTCCATTCCTCTCCCTGTTTCCCGCCTTATTCTCTTCTCTTTTGGCTCTCTCCCAAACGACATGTTCACCCCCCCACACCAATGACAACAAGGACAATTCCTCCCTCTGCCAACTCCGCCTTATTCTCTTCTCTCTTCGCACTGATGACATGGCGCAGAAGAAAAAAAACACAAAATTTGCTGACTTGGTGTCTGTCTTCAGTGGAAGGAAATGATGAAGCTATCCTATCATGGAGTTTCTATGGTCTTGCCAATAACAAGGTTCGGTTTTTAGGCCCCAATCTCAAATTCTGACTGATTATTTCTGGTTTGGTTAAGCAATAGATTGATTGGTTTGGTTCTTTTTGAGACTTGATAAATCTTTATGCATTCAATATTCATTCATTGATGGTTCTTCTTGGTTGGACTGCTCTTCATTCTTTGGATATTGCATTTGTGTTATAGATTTTGACATTTGTTCATGCCCTCTTTTTGGCTGAGAGAAAAAAAATAAATAAATAAAGATTTGTCTCTTCCCCCTCAAGTAAGATGTCAACCATTTCATATTAACTGACTATGTACTATCATCTTCAAATATTAGCATCTATTTCTATCATTTTGAATAATAAAGTGGACATCTTATACCATCTTATGTGACAGATGAAGTGGACAATCACATTAATTAAAAAGTGTTAATAAATCATAAAAGAAAAGAAAATATTGAATTAATTTTAATTTATATGGATGTACACCTGATCTGCTGCATAATGAAAGTGTGGTATACAAATGTAATAAGAGTAGCATTATTCAAGAAAATATTACATTTATTTGCATAAATGATAGTTTGTTCTTGAGATCAACATCTTATTAATTGGAATGCAAATTAGAATTAAATAAATGAGCACATATCAAGAAATTAGAAATATATATATATATAAGGACAAGAAAATCCGGACTTGTCAGATCAAACTAAAACAAAGTCTTCTCTATCTTTTTTTAGGTGGGATGGTTAAACACCCCAAACAACTCAGCTAACATTGTCACATCAAGCGAAGAAATAAGCCATGCAAGGTAGCAAATTTATGTTTAACATATGGGCACATTATTTTGCAGTTGGAAACAAACCCTACGATTCAATTATTTGAAATCGTGGACCACTTAGGCAATCCCACATCAAATGGGTTTGGCTTATTGTGTCCATAATTAATAATTGATTGGACTATATAATCCCAAAAGATTTAGTAGATTTACTTGGAATATTTGTTAATAACAAAGTGATTAAATTAATTAAGAGTAATGTCACAACGATCACGTATGATTATTGACATATAATCCTTTACGTCCTTCATGTATACCTTTGGCTTCCATTCATTTTTATCTAATAAAGGAAGGCACACAAATATAGGTTCTCCCCAACCTTACCTCTTTCCCGTTTTATTGATACCAACTTCAACTTGGCTGCTATGACAATGAGAGAGTGTAGAATATCTGATGTTCCTAATGTATCCTAACAAAACAGATTGAAATGAGGTATTTTCATGGGTGTAAATGGCTTCAAAGATTGGGTAGGCAGATTGAGGTTGTTTGGGAAGGCATTGGAGGAAGCCAGTGAGAACTGGATCTGAAGTTGTACATGACACTAAAAGTGAAAGGACTGAGAGAACGAAGAGTACTCGTACCTTCAAATTTATTTTTATTTTTTTTTTTTCTGGCTCTTTCACTTCTTCGTCGTATTTACAATGAAGCGATTCCCCCGGAATGGGCTTTGAAAATAAAAGGTATATGGACTTTAAAGTTGGGCTTTTTATTTCGGTTAAAGAGAATTGGACTTAAGTATGGGATATTTTAAATTAATTAATTAATTAATTAATATAGTCGGTTCGGTCTAGTACGATCTGATCCTGTAACGTGTGAAATTGAAATTGGAATGGGTTCAAACCGGTCTGGTTCGGTTTGGTGTCAATTTGTTGACTTTTTTAGTCAACCAATTTTTTTTTCTGATTTTTTCTATTCGGTCTGGTTTGGTGTTCCAGTTTTCAAGTCCCGATGCCCACCCCTAACCAAACTTTTAAATACTTTTAACTTCTTTTTAAAAGTCACAATTGAATACCACTATACTTTTATAAACTCTTTAAAAATCTAAATCGAATACCTCCTAACTTTTAAACTGTCATTAAAAGTTTGAATTGGATACACCCCCTTAATGAGAGAATGAAATTAAAATGATGGAGAATTTTTTTTTAATTATAAAATTTAGAAACATTCATGACAAGTGTTGATTCCAATGTAAATTAATACTTTTTAAAATCAATATTAATTATCATATTCAATCTTAATTGTCCAATCTCTTTAAATCTAATGATTAATAAGGTGTGTCATAATGTGTGTCAAAAATGTGCCTCTTCCAATCATGATCTTAAGAAAATATTACATTTCTCTCTGAAGGAAAAACTGTGAGCTTGCACTGCAACCGCAGCCCTCCTTTATGGGGGCGGGTGGCTTCCCCCTCTTCCATCTTTCTCTCCTCATCCCCCTTTCTCCTTTCTTAGTTTTCTTCCCCTCTCCTATTCTCTCCCCAGATTCGTTTGGGTTTTGGGTCCTCTTACCTAAATCTATCTAGATCTTGTCCTTTGTTTGTTTGTTTGTTTGTGTGTTTGCTATTGTAGATCCTTGGTGACTTTTGTTGTCCTTGGATGTGTCTTGCTGTCGTTGAGATGGCAGCAGTGTGGTGTTGTCGACCTAGCTTTTTTCTTTGGTTTTTGTTGTGTTTTTGAAGCAAGTACTGCAATCCGCCATGATTTTGTTATAGCTTTTGGTCCACTCACATGGATTTTGCTCCAATTCAGTGTTTTGAGTTGGAAAAGTGATTGTTGTCAGTTTGTGTGGGATCGAGTTTTGCCTGTGCGAAATAAAAGGTTAGCCATGTTGGTGCTACGAGTCTCTTTGGTTTGCTAGAGAGGATGTGGTGCGATGTCCTTGTTTTTGTGATTATTTTAGTCTAATAATTTTCAGAAACTCAATAGGAGTTTGTTGATATTTGTACTTAGTGTTCGACTTTTTAATGCGGATTTGCCGTTACTGTCGTTGCGCAATGGATCTGTATTGTAGATCTGAGTACATGTGCTTTTGTCTGCTGAATTGAAGGTTTTATGTTTTTTTGGCATGCGTAATCTCTAAATCAAACTAATTTATTTTTGTGTTTGGTCATTGAGGATGTTATACTCATATTTGGTATTGCGGCTATTCGGTACTTTTTTTTTATGTGTTATCAATAAAATTATTATCACTTTTAATATTAAATATATATATATTACATTTATTGCATAAATGATAGTTTGTTCTTTAGATCTATATTTTATTAATTGGAATGCATATATTAATTGGAGTTAAGTAGATGAGCAAGAAATAAGGAAAGGAACATATAAAAAGGACAAGAAAAATGGAGAGAACAGATTCGGACTCGTCAGATCAAGCTAAAACAACTCAGCTAATTGTCACATCAAGCGAAGAAAATAAGCCATGCAAGGTAGCAAATTTATGTCTAGCATCTGGGCACATTTTGCAGTTGGAAACAAACACTGCGATTCAATTATATGAAATCGTGTACCACATGGGCAAATCCCATATCAAATGGGTTTGGCTTCTTGTGTCCATAATTAATAATATTTGATTGGACTATATTATCCGCAAAAGATTTAGTAGATTTACTTGGAATATTTATTAATAACAAAGTGATTAAATTAAGAGAAATGTCAAAACGATCACGTATGATTACGTCCTTCATGTATAACTGACTTCCAATTTATGTTTAACATACACATTTTGCAGTTGGAAACAAACCCTGCGATTCAATTATTTGAAATCGTGGACCACATAGGCAATCCCGTATCAAATGGGTTTGGCTTATTGTGTCCATAATTAATAATATTTGATTTTACAAAATAATCCCAAAAGATTTAGTAGATTTACTTGGAATATCATGTTTACGTATCAATAATGAGTAGGAAATGGAATGATTTTCATTTCTGACTTCCCCAACTCAATGAGAAATGAAAGAATAAGTGGGCCCCAACTCAAAATCCGTAATCACATCTCCTCAAAACTAGGTATCAGATCAACTAGAGGGAGTAGTCGATACGATTCTCATTCCTATTTTCTCTTATTAACTTCCAAAAATACCCTTACTACTTTACCATAATTCCAAAACACCCCAAACCCTAAAATAAAAATAAAAACTCATGCCAAGAAGTTCCAAGACACTCCAACTTCTTTTTCACGTTAGCATTGCAGACACAACCTCTTAGAAGCAGCAGCAACGCCTTGTGCTACGTAAGTCATTCTATCTATCTATCTATCTATCTATCTATCTTCTTCTTCTTCCTCTTCTATCTTTCGTCTTCACATTCATCACAAAACAAAGTACGGTCATGGATAAAGACTTTTGTAGAGATTATATCTCTTTTTTGGTAGTATGAAGATTATGCAGGTATTATTATTATTTGATTATTTACTAGTTACATAGGTGAAAGATATATATTTATTGGAGTTTATTTTTATGTTTGAAATTGATTTTGGACAAAGATGTTATTAACATTATCATTGAACTGGGCTCTTGTTGTTCATCTTATTTAGCATATTGATTCCTCATGTTTACACCGCCTTACTGGTTTGCTACAGGATTAGTTTGGTCTCCTTAGCCAATTTCAGAATTATATGTGTTGTGGTGAAAATGTGCATGACATTTTAGTAATCAAATTAGTTTGGATTCTGATTCATGAAAATTAGTAAACAATAAAAATGGGAATCAACCTCATTCCTTTGCTAATTTCATATGTTTAGTAAACAGCTTAATGGGAATGATTCTTCCCATACTGATTTCCCATACCGATTCAGTAGTTCCCCGATTCCTAAATTCTCTTATTCCTTACTTTCTCCATTACTGATACGTAAAACGATCACGTATGATTGACATATAATCCTTTACGTCCTTCATGTATACCTTTGACTTCCATTCATTTTTATCTAATAAGGGAAGGCAGACAAGTATAGTTTCTCCCCAACCTCATCCCTTTCCCTTTCCCCTATCTTTTTTTTTGGGGTGGACTTCTGACTTCTAACCTCCTAACACGATTGGAAGCGAGCCGGAGGTCGGTGTCCCATACCTTTGAAAGCCCACCAGCTAGCATTTGGAATCACAAGAATAGCGAATTGGGGCGAGCCTTTTATGATACTTTACATGTGAGGCTAGAAAAGATTTACAGAAAGGACCGTGGCCTACTTTTTAGAAATTTTGAATGTCCTCCATGCTAGCGATATACTCATACTTGAAACTCAAATGTTTCACGCAATAGCAAATACTCATCATTTTTTATTGTTAAAGAATCATTCTCAAAATATCAATGGGATTTAAGTGAGTGGAAAATGATATTAACTTGCATAACAGTATACTCATGTTCGAACAAAACAAACAAAAATCAAAAAACAAAACCATTCTCAAAACAAAATCTCATGTAATTACTAAATCAAGCCAATCTTTGGATCAAACCAAGGAATAGTTAAAATTAAAATTCAACCGGATAATAGTTCCAAAACTCATTGAAAAGACAAAGGAAAAGATAAGAAAGTTTCACTAAAACCACGCGTCACTCTTATGCATTATACTCAACAGTATACGATAGAACGCCGACATCACTAAAAGTATGGGTCTTTTTGGGCGGTACCATATGCTCTCTTTTTTCTTTTATTATTCGGTCGGGACCACAAGAACATGGGCTTGATTGACATGAAAAACGTGCACTGGTTTTGAAATTCACGTTGATGCATATGGCTCAATCATATCCATGGGGTGACCTACGTACGTATTCTGTGTCTGGAGAAGATGAAATCTCTATGGCCAAAAATGGCTGCATCCTCCATCCACCAGTACTATTTATTATTCAACGAGTACACTCACGTGTCAGGCATGTATTGATTCTGTTAATAGAACTCTTAGTCTGAGGTTAAGCCTATCTGAAATCAGTTGATCAATTATGTCTGCGCACTAGACAAAAATTCTCATCTTCTTGGATTTCTCCATCTCTTTCCTTTGGGATTCTCTTCTGATCAATTACGTCTGTGAAAAAATAAGTAGATATTCAAAGTTAGGTGCTTTGGTTTCATTATAAATACTTCAAGGTTTTGTTCAATTTGTCACACTGCCAAGAATTGAATCAAGAAAGCCAAAACCCCCCAAAAATTATGACAATGAAGTTTCCAAACTCTCCACTAGTGCTGCTCATCCTCTCAATCCTTTCATCACTCTCAGTATCATGGGCAACTTCAGAGCCAGTTCCCATTAATGGCTTTCTCCAATGCCTTCCAAAACAGTTTCATTCTGGCCACCCAATCTTTGAAGCCGTTTACACCCCTCAAAACACCTCTTTTCATTCTGTTTTGATGGCGCGCATTAAAAACCGCAGATTTTCAAGCCCTACAACTCCAAAACCTCTGGCCATTGTAGCAGCCAAGCACGAATCTCATGTGCAGGCAACTATTGTTTGTGCAAAACAACATGGATTGCAAATTAGAATCCGAAGTGGTGGCCATGACTATGAGGGTCTATCGTACGTATCGCATGT
This sequence comes from Prunus salicina, assembly GCA_020226455.1. Lineage (NCBI taxonomy): Eukaryota > Viridiplantae > Streptophyta > Magnoliopsida > Rosales > Rosaceae > Prunus > Prunus salicina. Next base: position 24,777,542 of record CM035345.1, on the reverse strand, counting down.
CCCCTTTGTCGTTCTGGACATGTTTCATCTCCAATCCGTTAATGTTAGCGTCAAGGATGAGAGCGCTTGGGTTGAGTCTGGAGCTACTCTTGGCAAAATTTATCATAAAATTGCTCAGAAATCCAAGGTTCATGGGTTTCCTGCTGGAGTTGGACCAACTGTTGGTGCTGGTGGCCACTTCAGTGGGGGAGGGTATGGGAATTTGATGAGAAAATATGGCCTTAGCATCGACAATATTGTCGATGCTAAACTAGTTGATGCAAATGGTAGAATCCTTGATAGAAAGTCTATGGGAGAAGACATTTTCTGGGCCCTTAGAGGAGGTGGAGGAGCTAGCTTTGGAGTCATTCTTTCATGGAAACTCAAGCTTGTTCGAGTTCCAGAAAAAGTGACCGTGTTCAACGTAACAAGGACTTCAGAACAAGGCGTTACAGATGTCCTTTACAAGTGGCAATTTGTAGCACCCGTGCTCCCTAAAGACCTCTTCCTGAGAGCAAGGCCAGAAATCGAGAATAATACTGAGGGCAAGAAGATTGCGGAAGTATCATTCATCGGTCAATTTTTGGGACAAACTCACGAGCTTCTTCCATTGATGAGCGAGAGATTCCCCGAATTGGGTTTACGACGAGAAGATTGTCATGAAGTGAATTGGTTTGAATCCGTTGTATTCTGGGCTGAACTCCCACTTGGAACCCCAAGATCTATTTATCTCAACCTGAAAAACAAACCAATAGCCTTCTTCAAAGCTAAGTCTGACTATGTGAAGAAACCAATTCCAAAAAAAGTTATAGAATACATGTTTAAGGCGATGCTTGAGATAGGGAATATATGGATGGAATGGAACCCTCATGGTGGAAGAATGAGTGAGATTTCTTCATCAGCAACTCCATCCCCTCACAGAGCTGGAAACCTATATATGATTCAATACTATACGTCGTGGTTTCAAGACGAAGGGATTGAGGCCACCAACAGGTACATTCACCTAACAAGAAAGTTGCATGAAAAGATGACTCCGTTTGTCTCCAGGAACCCGAGAGAGGCCTTCCAAAACTATAGGGATCTCGACCTTGGTGCAAATCTGTACAACCAAAGTAACCTTCTAACTGCTAGAGCTTACGGAAGCAAGTATTTTGAAGGTAACTTCGAAAGATTGGTGCGCGTGAAAACCATGATTGATCCTCACAACTTTTTCAGGCATGAACAAAGTATCCCACCTATTTAGAGAGAGATTGGAAGGTTTAACAATGAACATGTATGAATCTGGCTAGTGATCCTTGATAATGCTATTGATTTGATGTGTTGGAAAATAAAGCATAGTCTACAATAAGAATAAGCCACCTCGAACTTGTTTGAATCTTATCCATCACCCATCATATATATGTACAAAAGACTTATTTTTGGGACGTTCATTCATAAAAGGTGACAATGTTCTAAGCAATCAGCCAACAACGTCACCTTATCCACACAACCTCTACTATGACGGCTATGCCCGTATTGGGAAATTAGTAGGCTTATTGAAAAAGACCCCTTATAACTTTGCAATAATGTTCTTCGGGGACATGGAAATTTTGAAGTTTTAAAATTAAACCGTAACTTTTCAATGTTAAGAAAAGTTACATTTATTGGGATTAATGGTAGTTTGTTGTTGAGATGACTAGTCCATAAGAGCATTTGCAATGATGAGGGTCATTTCAATTTTATTATAATAAATTGAACTTTTGACTTGCAATAGTCTATAAGAGCATCCAAAACCATTTGACCACTCAATTAAATGGTTGTTATTATAGTATTTTCTTGAAGCATTGTGTTCATCTATTTTGTTGGTCCTAACTAGATGTCTTAATGATTTTCAATTTGCCTGATATTTTGCAAGGATGATATATGAATGAAGACTTGAAAGTAGACAATTTAGATCATTGAAAAAAAAAATACATAAAGTCTCTAAAGAGTGTCTCTCAAATAAAATTATTTGAAAAATCCCTCAATAGAATGAGACTATATATCCTCCTTTCAAAGGTTGGACAAAGCTAATCAAACTAAAAAATCTTGCAATCTTTTAATTAGTATCTTTGCAACAATTAGAGGTCTCAAATAGGTCAGAGTGGGCCAACGCGATGCAAGTCTGGCCCATTTAAATGGGACAACCGCGTGGCCTAAGCACAATTGTTGGTGGACCATATTAGGCACATCAAGAGAACTTAGGTCGTGATGGGCTCAAATAATTAAGTCTAATGGGCAGTGTTATATATGAACGTCCATGATGTTTTAATAAAATTGGTTCTCATAGTACGTATGTAGTATGGTATAGTGAGGGTCTTATCTAAGGCCCTTAAATAAGGTCCTATCTCTTAATTGTTGGATCAAATTAACCATTTTGATTCAACGACTAACCAATCATCTGCAGGGCCTTAGATAAAGAACTAACTATGGAATTCTTGTGGTAATGTGGAGCAGAGTTTGGGTTATTTTTTTTCTGGGTAATAACCATATTCATCACTCCACCACAAACACTAAGGTATAGCTAAGGTATATATCCTTCAAAGGTTCTACCTCTCCATATTTAATTTGCAGGTTTAGAGAAGCCAATTAGTTCCAAACTAAATTTTTGTTCCAGATGTTTCTTTCAAAATTGAGAAGAGAAAGATCACAAGAGTCGTCAAACTAATTGGTTGTTCTAATCAATGGCATAACATAAAACTTTTATAGGGATGGGCTATTATTTCTTATACCGATAAAGATTTAAATAAAATTTTATTCATTTCCTCAAACTTGAAACTTGAAATCTCTGAGGTATAGCTAGTTGGAGATTTGCTTGGATATGATATGCTAATTTTTTCTTACATGGGCTGGGCTAATTAAAATGTGTAGTACTAATTAATTTCTTTTTTCCCAAACTTCGTACTAGGCTAGAGCCCAACCTAAGCCATAGTGTAGTTCCGCCCTTGGTTCTAATTCCCAAATGTGTTTAATTGCAATATATAATGCAAATTTTGTAAAGTTTTAGTTAAAAAAAGTCAAATCCTATAAACCAATTTAGGAAAGAGTTATAATCAAACTCTTGTTACAAGTTGCAATCTTCTACGCAATATCTTTGAACCATGTAACATAGTTTTGGAATTAATTTTCTTCCTTTTTATTTCTTTATTAAGTAAAGACACATAAGTTCCTTTGGTAAATATAATCAAAGATGTACATACTTAATCCCAAGCTATCAATCAAATCCTTGGTCACAATGCTAGCTAGCTATAGCTATACTTCCTCCCTAGTATGGAAGAGTTGGGATACTTTGTTCATTCCTAAAGAAATTCTTCGGATCGACCTTGGTCTTAACATGCACCAACCGATCGAAATTATCCTTGAAGTACTTGATACCATAAACTCTTCCTTCCAAATAGCTTGCCTTGCTATTGGCATTATGGTTTATCCCAATGTCAAGATCTTTATAGTTGAAAAAGGCTTCCCTTGGATTCTTGGAAACAAAAGGAGTCATGTACATGTGGAGCTTCCTTGTCAAATCAATATAGTATTCAGATGCCTCACTCCCTTCTGTGTCCCAGTTTGTTGCATACTGAACCTTCCAAAGATTCCCAGCTCTATGAGGAAACGGAGTTGCAGATGCCGAAATCTCAGCCATTCTTCCACCATAGGGGTTAAAGGTCAACATTGGAGCCTCAAGTTCTATCATTTTCTGAAAAATCCACTTCAAGCCAGCTTTCGGAATTGGTTTCTTGACATAGTCTGATTTCCTCTTCAAGTGGGTAAGTACTTGAGGTATTCTAGAAAGCAAAGCTTCAGGAGCTGTCCCATTTGGGAAGCTTGTCCAGAAAAGGGTAGATTCAACCCAGCTCATTTCCATGCAATCAGATTGCTTAAGTCCCAATTCAGGGAAGCTCTTGTTCATCACAGAGAGAAGCCTCTCAGAGTCTCCAAGAAACATGCCAATAAATGAAGCCCTCAGAGTCTTATTGTTTTCTCCACCACTACCATTTACTATATCCATGGTTAGCCTGATGAACAAGTCATCATCAAGCTTATCCGCAACATATTGCCAACGGTACACGATCTCTGTTGCATTTTGTTCCAAGGTTCTCGGAACCCTGAAAACAGTAACTATTTCTGGAACACGTACAAGATTAATCTTGTACGCAATCACAACTCCAAAGCTAGCTCCGCCACCTCCTGTAATGGCCCAAAAAAGATCTTCTCCCATGGCTTTTCGATCAAGAAGTCTTCCATGCACATCCACAATTTGTGCATCAACTACGTTGTCAACTGACAATCCGTACTTTCTCATCATATTACCATATCCACCGCCACTAAAGTGGCCTCCAACGCCAACTGTAGGGCAAACACCAGCGGGAAAGCCATGAATTTTGCTTTTCTCAGCAATTCTGTAGTAAACTTCACCAAGAGTAGCCCCAGCCTGCACCCATGCAGTCTCAGATTTTATGTCTACGTTGATGGATCGAAGATTGAACATGTCGAGGATGAAGAATGGAACTTCAGCCACGTACGATACACCCTCGTAATCATGGCCTCCGCTTCTAATTTTCATCTGCAAGTTATGGACTTGAGCACAGATGACAGATAATTGCACATGAGATTCATGCAAAGCAGTGACGATGAGGAACGGTTTTCGGGTTGAAGATGTGTTGAATCGGAGGTTTCGGATGTAAGATTCCAAAACGGAGGAGTAGGAAGCATTGTTGGGAGTGTAAATTGCTGGACCGATGGGGTGAGAGGGCTGGGAATGGTTTAGAAGACATTGAACAAACTTCTCAGGAGCTGAATAAGCTGAAGCTTGCCAAGAAATGGATATTACAAAAAGAGTTGAAAGCAGCAAGAGATTTGAAAGCCTTGGGATTGCCATTTGTAGCAATATTTTGGTTTGCGATTATTGGTTTGTGTTTTATGATCTCTATGGGTGGGGATTTATAGAGATAGAGAGTTTGACCAAGACAAATTCCAAATAATAGATTAAGAAGATTTTGCAAGTCACCTCCTCCCATTTTGACCTCGAGAAAATTCAAAGCAAGAACAGATTTATATATAGTTATATAATTAGCCTGCTTTTTGTATTGTTTATTTATACCATTTTAGCTAGACTGCAGAAATAATTGCATACAGCATGCAGTCGGCACACGTCTATGATAGTACTTGGACCATTTGTATAAGATAGCCGCTGGGAGAAAAACTCTTATGCAAAGGGAATAGTACTTTTTGTTATTCTCGACCAATAACATAATGATATGTGGATTAATTTTTTCACATATCATTGTATTATTGACTGATGATAGAAATTTACCCATGTATGCTAATTGGGATGGTTCCCTTTGTACTTTTTTCAATTGTTCTAATAAAATTCTACTTTGCTTGTTATTAAAATTTAAAAAAAAAAATTAAAAAGTACTTCCAATTTTTATTTTTTTTACTACACGATTTGTACGTGTGAGCCACTTTGTGGACCACATATATATAGGTTACCCACATTGTATGGTTAGTAATTGTACATCATTGATAGTATTGATTGGAGTTTGAAGAACAAAATGGTTTTAAGTTAAGAACAATATCTTAAGGATCTTAAGAATCTTACCAAATGACTATTAATTAATCATCAAATAAAAAGTCTCCTTCTAATTCATGTATTCGTTTATTTTTCCATTAGTTGTTTTCTCAAGAACTAATGAACCAGATAAGTATAGATTATCGCCCACATCATCCATTTCCATTCCCTATAATAGACCAGGCTAGAACACCGGGGACATTCACTTATATAATTAAAAATCAAACTGGGCCCAAGTCAACGGACTAGAGTAAAACTGAAACCTGATGAACATAAATAAATTAAAATAAAATTTCGTGTCATTTTGTATCAAATTGAAAAAGAAAAAGAAAATCATATGCCTATCTGATTGAATGGGTAAACAGTCCACACTCACGACTCATTTCGAAAGCAATATAGACAGCCTGCAAACTAGTATTAATTTTTATGTTCTTATCTCTTTTACAATGAAGGAATGATCCGCTGGGACATCCCAATATTGTTGCGTGCAAAAAGAATTTCAAATGGTGTGCCTAATTTCTAGAAGTTGACAAAATATGTACACATCAAGAAGAAAGAAAAAAATATGATCTCAAGGTACGTATATATGAGAGCATGCAAACATCATTAAACAAGGGTATTTTGGTCTCTAAATTGGCTTGATAAAGTTTGGGATTGACTCACATTGAGCTCGAAGATTTTGGCTCTTTTAAGTTCCGTCCATAAAAGAAACAATTAAAGTTGAGTCAATCATAAATTCAATCTCAATCTATAAATAAACTAAGCTGAGCCAAGTTCAAGTCCAAATTTGAACAAAGCTCGTACGAGCTTTGTTCAAACTTGAACTGAACTTGAGCTCGAAGATTATAGTTCGACCTGAGCTTAAGGACCTTAGTAGTAAACTCGACTCGGCTCCTTTACACCCCTTACCTGTAACAGTTACTTGATCATAAAATGCTTTGTCCGATTTGATGGTGTTATGTGCACTAGTTTCCAAATCCCCCTTACCTGCACCATATACTTGATTAACATGAAATCCTCTATCCGATTTGATGTGATATGTGCACATAGTTTTCAAATCCCCATTAATGCACGATGGAGACATATCCTCAATTATATATATATATTAACTTGTTTGTGTTGAAGACGAAATTTTTATGGCAAAAAATGGCTGCATCCTCCCGCGTTCAATGAAAGTAGACACGAGGAAAAGATAAAACGCAATTCTCCACAACTCCCCCTGCGTCATATATACCACGCCTTTTGACATAAGAACATGATGTGTATTTATACATCAACAATATAAATCCGTACAACACCTTTTTTTATTGCAACAGGGAAAATTAAGGACAGTCACTCGTATGCGCTTGAGTTATAGCGCACATATACACCATTTCATAGTTCATACATAAGCGATGAGCACGCGTGTGAGCGACTATCGAAAGAGCTCAATTGCATAATTACCTTTTAATTTGAGTTTAACAATAGCTTAATTTGGTTTTAATTAGAAAGAAGTAAAGACTAGGCTGGTAAGATTCAACCAAGTTCAAGTGGTGAGCTTGTCATTGTAGCCTAGGCTGACTCGGCACTCAGTCAAAGGCCTTAAAATCATGAAAAACATGATAATTGGATTGTCGTTCAGCTATAGTTATAGATTGTCATAAGGTTGTCAATTCATTAACCATCTCCTTAAAAAGGTTGTCAATTCATTAACCATCTCTTTGTTTTGAAAATTTTCCAACTGCATTTGTGAAAAACTTCCAGTTAGTTAGAGATCATTGTCATAAGATGTTTTAACCCATCTATGATTGAGGTTTTGATCACTGAATTCTGCTAAGCAAGTAAATACTACTAGAAAAGGAAAAAACATTCAAGCTTAAACAAATATTTTTTTTCCAAATGAATAAACCAATATATATTTCACTCACACAGTCTGCCAAATTGAAATCCCAAAGCAAAAGATTCACATCAAAACATACGAAATTACAGAATCATATGGATCCTCCAAAAAAATGAACTATTAATTTCTCTATCCTCACTCAATTATTGCCCCAGTCTAAAAGAATAAGCTCTAATTATGTATACAATGCCCTCTCAAACAATTTACTTGCAGCAACCTTTCACAGTTGAACTCTCAGAAGGTGGAGCACTTCTTCGCCTTGTACCGGTACAGAACCCTCTTCTTCTTGCTTGAAGTGTTCTCAATTGTAAGAACAACCTTCCCTGGTTCATTGCTTCTGAAAGTGTTGCGGATAGGCCCTTCATTATTGGAGCCTATTTTCTTTCTCTTCTGAACAATAATGGTGTAAGAGCCCTCATCAGTAGGAACAAACTCCTCCTTGTAATTCACTTCCCAGCCCAAAACAGTCAGGTCCCAGACTAATGTGTTATCAGCCTGTTATCAAAAAAACACCATCACAACCAACACTTAGTGGAAATCCCAAGAGGAACAATCTAATAAAAATCAATAGCATTTTATTATTTGTACCTCAGCTGCATCTATCTGAATGGTTCCAGTGGATCCAGCCCTAAGAATTAGTTCTGAAACAGCACAATCTTCAGAGGAGAACTCAGTGTCATTTTCCCTTTTGAAGCCACCATATTGAGATGGTATCTCCTGAGCTGGAATGTACCTGAAATTGACAATCAAAGTTCACTTGGGTAAGCTTCTAATGGTGTCAAAATGAGACCTTTGGTAGGTAAAGATGTAGAGATGTTACTTACTTGAGAAGGGTCTCAGTGACCTTAGCTGGGCGAGCAACCACAAACTTGCTCTTGGTTCTTTGAGTCAAGAAAGGAGATAACAGGGCATTGAGTGCATAGTACCAGAATGGAACATTTATGAAAATCTGCAAATCAAAAAGCATAAACAACCCATCAATTCCTCCATACATTTTAACCAAATGAAGTCAATTTCTGAAGTAAACATTGTAAAAAGACTTACATTTTTGGCGACTAACTCAGGGTAATTGTCCTGCAGAAGCCCAACAGCTTGCTTTGTGGCAATTCTAAGCTCCTTCTTGACAGGTCCAGGTGAGTTCTTGAGGTCATTGATTTGAAGCAAAGAAGAAGCACCACCAGGCCTCAAATCAAGCTTCTGAATGCTCTTCTCCATCAACTGAAGCCTCCACCTCAAGAACTGCCCTCTCTTCTCCTCATTTCCAAAAGTTTTCTGATAAAGCTCCTCATTATCAAACACCCCAAAAATGTTGTAGCACACAGGGTGGCCTTCGCGATCAACGCCGTTCAAGTAAGCAGCAGAGCTCAGATCAGCACAGATATCTTCATCCAAGATTGAATCAATCTTAGACTCCTTCCTCCATTGAAGGGTTTTCTTCAGCATCTCAAAGGCTTCATTGACCTTGAACTCCCTAGCCCTCAAGAACTTCAAGAGCACCACATCAGTGCCTTCAAACCCTTTCCCAGGGAAAAGGGGCACACCCCAAAGAGAGATATCCTTGTCTACTTCGCACCCCTCTTCAGGCTTCTTCTCTTCCTCATCTTCTTGGGCTGCTGCTTCTTTCTCTTCAGCTACTGGTACTTCATCTCCTTCCTCTGTCTTTTTTTCATCAACCTCCTCTGCTTTCTCTTCCTTCTTCTCGTCCTCCTTCTCTTCCTTCTTCTCTTCCTCCTCTGCTACTCTTTTTTCCTTCTCGTCATTCTCCTTTGGCTCCTCTTTCTTGAAGATATTGTTTCCCAAAATGGCTTCTTCCAGCTTCAATTTGAGCTCACTCAAAGCCTTCCTCTCAAACTCTTTCAGATCAGAGAGAAAGTTGCTCTCTTCCTTATAAGAAGAGCTCTTCTCAACTGCTCTGGGCTTGGATTCAGATTCAGCCACTTCCTTCACCTTATCATCTCCTTCAACAACTTTCTCATCCTCAATCACAGGCTTCATGGGCTCCTCCTGAGGAACAACCCCAACTTCAGCCACCACGGTCTCCTCAACCTTAACCTCAACAGTCATTTCCTCAATCAACCAAGAAAAATGTGAGAGAGAGAAAACCAAGAAACAAGAGAGAAGAAGAAAGTTGCTTGCTTTGTTTGGAGCAAGAGAAAATTCTAATGAGGGATTGAGCAGAAGGGGTTGTGAGCTCGTGGTGTTTAAGAGTGAGAGAGAGAGAGAGAGGGAGTTGGGCTTGCTTGGGATTTGGGAAGGAGTTGTAACGGCTATATATTTTCGAAAAACTCGAAGGGTAGTGATGGAGCCCACCAACGGTCACATATCTGTAAGCCACCGCATAGGAGAGCCGTTGGTGGATTCTTGTTCCGAGGGTTTTGATAGCCTGGAAGCCAGCACTGATTTGACGTTACAGAATCACTTTTGGGGTCCACTGCTCTGCGTTTGCCAGAGAGAAAGATCCTGTGTATACAATCTCAAATACCTTAACTACATGCCTACCGTTTCATTGGCTCATGGCTACAGAAGTCAGAGAAGAAAGAAGAATATTTTTCCTTTGACCAATTCGTCGCTGGGACAGACATTAGCACAACAGACATTGATTTCATATCATCACTGCCAACTGGCGTTTTTATTATTTTTAATTTTCTTTTTGTTTGTTTTCTTATTGTTTTTGTGGACAGCTAGATTTTGCTTCCTTGTAAAGTTCATATTTCTTATAACTGTCATTAGTATTTTTAAAATGAAGATCTAATTTATTAACAAAAAAAGATTAGTAAATTAATTATATTATGATATTTAATGTTTTGTGTCTTTGTGTCTTGTGTCTTGTATTTATTTAAGAAACGATTTCCTGAATTTCCTGTAAAATTCTCTTTTATGGCACACCCTCTGGCAAGCTATCATTGGCGTGGGCATTGAGTTACATGATTTGTTGATTAAGCCGTAAGTGATTTTGTTTAGGGTGATACGGTCGACTAATTGATAATTAATCCTTAGCGTCGGTCATACAAATAATTTGGTTCTTCTTGATTGGAATCAATCTCATGCATGCTTAAGAATTCTTGGAGTGCTTGTTAGGGTAATACTATTGGCCCACACGTTCATACTGTATTATTTGAGAAATCCAATTGCCAATTCCCTACATGGTTGTGGTGGCTGTTAATCAACGGTCGACAGCCAGTCACGTACAACGGCTCTTACTAATAGGAAAGGCTGAAAGGCTGCTTCCACCGTCACCCCAAAATATGCTCATTTCATCTACCACTTTTTCCAGCCACAACAAACAAAGGTGAAATGGCCACATCTCTAATGGCTGAGAAAAATATATATATTAAATACAAAATTAAGAATCCTGATGTCGGAATAGAACACATAATTCAGTTTGAATCTTCTACATTGTTGAATACATCACTAAATCTACATCTCCAATGAGGAAAGCATACAAAATTTGATGGTAAGCCCTCCTGTGTGGTTCGATGCAGCTTCCTTCTTTGTCACGGATCACGACCATGCTGTTTCGCGGCATGAAAACTCCCATAGGGCATCAGGAAACTCACCAGACACCCCAACATGCTACTAGATTCCACTGTACAAGGATGTTCAGAGTTGATCACATAATTCCCTGTTTCTCCTCATGTGCTCTTTTCAATACCAATATCCTTAAATTGACCAGTTGCCCTGCTCAAGCACAACATTGAAAACATCATCCACATTCCGAACTTTAACTTTCACGCATATAGTGGGGAGGGAGGGAAAGAGAACGGTATAATTATGTAAATAAGAAACTAAGAAATGATTAAGTGGAATAATAACCTCAAAGCCTTCTAGTAGACATCAAAATATGCCTGAGAACCACTGTTCTTCTATATATATTGTCATTTTATTTTATGATGAGGAGACAACTTTGATGTATAATTGAAATGATATTTCACGAGTGACTCTTATATTGAATGATTCTTTCTTACTCAGTATACGAGTTACTCAAAGCATTAAAATTTCATGACTAACTTTTATATATTCGTAATCAAACTTTTGAATCTCTAACACCAAAATGCTTAAAGTTTTAACATACCTATCGTATGTCAAATAGGCGTCACCTATCGTTCCTGCAACTTTATTCCGTACCTTCCGAACACAAACCTGAGTTGCAAAGTTTGCAAAATGATAGCAACATTTAACATCAATCCCAACAATGACAACAACAAAAATAATACTAATGAAATTGGTCATGACATGCTGGTGGTGGCAGTTTTAGATGGAAATAAAGATGATAATTGAATTTTGTGTATAGAAATTCTAGGTACAATACTCACTTGTACTTGATCCAATTCACCAGCCCCTGGATCCCGATTACGATGAATTACAATTCCATTGTCACATTTATTTATGAAGTGTGCACTTCCACTTATATCATAGAGATTAGGGGGACCCCCGACCCACTGGTGCAACTGTTGCAAGGGGTACAATTAGACAAACCAAATGAAAGAAAAAGACATGATCAAGGTCAAAGTAACCAACCTGTCTCGGATGTGCCACAAACCAAACATGGCAACAATGATGCTGAGCAAACCGTTTGACCTTGGTAAGCATCTGACTTACGTACTCAGTTTCTGTCCTGTTTACAAGTATTTGTAATCTTCTTGTAAGTGAAAAAAATTGTAGAATTAGGACATTCAACTAAAATACAAGGAATACAAAGGGCAGCGTTAGCGAGCATGATAAGAGATCTCTATAAATAAGTCATGATCACTCCTAGAACTTTTGAACAGGTCGGCTTCTCACATTATTCTATGTTTCTTTATCAAGAAAAAAAATATTAATATTAATGCTAAGCAGAATACGCGTATATAAAAGGGCAAAAGTCACTACAAAATCAGCCAAACAACAAGCAATCAGATCTAAAACATTGAGGATCTGCGGCTAATCACCAATGCCTACAGGTCAAAGAATAAAATAAAAATCTGTCATTTTCCATTATGTCAATAACTTAATAGCAAGGGGCTTGTAGCTCAAGATGTTAAGAGCATTTACCCCTATACCCGAGATCCTGTGTCCAATCCCCCTCCCCCAACATCACTTGTATAAAAAAATAACTTAATTCCTTAAATGTCTACTATTTTATAATGGACAATAATTCCCCAAAAGTTAGAACTAATGAAGAGCTTAATATACTGAAAACTTCAAAGTAAAAATTCAGGGACTACATTGTGCTGGTTCACAAGTAAAACAGCAACATAGGAGATGTAATGAAAAGACTCACTGATTCGGGGGACGTTGATGATCAAGCTCATTGTAAGGATCAATTACAAGTCCGCGCACCCCATGCCTAAGTACTGCTGCTTGTGCGAGCTCAAGAACCCAAGAGATACTTGGAAGGGAATCATCCTCACACCTATAACATGGACATAAGAGTAAAAATCAAATGGGCACCAATATAATCAGAACTCAGATAAAGGAGTCCAACACTTCTACTCCACAATGTATTATCTAAATAGGTACATATTTTTATAATTGATGACCCTAAAACATGAAAAATCAAAGATATAATCTGATGGTTCTCAAAGACTCCATAACAGTCTGATCATTTAGTAATTCTTGTTTCATATGGAGCCAATCAAAAAGTCCAAACGTATCTCCAAATTTTGTTGAGTAACTAAAAGAGTAAATAAATTTTACTGACTATAGTATCAAGTGAGAAAATATGATAGTGTTTTATTTTCTGGAAAAAAAAAAGGAGTTTATCATAGTTGTTTTTGCTGGATTGCATACCATAGTTCATAACTTAACTGCATGCAAAAGCATCTTTGGAAGGCAAACAAAGAAGGCTAAATATATTTACGATTCCTTTGCCTGGATTTTATTTTTTCGCCCCTTCATGAGAAACTTGCTGTTTTTCGAATGAGTGTTGGTCAAGGTCAATCCAGATGGATGTTCAAAGGGGTAATTAGAATGGGGCTAAAGGGCTTAGTTTTGAGGCGATAGTAGGGAGTGGAGGTTGTTCTAACAGTGTTGCTGAATTACTGGGGACCCTTTGAGGGCCCGACCTAGACTTATTTGTTTTTGGACTTCTTGTTTCAAGCCTTTGGTCCCCTAATGTACCCTTTGGTCCAGCAGATTGAGGCAAATAAAGAAGGCTATAGAACATTTTGGAATTCATCAAGGCAGGGTCTCACCATGCTGATCGCCTCACACACAGCAAGAGAGGAGAAATGAAATGTGGGAGAATTGGAAGTTATGAAATGGAAATGCATTGAAAACCTCCATGGAGTTTGATTAACAATGAAACTATTTAAAATGCAATAAAATGACGTTTTTACTATGTATTTAAAATCTGGAAGTCTGTTACCCCAGGCCTGGGTTTCTAATAGTAAAGAAAACAAATTTCTATTGACCATTGTTGACATGCTTGCATTGCAATATACAAGCCCTAACAACAGTGCAAGGGTGACAGACACGGAGATGCAATCTGGCCTGGACTAAAAGTAGGTTTGAGGCATATGATCCGAAAAGCACAGTTGATACCGCAACTTACCTTATGAGGTAAAAGGTGTCATTTAGCCATTGTTTCCCTTGCTCAAATTCTTCGGCACTCATTCGTTCAGCAGAACCACCATAACTAGTCAGCCAAGAAATCAAAGACAATCAATGATAATAACATGCAAAACTGAAACTTATATTACAATAAAAGGTAAAAAGTAGATCTAAGGATACTGCAAAGAAAGATAGTACTGACTCATAAAAACCATGGGGCATACAAAACTGTGAAAACCATGAAAGACTCTAATTGATGAGTCACTATGAAATTACAGGAAAAGGTAAATAAAAGCACAAAGATTAAGGAAAGAATCAATAGTGTTAGACAGCCAGTTTAGATTCACGCTAGGCAGGGCCACTAGGAGACAATCTACTAACTATAGATTTGTGTAGGTGGAAGTAAAACTTGAACACGACAAAATGAAATTTACATTTTATAGAGAATATTTAAACACCAGCATGCATGATGTCTTTGTACTTTGCTTTCTTTATTTTGTTTCCTTCTTTGAGGAGAGTAATTACCATCGGTTTCTGACAGACATATATAATATATTTCTTAGAATGCCAGTTGTTTCTTTTTGAGTAGAAATTGATTCTATTTATCAGCTTGTAAACAGTAAACTTTGGTAAACCGAAATTTTCCAACAAACTTTATTTTAGTTTTTCTTTTGTTGAATTTTGAAACATAGTTGTTACCAAAACCAAAACAAAGCAGGTTGGAAACCAATTGATGTGGTAAGAACTTAATCCAACTAAAACACTGCAAAAAATAAGGGTTGAAGAAACACCATTTTTAAACATCTTGGTTCCTTTTCTGAATGAACATGAAGACAAATCTTTGATCGAGGCCTTTGGCACCATGCTGACTAGTTAGTACCTAAGCTATGTAAACTCTTCACAAATATCTTCCTGTCACTTGACAAGAAGCAAAATACACACAGAAACACACACAGGATAGCTGTAACTATTGTATATGCACAGCATAGGTGTGAATACAATAGTAGATCCGCCCTCTTTTTTCTTTTTCTTTCTTTTTTGAGCCAACATGAAGACAGGCTGTGAATCATGCCTCAAATCTCTGTCACCAAGGACAAGTGGCAACTACAGTCTCTTGTGCCTCCTTTTTTCTTCCCTTTTTGTTTGGGCTAATCGAGCTTTATGTTTCAAAAAGTAGAAAAGAAGTTCTAAAATTTCCCATGTCATATCACATGTATAATCTAATGATTTTAAATCAGATTCTCGCAACCTATTGCAAACTCAAGACATAAAGATTGGAATCAATGAGTTTCCGGCTCCTTTCATACCATACACTTCTCATTAAATAATTTACATAGGAAAAAGAAACCAAAGGCACCAAATACATTTTAAGAACAGAATCAAAGAATGTGAACCCAAACTCACCGTTTATCAAAGAAAGGCTTCTTTATGTGTTTCTCCAGCAATTTTCTCGCATGCTCCCGAACCTGTAAATCATTATTGAGAAGGGAAATCACAAGTGATATTCAACTTTTCATCATTCCCACATGCATATATGTACCCTTTCCCTTGTGACTTGATTTACAGTGGATCATTATGAGAGAGATGTTCACATGAGAGATGTTTCACTTCAACTACACAGCTATATTTGCTCTCCAATCACAAGTGTTATGCACATGTGGAACATCTCTCTCATAATGATCTACCGTAAATCAAGTCACACCGGAAAGGGTACATATCGGAGAAAACAAAAATAAACTAGATTACCTTGTTCTCCATAGAGCAAAGGGCAAATTTCCACCCAACACTTGCACTAGATTGCACAACAGAGCATCAATCCACTCACTCTTGCCTGAATTAGGGACACCTGTTACTATAGTCAACTCACCTGGAACAATCTTAAAATAAAAACAAAAGAATTAGAAACACATGCCACAACTAGTCATCCCCATCCAGCTTTCGGCTTAACAGAATACAAAAGAAGGAAGCAGACGTAAAATAATACTCTAAATATACTTTTGACAACTCATGATGACAATAAGAACACACACACACACACACACACACACATATATATGCATAGAAAAAGTAACAAACAATCAATCAGATCAGATCAGATCATTTGGTAAAATTTTACAATCTGTATGCATAGACATATAAAAAGTATAAATTCCACTTCAACACATATTACTTTACAATAATATATAATGAGTCATTTGACATATCTGCATTCTTATCCATAATTCCATACTAGAACACATCCCCCACCCCACAACACCCCAGGGAACCGAGAGAGAGAGAGAGAGAGAGAGAGAGAGTTTAATCTGAAATAACAATACATTCTTGTTATGTTTTCATACACCTTAATATCACCCAACACCTTAAAAACAAAAAATTACAAAATTATATATGTTAGGTATTATTTGTCACTCAGGAACGTCCAGGTTTAGGCTTACATTGTACAACTCATTCAGACCTTTCCACCCAGTTGAGACACCATACTCATATCCAAGAGTCCGATAATAATATGCATCAAGTTCATCAAAGTAATTTGCAAAGTTGAACAATCCACGTATAGGATATAGTTCAGCATTCTCAATTACTTCCTTCAATACATCGGGACCCAAGTACATAAGAACCTGTACAAACAAATTATAAGAAATGTAAGGATTGCTTTAGTGAACTGAAAATATAAAATATAATTTAAAATGGCTCTTCAGAACAAACCATGTGAGCAGTTGATGATAAGATCCTTTTCAGTGTCAGGGAAGATGCATGATACAGATCATCACACAAGATGATGCAGAAGCAACTCTTTAGGTATCAAAGGTTTGTTTTGTTACCATGCAACTTGATTAAGAATAATATCATAATATTGTGCTAATATGTGACAAATGGATACACATGTTGGAACATGCAACGTGAAACATCACTGTCATCTCAAAAATCAACTCAATAAGAAATATTTAAACAAACAATCACATACATGTGTATGCATATATTTCAAAATGAAACCAAAGGTAAGATGACCTTCGGTTTATCATTATATGTATAGGTCGAACATAAAATATTTGGAGAAAATATTAAATTCAAAATTAAAATAAATCCATATCATTGTAAAACAGTGCTCAGACCTCATTTGCATCTTTGAAGTGCTCATTATCATTTTTCATTGGCCATCTGACTCGCCAGCATCTGCAGTCACATGGGGAAGGACAGTTATTCTTACCAAGCCTGCATTGAGAATGTTTCAACTAAAACAACAGAAGACAATAACAACAGGGCACCATCATGGAAACCTTTCTCTTCCAAGGCGACGTGCAAGCTCTTCAGCTAGGGCTTGACCAGGTTCATCTCCATCAGTGGCAAGTATAATTCGTGATGCCTATCAAAAATCACATCATTATAACCTAATCTATGAACTCCTACGCTCATGTGTTTAAATAATAGCAGTAAACTTATCCACGAACCTTCTTTAAGTACTCTTTGCAGTTCCACAGATATTGATACTTTGTATCCTAGCTTTACAGAATAGACAAAAGGAACATCAGATCCAAATTTTCCACAGATATTGAATAATAGTTAATAACTTAACTGCAGACAATTGAAGTAATTAATAACTTAATTTCAGATAATTGAAGCATTTTTAAAAGGTTAGAAACAGAAGAAATAACCCTAAATAGAAAGGGTACAGCTTGGCTGACCCTATAATCCACTCTTGGGTTCAAAGAAAGGCCAAATTTGATCCAACCTAATTTGCGAGCCAAGATCATCCAATTCCGTCCATTTTTAGGGCAAATACATAATTCTGGGTTAAAGGACCATTTAAAACTAAGAAAAATAAAAAATAAAAAACAAAAGTTGAAAAAGGAAACCCACCCAACCCTCTCCTCTGATCAGAATGTAATTCACGTGCTTGGTGGGCAGGTGAAATGTTTTAACAGCAAATGGATGGATTGTGAGAAATCGCACGGTAAGCCTCTAATTGGCAATTTTACAATACCTTGTGACTTAAATTAACAAAAAAAAGTTTGAGAACTAAATTGACACTAGCTTCATAATTCACAAGGCAAAATGGCAGTTACCCCTTCCATTTATAGAAGTATATGTTCCTAGAATGAAAAAGAAAAATGTTAAGATACTTTATTCTTTGCAGGTGTTTTTTTTTTAATGGGTAAACTTGCATTGGACAGTTAGAAGCCAAGTGCCACGTAGATATTTGTAGAGTGGTTCTACACTGTATAACATTTCTCAATAAATTAAATGAATAAAAGTAAGAAAAAGTCATTGAACTATCTCAAGGATGATACAAACCTGCTCTTCAGGTGGCAAATCCTTTGAGGAAACCTTTGCAGGAGCACCATCAGGCACACTCACGCAATTATGAAAGCCAGCTTCTTCCATTGCAAGCTTATCAATTTCGCCTTCAACCTATGTCATAAAACAAAACAAAAGAAAATACATATTGAGTGCAATAATAATGTTTGAAGGCATCAATCACTGAAAAAATGATGGAAGCCATACAATGATGATATCATTAGTTCCCTTTATATCATCCAGCCCATAAAAAATCCTTTCGGTATCCTTTTCCTGAGATAAAAGCAAAATAATGAGATCCAAATGACAGTATTACTAATACTTAAACCAAAAATAAATAAATAAACCTCTCTCTCTCGCTCTCTCTTAGATATATACATACTCTGTGTGTATGTGTTGGTGCTTATATAAAAAGGTCCCTTATAATTATATATTAAATGCTCAACATTTCAACCATTTCTTGTTAATACACTTTGGTTAGATATACAAAGCATCACTTATTGCAAAAACCTGCCAGAACTTCTTTTCGATGTCCCGATACTTGCAACTAACAAGCATTCCATCTCTCCAATAAGGAAATGCAATACAAATCTGCATATAAAATTTCAAGCATTAGGTCAGGCAAAATCAGAGTCACATCTAGGTCAAGTAGACTGAAGTGCAAATATCTGCCCCAGGACTGAGATAATAATTGTAGCTTATGTCACCCTAGGTTTTCTCAATTTATGTTATCAAGAATTATTGCATCACCACTCTCTATTAAAGGGACAGTGAAACTTAAATGCAACTTTTCAAGTTCTGTGCATAAGTATAACTTCATCAGTGCACTGTTCTGAAATCCATATGCTTTGTATATAATCAATAGAAGTCTAATGTTTCAAAGTTACGAGAGAAAAGATATATTTCATATGCAGGAAGATATATTTCATATGCAGGAAGTATAACACTCAAACCATTATGAACCATTCAGGTGTTTATATGATTTGTCCGAGCTGTGATGGATTTAGTGAACTGTCTGATGTTTCAAAGTTCTTCCCTAAAGATAGAAAACTTCAAGCTTGCTTCTCTTTTTTGGGTTTTTTATCCGGCATTTTAATGCATTATATTGAAGGAACCTAAAGTCAAAATAGAGAGCCCTACGAAGATTTTTTACTTCATTTCTCCTAACAAAAATTATGATCCCATTTCATCTGTGCAGTTCAGTTTTGAAACTTGATTGCTATAGGTGAAAAGAGGAAACTTCTAGAGTGTAGTAATCTAGATATTTGTAATGCCCACATAAGCATGTTGTTCTAATTTACACAACTAAGATCGTGAACAGCTTGATATAAAAAGGAAAAAGTGAAAATCTTTTTCCCTAGCGTCATGCACCTGAACACCTGTAGTTTTTTGCATTACAGCATTTCTTCTCAATGTTTCCGTTGATATACTTCGCTCCGAAAAATAAGCAACAAGCTGAAATAAGAGCAAAATGAATATATATTCACTATGTTGCATTCGGAAAGATTTAAACATAAATTTACTGATAATATTATTAGTGTCACAATCCAGTACAAGAAGCACTCGAACCTCCTCACAAAGTGGTTCCAGTCCTAGACTTTCCACCGTGATTTCCCTTTTTTTCTTTGCTTTGGCGATTTGATTTGAAGTTTCTCGTGACAACTTGTTATCTCCAACGGCCTGAAAAGAAAGGATGACATTAGACCAAGTGACTCTCTTGTCATCGATTTTCAATATTATATGATAGCAATGTATTCTAAATCAAGCTTGGAAGAGAAACCATACCGTTGTTCTACCTTGCCACCCACATTTCCCACGAAAGCAACACCAAAAAGCAGAACCCCTAAGAACTCATAAATGCCAATATAAATATGACTTGCAATCTGTTAATAGAGAATCAGGAAAACTTGTAAAAGGCTAGGAAAAACATACCAATCTTCTGAAATATAAACCGATAAGCTCTTTTCCTCTGAATCACCACCTTTGCACTAGCATATGAGAATTCACTTCAGTTTCACACTGAAATTTCATTCCTTTCTTTTACTTATTTAAAATAAAAGCATGTATACATGGTATTAGTAATCATGTCCACTCAATTCCCTGATTTTTTAATCCTATAATTTCTAAACAATATAAAATTTAAAAAAAATCTAAGCTTAATCTACTTGTATGAAAATTTTCCATATTTTGCGCCTGCTTCTCCCTTAAATGTGTCTACAGGCCTTAGATGAGGACATGTCCACAGAAATTCTCTTTGTTGTTCTCAAAAGTCATTGTTATATTCTTACAGAATCCCTTTATTGAACGAGTTACCTAGTCAAGAAAGTACTTTTCGTCCAAAGATAATGTCAACTACTCTCAATAACTACCTTGAATTCCACATAGTTTCCTTCAGGTTAAGTCTGCTCATACTTAAAACTTTTGATTAAAAACAGTACCGGTAACTTATTTTATTACTATACACAATGGCAATTACTTATCCATAAGAAAATGTCGTTTTTTTTCCTACAAGTAATTATTTACAGCTAAGATGCCTAGCATTTGAGAATATCTGAACATCTTATAGATTTCATAAACTTAAAATAATGAACACAAACGGGACATAAGTACGCTGTTACAATTACCATCCTAAAGATTAAATAACTTAAAAAATCCAAAAGCCAAAACAAATAAAGCCCAAAAGATTTTCTGAAATAAATATAAATGGCGGCAGAAGTAAAACTCTTAACGTACTATTGGACAAATCAAGTGGTTGTACTGCCCTGGCATACATATTCCGTAGTCTATGCCAAGCATCTCCAATTTCAGCTTCAAACGCGACAATTGGTTAAAGTCCACTCTCTTTTCTTCTGCGTTTTCTAATTCAGCTACATACAATTGAAAAACATATAACATATCATTATACACATAATATTATCATAATTCCCTACACACACAAAAGATTCACTTTTACACATGCGTAGTTTGTTCTGAGGTTTTCTAATGAATTTGAAAAACAGCACATAGAAAAATTTACTTAACAAAAGTTGAAAACAGCATATCGTTAAGCAAAACTTTACCAACAGGAGTCTAAAGGGCCATACCTGGTGCGGCGCCATTGGCATGTGAGACATAAGAATACCCATTAGTTCTAAGGCAAAGTGGCCGCGTTTTAGACATGGGTTTTGGCGAGAGTGGAGAGAAAACGAGTCTATGGGAGTGAAATGAGTGTCTTTGTGAAGGAGTTAATGGGTTTGGACAAGGAGTGGACTTGAAGAGTTGCACGGTGCCCATTAGAAGACCAGCGCTTGAGGATAAAAGGAGAGCTTACGAAGAGGTCGATGAAGAAGAAGACGCATGTCTCTGCAAACTAGCAACTGGGTTTTGAAAGAGGGGAAAGAGAGAGAAGAGGGGAGAAGAGGGTAAGGTACTTGAGAAGAGGGGTTTAAGGGTAAAACCCGTTTCTTAAATCTCAACCACGACCCGGGACCCAATTATCTACCCGTCAACCCGTACCCGATCACATCAAACGCCCCAAACGGGGCCTGTCATTTTTTTTTTTTTTTTTGGTAATTCTGGTTTAGCCCATCAGTGAACAGATGACTATAAATATCTAATTACCAACAACAAAAAAAGACAATAAAGATCATTTTGTCAGGAATGGCAAATAGTTAATAGTATTACCGTTTATTTTGTCCGAAATCCCACTCCTATAGTATCACTTGCAGTCAAAACATACATTATCCTCAAAATACTTTTGCATCCATCATTACATTTTTTTTTACCTCCTCGTTATTTACTTTTTAAAAATTAAAATTAAAAAAAACAGTGGTGATGATGAGGAGTATCATTGATCAATGAACATGACATCCACAAAGTGAAGCCTTGATGGTGAAATTCTGTAGTGAGGGTGTCATATATAAACCCTCATGTGGACCTTCATATTAGCTATAGGATCATTTCATTAAAGTTTAAACTTAAGTGAAGTTACTATTCAGATGAATATTGTAGTTAATATGAAGTCCACATTATAGTTCATATATGGCACCCTCATTATAGAATGACTACGCCTTGATGCTGGCAATGCGAATGGAAATAATTAATGGGCCAGCCTAATTTTCAACCCCAATTTCAAGTACAGAAACCGACCCTACCCGAAGTCTAAACGGTCACATTTTGATACAATATATACAACATTCATATATGGCTGATATCCCTGGCAATCAATCACTCAAGCATCTTGACTGTATGCAAATAACCCTTTGGCCTTTTAGGCCTGGAACCCACACTCCCCATTCCATGAGTGTGTAATAAACAAAAGAAAGTATGATTGCTAGTTGCTGCTTTATAAAAGAAATTTTCCTTCTGCTCAACTCCAACATTTCTTCTCAGTTCCCAATCAGGAAATGAGTAAATGGAAGAAGCATGTCCATTATATGCATTTGGAACTTTAGCTGTGATCCACTGCACTCTGGTTTGGAAACTCTGGGAGACTCGAAAACTTTCCCAAAAGCCTCTAGCAACTCATGAAGCAAATGAACAATCTCTGCTCATTATTCAAAGCCTATGAAGCCAGGGGCCTGAAGAAATAGGTCTCATCTTCATCAAGTATGCAATTTCAGAACATATCCATGCTTTTAAAGATACTAAATCCTACTTCCCAAGCAGTCTAAATCAAATGCAGAATTTGCTTAATGACAATAAACTGAAATAATTGCTGAAACTTTGGAATGAAAAGCATACTTGGTTTAATTACAGAAATCTGGGTTCTAAAGTATCATGGTTTGAACACAATGTTGTATGCAACTAACATGTAATCAGAAAGCTAATGTACCTCTCATACAAATGGCCAAAACTAATATATCTCATCATCAGGGACATCTGGTGTCAAAAATTTCATTGGATCTTTACTAATTTCCTCATAACTCATTCTTGGCTTCACCTTGTCTGGGACAGGCACCAGAGGAATAATGCTATCTCCGTCAATAACTCCATCGATTATTCCATATTCAACTGCTTCTATGGGGGACATATAGCGATCCCTGTCAATATCCTTTTGGACTTGTTCAAATGGGCGACCAGTGGAATTTGAAAGAATTCTTGTGACATTGTTTTTATTATGCATGACTTCTCGAGCTTGAATTTCCACATCTAATGCCTGGCCACTAGCACCTCCAAGAGGTTGATGAATCATAATCCGTGTATTGGGCATCGCAAAACGCTTCCTTTGGTGCCACCACCAAGGATTATAGAAGCTGTTGATGCTGCAATGCCAAGTGCAACTGTGGAGACATCAGCCCTCACAAGCTGAACGACATCATAAATAGCCATTGTAGCACTAACACAAATAACAAAAAGGTAAATCAGCAAGCAAATAAGACAGAGCAGAAAAACCATGAAAGCATAGACACAAGAATAATGTTCAACATGAAATTAACTAATTCATTTAGTTCTTCTGATGGCATCAACTGTATGTTTGCTTCCACTGAATTCAGTGAATGTGAGCTACTAAGCTATTTGTGTGTGACTTTGTGCATTAAGTACAGAGATTGTAAGGTCATACTAAATGCAAACAGAAACATCATAGCATAATCATCATCCCCACAATCATAAGCTAAATGTGAACAAAGCAGAATAAAAAAATGGTCCAGTATCTTGTCTTAGCCAAACTCCCTTAATAAAAAAATATGAAGCATGAACTCCCTGCTTACATCATATTTCCACAACTCATAAGCTTAATCTCATAATTCAACAGATTCATTGGCCCCCTCAATCGCATAAATAAAGAGAAGTGTATATGTCTCAACTCCAAAAAACCAATGCCCAAATTGTGGGCATCCCAAAAGAACACTCTATCTATTTCACAAGAAACCTACCTAATCCCACATTTGCCTTCAAAGACCCTAAAATTCATTTCCTACTAAGTCACCTGAGAAACAGCCAACACACTACAGCCCACAAAACTTTTCCACCACCATAAGCACAAAAAATCTCGATTAATAGAGAAATACAAGATTCCAGATTGCACAACTCAACCTTGCCTCCCTAAAAGCTTATGCAATAATCTAAATGCAAAGTGACAATGGAGGAATAAAAGGTCAATATGCTCAGCTGCTTCCTTGCACAATAAGACACCAAGAAAGTGATATAGAAATATTAGACCTCCTCCATTACATACTATCACTACTATTAACCCTTTCATGAGCAATTACCCAACACTCAGCTGATTTGCAGATGATATTATATCTACCTCTCACATAGACATCTAAGGTCACTTGGGTCTCTAAGAACCGTGAATGATAAAGACACTGACGAATCAAAGCCTAAACCACATGTTTAACATTTATGTATGTGCACTTGAATGCATGTTTTATGCATATAACTTGTACAGTTACTTTACTATTAGGAGACAATAACTAGCATCAGTGCAGATGCTACATAAATATCTTGACATAAAAGAAGATGGGCACAAAATTTGTAACTAGATAAACTCCAATTTGACCATGTTCTAAACCTGAAAAATTATGCCAAGTTTTCAATGGGAATATGAAGAGAGAGTGTGGGACGGTGCACTATGCTTTTGTTCCCAACCTATGCCAACAGATTTGGCCTTTATCTATTCTCATAAGAAATCAAACAGCGCCGTTCCATTAAGTCTCCATTACACATGAAGAAACCACCTAAATGAACTTTTCTTATCTTGACAAGTATCAGTATCATCCGACAAAAGCACAAGCACAAACATACCATTAGGAAGTGCAAAAATGATACACTGAGACATCTATATAAGCATATTTCACAGTTTTAACACCAATGCTAAAAATATAGAAGGAAAGAAAAAAAAAATTACACTTACTAAACCAAATAGCAAGACGAACACCCGAATTCTAAACCAATAACGAGTCATGAATGATGACCAAATCAATGTCTTCCCCGCAACATAAATGATTAGAATGAAATGTAATCAAATAACATCCTAATAAAAAAATGGTATCCTATATCACTCAAAGGCCCCATAAAAAAATGAAAACTTTCATGCTTTGAAACAACAACCAAGAAAAATAAAAGAAACCCATATGCGTAAAAAGCATGAAGAACCTGAGAGAGCCGCCAGTGGAGTTAATGAAGAGCTTGATATCCTTTTTGGAGTCCTGGGCATCCAACAAAAGCAGCTGGCTAATAATAGCGTCAGCCACAAAGTCGTCAATGCTACTGCCCAAAAAGACAATCCTTTCCCTGAGCAAAAGCCCCATGGCGTCGCCCTCGGCGCCTCTCATGGCTGTAGCCGGCGTCTGAGGAGCTGAGGAAATCAGGAGCGAGCCGTCAAGTGCTTGTGACTTGGAGGTGAAAGTGGGTTTTGGGGTTTGGACAGAAAGAGACTTAATTGTGGGGAATTTCGAAGAAGAAGAGGGAAAGTGGGAGATGGGTTTGGAGCGAGAGCTGTGAGAGAGCTTGGAAGTAGGGGTGTGAAGGAATATCGGGGATGAGATTGAGAGCACATCCATGGCTGCTGCACACTTGGGTAGTGTCTCTGTCCGATAACAGAGATAAATTTTGCGTTTAGTAGTTGATTGGTGAAATGAGGGCAGCCTGGACAGGTCTACTACGCTCGCAAGCCCAATTGCATCATCCTCTTTGAGTTTTATTTGCATTTTTTCATAAATTCTTCTTCTTCTATTTTTTTTAATAAAATTAAAAATTAAAAAGCTTTCTTCTTTTTGCAAATAAAATTAAATAGTTTACATTTATTTTTGCCCTTGTGACATTAATCTTTGGTAAATATTTTGGTACATTACGAACTAGCCTTTAGTTTAATCGTATTTATTTGCTCTTGGTTGGATGCCCAGGACATTTTCTTTTCTTACGTAAAGGATTGTTTTTCTGATGCCCAAAAAAGGTCCACTTGACTGAAGATAAAGCTCCAGTTATAATTAACATATATGGTAACTTATTGCAGTACAACAAATTAAAAAAAAAAGCTTACATATGGTTGAGAGTAAAATTCACAAGAAGATTCAGGGAGGTAAATCCCCAGAATTTCAACCTATTTTCAACAATGTGGTCGAATCTGTATAGCGAGTTCCTTCTATACAAACTAAGCAATGATTGTTAACCTGTTCTACCTTCTCTTCTATACAAAGTTAAATCAACCTAAACCCCTGGGGATATGAATGACAAGTAGAAAATCTTGGAAAAACTTTGCAGCCTTCATGTGAGCTTCGTGTGCTAAGAAGCCGTTATTCTTTCTGGCTTATGCTTGTCTGAACTTACAACTTGGTCTGAGATGCATAGCTGATACGGTTTGGCATTTTCAATTACCTTTCTCAAAGCATCAGGTCCCATATGCCTTAGAACCTATGGTCATAATTCAAACATTAGATAGAAAGCAGGCCAAGAATCCTAAGAAATCAGGACTTTTCCAGAGTGTGAAAGCAAATATATAACAAATGTTATATTATGTAACCCTATACAAATTCTTCCTTGTGAAACAAAGCCATGAACCAAAACCACAGTGAAAGAATCCTGTCATGTGTGTATGGGTGTGCTTGTGTGGTAAGTTGAGGTCCAAAAATCATGTGGCTTTATAAGGCTTTAACTGAATTTGTGCTTTCATTTCTACAAGTTTTAACAAGGAAAAAAAAACATTATATTTCTTAACAAATTTCAAAACTATAGTTCCAAGTCAGTGACCGAGTATAACTGTAAATTGGGATCTCAAGAAGATATTGGCAACCTTGGTCCTGAAAAAGCTCATATACAACCCTAGAACAACTAGTAGTCTAGTAGCAATTAAAAACAACAGCAGTAACAATAAGGGAAAAGAGTGGAAGCACCAGACCTCATTAGCATCTTTGTAATAGCTGAACTCATCTTTCTTTGGCCAACTTACTTGCCAACATCTGACATCCAATGAAAATAAAAGGAAATAAGTGGACAAATATACATGTCGGTATCTATACATATGTAGGCATAAGGCGTAATGCCCCTTTTATTTTCTGATAGAAACACCAAACTGAGCATTTTAGTATCTAAGCCTTGAGTCTGACAGTCTTCACAACAGGTAAGAACCCCAGTTTAGAAAATTGTTTATGTTCAAGTTCATAGACATCATGAACTTTAGCAATCTAACCCAGTGGTCTAACAACTGGGCTCCCCTAGCCCTGTTTCATTAAGCAAGAGTGAACATTAATTTTCTGAATCAATCGCCTTTTACACAAGAAACAGGAGTTTTTCAAATGTGAGATCTAAAAACATCTCTCTCCGTGGCACCAGTAGTAAGTGCAAGTCCCATGGAAATTGTCGGTTGCAAGAAACAATTTACAAAATGAAAATGGAAGCCATTCATCTAATGTGTTGCATAAAAAATTTAGTACACAAACAGATTGAAGGATTCTTCAAATACAACAAACAAACTACAGAAAATTTCTTTAACCTGTGCGTCCCAAGGCGGAGTGCTATATCTCTGGCCAAAGCTTGTCCTGGTTTATCATTGTCAGTTGCCAGGATAATCCGAGAAACCTAACAGGTAAAAGTGTTAAACAACAGTTTACTTACAAATGTTTAATTGGAGGGCAGACAACAGTTTACATACCTTATCCAAATGCTGTTTGCAACTCCGCAGATACTGATATCTAGTGTCCTAATATGCATGCAGCAAGGAAGATGGAACATTGTCAATAAAAATTCGTTCAAGTAATTTTCCCTCAGATGTTGATACATGTATAGTTTATTGTTAAATCCGTAGTTGAGCAACATTTCATTATTTGGGACATGTCATTTACTTCGTACTCGTATATAGGTATTTTACGATGCTTCTGCTATGTAACAGTTTCATATACCATGTTACATTCCCACTTGAAATAAAACTATAAATCTAAACCACAAAGATAGCCTCAAAAGGATTAGCCCACACCTTTTCCACAGGTGGCAATTTATTAGAACTCTTTCCTGGCGCACCATCAGGGACACTCACACAATTGCAGAAGCCAGCTTCCTCCACTGAAAGCTTGTCTATTTCCCCTTCAACCTACAAGCAGCATCAGAATCACAAAAGTAAGGTGGGGGCCAGGGGAGAGAGGAGGAAAACAGTACAAAACAGGGGAAATTGAAGTCACAATGATAATTTCAGCTGCATCATTTATGTCATCAATTCCATATAGTGTTTTCTCGGAACCCTTCTCCTGAAAATCATAAGGGGAAATTGAAATCAAATTTTGATTCAAAGCATCCACATTTCACTTCATAGCCATGTACATTTTCCAGGGCAAAAAACCTGGGGAAAGTTTAGCATGTGTACCTTCCAGTATCTTTTTTCTATGCTTCGGAACTTGCAGCCAACAAGCAGTCCATTACGTTTATAAGTAAATGCAATGATATCCTGGAAACCACAGTAGTTTTAAAATAGATCAACGTCTCAATGATGAAGTTCTTTGAAAGTAAATGTTTGAGCACGTGTGTCACAGGTAGGGGCTTCTTATCTATGTGATTCGCTACGCTTGCCTAGATTAAATAAAATTATGCGAAATGAAGGCAAGGTTCTTAGGGTGGGTGGGAACCTCTTCTTATTCCCACCTAAAATGCATGAAAAATAGAAGAGTGGTCCAAAATTGAATATGGTTTTTCTATTGATAATAAAATCACTGATAACAAAACATATTCTAGTAAAGAAATGACAAAATCAAATCTATTCTATTTGTATATAATTGAAAATATATTACACTTTTTTTTTATGAGTAAAGTAAATTTTCGAGAAGTTCCAAGTGGTTGCAATTTTGATTTTTTACACTCAAGGATGCACAAGCAAGAAAATGGATTTGAAAATCTTAAGCAATTAAACCTAGGATGATTATACATTTGCAAATGTTCCTATACAGAGTTTTATCTCAACCAGTTTCTCTTGGAACGAATGTCACTTGACTGAATCATACCAACTCACAGTGGATCCAAGCAAATTAATATCAGAAAATGATGAAGTGAACAACCTCAGCACAAGTTGTTGACCACTACAAAGAATATAACTGCCCAACAAGTTCAGAAGTTTCTTTCACTGATGCTAAATGCAGAAATATTGGTAAATAACTGAATATAGGTCAAATTTAATCATAATCCCAGAATCACCCATCAAAAATAAATTAGCAAGTCCACCCAGTGA
This sequence comes from Prunus salicina, assembly GCA_020226455.1. NCBI lineage: Eukaryota > Viridiplantae > Streptophyta > Magnoliopsida > Rosales > Rosaceae > Prunus > Prunus salicina. The sequence goes on along the minus strand of CM035345.1, from coordinate 24,748,142 downwards.
TAACTTCAGGTTCAGGGGTACCTTATCACCAGAACGTTGCATTACAGCATTTCTCCGCAGAGTTTTGTCAGATATCATTCGCTCACTGAAGTATGCAATTACCTGAAATAATGAAAGAGTGTTTATTTATACAAGATAGTATCATGTCAGAAGTAGCACAACAGAGGACACTCAAAGACAGACAAAGAGAGACTGACAATGTAAAATACAAGGAAATGATTATAAACCTGCTATTTGGACACAAATGTGCGTCCGTTTTCAACTTAAACTGTGGAGACATGGTATAACAAGCATGTCTTTGAATTAATTAAAATCATGTTTTGGGAAGATATTTTATCATGTCATTCAGCGTCTTCCGAATAGAAGTGTCCTACAATACACGTTACCATACTTACCATTTTATTTGGGATCGAAGAGGACAAGATTTGGAGATACCTCTAATACACATTACCATACTTACCATTTTATTTGGAATCGAAGAGCACATGACAGGACAGGAGGGCCAAGCAATTAAATTATCGGTCATTTTTATACCATAAAGATTTTTGCAAACATGGACATGCATTGATCAGACATTGGTAGACATAAGTCAATGTAAGTACCTTTTCCCCTGGTGGTTCTAACCTGAGGCTCTCCTCTGTCATTTGTCCAGAGAATTGGACTATCTTCTTCACCTCATTATGTGCTGCCCTGCCATCTATGAATACCTATAACGAAACAATCAGATGATTCATATCTAATGAGTCCTACCTGTTAAATTCTTAAATTTTTGGGCATAAAAAAAACACAATTACACAATTGTATTGTGTTCACCTGGTCACCCCAACTACAATCAGTTCGAAAACACCTCCACATTGCGAAATCCCTACGGTATCCAATCACCAAAGTAATTAAAACCACCCATTATTGGAAATATGCAGTGACACATATAAAGAAACTAGCAGTAGCAGCATACGCCTTTTGGACAATGTGAACAGACAAGCTCCTCTCCATTGACGGTCCACCGTTGCACTGTTTTGGCAAAACATTGAAAAACTTGAGATCAATTACCAAAATAAGTTCCACTTCATTGAATCCTTGCTAGTGCTCTATAGCATTTGATTACATTATTGAAATTTTACAAAACATAAAAGAACCCAAGAATTATCACAACCAAGTATTGCAAACAGTACCTTGGGACACAGTAGATTAGTATAGCGTCCAGGCACACAAGAATCATTACAAAGAATCCCAAGAAGCTCCATTTTCTGCTTCAAGGTATCGACTTTAGCCACGCCAATGGTCTGCTCCTCCATTTTTTCCACAATAGCTTCAAAAACAACAATCATCCAAGTCATGAACCAGAATAACAAGGCACTAGAAGGAGCTTTCTCATGAAATTGATGCGTTTGACAGAGGCAAACAAACACCTGATGGTGGAGTTGGGCCATTGCTGGAATGAGAGGAAGAGCAAGACCAAACACGGACTAAAGGGCTACTTGATGGTAGGGAACTGCTAATTAAGCGGCGTCTGGAAAAGAAGAGTGCAGTGATGAGAGGACGATAAAGGCACAGACTTGAAGCACTCATTAGATTTCTTCTTGGTACTGGTTTCTGGATTCTGGATATTTATGTTTTGCATTCTTCTTTTTCTTTTTCTTTTTTTCTTTTTTTAAACTAATAAATAAATAAATAAATATATATCTATATATATAAAGTAATAATGAAACATTCAAAATACCAAAAAATGCCATTGATTAATGCAAACATTAACAATTGAAATTATTGATTAAATGAGGCTAAATTCACACTTTTTCATATTAAAAACATTAAAATTAATAGAAAAATCAGATAATATATCCTATTTTTATGGAATACAACTACCCATTATCTTTTTTAATTCTAAACAAAAAAAAAAATCAATTGGCACATGCGTGAGCATGTGCCAAAGGGCTGGTATATATATATATATATATATATACATATAATTATTATAAAAAACTGTTAAAAATGTTAAATAATCAAATTTAGAAGTGATGTAAAACAAATGGCTGAATGGATTGAAGAAGAATTGGAGTGAAGAAGGGAAAAGTGACGCAGCATGAATTTACAGATTTGGTATCTGAGCTTCGATTAGGTCTCATAATACCTTCTTGAAAAAGGAACGACGCCACGTGTCTAACTCACCACTTTGCTGTGACATAAGGTGGATGTTGGGCTTCTGAGGCCATTTGGGGTTCCAAAAGTGCATTTCAAGATTGTATTCAATTTACAAACTTTCCGTTTATTTTATATTAAGCTTTTAATAACTCCCCAGGGCAGTCCAAGGGGTGAGAACGATGTATTTAGTTAGCCATCATATATGGTTGAACTCAATTCGTCTTTTATCAAATAATACAAATAGTGAGAATTTTCTCTCTAACTTTCTAGTGGATTCAAGGCTTATGTTCTTTTCTAGGTTACGCTTGTAATCTATTTGCTTGTGCTATGTCAAGAAGAAAAAAAACACTTAGAGCATCCACAATCATGCTCTCTATTTTTTAGTTAAAATTTAACTAAAAACATATAAAAGTTATTTTAGGAACTCCCTATAAAATTTAAACTCCAATCATGCTCTTTAGTTTAGGGAGTTATAAATGCTATAACTCTTTTTTAATTAGTCAATCTCTATTAAAAAATAGGCTTATTATCACAAAACGTCCATAAGGTTTACGAAACTATCAGATTGCATCCTTAATATTTTTTTGGTCACTTGTGGTCCTCAAGGTTAGTATGTGCAATCATAAATGGTCCCTAACGTTAGGTTCCATCAAAAACTCCGTTAGTTTGCTGACGTGACATATATATATCACAAAACATCCCTGAGATTCACGCACTTATCACAAATGGTCCCTACGAATTTTTTTAATTTTTTCATTTAAAATTCATAAAATTTTAGTTTTCTTTTTAAAATTATTTATAAATGAAAAAACCATTTATAGAAGGATTTTAATCTTGAGGACCATTTATGAACCCTAAACCCTTAGTTTTTTCATTTTAAATTATTTTTTAAAGACTCCATTAGTTTGTTGATGTAGCATATATATGGAGCCCACATCTACAATAATATAGTGTCACATGTATTTAAAATATAATATGTATTTTTAAATAATTTAAAATTCATAAAATTTTAAAAAGAAAACCAAAATTTTATGAATTTTAAATTTAAAAAATTAGAAAATTTCGTAGGAACCATTTGTGATAGGTGGGTGAACCTCAAGGTTGTTCTGTGATATATATATATGTCACGTCAGCAAACTAACAGAGTTTTTGAAGGAACCTAACGGCAATGACCATTTGTGATCACACATACTAATCTTGAGTACCACGAATGACACAAAAATACATTAATGATACAATCTGATAGTTTCATAAACCTTAGGGACGTCTTGTGATAATAAGCCTAAAATAATTGAAGAAATAACTCGAGCCCAATTAGCTGAACTGGTATTTTAGCTCTAAACCCTAAAATAATATGACAAAATTGTATATTTACAGCATATAACCATTCAGCTACACCATTAAAATATATTCGAATATTTTTAAGATATCGCCGTGAGGCTATATTCGTAAAATATATTATTTTAGAGGTACAGCTGTGCGGCTGTAAGCATTAAATATATTATTTTAGAGGTACACAAGGCTTGCACTCGCAGTCACAGCCATTTCGCTTCTGTGTAAGCTTCCAAGCTTCAAAGACTCGGTCTTGAACCCCTCTCTCTCTCTCTCTCTCAACTCAAGGTTCATTTTTTTTTCTTTCGTTCCGGTTGCTGTGTTGATTGGATTGGATTGAACTCTCTCTATGAAAACCATCAAATGTCATTCAGCTATTGAAATCTCCACTATGATAACAACTCTGACGCTATAAAATCTTAAAATCCTTTGAAGAAACTCTCTGATAATCGTTTTTCCATTTAAACAAACAAAAAAAATTGCAAAATCAGAAACATACGTAAATTGGACGCCATGGTAGCAACGGAGAGAGACTCGAACTCGTAGTTAGGCGGTCTGGGCGGAGCTAGGCGGCCCCTAGGCGGTCTAGGTGGATCTAGGCGGCCCCTAGGCGGTCTGGGCGGATCTGGGCGGCCCCTAGGCGGTCTGGTCGGAGCTAGGTAGCAGCTAGGCGGTCTGGGTGGATCTAGGCGGCCCCTAGGCGGTCTAGGCGGATCTGGGCGGCCCCTAGGCGGTCTGGACGGATCTAGGCGGCCTGCGCGGGTCTAGGCGGGTCTGGGAGCCAGGGCGGGTCTGCGTTGGTGTTGAGGACTGCTGCTCTCATAAACCAGAAGTGCCATGTGAAGAACAAGGATATTAGGAAGTTTCTTGATGGGATTTATGTGAGTGAGAAGAGGAGTGATTAGATTTTTGGGATTTGTACTTGTTAAGAGTGCTTTTTCTGATTTTGATTTTGAGTTTTTCATCTGTACTCTTCTTCTTTTTTTCTTTTTTCTTTTTTCTTTTTTAATCTTGTATGGAAATTTTGATGAGTAAGTTTTACTATATTGTGGGTTTCTGTTGCCAAACATAAATTGTGGAATTCTGGGATTATTTTATGCAGGTTATTGATTTTTAAAGTGAGAAATGTGATGGCCAATCTTCAGTTTTTAAATGTTTGTCTTTGAGCCAAAATCGGGAAGAACACTTAAAATAATTTCCACTAATAAAAATGCCCCAAAAATGGTCTTTATAAAGAGGCCACTGATAAATGGTTCTTTATAATTGGTGGTTCTCTTGTTTTCACTTTCTGGAAAGGAGGATACCAATTTAAAGGTTTTATAAAGAGGCCACTGATAAATATATCTGTTGGTGAGATGAGGCATGTGAAGGAAAACTGGATCAAGGGGCTCTTCTTATTCTGACAAGTCACATTGCATGGAGTGCATGGCTAATCCTCCAGGTGATTTTATAATTAAATTAAGATGACACCCTTTTATGTCATGTAATGTCCAAGTTTAGTTCTTTGTCCAACTTTGTCTCTCTGGTCTCACAGGCTGTGGTCTCCAAAGTCTACACTGCTCGATTATCGCTAACCACGATGATATGCTTTTTCGCATTGTTGCAATCTTCTTTTCTTGATCTGTTTTTCGCAAGAAATCCAATTTCATGGAGACTGGAGTGGAACCTGCAACTTTCAAACATCGCCTACTGCATGAGTGTTCTCTTTCTCATATCTTATTATTAGGTTCACAACGTTGATTTCAACAATTGATCATGCAAATTATTATCGTCTGTAGTTTGATTTAAAAACCTCACAGCAGAACATGTAGAAGAGAACATTGTCTTTTGTGTGTGCGTGTGCATGTGTGTGTGTGTGTATAAAGTAAATAAATGAGACATCCTATTTTGTTGTGTCTTATTGGGTGTTTTTCTCCTTGTTGGTATAAGATATATTTGAATCTGTCACAAGTTCTGGTCTTCATCCACTCCTTACTTTTGCAATAGGGAGTTGTAATCTCAGCATTGGCCTGCTACCTGCAAACATGGTGCATCAGTTACAAGGGACCAGTCTTCACAGCTATGTTTAGTCCTTCAAGTCATTATAGTGGGATTGTTCTCGGCAATTTCTTTCGCAAAGCGACCTCACTTTGGCAGGTAACCTGAAGAACACAGACACATTCTTCCTATTCCATCTTACTACTTCCACATTTGATGGTTTCACTTATCCATTCTATCACAGTAGTTGTTTGTCATGAAAATTAGTCACAAATTTAATGTACTTTGTGTAAGTGGTGGTTTGCAGCTTGATCGGAGCATTTCTCATTATCGTGGGCCTTTACTGTGTGCTGTGGGGAAAGAAGGAAAGATAATCTTGTTGCTGAACAGACAGAGAATGGAAAAGGGGTACTTGAAGACATTAAAGTGCTGGAGAATGATATTTCAGTCATAAATCCAGTCACTAGAGAAAGGACATGATCATAAGAGTTCAGTTTCTTTTTACACATTATACAGAAGATCAATCCCAGATAAAATTTCAGAGAGGTAAATGCACACCACCTAACTATAAATGATTGCCAAATTGATAATGGTTTGAGCCCTACAATCCAATCCATATGAGCTTATTAATACAAATCAACAAGAGAAATCCTTGCTCTCTTTCATGGTGTCTATTTCAGGGAGTTTTCAATATCGATCACAAACCGGTATATCACAACACTTTTTAGTAGCCTCTCAATAGCTTCATTTGCAGATTGGAATTATTTCAATCATTGGATGAATTCCATTTGAAGCAAAGAAATCTATCATTTCTTCGATATCCTTTGTTCCACCTGTTACACTACCAGAAAAGGTTTTCATACCTGCCAAAAGGTCAATGCATGGAGTTCATTATATATACTTGCAATTGCAATAACAGTTGGATATATAAACCTGCCATTTCAATCATTTGAAACATGCCAATGTACCGATATGAAGGTTGGCAGGACTGATTTTGACTTCACTGGGGAATCCCACCATAAGACCAGAACTCCACCAGTTTCAATAGTTCCATGTATGGATCAAAAGGGTGATCACCAGATGCTATATCAATTATAAAGTCTACTGACTTCACCAGGGCCTACATAGCAAACAATAACCGATAAATACTAAACCTATAGGAGGAGCCATCATTTATACTATTTTTTCTATTGTTCATGTGATGAGGTAAGAAACTTAATGTATTTTTACCTTCACCTGATTTCTGTCAGATGAGACCACAAAGTTTGCACCCAGCTGACTTAAAGCTTCCTCTTTCTTGGATATGCTAGTGCTGAAAATTGTTACATTCAAACCAAATGCCTTGCCAAACTTCACTGCCATGTGACCTAGGCCACCAAGGCCAATTACCCCTAGAGATTTACCAGGTTGGTTCATCTTATGGCGTACCATCAAAGCATAAACAGTAATTCCAGCACAAAGTAGAGGGGCTGCCAAAGCCAATGGATAGTTTGCCAATATTAATGTATGATTGGATGCAGCTTGCTTCTTTATCAAACCAGCATCCTCATGAAAGGTTGGATCTCCTACTCTTGCGAGATACAAGAGAGGTATTGCACTTTTCTCCCCTCTTAACATTGGGAATTTCAGGTGCACGTGGATATGGTATATGTAAGAATGAGATGCTACTTCTCATCTAACACGTTGTTTGAAATCTCATTTAGAATACTTCGTATATATATATATATATATCAATGCCATATGACCTCTGATACCTTCATTTTATTTCAAGACTCTTCTCTTCGTTGTCTCATTAGAATGTTTTGTAACCAATTTTTCATGTGCAGATATTATATTGATGTATCTCAAAGCAGAAGAGCAGGTTGTCAAGTGCAATATTGAGAAAAAGGTTGTCATTGGGTTTAGTTCATAATTACCATGGATACATTTTAGAAAGTAAATTCTTACACTAGCAATTTTATGCTCTAAAATTCAAGATTCTTTTTTCCCCAAAATGTTGGTGAATCCCTATTTTTTGTTGTTGTATTTGTGGGTTTAACCCGTAATATTTCTCATAAATAAAATCCATTTTTTATTCTTGCCTAATGGACTAATAGCTGGAAATCATTAGAATGAGATGTATCGGAAAGAACTTAAATTCTCATTCCCCAATATCACTGGTATAAATAAAATAATTGAAGAAATATCTCTATCCTAATTAGCTAAAGTGGTATTTTAGCCCTAAACCTTAAAATAACATGACAAAATTGTATATTCAAAAAGTATAGCCGGGCGGCTATACGGGATAAATATATTATTTTAAAGGTATAGCCGATTGGCTCTACGTTATGAATATATTCGAATATTTTAAATGTATAGTATACTATTTAAATATATTTCCAAACAAACACGAAGCTTGCACTCACAGTCACAGCCATTTCGTTTCTCTATAAGCGCTTCCAAGCTTCAAAGACTCGGTATTGAGCCTCTCTCTCTCTCTCTCTCTCTCTCTCTTTCAACTCAAGCTTTGAAATTTTTTCTTTCGTTTCGGCTGCTGCGTTGATTGCATTGGATTGGACACTCTCTATGAAAACCATCAAATGTCGTTCAGCTATTTGATAGGAATTAGGAGTTAGAGCCAAAACTGTAAAACAGTTTTGGATAGTTAGTTAGCCACGTGTCAAGTGTTAGTTGGGGAATCTGTTACAATTACTGTTGTATCCTTGAACAATTACTGTTGTATCCTTGAAGGTGGCTTTATTACCAATTTGGGGAGCCATTGTACGTATTGTTGAGAAATATACAGAAAACATTCTTTGGGCTCCCTCTGTTCTTGGTTAATGTCTAAGGTTGAAGGATAGAGTCCTATCATTGGTATCAGGCCATTGATCCTCTAAGCTGTTCCTTTAGTATATGACCCGTGCTCGAGTTCGTACTCGTGCGTTAACAATGGATGCTCGTGTTGCTGCGCTGGAAACCTCTAATTCCAAGAACCAAGTCACTTTGGAAACAATTCAGCGTCTTCTTGAGGATAAGTTCGCTTCCATCGACAAACGCCTCGATTCAATTGATTCTCGTCGTGAGGGTTTTGCTCAGCCATTCCCGCCTCCATCTGATGACGACGACGGTGACGGCTCTCAGCGGCGCGGAGAGAGGGATCACCGAGGAAGGGAAAGGGGTTTTTCTTCTGAGAATCGAATGCCCTTTGTCAAGATCGAATTTCCCAAATTCAGCGATGGGGATGATCCAATTGAATGGATTTACAAGGCAGAGTAGTATTTTGATTACTTTTCGGTGCCTTTTGAGAAAAAGGTAAAAATGGTTTCTTTCCATCTAGATAGTGAGGCTCTGCAATGGTATAAATGGGAGGAATGTGCTTCTTCTTTGTCCAAATGGGAAGATTTTACCAGGGCATTTTGCAGAGAATTTGGCTCTCATGGGTTTGAGGATTTTGCAGAGTCACTCTTTAAGCTTCGTCAAACAGGTCCCTTAAAGGATTATATTGCTGAGTTTCGACGATTGGCAACTCGAATCCGTGATCTTAGTCCTATTTTTCGATTGAGCTGTTTCGTTGGAGGATTAAAGGAAGAACTCAAGCATGATGTCAAGCTGCTTCGTCCTGCTACAGTTCATGAGGCCATGAATTTTGCTCACGAAGTGGAGGCTAAACTTCAGAAGTTGAGGTATGCACATTCTGCTGGAAATTTTAAGTCAAGATTGCCTCTTTTACCCATTCAAAATGATTTAGTTCTTGCTAAAAATGAAGTTGCTCCTAGGAAGGATATGCCTGTCAAGAAATTGACCCCAGAAGAAATCCAATATAAAAGGCAAAATAATCTTTGTTTTTATTGTGATGAAAAATTTGTGAGAGAACATGATCATCGGATCCCACTAATTTCTGGTTGTAAACCACCAAGCATTAGACCATATGCTTATGGACCACTTCAAAAGTCAGAGATTGAAAAGTGTGTCAAGGAGCTGCTAGACTCTGGATTTATACGGAACAGTCATAGCCCTTTTTCTTCTCCTGTTTTGTTGGTCAAAAAGAAGGATAGCACATGGAGAATGTGCATGGATTACAGACAGTTAAACGAGTTCACTATAAAAGATAAGTATCCAATTCCACTTATTGATGATCTGTTGGATGAATTGCATGGGGCAAAGTATTTTTCCAAATTGGACTTGAGGAGTGGCTATCATCAGATCAGAGTTCATCCAGAAGATATTGAAAAAACAGCTTTTCGGACTCACGAGGGACATTATGAATTCCTTGTTATTTCAAGGTTTGATGAATGAGATTTTACGGAATTGTTTACGGAAGTTTGTCTTGGTATTTTTTGATGATATTCTTGTTTACAGTACTTCATGGTCAAATCATTTGAGGCATTTACATATTGTTTTGGAAATTTTAAAACATCATCAACTTTTTGTCAAGCTGTCCAAGTGTGCCTTTGGAGTTTCTACTATTGAATATTTGGGTCACATCGTCTCTAAGCAATGAGTTTCAGCTGATCCTTCCAAATTAAACGCAGTGGCTGACTGGCCTGTACCTACTTCTATTAAAAGTTTGAGAGGATTTTTGGGTCTAACAGGTTATTATTGGAAATTTATTCCTCACTATGGTAGGGAAAGTTTCCCTTTGACTCAGTTAACTAAGAAGGATGGATTTTTGTGGACTCCCGAGGCTACTACTGCCTTTCACAGGCTCAAGGAACTCATGTTATCTCCTAGGGTGCTCGCCTTGCCAGATTTTACAAAACCTTTTATCATTGAGAGTGATGCTTCTGGATCTGGTATAGGAGTTGTGTTACAGCAGGAAGGCAGGCCTATTGCTTTTACCAGCAAGACTCTGGGTCCTAGAAACCAAGCCCTTTCCACTTACGAGAGGGAAATGATGGCAATTGTTCATGCCATCAAGAAGTGGCATCATTACTTACAAGGAAGACACTTTATCATTAAGACAGATCACCATAGTCTTAAATATTTTCTCAATCATAAGGCTCACACTCCTTTTCAGCAAAAATGGGTCACCAAGCTTTTGGGCTATGATTATGAGATACACTATAGGCAAGGGAGTGATAATAAAGCAGCTGATGCTTTGTCTAGATTTCCTATTAGTCACAGCTCTTCTACTGACCAAGTTCAAGTCTTTGCCATGGACAGCTTGCCCATGGGAACTGATGTTTCTGGGCAGTATATTGAGAATTTGGCAATTACATATCCTTATCACAGTTGGATGGATGATTTACGACGGTACAATGAGGGTGATCCTTGGATTCTTAGTAAAAAACATGAAGTTCTAGCTGTTTCTGGTCTTACACACTCCCCTCCTGTATCATCTCTTTCTACAACAAATCAATTACTCAAGTTTCACATTGACAATGGTCTCCTTAAATATAACTCCAGAATAGTCCTCAGTCCTGATTCGATTTGGAAGCCCAAAGTTTTTGCTGCTCATCACTCAATTCCAACGGCTGGTCATGCTGGGTTCTTGAAGACTTATCAAAGACTTTCTCGGAGTTTTTATTGGCCAGGTATGAAACATGATGTGCAAAAAATGGTAGCTGAATGCCACATCTGCCAACAACATAAGTATGAAACTGTGACTCCTGCTGGATTATTGCAACCCTTGCCTATACCGGATAAGGTGTGGACTGATATCTCAATGGATTTTATTGTTGGCTTACCCCCTTGCCAAGGGAAATTTGTCATTTTTGTAGTAGTTGATCGTCTGAGCAAGTATGCCCATTTCATTACTTTATCCCATCCTTATTCAGCTGCTACCATTGCTCAGCTCTTTGTGGACCATGTGTTTAAGTTACATGGTATGCCTAGCTCCATTGTTTGCGACAGGGATCCAGTATTTGTTAGTGATTTCTGGAAAGAATTCTTCAAATTGCATGATGTAGCTTTACGGATGAGCTCTGGTTATCATCCCCAGACTAATGGCCAAACTGAAGTGGTTAATCGGTGTTTGGAGACCTATTTGAGGTGCTTTGCTGCTGCTCAGCCCAAAAAATGGTTGCTTTGGTTATCTTGGGCAGAATTTAGCTATAATACAGCCTATCATACATCAACCAAGTTAACCCCATTTGAAGTTGTTTATGGTCAGCCCCCACCCAGGGTTACACCATATGAGCCAAGCACTACCAGATTTGCCAATGTTGACAGAAGCTTGGCTGCCAGAGACAGAGTGTTGACCTTGCTGAAATCTAATCTCCTTATGGCACAGACTCGAATGAAGACTCAAGCTGATAAACATCGCTCTGAAAGGGAATTTCAAGTTGGGGATATGGTGTATTTGCGTTTGGTACCTTACCGGTTACAGTCCTTGGCTGCTCACTCATACCACAAACTTTTGCCCAAATTTTATGGCCCTTATGAGATACTGGAGAAGTTGGGACCAGTGGCTTACAAACTCCAATTGCCTACTGGTTGTAAGATCCACCCCGTATTTCATGTGTCTTGTTTGAAGAAGCATTTGGGAACTCACGTGACTCCTTTGTTAACATTACCTCAGATTACTGAAGATGGTATTGTGCAAGATGAGCCACTGGCTATTTTGGAAAGGAAGTTAGTCAAACGTGGTAATGCTGCGGGGGTGGATGTCCTAGTACATTGGAAGGGTCACACACCAGAGGATGCCACGTGGGAGGACTACCATGACCTACATGCCAGATTTCCAGAATTCATTGCCCATGTTGAAGCTACTTTCAATTCCAGATGAATCATGTTGCAATTGTTGTAGCAACTCTGTTTTTTGTTCTAATAAGTTTTCAATGCTTGTAAACTTAGCTTCAAAGGGAGGGGTAATGATAGGAATTAGGAGTAAGAGCCAAAACTGTTTTAGTTAGTTAGCCACGTGTCAAGTGTTAGTTGGGGAATCTGTTACAATTACTGTTGTATCCTTGAACAATTACTGTTGTATCCTTGAAGGTGGCTTTATTACCAATTTGGGGAGCCATTGTACGTATTGTTGAGAAATATACAGAAAACATTCTTTGGGTTCCCTCTGTTCTTGGTTAATGTCTAAGGTTGAAGGATAGAGTCCTATCACTATTGAAATCTCCACTAAGATAACAACCCTGATGCTATAAGTAGTTAGGCGGCGTCGAGGTGGCCTGGGCCGATCTAGGCGGTGCCTAGGCGGATCTAGGCGGCCTGGGCGGGTCTGAGCGTCCTTTTTTTTCGTGAAATGAAGACAGACGAAGCTTGCACTTGCAGAGGAATGTGGTGTGCGAGTGAAATGAAGAGACGGAGAAACGAACACAAACCTTGCACTCGCAGTCCAATCTTCAAAATTCAAATACTCGGTCTTGAGCCTCTCTCTCAACTCAAGCTTGGATTTATTTCCTTCGGTTTTGGCTGCTGCGTTGATTCGATTTTTTGTGTGCTTTTCTGTTATTGAAGTTGGCAACGTCAGATGAACATCCAAGGCAGTTTCTTAGTATACCAGAAGAAGCCCAGCAGATGGTTCTTTAACCTGAGGCACACCTTGCAGTTTGGCATTGGATTACACCATGCAGGTCTGAATGACAAAGATAGATCTCTGGATGAGGAACAAGATTCAGGCATTTCTGTTTTACCTCAATAAGCATGAGTCTTTCCTGAAAAACACATTAGGAAAAGAGAATATAAAAAGATCATTTTCTTAATCTATATACTGATTAGGCATATGTCTTAAATTATAGGTATTGGTTTGTAACAGCACATTGGCATGGGTGTAAACCTTCTAGGTCGTCATCTGGTCCTTATTAAGGTAAGGCAAAATTTGTGCTCTATCTTTTTCATTTGGTTCCTATATTCACAAAGGTTTCTAGCAGGAGTATATTGCAGCAGCTGTTCTTCAGAACAAATTTACGTAAGTGTTGATTCTCTTGCAGTTGCAGGAACAAAATATTATGATGGGAAAACAAAGAGATATGTTGATTTTCCAATATCCAATATCAATCACAGATATATTGCAAATGATGGTTTTGGTCACACACGTGACTATATAGAATAAAAAATGGAAAGAAAGAAATATGTGAATCAGATTACATGCTTTTCTCCCTTTAATCAACAGTTGCTCAGATTCTACAAGAAAGATGGGAGTATATGTCCATCACAATCCGCCCGCACCTAACAATCAATAAACACGAATCATATTACTTTCTGAATATTTGCCTCAAATACTAGGAATCAGGTTGTTTGGGGTTTTGAATATCAGAAAATCAAATAAAGTCAATGGATGAAGTCTTGCAGTCCTAAATCTAATCAGTAAACCATTTTCCTTTTTATTTTTTCAATACTCTACACCTATCTTTTTTTTTGCTGTTAAAGTTCAGAATGCCCATCATTTGCATTGCTGCTGTGACAATGATCCTCTTGTACTTAAATTTGGTGAAGACACAAGTTAAAAGCCTTTAAATGTGCCCTTAGTATTTGATTTATTGAGCCCGTACAAAATCTTACATGAGCGTAGTTTTCTACAGATGTTTAATCCAGCTTACTATGGCTTGGGCAATACTGAACCTGAGTTTGATATAAAGTGGATAAGGACCGCTTAGATGATCCACATGTCAAATCCAATCTGCTATATCAGGTTAGAGTTGTCTTCAACTATATGTTTTTCGAATAAAAACTTCATGTCGTTTTGCTTTTTAGTTCTCTCATCGTTTTATTAACCATGCATGAATTCTGCATTCAAGCACATTTCTCGCAGTTAGAATTACCAATCAGTGATTACGTCACAGACTTGAAGTCAGTATTGGATCAAAGTATGCGAATCATCCAGGCCATGATAGATATATGTGCTAATAGTGGGTGGATTTGAAGCTCAATTACTTGCATGATGCATCTTCTGCAAAGGGTCGTACAATTCTGACTTCTTAGTAGTAGTACTTGCCTAGAATAAAAGACGAGTGCTAGTGCGAATTGGGCATTCTGCCTTGTTTATATTATTACATTCGACAGCTAGCATATCAGTTGATTTGATTAGTTAGAGATGTTAATCGGGGATGCTGAGCACCCTTGAATGTTGTTAGTCCATGCCTCTTTCCTGTATTGTTTATCTTGTTTTGTTTTTTTTCCCCTCTTAACATTGGGAATTTCACGTGCACGTGGGTATGATATATGTAAGAATGAGATGCTTCTTCTCATCTAACACGTTGTTTGAAATCTCATTTAGAATAATTTGTATACACACACACACACACACACACATATATATACATATATATATATATATATCAATGCCATATGACCTTTGATAACTTCAATTTATTTCAAAACTCTTCTCTTTGTTGTCTCATTAGAATGTTTTGTATCCAATTTTTCATATGCAGAGAATATACTGATGTATCTCAAAGCAAGAGCAGGGTTGTCAAGTGCAATGAGAAAAATGTTGTAATTGGATTCAGTTCATAATTACGATGGATATATTTTAGAAAGTAAATTCTTATACAAGCAATTTTATACTATGAAATTCAACGTTCTTTGATCCACAATATGTTGGTGGATCCCTATTTTTGTTGTTGTATTTATGGGTCTAACCGGTATTATTTCTCATAAATAAAATCTGTTTTTTATTCTTGCGCAATGTGCTAATAGCCGGAAATAATTAAAATGGGAGGTATCGGAAAGAATTTAAATTCTCATTCCCCAATATCGGTTGTATAAATAAAATAATTGAAGAAATAACTCTAGCCCAATTAGCTGAAGTGGTATTTTAGCCCTAAACCCTAAAATAATATGACAAAATTGTATATTTACAGAGTATAGCCGTCCGGCTATACTATCAAATGTCATTCTACTATTGAAATCTCCACTATGATAACAACTCTAATGCTATAAAATCTTAAAATCCTTAGAAGAAACTCTATGATAATCGTTTTTCCATTTAAACAAACAAAAAAAATTGCAAAATCAGAAATATACGTAAATTGCACGCTCCATGGTAGCCACAGATAGAAACTCGAACTCGTAGTTAGGCAGTCTGGGCGGATCTAGGCTGCCCCTAGGCGGTCTGGGAGGATCTGGGCGGCGCCTAGGCGGTCTGGGCAGATCTAGGCGGTCTGGGAAGATTTAGGCAGCCTGGGCGGGTCTAGGCGGGTCTGTGTTGGTGTTGAGGTCTGCTGCTCTCATAAACCAGAAGTGCCATGTGAAGAACAAGGATATTAGGAAGTTTCTTAATGGGGTTTATGTGAGTGAGAAGAGGACGATAGCTGAAGAGGGGTGATTAGATTTTTAGGATTTGTACTTGTTAGACCATCTCCAACCTTTGGGGTGGAAACTCAAATTTTTAGTTTAGCCTCCAAAAACCATCTCCAACCCATGTATTTTGGGAGGTGAAAATTTGAGATGCCTCAAACTTGGACTGGAATTCCACCCAAAATTCTGCCAGGACTAGTAATTATGTGGGGCTCAATCTGCTTTAACATATAATTTTTTGTTGTAGGAAAGCAGCAGCCCATGTGCCCAACTTTGTTCGCTGGCCCACTTTGACAAGTGGGAATCTTCATTCCTTTTCCGTTTTTGACAAGCAACGGCTAGTTTTTCAAATTTTTGTTATGCTGTTTTTTTTATTTTTATTTTATAAATATTCCAACAGCTATAAAATCAACGATTCTGATTCATTTTAGGCAATCTCAACAGTAAAATTTCACATCTAACGGCTCAAATTTAAATCCAACGGTCAAATTAATATTTATAATTAATCTAAGTCAGATCCAACCCCAAAACTTATTCCAAACTCTATAAATAGTCATTCATTTGGTAAATAATCCACCAAAAATCATTTTTTTCCTTTCTCCCTTTGTTTTCCTTTCTCCCTTTGTTATAATTATTCATTCTACATTCATTCTTGCAAAGTCAGATGAATAGAGATGAACAATGGCAAAGTCAGATGAATAGATATGAACAATGGTTCAGAACGTGATTGAAACAACACAAGATGTGAAATGGTTCAGAACATTATTCAATGAGGATAAAGGAATCCAATGAAGTAAAAGTAAAAGTAAAAATGGAAGAAAATTATGGCAATGGCTTCAATGAAGGGTTCAAATTATTCCGGCCATACGTATGGTGTTGTAATTGTTTTTATTTTTAAGTGAAATTCTATTATGTTTTGGAATTTTAATTTTTTTAGGTTAAAATGTTTAGAAAATTAAATCATGAGTATTGAAACAAAAATAATATGAAGAAAAATTAACAAGAAAAAAAAAATAGGGGTTAATCATTCTTAAACAATTTAATAAAGTTGCAGACTCAAGGTTGGAGGAAAAAAAAATTTGAGTCCTGAAAATACATGAATAATTGTATTTTGGAGGGTGAAAATTTGAGTTTAGCCCCAACATGGTTGGAGATGGTCTTAGAGTGTTTTTTCTGATTTTGAGTTTTTCATCTTTACTCTGTTTTTTTCATCTTGGATGGAAATTTTGATGAGTAAGTTTTACTATATTTTGGGTTTCTATTGCCAAACATAAATTGTGGAATTCCGGGATTATTTGCAGGTTATTGGTTTTTAGAGTGAGAAATGTGATGGCAAATCTTTCATTTGCACAATCTTCAGTTCTTAAATGTTTGTCTTTGAGCCAAAATCTGGAAGAACACCTCACTTACACTAAAAATAATTTCCACTAATAAAAATGCCCCAAAAATGATTCTTTATAGTTGCCTCAAGTAAGTTAAACCCTGGAAAAAGTAAGGTGTCATGCCTTCTTAGAATTGGTAAACTGATTGTGAATTCCACTAAAAACCCAACCCATTAAAACTTGAAGCAGTGATCCCGATTTTAAATCGGTCCAAGAAAGTTTCATATCCATATCAATGGAGGGATGCTCTTATTACTTGGCAATGGTACTGGTTCAGCTCATATATGGTGGATCAAACATCCCCATAAAATTCTCCCTTGCAGAAGTACTCAATCCGATTGTCTTCGTGGCATGTTATGGCCATGGTTTTGGTAGGACCATTTGCTTATGTACTTGAAGGGTAAGCTATTGATTCTTGCATCTCTTCATATTTCCAGGCAGTAAAAACAGAGAAAACTAATTCTTGAATGTATTTGTAAAGCAGGAAGCAAAGGCCTTCACTCTCGTTTTCTGTAGCTGCCAAAAATTTTGTGCTTGCATTATTTGGAACCACCATCCATCTAAATGTGTACTATGCTGGTTTAGCATACACTTCTCCAACAGTTGCATGTGCCTTGAGTAATGTTATTCCCAGCTTGACATTTCTAATGGCAGTTCTACTTGGGTATATTCTCTGTCCTTCCTTTCCCTTGCTTAATTAGAAAGGGGAATAAAAATGTTCTTTTTCCCTGTTCTGCAACTTGCTTGTTCTTACTCAGGTTGGAGAAGTTGAAGATTAGAACTGCTAGAGGTCAAGCTAAGGTGGCTGGCACACTTTTTGGCATTGGTGGTTCTCTTGTTTTCACTTTCTGGAAAGGAGGATACCTATTTAAATGTTTTGTAAGGAGGCCACTGATAAATATATCTGTTGGTGAGATGGGGCATGTTAAGGAAAACTGGATCAAGGGAGCCCTTCTTATTCTGACGAGTCACATTGCATGGAGTGCATGGCTAATCCTCCAGGTGATTTTATAATTGAATTAAGATTGAAAAGAAGCAGAGGCTAGGCAACGTTTAATGAAGGAGAAGACTCCTGTATTTTCATATATTAAAGATGAATACATTACATAGTAATATAGGGCTGGGCTAGGCTATACAAGGCAAGTGCTGTAATTACAAAGAATCAAGATCCTATAATCAAGACCTATACAAGGTAACTAAATCACAATTGTCTCCACATAATCTGTGATATGATTTGCATATTTCAACACTCCCCCTCAAGTTGGAGCATGGATATTGTGCATGCCCAACTTGCGGCAATGAGCTTGAAACATGAGTTTACCAAGTGCTTTGGTAAACAAGTCTGCAACCTGATGTTTAGATGGTGTGAAATGAGTTGTGATAAGCCCAGCTTGAATTTTTTCTCGAATCAGATGACAGTCTAGCTCTATGTGTTTGGTACGTTCATGAAAAACAGGATTAGCCGCAATGTGTAGCGCGGCCTGATTATCACAATGAACTCGAGCAGGTGCGGTATGAAGGACCCGAAGATCTTGTAGCAGAAAACGTAGCCATGTGAGTTCACAGGTAATTGCTGCCATTGATCTATACTCTGCCTCCGCAGAAGATCGTGATATTGTATGCTGCTTCTTGGTCTTCCAAGATATCAAGGAGTTACCTAAGAAGATGCAGTACCCCGTAACGGAGCGCCTTGTTGTAGGACACGACGCCCACGAGGCATCACAATAACCTCGTAGCTGCAAAGAACTGTTGGATGGAAATATTAATCCTTGGCCTATTGACCCCTTCAAATATTTCAACACACGCATGGCTGCTGCAAGGTGTGGTTTGCGTGGTTGGCTCATGAACTGACTGAGGACTTGTACAGGATATGAAATGTCAGGCCTTGTTATTGTGAGATAGATGAGACGCCCCACAATTCTTCTATAACGAGTGGGGTCTTTCAACAATTCTCCTTCTGTCGACTGTAATTTTAAGTCTTGTTCCATGGGAAAATCCACAGGACAAGCCCCTAACAAACCAACATCATCCAATATGTCTAAAATATACTTTCTCTGTGAAATGGAGATGCCTTCCTTGGAGCGAGCTACTTCAATTCCGAGGAAATATTTTAGCAAACCAAGATCTTTGATTCGAAATTGATGATGAAGAAAGTCCTTTAATTGTTGTATGGCAGTAGGATCATTTCCGGTTATGATCATATCATCAACATAGACCAATACCACAGTGATGGATTTACCTTTTACAAGAGTGAACATAGAGTAATCAGCCCTTGATTGTCGAAAACCAGCATGTTGAATAGCTGTGGAAAATTTGGAAAACCACTGCCGTGAAGCTTGCTTTAAGCCATATAAAGATTTCCGGAGTCGACAAACCAAGTGCTCCCCCTGTCGACGAAGGCCAGGTGGGGGTAACATGTAAACCTCTTCCTCCAAATCACCATGGAGAAAAGCATTCTGGACGTCTAGTTGATGAAGAGGCCAAGTGTGATGAGCAGCCACTGCTAATAAACATCGAACCGTGACCAATTTGGCCACCGGGGCAAAAGTCTCGTAATAATCCAAGCCTTCAGTTTGGGTGTAGCCTTTGGCTACCAACCGCGCCTTATAGCGCTCAACAGAGCCATCGGATTTATGCTTGATTTTGTAAACCCAACGGCTCCCAATAGCACGTTTGCCAGGAGGTAGGGAGGTGAGAGTCCATGTATGATTTTGTTCAAGAGCCTGTAATTCAGCTGCCATGGCTTCACGCCACTTGGGATCAAGGTTAGCCTGTGCAAAAGAAGTGGGTTCGACACAGGTAGTAATATTATGCAGAAAAGAGCGATATGAGGAAGATAAATGAGAAGAAGAGAGATATTTAGAGAGAGGATAGCGAGTACCTGACACCGAAGAAGATGATGGAGTGGGAGTAGGAGCAGTCACCAGTGAGCAAGCGTAGTCGAGGAGGCGTATGTTGGGTTGCCGAGAACGAGTGCTGCGTCGAAGTGCTGGAGAGGAAGAAGTTGAGATGGGATTATCGGAGGATGTTAAAGGAGCAAGGGTTGCTGGTGGATCAGCGATAGACTCAGAGATGATGTCGAGATCAGTGTGGAGGTCGGCGGTGGGATGTGTATCGGAAGGGTGGTGATGAGTATCTGAGGAGAGGGAAACTGTTTCTGAGGAGGGTTTATTTGTTTCCGAGGTGACGATGGGCTGCTCGAAAGTGGCATCAGGAGGAAATGGGTCATGTGGGTGGCATGGCAAAACTGGGCCGTGAGGGAGTGCTGTTTGGGTGTGCTGAGAAATTGTGGAAAATGGGAATATGTGTTCGTGGAAGACCACATCGCGACTGGAAAAGAATTGGTGAGATGCGAGGTCATATAAACGATAAGCTTTTTGCCCTGCGGGATAGCCAACGAAGATACAACGTCGAGCCCGCGCGTCAAATTTGTGGAGGGAATTTGTTTGAGTGGCGTAGCAAAGACAACCGAAGACACGAAAATGACGATAGGAAGGTGGGGTGTGATAGAGAACCTCATGGGGTGATCTTTTGGAGAGCACTAATGTGGGCAAACGATTAATGATATAGGCTGCAGTAAGGATACTCTCCCCAAAACTTGAGGGGAACTTGTGCTTGAAAACATAAAGCACGGGCAACAGTGAGAAGATGACGATGTTTGCGTTCCACAACCCCATTTTGTTGGGGGGTGTGTGAGCAAGAATGTTGCCATAGGGTGCCCATTTGAGCAAAAAAAGAACGCATGGATAGGAATTCTGCACCATTGTCACTACGCACCTGTTGAATGTCACAATGAAATTGAGTTTTAACATAGGCAAAAAAAAGTTTGATCTTTTCTTGTGTTTCAGATTTAAGATTCATGAGGAACAACCATGTGAAACGTGAGTAGTCATCTACGATAGTCAAAAAATATCGAGCACCTGAGCTAGTGGGTAATCGATGAGGACCCCATATATCGCAATGAATTAACTCAAAAGGTTTACTGGTTGAAATTGAACTTAGAGAAAATGGTAATCTGGTCTGTTTGGCAAGAGGACAGACATCACATTGAGAATGAAAATTAAATGAAATGGAAGGGACTGTTTGAGATAAAACACGCATTGGACCAGTAGACAAGTGACCCAAGCGTTTATGCCAAAGATCAGAAGTGGAGGACAACGCAGTAGCCGCTATTCTCGGACCACGCTCACAAAGAAGATCTTCGGTGACTGGTACTAAATAGTACAAACCATCATGCTCCTTCCCCAACCCAATCATCTTCTTCGTTGTTAAATCCTGCATGATACAAAAAGTAGGGAAGAATGAGATAAGACAATGGAGATGACGAGTTAATTTACTAACGGACATTAAATTGACTCGGAAACCAGGGACACAAAGCACGTCTTCCAATTTTAGATGAGGAGTTATTTGAACAGAACCAAGACAAGAGATATGTGCCTGTGAACCATTGGGCATGTTGACTGAAGAATTAGACAAAGTGGTTTTCTTAGGAATCAATTTGGGTGAAGAAGAAATGTGGTCTGTTGCACCGCTATCAATGATCCAAGAGTCATGTGATATACCTGTAGCATTTGCAAAGGCTTGAATTTTACCATCACCTCGTAAAAAGGACTTGATCTGATTAACTTCTTGAGGGGTGAATTTCAGATCATCCAAAGTCTGAGTAACAGTTCCCTTTTGTGGTTCCTGGGTGGTGTTGTTGGCGCCCACACGCTTGTTCTTGTTGGGTGGCTTGACTGCCTTTCCATGGAGTTTGTGCCATGTTGGGAAACCATTAAGGTAGTAGCAGCGATCAACTGTATGGGTGTCACCATTACAGTGTGTGCAATGTAAATTCTTGTTGTCATCGTCGTGCACTTTGCGAGGCTGTTTGTTGGTACTCTTTGATGTGTTCATGGCATGAACGGAACTGATTGTGCTATTCTCAGTTATTTGTCGCTGTCTTTCTTCTTGCATGAGCATGGCATATGCCTTGCGCACCGTGGGTAAAGGAGACATCAGAAGCATCTGCGTACGAACAGCCGAATAAGTATCATTTAGGCCCATAAGAAATTGAAGTACCTGTTCTTGTTGCTCTCTGTCAGCAAGCTCCTTCATGACTCCACACTTGCACGCTGGATTACATTGGCATGATGGCATGGGAAGATATGATCCCAACTCATCCCAAAGACCTTTAAGCATGTTGTAATATGTTGAAATAGACTGCTGGTGCTGTCGCATTTCAGCAATTTCTCGCTTGATCTGAAAAATACGAGACACATTCCCTTGAGAAAAACGCTCTTTGAGATCTGACCAAACCTCAGCGGCGGTGTTGGCATAAATCACAGTGTTAGCCAATGAAGGGCTAATGGAATTGAGAATCCAAGATTTAATCAACTGATTGCATCTCCTCCAAAAGAGGTATTTGGTGCTGGTTGTTGGCGGTGCCTTGATTGTGCCGTCAACGAAACCGAGTTTGTTTTTTGCTTCCAAGTTGATCAACATCGCCCGACTCCAAGTTGCATAATTGTCACCATCCAGAAGTTGCGTGACAAGGGTCAGACCTGTTTGATCCGCATGGTGTATGTAAAAGGGATCAGAGGCATCAATGGTCTCTGTATCTTGTGTGTTAGGCTTAACGCCTGAAGGTTTTGGTGTTTCATCGTCGCCAGCCATGTCTCAGTGTTTGCGGAAGGTGTTAAAGATGTGTGAGTCACCAGGAATGGTGCTCTGATACCATGAAAAGAAGCAGAGGCTAGGCAACGTTTAATGAAGGAGAAGACTCCTGTATTTTCATATATTAAAGATGAATACATTACATAGTAATATAGGGCTGGGCTAGGCTATACAAGGCAAGTGCTGTAATTACAAAGAATCAAGATCCTATAATCAAGACCTATACAAGGTAACTAAATCACAATTGTCTCCACATAATCTGTGATATGATTTGCATATTTCAACAAAGATGACACCCTTTTATGTCATGTAATGTCCAAGTTTAGTTCTTTGTCCAACTTCGGCTCTCTGGTCTCACAGGCTGTGGTCTCCGAAGTCTACACTGCTCGATTATCGCTAACCATGATGATATGCTTTTTCACATCGTTGCAATCTTCTTTTCTTGCTCTGTTTTTCACAAGAAATCCAATTTCACAGAGACTGGAGTGGAACCTGCAACTTTGAACCATCGTCTATTGCCTGAGTTTTCTCTTTATCATATCTTATTATTAGGTTCACAACGTCGATTTCAACAATTGATCATGCAAATTCTAATCGGAATCTGTGGTTCGATTTAAAAACCTCACAGCAGAACATGTAGAAGAGAACATTGTCTTGTGTGTGTGTGTATAAAGTAAATCAATGGGACATCCTATTTTGTTGTGTCTTATTGGGTCTTTTTTGAAGTTGATGCAATTTTTTTTTGTTTGTTTAAATGGAAAAACGATTATCAGAGAGTTTCTTCGAAGGATTTTAAGATTTTATAGCATCAGAGTTGTTATCATAGTGGAGATTTCAATAGCTGAATGACATTTGATGGTTTTCATAGAGGGAGTTCAATCCAATCCAATCAACGCAGCAACTGAAACGAAAGAAAAAAATCGAACCTTGAGTTGAGAGAGAGAGAGAGGTTCAAGACCGAGTCTTTGAAGCTTGGAAGCAGTTATAGAGAAGCGAAATGGCTGTGAAAAGAACTGAACTCCCAAGATTCTGTATAACCTGTGGAAGGATGATTACTTGCATACGGGAGGTAAAGCAATTGCCTCTTTTACGTACCCCGTCGTGCGCACACAAATACACAGACACGAGTTTAGTATTTGTTTATTTAGTTTTGCTCTCCATGACAATATTAATGTTTGATATCCTTGCAGAGATTAGTTGTAAGAGGAGCTAGACAGTCACAATTCTTGGTTTGGAGAGCAGATAAACCCATAATTTGGAAACATGTTTGGGACGAGATGTTCCACGCCTCGTTGAATTTGATTCTTCGGCTGGCTTGTGAGGAGGAATGATTCAATAGTGTATATGTAGTGTTGTTTTCATGTGTGGTGGTGATTCTTTGCAGATTACTGATCTCCCAGCTCACAAACTGACCAGGGGAATGGCGAAGCAATGGCAACTATAAAGAAATGTCATTTTAGTTTTGCAAGCATCCCCTTTGAAGCTTGATGATGCTCTCATGCTCTTCCATGACTTCTGAGATTGTAGACGGCATCGTTCTGACTCTAAATTATTAAGTATTATTGCCAACTTCTTAACTTCTGATCCTTTGTATATCCACACCAGAGCAGCCCATTTATTAATAATCTCCTCCATCGTTGGTTTTATTCTGGTTGGGTCGGCCTTTCAGTAGGTGGTCTTTGTAGTACAAGTAAATAATTAAAATTTGAAGAGTGTAGGTCTGGTAACAAAATTTTTGAACGAAATTACAGATAAAGAATCCAAATCCAAAGAAAGCCTGGTATCCTTTATAGCCACGTTTGTTACTAGGTACCAAATTGTAGCAGAAATATTGCAATGCACTTGGATCTGTTTGTGTGATAAAACATCTATGTATAGAAATATAACGTCTTTAGTATCAGCAAAATAATGGGTAGCTTATTTCCCCTGTTTCGTAGCAAACTGTTATGTTGGTGTTTCTTTCGTATACGGTATACTATTAGCAAAATATGGTGAGTAGCTTCTTTCCCCAGTTTTCTAGCAAACTGTTGGTGTTTCTAACTCACTAGACTACCACAGAGACAGACCACCCTGTTCCTTGTTAAGAAAGTCCACTCGTTATAGGCAGATTAGCATCTCCAGATGTATTGCTTCTGCTTCGGTACTCCTCCTTTGTCACCCCATAATAGATTGGTTTACTGCCTAAAAATGTGATGAAGTTCCAACCTAAAGCTGAACCCCCCACAATGTAGCTCCCGATAGTTGGCTTAGGCTACCAACTGGTTTCTTATCTGTGCTGAGAGGTTTCTATACGATTTTTGTTTTTTGTTTTTCCCTTGAATGTTAATTTGGTAATGGGATTGATCGTGTAAAAAAGGGAAGTGAGATTCGTGAGATGGATTCCTAATGGGTTAGTTCTCCAGTGATTAGAATGTCACTTTCCAGTCCCACCCAACAATTGAATTACTCCAAAATCAGGAATTGGTATTGCGTGGGGCCCCATTTATTTTTTAATTCTTTGATATGAAGTAAACGCATGAATCCTCCATAATTGGAATTTAATTCCTAATTCTAATTCCAATTCCTGATTAAGGGATAATTTCACACAAGTTTCCGATTTCTATCCATATTAGCTAGGTTTCATCTTTATTCACTAATTTCCTAATTGAAAATTGTATTCATAATTTTCAATTGCCTATATAAGGGGTATATGTTATTGGCCAACATTAGGTCAGTTTTATACGAGGGTAATTGCCTAAACCCTTCAGTTTCATACACTACTAAAAAATTCATCATTACTCTGTTGGAGTTTTGAGTTATGGATTCAGGTATGTTTTCTCATTCAAACAATTCTGTTTGCGTATTAAATTTTTTTTTGTAATTTTGAAGAGTGTTTTACCATAAAATCTCTGGTATATTTTGCAAGTTGTTGTTATGATATCCTAATGTTTTGTGTAAATCAAATTATATAAATCATTCAGAATATTTTTTTTGGTTGGAATAGAAATCATTCAGAATTAATCATGCCTTATTTTGCTTACATGCTTATCCTTAATTAGACTGTTTTTGAATTTTATGCTTTCCTATTTTTTGACTAATAAACGACGAAAATAAACAAGGGATGGGATCTACCTTTTTGGGGTTTGAATTGTTGGATTGTGGTTGTTATATATTTGTTGTTTGCTGGTACTCCTCTTTATGTTGAATACCTTTTTGGCGTGTTTATTTGCGCTCTGGTTTTATTTTATGAATTCCAGTTATTGCCCCAAAAAAATATATATGCATTCAATAGTTTTTACTTGGTTTGTTCAGTGCATAAAAACTCCTTATTAAATTTGTATCTGTAATTTATATATGTATTTTACGTAACTATACCCTCTCTAATTGATTTTTTTTATTTAAAAAATCTTCTCAGATTGGGCAAATTTGCCTGAGGAACTTTTGGATTCAATTTTGAGATTAGTGTTACAATCAGACTATACACAATCCGACTATATTCAGTTTAGTCGTGTTTGTATGTCATGGTATTGTGTAGCAAAAGATATTAAAAGGCATCCTTCTCCAATGGTGTTGATTCATACGGCCAAAAAAGATACATGGAATTTGTACAACGTCATGTTCGGTAATGCTCTTGATTTGCAATTTAAATTGCCGAAGAAGCGATTTTGTGGTTATGCAAAAGGATGGTTAATAGGTATGAATTTCAATTTGGTAGTGACCCTAATAAATCTGTCATTTATGGTTAAAGGGAGAAAAAAGAGAAAAGAATCCTTCATCAATCTTCCTCCACTAGACCAAGGTAATCTTTGCTATGAAAGAACAGTTGCCGAATTTGTCGTCAAGGCTACAATATCAGCCGATCCAATATTGGATGCCAACAATTGTGTTGTTGTTGTCATTTATGAGGGATCATGTAAATTAGCTTTCATTAGACTCAATAAAGACACAACATGGACTTACCTTGATCCAAGGTTGGAATGCATTGGTCAAAGCTTGGATATGATTGAAGATGTTGTTCATGTTAAAGAGAAGTTTTATGCTGTTAAAGGACGGGGTCGACTTTTTTGTTTTGATATTATTACTCAATCCAAGCAACTGGTTGCAGAGGCCATGCAATATGATGGGATGGAGAAGGTATATCTTGTGGTTTTAAATGATAAAGAATTATGGATGGTTCGAAGGTCTGTTACTTTTGGAGATGAGGATCGTGTGACGGAAAAAGTTAGAATATACGAATTGGATTTTGATAAGAATGAGTGGGTTGAGAAAGAAACCTTGGGTGATGTCGCTCTCTTTTTGGGTGATAACTTTTCAATATCTGTCTTGGCTTCGAATTTTTTAGGATGTCGGCCGAATTGCATATATTTCAACCATGATCATGATCGTTATTGTGGTTATTTGAGAGGCTGTTTGCATCATGATTTTGGCGTGTATGACGTTAAAAGTCAGAGCTTTTCACAGCCTTACGCCCCAAATATTACGGCTCTTATGAAGATGACTAAGAAACCTCCGTATTGGGTTGTGCCAACCTTTCAATTGTAAACAATAAAAAAAGAAGTTATATTTGTTATTATTCATTATCTAGCCTATCACTTATTTAAATCCCCTTTTGTATTCTATAAGTCTTTCAATTGTAAACAATAAAAAAGAAGTTATATTTCTTATTATTCTTTATTGTTTTGTAGTTCACTCACTAGCTTTTATCGGGTAGTTTTACAATTATCGAGATATAACCAAGTTCCCTTTTTTTTTTTTTTTTTGGTAAAAGGGTATAAGTTGAAAAAATGGGAGATTCAGTATTATACCCAATATAGAGGCCCAAATTATAAAAATACCCTATATGAAATGGACTTTAGAAACACACCTAAAGCCCATTTACAACATAACAAAGAGGCTTTTAACTTCTTTTAAATTACAAAACTGCCATTAATTTCTTAAAACAAGCCCAACCCCAAACCTCTTTAAAAAAAAAACTCAAAAAACTCAATAGGGTATCAAAGTAATTTAATAATCAAACTTAAATTCAATCGGGCCAGCTGTCATTTTTTGGGTTTCTTTATAGAAATTCAATGGTGTAGAGTTTATCTATAATATTAGTGCTAAGAATGGGTATATCACTAAATATCTCTTAAAGGAAACCCAACACCACCGCAGCCTTGTGTACCTCTAAAATAATATATTTAATGCTTACAGCCGCGCGGCTGTACCTCTAAAATAATATATTTTACGAGTATGGCCGTGCTGATATCTTAAAAATATTCGAATATATTTTAATAGTATAGCCGAACGGCTATAAGCTTTAAATATACAATTTTGTCATATCATTTTAGGGTTTAGAGCTAAAATACCAGTTCAACTAATTGGACTAGAGTTATTTCTTCAATTATTTTAGGCTTATTATCACAAAACGTCCCAAAGGTTTACAAAACTATCAGATTGCATCCTTTTTTCTTTTTTTTTGTCATTCGTGGTCCTCAAGGTTAGTATGTGTGATCACAAAGTCCTTGCCATTGGGTTCCGTCAAAAACTCCGTTAGTTTGCTGACGTGACATATATATATATATATATTACAAACATCCCTGAGGTTCACACACCTATCACAAATGGTCCCTACGAAAGTTTTTATTTTTTAATATTTAAAATTCATAAAATTTTGGTTTTATTTTTAAAATTTTGTGAATTTTAAATTATTTAAAAATACATATTATATTTTAAATACATGTGACACTATATTATTGTAGATGTGGGCTCCATATATATGCCACATCAACAAACTAATGGAGTTTTAACAAAATAATTTAAAATTCATAAAATTTAAAAATGAAAAAACTAAGGGTTTAGGGTTCATAAATGGTCCTCAAGATTAAAATCCTTCTATAAATGTTTTTTTCATTTATAAATAATTTTAAAAAGAAAACTAAAATTTTATGAATTTTAAATGAAATAATTAAAAAAATTCGTAGGGACCATTTGTGATAAGTGTGTGAACCTCAGGGATGTTTTGTGATATATATATGCCACGTCAGCAAACTAACGGAGTTTTTCACAGAACCTAACAGTATGGACCATTTGTGATCATACATACTAACCTTGAGGACCACGAGTGACACAAAAAAACATTAAGGATGCAATCTGATAGTTTTGTAAACCTTAAGGACGTTTTGTGATAATAAGCAAAATAATGTAAAAAATAGTTAGCATTAATTAAAAGTTTGAAATACTCATTAAATAAAGCAATCTCTTCTCAAATTTAGGAGCTCCTAGAGTTTTCTCTATTTTAGGAGGTCGATAAAGAGCATGGTCGAAGTTGTATTTTTTCAATTCCTCCCTAAAATTTGTCTAAGGAGGTGGTTTATGGAGCCTATTGTGAATGCTCTTAAAAAAAAAATTATTGACCTAAAGATACTAAGTTTATATTTATTTATTTTTTTAAAACCTCTCCCGACAAAATTTCGTCGGCAGAGGTAGATTTCATCGGCAGAGATCTAATCCGACAAACATTTGCCTGGCTAGACCTCTGCCGACGAAATTTCGTCTGGAGAGGTTTTTTCTTATTTTTGATAAATAAAAATACATAATTAGTTTCTTTACTTTTGTTTTTTGGCCAACTTCTTCAATTTAATATATGTAATTAAGTAATATCTTAGCCTTTTTGAATTAGTTTAATTAGTAATTATTATTTCTTTAGTGAATAATTAGTATTTAAATATTTTACTAATTTCATAAATTACTTAATAAATAGTAATTAATCATTTTAAATGATTTTGTGGACTTTTTTTATTATTTTCTTTTGTACAAAATTAGTTTGGGTAAATCCAAGTCTCAAACCAAAAATCCAAGCTTCCGAACTTGTTCCAAAACCTTTCTCAAGCCTCGGATCCTAAACATAAGACTACTATGGGGCACTAATGACTCGATTAGGGTTTCAATCTCAATATAAGGTTAGTACAATATAACCCGACCTAATTCCAGTTAGTTGAGGTAGATTTTAACAAGTGGTTTGTTGTCAGATTCCCGATAAAATTTCGCCAGGACAGGTCTATCTTATCAAAGCTCATCGGGATACAAAAATTTTGCTGGGGTAGGTCTATCCCGACAAAATTCGCCGATACAGGTCTAGGTTAGGTCCACTTACGTCATACTAACCCAAGACCCAGTCTACGATGATCAAATATTAATTACTATGTATATATAGTTAATTACTATTTAATTAAGAAGTTTATGAAACTAATTTAAATACTTAAATACTAATTAATCACTAAATAAATAGTCACTAAAAGCTGACTACTAATTACATTAATTAAATTACAAGATAAGAAACGGGCTTGTTGATGTACAGTATCCATTATATACCAAACTTCTGAGTAAATAAAGTAACTTGTAAGGGCATACCTTGGAGAATAGAGGTTTTTTTTTTTTTTTTTGGGGTCGAAAAGAGAATAGAGGTTGTAGTAAAGTGAAAAGTACATTTTTTGCACCTATATTCCCATCAAAAGAGTGGACATTATTCCATCAAGGCAAATGTATAAACTGGTGAGCTTCAGACAAAGCTTCCGTACGTCTAAGCTTCCGGTATAGGTGTCAGAAGCTCCTGATAAAATATTGAGTAACATAAACAACCCCTCAACAAACAGGTAAAACTAAAGCCAGGAAGGATTAGAGTTGAGAACTACCTCTGAAAACCGCAAATGCCCATGGTGCGGTTTAGAAGTTTTAACAATTGTCTCCCACTTGGGGATCAAGAGAGGATGTCTTGTAAGCCTGACTGCTAGTATAACTCCATGAACCAAGAGAAGACTGTGAAGATGAACTCCTGGAGGAAATACTAGGTAAGGTACGCTTTAGCCAAGACTCTGATGGAGATTTTGGTAAAGGCGGTCCAAGAGGCAGTGGTACTTTGTTTCCCCGGGGACTTTCTTTGTTACCAAGTTTCACAAGCCGGTGACTTTATAAATCAATCTTCCCCCTATTGGCCACTTTTAAGTCAATAATTTATTTATATATTTATTTTTTTAATTTCTTTTCAGTAATTAAATAATATCTTAGCCTGATTTAATTACTTTCATTAGTAATTATGTTCTAACTATTATTGCTCCAGTGAATAATTAGTATTAATTATATTTTAATTAACATCATAAATGATATTGCTTAACAAAAAGTATTTAGTTTTAAAATTTTTAAATTTAATAAAATTATTAAATACTAATTTTTTTACTAAATAAACAATAATTAAAACATAAGTAATAATTAAAATAATTAAAAAAGAGAAATTCAAATGTATTTATAGAGTATAGCCGCGCGGCTGTACTGTTAAAATATTCTATTCGTATAGTATAGCCGAGCGGGTATACTCTTTAAAAAAAACAAATAAATTGGGCTGCCTAGGCACTATGCGGGTCCTTTTAAATGAAATAAATAGTATAGCCGCGTGCCTATACTCTTTAAATATCTAATGGATGCTTTTTGTTTTTAAAATTTTTTCTCCATGATTTTCCTTTGTCGATAAGACTAGTCTAGAGCGTTATCCATTACGTTTAGGCCATTACCAAGGAATAGCTATTGTCATGGGCGGAGCCAATTAAGGCCCACAATAGTCATCTGACCCTTCTCACCCTTTGATAATATTTGTGTTTTGTATGTGTTGCATTTGACTCAATTACTTTCTATATTACATGGCTGACCCTTTTCATCTTTTGAGTTTACTCAACCAAGTACACTACAAAATCCCTCTTGGCTCAAGTAGTATCTCTTTTCTAACACAACATCACATAAACACACCTCATAATTTCTAAGATTTCTCGTGATTTTTTAACGAATGAGTCAATCATTTAGGCAAAATTCTTACTCTCGCTATTTAAAGTTGACCCTCCTCGATAAATTTTCTGACTCCGCCTTGTACCCTTTTGATTTTTTACTTTTCCAGAGTTATTACCCGTATAAACTATAACTAATCTTAGTACACTATAACTAATCTTAGTACACTGGCCAAACAAAAAAAACTAATCTTAGTACATCACTAGAGAAACGTAAATGGCTAGACAACTGCGTTAACAAATTGCATATAACATGAAAGAAATGCATCAGTTAAAATATACACTAGAACTAAGAATATATGCATGCACCGATCACACATTTGGTAGTTATACACATATTTTTCTAGTATTCCCTCTTTTGTGAACAGTGACTTGGAAATTTTCATCAGTTTTATAAATAAATAAAAAATTCCAAAGGAGTCTAGCCCAATATAAAAGAGCCTTAACTTGCTGACTAGTGGTCTCAAGTTCGAATCTGCATAACACCTGGAAAGTGTGTGTGAGAAAACCCTCTCTCCTTTCTAACTTTGGCAACCACAAAAAAATCATTATTTTTAAAATGGAAATTTTTTTTTTTTTGGACGAAAAAATGGAAAAATGATTGAACTTAAGAAATGGCAAATCATGAAAATCGACGGAGCAATAGTACTAAAGAGTACAATATGTACGTTGAGAATTAATTAATTAGTCAGTTAATAGGGCATATAATTAAGTAATATATAGCCGCCAACGAGGAGTCAGTAACGGTTATAGGTAGAGAACATAAAATGAAAACCCTAGAAATAACAGGGTGAGTGTGTGGTCGCTAGTAATTAGGAGATTAATTGGAGATGGTGGTTATAATATTTCTCCATGATCATTGAAACCACCTCCTTTATCTGCGCCAAAAGAAATGAAACCCAACTGCCCACCTCCCCCCGCATCTCTCTCTCTCTCTTATAGTGAAGTGAGCAGCAGCCAGCACTACAGCAGGTGTTGTTATATATGGTTTCAGTTGGTTAATTTGCATATATTTTGATAAGGTTAGTTTGTCACTAAGTCTACTGCAATTCAACAACCAACCAGGTCCCCAGACACAAGAATATCTAATTCTCTCTCAGGTATATCTCTCTCTCTCCCTCTCTCTCATGCATGCATGTCTTAAGGTTTTCCTCATCTTGTTTTACTTAATTACTTAACTAATTTTCATTTGGTAAGATCAATATCTGCTTCTTTCTCTCTTGTTGGTCTTTCATTTGTCTTAATTTCTCAAATCATGTCTGTTCTGCAGGGTTCTACTTAATAATTTCCATGGCTATGATGAGTAGTTTTTGCCCTGCAGATGACTGGGGCTCTCTTCAGTTTCTCAACCCAGATATGAATATGGTTAGCTTCCAAGCACAGCAAGAGCAGCTGGCAGCTGCTTCAGGCATCTTGGGTCTGCAGGACTATAGCTTACCTAACTTCCCAGACTACACTACTTGCATTGATCCACTCTTCGAAACCTACGAATCCTCCTCCTCCGAAAACTTTCTCCTCCCCGATTTCTATTTGCCAACAGAAAACATCAACTTATCCTCCTTCCAATCTCCAGAAATCTTCTCTAGCCTTGATGAATATGCCTGCTCATATCAGCAGAACCCGAAACGCCAAAAGTTTGGTGTGTGCAGTTTTTTCAATGCATATGATGATCAGTTTCTCCAGCCTCAACTTTTGGCTCCAACTCCAAGTCCTCAAACCCAGATTCAGCAGCAGCCTTCCTATGAATGTGCTAAGATGAACAAGCCCAATGGTGGGGCAGTAACCCTGTCAGCGCAGAGCATTGCGGCGAGGGAGAGGAGGAGGAGGATAACAGAGAAGACTCAAGAGCTCGGAAGGCTCATTCCTGGTGCCACCAAGATGAACACTGCTGAAATGTTGCAAGCTGCTTACAAGTATGTCAAGTTCTTGCAGGCACAAGTTTCAGTTCTCAAGCTCATGACGGATTCCCCAGTTCATCAGGTACTAATAATTTCATCTGTACTGTGTACACCCACACACAAAAAAAAGTTCAATTTCTTCTTCTGTTTTCTTTAGTGGTGATCTAGTTAATTAATTTAGATATTCCCTGAAATTTTCAAGCAGGAAAAGAATGATCTGCAAGCTGTTGCATCCCCAATTGTTCAAGAGAAGCTCTACTCTGAAGAGAAGTGCTTGGTTTCGAAAGAATTTGTTCAAGTCCTCGCAAATGATCATGACATCGAATCGAAACCCTTGCTCAAGGACAGTGTTGCTCAGTTGCTGCAAACCAATGGCTGATAACCAGCCAGATAATTCTAGTCGTTCAAGGCCCTGTTTGTTACTTTCTTAATCTGTTGTTCTTTTTGTTGTATTAATTAATTTCTAGCTAGTTAACCTTTTCTTGTAGGGGCTAATCTAACCAATTTCTTGTAAATCTCTAATTTCAAGAAATGTATTTTTTTTTGGCTTTATGTAAGAATTCTGTCATTCTGAGATTGTTTTTAGTTTGATTAAAAAAAATAATGTCATTCTCAGATTGCAGTTTCTGTTTATTTGGTTGGTTGCACCCCTGTGCCAAGCTTTAGATATTCTCCAATTACTAAGGATAGAGTTTTTTTTTGTTTTTTATTTTTTAAGAAAAAGAAAAAGAAAAAAGGGTTGTCGAGGGACCAAAAGAAATGTTTGATATTAATTTAATATCGTAATGTTAATTGCAGACCCTTTGGATCTCAATGAGAATTCACACGGTATCAGTTTTGTTAATTATATTTGTCATTAATTATGATTGTTCAAATGATGACTAGCAATTAAGAAAAATGAATGGAGATTCAATGAATTAACAATTTCGTTAAAGGAGTTACTCCTAGATAAGCTGATAAAAATACAATTTCAAATAATAAAAATGAATCTCAATGTTCTTTTATAGTATAAGCAATAATCTAAACTACAGTCTACAAAATAAGAGATTGTACAAATCAATATCTTTTTTCATTAGACTAGCTCCCGTTGACAAAACTAATCCGCATTGAAGTCACAAATTTGCTCAAATAATTTGCTAAAAACTTCAAATGCGGATTTGGCCTTCTTTTGGGCCTTATTCGGCTAAAGATTTCGTCCCAGTGGAGCCCAAAGTTATGCCCATTTGAAACTGACAGCTCTCATCTTTCCTTCTTTTGCTTCCATCGAGTTGTTGTATAAAGCTAATTTGTAGCGCTTCTACAGGAGAAAAAAAAAACCTTATATATATGAAAAAAGAAAAATCATTGAAAAGCTAGTGCTTATTCTAGCTACCACGCCTTTACCTTTTCTATGCAACCATTGTCTTGTCCATAATCTCCAATGGAACTCCTTGCATAACAGGTCTTGCATTGTCAGTGAGGATAAGGTAATCTGCACCCCAAGGGTTAGATTATACAATAATTATAACGTAATCTAAACCTCAGCTGCAGATTATCCGATCCTTACCCAAATATCATACTTCTAATTATTAACACATTATGAAATTAGTCGAACGACACAAGTTGTATTGGTAGTGAGGATGAGATAATCTGCATCCCAAGGATAAGAATATCAACATGTAATGAAGTAGATCTAAACCTCACGATGCAGATTAGCCGACCCTTACCCAATATGATCATGCTTCTATAACAAAATAATTTTATAATGAGCTCAATGAGGATATATAGAAGAAGTGAATCTATCTTGCATTAATTGGCAGTGAGGATTAGGTAATCTGCATCCCAAGGGCTAGATACAACAATTATTATAATGAACTTGATCTAAACCTCAGGATGCAGATTACCCGATCATTACCCAATATGATTCATTAGTACTTCTAACCAAGATATATAGATACATATTAATTAAGCTCAACGAGGATATATATGTATGGAGAAGAAAACGAAGTTATTTATCTTAATTGCATATCTAATAGGTGTTATAACTTACATTGGTTGTGAGGATGAGGTAATCTGCACCCCGAGGGCTAGATACAGCAAATATATATAAAGTTGATTTAAACCTCAGGATGCAGATTACCCAATCCTTACCCAATATCAAAATACTATATATGAATTGAACTCAAATGTGAATGGAAGGAAGAAGAGATTTTATAATATTTGAGATACCAAGTAAGGTTGTTTTGTAGAAGGAGAGGTCTGAGGCCAATCCTGCATGGTGGTAGTCGGTAAAGTTAATTAAATGATTTAAAAATGGTATATTCTCTCAGTGTGTATAGAGGCACATCCGTAACATGAATATTATTGCTCATCATGATGATTATGATGTGCAATATTAATATGACTTTTGAGGACTGATTTTGAGCATTTCTTTGACTGTTCTAGTAAGGATCGGCAGTTCAAGTAGGAATATAATCTTATTTCACTTGCGGTGAAAATATAAAATTGTTCGATCGACATCATTTTCATGGTCCTAATAATAAGAGAGTGGAGGCAACTAAGGTATACTGGAATATAATCTATTTCTGCTAGGAAAATAAAAGTGTTCGTATCATTTTTTCGTGGTCCTAAGTATAGACAACGCTTGGAATCTGTATACACACAGTCTAAAAGTTGCATATGATCAGTCTCAAGAAAGACTCCTAGATTGTTCACAAATTTGCTTCTTCTTTTTGTGTTTGGTTAAAAATATGTGGCATCTATTCCAATGTTGGAAGAGTTACAGAATTATCATTTACAGGAGGGATATTATATGATCAGGCCCATGCATGCAATAATCCTTGCTTTGCTTTGGCCTATGCGTAATACAATATTTGTCCATACCACTTTTCTGGCAATTTGCATTCACCGTTGTGTTGAGAGTATTATTCCACATTAGAAATGGAAGTCTTGTAGTAATAGTTTAAAATGATCTTCGGCCTCTTCATCTATTATCAAATGGTTTTGAGTTGAATACTCACATTCTAGTACCATATCAGAGCTATTCACATGTTAATCCTAACGGTGACATATAGTCTCATGTTACACCGTGTGTTCCAAATTAATCTAGTTTCTCCAAACAAACCCGCTGTGAGCTAGACGTTGTGGTGCCTTTCAAAAGCCAAGGGAATAGAGAATATGCCTAAAGCTGATTAAGACCATGAATGAAACCAGATACATCTAAATGTGGCATCGATCCTTTCCTTTTCATGAGGTAATCATCTTCAAAAGAGATAGCTTGCAAGAGAATTATCCCACCTGATGATCAGTTATGTAATTATACACTTAAGATTCCTCAATTATACAACTTAATATCAATGGTGTGAGCTTGAAGGAACTAATAAAGCCTATAGCTATAGGCTATTACTTGGCATGTGTGTGCTTCTGTAATCTTCTTTTCGTTTCTTCAAATTTAAGTATTTACATTTCTAAAACTAAAACAATTTGGAGAGGATCTTTTATAGAATATAGTTCCTGCTACCATGATATTGTCTATTCTTCTTAGAAAAGCAGTGAAGCCAGAAATATCAACGTCTTTAAAAAAGAAATGTTCCTGCTGCTTCAACGAATTCCTACCCTATATCATTGGTTATGCATGGAACAAAATCTTGTTGATTCTTTGCATATTGGATGCTCTGCAGCCTCCTTTTACATCATTCTGTGACTAGAAAGAATATATCATCTTACTCCAAGAACGATTATAAATACTGAATGATACCATGCAGATTGGCCTCAGACCTCCTGCTCTACGGACCTTCTAATTATCAAATGATTTAATTTATTGTCTTCTTTCTCTATGTATATTCTCATTAACTTAGCTCTTCATACCTTGGTAGAACCGTAGAAGCATACTGATCGATCGTATTGGGTAAAGATCGGGTAATCTGCATCCTGAGGTTTAGATCAGCTTTGTTTTGTTGTTTCTAGCCCTCGGGGTGCAGATTACCTCGTCCTCACTGCCAATGCAAGACTTGTTAGCTAGTACTAATATATCAAACCAATGAAGCTAAACTAGACGTATGCATGCATGCTTTGAGGGCTATGAAGCATTATAATTTCTTGATGTATAGTCCAATAGTGTGTTGTACATATGTAAATGCAATTAGGACCGTAGTCGACAAGAAAAAAGTGTTGTACATATGCATGCATGCTTTGAGGGCTATAAAAATTAAACCGTTTTTCGAGGCTGTAGTGTAACCACCAAAATTAGCCTTCAACGTGAAAAAATGGGCTCCCCACTTCTTGGTAACCGTTTGAACTCGATTTACAATT
This sequence comes from Prunus salicina, assembly GCA_020226455.1. NCBI lineage: Eukaryota > Viridiplantae > Streptophyta > Magnoliopsida > Rosales > Rosaceae > Prunus > Prunus salicina. The sequence goes on along the minus strand of CM035345.1, from coordinate 24,710,507 downwards.
TAAACGTATATATCAAGACAATCTGCAAACACATACACACACAAACTTCTCCATGGCTTCCCTTTCTACAACTTTCATCCTCCTCTTGGTCACAGTTTCAGCCTCAGTTTCTGCAGCTCTCTCTGCGTCAGTCATAGAAGATCTTAAAAGTTTAAAACCACCTCATGATTTCAACACCACAATCCTGAAAAACTGTCAGCACAACCCATCTCTCAGATATTGCAGTTCCTCTCCTATGGACCTTGATGAGATTTTCAAATCCACCATTGTTGCAAGCCATCTTTGCAACGAGTCCAAGAACCCGAACTGTGTTGAATCATTCCCAAAGATAGACCTTCAAAACGACCCAAAGATGGCGCCACTCTACTTGTCATTCAACTTCTTTTGGAAGTATTGCCCTTTGAGCATCTTAGCTATTGATCTGTCAAACAATTCTTTGAGGAGCAATTTCCCTGTTGATGTTCTTCAATGCACCCAAATCCAAGCTCTTGATATGAGCCATAATAACCTCTTTGGTGATGTCCCAATAGAGAGTTTCTCTCCCCTTACCAACCTCACACTCCTTAACTTATCATATAATCACTTCTCAGAGAGTAAAATCTCTGATATCCCGTTCTTTAAAAGATTTAACTCTTCAAGCTTTCTTCATTCGGGTCTCCTCCCGGATGGAAAAAAGTTCAGGATCAAGGCTGTACTCTTGTTGGTTGGTTTCCCAATCTTTGTGATTCTGATGGTGTGTTGCTTGGGATGGCTTTGTTTCCGCAGGCCTGACTTCCTCCCACGAATGCTTCGACCAAAGCACCGGTTTACACCAGCAATGCTTAAGGCAGCAACCAATGGATTTTCAAAGAAGAATTTGATGGGGAAGAGTGAATCAGTTGATATTTACCAAGGAACTCTGAGAGATGGTGCTGATGTCAGGATTGAGATTTACAGAGGTGAAAGACACCCTACATTGATCGAAGAATGTAAGATTCTTGTTCAGTTATGCCACAAGAACTTGGTTAATGTATTGGGTTGGTGTAACAACCGAAGACTAAAAGCCATTGTCACCGAATGGATGGAAGGAGAGAACCTTGAGATGTGGCTAATGGGGTCAAATATTACACCATGGAGCCATAGGTTGAGAATATTAATGGGGGTTGTGGAAGGCATGTGTTATCTAGAGGAGTGGCCTGAAGTTGGTTATGACCTCAGGACAAGCAGCATCTTGTTGTCGAACAATCTGGAGCCCCGAATTTCGAGGTTTAAGATTCGGGATCAAAGCATCAGCCGCAATAGAAGTAAGTCACGTCTATATACGAAGCTGCATAAATTCTCTCTGTTTGCTTTTACTTCTCTGTACTTGGTTGACTTCTGATCTGACAATTTTAAATTTTTCATTTCAGAGATGTACAAATTTGGAGTGCTCCTACTAGAGATGCTCTTAAACCGGAGGCCGGAAGAAGAATTCGAGAGGGGTGAGGTTGGTTTTATTGAGTATATCAGAATGCATTATCCTGGGAATCTGCAGAAAGTGATAGACCAGAAAATGGAATTGACACAAAATACTTTTGATCAAGCTAAACAGGCAATAGGCCTAGGCTTAATGTGCACAGATGCATTAAACAACCAACAAGTCAGCTTGGGTCAGGTCTTTGATATCATGAGCAGAGCCTACCAGTCTTGCAGGGTTTTAGCTTCTCATAATCATGAAAGGTTACATTCAGAAAGAGGTAAAGGGCACCAGCGCATGCAATCAAGATGAACTTTTCAATTCATGGAACTTTGTAAATCAGATTCCTGAAAGAAATCTTTTTCTTATATCTGTGATCACAAAATGCTTTGTTTCTCCCATGTGGGATATTTTAAATTGTAACGTTTCATTGCAGTATTAAGATTGATGTCCTTGTTGGTAACTCTACTTAATCTGGATCAGCACCCTCTCCTCTTTCACTTCTATCAGTTCACAAATATCATCTTGCTTTGCAGGGACGCAAGACAAAGTCAGGGTGGAAAAATAACGTGAACATAACCAAACAATGTCTATTGCTGGCTTTATTAGTATCTTACATTTACACAACAAAAACAATATGCGCCTCATCAAGAATATCAAGATACAGAATTTGTTGCTGAATACGAACTGGTTCTTGCAAAAAACTTAGGGGTACAATTGGAAAGGGAAAAATGGCATATTACAAGGACTCAAGACCAAAAACTACTGTCAAAAGGAATACAATCTGTCTCTATGTAAGTTAAAAATGGAAGTTCTCACTTGATGACACCGGGTCTATTGGCTTGCACTTTAGATTTGGTCCGATGGACCTTCTTTGGCAAGTCAGTAGTTAATGCATACATTTTCACAGCGAATAACTCCTCAGGCAATCCCTTTTGATCCTGATGTAAGGAAAAACTGGCATTATAAACCAAGCAAATCTTGATGCTAAAGACAGTAGAGATTCCATATAAATTCAATCAAAGACGATTATTTAATCAATCAGTGGTCAAAATGAATTAGGTAGTATATATAATCATGCTCAACTACTTCACTTTGTTTTAAAGTTATGAGCCAGTAAACTAATTTCCAGTTAGAGATGGCGAATTCAATTTCATTAAGAAAATTGGCATCAATACGACAAACAACAAATACAAGCAACAAATCTACCAACTGATATGGCATGAAGTCCACACTCCACACACAACTTAAAGTTTGGAAATCTTTAGTGACCATGAGAACCAATTCTAGACTAATCAGTTATCAGCAACAAAAAAAGGAAAAAAGAAAAGAAAAGCAGAAGATAGAAACAGAGCGAAATTATGTTCACATCAAATTCTAGAGCTAATAGGACATAGTACGAAAGTTCACATTTGACCTTAGATTTGTAAATATGAAGTCCACACTGGCAAAAGAGCTCCTTAAAGTACAAATCGGACCTGGTGATGCTCCGATCTTCTGTGTCTAACACGAATCCTACAAATCAACACAATCAGTTCACAACTATTCATTCTCTTGCTGCAAATTGTTGTCCTCCATCAAATTTACTGTACAAAAAAGAATGCAGAAAAATATACTTTTTACAGCATGGTAACCCTAGTAGAAGGGATGGATAGTGGGTACCCACCATCAGCATCACCACCACCACCCCAATTATCACAACCCTAACACCTAATGGGTACCTATTCGTCATCCCTTCTTAGTAGTAGTGGAAACAGGTGAAATGGAAACTTTATCATAACCACAAAGAAAAGAAGTGAAACAGAAAGCAAATTACCGGTTCTTGCAATATTTTCCTTCAGGACAAAAAGACCACCAGGTTTTAATCCAACCTAGAAAGATCAGGTTGTTAGTACAGGTAAACATAAAAACTGTTAGTACTTTCTGACACAAAACTAACAACAATAGGGTACAGGATAAGGGCACTAGTTTTACATTAGAATCAATGCTCTCCAAAATTCTTTGCTTGTGTGACAATCAGCTTTAAAAGAGATTTAAAACGTTGAATTATGGCTTCAGTTGACTGGAACAGTAATCAAACTTCTGAGTCGTAAACCTTGTAAGTCTGGAATTAGGAATTTAGAGGACCTAAAAACAGTCAGCATTATGGTAACTTTCTATGGCAATTTAAGGCAAATGAGGATCCTGTCTAGAATGCATGTTCAAACTTTTCAGGGGTCAATCATGTTCAAACTATCCTCACAAAGTCCAAATTCAATTTGAACCAGAGAGTGCAGAAATTTTAGATTTAACAAAGGGTTTAATACTCATAGATTTATGGATCTAAATGGTCAGAAGATTGTAGGCAACAATCTTTAAGTTAATTTTCATTTTCAACACTCTACACTTGTATATGATGTGATAGTGATACAATCCCACTAGATACCTTGACATCTGAAACATAATTTACATTAATATTCAAGAAAACAGTTTTACCTTTGCCCTTTTAAAGAATGACACGAAGTCATCATCTGTCAGATGCCCAATACACCACTGAACCCATATAATATCATACCTTCCTGCTTCTGGTGTGAATTCCTAAAATGAAGGACAGAAAACGTTCAAGAGGTTTGCAAAAGACTTAGCAAGGGTAAGAGATGGATGTTTAGAAAAAGTAAAGAAAGGCGGACGCTTAATAAGTGCATTGGAAAACCAAATTGCCTGGCAGGTGTTTTAAAAATTAGCCGGTTTGTGCATGTCAAGACCATATGCCAATGTTTACGGTAATATTATTGTATTTGAGTATACTACCTGAAGAGGCACGCATAAAAAATTAGTGGCTTTGTGCATATCAAAGGCCATATGATTTTCAGGAGCCAAACTTTCACGAGCAGTTTCCAAGAAATGTGATACAGGCTCAAGAAGATCAACCTGGGGTTTCAAGAAAACAGAAATAAACAATCAAAGAGAATAAATGTGTGAACTCACTTGAGAAGGTTATAACAGATAATAAGCTCTATTAAGTAATGGTGAAACTGATTTGTTCCATGTAACACAAACACATAAGAAGATCCAGTCTGATGGAAAATCCAATACATTAAATCATGGTAAAGATATTGGTATCCTGACTCAAGCTCACACGTGATGCAAAAAACTCTATTGGTTGTCATCTCATAAATAAATTTGAAAGCTAAGAAAGATAAGTAGCAACTTTACCAAGACATATATTTGAGGTCTCATGATATCGTCTTAATACTATTGAAACTCTGTCTTGTACATTGTTTGAACCAGGAACATAATATTCCATTATAAAGAGCCATTAATGGTATGGATGCCCTTCACATTTAACTAGTTGGAACTTATCCAAATTTGGTTCCACTATTCATGATTGACAAACATACACCATGTGATACAAGTCCAGTTAAAGACCTCAAAAATTATTGTACAGTAATATGAAATGAATATCAGGGAAACTGAATGTGGAAAGAAGGTGGTAGGAGGGAGGTGCTGCCCAGAAACTGAACTCACCTCATTGAAGTATCTTATGAGAAGATTTTTTGTGACTCTCCCAATGCCAGAACCACAATCTGTAGAAATTTAAATACTGGTAAGAACCTTGAATTGATTTTAAAACCACAAACCAAAAAGTCATATTCAACACTAGGGAGCCCAAATTTGGATTGCAGCCCTTCTCAAATTTGATTGCTTGATAGCCAGGCCCTGAACATGACTAACACAAATGAACTTATTAAATATGAATTCAACTCTTTTCCCAGATAAATAAGGTTCCTTTAACCAAGGTCTCAACAAAGCTAATAATTTTAAGCAACTTAAAACAAAAGAGAGAGAGAGAGAGAGAGAGAGAGAGAGAGAGAGAGAGAGAGAGAGAGTTTTGTGTACCAAGAACAACTAGGTGGCGTTGGCTATTAGCAGCATCGGGAAAACGCTCAGAGAGAAGCGTATTAAGAAAAGCTTCACTGCCCATTATGTCAGGCTCATTGACATGTCCATATCCTCCCAACACTCCATTCGCCGAGGCCTCCACACCCTTTTCTCGCCACAAACAACGAAACAACCAAAAACATCAAACACTTTCCAAACGTCCACAACATGCTTGACAAAATGACTGAGAGAAAAAGAAAAGCACAAGCAGAAGATTGCCAAAAGCACTAACTTCCCAGTAGCCAAGGCCTTGACGATACCATTCAGTCTTCTTGCTCTGGTCTTCTCCGACCTGCTCTCTCCACATCTCCTCTGCGTTCTTGAATTCTCGGCCAGCAGAGTCTAACCCACCTTTCTCCATTGCGACTCGAGTTCTGGTCTGGTTTTGGCGGCTGTTGGCTCTGTCAAACGGTTCTTTGCCCAAACGACGTCGCACAGAAGCAAAGCTGAAGTCTTTTGCAATTAGCTCGGAGTATAAAATGGAGTGATGCCGCATGAAAACCTAAAATCTCGACGATGACGAAGATTATCTGCGTAGCAAAACAAAAGAAGAAGAAAATAAATAAATGAAAGCCAGCTGGAAAAGAATTCCATGGTTTTTCACATATTAAATACATAAATAAAGAAATATTCTAATCACAGCGTATAGCCGGGCGGCTATACTTTTGAAAATTTCTATTTACATACATACGGCGAGCGGCTATTATTTTTAAAAAATTCAAGAGTATAGCCCCCCGGCTATACAGATTGAAAATTCTATTTATAACGTATAGCCGCGCGGCTATACTGTTGAAAAATTCTATTCATAGAGTCTAGCCGGCCGGCTATAATGTTTAAAAATTCTATTTATAGTGTATCGCCGCGCGCCTATACTGTTGAAAATTTTTATTTACAGTGTATCGCCGAGCGGCTATACCGAAAAATTCTATTTACAAAGTATCGCCACACCGCTATACGTTTCAAAATGCTATTTATAGAGTATAGCCGAGCGGCTAGACCTTTGAAAAATTCTATTTATAACGTATAGCCGCGCGGCTATACCATTTCTATTTATAGAGTACAGCCGAACGGCTATAAGCTTAAAAATTTCTATGCTTTAAAAATATTTCCACATTGCACCAACAAAAAAAAATATGAATTTATATTTACCGGACTAAAAAATTTCTTTTCAGTAATTAAATAATACCTCAGCCTTATTTAATCATTTTCATTAGTAATTGTGTTTACATTATTATTTATTCAGTGGATAATTAGTGTTAAATATTTTATTTAACTTCACAAATTATATTACTTAATAAATAGTGACTAAATTTTTAAATTTTTTTCTTCAAGAAAATATTTAAATACTAATTATTCATTAGGTAAATAAAGTAATTAAAAAATAGAAATCCACATTATTTTATTCATAGGGTATAGCCGCGCGGGTATACCATTGAAAAGTTTATTTGCAGAGTATAGCCGCCCGGCGATACCATTGAAAATTTTATTTGCAGCGTATAGCCGACCGGCTTTACCGTTGAAAAATTCTATTCATAGATTATAGCCGCCTGGCTATACCGTTGAAAATTCTATTTATACAGGCCTCCTCGGTCGCCCATCAATCAGGTTTGGCTCCCAATTGAGTTCAATTTCTGTTAAAAACCCTAGGATAGGACTCATAGGGTTCATATCCAATTTAAACTTCGAGCTTATCTCTCATATATTCACGCACTTATTTGAAGAATTGTAGGACAATTTGTTTGTGCATTTAGGTTTGCCCTTGAACCAACAAATACCATAATGCAGTTTATCACAGATTTTGCAAGAACCCTTTGCTCCTTCATTCTTATATTCCTTTTTGAAAGTATTTCCAGGCTTCCAATTCTTCTTGGACTTAGAACTTCCACCTTGTGCAGCATTTACCTGCTCTCTGGGGTTCACACTTAGGCTAGAGAAAGCCTTTTCTGTTAGTTTCTCAGTGTGCCTTTACAATCGTTGTTCATAGGATTCCAAAGAGCCAATGACCTTCTGAACTCCTATAGTCTCCTGAACTGGTTGGTTCAATTTGGGTCCGGATTGGTCAGTTTAGTATGGGATAAAGGGAGCTTATTTTTCCCGGATTGGATTTAAACATCTAAAATATCCTTACTGTCTTTTTACTTGCTTTCATACATTTTCACTGTTTTATTAAGTTTTATTGCCCTTCTCATTGTATTAGAGAGTGTAATAAGAACTGCATGGAGATAAACAGACATAATAGTGAAGCCACGGGATGCCATTTTATTAACGATAAATACCAATTTGCATTTGAAGCAAGAAGTTACCAACAAAACTTTGGTGCTAAATAAATAAACAAAATCTAAAACCTAAATATGTTACCGTGCGGTTGGTACTCAACCACTAGCGGGGATATGGTTCAGTAATATTTGAAGGCTCACATTTTGATACATGTGGAGAGGGGCTGCTGGTACCATGCTTACAGAATGCAGGTTGTGAGGGTACTGGAAGTGCGAGAGACTCGCTGTTAAGCATGGATACAACTGAAGCCATGGTTGGCCTGTCCACCGCATTCTCTTGCACACACAGTAAACCAATGTGGATGCATCTCATCGTTTCCATTAGTGAACTTCTCGTCAACACGGGATCTATGATGTTTTGAAATGTATTTTCCCTCCAATTTCTCCATGCCTATAAAAGTACATCAATATAGTCAAAAAGAAATTTTACCACGGCAAAAGAGAGAATATATACTGACTTTAATGTATTCATACTCACATAGGTCAACAGGTCCTCTTCATTCTCGCCATATCGGAAACTACCAATCTTTTTACCGCTTATAATTTCAAGAACTAACACCCCAAAACTGAAGACATCCGTTTTGACAGAAAAGCAACCATGAATTACATACTCAGGAGCCATATATCCACTGCACGAATTATATTCCATGTATTAGACATGCAAAGTTTTTTTCTTTTTCAATGAAAGCTTTCTGTTGTAAGGAGAGCACAAAATGAAAGTGTATGTTATCACAGTACTTACTAGGTTCCCCTTACTGTCCTTGTATGCCCTTGAGTTTGATCAATAACAAACAATCTTGCCATTCCAAAATCGGCAATTTTGGGGTTCATATCTTTATCTAACAAAATGTTGCTGGCTTTGAGATCGTGATGAATAATTCGAAGCCGAGAATCTTCATGGAGGTAAAGAATCCCTCGAGCAATGCCTCCTATGATCTTGTAACGTGTTTCCCAATCCAAATGCTCGTGATTGTTTGGGTCTAAACACAATTATATTAAAAGAAATATGAACTTTTTAATCTTTAAGAAATTACTATAAATTATACGAAATTTGAGGCAGAGCAAATATACCAAAAATGAAGTGATCAAGACTTGTGTTAGGCACATATTCGTAAATGAGGAGTCTTTCCTCTGCTTTCAAGCAAAACCCTAGGAGCCTCACTAAATTCCGGTGTTGAAGCTGAGCAACTAACATGACCTCATTCTTAAATTCACGATCACCTTGTCCAGAATTTTTGGAGAGCCTTTTCACTGCTATAGGCTGTCCATTTAATAGCCTACCCTGAATGTTTAAAAGAGAAAAATAAGGAAACCATGCTTAGATTTTTTTTTTCTTGTGAAAGTGATTGTTTTGTTACCTTGTAAACAGCTCCAAACCCACCTCGTCCAAGCATATTTGCATCAGAGAAGTCATCTGTTGCAGATCTTATAGTTTCAAAATCGTATTGCAACGAATCCACCAGACTAACATCTTCCGAATTCTCATCTGAAAAGGGGAAAATTAATTAGCAAAGAGAGTTCAAAACCTCAGATAAGATAAATAAACAGAGTTGAACTTACCTTGTTCAAGTTTTACCCTTCGTTTCCTAACTCTGAAGAAAAAGCATATGCTGCTGAAAATAGTGACAAAAACAACCAAAACCACAGCGATGATGATGACTGTTTGTTTTGTGTTACTCTTCTTTTTTGCTGAAAATCGGATGGGATATCTTATCAAAAGCCAAAACCACACCACACAATTGTAAGACATGGATATCAAATTTAAGATTTGCAGGGTAACCAACCATACATACCTTCTTCGGGCGGTGGTGCTGTACCTTCTTCAGGTGGTGGTGGTGCTGTACCTTCTTCGGGTGGTGGTGGTGCTGTACCTTCTTCGGGTGCTGGTGCTGGCGGATCTGGAGCTGGAATATCTACTAACGAATTGGCTGTCGACTCAAAGAACAGACCAGCCTCAAACCTTAAATTACAGCTGGGTCTAAGAACTCTTCCTCCTTTTCCACCGCAACAGGTTTGAATTTCTGAGACGGACTGTTTAAGGCAATTGCTGCAATTTTGCTTGTCTAGGTCTGGAGTGCATTGAACAAGTGCGTATATTTTTTCACCTCCAGAGACAGTTGCATGGCCTGCTGCAAATTTTTTAAGAGAATCCCCTGACGCAGCTCTGTCACTTAAAATACCCAACAAGGAGGTAAGCGCCAGGTCATTTCTGGCATATTTTTGGCTAGGCACATGCTGAACAGGGTCCACTTGTTCAATACCAAATATCAAGTTGTTTGAGTATCTCACCATACAAGGCTCTGCCCATACGATTGCTTCCTTTTGATGACGTGTACAATTTTGCAAGAGAATATCAGCAGACTTGTTGATACAAGCATGACAAGAGTCCTCTGAGATATCTCCCCTGCATAATGCAATTGCATTGACTTGGTTTTGGTCTTGCCCCAATGATGAATTGTAAAACCCATAATTGTTTTGGGTGTTGGAGGAGGAGAAGGAGGAGAGGAGGCTGATGAGGTTCTCTTGGTACTTGTCACCTGGTGTGTAGATGCCAGAATCAGAGCATTTCCAGCAGTAGTCAGTTCTTTCTGTGCACATACCATCATATTGGGATATGGTGGGGGCAACAAGGTTTAAGATAATAATAGCAAGAGTAATGAAGAAAAGCAATGATCTTGAGGAACCCATTTTTCTTGCTCAACTCACAACGGTAACACAAACTTGTCTTAAAGGAAAGACATATTGGTTCCTTGACAAGGTCATTCATAAAAGTAAAAATAAACATATACTACGGTCAAATCGGGTAAGGACTCTTTCCCCGTGTATAACCTGGTGCACTACTGTATATACCTTGTTGTGCACGGCTGCCATCCTTGTCGGTAGCTGTGATCCGTCCCTAAATTAAGGGCGTGATTCAAAGAGATATTGAAGTCTGTTTCTTACTCTGCATACAATCTTTTTTTTTTAATTAAAAATCCCGAGTATAGCCGGGCGGCTATACTATTTTTAAATATAAAAAAGAGGACCCACCAAGTTCCCAGCACCGGGCTACCACCTACAGTCCACGTGTCAAAAGCGTATTAGCAGCATCAGGAAAACGCTCAGAGAGAAGCGTATTAAGAAAAGCTTCACTGCCCATTATGTCAGGCTCATTGACATGTCCATATCCTCCCAACACTCCATTCGCCGAGGCCTCCACACCCTTTTCTCGCCACAAACAACGAAACAACCAAAAACATCAAACACTTTCCAAACGTCCACAACCAGAAGATTGCCAAAAGCACTAACTTCCCAGTAGCCAAGGCCTTGACGATACCATTCAGTCTTCTTGCTCTGGTCTTCTCCGACCTGCTCTCTCCACATCTCCTCTGCGTTCTTGAATTCTCGGCCGGCAGAGTCTAACCCACCTTTCTCCATTGAGACTCGAGTTCTGGTCTGGTTTTGGCGGCTTGGCTCTGTCAAACGGTTCTTTGGCCAAACGACGTCGCACAGAAGCAAAGCTGAAGTCTTTTGCAATTATCTCGGATTATAAAATGGAGTGATGCTGCATGAAAACCTAAAATCTCGACGATGACGAAGATTATCTGCGTAGCAAAACGACAAAAGAAGAAAATAAATAAATGAAAGCCAGCTGGAAAAGAATTCCATTGTTTTTCACATATTAGAACTTCAAATACATAAATAAAGAAAAATTCTATTCACAGGTATAGCCGGACGGCTATACGTTTGGAAAATTCTATTTAACAATTATAGCCGAGCGGCTATACATTTGAAAATTTCTATTTACAGAGTATAGCTGTGCGGCTATAGGTTTAAAAAAATTCAATTTCCAGAGTATCGCCCAGCGGCTATACCTTTGAAAATTTTTATTTATAGAGTATAGCCGCGCGGCGATACTATTGAAAAATTCTATTTACAAACTATAGCCGCCCGGCTATACTGTTGAAAAATTCTATTTACAGACTATAGCCGTTCGGCTATACTGTTGAGAATTCTATTTATATAGTATAGCGGTAACTTTTTAAAAATTCTATGCTTTAAAAATATTTCTACATTGCACCAACAAAAAAAAATATGAATTTATATTTTCCGGACTAAAAAATTTCTTTTTAGTAATTAAATAATACCTCAGCCTTATTTAATTATTTTCTTTTGTAATTATGTTTACATTATTATTTATTCAGTGGATAATTAGTGTTAAATATTTTAATTAACTTCACAAATTATATTACTTAATAAATAGTGACTAATTTTTAATTTTTTTTCTTTAAGAAAATATTTAAATACTAATTATTCATTAGGTAAATAAAGTAATTAAAAAAGAGGAATCCACATTATTATATTTATAAGGTATAGCCGCCCGGCTATACCCTTGAAAATTCTATTTACGGAGTATAGCCGACCGGCTGTACCGTTGCAATATTCTATTTATATAGTATAGCCGCCCGGCTATACGGGGCGACCGTTGAAATTCTATTTATAGGGTATAGCCGTTCGGCTATACTGTTGGACGGCTATACCGTTGAAAATTCTATTTATACAGGCCTCCTCGGTCGCGCATCAATCAGGTTTGGCTCGCAATTCAATTCAATTTTTGTTAAACTTCGAGCTTCTCTCTCATATATTCACGCACTTATTTGAAGAATTGTAGGACAATTTGTTTGTCCCTACGTGGCTTAGTGTCATTGGTGAATAGAAGGAACAAGTACCTCAGGTACTGTACTATATCGCAATGTCGAACAAGCTCTCTCAGCTTTGAAAACTATGGAAGGCAAAGCTACCAGTTTAGCAAATCTCTTGCAGGGTTGCATAGACAAGAAAGCCCATTTGGCCGGCAAGCTCATCCATGCTTTCATATTACGTTGCAATGGCCTCTTGTCGAATACTTTCCTCTCTAACCGCCTCGTTGAGTTGTACTCTAAATGTGGTAATATCGATTATGCAGACCGGGTGTTTGATAAAATGCCTCACCGAGACGTGTATTCTTGGAATGCCATATTGGGTGGCTACTGTAAATTTGGGAGTATAGAGGATGCTCAGGAGTTGTTTTTGAAATTGCCTGAGAGAAACACCGTTTCCTGGAACACTCTGATTAGTGCGTTAGTCCGGCATGGGCAAGAGGAAACTGCATTGGGTGTTTATGATACAATGATTTTGGAGGAATTCATGCCTACCCGTTTCACGTTGGCGAGTGTGTTTAGCGCGTGTGGAGCATTGTTGGATGTGGAGCATGGTAGGAGATGTCATGGTCTTGCCATCAAAATTGGTCTTGAGGAGAATATTTATGTGGGCAATGCTATACTCTCCATGTATGCAAAATGTGGACTTATTAGGGATGCAATTCGGGTTTTTGGTGACATGGCTGAGCCTAATGAAGTTACTTTTACGGCTATCATGGGTGGGTTAGCGCAGACAGACAGAGTCATGGAGGCTTTGGAAATGTTTAGAATGATGTGTAGGAAAGGGGTTCGTATTGATTCTGTCTCGTTGTCGAGCATCTTGGGTGTTTGTGCGAAAGGAGGAGGAGGAGGCGGCGAGTATTGTCTTGATGATCAGAGTGATGGATTTCCATGTAATGTGAATGGACAACAAATACATGGTCTTACAATTAAACTTGGATTTGAGGGAGATCTTCATTTGAACAATTCATTGCTAGATATGTACGCTAAGAATGGGGATATGAATGGTGCTGAGAAGGTTTTTGCTAATTTGCCAAAAGTCAGTAATGTGTCTTGGAATATCATGATAGCTGGGTATGGCCAGATATGCGAGACTCAGAAAGCTTTAGAATATCTGCAAAGAATGCAATCTTGCTGTTTTGAACCAGATGAGGTTACTTATATTCATATGCTTGCAGCATGTGTCAAGTCTGGTGATATAAAAAGTGGCCGTCAAATGTTTGATAACATTTCATGCCCAAATGTGAGTTCATGGAATGCCATTCTCTCTGGCTATTTTCAGAGTGGGGACCACAAGGAGGCAATCGAGCTTTTCAGGGAAATGCAGTTTCAACATGTGCAACCTGATCGAACTACCTTGGCAGTTGCCCTCAGCTCCTGTGCAGCAATGGGGCTTCTGCAGGCCGGAAAAGAAATACATGCTGCCTCACAAAAGGCTGCCTTTCAAACAGACGTGTATGTTGCAAGTGGACTTCTTGGCATGTATTCAAAGTGTGGTCAGACAGAAACGGCAAAGCATATATTTCATAATATGCTTGAATTAGATATTGTTTGTTGGAACTCTATGATAGCAGGTCTTTCGCTCAATTCTCAAGATAAGGAAGCTTTCACTTTCTTTAAGCAGATGCGGCATGATGAGATGAGACCTACCCAATTCACTTATGCTACTGTACTGAGTTGTTGTGCGAAGCTGTCTTCTTCATTTCAAGGGAAGCAGGTTCATGTTCAGATGACAAAAGATGGATATATGAGTGATCTCTTTGTAGGGAGTGCTCTCATTGATATGTACTGCAAATGTGGTGATGTAGATGAGGCCAGGAAATTTTTTGATATGATGCCTAGTAAAAATACTGTTACTTGGAATGAAATGATACATGGGTATGCTCAAAATGGACGTGGAGATGAAGCTGTTCTGCTTTACAGGGACATGATTGGATCAAGTCAGAAACCTGATTGTATAACTTTTGTTGCTGTTTTGACTGCTTGTAGCCATTCCGGATTGGTCGATGCAGGCATTGAAATATTCAATTCTATGGAACAAGAACATGGAGTGGTGCCAGTTTTGGATCATTATACTTGCATTATTGATGCTCTAGGTCGTGCTGGTCGTTTCCATGAAGCAGAAGTCCTGATAGACGAGATGCCATATAAAGATGATCCAGTTGTATGGGAGGTTTTGCTTAGCTCTTGTAGGGTTTATGCTAACGTGGGGTTAGCAAAAAGAGCAGCAGATGAACTCTTCCGCTTGACCCCAAATAATTCAGCCCCTTATGTGCTTCTGGGCAATATTTATTCTTCTTTAGGAAGATGGGATGAGGCAAGGGATGTGAGAGATCAAATGAGTGACAAACAGGTCATTAAGGATCCAGGTTATAGCTGGATTGAATATGATAAGGGCAAGCAAACCGGTATGGAGGATGATGAAGTTGAAGTAGCAAGTAACAAAAAATCTTTCTATACTGCCTAGAACAAAGTCAAAACATTGCTCTTGGTGCTTCTTCACGTGGTATTCTCCTTATGGAAGCTTGGGAACCATAAAGAGGTCAGTCAAGATTTAGCATTTCTATAATGAGTCTGTTAGGTTTCCAATGAATTTATCTATTCTCTAATGTTAATTAAAATTTGACATAATCAGGTTTTAATGCTGCATCATGACCCGGCAGGCTACTTCAGAAGGTTTTCATCTCACAGGCATATTACCTTTGCAAGTGCCTTCTGCTGCTGGAACAGATGGCCTTTGGTTTCATCATCGAGAGCACATGTTATATTTTGCAGCTGACTATTGTTACATCATCACCATATAGAACAAGCGAGTCACAGTCAGAGACAAGATTTGGTGATGCACCTTCCTAATGGCTTTAGCAGGTGAACAAATCTTCTCTCTCTTGATCGGCCTTTCACTTTCTATTGTGAAACGAAATCTAAGTATTCTTCTTAATTCCTTTTCCTCGCAGGATTTTGTTTCTTAATTCACCATAGGTCAGGGATTTGATCCCCTCCAATGAAAAGAAAAACAATCTTCCTTACAAAAAAGCTTATGAAAGAGAACCCAAATACAGGCCTCAAAAGGCAGCAGAGACAGGTGGGGGAAGGGATGGAGGAAACTCAAACCTGAAGAATAAATCGCATAGCCATGACCCGTGAAGCAGGAAACTATCTTCATTTGTATCAGAGACAGAATAGCTTATCTCAAAAAATTTTGTTTATTTGTTAGCTGTTTTGATGTAAAAATGTAGTTGTTAACCCATAAAATTTGTAGAAGTTTCAACCATACGACGGTTTTGGTTCATATAATTACTTGAAAAGGTAAAAGTAAAAGCGCTATGTTTTTTATTCTGATATCAATTGAAGGTTCAAACATATTTGTTTAACAGCTTTGATTTGTTTGACAGACAATTGAAGGCTTAAATATTTCAACTCAATAAAAACTTACTTCTTGTTTCCCATTTGGAAATAATCCAATGGTCACCAAGGAATTTCCTGACCATCCCAGGCGAAAAACTTTCCATTATCATGGCTTTTCGCATTGTGGATGATGCTTAAGAGCTTCTGTACTGAGAATTCTGTTGTGAAAAGTTTGTCTTCAGGAACATTTCTCTGAAATGGCCTGGAGAGATCTGTGTCCACTGTACCTGGGTGCAATAAAATGCACGTAATTGGATCCTTCCTTCGTGCAAATTCCACTGATATATTTTTTGTCACTGCAAATACAGTGGACAACCAGAATTATAAAGTTGAAACATAACTATTTAAGTTTACTGCAAAACTACTATTAGTTCAATCTGATTTAAAGATGCTTGATCAAAATAAAAATAAAAATTGATGTTAAGAGACCTCAAGCAAGAAATCATACGTTGATTAAGTGCAGATTTTGAAGCTCGATAAGAATGCCAACCCCCAAGGCGATTATCACCTATGGATCCCACTCTGGCACTTAAGTTGGCCACAACTGCGACATCCCTTTCAGTTCCCAAGCTGCCTCCATCCTTTAAGAGAGGCCACATATGCTGCTTGCACAAATTACAGATTACAATAATTAGCCAACTCTAATATGCAATTCCATGAAGATTAATGTGAGGGAACTTACAAGGACTTTGGTTCTGAAATAGTATGTGTATTTTATTCAAGAACCAAGTCAAGTTTGAAAATGAAATTCAAGTGAGCATACCTTGATCACTAAAATAGGACCTACAGCATTAACCTCATAAGCAAGCAGCAAAGATGACTTCTCTACTTTCCTCAACGTCGTTTCTGTACTGGAAATAAAAGAATACAAATGACAGTCTGGCTTGTACACAAATAATAAACTTCTGAGTAAGACTTTGCAGTTCTAGATAATGATTAGACTTCAAAGTCTTTGTTCAAGCAATGATCCAATATGCATACCTGGTTGCAGTACTTGAGGTATGGAAAGAATCCCAGATGCATTAATGAGAAGGTTTAAAGAGCCATATTTTTCACTGATAGACTTGGCAGATTCCTGAAATGCAAGACACAAACAAACATTTAGGAAGTAGTTTTTTTTTTTCCATTTATAGACAGGAAGTATACCATGAAGTTTCATTGATGCATCTTCATTCCAAAAAGACAATGGAACACCAAAGATTCTTTTTCTTCAGTAAATTTACCACCGCACAGTTAAGAGTTTTCAAGAAAACCTCAAAGTGCCAAATTTTGATATTTGAACTCATTGCTGACTAGCAGGCAAACTAATTTACCAAGTGTTAGTAGAAAAAGGAAATGGTGAAATGCATCTAACTTCAATGGTTACTTTTCTTTCAGAATGGAGCAAGATAAGAAATGAACTTGCAGAAACCGAGTTATGTAACCTCTATGGTGCTTTCATTGGTCACGTCCAATTGTAGAATGCTGAGCCGTTCAGCAAATTTACTTTTCAGATGAAGAAGACCTGTTGCCCCACTAGGATTACGGCAAGTGGCAATAACATGACCTTTTTCCTTCTCCAACAACTGTTTAACCTATACATAAAATGAAAACTGTCACAATTTTAAGCAGAAAAGTGTCACAAACGGAAAGTGAGAACCTATAGGCTACAACCAGTTATGTCTGAATTGATATTGACATAATACGACTATTTCAATTTGGAGATGCATCTTGCACGAACAATAAGAGCTCAGATATCAAGTGTTGGGTGAATAATTACATGGAAATCCTGCCGAGTACCACAGGTTCCTCCAAAGGTGAAACCAACCAACAAGTCGGCCAGAGGTCTTATATAACCATGCAAAGTACCCAAAAAAATTGAAAATAAAACTGTGAACGCGTCGCTAGAATATAATTCAACTTCGTAGTCCTCTTGAAATGACAAATGCAACTCTATCATTCTGATAGCCATAAGAGAACAATTACAGAAAGTATTCGGATTGGCTTTGTCATTGAACCAAAAGTTGCCCACCTTCCTCTTTTCGAAATGCTATTTTTGTACAGGGAAATTGAAATGAAACTGAAGATAAAAAATCCCAAAAATACATTTTCCAGTAAACAATACAAAAACCACACTTTCTAGTTTTACTGAATTTCCAGCCTGCAAACCCCAACCTAGCTATTTCAAAGCAATGTCAATAGTACTCTTCAATTGTTGTAATCACTGTGATAACATATTCATCAATAACAAACTTTTCTTAATATATAATGAAATGGGAAATTTTGATTCTATCTAGATTTACATATTTTGGCACTTGTCAAGTGAAATTCTATATCTCAATCAAACTCTCAACATGAAACAGAACAACCCGTTGGCCAAAACAGCAATATATATGTATGCAACAAAGCAAATGAATAAAAGAAACAGAAGCTCACGAATTCAAGGCCAATTCCTCTGGATGCACCCTGCACCATGGAAACCCCACCTTCCCATTTCACAGCAGAAGAAGAAAACGAGGCCCTTTGGGTCCTTAACCGCATCAGTCTCAGAGATGTCATCGCCATGAACGAGCATTGTCGGCTCAGAAACAAGTGTCTCAGCTTGTACATCTTCAGTTTGTCCACCCAAAACGAGAGACCAACCGATCTTTCTGTTGATGTTTGCAGTTTGCAAGTACTAATTGATTGGTTTGCTCTACTTCCTAACTAACACTTCATTCATTGCAAATTTGCAACGTACCACTTCATATGTGGTTGATAATCTGCCACCCTTGAAATATTTTTATACATAGATTTTGGACTTCGCTTCCAGAAAAAAAAAAATTACAGAAACTGTGTTTTTTTTTTCTATTTGGAGCAACTGGTTGGGCCAGTTTGTTGTCAACTGAGCTTTGATTATGGCCTTTGAGTCATCTAAAAGCCCAAATAAGAAAACTCGAGAAAGCTTAAAAAATCACAATGGACCAGCCCGTATAGGCTTGAACATGAGTTCTAAATGCTATTGTATATCATTTGAAGTTCAAGAAAGTGACTTTACTTTTGTTCGCAACCAATCAATATGACATGGAGAATGAAGCTCAACCATCAAGCAAATCATCATCATCTGTGTTCTAACCAGGTCAAATCATCTTTTAAGGATACTGAATTAAGGAATTTGTTAAATATAATTACTCACACGAATGACTCTTATCCATTCCGTTATTTTATTAACGTAGTACACGAATCACTCTCTTTCTTTATTGGAAACTCTGCATACTGCGAGTTTGCAACTATGCTAACAAAATGTTTGAATTAATTCCCATCACACCAGTATATTTAGATGTAGACAAAATAATTATATGGTCATAATAGTATCATTATTAAGGAACCATTTTTCAAATGAAAGTTGGTTGTAACTTTGAAAGCGTCAACAAAAATCATAGTCATATCATGGCCAACAAACAATAATGTAGTAATGTACAAAAAGACTGAAGTTGATGAGACCGACGGTATGTTTATAGGTCCCACGCAAATAATAGAGGGCGCACAATATAAGAGATAAGGTGAACAAATCCTTATGTTCACCAAAACTTCGAAAGGTTTTTTTCCTCTTCTTTACAATGTGATATGACATTTTAACTGAAATTATGTGATGATAGACCAATTTGTGTGCGAAGAGACGATCACATTGTTTTGGCCAATTGATAAAGACGGTCACATTGTTTTGACCAATTAACCTAATTTACGTTCGTTAATCCTCGAAAGCTTATTGCACATACATGGACTAATTACTTAATTTGATGTCTTTTTATCAACTATATATAATTGATTTTGAGCTGACATCATTCAAACCAAAAAATTTAGCTAAGCAAAGGAGGGCGGACGCACACGAAAATTTCTCCCAACTTCCATGCTAGAACTTGTCAGAATTTACATTTTTTTTACTTGATTGTCAAAGACATCACACCCTATAGTCATTTTCAGTCATTTCCTTTTCTTTGTTCCGGGGGACATCTGGCCCTTCTCTGCTGTTGTGGTGACTTCATTGAACACTATAAAAATAAATCTTACAGGTTGTGAGAGATTGGTGATAATAACTTAGGAATTAAATAGTTTTACGTGAGATCACGATTGCAATCACTTATTTCATGACACATTATCGACACTTGGATTCTATAATTTACTCATAATGCAGAGAACTTTTTTAATAATTAAAAAAAAACACCAATGAAACTTTGTGCATGCAATTAATAATTAATAAAAATCATTTGATAAGAAGACTAGTTTTGTAAGAGCATATACAATAGACTCCTTAAATCATTTTATTATTAGATAAATTTTAGGGAGCAATTGAAAAAATACAACTCTAACCACGCTCTCTATCCACCTTCTAAAATATGGAGATCTCTAGGAGCTCCTTAATCCGATGAGAGAAAAAGGACTCCTACTAACTCCCTATAATTTAATGTTGCTTTATTTTATGTATAGTTTAAACTTTTAATTAATTCTAACTATAATTTTATATTATTTTTAAAAGAGATAGACCAATTATATTGAATTAAAAAATAACTATAGTATTTATGACTCCCTAAATTAGGGAGTATGATTGGAGTTCAAATTATAGAGAGCTCCTAAAACAACTTTGGTGTGTTTTTAGCTAAATTTTAACTTAGGAAGCTCTTGCTGACCTAATAGTGAGGTAACATGCAATCCAAAACATATCTATGAAGACATTGAATGATGTGTTTAAGTGCATATGATTAACTTTTGTTAGATTTTGTGATGAGAAAGCTACGAAAGTGTATCAAAAATTACCAAAATATTTTATGAAGGAGTAAAATGGTCATGAAACTTTATGGTGTGCCATCAATTATAACTCCAATTCTTTCTTTTCAAAATCATGATCACAGTCACTCCCATTAACCAAATTGCACCCAACTTCCTTCAAATACATAATGACTCTTACCCCTCCATCAACCAAGAATGTGAAACCATTTAAGGGTGACTTTTTGGACTGATCTTTATTGAAGTGTCAAATTTTGAGGGGCATATATGAAAATTTCACTAAAGTTGATGGATTTGACATTACTTGGGGTCACTATTTCCCAATAAATTGATTGAATGTTGTTTCCATTACCAAGGGAGGCACAATGTTCCCAGATGCATGCAAGGGCAAATATGACATGTGTTAAAAGAAAGATGACCACACATATACATCAATTTTTTTTAAGTATAAGTGGTAGTTTAAATTACAGAAGAGAGAGATTTCTCTCACAAATACATACAACTACGATGCTATGTGGATTCGAACATAAGATCTCTAGTCTGTAAGTCAAGACCCTTTTTCACTATACTAGACCCGTTGGCTATATAATAGCATTTAAATAGGAAGAAAAAGGAGAATAAAAAAGAAAAAATTATGTTCAAATAGTATACAATAATGTAATATGCATCATAGATCAACATTCATATATACTTACACAAACTTTTTGCTGTGCTGTATTTGCTTATGTTTAGTAATTTACATAAATGAAAATTCAACCATTCCCCATTTCTAGGTTTCTAAATTTAATAAATAAGACTTCACTGCCAAGTTTGTTAAAACACTAATACCACCTGTGAAGTAGTCGGAAGCTTAGAGCTTCAAATGTGAATGTAATTCGAGAAAACAATGATCGATTTCTGC
Source organism: Prunus salicina (assembly GCA_020226455.1). Classification (NCBI taxonomy): domain Eukaryota; kingdom Viridiplantae; phylum Streptophyta; class Magnoliopsida; order Rosales; family Rosaceae; genus Prunus; species Prunus salicina. The sequence goes on along the minus strand of CM035345.1, from coordinate 24,689,147 downwards.
CAGAGCATTTGTAACATGCGGGCCTACATTTTTAGTGTCTGGGATCATCAAAAGCATTTAGAACAAATTTTTTGTTTTGTGGGTTTAATATTATCCTTTTTTAACTAATAAACAAGGCGTATATCTAATCTTTGAGATCATTTCCTCTTCTTCGCACGCTTCCTGATTAGGATCAACAAAACAAGTGAATAAAAAAAAAAAAAAACAATCCTGTTTACTTTTACAAGAATGATAACTTCAAATTGATTTGGTCCTCATTTCTAAAAATAACAGAATATCCACTAAATTGCCATAAAATAGCTCCAAATTTCTTGTTTGATTAATTGAAGATCCACTAAAATTTAGCCCGTATATATTCACTAAGATCCCTAAACCCTCAGGGCTTGTTTGATAGGGAGGACTAGACTAGACTAGAAAATGCCTACATTTTATGAGTATTCAAAGCATAATATTGATATGTTGCCTAACTTGGAGGAAGAATGAGGACTATATATAAGATGTTAATGACTAAAACTTATCCCGGGATCAACTTCCATAGATAGTCCTTCTTTATCCTCCAAGTTAGACAACAATATCCATATTAGTCCTTGATTGCACATAAAATATAGCCATTTGCTGGTCTATTATAGTCCAATCTAATCTTCCCTAACAAACGAGGCATCAAAGTTATCTGGTTTTCATGAAACCATCTATAATTAACAAATATATATAGTACAAGATTAAATTTGTTTTAAGAAAAAGAAGACTTCTTAAATTATTCTTGTACAACGTATATAAGTTTAAGGTTTATTATATACCAAGTATTAGTACTAGATTTGGTCCTTACACATATTTTTGTCTACACCCAATTGTCACTTTTCTGTTGACACGCACATTTCAAGATATTGAAACAGAACTCTTTGTAAATTGTACATGATGATGACCATGTCTATAGTTTCCTCAGTTAATTTTTGAAATCACAACCTAAAATCAGGCAGCCAGAGGCCAACAACTTTGTCAGAACTTTAAAAAAGGAAATTTACGTGCATGCTTGCTGATAAAATTCACAGGACCACCACAACACAAGTAGCTAGCTAGATGACTGTTTGGCATGCAAAATGATTAAGCACCAACCTCGATTCGTTGGAAAAGATTAAAAGATGCTAGGATGAGATTAAGGAATGCTAATTTTGTTTCCTGAAAAGACAAAAACAGTCTAATATTCGATAAGTACTATTCATACATTGTTAAGTAACACAATATCCAAAGTAAGCACAAGAACTTGGTGGATAATAAAAGAAACAGAAAGCTGAGGAACCCAAAGCAAGCTATTTTATCTCACAATTACACATCCCTAGACAAGATTGATGAGAAAGGTCAGGCTTTTCTGTAGTAATTCTTTCTTTTCTTCCCTAGATTCTTTTGTCATCTTTCAAATTTTTTTTTTGTTTTGTTTTTTTTGCTTTCAAATCTCTCACTTAAAGCAATAAAAATTATAAAAGTTTGGTTTTTTTTTTACTTTTTAAAATACCCACACCCACATGATCAAAGGTTGCGGATGAATAATTTTTCCCACTTTAAAAGATGAATAATGAAGGCAAGTCCCATCTTCATATCAAATCTCCCTTCACACTGAGACTGAGCTTTCCAGTCATGTCTCCGATGGATGTACTTGTTTCTACTGTAGAAACCTTCTGTTCCTCAGCTTTCTGTCCCATCCACCAAAATTCCTAAAGGAATGTGTCTGCTCCCAATCAACCAACCAGCACTCTCACTTTCTTCCTTTTACTGATCATCTCTTTCCCTAATCCCTGACTATTCTGGTAAATAACAAGAACCCCAAAAAGCAAAAATAAAAAAGTAAAAAAAAGTAAAAAAAAGGTTAAAAAATAGAAAAGTAGTCATCTCCCCCCACCCCCACATGTAAAATTTAATTCAAACCAGAAAGACAAGGTTATTAAACTGCACCACCAAAAAAGAAGAGAAAAAACTAACTTAAAAAGAGTATACTCTCTTAACTCTTGTTTTTGTGGGGCAGGTTTGTTTGTTTGTTGTTGTTGTTGATAATATCTTTTCAAGGTGGTGATCTTGGTCTTGTTATAAGCGCCTCTTAGCTGCTTCACCAAATGAGGTGGTGTTGTTGTTGTTGTTGGTGTTTTGATCCCCAGACCAATCAAAGAGATTGAATGGATCCAAGGCTGCAGCCTTGCTTCCCTTTTGCTGCTCATCTGCCGTGAAACATTGTGAAAACAAGAGATTTAGTGGATCAGCCTCAATTTCTCCTAAATCAGCAAAGAAGTCCTCATTGTGATGAGACTGGTTGGACTGATCATCAGGCATTGATGGTCTATAAGGAAACCCTGCTTGATGATCACCGTTGAATTGATGATGATCAAGCTCCAATTGCTTCTCAATGTCCTCAAATTCTTCCTTCACTGTTGAAGCACTCCCAGCAGTGACAACTGGAGACACATGATTATTATCATTCATGGTCTCATTTTGTTCTTCCTTTGTAGGGCTTGCTGGCTTCTGATGAGGCTGATGAGAACTATTGGAAGAGGTCTTCGAACCGGCACCGTTTTTGGATGGCTGAGATCTCGTTGAGCCAGCTAGAGCATTTCTCTGAGTTGGCCAGGGATGGTTGTGTTCAGAAGTGTAAGTGATAACCAACATGTTTGGATCAGTCCGGCTACGCTCTACTTGTTTCCTTGCTGAGCAACCCTTTGAGCTGCTGCATCGATAGTAACCCCTGCAAGTAGTATCAATTATTGATTAATTAAGTTTGAAACCATGTTCAATAGCATTGATAATAGATTATGATGACGATTATAATGATGATAAAATCCTTCATTATATCTTTGCTTTCATCATAAATCACTAGTAATAGTTAAATTAAAAGTATTTTACGATACGAATGCGTACGCGTATACTATTCTTTTCCACGCACACATTTTCTAGACACACAAACTCCTCATATACGAGAGACACTCAAATTAAAATAAAGATATGTGTCTTCATATCCTCACTAGTTGAGCTAGCTACACTCATAATGAATTAACTCACTCATCTGCATTGAATACTGCATTGAATGCGAAAAGATATATGAAGAAAGAAAAGGGAACACAACCCCTCATGGTTGTCAGTGAGATATGCCTTAGCCTTAGTTTTACTTAGGAACTTTCTATTATTTGACAAATGGAGACAAAGAAGTAAAACTTACTGACCTTGGATAAGGGGAACCTTTGATGGGTTTCTGACCGTACTTTCTCCATGCCCACAGATCAGATGGAACTACTTCTCCAGTTGGCCTGCTGTTTGCCGCCGCAGGCGCTGGAATGCACACAACCTTCTTTGCCTGGCTCTTCCTGCTCATATGATTAGATTAAGATAATTAATATGTTTATGTTTTAATTAAGCTAAGCGGTCGAGCTCTACACACACACACACACACACACATATATATGCATGGTTTGGACTTGACATTTAGATTAACCTTTTTCGTTGAAATTAAACTGTTTTGGATTGCTTTCTTTAGGAAGCAGGAAGAGATGGATTGTATATTCCAAAGGAAGGCCAATATCAATCAGAACAAGAGAGATCCCTTCAGGTGGGTTGGGGAAGAAAAGTAGTTTCCAGATATAAAAAAAGAAAAGAAAAGATGAAAGCTAAGTGTGTGATTGTTGTTTTTACACAAAGCAAAGAACCCCACCTTTTCATACTTTGATTAAAACCCACAAAGATATCATGTTTAGGTAGCTATAGAGCTAGTAATGTTGACAATACTTAACAATCTCACCTGAAACAACAGTCATATAGAGAGCCTCCTAGCTCTTCAAGACTTTAGAGCTTAGTCAAACCAAAAATATACTTTAAATAACAAAACCCTATCTTCTAGATCTTCACTTCACCATGTTTCAATCAAAACACTAGTTGCAAAAAAAGGAGAAGAAAAAACCCACTTCTCATTAAGGTCGTTAATCTATATGATGATGATGATGATGATGATAATGTAAGTACTAATCAGGATTAATTATTAAACCTATAATTAAGTGGTAGAGTAATAATTAATTCATGGGAAACATGGTCAAGTTGTAAGAATAATATTAAATGCTCTCTCTCTCACCTTCGCTTGATGCCCGGATTCCGTGGAGATGAGATCTGCACCCCTGTGTTCTCGAGCAAGCAACCTTTTCCTGATGAGCTGTTCCCATTAATAATCATGTCGCTTCCAACCATGGCACCAGATATCGAACCAGACACCGCCTTACTAATTCCCCGTGGAGACGACACTACTGTTGCTGCACCCAGCAACGGCGAGTCACATGCCGTCACAGGGACCTTTGCACTCGGAGAGATCTGAAGCATCCGCGAGAATATGTTGCAAGGCCTCTTTATTGGGTCCCCATCAACAACACCACCTTGTTGATGATGATGAAGATGGTGGTGATGAGGTGGAGGAGGAGGAGGAGCAAGAACTATATGTGCACCGCCAAAAGTGCTACTTGTTCCGCCAGCTTCATCCACAGAAGTGATGTTAATATTCATATCTGATGAGGAATTGGGGCTGCTGAAAAAGCTGGAGCTAGACGATATGTCCAGTTCATGAAGAAGCGGATCGCGCATGTAGGATGAAAAGGGATCGCCAAAATTGTCCTTGGCATCTTCTTCTTCCTCCTCCTCCATGGCTGAGGACGCTGAGGAAAATTTCATGGGAGGAGGATGGTCAGATGGGAAGTGCCAGTTGTCGGCGGCGGCTTCAGGTTCTTGATGATGATGATGAAGAAGATGATCAGAATGGTAAGCTCCTGCGGCGGAAGTAGCAGCACTGCCAGCTCTAAGAATATCAGTTAAATCACCTTGGTAATTCTCCATCCTAGTAATTGGCATGAACAAGCTGCACATGCTTTTATGGCACAAGCTGCAACATCAAGTGTATATCTTGTTGAGTTCTTTGGACCCCAAATAGACGTCAAAGGCATGCAATTCTTGGGTTTTGGATTTGGGGTTTTTTTGGGTTGATTTAAGCAGAGTGATATGAATGGACTAGTATATTTAGTACAAGTGTCTGTATTTTTGGGAAGATGGGGTTTGATTTTCAGGAAGCTTTTTAGGAAGCAGGAGAGCAAAAGAAATGGGTTTTGAAGGCTGATGTTGGATTGTTTTATATCTTCTTCTTCTCAAAAACAAAGGTGTGATGATGGAGAGAATGGTTTTGAAGAAAGAAAGAGAGAGAGAGAGGAGCAGCTGACTTTTCATACAAAACAGCTCTTCTCCATACGCAACAAATAGAGAGAGAGAGAGAGAGTTTTTAATATGAAATTGCCGAATGGCTAATAGTAAACTAATTGTCATCGAGCTAACTGTAGTGCTTGTTTTTTATTTTATTATTTTATTGTTTATATTTAAATAACGGAATATTTTATATTTTGTGTTTTTTTTTTCCCTCTGTCAGTAAATTAAATAAAGACCTTTGCACAAAAGTCTTTTCACCTTTTTTTTTGGCCCTCCTTTGTTTCAGAAACAAGTGATGGGGAAGTAAAGAGGCGGCAAGAAGCCGCATTTCTCGGAGGAACGTTTCGAAACTTCAACACTGTTCTTCGTTTCTTTCAAATTTTCAGTTGCCTGCCTCCATTCTTTTATATTATCAAAACGTAGAGCATGAGGAGAGGAGGCAATACATACTTTTGGTGATGATCATATGGTGCTTTGGACCCGCCCATTGCCGCCGCCCATCCCTCAGAAATGAGTTTGCCGGGGAATTTTTCTCACAGAAGCTTATGTTATCATAGCATGATTTTTGTTCAAACGTGTTGTCTAAATAAATCTGATAAGACAACACTTACTCAATCAATGTGTCGCACTATATTTGTGTGAGAGACGAACATACTGTGTCCAAAATGTGTCCGCTTCAAAAGGTTGCGTGAAGGGTAAAAGAAAAAGAAAATGAAATCACTTGTGTATTCAAACATATATATATGAATGCATCAGACCCAAAAAAACATGAAAAGGCCAAATAGTTAACCTATTATTACAGTGCATGCTACTTTTTACGGCTGTGTAAGTTACTAAGAAATGCAAAGCTAGCCATATAGTTCCATTGCTTTCATGGTTGATCTATAGGAAGGAAAGTACAAAAATAGTTTGGCTTTTCAATAATGTTTTGTACCTATAAGTTACTGCACCTCCTTTTAGTAATATATATATGTCATCTTATGCCAATTAATAGTCTTAGAATCTCATTCACAAATAGAATTATTTATCAAATATAAAATAATGTTTTTTTTGTGAAAATATATAATGGAAATGAAACACTGGTAATATAAAATATAGGACGTTGCTATTTGGATCATATTTACTGATTACATTGCTGATCACCTCTCTAATACAGGTGGATCTCACACCTCTATTAAAGAGAGAGGTGGTCAGCAATATGGTCAATAAATATAGTACAAATAGCATTATTGTAAAATGTAATCGAGTAATATGTCCTTCTCACACTAGTTGCTTATAGTACATTTACATGAGTTTTAAAAGGGAAAAAGATAGCACCCAAAAAAGATAAAATAAAAATAAAATAAAAACCTATTCGAAATCAATAATATTCAAAGAAAAAAGACATAGTAGACATAGTAGACAAGCATATATAATCTACTCCAAAGGGCTCACTGCAATCAAACTAATCAAAGTTATTCGAGAGCCAGAAGAAAATATCACAATATTAATGCTGCTCAAGAAAATATGACAATAATTAAGGTAATCAAGAAAATACAAAGGCTAAATATTCTTTAGTAATATTGATATTAGAGGAAGAATATATGCCTTTTGTGTTATTTATCTATTTATTTATAATTGTCATAGTCATCATCACTCAGAAAAATCCCTTTTCTTCCACCTCCATGCAATTCAAAAGGCGCACGCTTACACTAGATTTAGAAGAATTGGCATGAAGGAAAACATTTTCTAAAAGAGGAAAAACAATAAGGGCACTAGGGTAAAAAAGAAGAAGAAGAATAGTAAGCATGGAGGTACCTTTCAGTCTTTCACAGTAAATTAGGAAGCATTAGGGTTTTATTCAAGAAAAAGAGAAGATTGTTTTCAAAATTATTGTTTGGTGTGCAAATCAGTATCGCAAGATTAGTGCAAAGGAATTTGATGATTGAGTACTTTTTTTTTTTTTTTTGGGTTTAAGAAATAGTATTAAGGTTGAATTCTAAATTATTATCGTATTTAGTTGTAGAAATTATTGGAGATATTCACGTTGTGTAGTGTAGTGATAAGAGAATGGCACAAAGAAAATATTTGATGTTGGCTTTTTAAATTATAGTTTCTTGAAGTAGTTGAGAAAGAGATTGCACGCGGTTTTTCCTTAATAAATTAAGCCACAAACTGTCTTCTTATTGTTTCTTTTCAAGGTGGATTTTTGGAGTAGAAAAAGAATAAAAGGAAATTGTATACCTTGAGATACAGAGAAAGACGCTAGGATAGCCAAAATTATTGGGTGTATCTGATACATCACAGTTGTGACGATGTGGTACATCATATTTACTCTTTTGGATAATGACCTTACTCTACTTGTAGTATAATTTCGATATTTAATGACCATATATATATATATATTAGATATGCAGTAATTTCTCGCGATTTCAGAGTTTTTCTTTGCATTTTTCAACTATTTCATAAGCCACCCTAATTTCCACACAAAGTTGTAGGGTGTTTGTTATGACAACTTATTTCCACATTAATAACTTTATGCTGCTTTGAACAATCAGCAGACGGATCACTTTATAATATGATCTCCTAACTAATGAATAGTTTTTAATTAAAAAATAGCGAGTATGATTACGGTTTTAAAAAAGTGATTATGATGAAAGTGAGGCACATAAACTGGGGGGGTCTGATATAACATGTCGGGATGATGAAGGACAAGGATTAGAGTTAGAATCGTAATTAAGCATGCTTAATATATAAGGTTAGTTTGATTCTAATTCTGCTGTTATAGGTCAGAAAAAATGGCTTCTGTTTCGGTCCAAAAGTTGGGTTCCTTTTTGGAGTCTTGCATGACCACTTCAAGGCTCAAAGATTAATATCAGGTTTTGATTAGACCTTTTTAGGGCCTTCACAAAAGAAAAAGTCTAGGGGTGTTTCTTTAATTTCAGGAAATAAATTCCCAAACGTCTCCCTCTATCACACTATTAGTATAAAAATACAAAAATTATTGGTGTGTTGGGGATGATATTGTGGGGGAGAGAGAGGTGGCTTGTGATTAGAATTTCAAAGTATAATGGGGCAATGATCATAGAGGGAATCACCGACCTTATATATATGTTTGATTAGACATTTTGAGAATCTACTAGAGGTAGCAGCCAGCCACCCTCTCTCTCTCTCTCTCTCTCTCTCTCTCTCATAAGGACACTTGAAGTTTTTTGGCTTTGGAATTCTTCAAAAGACCATTGTTACCATCCGTAGCCCCCTCACTATTTTCTTATTGCTTTCCATGTCTCTGTGTGGCACATGTTCTTACTGTACATACCACTCACTAACATAATAGGTGGAATTGAGAATCTGTATTTTAGTTCAACCTAACACACAGTATCAGTTATTATGACATCATTTTAGATAATTGACCGTTGTTGAATAAGGTGAATTTCACCGCGAGTCTCACGATATATAATAATTTACTGTTCTCATAAATACATATAAATTTTCATGCTCATATTGCACCACTCATGTATAACAAGTGGATATGAGAATTTCAAAAGTAAAAGTGTAATTAATATGCAGCCCGCCAACTAATTAACTATTGATTTAGTGTTATTACTCTTTCAATTATTGGATATCCCAAATTGGAATTATGTTTTCCCTATTGATAGAAAGAGAAACATGATTAATAGTTATTGATTAATGTGAACATAGTGAGTACGTCTCATACCGATGAATAATTCATATAGTTATTCACGCGCCTAAATTCAATACAAACTCTTGATTCATAATCATTCATGTGTGTTTTGGAGAGTTATGTTTAACGAATTTTCTTCTGACTTATGTAGCTCTCCACATCAAAATGGAAGAAAGGTGCTAATTAAGTACTACTGGTCTAGCTAACACTGTTGTAATTTTATATCAATTGTAAGCAAGCAGCTATCTAGCTAATGACCCAATTCATATTTATGATCAAGTTGGTCGTGGTGGTTTGCTTAAAACTTGTTTTTAAAAACAAGATACCAACTGACTTCTCTGGACAAGTTCAAAAATATTGGGTAGTTTAAAGAAAAGGGTCCTAAGATTTTAGTGGTCCAAATCCAAGTTATAAAATCCCATAATTTAAATTTAAATTTGCAAACTCATTATTGACTGGCTGGCTTTGAGACAAACAGTTGCCCCACGTTCTTGCATGACAAGCTCTCCTCCTCCCACTCCTCCCCACAAGAGAACAAAACTAAACTGGGATTCTCTGTGCAGAACTCTACAGGGTTTTTGTCTTCCCACAAGAATCCCTAGGCCTTAGCATCCTGCCATCAGTGCCATGTGAAGCAGGCACACACAGTTAATTAAATATAATTAATATCCTAGTTATAATATTAATTAACCATGCAGTCCCTGACTCATTGGGCCCTTCCAACCCTTGGTGGATGCTTACGATTGTGGCTCTAAATAAATTATGAAAAAATGAGGTGTCTTGAGAGTCCGGATTATTATGATAAGGCTGTTGATTTGCACGCATGACACACCATGACACATTTTTTTGCTTAGGCATTTTATTTTCGGACCTCTCAACGTCACAAGGTTTAGCTACCGGCAACCTTACCGTGTAGCCTCCGACATGACTGACCTCTCTGATAGTATAATATATTGGTTGATAATATATAGTGGTGCCCACCCATTATCCTCTACATGGAGGGCTGTGATTTACTTGCCACCAGCTGTCTTTTGTCCTTGCCCGATGGCTATATCACATTCCAAATCCCTTGGTCCCACATGAGAAAAGGTCAAAGTGGGGGTCTACATTAAAATAACATAACACAACATCTTTCATCTTTCTCCTCCCTTGGGGCAATTTTTAGGTTAGCTATAGCTTGTTTGGGAGTGACTAAGAAAAGACAAAGAATGTTTTCTAATATTCAGAAGTGTTTTTGAAATTTATAAGGGATCGTTTGGAATTGCTTCTTTAGAAAATATTTATGTTTATAAGTACTTATAACAAAAGAGTTTTTATTATAAAGTTGTTGAAAATTTAATAAAAAATCGAATTGCTTTCTAAAAAATCACTTGTGAGTGCTTCTCCAGAAAGCGCTTTTATGGCCGAGAAGCACTTCTAAACTTTTCTACCAAACTCCATCAAAAACACTTTCGGTTGTCAGAAAGCGCTTTTAGCCTTTCGAAAAACACTCCCAAACGAACCCTAAGTGTTTTTAGCTCACAAAATTGCTTTTTGCATATTATGTTTCTTCATGAAGCACTTGGATTTTCAATATAATTTTTAATCAACAGAAGAGCTTTTAAAGGAACATTTATGAACAGAAGTGTTCAATGTCATTCTCAAACGAAACAAGTGACACTTTTTTTGGCTTTTTGATGTGTTTCAATCTTCATAACAGTATTACAATAAATTAGGGAGTTGATTTTCCCACTTCTCTTTTGTCAACTTACACTCCCCTTTTTGTTATAATAAAAAAATTAAAAAATAAAATTGAGTGTAAATGAATAAAAAGGAAGTGGAAAAATCTAACACCCATAAATTATGGACATTCTTTTTTTTTTCTAGGCAGCCAATGACATGATGACAAGTTAATTTCCCACTTGCAAGTTTTTTTAAGTCCTTGCTTAGCAATCAGAAGAGTTTCTAGGAAATTTGCAAGGCTATCATGCGGGGTGGGGTTTTGGCTCCTCACCACCAACCACAGTGCATGTCTATTGCCTAGGCTTAGCTATATATCATAACATTTAAATTTTAAAAAAAAAAGAAAAAAAATTGGTCTAGTCTTATTCTAGACTTTGGCTAGTTGGCTAGCTAGAATAATTTATATATTTTTTTGGTTTTGTTTATTTTGTAATAGGGTTGGCCCATAGTGTGGCAGTGCACCTTAATGCATGAAACAAGGGAGCTTCTTGCCTCTCGGTAATCCAAAGCTTCTCTTTTTTGGGGGAACCATGAGAATAATATTGTAATCTAACATAATCCCATACGTGGGGAACTCAACAATTGTCTTTCTTTTCATATATAACGTGATTAATAATTAAATTAAGGGTTTAGGGGATAATTAGATGTGCCACGTGGCCCTTCCCCATGTGATTATAAATTATAATGACCTTACTTCCGGTGAGAAGAAGTTAAAAAAAGCTTTTGGTCTTTTATTCTGGGGATTGTTTTAGAGATCGTATCCTATCTATCTATGCCCCTTTTAAAGCGACGTTCAAGTTGAGGAAAACTGCAGTCCTTGCATTTCTTTTTTGTGCTTCTTTTCTTGTTGTTTATCTCTCTATCCCTTCTGTCATATAGGAAACACAATTCAAGGTTTTGCTAATCATTAAGTACTTGGGCAAATAAAGAAAATGGTAGTTTTTGAAAGCTCAGCAGACAGGATAGATAGAAGTCATCTTTAAGTTGCGCACCACTGTTCTTGTTTGTTTAGTGGATTAATAATTTGTTGTTGATTAATAAAACCTTGTCATGATAGATTAATTCTAAAATTTATGTATGTATAGCCAACGAGGTCTAACGAAAAATGACCTCGACTTGCAATATAACAGTTGAGAGACATATCACTATCCACCCACATTATAAATTTATAATATCAATTACACCAATAGAAGGAAGTGAAGAAATTAAAAGGAAAGAGTTGGACCATTCAGTAAGTTAAAATTTTTTTTAAATTTTTTTTGTTTTAGGGAGAGATAAAATGACCTGTTTTAACTTTATTTAGTGGATTATGAAATTCAATATATAGCTATAAATGTTACGTAAAATATTAATTTCTAAATTCTTTAGAGATTTTATTTTATTTATATAAGCATGTAATTTTTAAGATTGGTAAATCACATGAAGGGTGAGAGATGATTTTTTGTTTTATTTACCATGACGCCATCTCTCCCTCTATTCTAAACAGATTTGTAAATAATTGCCAAGACCAAAAACAGATAAATAAATAAATAAATCTGAACTCTGGATCAAGCCTATCACCGAAGGGAAGGGCGGCAACAAGTCAAAAGACAGAAGACTGCTGCCAGTCAGAGGTTCTCAATCTATGAAAATGCTCCTGGTTGCATATGCAGTTTACAAGAAAAATTATGGAAAAATTTACATGGCCTGGGTGGGAAAGAATAATTAAGTGTCACTTAACTCACTTCTAAACCATATGCTTTGTCACTAACCCTTTACACGAACACAAATCATCGCGACAAAGCTTGCTATAAGCTTAGAAGTTGACAATAATTTGGACATAATCGACTATATGTGCTATCAGCCTACACTAAAAGCAACGAAAGCAGTGTGGCCATGACCTCAATCTACAACAACTTACAAATAAATCATTTATCAGAGCCTAATTGTGAAGCTTGACATCTTTTCCTCTAATCTAAGTGATTATGTGGTAAATGGACATCCCTGCTAATAATGCACAAGACGATTATACTTACGAAAGCACTTAAACTGAGCCTTTCGGCTACCATTTTCCTATCTTGCCTTTGCAGTTTTGTAAACTTCTCTCCACCTGTGGTAAATAACTAGTAATGTGCACTTTTCTTGTTATCTTCGTGGAGGTTTGTGTTGATGTTGTGGGGGTCTAGCAGATTGCCGTGACGGCTGAGAGCCTTCTGAGGCACCCAACTGGTTGGGCAAACGGTGGGAAGAGTTTCCTTGAACTGATGGGTCTGGAGGATCAGGTGTGTCTGGAAAACAGCAAACCGAGGGGAGGTTTGAGACTGGCAATACAATCTAGAACTAAAAAGATAATATTGAGAAACTCTGATTGCAACAAGCACTTACCAAACAATGACTTAATAGATGGTCGCTTTGGCTTGTTGTTCTTTTTCTTCAATTCAGCTGCATCAGAGCGTGCATTTAAAGGTCAATGAAGCTCTAAGATTATACCGGCCAAATGCCACGCCCTCAGCACAGATAAAATTGCTAACAATTGAAATATAGTGGTTTATGTATTTATACACATTAATTCTTATCAATAGCTAGTTTCTTTGTTTAACAATTTACCGGGTAATACTTACCAATACCAGGCATGTGATGCTCATCAACAATTTCAAAATTCTTGTAGGTATAACCGACAAAATTTGTATCCATGGAAGAAAGCATCTGGAATGAATGAAAGTACATGATTGATCAGTCAACAGAGACAGCAAAACACACTAGCACTAGCACAGAAATAAGAAAGGAGGATGTGTTGGATGTGTTTTGTCATTTGCGCCATGTCCAATTTTGAAAAGGAAAACTCAACCCAGGAAAAAAGTTACGTCTGAGAGGCTGGAAACAGAAGCAAGCCTAGGCTAAACCATACTACTTCAAGAAGAATTAGGTATAACCCTTCAAAAATTTATAGGATAAAATTTGATTTTCCAAATGTCTATGATATAATATAATCACTTGTATTTTCTGATAAGATATAACGATTTGCATAAACCTAATGAATTTTGTGAAAATCAAGTGCAATCCCACGCAATGTGTGTGTATATCTGTAGTAATTGATTGAAAATTCTGATCACGAACGTATAAATAAGTTACATATCTAGCATAAGTATTGAGGTGAAAAGGAAGTGGAATTGAAAAATTACATCTTATTTTATGAATAAAGATCCCAAAACTGCATTTAAACCATAAATCTGTGTTTATACCACCCTAATGAGTGTCACTACTGCGCTATAGGTATTTTGAATATACAGATGCAAAATCAAGTGAACTTTGATACTTGCCTTTCTCCATGGACCAGATTTTGATGAAGTCTCTGCTGGAGTCCCCAACTGCAACCATGAAAAGAACAGCATTTAAGATAATGGCAAGCTAGTAAATAGTATTGCACGAACACAACAACCATATTGAAAAATTCCTCACCTCATCAAACTTCTCAAAGTTTTGAGTATCTAATTCATTGTTAACTTCTGGTAGAAAAGCAGCTTCCATCTGATATAATCTATCCCATTGTAACCCTTTAAACCACGGGTGTGCCTAACATAAGGAAAAACATTTCAACTTTTTTTCCTTAAAAAAATAAAACACCCATCAACCAATAATGAGAAAGAGTTCCATGTATGCTAACTTTTATTTCATGAGCTCCTTGCGTCCCAAGCCTCTGCTCAACATTGCAGAGGAGCTTGCAAATGAGATCCTTAGCCTCAGGAGAGAGCTTTGCTTCCTCTGGGAATTTCAGATGAGTTCTCCAGTTAACAATCTGCATGGCATAACTAACCATTTGTTTGATAAGAATATACAAATGAGATGTCAGCAGGAGATTCCCAATTAATACGGCTTAAGAAATAATTATAGTTCCAGAATTCAAATAGTCACAAATTATTAAGGATATAGCAAGACTCCATTTCTTAAATCTGGACTGTTAAACCTATTCAGAAATCTGAATGTTGCATATTACAAATGGTCAAACAAAAAATCAAAATTCAATTTACCTTTCTGCATGTTGACATTGGTTCTTCGGAATAAAAAGGTGGAAATCCCACAAGCATCTCATACATGATTGCACCAAGAGACCACCTGACAGAGATATCTGATTACTAACCAGTCGGAAACATGTCTTAAGGTGAAACATGTGTGGGAAAAGTAACTAACCAGTCACATTCCATTCCATATCCTTTCTTCAGCAATACTTCCGGAGCAATGTAGTCTGGAGTTCCAACTGTTGAGTAAGCCTAAATGGCATATGAAAGGGCCATTTATATGTAAATAACTGAACATTTATTACAAAACACCAAAACAAAAGCAGATCCTAATTAATGGACAAAAGAAATTAAAAACAAGTTCATGTCCGTAATTTAAACTGTAAGAAACACAGCAAAGCAAGACAATAATATATTTTCCCTAAAGATAAGATTATTCCTGTTCTGAATCCGTTTTTAAGTAATATCTGTGAGTGCACATTCCATTCTGTCACTACAAAGAACCAGTTTAAGTAATTCCTGAATAATATATTTATTCTTCCTTGCTTCCTCAAGATTTAGAAGAAATATCAGAATCATAATCTAGTGCACGGCCATAGAAACACTCCAACCAAAGTTCTAATACAAGACAGCAGCATGCAATGGGAGTCTAATATCATCCTTTTGTATTTCTTATGAGAAACAAAGAATTTATTAAATCGAAGTCGACAAATTACAATCTAATGTCAGGTCACAGACAAGAGATCCAACTATCTGGACAGCAATACAAACACTACGCCTACAACTTAAAGAGTACAGCAACTAGACTCTATGACCCAAAAAGCAATCCCTCTAAAATCAACTATGTTATTTCTTATGAGCCTTCAGACGATAGGTACACAGCTGTGCAAAGGGAACCACAGGCAAGGGAAGTACTGGCCACATAGGAAGCTTTACGAGCTTGCCAAACAAAGAAGCCACAATTGCTCTTTCATTTTATTAATTCATTTCAATTCATGTATTACTTTCTTTGCTAAATGTATGTCCCCAGTCCCACCACAGCAACTCTAATTTAATGTCTAGAAAATAAATATCATCCCCATTAGCCCACCGATGCCACTCACAACATATGAGTAAATACAGAAAAGACAGAACATACCAACATTCGCCTGTTCTTTTGCCAGTGCAATAACTGCTCCTGCTGGGTTCGTTTTGGTGTTGTAGGAAGATTAGAATGTTTATGACTCTCAGAGGGGGATTTCGAATTTCTTCCATCTGCATTTTCATTCTCACTAAGATCTGGAAAGCTATTACTGCCCAAAGGTTTACACAACCCAAAATCTGAAAGCTTCATGTGGCCATAACGGTCGAGTAGTAAATTATCAGGCTTAATATCCCTACAAAAGATATTGAAATTCACGCTCACATGACATTTGAAGTGTTCATCTCATAAGCAACTAAAATAAGCACAGTTATGTAATAAATAAAGCCAACACATGCAAACCTCAAGGATAACTGTCAGTTCATAAGACTGCAAAAGGTTACATGTAAATAACTTAAGGTTCATATCAATTATATCATAATTAAATATCTGACAGAATGATTGTCAGTAACATTTATCATTTTACCTTTGTTACCAGTATTGAAACAAACAAAGAACATGTAGGACTAAGTTTTATTTATTTTAACCTTCTGGAAATGTTAGCTAAGATTATCATTGGCAAAACTAAATCCATACGAAAATATTTTAAAGTTCAAGGGCACACATTTTGAAAGTAGGATATTATGTTTAGATATAGGTAAACCACCTACAAGATTCTGCGTCTGCCTACCCTAACTATATTCCAAGTCTAATCAGTGGGTGATTGAGAGCCAACTCAGTAAAAGCAAACATAAATGACATAACAACCTGTGGATGTAGTTGTGCTTGTGAATAGACTCAATGGCAAGGACTGTCTCTCCAACATAAAACTTGGCTTCATCTTCAGTCAAGATATCTTTGCGCATTAGCAACGTCATCATATCACCTCCAGGAAGATATTCCATTATAAGATACAAAAACTCATCATCTTGAAAGGAGCAGTAGAGCTTAACGATGTAAGCACTATCGACCTCAGCAAGAAGATTTCTTTCAGCTTTAACATGTTCCACCTTCCATGAAAGAAAAGAAGTATGAATGAGGATGAATTTATGAATCACACAAGTAGAGAAACAAAAATATTTATTAAAAGTTCCTTTCTTTTTGGGCGGACAAGTTCATTTCACACAACTAAGAAGCAATATTTAGCCAGAATTATGGATTTAATTTAAAGCATATGAAATAGCAATGGTACCACTGGTAAAGAAGTACCTGGCCTCTTCGGAGCATCTCCGATTTCTTGAGCTTTTTCATGGCATACACATGGCCAGTAGATTTCTCTCTGCAAATTCTCACCTGCATTTTTTTGCAGCAAATACAATATAAAGCCAATGCATTTGATATAAACAAACAAGTCCACTGACAACAACATACAACGGTACAAGCAAGGAAGAAGAGAACCTCTCCAAATGCACCCCTTCCTATAATTGTCAAAAGCTGAAAGTCATCAACCCCCATTTTATGTCTCTGAAGGTGCATATACTCCGTCTCCTTCTGCTCCAAATACTTCAGAACATTCATCTGATCCTCCTGCGAAACATCAGCATCGGCGAGCCGCCTTTCCAGCATCCAACGCCTGTAATTCCACAGAAAAAGACCAAATTGAAACCAAAATTCCACAGCATTTGCTTCAATTCAACAACGCTATACAATTTTGACCCGAGTCATAGTTAGTCACCTCTCTTTCCTGTCCTGCAAGCACTTCATTTGAGCCTTGTAATGGTTCTCAATGTACTGTTTGGCTGCCTCGACCTTCTGTTTGGTCACGTCTGAAGGCGCCTCATCGACAGAAGCAGACTTCTCCTGCTCGTCTCTTGCACTCTCCGCTCCCTTCTTCTTCGCTCTGGGCTGGAACTTCTGAAGCCAACTCCGTGCAGAATCCATAACTGAAATTCAAAGGCCTCTCTGCGATTCAATCCACAATTATCCAATTAAACTCAATCCCCAACCGTTGAAAATACATTGATTAAATTACAAGCATAAAAAGAAAGAAAGAAAAAACTATGAACGATCAGAAAAAAGATAATATTTTTGGTTTCTGACTTTGAAATTATAATACTAACTGATTGCAGAGATCGCATCGGGAGTTCACGTGAGAACTTTTCTTAACTGAATGATTCAACCGAGAGCAGGCCAAGGACTTTCTCTTCTGCTTCCTTCTTTACTCAGACAACCCACAACAAGACTCAGGAGGAAAAAGAAGAATAATTTAATTCCATTTAATTAATTAATTCAGACAGGGTTTTGAAACTACTAACCTACCCTCTCGTTAATCGTTGTGGAGAAAAGACAGCGGTGTTGAGAGGGAAGGGTATTATGGGGAAATAGGGGAGTTTGCGATGTTTATTATGAGTCGTGAGAGTCACGATGACGTCGATAAGGACCTTGCCGTCGCGTTAAGGTGGTCCTTCCAACCGGTAACGGAGGACAGAAGTGACCGGCAGTTGGGGTCTGGGAACCGACACGTGGCGGAGATCGTGATGGCACGAATGTGGACCGCTTTGCCATGTCGGATGTGCATAAAGGCGCGCGAAATTGGGCTTAACGCGTTTTTTGAGGGCAGCTGAATCGCGACCGTCCACGTGGAATTGTGGGTAACCTGGGTTGATCTTGTCTTTTTGAAAACGCGTGGGAAACTAAACCATGGTTTGAGATTGCTTTCTTTTCAATGAGTAGGTGAAACTTGGGTGAGAAAAATATCACCGAAAAACGGAAAAACTTTTGTTGACAAAAGACAACAAATTTAAATGACATTAAAAAACTGCTGCACCAGCCGGGAATCGAACCCGGGTCTGTACCGTGGCAGGGTACTATTCTACCACTAGACCACTGGTGCCTTGTTGTTAGATTTGGCCTGAAGTCCTTTGATAACCGGCTATCTTGACATGGCTTAGTTGTTGGTTTCTTCTAAACACACTAATTACAATGCGTAGACTCATATTCTGAGACGTAGTTATGTTCTAGTACTACATAATAATTGAAGTTATTAGCTTAGTTCGATCATATAGCGATAGTTCATACATACAAATTAAGGGTTTATTTGGATGGAAGGACTCAAATTCATGAATTTATATGATATTGTATGTATAGACTATTACAATTCATTCATGCATGGAAGAGAATAAATGAATTTTCAAATGTACTATATTGTTTTGAGGATTGTAATGTAAGGGATCGGTTGTTTTGTCCCCTCAACCCTATGTTTTTCCTATTTGAGTTTGGATAAATATAATTTCCTCGTTCTGTCGAGGTTTACTGAAGAAAGAAAAGAGCAGACAAGTTCACGCACGTGTTATTTGCACTGAGGAGGACTTATAAAAAATAATCTTGTGGGTTTAAAAGATTTTGGGTATAATTTGCTTAGCTGTATTGTGGGTTCAGTGTTTAATTACATTGGCTGGAGGCACGATAAGGAAAAGTTTCATGAATTAGAAGTTCTTTTTCCTATCAAAAATTCCAAAGTGCTTGCCTTGCTGGCCCAAACAACAAATGGAGAAGTGTTTTACCCAAAAGATCTACAAGTCGTCACTTCCTTAAAACCTCTCTTCTTTTTCTGGGTTTGATCCTTAGAACCTCTTGGTTTTGAAAAATCATAATATACAAGACCAGTGTTGTGGAGGATTTCATTGGACATGTCGTGCATGAAATGCCTTCAAAATTTAAATTCCCTTCCCCTTCGTAACTCTACTGGCATTTGCCATCTTATTAAGCCAGGCACAGCTGGTGTTTGTAAATCTTTGATCATTTGATTAGACATTTTACAGCACAAAGATATTTGATTGCATACCTAGGACCTAGGGTCAAGAGCATGATTAGTCGTCGAGAGACCAATGGCGGGTAGGAAAGCTAATCACTTTCTAAACCCACCACCTTTTGTTGCTTAAAGTTAGGACAGAACCCAACCCAACCTATATTTCCATGGACCTAATCCCCTTATCTCACCAGAATCATTTATTTGTACCTTTAATTAGGTCCTAATCAGAATCATTAGTTTTGCCTAAGCCACGTACTTCTATAATAGGGTGGCGCCAATAGGCATGGCAACGAACAAACGGGGCTGCAGTTTTCATGAGCTGTGTGTATGCTTTTTCTTTATCGGCAAAAGCATATATCTTTTTAGGACTCAGAGAAAGAAGAGTACCACACCGACAAGCTAAAGACGATGCACCTAACTACACAGTAACGTTTTCGGAGAATATTTTCAGAGAATAAAAATAAGAAAACAAATTTGCATTTTCAGGAAATGAAAATACGTTTGGTAGATTAATTAGAAAATATCTTCAGAAAACAAAAACAATGCAAACGTATCTGGTAGTATAATTTGAAATATAATATGTGAGTTATTTTTATGAAAACGTTTCCCATGAGAATGAAAACAATTTTTTTCTATTTTCTACAAGTACACATGAACTTGTTTTCATTTTATGAAAACATTCTCAATGTTTTCTGTTTTTAGGCCATCAAACGTGTTTTTGCCTCATTTTTATTCTCTAAAAATGAAAACAACCCCTTAAAACGTTATTGAATGGGCCCTAAATTTTCAAATGAACTAGTTGGCTCAAATTGACTAGATTACAGTTTAAGTCCCAATAACTTGTGTTCCAGGCAAGCATGATGCAACATTCATAATCATCTCCTTCACAAGTTAACAGGAATATATATCTACAGTAGTTGTGTTACGTAGGCTTTTGTCACGTGGCTTCCGATTTTCCAAAATCATAAATTAACGCTTAGGAATAAAAAGTGATTACGAACGTTGTGTTCGAAAGATGTTATTGGCACTCTAAAAAACCATCATATTCTCATATGTTACATAATATAGAAACATATGTGCGTATGATAATCTTTTTTAATGTATACGATGTATATATGAAAGCCCTGTCACTGTTGTGTAATCTCAGGAGGAGAGAAGGGAAAGCATTTTGGAAGGAAAATATGAAATAATATATATAGAAAGGTGAAGCGCATATATACAACTGTTGACTCATTAGGTCATTAGATTAAAGTTGGACGAAAAATTTGTCCTAAAAATATATAACAGAGCAGAAGCCTTTTCTCGACCACTACTTCGTGAAGATAGGAAATGTGAGGTGTCAATATGAGATCTTGGTCTTCCTAATTATATAAATTATATGTGGATGTAAAAATATGTCTCAGTATAAGGGACAACCCTAGTAAAACTTATAATTTATCCTAATTAATTAATTAATTAACAAACCTAATTATGCACATGCGATAATTAAGATATATTAGAGGCAGGTGTACTTCAGGATTAAGCCTAACAGTGTCCCTTAGTTCTCTTTTCATTGCGTGTTTGACTAAGACAAAAAAAGGAATATGATTATTATTATTTTAATTAAAGCAAAAGAACATGATTTTGTCAGCATAATAGCACACAATTAAGATATTGTAAAAAAAATGTAGACCATATTCTCTACCGTTTCAGCTACTAAAGAACAAATGCAAGAATTTAAACGATCTAGTTATATATGTATGAGAGATGATAAGAAGAATAAAATATCATAATGAATATATATATATATATATCATTCATCTTTTATTAAGAGATTCTTTAAATTAGCTTATTTAATGGACATCTGTGTAGGGCCCATTCCACATTGTATTTCACTACTTCAAACTCTCTATGTTTTAGATAATCATCCAAAATTCATATCTACAAAAAATCACTTGAATATGATATCGTTTGACCACTCAATTATATTATTGAAATTTTAGTACTTTCTTAAAGCACTGTATTCATTGATTTTGTAGAATACGGTTTCTAATTTGTTTAATTTTTTGTTAGGATAATCTATGAATGTAGACTTAAAAAATAAATGGTTCGAATCGTTAGAAAAAAATTTGTACGGTATTCTAAAGGGTATCCCTAAAATAATAATTTTATTTTAGAAATCTCTAAATAGAATGGGACTATGTAGATTTTTTTTTTTCCAGATTGTTTTACTCTGATTTAACCTATCCTCTTTTCTTCCATCTACATAGAAACATAAATGAAAACAAGCTATGGTCCTTTAAATTAATCTAAATTTCGAAAGATGAGGAATTCAAACTCGGATGCAGATATAAATAACACATCCGTTCTAGCAATCTTTATTAAAGCCATGTCTTAGTTCGTTTGGCGCTCTCTCTCTCTCTCTCTTCTAACGAAGATATTGTCTGATGAAGACCCTTCTGAGCCTTTTAGTTATCATACTTTTTCAACAGAAGAATTGTACTGTTGGCCTAATGTTGTTTCCCTATCACCATTTATAATACAAACAATAATGCACTTATTGATCTGACACATTTTTTTTCTTTATAATACGAACAATAATGCACTGGTTGTTTCTCTATTTTGTTCGCAATAAAATCTAATTTTGGTTAATTAAAACAAATAAATTAGGAGGAAAAACAAAAACTACAAACCCTTTGGCTACTCAAAGATGATCTAGCACTAATTAAGGGTCTATTTTTAGTTGCTAGATTAAAGAAAAGGTTAATTAACACAAAATATCAAAAGCCCTTACATTCTTTTCATATCATGCAACTAGCTAGCTAGCTAAGATATTTATATCATTAAGGAGATAATTACTCGCTAATTTAGTTTAGCGCTGACAAAGGGATCATAGAGCCCCTAGCAGCAGTGGAAGAAGCAGTTCCAACAAGCACAACCCTATTTGATGACCCATCACTTCCCCCACCGAGAACACCATAGCCATAACCTGATGAACCGAAATTACCCTGTTGCCCCTGCTGCTCCTCCCCCAGCTCATCCTGCTGCTGCTGTTGCTGTTGCTGTTGCTGTTGCGATGCCCCTACTTTCTTCCTCTTCTTCTTCTCATAGGCAATACCCCTGGCCTTGGCCTGGCTGTCCCTCACCTCCCTCAGATACAACCTCACCGCCCGAGCTCCAAATGGGTTGGTCTCAGGCTGGCCGCCGTTCTCCTCGAACGCTGCCCGCAGCCGGCCAATGAGCGCATCGAGGCTGCCCCACGCCTGGCGCAGCGGGCAGGGGCAGGGCGCGGGCGGGTGGGGGTGCCCGTAGAACGGACAAGCGTCCGCGTGGACCTTGGTCTTCCCGAACTGGTCTAGGTACCGGAGGAACTCCAGCACGTGGGCCCCGCTGCACCGCGACAGCGTCAGCGGCGGCTTGTGGTTCTTGAGATACTGCCCGAACGTGATCCAGTCACGCCGCTTCTGCGACTCATACCTGCTCAGCACCGGCGGCGCTGCCGTTAGTGACGGGGTGACTAACAGTCGGTGTTGTTGTTGGTGGTGGTGGTAGTTGTCGGCGCCGCTGGAGCTGCTGGTGGTCGAGCTGGAGCGGCAGGCTACCGCGGCTGCTGCGGCGGCGGCTGCTGCTGACATATCAAAAATTAGCAAGTGCGCGTGTGTTTGTAGAAATTGAAGAGATTGGAATTTCACATAGCAAGTGCGATGGGTACAAGTATAAATATTGTTCTCTTTGGGGTTGGAAATTTATACGCTGGGTGGATCGAGAGACGTGTGAGTGTATTGAGGGGTATATAAAGTAGGGGCCGGGCAGAGGGGAGGAGGGGCTGAGGAGGAAACATTATTAAGAAGAAAGAGAAGGAGACAAAAGGAGGGGGCCCCATGCAAAGACAAAACCACGTCGCGCAAGCAAGTGATGACAGTTTGAATGTCACTTCATAAACGTCATATCGATCACATATACGAAACCTTACCTGCTTTTTTCTACTCTCTCTCTGTATTTTTGAAACACTAAAACTGGACGAATGATTTTCTGCGAATTAAAAGACTGATTAGGCAGCCGATGGGACTGGTGGGTAACCTTTGGAAACCTAATTCTAGTGCGCCAATTTGAGCGCCCTCACCCCCCCAACTCTAGGTCGTGCCCGAAATTGCGACCCCTACTTTTCAGTTCCAATATTAAACTGCTTTATACATGCACACAGTGTACATTTATTTTCCAAAAGCACTGCTACTGTGCTAGGTTTTTGCTGGCCTAAGCCTAGCTAGGACAGAACGGACTCTAACTGTACACTCTGTGCTCCCCCATCATCTCCCAAGCTTTTGTTGTCAATAAAGTCTATATAATCAGCACATGCATTGACGGTCAAAAATTTCCAAATAATGCACTCACCCATAAGCGACCAATCGTAATATATTTTGGTGAATTCTTACGTACCTTGTACGTATAATGCCTATTAGTTTTTGTAAGTTACTCAAAAAGGAAAAGCTAATAAAAAAGGTAAAAGGAAAATAGGGGGAGAATCCTGAAAAGGAGAGCATTCATGGAGGGTAAATGGAAACCCAACAAGATTATATTAGGGGTACATGGATCGATCATATTGATTGACTGTGCAACCAATAAGACTTTTTTGGTTGCTTCTTTGAATCTATTTATTGTATAGCACTGAGTTGGAGAGAGAGAGAGAGAGAGAGAGAGAGAGAGAGAGAGATGGGGGCAATGTTACATCTTGTCAAGCATGTCAAATCAATATAAGGGCACTCATTTTCTGTCCACTGCTTTTTGTTGCCATCGATTTAGAATCAATCAAACACACAACACAAAGGCCTTGTTTCTTCCTTTTCCTCCTCCCTCTTCACATTGTTTCCAGATTTAGCGCTGGGCTTGTGCACGTGGGTCGCCAAGATTCTCAGCTCTGCAAATCCCCCATTTTGGTTTTTTGGGTTGCTTTGCTTGCTTGCCCTTTTGAATGCTCCAACATATGCCAGCCACTGTATCATACACAGTAAATATATAGTCTATGCCAAAAGAGTCTCATGTCCTCCTTTGCTTTTCAAACCTGCAACCACGCATCATGGTTTTTAGAAATTACCCGCATGGGTAATTATTCTTGCACAAAGGTTTTGTGCACTCATCACATCAATCATAAGTTTTAAAATGATTTAAATAATTAAGAGTGAGCTAAAAAAAATAGTTTATATATATATGGTAACATTAATTACTTTATATCCAATTCGATCTCTACGTATTGCTCAAAGTATAGTCTCAATTGGGATAGAAATGAATGACAATGGACTGATAGACTGCATCTCTAACTGAGCAATTCAAGGTTTTCACTGAATCAGTCAATCTGTACTTTCGTGATCCATAAATGTAAAAAAGTAACTTTGGTGTTATTTTTGTGGCGATAGTTGATAGTTTTATCACATCAATAGTAGAAAAACTTACTTGTAACGGAGATAATATTGTTTTGCTATCCCAAATTAATAACACATTAACATGCAGAAAAGTTATCTTACGTGTCATTGCGTTAGTGACCGAAGATAGCAAAAGATGTTACTCCCGTTGCATGAAAGTCTGTCATCATCAATAGGCATGAAAAACTTCATTTTTTAACATTTTATATTGGTTATTTAAACCAGTTAAATTTTCTGCATTATTTCTTCCTTTATATGGATAAGTAATTTGAAACAAATACTTTGATTTATAAACTTTAAATATCATAGAGCTGAAAGTATAATTGTGGGATAAACTTTGTTTATTTGTTTAAACAAGTTGGATATTTTTTTTAAGAATGCAAGCGATACAAAAAAATCATCTAAATAAACAAAATTTTTAACCATTTAAAATGTTCTATTTATTTCAAAATCTAACGCTGCCTGAAGAGAAGTCTTCACATCAGTTCACGGATCAAACGACAAAAATGGGGAGCAAAATGTCGCTCGTCAATGTCTTCATTATAGTCTCACTCTTCATTGTCGAGCTAGAAAAAATGTTTTGTTTGTAGTGTTTGTTGGACAGTTGGACTTACACGGTCGACAATTTTAGACTTCATAATCAAACAATAATGCTTATTTATAATTCCAGCAAACCATTTCTTTACTTCAATTATAAAATTAAATTACCAGCTACCCTTTAATATAGTAGTATTTGTCTCCACTTAGTGTGTGGAGATCTTATGTTCGAGTCACATGATGGAATGATGATGATGATATATATTTATGATGAGTTCGATACTTAATTGTAGCTAGCCTCATTGTTGTGAGTGTATTGACTCGTTGTAAAAGTATCTTGTAAATATCCTATCGTTTGTTAAAATATAAAATAAAGGGCTAACATCATTTTACCCCCCGAAGGTTTGGATTCATTCTTGAAATGGGCCACGGAGTTTCAATTTTGTCAATTTACTCTCTAACATTTTAAAATTCGACCAATTTACACATTCCGTCAGTTCGATTGTTTGGTTTTCTGTTAAGTGCAAAGGTGGGTCCCCTTTCTCTCTCTCTCCTCTCTCACATGATAAATATTTTTTTATATAAAAGATTGAAGAAAAAAAAAATTTCTCTCCACCTCTTTCTCTCTCATCCCCTCTCTCTCAACACTCAACTACCAAAAAATCAATAAAGTTTTTTAATTAAAAAACAGTAGATTAACTATTATACCCAATATAGGAGCCCAAATTATAAAAATATCATATATGAATGGATTTTAGAAACACACCCAAAGTCCATTTACAACATAACAAAAAGGCTTTTAACTTCTTATAAATTACAAAGGCTTATTTATGTACATGTCCCATGTTCTTTCAAAGTCGTCTTAGTTTACCATATGTGCTTTGAAACGTCTCAAAATACCCCTTACATTTTTAAAAACTGTCTCACGTTACCCGTTCCGTCAATATTAAGAGACGTTTCGTTACGTGGTGTGGGCCTCACTTCTTTTAAATCACTTAACAATGGAGAGTAAAGGTTATTCAGTTTCAGAAAATGGGAAATTGGGAGAAGAGGACACTAGGGTTATTCAGTTCATCGCTCATCTGCAAAGCATGGCCGTAGCAACGATACCCTCTGACCCGCTTGATGAAACCTTGGAGCTTGGGTTGCTTCACGTCTCCCCCTTCAACTAGCCATTGATAGAGCACTGGGGGAATGGAATCCATAGGGTTCCGAATATGCCAAACCCTATTGTGCAGAAGCTCAAATGGGGGTGATGAGGAGGAGGGCAGCACCTCAGTGGGGTAGAATAGTGCACCAAAAATCCTAGATAGATTTTCATAAACCCTACCTTCTTCTCCCAATTTCCTCTTCTCACCCAATTTCCCATTTTCTGAAACTGAATGACCCTTATTCTCCATTGTTAAGCAATTTAAAAGAAGTGGGGCTCACATCACGTAACGGAACATCTCTTAATACTGACGAAACGGGTAACGTGAGATATTTTTTAAAAGTATAGGGGGTATTTTAAGACATTTCAAAGCACTGGTGGTAATATGAGACAACTTTGAAAGCACATGGGACATGTACATAAATAAGCCAATTACAAAACTGCCATCAATTTCTTAAAACAAGCTTAACCCCAAAACCTCATAAAAAAACCCAAAATACTCAATAGGGTATCAAAGTAATTTAATAATCAAACTTAAATTCAATAGGGTTCGCTGTCAATTATTGGGTTTTTTTGAGTTTGTTTATAGAAATTCAATGGTGTAGGGTTTATCTATATTATTAGTGCTAAGAATGGGTATATTACTAAATGTCTATAAATAAATAAAAACTATGTTCTTCTATCTCTGTACATGATCACAAACCACCTCCCTATCCCCCATATCCTCACAGTCCATCACCGGCTATACACCCACCCCCATCCTACCCACCGCCCCTCTACTCCCTTCTCCTCATCCCTCATCCCAACCAAACCCCCCATCCCAACCCCTTTCTCCTTCATCCTGATTCCTGACTAAACCCCCTTCTCCCGACCCCCTTCTTCTGATCTCCTTCTCTGTCATTCCAACCAAACCCCCCCGTTCTCCCAACCCCTTCCCCTCATCCCGCCTTCTTTCTCCCTCATCTCGACCAAAACACCCACTTCTCCCTCATCTCAACCAAATACTCTTCTCTTTTCTCCCTCATCCGGAGCAAAACCAGGTTCCCAAAGATTCGCAGATGACTTGAGAATCCCACCCTCTAGCTTCCTCTACATTGGCACAGTCAAGCCGAGCTATATGTCGACGATCAACAGCAAAACCATGAGAAAGAGACAATGGTCAGAAGGGTCGAGGATGATTTTGAAGGCTGAGAATTGGGTGTGGCGGATGGGTTTTATGTGTTGTGCTGAGCAAGATTGAGTTAGGGTTGATACAGAGATGAGAATGCCGAGAGAGAGAGAGATATAATATATATATATATATGTCTTTATTTTTATTTTAATATATGTTAAAAAAATTTAATTCTTTTTAAATATTATTTCTTAATATTTAATTACACTTAAGCTAAAAAGTGGACACTGCGTTTGCCACGTTATCATTTAACAGAAGACCAAACGGTCAAACTAACAGAATGTGTAAATTGGTTGAATTTAAAAAATTTTAGGGAGTAAATTGACAAAATTGAAACTTTGTGGTCCATTTCAACAATGACCCCAAACCTTGGGGGGGGTAAAATGATGTTAGCCCTAAAACAAAATATTAAGGGGAGAAAACAATCATCTACATGTAGGTCCACACAAAGTAAGCCCAAGTATGGGCCCATATTTGAATTTTCAACATTGCGGATTTCCCAAAAGTCTGCAAGCCCACTTTGTTTGTAAACCCTTTCATTATCAGGTTGATAAGTTAAAATAAAACGTCTCTCTCTCTGATTGCTGCATTGGAATTGCATCAAAGCTTTCGCTTTTCTAAATTGAATCATTCAGAGTGTCATATCAAGAAGAATCGGCAATCGATTACATGCAATTTGATGTATGTATATTGCGTTCCAGTGCAATGAACTTTTGATCAGCTCGCCTTATTTTGTCCAAAAAAAATTTCTTTTTGGTGATTTTTTTTTCTGTATGTTGCTTGACGTGTTATATATAATTTGGTGGTTTTTATGTGATATTGATGGTTCAGGTGTGAGGGGTATTTTTTATGGCCTACTGTGATGCGCTGAATTTGTTGTTGGCGGCTGGCATTTGGTGTTCTGCGTATATCGCCGTTGCAGTTCTTGCTTCCTGTCGAATCTTTTACTTTGTCTGCGGCTGCTCACATTGATTAGGGTTTGTGGAGCTGCGATGGGTTGTTGACGATCAACTGGTTATTGGCCCAGGATGCACTAGAAAGGTGATTCACAAATCACTGAATTTTTGTTTTTTTATTATATATAATTACATTCATAACTGAATTATTGCCTTTTTTTTTCTGCAATGTTTTATTCTAATACATTCATCAGATGGTATTTGCCCACAAACTGGTTGTCAGTCTAGTTTCATTTATTATTGGTTATATGCATGTTCATCCAAATTGATAGTTTTAGGCTAGCAATTGTCCAGCTTGAGTTACTCCATGTTGATAGTTTCTTGGTTTGCAAAGCTAATTAAGATATTGATTGACTGGTAAGCACTGAAGCTGCTAAAACTCCCACATCGACTTGCTTTTTGATCTATTGTGCCACAGGATTCTCGACATTACTCTAGTTGGATTAGTATCTTGACCTTCTGAATCAGATGTGAGGAGTAGGAAGAGAACACTAGGACGTCCTGCTTAGTGTGTATGTGTAATATAATGTGACTGCATTTACCATGATACTAGGATGTCCTGCTCTGGTGAGTTCATATAGCCCTCACCCTCACTCATGCCTAGTGCCTTAGCAGTCAAGGTCCGGAACTTTTTATCCTGATACCAGGCAGTCCTTTGAGGCAACACTTCTATGAAGCCAAAAATTTAATAGCTTTTTGTTTCGGCTTGAGCCCAGATATAACCGGTTGTATACAAGTTACAACTATGTGTCCATTTTCTTCTCAAGACCTTTTACTCTTTGTCATCATGGGTGCTAGTCTTAGTTTATCATATTTGAGGGTACAGGGGAATATATCTGCTTGTATTCTTGTTTTGCATTTTGAGGTCATTTTATGCTGTGAAGAAACAGTATGGACTTTGAGTGGTATCACATAAGATTAACTTTGTCTTGTTCACTTCTGCAGTGTACAGAACGTTTTGGTTCAAATTTGACAATGGCCTACACTACGGAGAATATTAGATGCGAAGATTAGGGACTGCGATCCATAGGATGATGACTAGACCATTAAAGGTTGATAGTGTGAGAATGTACAAATTTGTCACATTGTTTTGCAAAATCATTGGTGCACTTGGTGCAAATAGTTAAATGAAAATGAGTTCTGAACTTCTGAGTATTGGCCAAGCAAATCTGTCGATTTTTTTACTGGATACCTAATGAGCCGTTCTTGATTAAAAGTTTGTGGGATTTGAAGGATTAAAAGTTTGTATAATTCTGAACTTACATATTACAAGAAGCGTTGCAATACATGTAACATATCATTTCACTTCTGGTAATTTTAAGTATTAACTCAAACCTAAATCCTTTCCTATTTCTCACACCAAGCTCATTAACAGCCAAACTCAAAACTACACCAAAACATGTTGTCTGGCTAGATTGCTTTCTACGGAAAGTATTATATGTTTCCGTATGAAGCTTACTGAGATGGTAAGCCAAAAATGTTCTGTTAAATCCTTCCCCTTCCACCGCCTTTCCCTCTTTACTTTTTGTTAAGAAGATGAGCGAGGTAACGAAGTTCCTCGAACGCATGCATCGTGTCTGCATCGAATCCCCCTGCAAACTGCATATCAATCAAGAAACATATGTCAATCTTCTACATATTCAAAAGGAATAAAACGCGCACTTTTTTTTTTTACTATGTTTAATGCTTATGTTACAAACCTGATGAATTCTGAAAGCAAATCTCACTCCCTGAAGCAGCATGTAATCCATAGCAGGATCTTTCTCCGCTGCCGCCTTTGACTGAAGTTCCATAGCCACCCTCTTCATGTACATCTTTGCCAACTTGACTGAGCCAAACTTTATCTGCAGGATTGGCAGTGAATCATATATGTGGTGCAAAGGCGTTGAGTATTTCATTTATAGACAAGACAACAACAAAAGTCTACCTTGCTTAAAATTCCATTGTCAAGCATCCAATCTGTGGGTATCCGAAACTCCTTGCAATGACGCATCAAGGGCTCCCTTGTCCGGAGAAGGTTATAAACAGTACGCTCCATCCTGCAAGAGGTAAGGAAACACTTGATAAGTGTGTAGTTACCACAGATTAATTACTAGCAAAAACACCAATGAAGGTTCTTACTTCTCAGACAATGAGACCATTTTCTTTAGTGCAATATCACAAGGCAGTCTTATATCTTCCTTGTATGAAGACACTTCGGACTCCAATTTCTTGAGATCTCTATAACCAAATGCTGCTTCTCGCAGTGTGTCTGCTTTCTTTTCTGGCCAATCAAAATGCTTTAGGACTGCCCTCTCATCCACCTTTTCAACAGAATGCAAGCATAATAGTAAGGAATCAGCAAGATCAGACATATGATATTGAGCACTTTGCCTTGTTCATATTTGCTTAGCTTTCCCAGTGTCATTTGAAACACATCCACCATTATATTACAGTAGATCAAGTTATATTGCACACGAAGCTATGAAATGGTTTTCCTGGTCATGAAAGAGATCACACTTACAAGAAAGCAAAGTTCGTCATCGAGCCACTTCACAAAGGCCACAACATCGTCAATGTTTTGATAAACTGCGTTGTTCACCTCTCTGATCAACGAATTCACAAATTCTCCTTGAGTCTCAACATCTGCCTTTATCTGCAAAAGAAATGGTGATTACAATCAATAAGAATTTGCATTAGTCTACCAGAGAACCTATGACTTCAAGACACTGACTTTAGTCCTACTCCCTCTCATTACTGAGAGACATGGGAGCATTAAATTTCTTTCCTCCATCTCTTGTCAGCAGTTGGATGGATAGATTTCAATGGCCAAAAAAAAGGCTTGGAAGTTGCAAGCATTTAACAATGGAAAACTATAGCTTTAGTAGAAAATGAACTTCAAGCAGAAAAATACAACTGGCAAGCGAACGCTTACAGCAAGCAAATGTGATGATCGGTTCTCAATTTCTCCAATCATGCTACTACGAACATTTGCAACATCTGGGCCATCACAAACGCCTCCATTTGAAGAATCCTTCCTAGAATCTCTCTTCATGAGTGAATGATAAAACTCAACTACTTGTGGAGCTCTTTGTACCATTCCTGTGGTACTAGTCTTCATTGCAAACTTAGGAGGAGGTGGTGGGGGCGGTGGAGGCGGCGGTGGTGGAACTTGGGCAGAACCATCAACTTTGGTTCCACTAGAAATGGAACATGAAGGCCTTGGAGGGGGATTTGGAATTCTCAAGGCCCTTTTCTCCACATCTAATGAAGCTGGAATTTTGTTAATTTCATGACAATTTCCAAAGAATAAATCAAAATTTTCAGAAGCTACTGGCTCTGTATCCTTCTCCATTTCTTGAGCACACATAAAACCATCAGATTGCCTTCTCTTATTACTCTGCACCAACTCTTCTGCACAGCATTTAGATCCACTTATTGAGTGTCTTCTTCTAGGACTTCTACCTTCCTCTGAATCAACCCAACTTTTATCCAAGAGACCATCTGGGCATTCTAGGTTGGGCAGGTCCTCATCAGCAATAGGCCATTTCTTTAGTTTTTTTATTAGATTCAATCTCTTTACACTACCGTATTCTAAATACTCGCTGCTTCTAGATGGCAATGCTCCAGCAGATTTACTACTCCTCTCAAATGAACCGGGGCTTAATGGCTTATCAGAATTTGTTGTGGAGCATGAATTGGAGTTCTGCAACTCATTTCGTAAACACGAATTCACCCACCTCAGGTAGGCTAGCTCCTCAACCTCATTCAACCTGCTCATTTGTAAACCTTCAACTTGTTTACACAAATCTTCATTTGTATGTCTTAGCGCAGATGCCTCAGCTTTGATCTTCTCAACAATGTCACTCTGATAATAACCAATACAAATTGCAGTAAGCAAACAAAGTAAACCAGGACAACTAACTCACATAATCCAGTAAAGCTAATGAAAATAGAAAAGAAAAAGAAAATCATCTCAAAGTTATACTACCAAGCTCAGCATAAAGCT
Organism: Prunus salicina; assembly: GCA_020226455.1. Taxonomy (NCBI): domain Eukaryota; kingdom Viridiplantae; phylum Streptophyta; class Magnoliopsida; order Rosales; family Rosaceae; genus Prunus; species Prunus salicina. The sequence goes on along the minus strand of CM035345.1, from coordinate 24,656,486 downwards.
TTAGTTACCCAATTTAAGTAATCAATCAGTAAAGTTGATATGATAGTACCTCAGAAGCCTTTGCTAGAGAAGCCAACTGGGATGTCACAGAAGAAAGCTTGCAAGCAAGATTTCTCTTCTGAAGCTGTAGCTCTTTGTTCAGGCGCCTCAACTCCACAACCTCCATTTCCACACTCCCTGATGCTGATGCCACTGGACTTTCTTGTTCTTCTTTTTTCAATGTCACTCCTTCATTCCTGTCCAAAATCGATGTTAATGCCGATAATTGCTCAGAGAGACTAGTTTTTTCTTCTTCCAGCAACTCAACTTTTCGAGCTAGACCATCAAGCTCAATCCTTTTCACCTCAAGCTCCCTCTCAAGGTCTAAAACTTTTGGGTTTCGCTTACACTCCGATAACTCAGCTTGCAACTGGAACTCTCTTTCCTTAGATTCTCGAAGTAAGTTTCTCAAATGATCAAGCTCAATAAATAAGTCCCTAGAGGACTGTCTCCGGTGGGTGGGATGCATTTGAGGATGAACTTGATTACCATTGACTGAGCATGACAAGTCTCCAATGAGTGAACGCTTGACGCGTGGATGAGAAGGCACAAATGAGTTCTTCTGGTTCGCCATATCAGAGCCCATTAGTGGCGGTTTCTTGTTTGTCACTGTGGGTTGAAGCTTGGTCTTCTTGTCTCCTGCAAGCCCTTTCACAATATGAGAGCCCCATGAAGAAGCAGACCTTAACTTTGAAGCGTTGCTATTGCCCTTCACATTCTGGCACTTTGGTATCTGATTTTGGTCAGAAAACTTGATCGATCTTGCTCTGCTTTCTGATGGGTTCTCTTCTCTCATTGTGAAAAACCAAAATGATTATACAAAGGGCCTAGAAAATGGCACTCAACTGAAATAGGGGTGGTCCTAAATTCAACCAAAAGCTGAGGTTTCACAAACTGGCCTTAAATAACACTGAAAAACATACTGAACTGAGAGAGTGAGCTCATGATTTGAGCTGTGTTGTGCAATGAAATGGGGTTTGAAAGTTCAAATTTTTTTGTTGGGACCAAACGGAAGGCGTAAAGCTTGAAATGGCGCTTGCTTGTGGATTTGTAGTAGTAATGAAAGCTCCGATTCCAAGACCAGTTGAGAGCTATGCGGTTAAAGTGGCAGCTTTTCTTTATTGGCCAACTTTGAATTTTTGAAATTTGAATCTCTCCATTCTCCGTGAAGAGTGAAAGAATACGAGGGTGGGCGTGCAACGGTCGTATTCAGCGCCCGGGTCCCACACCCGGGGGTTGGGGATTTATGTTGTAATTGCGTTTCCTACCAAAAATAACAAAAATTGACTAATTTTATTTACACCAACAAAAACGCTTACTAATTTTATTAATGAAATTACGGTTTTATCTCTCACTAATTTTGTATATTTTAATTATTTTTTATAATATTTTAAGAAATCCTTTGTTTAATAAAATAGAAGTTTTTAAAATTTTAAATAAGGGGCATATAGCTTAAGTGGTTAACAACAAGTAGTTCTGCATCCAAAGTTTTTTTTTTTTTGGGGTAACAGAGGGGGCTAACGCCCAGGGAAACAAGAAAGCCAATTAAAGAAGACGAGGCTTGGAGTCTCCCCTTGTATCAGCAGCCAGAATGTCAGTAATGCAAACTGGCACCCCATCAAAGATATGCAAACCTAGATTAAAATCAAAACTTTTAGCAGCCAAAGCATTAGCTGCACAATTCTGTTCACCAAAAATGTGTCTAATTGAGCAATTCCAATCAGCACTCATTTTTAATTAGCAGCAATTGATGATGCTGAACAAGGGGTGGGTAGAAATAGCGAGAGTATCAAGAAGAGTCACTGCAAACTTGGAATGACTTTCCACTTCCACAGTTCAAAACCCAAAATCCCAAGCTAGGGAAAGACCCTAGAAAATATCCCACGATTCAGCCTCAAGGACAGAGCCAATACCCAAATTCACATAATAGCCCTTAAACCAAGCACCAATTGCATCTCTTAACACACATGCAGCGCCAATAGTACCAGTAGTGTTATTCCGACAACCATTTGAGTTAATCTTATAGACTCTAAAACTGGGACTGTTCCAAGACAGCTGAGTCAAAGTTTAATGAGAGGTTCCTGTAATTGGTTTGTTGGCCGAATACCACTCTTCAGCATACTGGAAGATAATTTGCCTTGGTTCGACATGCATATTGTTTGAATCCTCTACGCCCAATATCGCTTGTATTAAAATAAAATAAAAGGAGTCGTGTTTCATTATATTGGGCCCGATTGAATCATCCGAACAAATAATACGGGCCCAATTTAAAGAACAACACGGTATGGGCCTTAACTCATTCACTTATTGGGCCTAAACCTGCCGCAGTAGTAAAGCTATTACACCTCCAAGTCCAACAGTTATTCGTTGATTTTCATTCCCGGGTTTTCAATCGATATCTCGAGCGACAATCAGTTTGTCTCTTCTCCAGCTATTAGGGTCCTCCTGCTCTGAGGAGAACAGAGTCCGTGGTTGTCTGTCTGCTTTCACGGTAGCCATTTCCTCTTTGAGCTGCTCTGCTACTTAAACTTGAAGTTTGTAGTTCGTTCGTTCTATGCTTTCTCTTTTATGTATTTCTGTAATTGTTTCGCTTCATAGCTCAACATGACCTAGGAAAGTTTGAAATCATGTTACTTGGGTTCGTTGGATAATTTGAAAATGGTGGGAATGATTATGACAAATGCTCAACTGGGCGTCTCCAATTTTCAAAGAAATGATATTTTCGCTGCGAATTGTAGCTCAAAGCCAGGTCCTTTATCTGGGTTTTCGCTTTTTCGGAGACCCATCTTCTGTGTTGGCTTATATGAGAAGAATGTGAAGAAGAATCAGGGTTTTGGTATTAAAATTCCGAATCGAAGAACAGTTATTAGTGCTGTGTCGAAGGAAGGGTCTGATAACAGGTCGGTTGGTGGTGAAATTCTAGAGAAAGAGTTTGAATTTAAGCCATCATTTGATCAGTACTTGAAGGTTATGGGGACTGTTAGACTTAGAAGTGATAGAGATAAGCAGGACAGCTCAAAAGAGCAGAATCCAAAGCATAATTTGAGGAGTAGAGGTGTTTCCAGGAGTCTGGTGTCTGAGGGTAATGAAGAGCATGTAAAATTGGGGGAGTCTGAAGGGCATTCTAATCAAGAGAAGGCGTCAAAAGCTGCAAAGAAAAATGAGGCACTTGGAAATAGAAACGGAATTATGGGAAAAAACAAAAGGCAAGGAGTTAAAGGATTTAAGGATGAATATGATAGCAGACAGAGCAACAGGGATGAAAAGGAAAAGAAGAAGATAAGGGGAGAGGCAAGAGATGGAAGGTCAAAATATTCTGGTAGGCTAGAACCAGAGTTGAACTTCAGAGGTAAAAGTACAATGGCACGAAATGTGAAAGATGACCTAAGAGTTTACAAGTCAACAGATAAATCCTTCGAGAGAGGGAAAGTTGGTGTTAAAATTCAAGGTGGACTTGAGAGGAACCACATCAATGCTGAGAAAGCCACTGATAGAGGTTTTTCTCGTAGAAGTGAGAAGTTAACTAAGAGTGGTAGGGATTTCCCCAAAAAAAATTATGACAATAGCATGAAGGTGGAAAGAGCTGCATTTAAGAATTTTGATGAATTCGGTGATATTATGGACAAGCCACGAGTTTCACAAATGGAAATGGAGGAGAGGATCCAGAAGCTAGCAAAATGGTATGTACGCTATGTCTTTTTCCTTTCTTATATTGGAAGTATTAATTTCTTGATTGATGGCATTAGCTTTACCTTGTTGATGACAATTTACTGCTACTCTTTTTCTTTTTTCAAACAAAGATGACATTCACTTCAATTGACCTGATGGTTTTGATGTTTTTATATGTTCTTCTGTTCGGCTCTATTAATATTACCAGTTTCTTTGGTATAGAGCAGCTTGCAAGTGAAGCTAAGTTTGGCATTATTTAGCCATATGTATTATGTTACACAAGTTGTCTGTAGTTTCTTTCTTCATCAGTCCACTCAGTAAAAGTAACTAATAAGACTGTCACCAGTCCGGAGTTTATGCAACATGAAAGTCATGCATTCTACACTTTACTTCTGTACTTAATTCCTATCATAAATTGTTTAAGGGGAAAATATATCCATTAATGAATCTCGGTTGCAGAATGGTCATTGTGAGTTGATACAGCGTTCTTTCCTGTTAGAACTATTTAGGGAGGTCATGTGCTTTGGCATCTTCATAAGCAATTTTGCTTGTCATGTCCTGGATTTTTCTTTATTTTCCTTTGTCTAATTTACCAAACTTAATATCTCATGTCAAGTGTTAATTTTTGTAGTTAGGGTTTCTCATTATCTCATTAATGTTTATTTTAACAGGCTGAATGGTGCAGACATTGACATGCCTGAGTGGATGTTTTCAAAGATGATGCGAAGTGCACAAATCAGATTCACAGATCATTCAATATTGAGAGTTATCCAGCTATTGGGAAAACTAGGAAACTGGAGACGGGTGTTACAAGTCATTGAGTGGCTTCAAATGCGTGAGCGTTTCAAATCCCACAAGCTCAGGTATTCTTGCCTATGAAAAGATTAGAGCATTAAATATGAAGATTGGCATGCACTCCTGCTTAATAAAGTATGGCAATTTTCATGAGCTTTAGACTCCCTTTCAACATTTCAACATTTAGATTCATTCTTCTGTGTCAATTTTTGCGGGCTTGAATTTTAGTGCTGCAACCCAGTTTCTTCAAAAATAAAAAAAATTCACAATTAGAGGATGGAACTTTAAGGACTAAATTCTAGGTATCACCAATACTATTTCTGAATCCTGTACAGATCATCTGTCATTTATGGTGACTTCTTTTTCACTTAGTGCAATGTCTTGGTAATATTCCTAGGGATAATGGAATACTTCTTGAAGAATAATTCCATTGCATTATAATCTATGCTGCTTGGGATTGTACTTCATGTAATGTAGGGTAGAAATCAAGTGGTATGTATTTCTTGTTAGTTGTCATTAATCATTGTATTTGAGAGAAATTTGAAGCGTTTTCCCTTTTAAAATTCAGATACATATACACAACTGCACTTGATGTACTTGGAAAGGCAAGGAGACCTGTGGAGGCACTTAATGTGTTTCATGCAATGCTGGTAATTCACAAAAAATTGGCTATTATCTACAGTATGCTTTTTTCTCATGAAAGACATTTGTAGTTAAAAGGGAGAAGGAGTACTTTCACCGACCAATATTATATTTACTTTTTCTTTTCTCTCCAGCAAGAAATGTCCTCATATCCTGACTTGGTAGCTTATCATTCTATTGCCGTAACTCTTGGACAAGCGGGACATATGAGGGAACTTTTTGATGTGATTGATACTATGCGATCTCCTCCCAAGAAGAAGTTCAAAACAGGGGCACTTGGGAAGTGGGACCCTCGGTTGGAACCAGATATTGTTGTCTTCCATGCGGTAAGTAGTACTTGATGATAATTTATGTTCGGAAGATTATGATTTATAACTACTTCATTGCCTTTTGATTTCAGAACCCAAGTGACTATTAGTTGGCTGACACATTCAAATCTGAAGTCTCTCTTTGAAGCCTTTTCTAGATTTGTGATCAGAATGATTGAATAGTTGTCATTCGTAGAATACTAAAATAAATTTTTTTGATGTGTTGGACATGTCAGGTTGTGACACTTGTGTCAACCAGTGTGCTGCACAGCCTACAATCAGTTGGACCCTTAAAATAGTTACCATTAAAGTTCTTAAACAGTACATAATTGTAGAGTTTTTGTGCGCATTAGTTTAGAAATGCATACATGGTTTTTCCCATTCATTGCATCTTCACCCTTCGTATGACACCTATTAAGCTAAAAAGGATGTCTTTTAACTTCATCCTTTTTAATTTCATATTGCTAATAGAAGAGGTTCCTCTGATTGATTTACATTCTTTGAAGAGCTTGGTAGTTGATGTAAAAATTAGTGCAGTTCTGTATACATTGGTATAATATTTTGTATGCATATGCAGGTATTAAATGCTTGTGTCCAGCGCAAACAATGGGAAGGAGCATTTTGGGTTTTGCAGCAGTTACAGCAACAAGGCCTACAGCCTGCGACTACAACATATGGACTTGTCATGGAGGTATGAGTTACCTCTAGTTTCTTTCTTGTACCAGGCTGTTAGATTACCCTGAATATCTATTTCGCATTATGCACACCTGACAATGTTTTCACTGAATCAGGTGATGTTAGCATGTGGCAAGTACAACTTGGTCCACGATTTTTTCAAGAAAGTGCAGAAATCTTCTATACCAAATGCTTTAACTTACAGAGGTATTTTATGGGATTTTACAGGACTACTGTCTCACTTTACATTTTGTTATAGAGGGATAAATTTTGATGGTTCCTTATGAATACAGTTATTGTGAACACTCTTTGGAGAGAAGGTAAAGTAGATGAAGCTGTATTGGTTGTCCAGAACATGGAAAGACGAGGAATAGTAGGTTCTGCAGCTCTTTATTATGACTTTGCTCGATGTCTTTGTAGTGCTGGACGGTGCCAAGAAGCACTGATGCAGGTAATTTGAGCTGTGTCTGTTTCATTATATCAGTGAAAATTGTGTTATTGTTTTGCCTTGGCACTTGAGCATGCATTATACTGATATGATGTTCCAAGAATTGATTTGCAACATGCTGCAAGGCTGATTTTTGTCAATCATAAAAGAATTCGGGTCCAATAAATAAGTCATATAGTGATTTTACCTTTTCATGTTAATTTATCAATTAGTGAGGGAATGGCCAGAAAGTCATCACCCCTCCCCCCACTACTGCAATATTATTTTTTTTTTTTTTTTTAATTCTTAAATTATACAGATCTGATGTAAAGGAGAAGATGCATGTTGTCCAGCATGTTGTATAAAGCCAATGCTATGATGTGCTGATAATTATTTGCCCTGTATTCTTAATATTTTGTGTATTTGTGTAAGTATGCTTACATTAATTGGATGTGGCTCAACTATGACCTACCTGGTAGTATATGTTCTCATATTTGATCCATATTTAACAGTTGGATCACTTATTGTGTCATTCTTTCTTGTAACAGATTGAGAAGATATGTAAGGTTGCAAATAAGCCTCTAGTAGTGACTTACACTGGTTTAATTCAAGCTTGTTTGGACGCTGGAAGCATTAAAAATGGGGCATATGTTTTCAAACAAATGGAGAACTTTTGCTCCCCAAATCTTGTTACTTGCAACACAATGCTGAAAGGTTATTTGGACCATGGGATGTTTGAAGAAGCAAAAGAGCTGTTCCTGAAGATGTTAGATGATGGGAATAATATCAGCAGCAAATCTGACTATAAGGTTCGGGTGATACCAGATAGCTACACGTTCAACACTTTGTTAGACACCTGCATCATAGAAAAGAGGTGGGACGATTTCGAGTTTGTTTACAAAATGATGCTACACCATGGGTATCACTTCAATGCTAAACGCCATCTTCGGATGATATTGGATGCTAGCGAAGCTGGAAAGGTATCATTTATTTTCTTAATATTTTCTCTTTCACCTCCTGGGATATGGCTAGCACTTGTTTCGAAATGTGTAGGAAGCAAATGTTTACATTAATATTATCATATATAAAACTTCTTGGGTGATGCATGGTTGTAGTTTTTGGGTTAACTTTTCTCTTTACCCCAACAACCCAGAATAAGGGATTTACAATTATAATTTATTCACAAATGGGATCCATTCATGATTTTCAGAGTGAGCTACTGGACATAACTTGGACGCACTTGACGGAGGCAGGCCGGAGTCCACCTCCTCCTCTCATCAAGGAAAGGTTTTGCACAAAGCTAGAGAAAGATGACTATGCTGCTGCTCTCTCCTGTATTACGAATCCAAATCTCGGTGAGCTGCAGACATTCTTCTCGAAGAATGCATGGTTGAAGTTGTTCAAGGAAAATGCAGAAAGGTTTCAGAAAGACACTTTTGTACGGTTAGTTCATGAGGGTGGCATTCTTATCAACAGAACTGATAGGTCGAACCCTGTTTTTCAAAATCTTATGACAGCTTGTGGAGAACTTGATAGAACCTGTTTAGTGGGAGCTGATTTTAAACCAAGTGAAACTGTATGTACAACTCATACAGAACCAGCTATGAATTCTTTGATGAATAGTATTCATATTTAAAGTAATCTTCTTTTTCGTTCCGATAAAAACGTTTCCTATCTTGTGAAGCAATCCCAAGTTGCCGACCTATCACAATAATAATATCCAGAATGTCCATTGCATGAAATCAAAATATAGAAATGGGAAGATTTGAATGTAGGTATTTGAAAAGAAGAATTTGAATTTGTCAACAAAGCTAAATTTGCAAACAATTTAGCATTATAATGTCATCTAAATCTATACATTTGGGCAAAGAACCCACTACACTAGTGGTTTAAAGCAAATGCTGCAAATGCTCCCTCAAGAAAGGTCATAAGTTCGAGTCCTAGCATCCATGTAGTGTATATGAGTTTAGTATACTATCACTCCTCTCAATAGAAATACATTTGATCATTTGGAATTACTTACCCACATGAACCATTATAGACCACAGGTCTACAATCAATCTAATATGACCATAATTTCAAATAAATTTCAGGTTTTCTGTATGAACCTTGCTTGTTAACATATTCCATAAAACTAAAGTGGCAACCTCACAACACACTCATTGAGTGGAACCTAAACTGAGACTGTTTAGGTCAAGCATTCATCTCACCAACTCTAAGATGAGAATTTGAGTAACGTTTTAAATTGTAATTATACGAAGCCTTGAAATTATTGAACACTTGGGCACAAAGGATCAACCAAACAAAATTTCTGCCAAATGAACCCACTAGTGTCGGATAAAAACTAGTACACAAAGTAAACAATACCAAAATAGCAAATTCAGAAAAAGGAAAAATGGTAATGTTGAGCAATCTTAAAGGATTTAGCGGTCCAAAAACAGAACATATAAATATAAAATTGGTCTTAAGCCTTGTCAGCCTTGGAGGCAGTGGCAGCAGCTTGTCCTCTAAGTCTTCCTGTTCTCCTTGCAGCAATGAGACCAACCTTCTGGCCAGGAGGAGCATCACGCCTGACTGTACTTGCATGTCCAATATGCTGGTGGTTACCTCCTCCGTGAGGATGCTCAACTGGGTTCATAGCCACACCACGAACCTTAGGCCAGCAGTTCCTCTTCACTCTGAATTTGTGGTATGCATTACCAGCCTTGAGCATTGGCTTTTCAGTCCTACCACCACCGGCAACTTGCCCAATCATTGCCCTGCAGCCACTTGGCACAATCTTCTTCGCACCAGAAGGAAGCTTGATCCTGTTAAGAACATGTAAACAGGCATAATCAGTTAGTCCCTCACCAAATACATGAAAAACAACGCAGCAAGAAAATTACAAATACCATCCATCATTTGGGCAAACACAATTAACATAAAACCTTACAATCATCAATGTATACCATTTCAAGTAAAAGACGTTGAGAAAGAAAACAGAGAAGTTAATGATAAGCTAAATTGAAAAGTGCATTCAGTAACAGATGTCAAAAATCGAATGATCACATTGGACTAGTACTTTCTCAACCTCTGATTTTCCTCATTTCTACAATCTTCTGAACAATAACATACACCAATCATAATCTCAATATCAAAAGAAGCACTTTGATTCATTGATTCATCTAAAATGAAACGTTGAGACCCCATCCATCTAAAATTCAAAATCCGATCTTACTACTACATTGATTCATATCCACACCGCTATGACTAGCCACCACAAGCATAACTCAAAATGCTCCCAATTCAACAAAATCCAAGAAACAAAACACCAGCTACTGTCCCTTAATCTTATAGGTTATACCTAGACCGTGAGTCTGAATATACCCAAGTGGGATTTTCAATAAAAATGTCATCTTCCATGCTTCATTATTGAAAAACAAACTATATATCATAAAAGAAGATATAATTACGCTTCCGATGCTAATCGCAATACCAAAGAAATTAATCAAACGAAAACAAAACGATTGGAGAGAGAGAGATACCTGGAGGTGTCGTTATCAGGGTTGTGGCTTATAACAACAGCGTAGTCACCAGAAGCCCTAGCAAGGGTTCCACGGTCACCAACGTGGTGCTCGACGTTGCAGACTACAGCTCCTTCTGGGATCGATCTGAGAGGCAAAACATTTCCGACGACCAGATTGGCCTTCTTCCCACAGTAGATGAACTGGCCGGTGTAGATACCCTCAGCGGCGACGAAGAGCTCGTTCTGCTTCTTGTATCGAAAAGGATGGCGGAAGCTGACTCGGGCGAGCGGGGCACCACGACCCGGGTCGTGGATAATCTCAGTGACGACGCCCTTGAGGTAGCCGTTGCGCTCGCCGAAGTCGAGGCTCCGGAACCGGGCAGGACCCTTGCGGTGGTGAGTGTGGGACTTGAAGACGGACCCGGCACCCTTACGCTGAGCTCTGATGACTCTTCCCATGGCTTCCCGCTGAGATGTCTCTGTGCTCTGCTAGCGGCCACGAAATGGAGTTTCGCAAACCCTAGAATTGCAAATTTATAGCATTTGAGATCAGCCTCCAAAACTATCTAAAACCCTAAAAGACGAATGACATACAATTGGCCCAAAATGTGAGTGCTTGGATCGATAACAAATTGGGCCTAATTTTGAAATTTGGGTAAAATGAGAATATTTAAATTAGCCCAAAGAGCAATTTTGGTTTTACTTTAAGGCCCAAAAGATATAGAGGGTCATGGTTCATCATGGATTTCAATGTCCTCCTTTATTTTCCCCCTCAAATCTTTTAATCAAATTGAGGAGGAGATATATAATGCGAATGTCAGTTTTTACCTACCCTTTGTTGGGAAAAATAATTTTTTGTCTTCATCAATAATTTTCCTGCGATGGTGGTGACAACTCCATCATTAAAGGATGCCACTCTTTCTCAAAATCTTTTGTTCTTTTCAAGATGTGACTCACGAGGAGCGGTAATATTGGAAAAAGGGGAAAATTTTGTATACATTGGTTTCATGTGGCATTCACATAATATATAGTACCGTGTGAGATAATTGTTTTATGAAGTCGCTTGTCATTTACATAATATGATAATTGTGAGATAACTGTTTTATGAAACGAGCATCTTATAACGTGTCATTTTCATAATATAGTAAATGTGAGATAATCGTTTTCATGAAACGGGTGTAAGCAAGTTTTTCCCCGAGACGAGGCTTTCTTTAGCCTCAGTCACCTCCCAAGTTAACCATGAAAATGAGAATGAGAGGGAATAAAGAATAATGATATGGAAAAGGCCCCAACCCAACGACAAAGTGATCTTTTAACTTTGTAATTTGTATTCATAGCCGACCTGAGCCAAAGAAGAAGGAGCCTAACTTGACTAACCTTTTGAGTGCCAGATGGCCTTCCTCTGTGGAAAAAGGTGGGCAGGCATCATCCATGCAGACAAAGTCTATGGGCCCAAAGAAAACTCAACAATGCATGCCAAATTTATGTTGACTATTATACGAGCTAGTTGCCGAATTTATATAATTAATTTTAGTCTGCATTATATTCATTATTAGATGGATATATACATTTACTTAAATCTCCTTAATTCTGACGCTTCATGAATTTAAATATTTAATCTCTATCATTAAAAAAAAAATATAATTAATCTCTAATGGACTTTAAATATATATTATATACTCCACTACAATAATAGCATAAATTAGATGATATGTATATTAATATTCACTCATAAAGTTTACATCAAAAGAAAACAAAAAACCTCACAAGCTTTTTCATAAACTTATAATTATACATTATTTTGGAAAACTAACAGATAAACTTACTTTTTTAAGTATCAATGGGCACCAACTCATTTAATTAATGCCTATAATAGCAGAAAAAACTTGTATGGAATAGAGATAGTACTATTTTGTTATTCACAATCAATAATAGAATATCACTTGAAAACATTATCACGCATAATATATCGTAATTTGTCGGAAATAGCAAAATAGTATTATCTCTCTTTCACACAGCACAAGTGACTCTCCTATAGGAAAGGTACATAAGATAAATATCTGTACAACATTGGTGGCCCTAGCTGTCAGATCTTCTTTATATGGTTGTTTGTTTCAACTTCAACACCATGCCGCGCTTTGAACTTCCAACTTCAGTCTTGGAATTAAACCTAATAAAAGTACAATTTTCCATTTCATGCATTTTTTAGTTTGTTCTAATTTCGAAATTGGTACATTTTCTTTGTTAATAAAGAAACAACATCCACAAGCAAAGCAACAAATAGGAGATAATTCTTTGCCACGTATACAGGTAAACACTTTAGATCCTCATCAATCACGCCAAAATTTGTTCAAGTGCACTAAACTAAGTCCAAACCTAGGGTCACTCATCATTGCATTAGGGGCTGCCTAACGAACTTGAAATTTTCCAATTAGGGTAATGTATGTTGCATACAAAATATATATCTATATATAGTGTTTTTTTTTTTAATCAAATCAATAAAGTGTTAGTTGGATTGACCCATACCTTCGATGTACATTCCAAGTGGTCCTGTGTCCGTATTATTGAAATACAAGACATGAGAGCACTACTCGGATGTTTTCATTTGATGAATCCCATCATTGAAGACTTTAAATATACAGTTACTCAATTGGCATGCATGGTAGGTATATCATGGTCCACGTACTCCATGGAATGGAAGCAAAATGCACGGCTGTTATTTATTCATTCAACAGCAGCCGGCCTGGTTAGGTTTTCCCCAGTACTAACCAACCATACATTTTTTTTATATGTCATTTCAACCGTAAAGTCGTCCTCATGAATTTGATTGAAAGTTAGATGAATCTCTCCCCACACCACCCCCTCTTCTCATTATTTTAGACTTCTATTTGAGCATCCCATTTTGGACGGCTTGCTGCATGTCTTTCACAGCTTTTGACTCATCATGCACGATGGCTTCGGCTTCGACTGACTCAACTCTGTTTTAATTCCTTTGGTTGTAGACGTGGAAAAGTGGCAAATCTTTGCTCATTGGTCTTTAGCTTTTTAATCTGACCTTTTGCTTATGTTACACATTTTAACTAATTAAAGTTTGTTTGATTCTTCTTATTAAAGAAAAAACAAACTTATAACACCTTTAATGACAGAATACTTATCTTATACTTCAAAAAATTCATAATCAAAGATGGAGATTTGAAATAGTTCTCTCTTGTTCAAAGTCATACATACTCGACAATTTTCTCTCAATAAAAGCACAAATCAACTCGAGAATTATACCATACGATCTACTAATTAATTGAAAGGACTCACCACTAATTAAGCCGGACTCACAGCCTCACACATTAAATATAAACTACTTCCTTACTATTTGATGGGTGTTCAAGTTTCCAAAATCAGGTAAACGTAAGTTTGATAATATAGTCTTCTGTAATGTGATTAAAGTGACAACATATGAGGTTTGCTTCACTTTGCGTTGGGTTTCCATGCTCTTTACAGAGGGTTTTTACTTTTAAAACAAAAAAGAAAAGAAAAAGGCTACATCCACATGCTCATGTGTGTGTATATATATATATATATATATATATATAGAGAGAGAGAGAGAGAGAGAGAGAGAGAGATTACTTAATTTAAGTAATCACAAATTGAGATTAAGAATGATATGTAAATGTGAAGTAACCTTTTTCTGCAAATGTGAAGCAATCTCGAATGTGATTAATAAGTACTTCCTAAGCCAACCTGAACGGTGGATACAGAATTTGCAGACCAGATGTAAACATCAACTTTGGTACCAAAATTAAAATGGCACCAAACAACATCACTAATAATATACCCCACAAATCTGCTTTATAGGTACCAAAAGTCAATCTTTTTTTTCGTAATTAGATGAACTAAACAATGTAATTAAGTATGACAAACACTGTCGGCAAGTTGCAGTAATTAAGCTCAGAGTGTGCTTCCATCATTCATTCATGGGGAGTGCCACACACAACATTTGTAGCAACCCGTGAGAGATTATGGTCCACCATCATCACTCTCGAATCTGTAGAGAGAGAGAGAGGGTTTGGTATGCCAGTTATAATTATAGAGAGGCAGGCGGGGTCACCCTCAAGGAATATTCAAACCAGAAGGCCCCAGAAATTAAAATTTCATGAATGATGTGTTTCAAAATGATAGGGTTGATATTTATGGAGGTTTACTTTCTCTCAGGACATGCAAGGTTGAGGGAATTATTTCTACATATTTTTATTCAGTTAATTACTATATTTATGAAGAGTTAGTTAATTAATTAAGCTTAAGGGAATATTAAGGAATATTAAGATCTTCAATAATAAACACGACTATCGAGGCAAAACATGGAGTATTTAAAAAAACACTTATATGGAATGTATATGCATATTATGCAGGGAAGAGAAGTTGAGAGAGTACTTGATTGATATATAGTTTTTTCAAGTTCAAATACAAGTGTGACAGATATATAAAGTTGCACTCACTTACATTTCCACATGCTCGCATGTGCATGAGTGCTAAAAAAATAAAAAAATTCATTCATATTTAAGCTAATATTTTGGTCTAATTCTTCGTGTTGCAATTCTCATAGTCAAGCTTTATACTTCAGAATAAGATTAGTTATTTACTCTAATATTAGTTGCCGAAAGATGTATTTTTATTTTCGTAAAAGCGAGTGTTTAGAAATATAAAAGTTATCGTGTGTTACAAAATGAGGGACAAAAATTCAAATGTCACTCTAAACATCACTTCATCGATCCTATCATCCTAGAGAGGCACTCCACACACACAAAGTAATAGGCAACAATCAACTTTCTAAAACATCATAGGAAATGAGTACGGTGATCATGGAGATGCTTGGCCAAACTTGGACTTCATGTTGATTCTGAACGACAATGGTCAAACCGACCTGTAATAATAGATTCCAGAGTCCTTGACCTCATGAGAGAGAAAAACCAATCATGTAGGTATAGGTAAGGTAACAATGAAAACTTACTTAGGTTAAATTCAAGTTGGTTCTTGTCATGTTGTGATTAAACCTAAGATAATTTGTAATCTTTGTACTTAGTAATTATCAGCATAGTTTACCTCCCTTGTTATGCTTTGTTTTGTCGCAATATACATATAATACAATCCATTAATTACGTAATTAGTTCTTTAATTATATCAGGAGTGTGATATTTCCACCCATCTGTCCTATTTTTCCACCCACCTTATCTTCCCACTCACCATATAAATTTTAAAAAACACAATCCTATTTTTACACCCACCAATATTCCTAAAATACCATTTTGTCCAATATAGGTCCCTACCATTTCTATTTCCTAGACATATACCCATCATTCTATAAATCTATGTAAAACCCAATTTCAAACTTAAATGACCAGTAGGATATAAGAGTCATAGTATTCCTATGTTTTTACATTCTTGCCATCAGACTTCACATATAATTTATTCCAAGCATTTCATTAACTGCCATAATTGTAATTAAAATTCTCTATTAATAGCATATCAATCACTCCATTTCTTTTGGTTTCCATTCCCTCTAACATATGGCCCCTTAAAATTGCAAATTAAAAAAAAAATGTAAATTACATATCCAATAATGTACATATGAAAAATATAAATATATATGTATATGTATAAAAATATAGGTATATTATTTACCAAAAAAAATTAACAAAATAGGTCAATTACTTTGTAATTGAAATTTCAGTACATTTTTCATAAATTAAAAATAGGTACACAATAATTTATAGAAAATAGGTACGCTGTATAATTGAAATTTATGCACATTTTTTTTATAAATTAAAAATAGGTACATTATTTATAAGAAAAAAAAAAGTCATTATACTAGGTAAATTGTTTTACTAGGTATACATTATTAGAGAAAAAAAAAGGTACATTATTTAGAGGAAAAAAATAGGTTCATTATACTAGGTAAATAGTTTTACTAGGTACATTATTAGAGAAAAAAAATAGGTACATTATTAGAGAAAAAAAAATAGGTACATTATTTTTGAGAGAAAAAATAGGCTCATTTAAAAAAAAAATTGTTTTCATAAAACAAACAATAAAAAATGATCAAATTATTTTTTATAAAACAAGTAATAAAGAAAAAAAAAGGTACAATATTTGGAGAAAAAATAGGTTCATTAAAAAAAAAGTTTTAAAAACAAAACAATAAATAGATTATCAAATTATTTTTCAACATAATTAGAATGTACACTATTATTCATAAAACTATAATAAAAAAGAATACTGGTCATATAATTCATAAAAAAAAAACAACATTAATTCCTAAATTTAATATTGAATTTAAATTATTAATACTTTAAATAGATTACTAGTCGTAATTCATAGAAGGAAAACACTATTAATTCAAAAATAGATTACTAGTTGTAAAATAGATTAGTAATACTTGAATGTGGAATTTAATATTTAATTTCAAATAAGTTTCTAAATTAGTTCCTACATCCATTACAACTATTTGGAGATATTTCCAAATTCAACGGGTGTCATTAGTTACACCCCCCATAATACATTAACTTATAAATATGGGTAGTTTTGGAATCGGAAAAATATAATAAATCAGATTTTAAGTTATATTAGGTAACTTGCTTAGTTGGATCCTAGTCACTGGGTATTATTTGAAAAAATTGGGTATTTTAAATAGAAAACTAAAAGAAAGGGTTGTAGGTGATTTTAAATGAATTTTATGGGTCTAAGCTCAATTTACTATTTTAATTATTACCTCATTTCCTCTCTCCTGTATGTCATATATTATATCCTTTTTCTGTGGGGCTTTGCAGGTTTAGCTTTTCAACTATGTTCTTTTCCCAGAGTAAGTTTACTACATAGCGCTTTAGTTCTGTATCCATGCTACTTGACTTATACATCTTCTATAGGGAAACTTATATTATGCACCAATCTTACAAATATAACTGGTTCTTAGTCTTTTGTAACATATACAGGAGAAGAAACTAGCAGCTCTCTTGGTCGCTTTGTGCTCATCATATGGTTGTTTTTTTTTTTCCTCTTTCTTTTTCCTTAAGTCCTTTTAAGTCATTTTACAATATGGTTAAATTTGTCTTTAAAAATTTCAAGATAATGTGGGTGGGAAAATAAGACAGGTTAATAATTGAGACCTTATTTTGACGACACGTGGCCAAACAGATAGGAGATTTTGGGTATAGATTTATGAATTTTTGGCTTCTCAAGGATGGTCCAAGGAGACGCATCCAAAGTTAATAAAGTGCAAAGCCCTAGTTCTACATAAAATTGTAGTAAAATTTCCACTACCAATTCATTAGATCATTTGAGTATGATATTTTATATTTTTTTTCCTTAATGAGAGATGAAAATTCAAACTTCAGATTTCTTTTCTCTTTTTGTCAAGAATTTCAGATTTCTTTTCTCTTTTGTTAAGAATTTCAGATTTCTTTCAATGCTAGGAATATTAGTACTACTAAACTAGTAAATCAATACCAATCGGGTGGTCGTTTTTGGTGTGCTTTTAAGTGGTCTTTGGGTTCAAACTCTCATGATACCTGTGTATGTACGTTTTTTTCTCCTTCATAAATTTTACATAAAAAAAAAGTAAATTAATAATTGTCTTTTCACCCCCAACAAAAGAAACACAATAATTGTGGGTACAGTATATCTCATAATTACATTCATTTTATTAATTTTCCTTTATTTGGATAGTATTCTTGATTGTTTTTGTTTTTACCAAAACAGAAAATTTGAGAAAAGTTATAAATATAAAAAAACAATAAACAAAAAAATTAGAAGCTGTCTCAAGACATGGAGAAAACGGGTCCTACAAAGTGTTGGGTCCATAAGATTAGAAATAAATAAAAAAGCAAGGGAGGTGGTGGCATGTTATTGGTGGGTGTAGAGACACTCGACCCGCATTCGTCGCAAAAAAGACATTCATAGGAAAGCAGATGATTGGAAACAGAGAGATTAGATTCTGAACAAAACAATATTGTGAAGTGTTTTAACAAAAAGCAAGGGAGGTGGTGGCATGTTAATGTTTTGTTCATTGAAAGCAATTTAATTTAACAAAAACTCTGAAAAAATAAAGGAAGAATTGTAAATCTTTTATATATTTTTATTTATAGAAATTTCAAAGTCTACGATTTTCTTTGTGCTTTTCTTCTCTCTCTGTGCACAAAAACAAATAGGAACGCAACAGCTCACAAACATGAACTCGCTGAGAAATCTCCGCCTATTAGAATTACAAGCCTCTCCTTTTCTTTCTCTCTCTCTCTTTATTTTCAAACGCCAAGGCCACCCACAGCAACAACAACAAAGACACCTCAGCTCGTGACGCTCTTCTCTTTTTCCTTTGCTCATTGTACGTTTCTTCTCTCTCTCTCTTCGCTCTTTCTCTCTTCGCTCTTTCTCTCTCGTACGTTTTTAATTTTCCTTTTGCTTTTTTCTATTGGATTCTTGCATCTCTGGCCTTAAATTTGTAAGCTTTTTGTTCTCATTGTCATGTTTTTGCATCTGGGTCCTTCTAGTTTTGGTTTCTATTTCTGTGCATCAGAGCCTATTATGCTTTTGTTTGTTTGTTTGTTTTTTTTTTTCCTTCAGCCTTCAGGTACTTTTGTTTATAACAATAAATAACTGTGATCATCACAGAGAAACTGGGTACCTATTTGATTTTTTACCCTTATTGAGTAAAATTTGTGTTGTTTATTGCCGGTGGGTCTATTTGGATCTCGAAATTTCGAGTTTTCACGGTGGGGTTTGTTCTGGGTCTCTCTACCTTATTGGGTTTGTTTTTCTTCAGCTATTTCAGATTCCAGGCAACGGTTTCACCTCTGAAAAATGGTCCTTTAAAGTTCGTCTTTTTCCTTTTGCAGACATGTTCTGACAATCAAAAGATGTGCATGTGATTCCCGTATATATATGGGAATGTTGGGCCTGTTGATGTTTTTTTTTTTCAAAAACTTATATGGGTGTGTTCTTTTGGGTCTCCTTGGATCTTGTAATTCGGAATTCGTCTCTTTCTTCTGTTTTGAAGTTTGAAGATGACCAGTGAAATTTCCAGGGCTCCTATGTGTGTCTTTCTGTTCAGAAATTTTTTCGCTTTGGGATTTGAACTTTTTCGTTTGGTCCTTTTTCTAGAGAGGGCCCAGTTATGACCACTTTTGAGTTTTAATAAATTTTCCCATGAATTTGAATTTCTTGCTGATTGTGTTTGGTTTGCACTGCAGTTCATTACACCAAAAGCATATTCAAGGATAGGTTATACTTGGTCATTGACATTGAGGCATAAAATTTGATTCCTGTTTATAAGCATTGAGGACATTCTCCAAATGCTAAATTTTGGCAGGGCCAGAAGTCAGTCAAGGACCAATAGATCCATGTCTCTTGGAGGTGACATTTCCTTTTCCTTGGATAATCTTTTCTGTTCTGTCATGTTAATTCAATTTCGTCAAGTGGTTAACATTATTTTAGTATATATACAGCTTTTCTTTTATTGCCTTATAGTTTAAGCTTTTCAATTTCACCATTCTAAAAAGAATGAATTTTGTTATTATCACCGTGTCTTCTGATAAAAGGAGATTAGAAGGATGTTAAACTGAAATAAGAGTCCTCAAATGTGTTTATTATGTAGGTCTTTGTATTCAAAGAATACTCTAATTTTCCCTTTTTTTTTTCTTTTTTTAACTGCATTGGGTAGGAATTTTCTGCTTGAATTATATGAAAGTTTTAAGCCTATGTACTGAACCCTGTTGTGCTTGTAGGCATGGATTATCCAGATCCCAAGAGGAAGAACAATTTCGTAGGAAAAATTCTTCTGGCTGCTACCCTTACAGCATTATGCATTATCATGCTGAAACAGTCCCCATCTTTCAATACCCCAAGCACGGTAATCCCTTAATCCTACGATTTTGGTATCAAAGTGATTATCAGCTTAATGATCCTTTTTTTCTTAATGCAAAATAATCCCTTCCTGATTAGATAATTTTCAATATCTCTTTTTACTACTCTTGCCCCATTTGACCATTACCCAACAATAATTGTTTTAGTTTTTAGGTCTGACATATTAGAGAATGTTTCAGTTGCATAGGCTGGTATGCCTGTTTCAGTTCAATTGTAGCACACTTATCGCTTGTTTATTTATTTTATCTACCATGCCACTAAAAGCAATTTTCCATGAATTTAAACTTGTGAAGGTTTTCTTATTGTCCTATATGCTTATTGTGTATGTTGGCATAACACTTTGGTTGCTTGGACTTTGCTTTTAACAGTGTTAATGATACAATAGTTTGCTTTTATTGTTTAAACTTGAAGAATGAGCATTTGAATGTGGAAGAATACTATTACTTCTTAAGATACATAGGACATCTCATATTTTGTTAAGTTGTATGGGACTGTGATTTCTCTGTGTCTAGATATATTGAATGCGTTTCTCCAAAACAGCACAAAAGTGTCTTTGTGGCTGTCTAGTTAATGAAAGTTGCCATAATATATGGCAACCATGCATCCAAGGACATAGTACAATAGATGAGGCTGTCTGAACAATTAAGGGGTCCAAATAACCTCACCGTTTTCTAGGACATCATAACAGGGATCAGAAGATGATGTTAATTTTAGTCATCCTCACAGGAGAAATCATTATCATCATTTTATCATCTTGCTTCTGGTTGGGATTATCAAACTTGATCCAGCGTGTTTTCTTTTCACTTTTTGTCTATTACCTGCTTGGGTTCAATTGAAGTGTCCTCTGCAATCTTCTTGTCGTTTGACAGAGTGATAGCACATATTTTTTTGTTTGTTTTTGATTTGTTGGTTTGGCCACATATTCTGCGTATTTTGTTTGTTTTTAATAATTAGATATGAAAACTTGGATACAAGAAAGGAAGTTCTATGAACTTTTTCTTACCATGTACAATTTATTTCTGTCCAGTTCTCCCTTCATGAATCAGGGGTAACCCATGTCCTAGTAACAGGAGGTGCTGGATATATTGGTTCACATGCTGCGTTTCGACTTCTAAAGGATTCATATCGTGTAACTATCGTGGTAGGTTTCTTTTGGATTAAATTGCGAGTCTTCTTTGTAATTTAACTTGATAATTACTGTATATCTTTAAGGATATGTTTTTTTTTACAGGATAACCTCTCACGGGGAAACCTAGGTGCAATCAAGGTTCTCCAAGAACTATTTCCTGAACCTGGAAGGCTTCAGTTTATTTATGCTGACTTGGGGGATGCAAAATCTGTATCCTTGTGATGTCCTTGATAAGTATTTTCAAAATATTTATGCAAATAAAAAGGGATAAGTTCCAATGTAGCCCTTAACTGAATATTCCAGGTTAACAAAATTTTTTCAGAAAATGCTTTTGATGCTGTGATGCATTTTGCAGCTGTTGCATACGTGGGGGAAAGCACCCTTGATCCACTTAAGTGAGTACTATGCATGAACTAGAGCAGGACCATTTACTATTATTCAAATTATGCTTGTCTTGCTTGTGCAGTTTTTTTGTACATGAGGTGGTAAAAGTGAATGAGTTTTCACAGGAACTCTTTTTATTCAAGAAATTATTGATTTTTTCCCTTGGTGATGCTATGTGGATTGCAATACATGAATTGCAGCTAAGGGTTAGGAACTTAGGGGGTAATGTTGGATGTTGATATGGTAGTTTATATTTCTCGCTAACAGAAAGGAAAAGTCTTGTGCTTCCTTTATTACAAGGCAAAAAAGCGTATAAAAGTTTTAGATGACAGAAAGCCTGACTTTCTGGAATTTCTGAAAAGCATGCTTGTTTTACTTGTGTGATCTGTCTAGCTAGTAAGGCTCAATGAGTTTTCAGTGGAACTTCTTTGATTCAAGAAATTTTGGATTTTTGTTCTTATGGCTGCAAGGATAAGAATACAGGAGTTGTAGCGCTAAGGGTTACAGGAATTGTAGCTCATTCTAGTCCACAAGAGGGCGCCTATAGAAGTTTTAAGTGACAAAAAACACTGATATTTTGGAATTTGTTGAATTGCTTTCACTAGGCTGCACCATTATTTTTAAAATTTTAATAAGAAATCTGTTCAGCTTTCCTTAATAATATTAAATTTTTTCCACATTAAAATTTTCAAATGTCTCTACTTGTGCTGGAATCATATTGTTTTTGGTGTTAACTTCCTTGTTATATATTGTTTTCAGTTTTGAGGTTTGCTCTTCTGTTTCTTTGATGACGTCTTGTTGTTTTCATTTGCATTGTTTCTGGCAGCTTGTTTTATTGTGGGTAGTTCTTAAGTTTTTGTGGACTGCTGGTCCACATTGATTCTACTCCCTTTTATACCTTACTAATATAACCTATCCAGAAAAAGAAGACTTCCTATATGGCTATCCTTTGATATAAGCAAGTCAAATGGTGCATTTTTTGCTATAACATTTGTAAATAATCTTATTAATGATATTTTTGGCTTTTTGCACAGGTATTACCACAATATTACGTCAAATACCTTGGTGGTTTTGGAGTCAATGGCTGCACATGGTGTGAAGACTTTGATATATTCTAGTACATGTGCAACATATGGGGAACCTGAGAAGATGCCTATTACTGAAGAAACTCCACAGGTGGGTTGTCCTATACCTTGATTTTTGTTTTGCTTCCAAGAAATAAACTTGTTTAGTTGTTGACTTTGATGGTCTGGCAATAAATTCACATGACCGCATAATTCAGGTCCCAATTAATCCATATGGAAAAGCTAAGAAGATGGCAGAAGATATTATCTTGGATTTCTCTAAGAATTCAGACATGGCAGTCATGATCCTCAGGTTGGTTTCCCAATAACAAATTTTATTTTTCAAACCTTTTGATGTTTTTTGAATTGTTCTTAACCCAGGTACCTTCCTGCGAGTAACCTTGTTTAGTAACCATTTTGTCACATTGGTTTGAAGTTATCTTCCTTTGCCAGTGAAACATGAATCACGTGGCAATATTTTTGACCATTTTGTCATCTTGAACTTTTCATAGCTTAAGTCCTGCTTTTCTTCTATAAGGTCATGTGGCAGTTGGACTTGAAACCTTGGTGCACCACCTGGGCTTTGGCTTAGGTGGCAATGAATGCGGGGGTTTGGATGGGGATTTTGTTAAACTTGAGAAACTTTGCGTGATTTCTGATGGTTATGGCTCTATTTCATTTTACAAATTGGTTCTCTGCGCAAAGCTAGTATGCTTTACTTTTTCTTTTAGTTGCAAGTTTCCTTAGGTTTTTGTTCACAATTATGTTCATCTTTGTCTATATTTCTTTGGATTAGGGAAGGTCAGCAACTTGTCTCATTTCCTGCATAATAAGCACAATAAAACTTCAAGCCCATGTGATATTTTCTGTATACTGAGCAACTTGTCACAAAACCTTTTTTCTTTCAAATTTTGGAATCTTTCAGGTACTTCAATGTGATTGGGTCGGATCCAGAGGGCAGATTAGGCGAAGCCCCCAGACCTGAGCTTCGTGAGCATGGACGAATATCAGGTGCTTGTTTTGATGCAGCTCGCGGCATTATTCCTGGGCTAAAGGTATGCTGTTGTGTAATTAACTGATATAGATGAAGTTATAGGTTTGGTTATTAAAGTTATGACTAGCCCACTGTATTTAATTATGGAAACCCTACATTAATCATTTGAAAAAAAATTCATACTCATTGTTACATGCCATAAAGGGGAAAAAGAAAACAGATGTTTGGGATTTAAAAGCATGTACATATATCTAAGATCATTTTCATCATCTTCATCTCACTAGTAAAGTTGGGATGTTTTGTATGTTTGGACAACGGGCAGTTAGTTTTCTCAAGTCATCTTTCCCAATGATCTTTGAAGTGGTTGGAATTTTAGCAATGAAAGTGCTTTGCAGGTTAGAGGTACAGATTATAAAACATCTGATGGCACTTGCATAAGGGACTATATAGATGTCACTGATTTGGTTGATGCTCATGTGAAAGCTCTCGAGCATGCACAGCCCCGTAAAGTGGGAATCTACAATGTTGGCACTGGAAAAGGTAGGGGTAAATGGAATCAATACAAATTTAACTGCATTTCTTATTGTACAATAGATTTTGTAGTGAATAGCCGAATTTGGTCCTAAGCTTGTATGTGGCTGTCTATTACCAGGTAGTTCGGTAAAGGAGTTCGTGGAGGCATGCAAGAAGGCAACTGGGGTGGACATCAAAGTTGATTTCCTTCCCCGTCGGCCTGGCGACTATGCTGAGGTCTATAGTGACCCATCTAAGATCCTGCATGAACTCAACTGGACAGCTCAACACACCAATCTTCAAGAGAGTTTGCAGGTTGCGTGGAGATGGCAAAAGTTACACCGTGATGGGTACGGAACCCCTTTGGTGATGTATTCTTGAACGGAACCCCGTTGGCAATGTCCTTTTGAAATGGTCACGGCATTGCATAGCATGAAGATAGACACAATATTCCTTGCAGTGCATGACTAAAGCCACACTTCTTTAGCTCAGTTAGAAGAGGGGGGGTTTCAGAATTCCCCATTAACCAAAAAAGAGAAGGCTGAGGGGTTTCAGAATTAATATAAATTTTTTGTTCTCATTATATTATGTTTATTCTTTAGTAGTAGTACTAGCAGCCCAATACTGTGGCCCGAAAAAAAAGAGCAGTCTATCTGTTACATGTATTCGAATGATGATATAGTTCAATAATGATGCCCAGGAGCAGTATAGCTTTTATCCTATCTTTCTTCTCTCCTTGGTATCCAATGCTTGTTCGTAGTAGTGGTTTAATTTTGACATCTGCTCCATCCAGATCTTCAGGGACTCCACTGTCTACGGCCTTGTTAGTAGATTTGTGTATTTATACATGTACAAATTTATTTTTTTAAAATACTAAATTTTTTGGTACACTTTTCAATCATACAAAAGAATACACACGTATTATACACTTCAAATTAAGTACACGTTTTGAAAAATAATATAGATAAAATTCAAGTATGAATAAAGAGTTGATTGGTTCTTTACATTCTATTTTCTTTGAGAAGGAATACTCGTGTTAACCTTTGAAAGCTGTAGGAGCAATCCCCTTAATTTAGATTGGTTGAGGTAAGTTGTTAGGTTGGTCGTTTGTAAGGGCTGGAAATCAATATACTTGTAATCGTAAATTTGGAACCACTCAATTTTCTCTTCGAAAAATGAAAAGAAAGAAACGTTGAGGTGAAAGCAATAGTCATAGCACAGAAAAGAAAGGAGCTTCCGCTTATTCAAAATCCACAAAACCCACAAAAAGATGCAAGGTTTCAAGGAGATAAAGCCAAGCCAACTGTGGCAAGTAGACCCACCTTTGATTAAGATTCAAAAGATAATAAGAATGTAGGGCTTATCCCATCAATTAAATTCTGACATGCAACAATGGCAAGAATCATGCTTACCACAATATATACAAATAACACTCTGAAAAAACAGAAAGCAGTTGCAATTAATCCCAAACTTGGAATACACATTGTTGAAATCATGAAACCAAACCCATAATTGACATTTTTATATGAGGTACCTTATCCAACAATGAGATTAAGAACCAACACTACAAAGATTTGATCCGTGTCTCCAAATACATCTTTCCAATTAAATTTATATATTATCAGCTTAAAAATCAAAAGAAGCACCGTCACGAAAGGTGTAACGAGTATACAATAGCATTAAACAGCTCTTGTGTAAAAACCACTTCAGAGATTTCAAGCAACTGATTGGATAGCTCTGTCAAATCCCTCTTCTGCAGCTGCAGCCCGTTTGACGAGCACGTGATCTGGGTGCCCAAGTTTCAATTGGCTGAAAAGCAGTGAAAATCCAATCATTCAGCATTATATTCTATAGTAGCACCTAGTTTATATGATATACAACTTCATAATCCCAGTCCCCTCATGAAATAACAAAACTTATGGAAGAGATGAAAAAGAAATTGTGTTCTAGTGGCAGGATACATTAGCCAATACCTGAGAAAACGAGAAGGTGATTTTCCAAGGTGAAGATAGCATACAACGAGGTTGGCTAGAGTTTCTGGATCCTTTGCATCCTGTGACAAATGACACCTTATCACTTCGAAATCTTAAAAAAACACATACAATCCAATGCCATCCCCACATAGTCGCAATATGAATATGCTTAAATGTATTAATAGAACACCACTAAAATCCATGACTTGGGAGTTGATGGGAAAGTAGATGAACATGGAGAAAATATAAATAGTGGGAAACAAGAAAAGCAGCGCAATGTAACAAAGTAGTGGTAGAACTCATTTTTTACTAGATCTAGAGAAATAAGAAATCTGATTATATGTATATATAGTCAGACCTTAGTTGAGTATGCATAAAGTGTTTTCATGTACTTTTGTTTAGTATGACCTAAACTTTATGAAATTTGTGCACTTGACTGGATACAAACTATAGACACCATAAAATCTCTAGAAAACCCAAGAAGTTATTACTGAGATACTTGCCTTGGTCAGTGCTTCAACAAGAAGGCTTTCAGCTTCATCAAAGTTTCCCATGTGCATGCAGCAAACGGCCTTTCCATTCAGGATCAAACTTGTAACCTGAGACTTCTCAGAGAAATCTTGGAAGATGAGATATGCCTCCTGTATCTTTGAACCACCCTGATTTCGAAGAATGTGATATTACAAAAGTGCACTATGATGTCTAGTCTGCAAGACGAACTAAAAAGGAAAAGAAAATACTTAATTACCACTGCCAGATTCAACCATGCATTTGCAAGTTGAGTTAGTGTGTGGTCCTCGTCAACCTGTTGCATGACCCTCAGCTGCCTCTCAGCATAATCTGACCTATGCATTTTAAGGAATATTTGGATATTCAATGCATTCCTGAAAAAGCATAAGCAGCATGTATCAGGCTCCAGAGAAATGCAAAATCATCAGTATTGATATTTCTGCTTCCCGCTTCAACACTTAAATAACATGTGACTACATGGTAATGCATTAACAAATAAAGGCACAGCTTATCAATAGCCTCAGTATAAATTACATCAAAGATTAATTTTCTAGGTCAGGAAGGCACTATCCAACAGAAGGCAAGACGTATATTGCATAAGCCATCTAGAATTTACAAGCAAGCAAAGGCAATTGGTTTCTATAGTTCACATGTTAGGGACCTTAGAGTTTGTTTCAGTTTACTTTTTCCTTATTAAAAAAAGAAAAGGGTTTTCGAATTATTTGGTAGAACCCTCTAATTAACTTCCTTTCTTGATCTAATGGGACTAGCTAGCTAAAAGCTGAACGAACAGAAACACAATCACAAATCAAACTAAAGAAACTAAAATGTGAAGCATTTCCTGTGCATCCCGTTTTAAAGATAATAACAATGTAAAGCTGAGAGCAAATTTAACAGTGAAGTTATCTTTTTGAACTACAATTTTTAATCCAAACATGATCTTCAGTGAAATTAGAGTATGAAAAGGCCCAAGTGAATGTGAAGTTAAAAATTATACGTACAGCTCCATTGTGCCTCCAGCATTGGTGTGTTTGAGAGCTTCATTGTAGTCCTGTTCATGCATGAAGACTGTCCCAGCAATCAGCCTCAGAATAGGGTTGTTTCCGATGCCCGGATCTGCCAACAACTCCTTTAGACTCGAGATCACCGATTCCTGCAAAACACGACGCCTTTCATTTCATCACATCTCCAATCCAATCCAATTCGATTCGATTCAATTGTTTGTGATTCTAAAACAGAAGTCTAAGGATCAAAAATTGAAAATTGAAGATGGAGACGATCGGACGAACCCTGTAATCGGGGCCGGAGAGGTAGAGAGCGAGGAGCTTGACGGCCTGGAGAGGCGTGGCGGCGGAGGCGTCGATCTCATTAATGACGAGTTGGTAGCTGCCGAGGGCTATATAAGAGCGGAAGACGAGGCAGTCTCTCTCGACGGCGTCGTCTGGAGAGAGATTGGGAAGCTCGCTGTTGTTAATGGCGGCCTGGTAGGCGCCCAAGTAGAAATTGTTGCGAAGATTGAAGAGGTGGTCTGGTCCTGCTGCTACCGCTGCCATTGTTTCGATTTCGATTTGCTCTGCTTTGCAGATTGCAGTTACAGATCTGAGAGAGAGAGGGTGGTGAACAAAGGCTATAGAGGGCCGATTATTTTGAAGTTATGAAATTTATGTTGATGTAGAGATTAATGGCCCAACCCAAAACTCACTTTTAAACCCAATGTGTGTGAAAAGAGGCGTGTGAAGAGGCTGTTTTTAATTTTTTTTTTTTTTTGGGAGAAAGAGAAATTAAGAAAGCTCAATACATTCATCTTAAAAATTCAGAGCATGACTCCATTTAAACTCTAACAAGTTGTTATATTCATTAAGAAATTTTAATAAAGATTATTATTTCCGATTTTCTTTTGAGTAACGAGTAAAACTCACGATTTATTTTCTTATATAATTTTAAAGTAAACTCTGAATACATGCAATTACTCATAAATGAACTCGATAAATTTCATGTTTACAATTACATTTTAAAGTGCAATCAACCTAATTAGGTAAATGATCATTCGTTTGAAGAACTTTTCCATATAATGTCAATCTCTCTCTCTCTCTCTCTCTCTCTCTCTCTCTCTCTTATGTTTTTTGGGTTTATGTAGCAAAATCATTCAAATCAGCTAGTTTAGGTTGGTGAGTTATTGGTGTGAAACTCTCCAGTCCCAGTACACAAAGCAAGATAACTTCAGGGCACATGGAATCAAAAGGCACTCTTATGTTTTCATGGCAAAGCCTTCTTGGAGAGCCAACTGCCAACTTTAGTGGTCAAGCAGGCAGGTAACAAGCTGATGAAATTCCAAATGACCAAAAGCCAAAGTTTGGTACCTTATTCATCTTTTATTTGCTCTTCCCTCTAAATTTAGCATGGATTTTCTTGAAGATAATATACTCAAGACTGTAATTTTAAGAAAGCTCATTTCATTTCATTTCAAGAGCAAACACACACTCACACAGCACAAGCAATACATTAAATACATTAAAAAAAGAGAGCTGTGGCATCAACATTGTCTATTTTGTTTTAAGTAGTTTGACAATGGACAACACTGTAATAACCAGCAGGAGGAGGAGCCCCACGTAGGAAGCAATGAGGGCACCGCCGCCTTGGTCGCAGAACTTGTGGAACTTGTCACATATTTTGTTCCACCTCGCATGCGAATTACCGTTCTTCCCTAGCTGTGCCATGAAGGTTGCTGCACCATCACCTGAAGATGCCAGGGACACAGTCATCTGCATAATACAAATTAGTTTAGTATTCGGATTAAGCTCTTAATGTTGCTTTACATAAAAGTTTTAAGTGAAGAAAAGAAGTTTGGCTACTATTGAGATCATGAATAGAAATGAGGAGGTGCGAGTTTTATATAATACCATGTCTAAAATGGCCACCATCACCAGGCGAAGGGCTTTGTCCTTATTGAACTTGTCTCCAAAAAAGTGCACTATGATCATGGAGAGGTTATGAAGGCTGGCCATCCCATTAGCTATCACAAAGAACCTGTATCATCGAATCAAATTTTATTTTCATTTCGGTTTGTTTTTAGTCAGATAAAATACAAACTCTCTCATAAACAATGACCAACTTAGTTATAATTCATGAGGAGAAAGAAAATGAGAGAGTACTGCTGAGGCTTACACATTTGCTGGATTGTGTTGAAACTTGGCTGTGAGGGTGGCTCTAACTGGGGTTGTCCCAATGGTGGCAACCACCAAGGACTTGGTCTCTTTGTTGAGTGCCATTACAACAGTTGCAGACGCTGTGGCCAAAAATGCCACCACCCTGAGTATGACAATGGTCCAATCCGTCGGCTTTGTCACCGCCACAAAAGCCGACCCACCCTCTAGTTTCTCTCCATTTTCTATAGCCATGGTTGAATGAGTGGCAGAGAGAAGTGAATATTTTGTTGCTGCTAGATAGAGGGTCTTCTTATAGTATTTAGAGCAAGGTGGATAGACCAACAAAATCAGTTGTTAAGTCTAAGAAGCCAAGTGAGCATATATCTAGTTTCTTTGAGTTGTCTAACTATCCACTAACTTTTGGTATGTTGGTGTAGGTGGTTTGGAAATTTTTTTTTTTTTTTGCCATCAGTTTGGAAAACTTTTTAACCCCAAATGTCTTTTGGTTACATATGTGATTGTCTGAGGAAGATGCTTATGGTGTAAACTACAATTAGAATCAAAGGCCCCTCTGCTCGTGAGATCGTGCTAAACTGCATATCCATTGGGCCAACAAATTTACCAACCTTAGAATTATTATTGGTAGGGTGTTGTTAAATTTAAAATTAACTGAGTACATCATATTATGAAATTATTAATTTATTATCTTAATATAAAATGACCCAAAAAATATATTGAATTGTGAAACAAATGTAATTTTAATAAGTACACTATACTCATCATATTTAATCCTAATCAAATCAATCCTTCGGATCAATTAGCAATTCACAGGGTAAAAACGAAATAAAGTTAAATTCATCTCAAGGACAATAGATGGGACGTTAATATTAACCTTAAGCTCCTGGCTTTTGGTACTCCTCCTCAATGAATGAGGAAATACATCAACTAAATCGGCAGCTGTTAGATTGACAACATCTTCAGGACAACTACAGTGTAATGGATCAAGGCAACCATCAATGGACGAATCATGTTCTCCAGACCACATTAATGCCGGGAGGTTTGCAATACCTATCTATATATGATATCTAGTACAGCACATCATGCCCATTACCAGGAGTTACACATCTAACTTTATTTCTCTTATGTTTCATGCATGATCATGAACTTGAAGCCCTTTTGAATACTACAGCCTGCACACTCTCTATCTATCAAAATTGTTATAAACTCAATTCTCGAATGAGTTTGGTGTTGTGTGAGTGTATTAGGGTATACCAACAGTATTTTTCGTAGTAAAATAGGATGTACTTAGTTAATTTAAATAATAGAACGTACTTAAATCATAAGATGTACTCAGTTAATTTTAGAGTTCATTTAACAACACCCTTAGGCCCCGTTTGGTT
Source organism: Prunus salicina (assembly GCA_020226455.1). NCBI lineage: Eukaryota > Viridiplantae > Streptophyta > Magnoliopsida > Rosales > Rosaceae > Prunus > Prunus salicina. Next base: position 24,625,407 of record CM035345.1, on the reverse strand, counting down.
CATGGGAAAGGAGGCTTGGGAATGGGAATTCAATTGCTTTCCCATGTTTGGTAAGTCCAGGCATGGGAAATGGTTTCCTGGCACATGGGAAAGTAGGGGGGAAAGTGAATCCCTCCTCTTAACTTGGGTTTTGTTTTCCCCCCTCATGGGAAAGTTTGGGAAAATGAGCCAACATTCAATACACAATTTTCATGACTATTTTGTCCCTATGAACAATTTATAATTACAACGTATCATTAAATGTATTCTTTTTTTATTTGATTTAATATGGGTATAATTGGAAAATTATACAAACTTTGTTTTCCATTCCTACTCAAAACAAACATGGGAAAGGAAACAAAGTGAAATCTCCCGGTTACTTTCTGGAAAGGACATCTTGCTTTAGTGGGAAAGGAATCTTTCATTCCCATTCCTTGGGAAATGACATGGGAAATGATTTCCCCTCAAATCCATTCCGTGAACCAAACGGGCCCTTAATGTTTTTGTCGTTATAGTTTATAAATTGTTACTACTACTTGAGAATTAATACTTTAATCAACGCAAGATCAAAGCGTTCTTCACAGCTCCAGTTTAGTAGTTTTGTAGTATGAAAAAATATATATAGGTCAGCTCATGAGCAACCAACCACCATGCGAACTCAATTTACGGACGATCAACCGACTAGGTTTAAAATCAAATAGACGAGATAGTCCGAGCACTATAAACAACAACAATTAAACAAAATAAATTGTTTAAATACAAAACAAATGTTTGACAATTGGATTTGTAGTTTGAAAATATATATACTTTATGTGCAGTCACTCGACTCAACTTGAACACGCGGGTGATACAGCAATTACAAGAATGATATAGGAATGTCCTCTCCAATTCAAGTCTCTTTAATAGTACATGATACATTTATCTGACGCCTCATATTTGAAATCGTTTCTTGCACAGGTGTTTATGAACAACTCCAATAAAATATACACCAATTTTGATGTCTATCTTCCAAGTAATGTGTAATAAGGATTTGATTCGCTCCCTGCGAAATAAAACTAGCTGCAATCGATTGCAGAATCCCGCTGTACTATTTTTTCCCAGTTGTGACACCAACGACAACATTGCTCACCTGTGAGATTAAGAGTTCTATCATCAGCAGATGTTTGTTTGGTCAATAAGAGAAAAAGAGAAAGGAATTTACAGGGAAAATAAAGGCATGTGAAAGGATACATAATTGAACAAACTTACCAATTTGCCACTTTCATCAACAGACATAGGGTTCTCAACCACAACGGTCTGGCTCTGAGAATGGGGCATTGCCTGGAGAAAATAACGAGAGATATTCAACAGATTCACTAAGCATCAAATGTCACTACCACAAACGTGGTCTCATCTGGGAAATATAAATGGTATGCTTTTAAGAACTTACTGTGGAAGTAGAGGGCGCCATTCCTGAATTGGCTGTCCATTAGGTCTGTGCACTGGAATTGGAACCCTCATATTGGTCATCTGTAAAATGTTCAAAAATCCAGAGAGAGATAAAGATCGAGAGAGAGATAGACACACACACACAGACAATGTCTATTAACATCGGTTATATTGCAACCATAAGTTATATTGACATAAATCATTGAGTAACAGTGATATGCCAAAGGTTCAAAAAAATCATCTATACTTACACCAACATTAGTTACATAGTGACAGACTGCACATTTGACTGAAGGAGCTCCATATGGATACATAAGTGTTGTCCGGCAGTTTCCACAGTTGACGTGGGCAACCTGACTGGAAGCTTTTTCACAATAATAAAACCCACAGGAGAGGAGAAGTCAATAACAGGTTGATGAAGTAAAACAGTAATCCAACAAAGAAGAAACTAAAGCTCTACGTTTGCAATATAAAATATTCTAATTACTATCAATTTTCTAATATCGTACTGAATAAAACCAAAGACAAGTTCAGTAATTGGTTTACAAAACAACAGAAATCTCAAGCTCTGTTGTTGACGGAAAAAGTTGCTGCCAAGTGTGCTTCTAAACCAAACATGAAAGCAAAATTAACAGCAATGCTGTAGAAAGGGAATTCTCCCTCATGATCTTTCATTTAATAAAAAAGTTTATATGAAACCAATTATTCTTCACAAATGACTACTCAGACAGTAGGTGGGACTTCCTTTCTTCAAAATTACGATCTTTAAATTTTTCTCTATCCATTGTGTTAAACTGTAAAGTTTCTAAAAGTGAGCTAGATATAATCCAGAACTTTCCAAACAGAAGTATACAACATTGCAGAAACGGATCCATAATCACACATGCATGGGCATGCACAGACACTATGCTCAACTCCTCTGCAGTATCTATCATGTGAATGCCAGTCACTACCCTAAGATTGTTTACTATGGAAAACATTAAGGCTGCACACGATCACATTCTACTATGTTGCAGATTACAAGAGTGAACAATTTACCTTTTTTTTTTTTTCCCTTTTTCATTTTGACTTGAGGGGGAGGGGGGATCACAATGCCCTGACTTAACAACTAAAACTTCATATTATATGCAAGAGAGCTTATATAGTACCTGGAGCAAGATTTACAGTATGACAGCAGGAGCACCTCACACTTGTTGCCCCACGTGTATGCATTAACAATGTCCTACAACCCCCACAAATAAGTTGAGCCATTTCTGTACCTGCAAGGTCATTGCACAAATTTTTTGTAACCAAGCCTTATGACTTTCCAAATAAATACGTCTTAGGTTAAATAAGAGTCTAACGGTGATAACACACAGCACAATTATCTTAGCCCTGACATGTATACTGACAGCCAATGGAGGGTGCTCTCACAATTAATTTGTATTGTTTACAACATCCACTCTGAAAACCACCATGCATGGTAGCTTCCTTTAATATAAAATGTTCAAAACAAATCCCAGTTCAGTAAGAGTTTTCAATGATATGACGGTTCCCTATTCATAGCAGTTATCCACACATCAACCATTGTAGAATTTACACTGTTTAACGTACATAGAACATCAAACCTTGACAAATGCTGAAGTAAAAAATTAGCCACAATGCTGGATGCACTATGCATGAAAAGTGGCATGTACCAGTTAGGCTACTACCAGGACAAATGCAACTCCTAATCCAGATTAAAGTTTATCTTGAGCTTTTATGTTTACATAGTGTTTTTTATATTGACTTTATAAGCAAAGAACTATTACTTGGATGCATAAGTTTACTAGCCCTCTGACAATTCCAGTAAAAAAATTGCCCACATGTTAGGTACCCACCACACAGAATGACCATTGAAAGCACTTCAAATGATAACAGCAACTCAACAAGATTGCCCTCAGGATACTCCACAACCGAGGACCTGCTGCCTGAGGGCGAATTGATGAGACTGATTCTTATCTTAAAGTCTTCTCTCCTTCACCCGTTTAATTCTTATTTCAACCCTTCATCATCTAACTAAGAATCCTGATAACTTTCTCTTCAACTTCTACATTATTTCCACATAATTTCTATCCTCAGGCTGCATCTGGTTTGGCCATGCATCAACACTTTAACAACCCCACTGATCAAAGTTACTGCGTAAAAATAAAAAATTAAAAAAAACAAAATGATCATGTTTACTCTCCATTTTGGTTTACCTTGGATACAAAAACCATGTGATTGACACCATTCACAAGCCAATTCGTTTTAATGTAACAAATTTCATGAACAATGAACATGAACAAGAAAGTATTCACTTAACCAGTACCCACTAAGAAAAAGGATAAGGAAAGAGATATTACCAGGAGGAGGGACTGGGGTAATTATATTGCATAATGCACAGCAAACATTTGTAGCTCCTCTAGGATATAGAAGAATGCTCCTACACCCACTACACACAAGCTGGCTCTGCATACCTGCAACGTGTAGAAACACACATACAAAATGAGGCTTTACCAACACAATCAGACATCAATATAGAAAACTATAGCACTCCACAACTTAAATGGCCAATATGCTAGGCAGTGACAGATTGCAGTCCATTAGAAATTCTGAAGAACTGAAATGAACTTTGGAAAAAAAGAACCTGAATACTTGAAAATATTTATTCCCAAGTAGAATAAAATAACAAAAGCAAAAGAAGTATTAAAGCTTATGGCAAAAATTCCTAAGCTTATCCAAAAGACGTATTCTTTACTTCCAAAAAAGAAAATACATATTAATAAAGAAAATCACAGCAACAAGACTAAACTAACTGTCTTCATGAAACTCAGAAGACTAAACTAACTTTCTTTATGAAACACTAGACCTTATTTTCTGAACACAAATCAATACTACTATGAGCCCAAACTAACTTTCTTCATGAAACTCTGGCTCCCTGAAGTCTTCCCACAATCCAACCAAACTTGATATCCTCATGTCTTCGCAAATCCTAACATTCACAATATCAACACTCATAGATATGCTAACACTTCTACTGGTGGAAAGGGCATGAACCCTTATACACAGAATAAGGCCCCCTTCCTCAATGCAAGACAATTACTTTAAAAATTCAGGCCAAGGGACTGAAGTAAGCCATTGTATCATTCATGGGAACAAGATATAGGTATAAAGAGAAAAAGCTAATAAGTCAAACAAGCCTAACCAGAGGTGGGTAGATATATCAAGGAGAAAATACTTTGTGTTTCTGGACTACAATATATTGCTTCCAGAATTTCCTGATTTAAAACACAAGATTGTATTTCTTGAAGCACGTCATATATTGTGCTTCATTATGAAATTAAAGGAGACTACATACATTTAAATTTAAAAGTACAAGGCCAACACCAACAGGTGATAGGTGCATATCATCCCATCTTTAGAAATAAGCTAAGACACTCACCGCCTCCAACAAGCATTAAGTTTAAAAGGTAAGTGCATTATATTTTTTTGAAAAACAAATTCTGTAAGTTAAGGTAAAATTTAATTTAAGGTGAAAACAGGAAGCATAAAATAGAAACACCAAGAATCATGTCCAAATAAAAGCAAAATTTCTTCAAGGCCACACACTAATACAATGAATCGCATCGTCTCTTCAGCCGAATAAAAGTGAATCATCGACATTAACAGTCACACTATAAGAAGATCAAAACTGAATAAGTTCTGACAAGTAAAGTCTTAAACTTTATCAGGTTCACAGGAAGGGAAAAATGTACTAATTAATCAGAGATACAGGTTTCTCCATCGTACTGTCCCAGTGACTCAGCCTCCTTGTTACTAGCAATGCACCTCAGCTCATCAGTTAACAAGCCATGACGTCCCAAAACTACAAGATCCAGAAGCTTTCTCCTTGCATGATAAACCGGATTTGGGTGAATCAAACAACCCCTCTCATAAGCTTCTCTCAGAAAAACGGTGTGTCTCTTTCCCTTGGTCGACAAATAAAATATCCCGGGGTGATCCAAGAACAAATCCCTTATATTCAAATCAAAACCAAACCATTTCCTGAAATGGCTGATTTTTTCCACTTCAACTGTCTTCTCTACTGTCAAATTCAAGAATTCATGAACAGTTGCAACTGCCCGTTTCTCCACAGCCATCATTCCTGCCTTAGATGACCTCTTCTTCTCAGACACCTCATCATATGGTCCCACATATGGCAGCCTCTGCCATTCCTTAACCTTGGCCCTAAAATTCTTTCTTAACCTCATCCCTGGAGGATACCCATGTTTAAAACTAAACTGAATTTCAGCCCTATCAACATTGCAACCCTCCTTGCAATATTCCTCTACCCTCCAGTTCTCAACCGCTGCAGTAAACTTGTCAGGAATTACATCAAACAGTTTCAAGTTGTGAGTATTGGGCTCATGAGCATCACAAAGTTGAAAAAGATGGGAGTTTCTGGATATTACAGAATCCTCAAAATCATCAGGAAGCCCAAGTTCCCTGCCAACTTTCAAAATGGCACGGAGTGGCAACATCCTGGAACGAGACATTGATAGAAGTCGAACCAATCGATCAACAACAAGCGGCAAAGAGGCATTGATGACCTCTGCTTCTTCTTTAGAAATTTGAATAGCAGCGTCGGTTAATCTGCAGAAGGTCTGGCACTTCATGGGATCATGGTAAATGTGGAAAATGTGAGGGTATTTGCGGAGGAAGGAGACTGCACCACGGTTGAGATGGAGCTTTTGAGAGAGCCTGGAGAGAAAATCAATGGACACTGCAGGGTTGGTGGGGTTTGCTAGGATGAGATCTTGGACAGCAATGACTTTGAGAAGGTTCTTGTACTTATCCATTAGTTTCTCAAACGTGGGATCTCTGGCTCTTGATGCTACATACTGGGATGAGGTTGTTTTCAACCGGACAGCCAAGAAATGTTGATGGGGGTGTTTCATTATCCATCTGGTAAATTGGGTTCCCATCTAAACTCAAACAGATATTTTCTATGTTTCAGACACAATCAGCCTCCTAGAATATAGGCATTAACTGAAGCAGAAGCATGTCAAGTCTTCAGCCAAACAAACGCAAACATCGATGAACAAGGCCGTTCTATATAAGAAGATTAAAACCTGAATAAGTTCTGGCAGGTACAACCTCAAAACCTAATACCGAGTCCCAATACAAAACATTGAGGAACTACAACCATAATGATACATTGAAAACACGCAAAATATGCAGCAAATCCCTACTAACCATTACAAGCAATCAGGCAGCAACAATTACATTAACAAAAATTCAAATTAACAATCTTTTTCATGAAAGAGGTTAAATTATTTTCCTAAGATACCTGATTTTGTTCAAAAATTCAAACTTCACGACCCCTCGCGCAACTGGAGCTGTATTCGACGCAATCGGATTGCTGTCTCCAACCAAGAGCTTCAATCAGACCAAGTCAACGACATATAGATTATGCAGCGAACAGGAAAGAAAATTCATAGAAATGAATACCTGAAGGCGCCCTAAGAACAGAAGCGAAGGCCGTGCAAGGGACCAAAAATCACAACTTTTGGGGGGTTTTTTGGAATTAGATCGAAAACGAGGAATTGGGTCTCAGAGCAGGAAACGGGGTTGTCTGGTTTTTGAGGAAAATGATAAGGAAGCGTCGAAGAAAAAAGGTTTTGGTCGTTGTTGTTGAAATTCCTTTCTTGGTTTGAGATTGTGTTGTAATGGGTTGGGAATATGGGAGATATCGAAGTAATTTTCAACGGACAACCTTATTTTTATAATTTGTAAACTCGACAGCTCGTTTCTTTCTTGCTAATCCTCTAGAGTGTGAAATAGGATCCGAAAACTCATACACCAGAGCCTACCATGGCTAAAATCAAACCATCCGGCGATTTTTTATTTGTTTTATTTTGTCCCATAAATATTCCTACGTGTGCTTGACGATTTTATTTATTTAACAAATTAAATGTGCAATGGGATGGGACATAGCCTAATCTAATGGATAGATAAAGTTTTTAATATAAATACAACCGATAGCGTAAACTACAAGATGGGGATTTGTTACGTACACTATTAGATTGAAGTTTAAAAAAAAAAGCCAATTCTTTTATTAAGTAGTTTTAATTGCATTGAATTTATTCTCTATAATTTACAAACTGTTTCAATCCCAGGGCAGCCATTTGTAAATTTTGGTTAATTTCTTCACACAACACATGGATTTGACTTTATGCAACGGTAAAAATGTCATTTCCCTCCGTACCGTACACCTAACCCTCTTCATTTTCAGAAACATGTTGGGTTTATTTGGTTGAACCTAATAAACAACTCAACTAAAAAGGGGAAAAACTCTTAAAACATCCACAATAGGTTTTATAAACTACATTTTAAGACAAATTTTAGGAAGGAATTGGAAAAATACAACTCCAACAATGCTCTCTATCCACCTCCTAAAATATGGAGATTTTTAGGAGCTCCTAAATTTGTGGAGAGAGAAAGGACCTTAGTGACTCTTTATAAATTAACGCTGCTTTATTTTATAAGTATTTTAAATCTTTAATTAATGCTAATATTTTTATATTATTTTTTAATAGAGATGGACCAATTAAAAAAGAGTTATAGAATTTATGACTCCTTAAACTAAAGAATATGATTGGAGTTAAAATTTTATAAAGAGCTCTTAAAATAGCTATTATACGTTTTTAACTAAATTTTAACTAAAAAATAAAAAACGTGATTGTAGATGACACAATTGGGCATCGTTGGGTTGGCTTCTTCAATGGCTAAGAGTTCTCGTGTAGTCCAAATCAACGAACAATTGGGCCATAATTCAACATTTCCATAAAACTCAATCAGAACCGAATGGACATTTCACTCAACTCATTTTATGAAATAAATAGAATAATAGAAATTTAGTGTTTTTTTTTCTTTTTCTGTTACAGAAATTTAGTTAAATTGAATCAAAGAATTACAAGAAAAGCAATTTTTTCTTTTTCTGTTACAAAAATTTAGTTATATTGAATTAAAGAATTACAAGCAAAGAAAATGTGACAGATTGCAGTGTGATCATGCGTTTTTAGTCACAAGATATCTGATTCATTATTTAGGTAAATGTCGTTTGATTCATATCTTGTAGTTTTGCATGATCGTTAAAATAAAATTAATGTGACTTTGTCGGTCTCTAATTATATGTGATAGTGGATTATATAGACATAAACACAGACACACAAAAACACATATAAGATATTGGAGGAAATTAAAAATATTGGAAAATTTTCTCTGTGACTGCACTGGAAGCTACCATTACAGTTTGTGCCTAATTAACTTCTAATGGAGAGGGCTACCCACCAATTGTAGTGTGAAAGCCACTGAATAAAGTTTGAATAAGATCAAATAGGAGATGAATGTAATTGATTTGTTGAGAATGTGTCACATGGCACAGTTTTTATTCACTGAAACTAGCCTATACCATACTAGTGACAATTATAACTCTTATTAGCTTGTTGATTTCATGAGTTATATATTACTTATGTTAGTTTTATTTTATGTTGTCATTGATCAATTCATATTTAAGTATGGTTCATGGTCAAAATTGGAATCAATGAGCTTAAGCTACATTCAGTATAACTAGTTTGGTCATAGGCTTGTGAATACAAACATCTAGTGAGAAAGTTATATTTTCGATTTAATCAGGATACTAAGTTATTTTTAGTCTTGTAAAGGACTCTATAGCTTATATAATGTGTTGATTTTGATACATTAATATATGTGAAAAACGTTTCGTCTTTAGAATGTGATATTTTTGCATTTTATTGAATGAAAGAGAGTTTGTGTTAAAAAAAAAAAAGAGAAAGTGAGCTTGTTTTGTAACCGTAGAAGTTTTCTCACAGAAAGTTTTTGTGCATTACATAGAAATTTTGCTCACTAGCGGATTTTACTAGAATCTCTGTGTATTGCAAAACATCTCAACTGACCTGAACATTTGGTCTCGTATTCGAGTTTGTTTTCAAGTCAACACTCAAATTGTGGGCCTAGAAGAAAAAGATGAGAGAGTGTGCTAAACCCAAATTTAAGTTTCGACCCAACTAGCTCCAAGGGGAATTTAGACTCGAAACCCAAAAATGTGCATTGGGGAGAATTTGGGCCACCATTTTTGGACCCAAATGTGTGAATTTGTGTCTTCGTTTTGAACACAAAGCATCCTGATTCTTTGACAAAAAAGAAAAAAAGAAAAAAGAAGAACTGACACAAATGTGCAAAAAGAGCATCCTGATTCTATCATAAAATTCATATATCTTAGCCAATCTTTCATAAATCCAATCTTTCATCCTAAAAAATTTACAAAAAAAGAAGAAGAAAGAACTTGGGTCTCTTATTTTTATGAGCGACCGAGAGACTTATGTCACAAATATTGCGTACAATTGTATTTCCGTAAATAAAAATTACAAATGTTAAAAGGTTTTATATGAGACATCATATGTAACGTAAACAATATATGAAATGACAAAAAAGTCCTTATCATACCTAAAGCGTGTGTCAAGGGACTAATTATTATTATTTTCTTCAAAGACATACTTAAAAGTTAAAAAAAAAAAACTTGGAAAGAAGCAAAAGGGAAGAGAATGTGAGATGGGCCCACTTAGCTTGTATAACTTACAAACAAGTTATTGTGCGGTTGGTTGAGCTATGGAGTGTTGGACTCACCGCTTTCCGTTAAAACTGCGTGCGTTTGAGCGGGTTGACCCTCTCTCTCTTCCCCTCCTTCTAAATATTTATTTCATAAATTACATAAGAAAAATAAGAAATTTCCTTCTTCTTTTCCGTTTCCATTTCCTAGAAGCATTAGATCCAATTTCCTCGTTCAAGCAGGAAAACTTAATTCCACCTCATTTCCTTGTTCTCTTATATTATATATATATATATATATATTTCGTGCTATTATTACCCATAATAAATAGGCCAAATAAATATCTAAAATACCAAGATTTTATTGTGAATATTAGTATTTAGAGGAGAGGAGAGGAGAGGAGAGGGTTGCATATATTTAAGTTCACCTATTGCCTACACATCAAGTCATCACCCTACCTGGAATCTTAGGCGTGTTCTTAAGGTACCCTTCTGAATTTTCAATCCACTTTTTGCCATATTTTAATATTCAATATTTAATTCCTGCAAAAATATGTCTTGGGTTTCTGTCTGCTTTCATCCTCATTGTTGTTAGACTATGCAATTCTTTTTCACTTTGATTGAATTTCCAAATATTTTTCTGTTTACCAAGTCAATTCTTTGGCTTTAATAGGAAAAAAAACTGAATGGGTTGAATTTTTTAGCGTGTGGAAAATAATTTACCAAAATTGTAAGAATTTAGGCTGGTTAGATACATGCAATTGGGTTTTCGTTTTTGGTTAAGTGCAATTGGGTTTGGTTTGATCAGAAAGTTTCTGGGGAAAGCCGTTGCTGCTTTGGTGAATTAGGTATACATAATTTGCATTCTTTGGTTAAGTTTGTTTGGTTATGCAGAAGTGGGAAATTTGCCTGTGGTGAATGGCTTTTTATTGATTTTGATAGGTTAGTAAAAGGGTTTTCTTTTGCAGATATCGTTGGTTAGACAGGCTTTCACAACAATTTCAGTCAATGGAACAGTTGAAATTAGCAGCAGAATCTCAGCAAAAAGAGGTTGGATTTCTAATCCCTTCTGTTGTATTTGTTCCATTATGTCATCTATCTGTGGTGGTGGCTATCAATCTCAGGCCAAAAAGAAAAGATTTTATAGTTTTTGTTCATATTTTCTAAACCATATGTTTTGTTGACTCGCAAGAAATTGCAGATCTGTGTTATCCGTTTCTTATCTATTGTAAAAGAATATGTTTAGCTATACAGACTCTGTTTTTTCTTTTTCTTCCAACTTTTGTCTGTCATCGATTGCGTTGTGAACGTTGTCAATCAACCTTCTGTTATAACCTTGCCTTCTGCGTAATATCCTGCTTCCACCCCTTTGGTTTCTGCATGATGGGAAGTTGCATCAGTTTGAAACTTAGAGAATGCTACTCTAGGTAGAGAAATTTAGAGTAGAAAAGATTTTAAATAGATATTTTGACTCTTAAAGGATCATTCATATTACAATGTTATTTTTCTTAACTGAATGCCTTGGTCTTTTAAGGAATTTAAATTTAAGCCTTCAAGTATTTTTATTCTTACGGACAATGCATTGCAGGATCATTCTTTTAAGAGCAACCAGAGAAGTGATGACGCACATGAGTACTCAGGCAGTCCTCGAAGTCGAAAGGTACCGAATGTTTTTATTATTAGTTGTTATGTTGGGTAATTGATGGACTATGAATAACTCACAAAAGTCAGTTAGGGTAGTCTTTTCATAGCTTTATGAATAAGTACATCCAATTTGTTTTATCAAATTAAAAAGGAATACACCACTTCATACCGTGGACCCTATATGCATATATGAATAAAATTTTCCCTCTGGTTGGAAAATAAAATTGGAAGAAACAGTTGTGTCATCGAATCCTAGGTTTTCTGCATTTTGAGTGTTAAGAATGACCAACATCAAATTAGGATATTAATTTTCTTTGTTCACTCATTTGAATTGCTTTTGTAAGAAATGGATTCATTTGCTTAAATGGAACATATGGTCCTTTGTGTTACAGATATCAGCTAGATGGGATCCGGATGAACCATGCAGGCCTGCCATTGATGAAGCACCTGTATTTTATCCAACTATTGAGGTATTCATTCATTTTTCTATTATGAATAGTAGGATTTTTTTTAAAATTTTTATTTAAATAAATGGACTCTTTGTATTTATTTATTCAATTTCATGTGTTGTCCTCGTCTATTAGGAGTTTGAAGATACACTTGGTTACATAGCAAGGATACGCCTAGTGGCTGAATCTTATGGTATATGTCGGATTGTTCCGCCACCTTCCTGGACCCCTCCCTGCCCTCTTAAAGATAAAGAGATGTGGGAGCATGCTAAATTTTCCACACGTATTCAGCAAGTTGACTTGCTTCAAAACAGAGAAGCCATGAAAAAGAAAAGTAGAGGTCGGAAGCGAAAACGAAGGAGGCACTCAAGAATGGGAACCAAAAGACGTTCAGAAGCTAATGTTGCATCCGAGACTGATGAGAAGTTTGGGTTCCATTCAGGATCAGACTTTACATTTGAAGAGTTTCAGAGATATGCCTATACTTTCAAGGAGAGTTACTTCAGATCAAAGGATGCTAAGGAGGGTTCAAATTCTGGTGAAACTAGAAGCAAAATATGGAAACCCTCTGTGGAAGATATTGAAGGTGAATACTGGCGAATAGTTGAGCAACCAACAGACGAGGTTGAGGTATGTAACTATGGTTTTTCAGTGCCTTTAACTGACTTTATGATTATGGAATGCACTCTTATCTTTATAAATGGTGGATGCCTTTTTCTTTCATATTTCAGGTTTACTATGGAGCTGACTTGGAAACAGGAGTATTTGGAAGTGGGTTTCCTAAGGCATCGTCTATGGTAACCGAAAGTGATTCGGATCAGTATGCAATGTCTGGTTGGAATCTAAATAATTTCCCACGCCTTCCCGGTTCTGTACTGTCTTTTGAAGCAAGCGACATCTCAGGAGTTCTAGTCCCATGGCTCTATGTTGGGATGTGCTTTTCTTCATTTTGTTGGGTATGTCATACTATCACCATGGTCAAAACACGACCCTCCAATTTTTGTCATTGCTTGCATATTAGAGAAAAAGAAAGCATTATCTTTGGGCTTACTGTTATGCTTAATTGGTCTTCTTTTTTGTGGTTTGTAACAGCATGTTGAGGACCACCACCTCTATTCCCTAAATTATCTGCACTGGGGTGACCCAAAAGTATGGTATGGAGTGTCTGGAAGTCGTGCTCAATCTTTGGAACGTGCAATGAGAAAGCATTTACCGGATTTATTCGAGGAACAACCTGATTTACTCAATGAACTGGTAAGAAGAAAGATTCTATCCACAAACTTTTTTGTCAACTATGCAATAATTTATTGTGATTGTTGTTTTGTTTTGTTTTTTTAATCACACACCAAGTGATGAAATAAATTTTTTACGTTATGTTTTTCTGGCTTCACTCTGGTTTTCAATTTAACTTTTGGTAATAAATGGTTGTTAAAATTAGCTAAGGCATTAGAATAAAGTAACGTGAAGTCCTTTCTAAGCAGTAGAAGAAATGTCATAAGGAAATCTGCGAATATATTTGTTTTTCCAACAGGTTGTAGCACACTAATTGGTATATAGGTGCAAGAGTCAAACCTATCTGTGAATATATAGGTACTGACCAACAGTTTTCTGGCACCACTAGACACACACACGCACACATATTCACATAAGTCTAGTTTACTACAGCCTATCATTTTTGTAAAGGTAGTGGACATTAAGTGTAGAGTTGCTTTTATAAAGCAGCCTAATGTTAAATTTAATTATTGTCCTAGTCTGATAAGACTCTGAATTATTTTCTCATGGATTGATATATCTGATCTCATTCCTTCCCTATTTTTGTTCTGTCTTTATCCTGGTGATATCATTTATCAGTTTCGATCGCTTCCCTGCACATGTCTGCCCATGTCACTGGGCCTCTGACATCCTTTGTTTCAACTTTGCTTTTAAATTTTTTGTGAGTATCTCAGACGCTAAGATTACAGCTTTCATCCTTGGTCAGGTCACTCAGCTATCTCCTTCAGTTTTAAAGTCTGAAGGTGTACCTGTGTATCGAGCTGTCCAACATTCTGGGGAGTTTATTCTTACCTTTCCTAGGGCATACCATTCTGGATTTAATTGTGGCTTTAACTGTGCCGAGGCAGTGAACGTGGCCCCTGTCGATTGGTTAGAACATGGGCAAAATGCAGTTGAGCTATACAGTGAGCAGTGTCGCAAGACATCAATCTCACACGACAAATTGTTACTGGGATCAGCACAGGAAGCTGTACAGGCTCTTTGGGAGCTATCAGTTCTTGGAAAGAAAACTACAAGAAATTTGAGCTGGCAAAATGTTTGTGGCAAAGGTGGTGTCCTCACCAGAGCAGTTAAGGTAAATCTCTCTCTCTCTCTCTAAATTTATATATATGTACATAATATCTATCTGTCTATCTCTATCTCTTTTACCTCTCCCTTTCTACCACATAGCCTAGAAATAGCTACATGAACTCTGGCATGCTTGTGCCCTTATGAGTAGATAAACTAAACCATATTTTGTATGACTATGACTGTTCACAGACACGAGTGCAAATGGAGGAGGAAAGACTAGATCGTCTTCCAATTTGTTTGAAGTTGCAAAAGATGGAAAGAGACTTTGATTTGAACGAGAGAGAATGTTTTTCTTGCTTCTATGACTTACACTTATCTGCTGCCAGCTGCAAATGCTCTCCTGATCGATTTTCATGTCTCAAACATGCAAAGCATTTTTGTTCATGTGACATCAGTCATAAATATGTCCTTCAACGCCACACTATCAGTGAATTAAATATTCTGGTTGAAGCATTGGAAGGGAGAGTAGAAGCCATGAAAGTATGGGCATCCAAGGACCCTGTAGTAGTTTCTATAGACGGTACTGATTGGTGTACCACTAAGTTGGATCAAGAAAGTAGCATGTCTCATAAGAGAGTCAAGTCTTGTAATCCAAGGGAAACTTCATCTTGTTGTCCTGTTTCAGAAGAGAAGGTCAACATAAATGCATCTTGCAGTTCGTCTAGTCAAGTTTCTTCTGCGGTTGTACAGTCAGGGTCACAGCATGGAGCTTTTAGTTTAAGTGCATCTCGCATCACTATGGATAGGCAAAATGACGATGAAACTCTGGCCATGAATGATGAAGAAAAGATGGGGAATGAGTGCTGTTTTGATTTAAATCTTAATTATATGTCTGATGAACGTGAAAGCAGGACGATGCACATATCTGATGACTTTGATAACAAGGCTGTCACAATTGAGGAGGATGCATCTACTTCCGTGTCTAATCAAGAGAAAGTTTGTAGTTCAGATGTAGCCAGAGACCCAGACATGATGAAAGTTGATAATGGCTACCCTGCCTGTTCAAGGGACATCAGGAATAGTTGTGTGAGTGATGGCAATAAGCTGTTCGGTGTTGAGCTTTGCTTACCCCATCCTTCTTCAAACAAACAGTCAATAAACTTTTCAAAAACTGAAAATGTCGAGGACTCAGGTGTAAACATATCCTTGACTGACCAAAGCTGTCAATTACAGAAGTTGAGTCCTTCAGTTGAGCCTATAGATTTTGGAGCTGTTGTGTCTGGAAAGTTGTGGTGCAGTAAGCAGGCCATATATCCAAAAGGTATACCGGCTGTAGTGCAATGGTTTCTTGGATTCTAAATTTTTTCTTTTGGTTTAATTTTTTCCTCTCCTTTCCTTTCTTGTGTGGAATCCTTTAGCTTTTTTTTCTCTACATAATGGTTACCTTACCTTTTGCAGGGTATAGAAGCCGAGTTAAATTCTATAGTGTGCTTGACCCAACAAAAGTTTGTAGCTATATTTCAGAAGTTCTCGCTGCTGGGCTTCTTGGGCCTCTATTTAAGGTTTGTCTCTCTCAACCTCCAAAATTTAATAAAATCAAAGATTGGGGGAATCTAAATTTCAGAGCTACAGCTGATTATTATTTCTTCGAATATTTTTCATATCATTTCTATACGATTTGGGTCCAGTAAAACCATGTTTTCTTTTTAAAACTATTCTCTATTGCACAACATGTTTAGCCATTTCTTCTTTGCAATTGCATTGAATTCAATAGTTTATTACTGTACTAAACTAGTGAGAATAAAATACAATTATACTTCTAAAGAAAGGCTCTATAAAATCATTCATTTTATTTAGCTTGTGCATTTTTCAATGGTTTCCTTTCATGAATTTCAGGTTACTTTGGAAGAATGCCCCAGTGAGGCTTTTGCTAATGTATCGGCAGAGAAGTGCTGGGATATGGTACTGCAGAGACTAAACCAAGAAATAAAGAGACGGAGTAGTCTAGGGGAAAGTGGACTGCCCCCTTTGCAGCCTAGCATTAATGGCCTTGAAATGTTTGGATTTCTCTCCCAACCCGTTATTGAGGTACAGTAACTTATATTATTTTCTCCTCTCCCCGTAGCAAGCAGAAAGCTATGCTGTTTATGTCATTATTTTTTGTGTGTGCCTAATAAAATAAATTATACAACTTAAAAGTATTGTATGATCATGAGATAGACAGTGAGAAATATGCACAGGAAAAACCTAAATGCTGAGCTTTTACTGGGCATACTATTGCCTTGGCACAAAACTATATTTTCTGTTTTGGGTGTGATTGATGATGAGCAAAAAAGAATTTGTGCCCCATTCTCAAAAATAAAAATTCAATCCAGTATCTAATTCGGATTTTATTCCTCCCAGGCTATTGAGGCCCTCGATCCCGACCATCAATGTGTGGAGTACTGGAATTACAGGCGTATTGACCCATTGGCGTTTGGCAATGTTAGTGAAATCAAGCAGCATTCGTTTGAATCAAGTAGAAGTCTAGGAGAAACAGATACGAAAATTTTTGGTATTACTTTGACAAGGCAGGACCGGGATAATCCATTGGTGGAAGGAGATCATCCAACCGGAGAGATGCAGTTAGTGTTGCGAAGACTATTAAAGAAGGCAGATTCCGAAGAGTTGAGGACATTACAGAGAGTATTGTGCAGTGAGTCACAAAGTTCAAAATGGAGAGTGGCATTCACATCATTGATTGAAGAGATCCAGAGAAATGTAGATAGTTAAGGAAAAGTAATGATAGGTCCCCTCATTCTTTCTCATTCAAGGTAGCTTCTTTTCCTATTTAGTCATTCTTTAGGCCTATTCTTTGCTAAAAAAAATCCATAACAAGGAAAGAGAGGGATTCTGGGTCTTGGGTTGGGCACAAAATTTTGTAATGTGGCTACTCGTGACTGAATCTAGAGTTTTGATTTGGTGAGGGCAATGCCTTCAATCGGTCACAGAAAGTCTTTCGGTTCATCAGAAATTTCGATTGGTGATAGGATCTGGTCTTAATCAGCTAATTTTTCTGATCTTATTTCATTAATCATTGAAAAATAAGTGTATACAATGAAAGTGCTGTTTCATATCTTTCAATTGAATGCTTGAATTAACTGATAACATGCAACTCTTTTTTTCTTCCTATGTTTTGTTTTGCAGCAAATGCAATAACCCATTAAAAAAAAGGGACCAAGAAGGGTGATTGAAAAGGATTGCCAATAGAAGCATTAAAAAAGAACTACATTTCTCACCACATAACCCTCTGATTTTCTTTCTATTAAAAAAAAAACCCTTTTGATCTGAAAAAACAAAAATCCATAATCATAATCCTAATTTTCTCTGAAGAAAAGAGAGGGATGAAATCGCACTTGATTTAATTGAAAGAGGAAACAACAACAATGTATGTATCATTGAGGACATAGCTAAGTTGCATTCATGAGCAAAGAATACAAGAAGAACACCATTGCATGGTGAGATCAGAATTACAGCAAAATGCACAATTTTGGAACAAGAAATTGATGAACATCAACACAAAACTCACACAATTAACAAGCTGTAGTAGCCGCAAAAGAATCCTAAATCCCAATTAATCTTGATCAAGAATTCAAGATCATCCTCATCAAGATGATGTGCCAAATGTGCGAGAACCCCATCGGATAATGAGAATTAGCAGAGACGATCTTCAACTACCAAGCCTAGTAGTTCCTCTGAATCTTGAACCCCAAAACCGCACAAGCAACCAAGAACCAACCAACCGGAAACTCAACACAATGGCACGGCGGCGCTGCATCAGACCTCCACCCGCCGCCCACGATTTCTCCCGCGGGGGAAAACACCCCTGGAGATGGCGGCGGCGGCGGCGGCGAAGGTAGCGGCTGCTGCTGCGGCTGCTGCGAATTGGGCTTGGGCAAAAGGTTAAGCCCATCACCGTAAACAGAGTACTCAAGAATGGCTCCGACGCCGTGGACAGCCACGGTGGCGCTGACGTAGAGGTCGGGCTGGGTGAGCGGAGCGCTGTCGAGGGAGAAGTTGGAGCGGGAGGCGTTGGTGATGAGAATGGACTTGCCAGGGAGCAGAGTGGGAAGGCGAGACTTGGGCTCGAAGAGCTGGAGCTCGGAGAAGATGAGGCGCTGAGGGACCACGTGGTAAGGGAACATGAAGGGGTCGGTGGTCGGCATGCGGTTCAAGGCGTCGTCTTGAGGGATGAAGAGGGTCGCGCTCAGAGGAAGGACCAGTGGGTTCGCGCCGGTGATGATGTTGACCCAGTTCCCGAAGTCGCCGGCTCCGATTAGGGCGTCGATTATGTTGTTGAGTTGTTGGGGTGTGGAGGTTGGGGATGGCGGAGATGGAGGTCGCGGTGATGATGGCGGCGGAGGAGGTGGCGGTGGTGATGATGGCGGCGGTGGCGGTGGTGATGATGACGGTGATGGTGATGGGGGTTGTGGGGGTGATGGTGGTGAGGGAGAGGCTGCAATGGTGGCTGTGAAGAGAGTGGTGAGAAAGATGAAGAGCAGAGAAGAATGGTGGCCGGACGCCATGGGAGAAAAAGAGAGAAGCTTTGAGATCTTGGTAGAATGTTTTCTCCGTTTATTGTGTTTTGCACTTTGAGAATCTTTCTGGGTTTGATGGGCTTGTTATATTGTTAGAATAGTGAAGAAAGCAACGAACTTTAGCGCCAAAATCCCTTTGGAGGAAGACAGAAGGATAATGCTTGTAATTAAATGATCAAGACGAGGGTATTTTGGGGATGTTAATTGATTGGGTTGGGCCGCTTCACTAATCAATCCCAAGCCCAGTAAACCAGATAATTGGGCCGAAACCCCAAAACCTTCATCGTCTTCATATAAATACCCCCAAATTCGAGCCAATGAAACCCTAGGCCAAAAATGACGACCAGTTTGAAGAAGAATCGGAAGAAGAGAGGCCACGTCAGCGCCGGCCACGGCCGAATCGGGAAGCACAGGAAGCATCCCGGTGGTCGTGGAAATGCCGGAGGCATGCACCACCACCGGATCTTGTTCGACAAGTACCACCCGGGGTATTTTGGTAAAGTCGGCATGCGCTACTTCCACAAGCTCCGCAACAAGTTCTACTGCCCCATCGTCAACGTCGACAAGCTCTGGTCTTTGGTGCCGCAGGAGGCGAAGGACAAGGTGGCGCCGAACAAAGGAAACGACGTGCCGTTGATCGACGTGACGCAGTTTGGGTACTTTAAGGTGTTGGGGAAGGGGGCGTTGCCTCAGAACCAGCCTGTTGTGGTGAAGGCCAAGCTCATTTCTAAGACCGCTGAGAAGAAGATTAAGGAAGCTGGTGGCGCTGTTGTTCTCACCGCCTAGGATTTTGGGGTTTAGATTTGAGGGGTTTTTGCTTATTGTCTGAGAATTGGGGTTTTGGTAGATTTTTTCTTCGCCTTTGCTTAATACAAACATCATGTTATTTTGTGTGGTTGAGCTGCTTGAATGCTAAAGGTTGAAACTTCTGTTGCAATGCGTTGCTTTATTATCAACATTAATATGAGAATTTGATTGCTTTCAAAACTTAATTGAAAAGTTTTTGGTTGTGCAATTTTGATTCTAGCATTATCAAAACTAGGAGATTTCTGCCCCCGTTTTGGATGCAGAGAAAACAATCCTAAGCAATTGCCTTTTTCATCATAATTTGAACTATATTTGGGGCGTAGGGATTCAATCTCTGGATCAATTGGAAGATCCTATAAGATTCTGGTTCTGTTTTTTTTTTTATCATCCAAAAGATTTTGGAATGCAAAGATCAAGAACTGAGATTACAAAGTGTTCCAAAGAGTGATGAATGTTGTTTTTACATGTTTACAAAACAAGCTCTCTTTCAATGTATATTAATGTACCAAAATCAACACATTATAAGGTATATGGGGCAATCTATGTAAGGTCATCTTCGTCCAGTGGTTCTTGCTCCTCGGAAGCATGGGTCTTCAGTGCACTCACATCACCTGTGGGCAGTTTCCTGGCGAGCCTAATGACCTGCACCCATTTCAGTTTATGATATGGCATGGTCAAACAGGGCAGAATTAAAAAAATCCAAGATATTTATATTTCAGTCCAATATTTTAGTGTTAATCAAGCAACAGGGTCAACTTGTCTCCTGAGTTTTTCAATGTGTTATGTCATGCTAAATTCATGAGACGAAGCCAGATAATAATAATTTCAGTATCTTAAGATTTAAATCTATTTAAGCATTCAATAATCAGAAAAGTAAAATCATGCCCAAGCTCCATTGTATATAAAAGACAGATTTAACTGACAACATGCCTATATCTTTTAATCATACCTAGGTTAATACAAATTCAAATAAACAAAGGAGGCAAACAAAATATATATTACCATGTGATCAAGATTATTAACCGTGCTTGACTGAGAAAGCCGTTTAATTTCTTCAACGTCACCTTCTGTGTAAGCAGAAAAAAGTTTACTAGCAAAACGGCATTGATCACTTCTCGAAAAGGTGTCAACCCTATACAGAACCAAAAGCAAAAGGCCAATATTACGTGAGTTACAAACAGAGTTGCAGTAGCCCCCTCCAAATTTGGAAAATCAAAAGAATTCAATAGTTTTACTTACTGGGAGCAATCATTGTAGCATTTTTCTGCTTGTTTGATGTCATGAACATAGAGGTAAACAATTATTGCACTAAGATATGCCTGTATCAACAATGGTTGTAAAATTACTTCTCTTAAACATGAAACATAAAGTGATTAAAAAGAGTGAGTAATGCACAAAAGCAAGATGGACACCAAAAGATGTTTCCAAATGCAGATGCTAGTTAAGAACTTAAGATTAGTTGCACACAAACAAAAGCACAGAATCATTACAAGAGTAATCAAACAAACAAAGTTTTACATGTACTTGCATACTAAAATGAACGAGTGTGACAAAATTACTTTTCACAGTGGAATAGTTTGGACTCGGGGAATATGTAAAAGGGTGGATGAGAGTTTCTGTAAAACAAGGATACAAGAATACAAGATGACTAATTATAAGCTTTCATGAGAGGAGAAATGCTAATTACTACAGATGCAACCAAAACTAGGCCTCTTTATCTAATGCAGCCACAGGGAAATGAAAGGGGAAGGGATAGAAAATACATATTACTAGTTGTAAGTTCTTTGTTTGAAGATCCTCTTGCTCAAAAAGAGAAAAAAATTTCGAGTGAATTTTCATGCTTAGTACCTCATGTAGCACAGGCACTTCAACAAGGAAACCATTTCAATGTTGTCTTCATATCAAATACCAACACCTCTACACTAGTCCAGGGTAATATATCTCATTAAATACATCCAACAAGAAATCCTTTCACACCTTGCATTGGCTATTGGTAGCATTGCACTTATCAGCAGCTAAGCCCCATCTCAACAGAAAAGCAGCAGCATCTGTGTACCTGTAAGAACCGCTCAAAGTGTATGATTAAACATATAGCGAAAAGCCACTCAAAGGCACACAATTTAGTATTTACTGGGAAAAAAAAAAGACCATTTTCAAACCGCAAATCACTACTCTTTTCTAATAGATTTTAAACCTCAAACCAGAGTCTTCCAAAACCTTAGCCTCAATTAAGCCATAAGGAATAACAGTTAATTGCCTGATTATAAATGCTGCCAGAAAACAGCTACAACTGGATTCTACACAATCAGATCTGTTTGCCTAAATAATGTATTTCATCCTCTCAATCCACTAAAATGATAATAATCATAATTTGCATCATCCTCCCAATAACTAAAATGATAAATTGCCATAATTTAAATAACATATGGGATGTATTTTGGGATCTTACTTCTCAAGTTTTATATAAACACTAGTGGCAGCACGATATAGATCAAAGGCCATTTGATCCTTGTCATCATCTTCAAGAAGAACACAAGCATCAGTGTAAAGTTGAATAGCTTCATCAGGAACAGAATCTTCCAGAGCTCTGTAATAAGGTTATCATTTCAAATATTCTCTAAAGCTGTAATCCCACCTCAAGCATATACAGACTAAAAGAGCAACTAAAAAAAACAACATATGGAAAAGAGGAAAAGAAAAGAAGAGAAACAGTTTCATTTCACACTGGAAACTCTCAACCGATCAAACTTTTACTAGCAAAGAAAAGTTCAGGTAACGTCCTCTACATGTGTGTGTAGTTTCATAAAATAAAATTGTAAACTCTTTTATGAGAAAAATAAGACAACAAAGCTAATTATTAAACTGTTAACCATAAGAATACCTAAAGTAGTCAAGAGCCATGCATGTGGATGACCAATTTCAATTAATTGCAGGTAAATTAATACTTTTGAATATTTCATAACATTTGAAGATTAAAAACCATCGTTTAGATTGAGCTGTTGAAAATAATGGGATGATGGTTATGGGTAGAATTTTATGAAATTCTTCACATGAAACACTTTATATTGGTTACTGCAAATATGGGTGAATTTATTAACCTGAACAGGAACGTATTTTTCATGGGAGCTCTGGGAACTGACAAGAATTTTGATCATGTGAATGCCAAGAGAATTTCTCCAAACATTGCAACTTTTAAGAAGATAAAAAGAAGATTCGTAGCTGCAAAAAGCAAGAGGGTGAACCATGTGCTTACCGGGCCCCTTTCGCAAGAGCATCTGATGCAGGTTGTGATCTCCCACACACAACGTACAATTCAGATGCCCTTCTATAAAAATCAGCAACTTCATTCCATTTGCCCAACTCCTTTGCTAAAGCAGCAGCTGACTCCATATGCTTTGCAGCATCCCAGGGTCTGAGTTGGTTGTAAAGGATATAGCAAGAGTGCAGTTATTGAGATCATCAGACAAAATTAGACAACGCCCGAAGGACAGAACATACTAGTAAAAGAGAATGAGGATACGAAGAGATCAATTCTTGTCCTTTTGATGCTTTTTCCAATGCTTCCTTTGCTTTCTCATAATCCTTGGCAATCCTAAACCCATTAGCTACAACAAAACCAGATTTTAAGCTGAAATCCCCATCAACCATTGTAATTAAGGCTTACAGTTGCACAGAACATACATACCAGCTTGTTCATACAGAAGAGTAGCGCTTTTCCAATCTGCACTCCACCTTGTAAGACTGAGCCTCGTTCTAAGATAACAGAAATTAAAGGCATTCAGTAATTCAGAAGAGGAAAGTAATCAAATTTACTTTTCAAAAAGAAAAGACAAAGCTTGACTTCTTCTTCTTCTCTTCCCCATGAACAAACAAACAAAGCTTAAGCAAAATCAAAATGCCGGTTACAGAATTCCAGAATTTATTCATCACTCAATTCTTAGTATGCTCTTCTAGAGTTAGTATACCAACTTCATATGCAGATTACTGAAAGATTCAAAATTTATACAACTTCATCCAATTTCACACTGACCCAGAAAACAAAAATTGAAGTAAATGAATGCTCTTTTTCATTCTACCAATCAATTACTACCATAACTAATCGAAATCACTGGAAAATGTTTCTATGTGTTAAGAATTAACAGACAAACTTTGGGTCTTCTAAACTGAATCAAATGCATAGACCTTCAGAATAATACCATATATGTTTATAAATAAATGATTGGATGTGAAAAGAGATACTGACAGTTTATCGGCTTTGGCCATCAACTTGTTTGGATCGGAACCCGCCATGGCTGAACTTTGGGTGTAAGCTTTCTTCTCTTCTAGTTTTACAGCGTAGTTTGATTGCCCTTTTGGGCTGTTTTAGGCCTTCGTTTCCTTTAAGCTCGCTGCAATAGCCAATCTGCCTCCGTTTATATTTTTACTTTACTATTTTACTTTTATTTATTTTATCTTTTTACCTTTTCAAGCTTAAAAAACATGCAGATAAACTTTTTTTTTTATATTTTATTTTATAAATTTAAAGAAAGATCCTATTAAAAAAAATTATGAATAAGAATTTGTGAGTAATTTGTAATGTATAGGATAGAGATTAATTATTTGAAATTTATTTTGCCTTTTATCAACAATTCTTTTTTTAGTAGAGCTTATCTAACTTCAAATTCACCCCTAATTTAAACCGCAAACATGTTGAGATTTTTAGGCTGCATGCTATTGTCTTCAATTTTTGTTTATGATATTGGGTTATTTATGTTTTCAAACAATTAGCTTTTAGTGGTTTTTTAGGACATTCATCATGATCAATATGGCGATCCCTACGCTACTCCTGCTTTGCAACTGACATGCTTGATGTTTTTTTCCTTCTAATTTGCTTTATTATGAAGCACATTTTTTGCTTGTTGAAAAGTCCCAAATTTGGAACCAACTAGTCGCGACTTGGTTGAAGAAGATCTCAAGTTTGATTTACATGAATTGTGGTGGTGTAGCTTTGTTGTTGGTTCATTACTGGCTGTAAAAGTATGTTATAAGGCCACAATTGACTCTGCAATCTACCTAGCCCACTCCAGTAAAACTCAATGTAAGAGTGCCAGTTCCTATTAATTCTGGTGTGAAAGTCAAAAACAAAACTCTGTGCATGACTCAAGTATTAGGTTGAAGGTAGAAGTAGCATGAAAGCCATGAACACACCAAACTACAACTCACTCTCTCTGTTCTGCCCTTATATTAAAAGCCCCAGCCTCCAATCACCATCAATATCACTAACCTTTTCTTCCACCATCGGTCACATTTTTCTCCGTTGATCTTAATATGGCCTTCTCTAATCTCACTACTTTCTTGTACTTGCTCTTCCTTGGTCCACTACTTTTCAGCTTTCATTTATGCTTGGGGTCTCGCCTCATGATGGAGCTAAAGAAGCCATCATCGACCATGCAATTGGGATCTGATCCTTCATCACCCTTCAGCAACCCAATGAAGTCAACATTGCCATTTTTCCAAGATCTTCCAAACCCAGTTGAAAACATGAACACTTTGCTCCCATTTCCTGGCTTTCCAACCATTCCCAAGATTCCTCCAATACCCAAATTCCCATTTATCCCAACCATGCCTTCAGTTAATCCTTTTCTTCCTCAACCACCAGTTCCTAAGAATTCAGAGTCTGTGATTTCCAGGAATGAGGCCAAAGCCTCCCCATGAAGTGCCCTTTTGTTAGCTTAGCTCATGCTGTTGTCTCAAATAGCTAGCAGTCTGTTTTTATTGATGATGTTTAGCTTTCATCATGTTGCTGGTAGCCATTGTAACAATAACAAATACAGTCATGATCTTTTTAGCTGTTTTCATTCAGTCATTGTTCCTCAACCACTCATATGAATTACTACAAGTTGACATAAGAAAAAGTTATCTTTTAACTACTTGGCTACAACTGATCGGAAAGGTATAATTGTGTTCTTGGAAGGAATAATGCAAAAGTTGCAAGGCTAATTGGATGGGGGAAATACTTTTCAATATTAATTCATTGCAAATTTTACATAGTCAAATAGCAGCACACTAGCTAGCCCCAACTCAAGTGCAAATATGAAATGGTTGAATTGAAATTCTAGTTTGGACAAAAGTAACATTGGATTTAACTTTACTAGCAAATTATCGTCATATTAAGTTCCCCTAAAAAGGAAGATACTTATTGCTGAAACTTCCAAAGTACATAATAAAGCGTATATAGTTTAACTTAGAAACTTATGCAGGAGGAGGTGAAGGGAAAAGGATATTGGGAATGTTGATAGGAGGGACTGGAAAGTGAGGAAGTGGTGGGACTGAAGGTATTTTAGGAATTCCCAATGGAGGTGCAAATGGTAACTGTGGAATTGGAACACCAGGAATTTGTGGAATTGGAACACCAGTAGTTTGAGGCGCAAATGATATCTGTGGAATTGGAACGCCAGGAATATTAGGAAAAGGTGACAAAGTCTTCATCTGACCAAACTCCATTTTGGCCTTGCTTAACTGCTCCAGCATCTCCCCTTCATTCAGATAATTTCCACTTTCTGTGGCTCTTCCAGTTTGCTCTTGAGCCTGTTTTGATATCCCTGCAGGGTGTTGGCGTGCCTCAACAAAAAGCACCCCCAGATTGGCTGCCATTATCAACACACTCAACAACATGCAAAACTGAACCAAACCCATTTTGAAAGTCACCTTTGGAGAAGAAATGAAGTTTGGTAAATGACAAACAGATTGATAGATGGGTTTTGAAGTTCAAAGCTTTAGTATTTATAAGCACCAGAAGCATTAGAAATTGCGAAATTGAGTAACTGCAGATGGGTTGAAATGAGTCCCATAACTCTGCCTAATCTCATATGACCACTTACTGATAATTAAATGTGTGACATGACTCTGCCTAATCTCGTATGACCACTTATTGATAATTAAATGTGTGACATGACTTTACATCTCTCAATACACAAACGAACCAATTGAAAATGAACACATTTCTGCTCTGGAAAAAGAAAAAAGAAAAGCCATTATGGTGTTTGACTACGTAGATCCTGCGTGCCAAGAAGACAATGGTTTTCTCCATGCATGCTTCATTGCATGTGTCTATCGTTTTTTTGGGCTGCGAAATTTTAGCACAATTTCAGGAGAAATTATAGAATGGTACTGTACTACCACATTAGCTAGTAGTACTTTCATTCAAAATATGCCATGTGTTATTTTTTTTAAAAACAAATTAGAGCTTTTTTTACACCTGGATTTAAAATTCTTTTTTTTACTTAGAATAAGATTTTATTTATTTATTTAAAAAGTTAAAGAACTCAAAGACGCGGCTGGAAACCACCTCCCACAACCCAATCCCCATTATCTTCGTACTGCCACCTAACCCAATCGCTCCTTCAGGGACTGAACATGTTCCTTTAGTATGCGGGTAATTCTTTTTGGGTTTTTTGATCATCATTTGTACAGAAACCACAAAGGGGATCATCAGTTTTTGGTGATGATCCTCCAATCGATTTCTTTCCTTCTTCTCTCTGATATCCTCCAATCAATTTCTCGACATCACTGCTCAATCTTTCTATGGGTTTAAGTTTCTAGTGATTTTTTATGTGGGTTCTTGTTTCAGATTAACCAAAACCTTGGGTGGTTGGTTGGGTAGCAGTAAGGTATAGAAGATTGGGTTGTCGTCGTGAGAGCTAGGTTCCAGCGTTGGAGGAAGAAGAAAGACGTTAGGTTTCCAGCGTACGTCGTTCCCAAAGTTTGTGGCGGGTCAGGACTGTGAAAATGGGTTAAAAGATGTAATTCAATCTCAGCCACACAAGGTCATTAAAACAGATCCAACGGTTGAGCGCCCCATCCCTCAAATAACACTATTTGAGGGATCCCTCAACTGAAGGGGACTATATATATAAGTTCAGCTGTAAAAACATCAATAATTTAATTTTGAAAAATGACAAATGTTTTTTTTATAATGAAAGTACCACTAGCTGACATGATGGTACAGTACCATTCTATAAATTCTCCAATTCCAGGGTTCAATTCGCAGCTTTAAATGATCATAATATCGCGACTCGAACTTTCAAAAATTAAATAATTTAAACTCAGTGCACACAGTGGGGTTCAAACCTCTTCCAACTCCAAATTTTTGCAGCCACTTAACCACCACGCCAATCATCACTTTGTGATAATAACTTATGGAATATGTATTTATAATACACGCGAGCTGTTTCTCAAAATAGAAATTAACATAATTACTTATTGTTTTATATTGTTGATCAGTTACTTAATTACTTAATGTAATTTATTTCTTTTCTATTTAATCCATTTAATATTATTGATTACTTTATTATTCATTACAAGTACTTACATTACTAAATTCCTCTTCAAATTGTTGCTTAATTACTTAAATCTCTATAATTATTTTCTTTGTTTACTACTTAATTCTTTCTTTGATAAATTTATTTATGTTCTTAGTTAATTTTCAATCTTCACTATTATTTTTTAAGTATGGTAAAGTGCCTAATTTTCATGACAAGTCAAGTTGGTTTAATTATTTTTCAATTTTTGATAAATAATAAATATAAGAATGTGTATCATGTCCAATGAATAATGTGAAATAAGGTTACACATGTATCTTACCATGCAATTTATAAAGTGTAAAATATTGTACTAAAAAATGATAAATAAATTACTATGGGGTGTTTAATTCTCTTCATTAATTACTCCTTATTTTTTAAGTCACAGAGTTTGTCAGCTCGTAATATAATCAACTTAAATCACTCAAACTCACTATGCAATGCATTTCCTTCCAATTTTTTGTGTCAAAATAATAGATGATTGACTAAATAAACTTCTTCTAAAGTTTCATTAAAAATTTCCATGTATTTATCACAATTTCCGTGATTTTTATCCAATTTTTATCGATATCGATATTTTCCCGATATTTCCATCAATATTTCTGTGTTTTTGAACCACCGATATTTCCGAAACTATCGATATTTAAGATATTGTTCTAGAGTAGCATGCCAAAAAGGCTGGTATTTGAGCAAGGAAAATGTTAGAGGCACCAACTCTCTAATAGAGCGTGGAACCCGGTGTATTGACAGACTCCACCTCTATTAGAGAGTTGGTGCCCAAAATTAGTGCATCTAGCACCACCCTTCGAGCAAAGCCATTAATCTTACCAGAGTTATTAGCTTTTGTTATATTCGAAACATTTCATTTATGTCACGATATGTCCAAGAATCCACATCCCTCTTCCGCATAGGTCCCACAAAAAGAATTGAGCACATTTACCTTCTTTTTAAGTTTAACTGATATGCCGCATATTTTTCACTCATACAAAATCATGAGAGAGAGAGAGAGAGGAGAGAGAGAGAGAGAGAGAGATCTTTAATGCTTCTGTAAAATTACAACTGTATCTACACAAAAGATGCTACAGGACTTAACATGACCAAACATTTACAATATAATGAATGAAAAAATTGGTTAATCACATCTTGCAAGCAAAAAACGAAAACCAACCTAAGATAAATAAAGCAAACCAGCCTCAAGTTTTAGGTTTTAGTAGTATTATATGTGATTTTGACAATGACTGACAAAGGAATGTTGACAACATGACCTTGATTTCCAAATAGTCCAATCCTTCCATAGCTAGCAGTGGTGCTGTTTGCCGTAGAATTGAAGAATACACTTAAGACCTGTTTCTCCCCACTGGCAATGTAAAAATGAGCTGGAGACACCTTTACTGAAACTCCAAAAGGAGCACTGCAGCCAACACTATAAGTTTCATTTCCACCAAAGTTCGTCACTGATCTGAGCACCGTTCTAGACTGGTTCAGTTTTGCTATTGTTATTGATGGCAAGTTCAGGTCAGCACCGGTGATGGTAGAATTATAAACCCAACAGCTCTCACCAGTGTAATTCAAAACCACAGGAGCTGATCCATTGATGCCACAAAGAAATGACATATAATTGTCATAACCTGCAAGAAGACAGCATGGTTTTCAGTCAAAATATACTATCAAACACAAAAATAATCACTTAAAATAAGAAACAGCTAGGAGTCTTTGTTTATGTTAACAAATAGAAAACAGAAAATATGCATATATACATATATAGAGTCCTCTTCAATTGAGGTTAATAGAAATTACACCTAGCAGTCTTTGTTTTAATCATAATCACACTAACAGAGAAGGCATCACAATTCTATATTTGATAAGATGATTGTTACAATCAGTAAAAGATTTCCACAATAATAAGCGAAGTTCCAAGCATATGGGTCAGGTTGAGTAACTTTCTTCCTGAGAAGAGACAGAGCAACTTACTGGAATCAAAAATCAATCCCGGATTCAGTGCCGCTGTAGCATTCACAAAACCACTGCCCATGTCAAAGGGTGTTGCTGGAGACTGGTTTTGATCTGGAAACGCATAAGCACGTTGAGCCATTATGGGCCCACCATTCTTGTCATATAGAGAAGCTGTTGTGGAAAGTGCAGATGCAATGGCTGAAGGACTGAAATTGGGGAACTTCTGCCTAACCAGTGCAGCAAGCCCAGCAATATGAGGAGCAGCCATGCTTGTCCCAGACATCATTGCAAAGTTCTCACCTGAAAGATAAATACGACATAGCAGCTATATAATAATGTTTGAAGAGTAAACAAAACTGTCATTTATGAACAAAAATACCAAAAAGTTATACTCGGAACTTAATCACTATTACCAAGTATGTGTATTTCTACCTTGAAATTCAACCGAGTCTGCGCCAACCGAACTCCAAGCTGCCCATATAGAATTTCCAGGAGCTACCAAGTTGGGTTTCATTATTTCTGCATCATCAAGAAAATTGTCTTCTGGATCTGGTCCTCTAGCAGAGTAATACATGATCTTTGGTGCAGAACTACTGTAGTTTGCTTTGAAACCTCCACAAATGGTTGCAAGTGCCCCAAATTTGACAATTCTCTTTGTCATGATATCTCTCTCCAAGGAATAATTGTAGTATTTGAGTAAAACCTGCCAAATATATCATAAAGCTTTATTAACTGCTGAGAGAGAGGGAGGGAGGGATAAGCCCTAATATGTGTCAGAGCATCAACTTCCCCTTAAACGATTAAACACTTTCAAATGATTAAAAGTTTTGAATGGTTGGGTAATGCTCTCTTGCCATACTAAATCCAGACCACACATACAGGCAATAATCAACCTAATCAAAGTTCATATTCACAGTCAAGCAACACTTATGTATCTATATAGGTATACATTCAGGCAATAATCAACCCAACACTTATGTATCTATATAGGTATATATGTATATATCAAATCCTCATCATATGGGATGATATTTATAATTTTGAAGAAGAAAACAATATACAACAACTTAATGAATGTGCACGCATAAACAGAAATTTGCATACCTTGGAATCCTCTGGGGATGGGATTATGATGCCAGGTATTTTCATTGGAGTTGGGTTAAGCTGAAAACCAATTACAAAAGCATCCATGTAGAAGACAACACCAACTGCACTTAGGTTTTTGGCTGTTTCAAGGGCGTGATTGACTGTGGAGATCCCAAGCACAAACCGGATTGAGTAGCTACAGATCAAGAGGTTCCCCTGGATCAAATCCTGATTGAACTTGCTTGAATCTTGGCATTCACCCACATACATATCATCTGCCACTGTTGTGCTGTTGTTCAAAGCATGTACGGCAGAAATCAGCGTGTACATTGTATCATTCTCTGTTCCCGCTGTAGCAGAAACAGAAGTAATCAGGATTACTATCTAATCTAATTGGGTGCGTTCATGGTTCACATATAAGTGGCAATGGCATGCACCAAGATATTGGCCATAGAAGATTGTCTAAAAGGTAACAGATTTAGTAATGTCATACTTTGGAAGGGAACCAGCATGTGCATAAAAAATCAACTCTATCTAAAAGATCAGGAGTACAGTCATCCCATACAAGTTGCAATGACATATACCGAGATGCTAACCATAAAAAATGGATATGTAAGGATCAGACCTGTCGGTGACATTTCATGTGAGAAAGGAACCAGCATGTTCTTGAAAACTCAAGTCTACCTCAAAATTCATCTAGACATTCAATAGACATAACAACCAACAGAAAAAGGAACTCTCACATTAGAAAATCAGGAAAGAGGAAACAGTCAAGGTTAGGCAAAGTGGAATTCCGGTGAACTTAGTCTCTTTTGACAATTCTCTAGCAAAAGTTATTGGACTGGAGTCATTGGATCTTTAATAATGATACGAAGACCCACATAACTTTCAGATCCAAATGTATCACCAGAAAAGATTCAATTGTAGATAAGGCAGCTTATAAACTATAATGGCCCTTGTTTCACTAAGAGTGATGATCCAGTTCGTATCACTTCAAAAGTTAATTATGAGTCCAAAGTGTAAAGAGTAAGGACAGCAATTGTTGTTAAGACGATGCTGTATGAAAAATTTAAAGAGAAATAGAACAATCAATTCAGGAGACAAACTTACGTGCAAGTCCAACTCCTGGAATGGTGACATTGTTGCCAAGGATTATAGAGTTGCTGTAGACTCTGTCATGGGAGGCAGAGCCAACAGTGAATA
Organism: Prunus salicina; assembly: GCA_020226455.1. Classification (NCBI taxonomy): domain Eukaryota; kingdom Viridiplantae; phylum Streptophyta; class Magnoliopsida; order Rosales; family Rosaceae; genus Prunus; species Prunus salicina. The sequence goes on along the minus strand of CM035345.1, from coordinate 24,593,049 downwards.
TCCATGGACTGAAGGAAGACATGCTCTTTGGTGATGGTCCGGTATTGCCCGCTGCTTGGACAACAAATATACCAGCCTTTACAGCTGATAGTAATGCCATGTCTATGGGATTGAAAAATGTTGCAACGCCGGGAGGACGCCTGTTGGGAGTGATTGATAAGCTTATTATGTCAACCCCATCCTGAGCAGCCTGGGAATGCATAATAAATCACCAAAATTAAATATGCTGAAGTGGCAAAGTCTATATGGAACAAAAGGTATGGAAAAAACAGATTTTCTTATTGGTTTGAAACCCCAATACAGACTCAGCTGTTTGGCAGAATATAGTTTGCAGAAATAGAACAAAAGGCATGTACCTGGTCTATGGCAGCAACAACATCAGCAGCAAAGCCTCCAAAGCCTTTGTACAGTGCCTTGTAAACAGCGATGCTGGAATAGATAGAGATGTAGTTAAAACATAAAAACATAAAAACTCCCAATTTTTTAAGTACTGGAGAAAGGTGGATTCAAAGAGGAAAGAGTTGTCACAGGTTCAAGGACTGAGTGAATTACTGATTAAAAGATTTTCAGACTTAGGTTAATTTTGTTTCTCACAAGTTGAAAGAAACTTATGTTAGGGAATTGCTCCCTTTTTATGCATCACATTCTACCAGAAACAACAAACACCACATCAATAGACAAAGTGACACTCAGATCTAGATTAATTACTGTGAACGAGGAGCCATCCCACTTGCATTTCCAAAATGATGCCCAGCAACAACCACTGGAATTCCATGGTTTCCTGCAGCAATGGAAGCAGTGTGCCTGTAAATTAAAATGAGATCCATCAAATGGTGTTAACAACATAAAGCAGACATAACCACATTGTCTCTCATAGCATTTTAGAAGGTACTAGACTGTCTTTCAAGTATCATAAAAGCAGCTAAACCAGCTTCTTTCAGATTGTAACTTGAGAGTCATATGAATATTTCAAGTTTTCATCAATTTATTGGGTTATCACCTTTATTAAAATACTTTTGCTTTCACATGTTGAAGTAAATTGCATAATTTAAGTTCATTTGTGGAAGATGATTAACAATTAAGATATATTTCATTAAAATGAAAACATAGAAATCTATAACAGTTCCACAGAGACACACAATGCCTCTAACTTGAATATCAGCGTCAAGCATGCAGGACCTCAAATAAAAGAAAAAGAAAAAATATAAAAGGGAAAAAAAAAAAAAAATCAGTATGTCTCAGTGCTCTAATAATATCAGTTTTCTACCTGGCCAGGTAGAAAACAGAGATGGGCAAACTTGAGATGAGCAGGTCCTTAGGCGAATCTCAAGGTCAAAAGTCCCCATATAAGACAGATTTTCGTATTTAGTGTTTTTCATGTGTCTTTCTATAAAAGCACTAATGCTGCAAACTTGAAATTGAGATAAAATAACACAGATGCAAAAGGCTTAGGGTACTTTCTCTCAGGGAAAGCAAGACAAACTCACGTGCCATGGCCATCACCATCAAATGGAGAAGCAAAGTCCTGTGATGAATTGAAAACACCTCTGGTTATAGCAGATGCTGCAAAATGGCGGGCTCCAATAAGCTTCCTATTGCATGAACCAGATGGGAAATCCCGGGTAACCTCACAGATGCCAGAAAAATGTGCCGGAACTGGATATGGATGTTCAGATGTATGGTCAGCAAAACTACTGTGAGTTGGATCAATGCCTGTATCAATAAACCCAATGACCATCCCTTCTCCAGCTGATTCATATCCGCCTCCTTGGACCCACGCTCCTTGTGGCAAACCCAAAAACTGAGGAGTATGGGTGGTTGCAGTTCTAACAGAAAAGTCCAAAACCACATTTGCTACTTCTCTCCTCCCGGAAAGCTTATCAACCTCCAAAATTCAGCAATATAACCAAATTAGGAACTTATGATCAATTACACCTTTTCACATAGGCATAGGAAGATACTACAATACGCGGACATGCCATGTTCCAAATTACTCAGAAATACAAGCAAATGTAAACATTCAAAAGTAATAATTGGAGTATCACAATTCTATATAGCACCATAATTGAGGAATTTGACATAATAATGATTACTATATAATACCAGAATTTCACTGATGTTATACCTGGTCTGGGGTAACAAGCACAGCAAATCCGTTAATCAAGTAATGGTAGCTGTACAGCTTCAGATATTTCTCCCCTCTCAACACCCTCCTCAATAGCGAATCATGAACTCGAGCAATATAAGAGCTATACCTCTTATCCGTTCTTGAAATATTTCTAAATCTAAAAAGAAAACATTAAAATCAATTAAGTTTAAGGTCCTAATAATGCAATGAGGAATAATTAAGGGAGGGGAAAGAAAAAGAAAACCAATCAACATCATGAATAAATAACTTTTAGCACGCTGGAGACCTTACTACCCCATACCTGAAGAGTTTACCCAATTGTTGGGTATGATGAAGGCGGAAAAGGGACAATATGATAACCACAAGTTTCCACATGTTCATAAGAGACAAATTGTACAGACAGTGTATGAAAAATGAGCAACAGGGGACCCCATGAGCGAGAGATCAATGCAAGGAGTGTAAAAGGAAAGTACCACTAATATTTACTCTAGAATTCAAGTTATTCTATGGTAAAGGGAAAGTAAGACCCAAACTATCCCCCAACGCAAGTATCCAAATTGATTTCTCCACATGAGGAAACGAAACTTCAATACTACTGCTTGGATCATAATTGAAAACCAGCTTCAAGGGATCAAATAAAACATAGAAAATTAAAAGCAAAGTAATTTCAGAGAGTAAGAAAATCTTTGAAAATGAAGAGTAAAATAGTACCTGTGTTTGTGAATGTTCAACCTCTCAGAAGCGCCGCCATGTCTGATACCATTACTGTTCCTTCTCAACTCAGCTTCGTAATGAGCAGCAGGAACTTCTCTAAGAGTGACAATATACACAGCCGTGAAGTTATCAGAATCATCATCTTGACAGAACGAGCTCATAAACATCCCCAAAAAAAGTAACACCATTAAGTGCACCCCATATATTCTGCCCATTTTAGACCTAAAGCACAAGAAGATCACAATCCCAGGAAAGAACACTCCCCAGATGAACAAAAAGACCTTTGGGCACAACTCTTTAACAACCCATGTCCTCCATTTTCCAAAGCAAGCTTCTTTCTTGGAACAATTTGCAGAATGTGGAGTGCAGCAAAGTGAAGAACCACAAAACCAGATACCCTTTTCTGAATGTGATAATTGGTGTGAATGGAAACTGCACAATACACATGAAGCCTCCCCAGAAAAGAAGTGATCTGACCGAGAAAGCAGAGCTCTTTTCGGTGAAAAAAGGAACCCTTTTGTATACTTTTGTCTGCGCGTACACAAGAAACTGGAGCACACTAGAGACTAGACACAGAGAGAGAGAGAGAGAGAGAGAGAGAGAGACGGTAGTAATAGCTGGAGCATAGAGAATCGGTGGACACTTTATTGGATGCTGTGTATTTAAACGTATATTTATGCAAAGGGTCTTCCACGGCCACGGCATTCGAACGTTTTATTTTGTTTGTATTATATCATCCACTGTTGGACTTGGATGGTTTTCTTAGCACATTATATTTCATGTATCATTTTTCAGCCAAATCTAAAAATCCGTCTGCAACCCAACTTCAAATCATCCCTTTTTTGTTTTCTTATTTGCACACAAAGATAATCATTTCTTAACATTTATACAACAACATGATTTTGGCTATTGTTATTGATTGGCACGTAATACATGTATTTGTGGGAAACTGCAAATACCAGTTTCCAGTTATCTGCTTGTAAAAATATGTATATATCTCCACATACTTTTCGATTTATCTAATTGGAAATGATGGTAGCTTGATGGTGTCTTGACGGGGCAGGTCAACATTAATCTTTTGTCTTCGCCCTTTTAGTCAACATTAATCTTTTGTCTTGGCCCTTTTCTTTGCAGTTGTCTACTTGCTCCAACGTTCTAATTTTTTTAGACTACCCGTGACACTGCACAAGTAGAGAGAGAAGATGCGAGGAGAGAGAGGGTTTAAGTTTTGGACCTTCTGGTCTGATGGGTGGGGGTGTTGTGGGACGGTGGTGTATTGAGTACACTATATATGAGTGCGCATGTGAAAAGGGCCAGATTTTGAGTGCAGGTTCTATTTTTATTGGATTCTATTACCGTTTCTGCAATTGGGTGATCTCATGATTTTCCTAAGCTTTTCTGCTCAATATATTTCTATGTGCCTTCCTCATATGGTAGGCCATACACATGATGCATCCATTTTCCAGTGTACACTTTTAAGAACATGATTTTATTTAATAGTCGTTGGGAGTTCTTGGTATGCTCTGCTGTGCCAAAAGAACCTGATTCTTCAATCATTAGGATCACTCTTTTTGAGTCCAATTGATGGCCTTCTCCATGTGACAATACCAAAAGGAAAAGGGGAAGAAGAAAAAAAAAACCTGTCTACCACCTTTGGTCCTTGACTGATTCCATCTATTTGGAAGAAAAAGGTGATGATAATGTTTGAGCGCAAAGACTGGTGCCCATCTCTAATCTTGGTCTGTCTTTTTCATTCTATGTATACACATTCAGCAAAAAGTTGAGCAGAAACACTTGAGATTTGCTTTGATGCAATTCAATTGGGTTTACATATAGTTACACTACAACATTTTGATGAATGTGCCTTTAATTTGAATTTTGTTATGAACGTTGGGGTGTTTAACTGTACATTTTCTCTTTTGCATGTTATATCAATGTTATAGCCCAAAAGGACGAGTCAATCTCTCATTCATTTAGCTGAACCATGAACTTGTAATTAAATAAGACACATGGTCTGAAATATCGATAATATCGAGGAAATATCGAGGATATTTCGGTTTTTTTGAATCACGGATATTTCGAAACATATCCATGTACATATCGTATAAATATCGATAATATCGCTAAAATATCGAAAATATCGATGTAAAGGAAAAAGAGAAAAAAAGGGGGGAAAAGGGAGAAAAAAAACACAAAGAGGATTTGAACCACTCCCATTTTACTCCTCCAACACCTTAACCACTATATCACTTATGTTTTTGTGATAATATGCTAAAATATTTATATTTATATTGGTTTGTTTTGAATTCTTTTTGCAAAAATCAAATTTTCACATGAGAACGAATCTTTGACCTTTCCTTTGGGTGGCATGTTAACAATTACATGCAAAACTATTTTGGAGATTTATCATTTGATGACTACTCTTCACAATACACTTACTCTACACATAGAGATGATGAAGATAGTGAAAAATCTGAACCTCATAGGAACTCTATGTGGTACTAAGTCACTCATGTATCTTATCATGCAATGTATACAGTGTAAAATATTGTAGTAAATCTTATATATAAATTATTATGGTGTGTTTAATATTTTTTCATTAATTTCTACATATTTTCTACACTCATAGTGTTTGCCAGCGCGCTATACAATCAACTTAAATAAGTTAAATCCATCATGCAATGCAATTCCTTCCAATTTTTTGTGATAAACTAATAGATAATTAACTAAATAAGCATCCTCCAAAGTTTCAATAAAAATTTCCAAGTTTTTCTTACAATTTCCGTGGTTTTTATTCAATTTTTATCGATATCGATAATATCCCGATATTTCCATCGAAATTTCCGTGTTTTTGGACTACCGATATTTCCGATATCACCAATATTTTAGACCTTATTAAGACACATAATTAGTTGTATGAATGAAGTCTAAGCTAACCAAGTGGGTGCGGATTTTGGTCTATGTTCAGTTGATTGAAACATAGTTTCAGTTCTCGTAATTTAGGTGAAAGTCACTTTAGCAGTAGAGCACTTGTCTCATATTTTGGTTAGAGCTCGATGTTGTCTTATTCCTTTCCGGACAAAAATTTAAAAGAAAAGCACTTAACTGCACACTTAAGAGCAGCTACTCCTGCACTCTTGTGTTCGAATCCCATCCTCTTCCAATATCACTTGTATCGAAAAATGAAAAAGAGAGAAAATAGACATGGCCTAGGCTTGGCCATAGACTAACAGTTGATCTTGGACTCTTGGTCAGGCCCAAAGGCTTGGTGGAAATCAGTTGATTCATGAGGGCGTCCCCATATTCATTTGCCCAAAGCCCACCAATCCCTTATGGGCTGCGGTCCCACAGATCCAGTGGTGCTGATTGCTGAAGATGAAGAAGTGGCGGTTTGAGGTTGAAGGTGACATATCCCAACTGCTTCAGAGTTTTAGAGCACAAATTGAGAGTTGGTTTATCCGTTATCCGTTATAGTGAGACTGTCAGAGGAAGAGTGAGGATGGCACTGGCATCCATGGCCATAGCAGCATCAAATCCCCTGTACTCTTCTCTAACTTTACCAACTTCCAGAGGAAGAGGAGGAGGCAGCAGCACAAGGAGAAGAAGGACCCATTGTCTAAAGATTACTGGGTCCAGTCTCGCTGGTGGCTCTGCTCTTTTCCAAGCAGCCCACCACACTGTGTGTGTTTATAATTTGATGTTTTTTTTATTATGTTTATTTTCCTTGCATGTTTACAGATATTATGAGCGTAAGTGTTGATGTGTTCTGCACTTTCTCATCATTTGCACATTGCAATATGTGATGGACTTCAGCTTAAAAAATCTGTTTTGATTGGTTTTCATCATGATTCTTTCTTCTTATTCTTACTTTTTTTTAGTATTCTAGAGCATAACATAGAGAAGTCAGTTTCTTTTACTTAATTTTCTCAACAATTTGATGGAGGGCAAATTGATGTTAGAAACAAATTTCTTGAAATTAGTAAAAGGAGAAAGAGCCATATAAGATGAAAATGGAAGAAATAAAGGTGAATTATTAAATGAGTGAGTGTGAGCTATTATATTCACTTTCTTTGCTAAAATGGTGAATAATTAAGGGCAATTGTAGCATATGTGTTGATTTTAGGGTATGTCTCTTCTAGGATTTCGTTGCTCTCTATTTTATCATATGTGCATTTGAGTGGAAAAGGAGGCATCTTTCGTCAGTTTGGGTCACTAAGGTTAAGTATGGTTTGTTAGTTTAGTAAGAAAGAAACATGAAAATCAAAATTGAAGGGAATATGAAAGGCTGACATAGCAGTATAAAGGTACTTAAAAAATTTGACAATAATAATAATGGTATATTACTTTCTTGCTTTTATAAGTTGTATGATTGTTATATGCAGGAACTAATTCAAGGAATATTCATATTTGACTTTCTAGGTGGATACATACATTAAAAGTGGTATGGTTATTGGGTTGGGGTCTGGCCAAGCTTCTGATATGGCCATACAGTATATAGGTCTGCAACTTGGTGCAGGTGCTCTAAAAGATATAGTGGGGATACCAATGTAAGTAACCTGATTAAGAATTCATAGTTCGTTTTTAAAAGAAAAAAAAAATGCTTCTGATTTCTTGGCTCCTTCCAAAGTTCTTAAGATCCCTAAAGTAAGTATGGAAAGAAGTGATGTCTTCGAATCATGTAACTGAATCTTTCTCCTCAGCTCCATCAACTGGTGAAACTGAGACAAATTGGAAAAACTTGTGTTTGTAGAGTCGGGCTCCATGTCCAATGAAGGGTTGTGAGCCAAAGCATTACACTTTCTTTTCCTTTCCTCTTTGTTTTTTCATAAAGGAATTTACTTTGGATTTATGCAGGTCCATAGCATGTACAAGTGAGGCGGCGAAGGCAGGAATTCCATTGGGTCACTATGAGTATTGTTCTCAAGTGTGCACACATTCTAAACATAAGAAAGTTTCCTTTTCATTTGGGGTTTTCGGGTATTATATGTTTGGAGAAAGCACACCACTAATTGATGTCCATGCATTTGGTTTTGACTGGAATCAAAGAATTCTGATATATATCAGGATATGAGAACTAAAAAGATATGTCAGCTAGTTGTAAAGATATTCTTAGACACTTTCTTGACAATGCACAATGCATCACTCTCAATGTGAACACGGAAGATTAAAAAATTAACCTTAGTAGAATATCATTTTAACTTGCTCCTTTGTAGATTGATTTTGCATTTGATGATGCTGATATTATAGAAGAAGGAACACTTATATCTGTCATTGGGCGAACAAGAAATCAGGGAGAGGAGTCCATAATCCAAGAGAAGGTCAGTCATGATACTGTTGCCTGTCCTGTTTACATGAACTGTTAGAACTCAAGAAATATCATGGCAAATTTCTCAACCCATGAAAAAATTGAGTCTGCAATATTGTAAATTTTTTTTTTCACGACCATCTAAGTTGCATAATTTGATATGTTAAACTTATGTTTCTTAATATGAAGCACTTACTGGAAAGTTTTCTTTTTCTTTTCCCCTGCAGTCTATACTAAACGCAGCCAATAAGCTTGTGTTCATGATCACAGAAAACCAGTACAAAAGTGGTCCGGATGGTTCTATTCCAGTTTTAGTGAATTCTGTAAGAAGCGATATTCATTGCTTGTTTTAATTAAGTTAACCATCAAGTTCCATAGTAAGAGAAAGGTTGTCTGAACACCCAAATTAAATTTCAGCTCAACTGGATTCAAGCTGCTGAAGAGATTGATGACCTTTTTTTAGGTGATGCAGAGGTCTGCTTTCTTGTCATACCATTAAGTAGTTCTTTTTGTTTGCATTCCTCATCAATTATATGTTAGTTTATCATAAGAAAGCAAGAACATCCCATTGTTTTCTCTCAGTGAAAAAGTGATTGCATCTTTTTGTTTGTTTAATAAGAAAGAAGCAAACAAAACTTCACAATTAAAAATTGTTAATAAGAAGGAAGGAGCTAGTACATAATTAACCTGTATTACTGATTCAGTCGTCTTTCCTAATGATATTTTCCTTTTGTCACTTCTGAAGGTATGGAGGAGACCATCAATTGGGATCGCGGGTCCTAAGGGGGGTGACTTCCCGCTAGTCACCAAAGAAGGCCATAATGTTCTTGATGTCATATTTACATCTCCAATACTAAGCCTCAGTAGGTCTTACAATCTCCATCATTTCTTGTTTTAATATATGCTTCCACGCTTGAAAATAAGTTTTCAGTCTTCGTGAACTTAAATTGTAGATGAAGTATCGAAGAGCCTTGATGAAGTTGATGGGGTCATAGACCATGGAATCATTTCCAAGTTCCCGTTAAGTTTTTTGTTCCCTTGTAAACTCTTTTATGCTTTTACAGATATGCTACTACATATTGCTTTATTTATAAAGTTTATCCAGGGAGTATCACTCTTTTACAAGAAGAAGCACAATGCTTGTAATTGGTTAGGTCTTGGTGATGGTTCTGATAATAGATGATTTAGGCAATTCTAATTAACTGTTTCTGGAGATTGAGAGTTTTTGGGGAAGGTAAATGAATGGATTCAACTGTATTAACTTCCACAGTTACTCCTTGTGAGTCCATTTGGGCATCTCAACATTCTTATTCAGTTGTTCCATTGTTTTTGTTCACAAACAGAGATTCCATATCTACCTTATAAAAATTATTCTCTTGGTTCTTCCTAAAGTTTCATTTCTTAAAATGTTTACTAGGTAGGATAAACCACTAATTTTGCTGTCTTACTTGTGGTGAACTACAGATGCACAGCAGTAATTGCTTCAGAAAGTGGGCTGTCTGTTGTTGATAATCTGCCAAAGAATGCTGTAAAGGAACCCTAATAGCAAGAGCCTGCATTGCACGCTTACATGATCATTCGGTATTGTTTCTGCACATAAGCCTGCATTGCATACAGAACACATATTTATATTTTTGCATTGCCATACGATGGTGATGGGGATCGAGCTCCTGCATCAGATGGTGTAGTACTCATATTACTTGTATCCATTCTACTTACGTATATAGCACATGTAAGGCAGTGCTGGTGGCAGTCCATGTAGCATGCCACATTATAGAGATATGTTTTATTTGATGAAAAGTTTGGCACTTGAGTTCGACAAACATGACCAACCTGAATTTTAGGCAACTGGGGGAAGTAGTAGTTGATAAGTTGAGCAGATGCAAAGAAAGGAAAGTCCTGCCGACAAATTACAATATAAATGTATCTGATATATACTCATGTAAGTTAATTTTTCGGCTTATATAATGGAATTTGTTTCACTAGGCAATACTGTTTTTTTGCTTGAGTAGGTTAAGACATTATGTTTGACCCAAGAAAAAAGTCAAGAATTCTTCACAGTCCATTCCATTTATATGGTTTAAAAGTTTGACTGTTCACAGAGAGAGAGAGAGAGAGAGAGAGAGAGAGAGAGTCACCCAACTAATGTTTCTATAGAATGGTTCCCTTCCCTAACACTGTAAATTGGTGGAAGTGGGGACTTGTGTTAAACGCATGATTCTCTTTCTGGGTCAACATATGTAAGCTTGGACAGGTCATAGTTGTACCAAACTCAAAGTAAAGCCAAAATCATTAAAAGACAACATGTTACATAGACATGGGTGGTTGGTTGTCGCTAAGGCCATGCGATTTCCTACGTGATTTCCAGGACAAGGAGCCAGACTTGTGTAGTAGCTATCTTTCACCAGTCTAATAGAATAGTTTATTAAATTAGACACATTTTTTTCCTCTCAAACGAAACCATCATTTTCATCAATTACATTGCAGTCGTTGACAACTGTTAATAATGATAGCGAAAAACACTCCAAGAATCAAACTATAAGAAAAAGAAACCTTTCATATTAATACGAAGTGCAATAGTAAATGAATGTTTCTTTTATACTATCAATATCGTAAGAATTCGAACCTAGGAATATTAGTCTGCAAGATAAGATCATTTTCACTACCAGACTTTAAGAACTTGATAAATAGTTTGGGCCACATCTTCTCAATCAATATTTAATGTTGGATGTGAAAGAACGGCACACCAAGGTTGACAAATGGAACATTGTAAGTCTCGTCTGGTGCGCCGAATCTCTTTCAAACCAGGCAAATCAGTTGGACCAAATTGATCGCATCACAGCTTTGCCGGTCTGGTCCGGTTGTGTGTACTGTAGGGCTGAACCTTTTCAGATTAGCGTGAGCTCTAATTGACTGCAATTTTTTTTATTTATAAAAAATTGAAAGTCAATAAATTGAAATTATGTGCTAAATTTTATGAAGATCACCCTCTTTAGTGAAAATTCACTCCATCTCATGAAAAGTTTGGCCACTCCAACCCGAAAAAAGCCAATCAGTCATCCACACATAATAGATGGAAAATAAATTTTTTTAGTCCACATTTATCAATATTTTTTATATAACTATTTTATTAATTTATTTATAAAAAGTCTAGCAGTTGGTCAATCTAAGTGGTCGGGTCGGGCGTTTAGAGCTACGGAATTTTGAATACAACTGATGAATGATCACATGCAATTATAGATATTAGATATATGACCAGTATTGGTTCAGGCTTATAAGATTTTCTTTACATTACAATACTTAGGGGTCGTTTGGTACACAGGCTTGGCTTGGACTGGTTTAGACTAAATTTAATACCATGTTTGTTTCATTTAATTCTAGTCTTAGATGGGATTGCTAATACCGGGCCCACCAAAAACACCTCCTTAGGAGCAGCGGCGGATCTAGAAATTTTTCAGCGAAGGTGCAATTCTTAAAGCTAAAAACTCAAAAAAACAAAAACAAAAAAGTAAATATCCTTATAATTTAAACAATACTAATGTTTAAATTCCATGAGCAAGTTATCAACCAAATCCTAGACTGGACTATAGTCCCGAACATAATATATAGGGTTTAATGAATCTGTAGATATATTGGGGAAGTTAATTAAGTGTTGAGGCAAGTATGTGTTTGTGATCTGTTGAGTTTTCTATTCAAATTTGATACAAGAAGTTAACAAGAAAATCTACTGTTGCTGCTACTGCTGTGGCTGGGATGACTTCTCTTTCCCCATTTACTGTTCTTTCTATTTTTTTAATTTAAAGGAAGTCATGACCACAATTGGAACAAAATCAATGCAATCCTCAACTATGCCCCACGATCATTTCATCTACTGACATTGGTCTTCATTTTGTTGGAGGAGAATTCGAGTTCAAATCCCATAATAAACAAGGCAAGACCTGTTTTTTTTGGTTCTAGAGAAAATCTCTTCGTTCAAACTAAACTAGAACAAGGGAACAAATTCTCTTCATGGTTTTTTATTCCTTTTGTAGCTGGGCCATGGAATAAACCATTGTAACCCTCACATTTCAATACTTCAGTGAATTAGTAAGTAGAAAGGAAATAATACTGTAAACTCTTGGAAAACATAACTTATTCACGATTTCAGATACTGTTTTTTACAAAACAAAAAGTAGAGCCAACCTAAGAGGCAGCTTGAACCTAACATATAATATTAACAAAAAAAAAAGTTTAAATTAACAAGCTCAATGAGCTAACGAACCTATAAAATCATATCCTATTCATCTATGTAGAACCCTGCCTCTCCCCCAACCCTCGAAAAAAAAAATCAGAAAAATTTTTTGGTAGATTGAAGTCAAAGCCCTGAGGAGCAACGGGTTCAGGATATGACAAATCAACTCGATGAATCATCTCTTATTTCGAAGAAGTGGTTCACCAGAAGCTCCTTGCAGCCTTGTGGAGGACAAATCACAGCAGCGCTTCACTTGCGCATTTCATCAAACAGCTTCCGTGCATGAGCAGAGGTGCAACTTCAGCAGCTTCTATGGAGTTTTCCGGCGACTGGAGGTGCAGGTGCACCTCCTTGCTCCTGCACAGGTCCGCCAGTGCTTAGGAGGGGACTACTAATCCCATGTAGAAAGGGAGGATTAACTAGTCCTATGTTCACCAATGTATAAGTTGCATATATTATATTGTAATACTAATAACATATATTATTATTATTATTATTATTATTACTACATATACATATACTATAATGTACATATATACACGTATATACACATATACATGTATATATAAACACATATATACATATACAATATATATATAAATACATATAGATATATACATGTATATTATTATTATTATACACATACATATTAATATTATAATAATAGCATACATGTATATATGTAATATATATTATATATTATAATACATATATACGTATATATACATATATTTGTATATATATTATACCCATGTATGTATTATAATATATATATACACGTATATACACATATACATTATATATTATAATATACATATATACATGTATATTATTATTATTATTATTATTATTATTATTATAACATACCCATATATATTATCTATTATAATATACATATATATATATATGTATATGTATCATACCCATGTATATATTATAATATATAGATACACCTATATACACATATTATATACATGTATATACGTGTATATATATGTACATTATAATATATAATATACATGTATATATGTATACATATGTATTTACATATGTATACATATATTACATATGTATACATATATACATGTATATTATTATTATTATAACATACCCATATATATTATATATTATAATATACGTGCATATATAAAATATATGTATATGTATTATACCCATGTATATTATAATATACATATATACACCTATATACACATATATATATATATATGTTTATATTGTTTATAATATATAATATACATGTATACATGTATATACATATATATGTTATATATATTATATGTATGTATATACATATATATTATATATGTTATAAAATACATATATACATATATATATATATATTTTTTGAAAAAAAAAAAAAAATCTAGTCCTAGTCCAAGCATGCACCAAACGCAGGATAAGTATTATCCAACTTAGACCAAGCCAAGCCAAGCCAAGACAGTTCCTAAGCATAGTTCATGCCAAGATAGTCATGTGTAACAAACGAGCCCTTACTATATTGAACGAGGACTGAGATTCATTGTGCATGCATGATGCATGTGACTTTACACATGGAAATGATTTATCATGATTCGTGAATCTTCTTTCAAGGTTAGAAAGACAACTAAATTTAATAAACATTCGGCAGCTCAAGTTTAATTAACATTTATTTTAATCTTTTTTTTTGGTTAATTATTCAAGTCGGGATCTACTATATTAATTAAGTGCATTAGTAGTTTTAATTTTTCTACAAGGATTATTTCTTTTAGGCTATGTGTTGATGTCATATGTCAACGTTCTTTTACGAAATATATGATATTATGTTGTCAAATTATCAATCTAGATTTTTGGACCGTAAATTTAGATAAGAATACATTATGATACAAACTTATGATTCCAACGATACAATATGTGTCACCCATTGCCCTCATGATCCATTTATAATTCAGAATTCAATTTAAAAAGTTAGTGGGGGAATTAATGTTATTTTACTTAGTAATTTCTTCTTGGTCCTTAATTGTTATATAAAATATTATGAAGAAGTTAGTTTACTCCATTCATTGTGAGTTAATTTTGGAGTGGAACCTCAACTTCCTTCGATCAGTTCCAATAGGAATAGTTGATGACTTGAAGTCAACTCAACAATATCAAACACAATGCTTCTTCTTTCTCTCTTTCTTTCTCAAAGAATCAAATTTTTTGCATTCGGTTCTTAGTCAAATTATTGCCACATCCAATGCCATAGATTTTTATTTTTATTTTTATTTGAGTGGATTGAGACAGCCCTAGTGATAATTATTTTATAACAAAAATAATTAACCTAATCAACAAATTGAATATCCTTAATCTAATGTCACGTCTGCCAACGCCTTCCAATTTGATTCATCGTATTTTCTACGAAAGTAAACACTTAAAGTCAACTATAATATGCTAATATTCCAGTGGCTGCTTAATTATATGATAGAGATAATTATTTCGCGTATTCGGTCAATTAAAGACCTTTGAAATGGTACGTACTTTTGCGTCCTTTAAAAAAATAAAAAAAATAAAACTATGTCATCTTTAGTTGCCAGTCCAAGACGTTATTTATATTTATTTACAGGCTGCATACTTTGACTATATAAATATTGTCAAGCTCACTGTCACTGACTCTAATCTGGTTTTGCGAAGTTGGAATATTTCACCGCGCACATGTCATCTGAAAACAAAAGTTCAAAATAAATTAAACGTTCCATCATAAAAAATAATTTTTTTTTAAAAAAAAAAGAAGAAGAAAGAGGTGGTTGTTGAGACCTGGGCATCAAATTGTGTTCAAGATGGATTTTATATATGCTGAATTACATGGCTCAAACCAATTGACATTTTATACATCAAGTGGATAGATGTAGAACAAAAATTAAATCGATGACGTTTTAGTTTTGGTTTTAGCATCTTCGTTAGTAGGTTGAGTGATCAATAATTGAATAATATTCCTAGTATAGTTGCATTTGTTTATAGTATTCGGCGAAAGACAGCCGCTACAAATTCCAAAGGCCCTGATGTTTTAATCTTAATAATTTTATGGTGTTCCGTCGTTTTTCATTGAGAAAAATGAGCTCTTTAAAATAGGTGAATCAAACTTGGCTGCAGCCTGCACGGCACTCAACCTTTGAGGATTTGTGTTTTTGTTTATTATTATTTATAGACCGTTTAACACCCCAAAAAATTTATTAAGTATAGAGTAAATCAACCAGATTAATTAAAATCAAACGTGAATCCAAATCCTTTGAATTGTGAATGGAGCCAAGAATCTTGCAGTATGGACCATATCATAGCTAATGTCTTTCCTGTGAGTATCTTAAATTTGCATAATTTCATGCCGATTTGATGTATAGTGAATGTAATAATCAAGATTTGAAATCAGAAATGACATTGCATTCTGTGATTTCAAAGTAACCACTAAAATCTTTTGAACCCATTTGGCAACATTCAAATTATACTCGTACTCAAGCGGTCAAAATTCTACCCCGTTTGATAAGTCAAAGCTAGTCGTATGTCCTAAGAATCTAGAACTAATGTACATATTTTAGACCTAAGAATCTAAGAATCTAAAAAAACATCTAAAACATCTTTAAAAAGTTTCAATTTGAACTAACTTTAGACTCCCAAATATAATTTAAAGATTTATGTTGTACATGAAAAAATGTACCTACCAATAGATTTTTAGGAAACACCTCCTTTAGAAGTAATGTACATATTTATTGAGAATATGAGTTTTCAACTTTATAGTACTATTTGTCACAATTCATCATGGTGTGCATAATTAACCAATTAAAAAAAAGCTTGTAAACTTGGCACGATGTGTTTGGAGAAAGTCCACTGACTTTTTTTCTGAAATGATGATGACTTGGTTGGTGAGAAGTCCGCACATAAGTGGCGCATAATATGAAGACTAGGAGCAGGTCATGCGTTGGTAGATATTATTGAATTCTTCTAACAATTCTAAAACTCAGTATTTAGCTAAACAACCCAACAGATCGTATTAAAAACCAGAATATCTTGCGGCATTTGTAGTTGAATGTTCAAAGTTGACTTTTTGGCGTGCCAATAATATTGCAGCATATTGGACTTAGGCTCTGGCCCTTTATAAACCCAACATTCCAAGCTTTCTGAACATCACTACTTTGCTAACTCCAACCCATCATCATATCAAACAGTTTGAGCTTTGAGATTGAGAGCACAAAACCATGGAGACCCTTTACCTTGCCTTGTCTTTGGGTGCTGCTTTTTTAGCCTTTATCATCTTTGCATTCAAAGGGAAATCAGATGATGGCAAGAACCTTCCACCAGGGAGCATGGGGTGGCCTATTGTGGGTGAAACTCTGGAGTTTCTGTTTGGGAAGCCAGAAATCTTTGTCTCCAAGAGGATGAAGAGGTACTCCCCTGAAATCTTCAAGACCAAGATTCTTGGAGAGAAAACTGCTGTTATTTGTGGTCCTAATGGACACAAATTTCTGTTTTCTAATGAGCAGAAATACTTCACAGCTTTTCGGCCACATTCGATGCAAAAGATGTTTCGTTCGTATAAGGCTCCTGCAGCAGCAGCTGCTGCTGCTGCTCCTCCAGCAGTAGCACAACCTGTTCGTGACGAAGAAGCCAAAGTGTTGAGGTCACCAGGGTTTTTGAAGCCGGAAGCATTGGTAAGGTACTTGGGGGTAATGGACTCTATCACCCAAGCACAGATGAAGGCCTATTGGGAAGGCAAAGATGAGGTAGAGGTGTACCCTCTGACCAAGACCCTCACTCTAGGCCTTGCCTGCAAATTCTTCTTGGGCATAGAGGAGCCAGACAGAATTGCAAGGTTTGTGAGCAATTTCGATGATGTGACTGTTGGGATGCATTCACTCATTCTGAATTTCCCAGGAACAACATTCTACAAAGCAACCAAAGCAGCCGATGAACTTCGAAGGGAGTTGAAGATAGTGATTCAGGAGAAGAAGGCTGCAATGGCATCAGGAGCTCCCATGCATGACATATTGTCACATATGATTGTGGCAAGTGACCCAAGTGGCAAACACATGCCAGAGGCTGAGGTTGCTGATAAGATCATGGGTTTGCTGACAGCAGGATACAGCACTGTGGCTACTGCCATGACTTTCTTCATGAAATATGTTGGAGAGAATCCAGACATTTATGCTAAGGTCCTTGCTGGTAATAATCACCTCAACTTCACCTTACTAATTGATTTTTAATAGTTGAAACTGGAGATTTGGTAATTTTTTTGTGCTAAAATTTGATTGGTCATGTAAAAACCAGAACACAAGGAGATTGCAGAATCAAAGAAGCCAGGACAATTTTTGGAGTGGGATGACATCAACAAGATGAAGTACTCATGGAATATATTGAATGAAGTGATGAGATTCCAACCACCACTTCAGGGGACATTCAGAGAAGCCTTGACTGATTTCACCTATGCTGGTTACACCATCCCAAAGGGCTGGAAGGTAAATATGTCACCTATGCTGTTAAATTTTTTTACTGATAACTTGTTCATATTTTGTCTGCCTTTTTAGCTTTTGGATTGAAACTAAAATTTTAAATATTATTCTTATGCAGGTGTATTGGACTGTAAGTACAACAAATATGAACCCAAAGTACTTTCCCAACCCAGAAAAGTTTGACCCCTCAAGATATGATGACTTGAATGCATTCCCAGCTTTTACATTTGTTCCATTTGGAGGAGGACCAAGAATGTGTCCTGGCAAAGAGTATGCAAGGCTTGCAATTCTCACTTTTGTTCACAATGTGGTGATGAGGTTCAAATGGGAAGTATTGTTCCCTAAGGAAAAGATCACCGGCGACATGATGCCTACCCCAGAGAAAGGACTTCCGGTTCGCCTTATACGTCACTAGGCATCCATCTGTTATGAAATTTTCTGTGTTTTGAAATACTGTTCTTATTTGTTTCCCTTCAGGTGATGATGCAATGATGTGATCATTACCTCATAACCAAATGAGTAACCCTTTTTTTATTTGTATATTTGGAAGTTCATTAGCAGATATGATAATAAATATACATTTTGGGAGACTTTGGTGTTTTATTAATTTGTTGATTTGGCTGGCCATCACTTTCTTCTGCAACCACTCTGCAGAACTGGAAGAAGTATAAATAAACCATATGTTATAACTTTAATCTTGAAATGTGAATGAGTGGTTTGGTTTGCCATGGATGGCGTTCTAAAGTTAGTTTTCAGTTTACTGTAGACTAATTGATAAATTATTGTTCAAGTTGGTTGTTAAAAAAAAAAAGAAAGATAAATCACTAGATCTTAGTTTTTTTTTTTTTTTTTTTATAGAACCTTTCATATTGTGAGGGGCGATAGTATTACTAAACTCACACACACTATACGGATGCTATGACTTAAACGCAGGACCTTTCCTGGATAGAGCAATTGTTCCAAACCACTACACTAGTTCTTAGTTAATCTAAAGACAATTGGCCATTTTTAACATTTCAGCTGTGATGCTTTTCATTTAGAGCATGATCAATGGAGTCGTTCTGAATTTTTTAGAGCATGACCCTTCGGCCATTTTGACTCTACTTTTGGTTCTACTTTGGACCACCACATTTTAAAAACAAACTTTCAAAGAACTCAGTCCAGCAATAAACTTCTAAATATTGGATCATCATGCCACAAATTATAGAAGTTAAACAAGGAAAAACAATTTGGTATTGCTTCTTTAGTAATGGACACCATCAGGAGACAGATTTGAGCTGTAACCATAAACCTTTTCATGCAGCACATAACTGGTTAACATTTGCAAGTTGCAATATTTCTTGGTACCATATTTTTTTTTCATTTCTTGATGCAGTTCTGCCTTTTGGGGTTGAATCTGTTAGGGACAGGAACCAGAATCAGAGTAGCTAACAATAAATTTTAGAATGGCCTCCTTCCTTAGTTTTATTTATTTATTTATTCCCCCCAGATTCTAATATTTGGCAGAATTCATCTCGGTGCTGATTTAACATATGTTTGGACTTTGGAGAAGCCCACAGAGTTTTCCTTTGCACTGATGACTTGTGGGTGGGCAGAACCCACTGTAACTGGAACAAGAATACAAGCCATGGTAGGGCATCAATTATTTTTTATATTTTTTTATTTAATACAAGACCACTGATCTAGACCCCGTTGGCGGGCATAAATTGGTTTAGCAAGTCATATTGTTGCCTGTAAAAGGTAAAACTCTTTAAATATTAAAAAGCTCAAGACCCATCAAACCAACTTAAACAAAAAATCTTGCAGTATTTCTAGTGGAAACATGATTGCTATAAGCCAAGCCTTGGTATCTTTAACGGAGCAAATAACCATGTGTTTGTGAAACTCTACTGGTAGATATGTGAATATTTTATTAATGTTACGCATATGGATAGTTGAATAATTTATATGAAAACAAGTCCATCTTTGGAATATTCAAACTTGACAACTTTTGGCTGCGAACTCAAAGTTAGACTTTGACGCAGTAGGACCTGGCCCTATATAAACCATCTTTTCCAAGCTCCATAAACATCACTCCCTGCTTAGCCTCTCTTCCTAAACATCACTGCTTTCTTAGCTTCAATCAATCTCAGCCAACAGTTTGAGACTTGATCAACAACAACCATGGAAACCCTTTACCTTATCCTATCTTTAGGTGCTGCTTTTTTAGCTGTAACCATCTTTGCATTCAAAGGGAAATCAGATGATGGCAAAAACCTTCCACCAGGGAGCATGGGGTGGCCTATTGTGGGTGAAACTCTGGAGTTTCTGTTTGGGAAGCCAGAAATCTTTGTCTCCAAGAGGATGAGGAGGTACTCCCCGGAAATCTTCAAGACCAAGATTCTTGGAGAGAAAACTGCTGTTATTTGTGGTCCTAATGGACACAAATTTCTGTTTTCCAATGAGCAGAAGTACTTCACAGCTTTTCGACCACATTCGATGCAAAAGATGTTTCGTTCGTATAAGGCTCCTGCAGCAGCTGCTGCTGCTGCTGCTCCTCCAGCAGTAGCACAACCTGCTCGTGACGAAGAAGCCAAAGTGTTGAGGTCACCGGGGTTTTTGAAGCCGGAAGCATTGGTAAGGTACTTGGGGGTAATGGACTCTATCACCCAAGCACAGATGAAGGCCTATTGGGAAGGCAAAGATGAGGTAGAGGTGTACCCTCTGACCAAGACCCTCACTCTAGGCCTTGCCTGCAAATTCTTCTTGGGCATAGATGAGCCAGACAGAATTGCAAGGTTTGTGGGCAATTTCGATGATGTGACTGTTGGGATGCATTCACTTATTCTGAATTTCCCAGGAACAACATTCTACAAAGCAACCAAAGCAGCCGATGAACTTCGAAGGGAGTTGAAGATTGTGATTCAGGAGAAGAAGGCTGCAATGGCATCAGGAGCTCCCATGCATGACATATTGTCACATATGATTGTGGCAAGTGACCCAACTGGCAAACACATGCCAGAGGCTGAGGTTGCTGATAAGATCATGGGTTTGTTGACAGCAGGATACAGCACTGTGGCTACTGCCATGACTTTCTTCATGAAATATGTTGGAGAGAGGCCAGACATTTATGCCAAAGTCCTAGCAGGTAATTAATCTCCTCAACTTCACCTTACTAACTGTTTTTCAATTGTTCATTGAATTGATTATTTGTTATTTGTGCTAAAAATTTGATTTGTCTTGTAAAAACCAGAACACAAGGAGATTGCAGACTCAAAGAAGCCTGGACAATTTTTGGAGTGGGAAGACATCAACAAAATGAAGTACTCATGGAATGTATTGTATGAGGTGATGAGATTCACACCACCACTTCAGGGGACATTCAGAGAGGCCTTGACTGATTTCACCTACGCTGGTTACACCATCCCAAAGGGCTGGAAGGTATATCTGTCACACTCATATCGCACTTTTTTACTGCTGTGAAAAGTGA
The DNA here is from genome assembly GCA_020226455.1 of Prunus salicina. Classification (NCBI taxonomy): domain Eukaryota; kingdom Viridiplantae; phylum Streptophyta; class Magnoliopsida; order Rosales; family Rosaceae; genus Prunus; species Prunus salicina. The sequence continues at coordinate 24,571,725 of CM035345.1, read as the reverse complement.
AATTTATTTTTCACCTCTGTCAAATAGTAATTTCTTTGCTTAGAACTAAAGTTTTTACTTTGATTTGTTTGCAGGTATATTGGACTGTTAGTACAACAAACAAGAACCCAGAGTACTTTCCCAACCCAGAAAAGTTTGACCCCTCAAGATATGATGACTTGAATGCATTCCCAGCTTTCACATTTGTTCCATTTGGAGGAGGACCAAGAATGTGCCCTGGCAAAGAGTATGCAAGGCTAGCCATACTCACTTTTGTTCACAATGTGGTGATGAGGTTCAAATGGGAAGTGCTATTTCCTAACGAAAAGATCACAGGTGACATGATGCCGACACCGGAGAAAGGACTTCCGGTTCGTCTTCATCGTCACTAGGCATCAGATTATTTTGAAATATTCTTCCTTTTTTTTTTGTTTTTTGTTTTTTGTTTTTTGTAATATCATCTGATATTGGTATCCCCTTTTCTATTTGTATATTTCATGTTGAACTAGAAGAGATAATAAATATACACGTTGAGCCTCATTGGTGCTATATATGTTGACTTTGGCCATATATTTGGTAGGTGAACGAGTGAAAAAGCTATCTTCAAACTACAATTGGAAAATCTGTTTATTTTTTACCTCCATTAAATGGTAATCTATAATCACTACTCAATTACCTGGTGTACATCATGTTGTGGCAAGCAACTTCCAACCAAACGATAGAACCATACAATACAGGGTTTAATATGCCATACTAATTTGGGAATAATATCATTTCCCCCAATCATCCGAACAAGTCCGCATCCAAGTCTCCCACACAATAATTTAGATTGTAACCAAGGTCTTAAATATCGATAGTTTCGGAAATATCGGTGGTTCAAAAACACGGAAATATCGATGGAAATATCGGGAAAATATCGATATCGATAAAAATTGAATAAAAACCATGGAAATTGTAATAAATACATGGAAATTTTTAATGAAACTTTAGAAGAAGTTTATTTAGTCAATCATCTATTATTTTGACACAAAAAATTGGAATGAAATGCATTGCATTGTGGGTTTGAGTGATTTAGGTTGATTATATTGCGAGCTGACAAACTCTGTAACTTAGAAAATCTAGAGTAATTAATGAAAGAGAATTAAACAACCCCTAATAATTTATTTATCATTTTTAGTACAATATTTTACACTTTATAAATTGCATTGTAAGATACATGAGTAACCTTATTTCACATTATTCATTGGACATAGTACACATTCTTATATTTATTATTTATCAAAAATTGAAAAATAATTAAAGATGTAAACCAACTTGATTTTTCATGAAAATTAGGCACTTTACCATGCTTAAAAAATAATAGTGAAGATTGAAAATTAACTAAGAACATAAATAAATTTATCCAAGGAAGAATTAAATAGTAAATAAAGAAAATAATTATAGAGATTTAAGTAATTAAGCAACAATTTGAAGGAGAATTTAGTAATGTAAGTACTTATAATGAATAATAAAATAATCAATAACATTAAATGGATTAAATAGAAAATAAATAAATTTTATTAAGTAATTAAGTAATTGAACAACAAAATAAAACAATAAGTAATTATGTTAATTTCTATTTTGAGAAACAACTGAGAAGTATTATAAATATATATTGCATAGCTTATTATCACAAAGTCATATCTGGCGTGGTGGTTGAGAGGCAGCACGTCTTCAAGTGGGGAAGGGGTTCGAACCCCAGCATGGGTGAAGTAAGTTTTCTTTAATTTTTGAAAGTTTATATCGCGGTATTATCGATAATATCGCGATATATTGACCATTTAAAGGAGAAATTGACCGAAAATATCTTCCCCGAAATATCCTCGAAATTATCAACGAAAATATCGAAAAAATCACGATAAATATATGGAAGTGTGCCAAAATATCGGGCCCTCAAAAAAACGAAAATTTCGCCGATATTTCGGCGATTTTTTCGATTTTTTGGACCTTGATTGTAACTAATAACTAACGTCATTAAATCATTATTTTGTTACTTTGAAAATAAAAAGGATGTTAAGCCATCTCCAGCCATGGGCTATATCCCAAATATAGCCATAAAATAATGCAAAACTCATCTCCAGCTTTGGGCTAAACAAAATTTTGGTCAAATTTGGAGGGCCACATTTGGCCATGTAGCCCTCCAACCGGACCAAATGTAGCTCATCTTTGGCCTAGGCCAAATTTGTAGTGGGGCACATCCATGTACTTTTCAATAGCCAACATTGATATATATATATATATATATATATATTTTTTTTTTAAAAACCTTTTGAATGTTTCAATTCATAGTGTTTAAGAAAAAAGTATAAAAAATTGTTGACAATGATATTGGAGGTCAGTCCTACCCACTCCCTTTTAAAATAATAATAATAATAATAATAATAAATGTGGTCAGCTTTTCAAACCTTTTCAAGTGTGGTTTAAAAACAAGAGTGTTGCTATTTCCACCCACCTGTCCTATTTTCCCACCCACCTTATATTTAAACTTTTAAAGACAAATTTAACCCTATTGTAAAATGACTTAAAAGGACTTAAGGAAAAAAAAAAGGCAGACTTCTCAGTTCTCAAGTAACCCTATCGTTTGACAGAGAGAAAAAACACACAAGAATACGACTCCTTGCTCATGAGAAGGCGAGTACTGTTGTTTTTCCCTTATCTGTTTGGCTTTGTACTCTTTGACATTCTCATGTCTTAAGAATGAGCGTTTTATATTTTTTTATTGCAAAGTTCAATAGATTTCTGGTCCTTGGATAACTCTGGAGAAAAAGTTTATTTACAATAGTAGAAAGCTAAGAGCATAAATGTGATTATATTCACAGAATCCATATTTACAAAAATAAAAATAAAAATTACAGCAAAAAACTGTTTTAATTCATTAAACATGAAAGACAGAGACAGAGATGGAGTGTGAGAGATGGAAAATAAGATAGAGAAAAATAAGAGAGATGTGTCGTCAGAGAGAGAGATGACATGAGCAGAGAGAATAAAGGAAAGAGGAAATGAGGTAATAATTAAAAGGGTATTTTAGGAATATTGGTGGATGTAAAAATAGGATTGTGTTTTTTTAAAATTTATGTGGTGGGTGAGAAGATAAGGTGGGTGGAAAAATAGGACAGGTCGGTGGAAATAGCAGCACTCAAAAACAATTATAAAAAAGTCTTGTTCATGACCATTTGAGCTCAAACATTTAAACACATCCATTTATTTTTTGTCTTCACATTTTTAAATGTTTAGTATTGTTTAAAAAAATTATAAAAAATTATGGGTCATGACCGATGAAGGTTAGACCCTTGAAACCCTTCTATTTTTTTTTAATTGCCTTCGTTGACTTTATTATTATTATTTTTAAAATAGTAGTTTAATTAAATTAAACAATATCTAGTTGTGGAATGTATGAGTGTTGTACCATAGTTTTTCTCAAAATAATAAAATATGAAGGACCCTAAAATATAGCCATACATGGCTAGAGATGGAAAAATTTAGCTATCCACTATTTAAAAAAAAAAAATATTTTGGGGGGCTAAATTTTTAGCCTTGAACTACATTTAGCCCTACGGCTAGATATAGCCTTAGAATGTTGTAGAATTAGATTGTGCTCGTTTGGGAGTACTTTTGGATCAGTGAAAAGCGCTTCTAAATGGGTGAAAACGCTTCTGTCTTTAAAAAATGGTATTTGTCAAAAATTACAAAAGCGCTTTGGGTGAGATCCAAAAGCACTTGGAGTGGTTTTGGAAAAAACACTTGAGAAGTGCGTCTTCTAAAAGCGCTGCAGGATAAAAACAAGAGAATCACTTGGCTCTCTTTAATGAAACTTTTAAAATACCGAAAACACCCATATTTAATTTTTAAAATGCCAAAATACCCTTCCTTTCTTTTTTTTTTTTCCTCTTTTATATATATATATATATATATTTACATATTTCCTATATTTATTATAATATTTTGAGATTGTTTATATTTTTTTAAGTACTTTTAAAAGAGCTATTACTGTCAGCTAAACGGCCCAAACAAAATCAAACTGCACATCTAGCAATTAGTCACCTTGTTTCTTCTTCTTTTTCGTTCTCCGTTCTTCCCTCCCAAACGCCCGATATAATAAACCCTAACCAGAACCAGCCCTGATAATTGAAACATGGATTTTTCCAGCTGGCGTGTAATTGCCCCGTTGTCTGATTCAGATTACCTAAGCCGTCAGACATCTTTTTTTGGGTCCGCTGTCGCCAGCAGATGATTGGGCTAAACTAGTACTGGATTTCAACCATCTCTTACTTGATTTTCGTTGTTATACTCAATACAATGGACTTCTTTCGTATTTTAATCAACCTAAGTATTAAAACTTGAGTTGGATAAGTTTTCGAAAAATCCGCCTAGGCGCTAGGCGGGAGGACACCGTCGCGATTTCACCGGTTGGATGGATAATAATGCAGATGATGATTTTGTTGCTTATGAACAACCCAACTTCGTAAATGCAACTGAGAAAACACGCTTTCTAGTGCCAAGGAATTGTCTCATAGGAGTAATATGCCAGAAGATGAGAAGACAGCTAAATCATTGAAAAACTATGTCAGGTGATTGATCAAGAGGCTATCCCCTCGCGGCGTATTGTTGTTGTTGTCATACATGAGGTGACTGTACGGTTTCGCACTAGTACTGGTGTAACAGCAGCTAAATCATCCATGGAATTTGAGAGAGTGAGAATTGATAGTGTGGAGACAGTGAGACTTGATAGCTTGGAAGCTAGAGATGAGAATTTTTAATACGGGGTAAAATTTTCCCCCAGCCGTTAAAATTCTTCTTAGATATACAAAAGAAGTAACACATAATACAATGCCGCCAGATGCCTAAAGATTAGAAACAATAGAGAACACACTCATGAAAATATTCTAGGATTGAAGAGGGGCAGGTAGTACCACTCACTGAGCCTAGCCAGCTGCTACTATTGTACCACCAGAGATGGAGGCTGCCACCAGCAACCACTTCTGCTATGATGGGCAGTAGAAGTGTTCCAAAACAGAGAAAACTTCGTGTTAGTTCGATTCCTAGTGACGTGTAAGGCGAACTGGAAGTCCTTTCTCTGGTGTCGGCATCATGTCACCTGTGATCTTTTCGTTAGGAAATAGCACTTCCCATTTGAACCTCATCACCACATTGTGAACAAAAGTGAGTATTGCTAGCCTTGCATACTCTTTCCCAGGGCACATTCTTGGTCCTCCTCCAAAGGGAACAAATGTGAAAGGTGGGAATGCACTCAAGTCATCATATCGTGAAGGGTCAAACTTTTCTGGGTTGGGAAAGTACTCTGGGTTCATGTTTGTTGTACTAACAGTCCAATATACCTGCATAAGAAAAATATTTAAGATTTTAGTTTCAATCCAAAAGCTAATAAGGCAGACAAAAAGTGAACAAGTTTTTCACAGCAGTAAATTTTTTAACAGCATAGGTGACATATTTACCTTCCAGCCCTTTGGGATGGTGTAACCAGCATAGGTGAAATCAGTCAAGGCTTCTCTGAATGTCCCCTGAAGTGGTGGTGTGAATCTCATCACCTCATACACTACATTCCATGAGTACTTCATCTTGTTGATGTCATCCCACTCCAAAAATTGTCCAGGCTTCTTTGAGTCTGCAATTTCCTTGTGTTCTGGTTTACATGAAAAATCAAATTAAGCACCAAAATATAACCAAAGCTCCAATTTCAATTATTGAAAATCAATTAGTAAGGTAAAATTGAGGTGATTATTACCTGCTAGGACTTTGGCATAAATGTCTGGCCTCTCTCCAACATATTTCATGAAGAAAGTCATGGCAGTAGCCACAGTGCTGTATCCTGCTGTCAGCAAACCCATGATCTTATCAGCAACCTCAGCCTCAGGCATGTGTTTGCCAGTTGGGTCACTTGCCACAATCATATGTGACAATATGTCATGCATGGGAGCTCCTGATGCCATTGCAGCCTTCTTCTCCTGAATCACAATCTTCAACTCCCTTCGAAGTTCATCGGCTGCTTTGGTTGCTTTGTAGAATGTTGTTCCTGGGAAATTCAGAATAAGTGAATGCATCCCAACAGTCACGTCATCGAAATTGCTCACAAACCTTGCAATTCTGTCTGGCTCATCTATGCCCAAGAAGAATCTGCAGGCAAGGCCTAGAGTGAGGGTCTTGGCCAGAGGGTACACCTCTACCTCATCTTTGCCTTCCCAATAGGCCTTCATCTGTGCTTGGGTGATAGAGTCCATTACCCCCAAGTACCTTACCAATGCTTCGGGCTTCAAAAACCCTGGTGACCTCAACACTTTGGCTTCTTCGTCACGAGCAGGTTGTGCTACTGCTGGAGGAGCAGCAGCTGCTGCCGGAGCCTTATACGAACGAAACATTTTTTGCATCGAATGTGGTCGAAAAGCTGTGAAGTACTTCTGCTCATTGGAAAACAGAAATTTGTGTCCACTAGGACCACAAATAACGGCAGTTTTCTCTCCGAGAATCTTGGTCTTGAAGATTTCAGGGGAGTACCTCCTCATCCTCTTGGAGACAAAGATTTCTGGCTTCCCAAACAGAAACTCCAGAGTTTCACCCACAATAGGCCACCCCATGCTCCCTGGTGGCAGGTTCTTGCCATCATCTGATTTGCCTTTGAATGCAAAGATGATAAACGCTAAAAAAGCAGCACCCAAAGACAAGGCAAGGTAAAGGGTCTCCATGGTTGTTGCTGATCAAGCCTCAAATTGTTAGCTGAGAATTGAAGCTAAGCAAGCAGTGATGTTTAGGAAGAGAAGCTAAGCAGGGAGTGATGTGTAGGGAGCGTGGAAAGTTTGGTTTATATAGGGCCAGATCCCACCGTGTCAAAGTCTAACTTGGAGGTAGCACGCCAAAAGTAGTCAATTTTGAACATTTGGAAAGACTAATTCTCATTAATTAAATATTCATACATCTACAGAAGGTATTATAATATTACAATACAAACACATGGTGACTTGATCCGCTGCTCAAAGAATTGATGCGCACCAACCAGGTTACTGGTCATCAATGCATAGAAAAGCCCGTAGGCCACACTCGCATTTCCATCCTTCTGGCTCATAATTTGCATATGGGGGTCTTGGGCCAAGCCTGCTCAGCCCTCTATACTTTCCTTCATTTTCATCATGTACTGGAAGTCCTTCAATGCCTTTAACTACCCAAAAAAAAAATAACTGGGCTCTAACGAGGACTCCTAAATGAGGACACTATGTGAGGATCAATTTCAGCCATCCAATCTAATCTCAACGGCTGTAGAGAAAAAACAAGCTTACTATGTAAGTGTGTACGCTACAATTTCCCTCCTTTGGCATTCGCGCCTTTTCTTCTTCCTTCATTTCTGCATTTAATTATTTTGTGAATTATGACTACAAACCCCAAAATCTGAAAACCCAAATACCCAGAAGCTCATAACGCCACCCAAATTCCAGATTGAAGAAAAAATTGTTTTCATTTGTGCAAAATCTTACAACCCAAAATCTCATTCCGTTTTCCATCTGGATTTTGAGGCAAGGGTAGCAGAATAGAAAGCAAAAACAGCACGTTGGTCATCCACATCAAGCGTTTTAGATACACCAAAACACACACACACACACACACACACACACACACACACACACACACTCTCTCTCTCTCTCTCTCTCTCTCTCTCAGACAGAAACCAGAAAGACCCTTTTTTATTTGGGTGAAAACCCTAACTGGAAAGTCCATCACTCTTGAGGTTGAGACCATCGACAACGTGAAAGGCAAGATCCAGAGGTACTGTTTCTCTCTCTTCCTCTTTGTCTTCCTCACTCTTTGCTGTAGAAGATACTTTGGATCGAGAAACTTGAAAGATAGCCATTCACGTTGCTGCCCCAATTTGATTAGGATGAAAGTAAGGATGATTCTGATGTTGCTGATGATGATATCTTTAGTATTTAATTGTTTTTGGTTGTATAGAAAACAAAGACGAAAAATTTGATTTTGAATGATTTAGGTGATTATTTCATAGGGGTAAATGCTAAGTGATTATCTTTTAGTCTTGAATATGGGTGATCTGACAAGACATATTGAATTTCTATCGGAGTTAGATTCTGTATCTGAATATGTTAATAATAACGTGTGTAGTATGGGTATGGGTGTCTGTTTTGTATCTTGCAAATAAGTGGGTAATATGGATTTGGGTATCTTATTATGTATCTTTTTTTAAGAAAGAGGTATCCGATTGTGTATCTGAATGTCTTGATAACAGTGTGAATAATATGGATTTGGGTATCCGATTGTGTATCTGAAAGTCTTGATAACAGTGTGAAAGGCAAACTGGAAAGTCCATCACTCTTGAGGTTGAGACCAAAACGATGCAATTTCTCCCGGGTAAGATTGAAAAGTTATTCTCTTTACCCAAACGATGCATCGACGATTTTGAAATTAATTTCTTTTATGTTTCTGCTCAAATGATTTGTTGCAGGTCTGCTGATGGGTACACCATCCATGGTCGAGTGAAGATCCACAGTATGTATTTCAAGTGAAATTAGCTTCTTGCTGATTGTTTTTAATGGCAAAGTTTCAATCTTGTATTCAGTTATGGTGAATTTTCCATGTCAATCAATCGATAAACTACTTTAAATCGAGAATTTGAATGGAAAAGGAAGGTTTAAGCTGTGCAATACTTTAACTTTAATTGCTTTTTTGTGTTGGGATGTCTGGATACATGTCAAATCTGATTAGGGCTTGTGGAATAGGGCTGCTTGTGTGGTTAATTAATCAGTTTATGTGTGGACTTAAGGAGTTTTACCCTGATTTGATCAGTGAGAACTAGCTCAATTCTTTTTGGTGCTTTGCTCTAGGCGGGTTAGTCCGGATTACCCTCTACTTTTCAATCACTAATATTGATTCAAAACACTATTTTTTTAAGTCCAAGAAAAAAAATTATTTAATGGTTGCATTCTGCTATTTAGTTCATTCATCATGTCTCTCTCATCTATAATATAACCGAATAGCTCATGCCCGTTATCGACGAATTTGCTCCGCAGGTATGGGGGCGAAAGGGTATGGCCTTTACCAAAAAACATCAAATGTCAAAGTCATACTAAATGCTGGTCAAAGTGTTACTTTTCTGAGGCCTGATGGATTTTTTTTCATTGTATCCTATTTCCGTTCTTATGATAAGTTCATTTCTGATACCATCTTTTGTGTCAGCCTTTATGTTTATGTATTGCATATACTATAGTATATCTTCATGAAATGAAATGCCAATTACTAGGCATACAATATTTCCTTAATGTGTTTGCTTAAAGCCATAATGTGCCTGCGGGGACTCATCTGATTGAAGTTACTGCAATAGGCTATTTCTTTTCTCCGGTGAGATTCTTGTATCTATAAATCCTAACTGGAAAGTCCATCACTCTTGAGGTTGAGACCATCGACAACGTGAAAGGCAAGATCCAGAGGTACTGTTTCTCTCTCTTCCTCTTTGTCTTCCTCACTCTTTGCTGTAGAAGATACTTTGTATCGAGAAACTTGAAAGATAGCCATTCACGTTGCTGCCCCAATTTGATTAGGATGAAATTAAGGATGATTCTAATGTTGCTGATGATGATATCTTTAGTATTTAATTGTTTTTGGTTGTATAGAAAACAAAGACGAAAATTTTTGATTTTGAATGATTTAGGTGATTATTTCATAGGGGTAAATGCTAAGTGATTATCTTTTAGTCTTGAATATGGGTGATCTGACAAGATATATTGAATTTCTATCTGAGTTAGATTCTGTATCTGAATATGTTAATAATAACGTGTGTAGTATGGGTATGGGTGTCTGTTTTGTATCTTGCAAATAAGTGGGTAATATGGATTTGGGTATCTTATGATGTATCTTTTTTTTAAGAAAGAGGTATCCGATTGTGTATCTGAATGTCTTATGATGTAGACGTATGCTGCAATAGATTTGCAACATATGCGGCTTTATGGTGGAAAGGAAGCCAGGACCCATAGCAATGCTTTGGTGAAAATGGTTAATGGCAAACTGCCTATATGGGGTAAACCTTGGTCTTCTGTGAAAAAAGTTTTTATGCCGTACAATGTGAGGCAAAAGCACTGGGTGGGACTTGTTTTAGATTTAACAAGTTGTGAAATTTTTGTGTACGATTCAAAAATAGATTTGTTTAGGACCCACATATTGGTAAAGGCAGTGCAGCCACTTGCGAAATTGATCACTCCATTGTTAGAAGAAGCTGGGTATGTTGGTGATTTTCCTCTGCGAAAAGGTGAGTGGCCAATTCATCGTGTAATGGATTCTGCCCAACAAGTTGGAGGGTGAGTAACTTTCTACCTAACCATTTACATATGTTATTTGCGAATGTGGAATGATTCACAGTTTATTACCTATTTGCAGCGGTGACTGCGGGATGTTTGTCATCAAATATTGTGACTTTCTGAGCTGGAATGTAGACTTAGGGAAAATTTCAAATGAGGCCATGCATTTATTCCGGCTAAAGCTTACTGTAGACTTGTTGCAGGGATGCTACAATATATAGCTGTATGATTATGGCTGAATGTTTAACGCCTTAGTTTTGAACTTGAGAGGTATTACCAACCGTGTGAACACACATGCAACACTATTTTGTTTTGATTACGGTGATGTGAATATATTAGCAATTCACTCTGAACACAGAGGTGCATGTTGTTTAATTAGAAAGGTTTTTTTTTAAACTTCAGAAGCCGAAGAAAATATGTACATACAATAACCGTGATACAATATGAGAAGGGTATTGTCATTCAATAACCGTGAAAGCACTTCCATACCAATGTACATATGTGAAAACAAAATGTAGTAGTCGTTTGGGTTTTGTCCCTTACTAGTTGATCAGTTTACAAACAGAATATTGAAAGCGATTCCCCATGTATCCCAGTGGTGGGTTTGGGGTTGGTTTCGGTTTCTTTATCCTTGGTTTCGGTTTCTTTGTCCTTTAATCGTGAGACTCAAGACGACAAGGTTGATTTCAACATATCTTGTTGTTGCTTTGGTATATTTTTTTGTCCTTGCTTTTTGACTAGTTTTGTCCTCTTGTTGCTTTGGTTTAACCTTGGTTTTTGAAGACGGCACATGCATAATATCATTAATTATGCATGGTGGAAAGGAAGCCAGGACCCATACCAATGCTCTCGGTCTCCACTCTCTTTATTTTTTTATTTATTCTCTCTCTCTCTCTCTCTCTCTTTTTCTTCTCCTTCTCACATCCTTAGCCTCGTCCTCCTCTGTTTTTTCCCTTGTTTTATCATCTAGGTAGCTCTAGTTTTTTAGTTTTTTATTCATTCATTACTGGTTTTGGGTTCAAATTTGTTTTTTATTTTTAGTTTTTAGTTTTCTTAAAAAACACCAGATTACATAACACACAAATGCCATTGTGCTCAACCATTCCCAAAACACTTGCAGATTACAAACCTCCCTCCTTCCCTTCATTACAGTCAAGATTACTAAACCTACATTACATAGTCAACTCTAAACCTAATGATGATTATCCCTTAAGCCACCAACCATCATGGAAATCAACATTATCCAAGAAAAAAACAGAAATCCCCACAACAATTTCTCTCTACTTCGAAGCTGGGCTAGATCTTGTTCCAGTTTTCCTCTATTCTTCAGCAACCCAGGTATTATATCCTTTGAACGAGAACACATCTCTGGATCAAACCACTCAAAGAAGCAACAACCTCTGTTCCTTCCCTGTAACACCATAATATCATCAAAAACTACCATAAACAAGTAGAAATCTACAAACCTCTAAAGTGGTTGTTACTAGTGGGCAGACTAGAAACCTCCGACCTGGGTTGGAATCTGTCCATGAGGTCTGAACTCGGCAGAGCTTCCCACAATGGCAATGCTTTCTTTGTCGACCCTCCATCGCAACTTCAGTTCAATTGTTGAAGGAGGTCTTTAGGGTTCACAATTGTTTGCAATTTGGGACCAATTTTTGCAGAGTTAATTAATACCCATAAATTCTTATATGGACAAATGAACCAAGAAAAATGGCACATGGGCATCACGTGTGGAAGTTTAACGATTTCTGGTATGTCAATGGGCATTTTTTTTATGAATAAGAAGAAATAAGGAGGAGATAAGAGACGGAGGGCGATGGAAAATTTATAGAGATGGAAGGAAGATAAGGAACGAGAGAGAGAGAGAGAGAGAGAGAGAAAGAGAAAGAGAAAATTGATGGAGAAAAAAGAATTAAAAAAGAGAAAGAGAGAGCCAATTGAGAGAAGAAAGAGAAAATATTTTAAACTAAGAGAGAGAGAGAGAGATATATATGCAAAATCGAGAAAGTGCAAATGGAATGATCCTGCATTGGTTTGTGTGACCCTTGTTAACTTTCTTAAAAAACCCTGTCGAAAATGGAAAGTGCAAATCGAGAAAGAGAAAATATTGTTGCTTTGGTATTTTTCCTGTTTCATGTTGTTAGACTGGTTTTGTCCTGTTTGTGGTTCTTTGACCTCTCTTTGGTCTTTATTTATGAAAGTTCATTTGTACAAAAAAAAAAAGGAAAATATATCTTCACAAACATAATCGCAAGAGGCAAATATACTACTACAATATCAGGCTTTAGGCACCAATATTAGTGCAAAAGGCATAATTATTTGTGCCTTTTGTTAATAGCCACAGTGCAGCCACATAGGAGTTTCCATTGGTTCATTAAGCACAAATTTACTTTTTTCGTGTCCTTTGCTCAATACTTTTGAGCACGCAAGTAGTTGTTCTGACACATAAATTGCTGCATCTGATTTCATTTTTATATACACACAGCAATTATTCATTCGTGCCCATTGTATTTATTTATGAAAAAAAATATATTAAAAAAACCGAAACCACCTTCTCTCTCTCTCTCTACCCGCCACCACCCCCCAAAACGGAGCACCACCGCCACCTACTTTCTCCCTCTGTTTCTCAAACACCACCTCCCATACCCGTCCAACATCACTACCAAAAATACCCAAAAAAAGAAACATAGTATAAAAAAAAAAAAAACCAATTTAAACGGTTGTGTATTTTGTATGAACAACCCATTAGAAAAAATCAAACTTAAATAAAAGGTATGCGTCCTCCATCAAACCTGCATATACACCCAAAAAAAAAATTCAAATTAAAATTGTAGGAGACAATATTTCAGTACAACTAAGAGTAAAATTTTTTTTTTATAATAAAAATCACACCTTCAACCTTACCTCACGCTTTGAGCATTCAATTTCAAGAGCAGACAAACAAACAAAAAACTCCAGCAAGTAGCAGATAATCACCTTCAAAACACACAAAAAATCCAGATCTAAGTGAGCCAACAATGGTATATATAAAAGAAAAATATAAGAAAAAACTATTAACAGTAATAGTAGTAAAGTTGAAATGGTATAAATATCCCAGATTTTTTATCAGCCATATATGGATATGGAACCAAAGAACGAATAAAGAAAAGAAAGAAAAAAAAGTGAGGAGAGGAAGAGGAGGAGGGGGCTGGTTATAGAGGGAAACGATAAGTGAGAGGGAGGGAGGAGAGAGAGAGAGAGAGAAGAGAGAGAGAGAGAAGAGAGAGAGAGAGGGGTACAGAACACAAAAGAGGAAAAAATAATAATAATATATATATAAATAATTAGAGCGGTTTTTGGGGAGAAAACGTTTTAAATTTAAATTTTGCTTTGAGAAAATAAATATTAAAGAAGTACACATGTAAAAGTTTTTTAAATTGTTGAGCATAAAATAATTTTTATGTCACATCAGTCAAATAAAAACATAAATTTTTTGTGTCTATCTAAATAATCACTTACTTTTCCTTTTTTAAAAAAATAAAAAATAAAAACTCCTTTTAGTCTTAAATCTTGCCATACATCTAAACTACAAACTCCTTATAATGATCCAATGAAAAAGAAATAGTTTAATGATCCTAAACCCTAAACCCTAACTCTTAACCCCAAACCCCTAAAACCTAAACCCTAAACCCTAACTCTTAACCCCAAACCCCTAAACCCTAAACCCTAAACCCCTACAACCTAAACCCTAAACCCTAACTCTTAACCCCAAACCCCTAAACCCTAAACCCTAAACCCCTACAACCTCGGATATATATCCTAACTCTTAACCCCAAACCTCTAAAACCTAACCCCTTTAATACCAAACCTATACCCTAACTCTTAACTCCAAACCTCTAAACCCTAACCCCTAGAACCTAAAACCTAAACCCTAACTCTTAACCCCAAACCTCTAAAACCTAAATAAATTTTGAAGTACAATTTGGGGGACAACCATAAATGTGAATTATGCAAAGCAAATGATAACATAACCACAATTGTGTAAACCCTAAGCTATTGTTTGTTTGATCACATAAGGACGGGATCAAAATTTAATGACAATGACGAGATTTGAAGTATGTGATCAAAGGAAATGTCGTACCAATCCCGACAAATAGAGTTTGGGCATTTTTTTAATTATGAGCGATTTTTGAATAAGTTCTAAGTAAAATGAAATAATTCATTGCATAGGAAAAATACAATAACACAAGAATATATACGTACTTGTCACAACAATACATACATCGTATTCCCAGTCTAATTGGTAAATAATAATTAGAAACTCTCTTTTTAAAATACTTCCCCCAAGGCATCGTAAAGTTATCAGAAACAGTGATTTAATCCCTTAGGAGTTGAAACAACATCAGGGTTGGCCCTCCACTTAACACCTAGCTGAAGTGGATATACAATATAATTAGTTTTGGTTGGAAACTACATATAATATTGAGCATTCAACATAGAGGGGAACAAAAAAAATTAAATAGCAGCAAGCAAGTTACTAGAATGCAGTGATGGAGGATAACGGTGCAATGGTGTAATTAAACAAAAGTTTCATCGTCAGAACAATCCGTAAATATAAGTTATAACATAGGGATATGACGCCTTTTTTCATGTGTATCCACCTCATTCAAAGGCTACCATACATACGTAGATTAGGCATAGATTGGGATATATACACCTTAAATAAATGTACCATATATCTGTTGAAAATCCCTCATTAGTGGAGTCAAGATGTGTGGCTACTATTTTTCTTTTTGGAAAGCACACGGATGCATGTATGGGATATGCATGCATGGTCAATAATTGATGGCTGAAAAGGAAGAGAAAAATAAGGGGAGCTGCACATGCTTTCGGCGCCTCGGTTTCCTCCTTAGTGGAGGAATAGTTTTTGTATTAATGATGTCTTTGGTGGGAGACAAGGTGTAATGATGGGGAAGGAATAGTTTTTGTATTAATGATGTCTTTGATTGGAGACAAGGTGTTTTTGTATTAATGATGTCTTTGGTAGGAGAGAAGGTGTAATGATGGGGAAGGAATAGTTTTTGTATTAATGATGTCTTTGGTGGGAGACAAGGTGTAATGATGGGGAAGGTTATTTTGACCAACATCATTATGTTTTCTTTGGCATGCACATGGGCTGTTTTATGGGAGTTAAAAATCAGCCTTTCTTTTATGATTTATTAAAGGGGAGTGCATGCAAGTGTAGAGTGTGTGCACGGTTTGTGTTGCACCAAGGTAAGAGAGCACGGCAGAGAGGGAGTGGACTGCTTGTGAGATGCAAGCAAGTAGTCCCACAAACTCTGGAGATGTTTCAGCTAGAAATTAGCTGGGTTCATCAAAGGTTCAAGAGAGGGTATATCTCTTGGGAAATACTGTGAGTGGGTGTACAAGGGACTCGGGTTTGGGTATAAAACTCCTGAGTGTTATATTGGGTTATGTTGATTTAACTCAATATGTATTTTGTACGGTTAAAATTCTCATTGTGGAAACTGGTAATACTGTCTGGAGGATGTTGGCAGGTTTTTGCCGAACCTCGTAAATTCTTGGTGTTCTCTCATGTATTTCATCTTGGGCTTGGTTTGTTTGTTTATTTCTTCCATCGGGCTTATGCCGTGGCGGGTGGGGAACCGGCATTTTTCCCCAACAATATCTGATTAAGATGTTGAAGGAGATTGAGTGGATGAAGTAGTTTATAATATTTGACAAATCTGAAAGAGATCCATATCCATCAGTAGTAATAGGACGTTCATTTTGGCGGGAAAAAAGTGACGACTGAGGATATTTATACCCCCTCCCACAGCAAGCAATTACTACAAAATTCCCAATACTGATAATGTCTTCTTCACCTACCAAAGTTCCCATAATACTTATAAATACTCCACCACAAAAATGTAGGGAAGCATTGTCACGAAGGAAGAATGAAGTTGAAGATGATGTTCAACGTGTTGCCAAGTGCCAGCATTTTTCATATGACATTGAGGATGCAACTGGTATTGGGCAATCTAGGTATGAGGCGTTGATGCTGGCCATCAAACGCCAACAGCTACGTCTAAATTGGCATCAAGAAACCTTGACATCGGAGAAAAAAAAAGCGAAATTTTACCTAGGCACCGTAAAAACACTGAAAGTAAGGGTTAGGCTTGCGAAAGAGAATGGTTTTAAAAAGTATTGTGCTTCCAATGAGGCAATGCAGATGAGGGAAGCTGAAGCACGTAAAGGTTTTGATCTATTCCGCAAGTATGCAAAAAGGGTTGTGCCGGAGTATAATTGGGATGCCATTACCATGAACTAAATCCAAAATTGTAATATGTTTTGCTTTATTTTAATATCTTTGTTTTGCAATGTACAAATGGTTGGTTTGGAGTCACTATAAAGTCGTACGTGTGTCAGTGATGTCAGATCTGAATATGGTTTTAGTTGTATAATGTGTATGATAATGTTAACTACCCATGTCTAAATATATCATAAATGTTTCTGAATGGGGTCATTAACAGGAGGGGATGTTTCTCAGAAAGGAAAATTATAGTTGCTTTCATCTTACAAAATGAGTGACATTTGGTAAACTTGTAATTAAGCTCACAAAATTTCAATTAATATAGGGTCAAATGGTAAAACAACACTTACACTAGACCGGGGGACAGGAAGTGTTGTTTAAAACAAAAATTACTCTAATATGTTTTCATGTTTAAGTTGGGTGTCGTGTCTCCATTCGCTTTGGGTCTCTCAAAATCTTGGGAACATGAGATTTACAATCTGGCTATTTATAATTGTAATCAACAAGCTTAAAAACAGAGACTTTGTGTGCAGAAAACTCTTCGTTTCCATTTTGAATATCCATGGCTAGTTCGAGTGGACATGCGACCAAGTGGGACTCTGATGGGTCCTTCGAGTATGTCCCCAAATTTCCAAAGTCTCCTCCACCACCACTTCCATTTCCAACTTCCTCAGCAAGCGAGGGGGACTCCGATGATCCCGCTGTGGAAATAAATGATATAAACAACAAATTGGCCCACAATTCCTCAATGGTCCATTATTGGACAGAAAAGTGTGTCAGAGCTGAGCGAAAGTTAGCTTATGTGACTAGGCAAGTTAACAAGGCTCATTACAGAAGAGAGAAGCACAGACTTCGAGCTTAAAGAAGAAAGTGGTTAGCTGAGGATTTGCAGATGACAGAGGAGGATCTCATGTTTGAAACCACAACCATCCACAAAGGAGGCAACATGCATCGTCAGGCCATGCATGCGGCTTTCAAAGAAGGTTTCGAAAAATTTAGACGCATTGCTGCTGATGCTCACAAAGATATTGACTGGGACGTCATAACAGTATCTGCTGCCAAAGAATTCACCTATGGCAGTGTGGACCCAACCCAACACAGCCACCAACCAAGTGGTGAATACACATCTTTAACAGCGAATGAGAATGCATGAGTAGTGATCTCTTTATGAATCCTTGATTAAATGTATTCAGTCGTTTTTCTATTCAGTACTTTTCTACTAATACGAGTGGGGGTATCCTGGGCTCATGCTTTTGTACTGCTGAATTTTTTGTTCATGTCTTGGAAAAGGTGTCATGTGCATTTCCAAGGGGTTGGGCTCCTAAATTTTGAACGTTCACTTTCATAAAACTTCTGCAGAAAAATGATGCATGCAAAATATTTCACCCCATCATGAACATCACCTTTTTGGAGTTTATTGAAATAGAATGGCTTGGTTTCCACGCACATAATGTCACAAATCAATAAATCTATGGTATCATTAGCGATAATGTTCAACAACAAAGGAAAAAATGCTTTGGTATTAGACATGAACCGATTACAAGAGTATCAAAAACGCTTGTCGTGCATTCAAAACCAACATATATATGTATCACTAGATATTCAAAATCATACAGAGTGAGAGTTATGAAGAGGAAAATAAAGTAGAACAAATTTAGAGAGAATTTCACAAGGGGCATCAAAATCATACACAGCTTTCGGCCCGTTGACTACTTGACATCCCAGCCGAAAACACATGTTTTACATATGATGGAACCCAATTCTCCCGCAAGGCATGAATTGCGCTCAACCACATATGCTCTTTCAGCCTATTTTTTGTAATAACTTCATCCCATTTGGCATCAAATTCTTCTCTGCTGTCTATATCCCATATGCAATTGCACAGTTCTGAAAAACACTCTCTAATGCCCACTTTCTCTGTCAATTTATTCATTATATGCCATATGCAATATCTATGGAATGTTGTCGGGAAGCTTATCGCAATCGCCTTTGCAATAGCTGCATCTTGATCTGTAATGATCATTTTGGGTGCCCCATGTGGCATGGCTTTCTTAAATTCCTCGAACAACCAAACAAATGCTTCTGTGGTTTCACTTGTTAGGAAAACACAACCAAACAATATTGTTTGACGATGGTTATTAACACCTAACAAAGGCGCAAATACCATGCCATAACGGTTGGTGTTGAACGTCGTATCAAATACCACCACATCTCCAAAAATCCCATAAGCTCTTCTTGACCTTGCATCTGCCCAAAAAACTTTACCCATCCTTCCTTCCGAATCTAACTCCATCTTGAAATAGAATGATTCATTTTTTTCTTGCTCTCCCAAAAAATGCTATTTAAGAAGATCTGCATCATGGCCAGTAACCTCTGCTCGTATGTCCCTTCGGTAATTATAGACATCTTTTCTTAAAAACCCAATATTTTCCAATCCCCCTGCTAGCACATCAAGAAGGCTTACTTGTTGATGTATTGGGATTTTAACTTCGGAAAGATGTGCATTATACACCTTTGTAGAATCTGTAAGTTTACGGTGAGATCTCAACAAATGGACTTTATCGTATGTTGTCATTTCATGGTTGTGTTCCTCCTTGAACTTTACAACAGTGTACTTATTCTTTTCATATGGCTTCAAAACTGCAAGTTTAGCCATGCAACCAATTTGAACACATCCTCGCCTTCTTTTCTTCTGACCAACCTTGCTCTCTGTATGCCCTTGTTTACAACATACAAATTCTTTCCTTACTACCTCCCCTGTGACTCTGGAAGTTTTGGTTGTATAACACCGAACGCCAAATCCTGCTTTTTTTGCATACACATTATACATTTTTAACACATCCTCAAGGGAATCAAATTCAAGTCCCACTTGTGGTTTGAACTCCACACTTACTTCCGGAGTCACCTCCAATTCAGAATTCTTTCAATTTAATCCTGGATATCACATAAACATCATAATAATGTCGGCACATGCTCCCAACCAACATTCAAATATATATTAACTACATAATTATATGCATAATAAATATAAACATGCGGTTATATTTTCACGAAACACAGTTATGAATTTGTCATGTATGGCAAATGAAACCTGAACACAAATTCTTGCTGGCATAGTTTATTCTTAATATGTGAAAAACATTTATGAACCTCTGCTGTATGGCAAATGATACCTTCCAGATAGACTCTTTTTAGCATAGTTTATTCTTAATCTGTGAAAACCATTTTTCAACTTGTGATGTATTGCAAATCAACCAATAACACAACTTTTTGCTACCATAGTTTATTCTTAATCTGTGAAAGAGTTCTGAACTACTGATGTGTGGTATTCTTCTGAATTGATTGTACTAATCAACAATACTATAGTCTCTTCATAATCTGTTTTTTCTGGTAAATCTTAATCAGTTCAAACACCGTGCCCCCCCCCCCCCCCCCCCCCCCCCTTAGGAAGCCTTTCTGAGTCTCTAGTGAAACAATGAAACAGCTAACATTCAAAGTAGTGTAACTATTCAACCAAAACAAAAGTTGCGTAACTAATGGTCATATACTTGGTCAAATACTCAATTTCACAAATATAGGATATCTCTTACCTTAGAATTCGGAGCTTCCTGTAGAAATATGACAATGGAGCAACAATCTAGCTCGATTTCAACCCCAAATATTTCTAAATTCCTCAAATATCACAATGGAGCAACAACACAGCTTCTACAAATATGGATTCCAACTCAGAGATTTTAAAACCAACAGTATAGAACCAGAGCCAAGTACTCATTTTGTGGTCTCCAATCATCAAGTAATGAACTCAAGGAAAAAAAATATTACACAGGTAGATGAAACTTGCTTTGTATGGTATGGTATGAATCACCAAACTAGACAAATGAAAAGAGAGAAATGAATTACAGAGGTAGATGAAACTTGCTTTGTAGGTATGAATGACCAAACAAGAAAAGAGAATTAGATGGGTAGACCGTAGGGAGGGAGGGAGGAGAATATCAAACCAGAAGAGGAAAAAAAATTGTGTTCTTCAACAGAGCTTCTGTTTTTGGAGGGAGTGAAGAGAGAGCATGCGCAAGAAGAAAAAAAGAAAGAGAATTACAGTGGTAGATCGTAGGGAGGGAGGGAAAAGAATACCAAACCAGAAAAGAAATTGTGTTCTTCAAGAGAGTATTGTTTTTGGAGGGAGGGATATTTTTGGAGGGAGAGAGGAGAGAGCATGCGCATAACAGGGAGTGTTCTAGTGCAATATTTACAGCTAGAATTGCTTTTCAAAGAACCGTTGGATTATATCCAACGGTGTTCTCATATTAAGTCCTCATTTAGAGGTTCTTGCTAGAGCCTTGCCCAAAAAAAAAACATACACTTATTGTAAAAGATAACCAAAAACTAATTAAAACCCAAGTAGGGAGAGCCTGAAATGTACCTGTTTTGGGTCAAAGGTAGCATCTTGGGGATGTGGGTTTTGGTCTTGATCAGCTATGCATAGAAACTAATTAGCAACATGGTATAACAAAAAGCATATGGGATGAAGAAGGAATTGAAAACTAAAAATAAAAACCATGCTCTGTATTGTACTTCTTCTACAAATATAGCTTGTCCAATAGGAGTGTGTAAGTAGGTTATTCCACTTATTCTCCTCACCATGAGTTTTGTTTGATTCTAATCAAAAGCTGTCTAGAAAGGTTGCACAAAAAATAAATACATAAATAAATAAATTACAATTGGAAAAGAATGAAAAGAGGGAGGCTCTCTGGTGCCACCAGCAATCACTTCTGCTGTGATGCATCAAGAAATGCTGAAAATGTGGTACCACGAAATGTTGCAAATGTTATTGGAATTGTCTGTTTTTTTTTTGGGTTTTTTTTGGGTTTTTTTAATGTGGTGTTCCAAAGTAGAACCAAAAGTCAAAATGCTCTAATGACATGTTTACTAATCCGGAATTGGATTAAGGGGAATTGAATTGAGGAGGAATTGGATTGAGGAGGAATTAGATTGAGGAGAATTGGATTCCGGATTCCTAATAAAGTTGTTTACTAAATCATATGGATTGAGGGGAGTTAGATTCTGAATTCCTATTGAAGTTGTTTACTAAATCATATGGAATTGGGGTAGGAGTAGTATTATTTACTAAAATGTCCACATTTTTTAGTTAAAGTAGATGACATATTTGGAATTTTGAAAATTGTGTGAGGATATAATGGGTAAAAAAGATGAATTCCTAATGGGTGAATTCTCCAGGAATTAGAATACCACCTCCCATTCCGGAATTGAATTCCTCCAAAATCAGGAATTGAATTCCTAATTTTATGTGGGCCCCGTTTACTTTTTCAATTCCTTGATGCAAGTAAACACAGGAATCCTCAAAAGTGAAATTCAATTCCGGATGAGAATTCCAATTCCGGATTAGTAAACATGCCATAAATGAAAAGCATCATAGCTGAAATGGAAGGCATATGCTTCTTTTTTTCGCTGCCTTCAAGTCACCCAGTATAAATCAAAGTTAAAATTCGCCAATCGTCTTTACATTTGCATGAGTTATTGTGCTTCTTAACTAAGAACTAGTGATTTATCTTTCTGTTTTCTTACAACCAACTTGAGCAATAATTTATCAGTTGGTCAACAGTAAACTGAAAGTCAAATTTAGAAGGCTATCCTTGGAAAACCAACTCATTCACCTTTGAAGATTCAAAGTTATAACATATGGTTTATTTATACCACTTCCAGTTCTGCAGAGAGGTTGCAGAAGAAAGTGATGGCCAAGTCTCTCAAAATGTATATTTATTATTATCACTTCTAATTCAACTTGAAATTTACAAATGCAAAAAAGTGTCACTCATTTAGTTTTCTCATTATGTAGAAACTGATTTTCCCTTAGCCATTCATATGATCATTACACAAAATATATAGACAAATAGTTACAACAAGCCATTATTATAAACATATAATATATATGGAGTTACAGCCTAATAACAACGTAACTGACAACTCACCATTTTCTATCATTAGTAGGATTAAATATTGTAACTGAAATACTATTGTAACTCCCTAATACTCCCCTGCAAGTCAAGCGCGCACAACATAGCAAGATTTGAATGAAGAAACTACATGGTGATGGAGATTGCGGCAGTAGTCAGCTGTAGTAGTCCAGTAAGGGGAACCAAAAAGAAGAACTCCAATCTCTAGAGTTGAAACAGCGGCATGAGAGAAACAAAGTAAACATAATGCCCATTGAAAGGCAGCAAGTGAAGGAGAGCATGGGCTCATGGAAGGAAGGAATAAAATGACGGGCTGACATACAAGTCAAATGTACCTAGGAAACAACTCTAGGCACCTGAGAAACATAACGCTGCCTAGGAATCACCCTCTAGGTAGGATAAAGAGAAATAGACAATGTTGTAAAGAGGAATGAGAAAGAAAAATAATTCAGACAAGTGCATTTTTTTTATTTATAAATATAATAAAGATGAGGAATGGAAACAAAAGAAAATTCATCACATGGAAAGTAGAAAGAGATGCATGCAGAGAGAAAAGAAAGGGTGTAGCATAGCAGTAGAGTATAGAAGGTGAAACCAACTTGGGACACAGAGAAAAGAAAACGAGAGCATGGGCAAGTTTGAATTTCAAAGCACCATAGAAACAATAAGGTATGGGGAAGAAAACCACGGGGGAACAGAGAAGTAATAAAGAAAATGTTATCACAAGAGGATGGATGCCCATATAGATTAAAATAAAGAGGGATGATTGACCCAAAAAACAATAATAAGAAATAAAGGAGGAAACCAAGTGAGACAGAGAAAGGAAAAGAGAGTGTGGGCAAAACACATAGAGTTAAAATCCTTTCAAAATAAAGATGGAAAAGGAGATAAAGAAAGATAGGGAGAGAGAACAAGATGCAAGAGACAATCCATGAAAAGGAAAGGAAACTCAAGATGCAAGAGACAACCCATGATAGGGAGAAAGAAAACACAAGTGAAAAGAAGAGAAGAGAATACCCCAGTAACATAAAAGAATTATAAAGAAAAGTAGACAATACCCCAGTAACAAAGAAGAAGAAAGGCAACGCAAAAGAGCATTGAAGAAGACAGAGACCAACAGTAAAATCAAAGAAAGAAATTGGGCTTAAGAGGGGATGAGAACACAGGTTGAGCATAGATAAAGTGTGAGAGGCTGATACCAAGGCAGCAACACAGTGCTAGAGCTTGAGTGGCAAATACCAAATCGGCAACACAGAGGAAGAAACAGGGGCTGTGCAAAGGGAACATTGATTGTGTAGCACGGCAGAGAAGGCTTTGCGAGCGTTGACGAGGCTCACGGAGGAAAGAGAGATGACTCGATGAGCGATGACATGCAGCATCAACAAACAAGGGGAAAGTATGGAAACCACGATAGAGAAACCATCAGATATACATGAGAGAGAACCCACGATTGCAGACCAGGATAAGGCTCAGTGAGCATTGACAAGGCTAGGCGAGGGAAGAGAGATAGCTCAGTGAGAAAGATGGCGCGATAGAGACAAAGAAGTGGAGAAACCAAGGATAGAGATGTGTGGTCTTTGAGGGAAAGGAAAAGTTTGTTGCTCAGTTTCAACAAAGAGAAGTGGCCCAACATTGATGGATAACAAGGGGCTAGCGAGCCAAAAGAGGGATAGGCAGAGGCTGTGCAAGAGAACAACAATGGCAGGATAGCACGACATGAGAGAGATAAAAGCCGGTGAGGAGAAGGCTTGGTGAGCAGTGACGAGGCTCGCGGAAGAAACAGAAATCTGGTCATCATAGCCAAGGGAGATAAATGGAGCTGCCGTGGGTTGCCACGAGAAAGCTCGATGGAGGAGACAGTCCGCAATGAAGACGGCGTGGTGGAGTCATAAAGATAATGGGCTAATAGAAGAATGCAGTGGTAAAAGAAAGGTGCGGCTACAGCTAAGGTGGAAAGAAAAAACATATTCATCTTTGAGAAGAAGAGAGGAAAAAGCATTATACATACAAACACCCTTATGGGTGAGGAGTGAGGAGCGCCAATGACTCTCAATAATGTTGGCAATTGGAGGATCGCTAGTCGGCATTAGCCATTAGCTCTGATACCATATAGAAACTGATTTTCCCTTAGCCATTCATATGATCATTATACAAAGTATATATACAAGTCTGTAGAGAACAATCTACAGTTACAGCAAGTCATTATCATAAACATAAATATGAAGTTATGCCCTAATAACAACGTAACTGACAACTGACCATTTCCTATCATTAATAGGATTAACTATTGTAACTGAAATACTATTGTAACTCCCTAATACATTACCTGAAGGCTGAAGGGGGGAAAAAAGAATAGTATTTCAAAACACAGAAAATTTCATAACAGATTGATGCCTAGTGACGTATAAGGCGAACCGGAAGTCCTTTCTCTGGGGTAGGCATCATGTCTCCAGTGATCTTTTCCTTAGGGAACAACACTTCCCATTTGAACCTCATCACCAAATTGTGAACAAAAGTGAGAATTGCAATCCTTGCATACTCTTTGCCAGGGCACATTCTTGGTCCTCCTCCAAATGGAACAAATGTGAAAGCTGGGAATGTACTCGAGTCATCATATCTTGAGGGGTCAAGTTTTTCTGGGTTGGGAAAGTACTCTGGGTTCATGTTTGTTGTACTAACAGTCCAATATACCTGCAAACAAATGGAAGTAAAAAACTTTAGTTTTAAGCAAAGCAATTATTATTTGACAATGTGCAAAATAAATTTCACTCTTCAAAACGGTAAAAATTTATTATATGAGTGTGACATATACCTTCCAGCCCTTTGGGATGGTGTAGCCAGCATAGGTAAAATCAGTCAAGGCCTCTCTGAATGTCCCCTGAAGTGGTGGTGTGAATCTCATCACCTCATACATTACATTCCATGAGTATTTCATCTTGTTGATATCTTCCCACTCCAAAAATTCCCCAGGCTTCTTTGAGTATGCAATCTCTTTATGCTCTGGCTTTCCCAACACAAGTCACATTTTAGCACAAACAAGAAATAACCAAAGTTCCAATATAGTATTGAAAATTAATTTAGGGAGGTGAAGTTGAGGTGATTAATTACCAGCTAGGACTTTGGCATAAATGTCTGGCCTCTCTCCAACATATTTCATGAAGAAAGTCATGGCAGTAGCCACGGTGCTGTATCCTGCTGTGAGCAAACCCATGATCTTGTCAGCAATCTCAGCCTCAGGCATGTGTTTTCCAGTTTGGTCAGTAGCCTCAAGCATATGTGATAATACGTTATGCATGGAAGCTCCTGATGCCATTGCAGCCTTCTTCTCCGGAATCACAGTCTTCAACTCCCTTCTAAGTGCATCGGCTGCTTTGGTTGCTTTGTAGAATGTTGATCCTGGGAAATTCACAATAAGTGAATGCATCCCAACAGTCACATCATCGAAATAGCTCACAAACCTTGCAATTCTGCCTGGCTCATCTATGCCCAAGAAGAATCTGCAGGCAAGGCCTAG
Organism: Prunus salicina; assembly: GCA_020226455.1. Lineage (NCBI taxonomy): Eukaryota > Viridiplantae > Streptophyta > Magnoliopsida > Rosales > Rosaceae > Prunus > Prunus salicina. The sequence continues at coordinate 24,545,619 of CM035345.1, read as the reverse complement.
AGTGAGGGTCTTGGCCAGAGGGTACACCTTGACCTCATCTTTGCCTTCCCAATAGGCCTTCATCTGTTCTTGGGTGATAGAGTCCATTATCCCCAAGTACCTTACCAATGCTTCCGGCTTCAAAAACCCCGGTGACCTCAACACTTTGGCTTCTTCGTCACGAGAAGGTTGTGCTACTGCTGGAGGAGCAGCAGCAGCAGCAGCAGCTGCAGGAGCCTTATACGAACGAAACATCTTTTGCATGGAATGTGGTCGAAAAGCTGTGAAGTACTTCTGCTCATTAGAAAACAGAAATTTGTGTCCATTAGGACCACAAATAACAGCAGTTTTCTCTCCAAGAATCTTGGTCTTGAAGATTTCAGGGGAGTACCTCCTCATCCTCTTGGACACAAAGATTTCTGGCTTCCCAAACAGAAATTCCAGAGTTTCACCCACAATAGGCCAACCCATGCTCCCCGGTGGAAGGTTTTTGCCATCATCTGATTTGCCTTTGAATGCGAAGATGGTTAGAGCTAAAAAAGCAGCACCTAGAGATAGGGTAAGGTAAAGGGTCTCCATGGTTGTTGCTGATCAATTCTCAAACTCTAAGCTGAGATTGATTGAGACTGAGCAAGCAGTGATGTTCAGGCAGCTTGGAAATTTTGAACATTTAGAAGAATTAGTTTGTCGTATATAATGATAAATAATCCATATACGCACCATTGATTCATACATCTGCAAAGAGAGTTATGATATTTACACTACAAAACATATGGTCTTGAGTTGGTTTGCCTTTTTATTTTATTTTATTTTTATATTTACTAAAAATGCTGCAAGATGTTTTTTGTAACAATCTGTTAAGTTGGTTTGGTAGGTCTTGAGTTTTTTACTTACGAAGAGTTTTACTTTTTACAGAAACATGAGTTGCTTGCTTACACAATTGATGCCCTGCCTTGGCTGGTCTTCTCATTGACTTGCATTGCATGAAACTGCGCACCAACGTAGTCACCGGCCCACTGGTCATCAATGCATAGACAAGACCGCAGGTTTCTCCAAATTTTAGAACAAGGGGGTGAAGGAGTAATTTAAAGAACACATGTTCTCCACAGTTATACTTCTAATCAGTTGCGAACAGTGGCAGATCCAGGATTGTTACCCTAAAGGGTCTTAGTGTAAAAGTTTCAATATTTTTTTCAAGATAAAAATAACGCTAAAAGATAATTTTCTATTACTTTCCTCTTATCAAGCATGAATTAATCAAACCAAACAGTCAACTATTTTTTTTTTTTTAAAGAAACAAATTTTATTAAGACAAATGAACAAACCTATCTTATTATAAGTTATCCATCACAAAATTAATCATAAACCCTAAATTCTAACAAATCAAATAATCATATATAGTCATCCAATCCAATAAACCATCCACACACAAAATCATCAATATTCATCCATTCCAATAAATCATTATCCAAAAAAATATTAGGCATTATCATCAAACAAAAGAGTGTAACATAAGTATACCAAGAACATTAAATTTATAAAATCAGAGATGGAGAGAGAAGAGAATAAAATTTTCAGCCATGTTGAGGGTTTGGGGGGAGATTTAGTTTAGGGTAGAAAATAATAGAATTTGGGGATTTTAGGAGTCCATTTGAGTGTTTGAGTTGAATGGAGCAGAGACATGGTATTTTATTACAATTATTTTAGTATTTTTATGTTTTTCATAAATCTTGTTGGGATAAAGGGTTGTTGGGCAGAGGTGTATGTTAAACTTTGGCCATATTTTCCAGATTTAGTAAAGTTTTATGATTGAAAGCAATGGGATGAATCATAAAAGACGTAGGTTTGGGTGGGTTTGGACTTTGGGGGAGTTGCTGGGCCATGCCATTTTAAAGACAATTCTTTGGTCAAAATGACGTAGTTTTGCTCAGGATGTTTATAATAAATAAAAAAACAACAGTGCTTCTTCTTCCTCAGGTAAAATGTCGAGCACCTGGTGTGCAACTCCAAGGGGTCTCTCCCCAGCTCTGAGAGACCTATAAGCCTATTTCCATGGCTCCCAAGAGGTCGTGCGACCCCACTGACTCCATTTCAAAAGTCAAATAGGCGTAACTTACCTTAAAAAATCGACGGTACGAGTGCATTTTGTTCATAAAAATAAAAAGATACACCTAGTTAGTGGGGACATAATGAGCCTTACCCTCAAGAAGTAAATACAATGCAACACAAAACTAAACTATTTAAATCTAAACCTTTACCCTATGAGGCTTAGAAATATTAAATTCCTCAATTATCTCTTCATTATCGATATTATTAGCAGACTCTCTTTCAATGCGGAGAATCATGCAATCAGCAAAGAATTCATCAGCTATGATGCTCCGAAGTCTATTCTTAATAATTCTCATACATGAAAAAGCTCGTTTTGTTGTTACTGTGCAAACAAGAAGAGTCAATACCAACTGAATCAACCTATAAAGCAAATGGTAGTTTTCTGCCAAAGTTGTTTCCACCAATTGTTGACATAACTAAGGAAAAGTGGTGAGGTTCTTAAAGCAGGGAAGGCGATGCATATCATTTTGAAAATACATCAACTCAATTTCTAAAGCTTTCAAGTCACTTGGGCTGAAATCAGCAGGATAGAATTTCTCTGTAAGTTTACATAGATGCTCAATATTGAATTATTTGAAGAAATTACGAGGATCCAATGCTGAGCTAAGAATAAGAAGTTCAACTGTTTGCTCTGGAAATCTGTCATTTAACTCCCTCAACATGCAATTTATCACATCATTAAATGCATCAATGCAATAGTAATGTTCAACTGTAATAAAATATTTTTGTTGACAAAAACGACGTGTGCCCATCATATAACGAGAACTCGTTTCAAACTATGACTTTGATTAAGTCCTCTACTTGTCTCAAGTTCCCCAGAATCCAACAACTCTTTGAGTTCAACTTTTCGAATGAAATTTAACTCATTATGATGCTTAGCATAAACATTAACAAAATTCACAATGTTAGTCAACGTTGAAAAAAATCTCTACACAACTTTCACATCTTTCACATGCTTATATTGCTTTTTATTATTTTTGTTAAAGGAGAAAGTTTGAGTGGGTTGGGCTATTGTTTTTGTTAAACGGAAAAATTTGGGTGGGTTGGGTTTGAGTAGGCAAAAGAAATTTGATTATATTGGGTAATTTTTGGTTTGGCAAAAAATGGAGTTGGCGACTGCCTACCCTACTCTTAGGGTAGGACTGCCCTTGATGGGTTGGATTTGAATAGCCAGAAGAAATTTGATTGTATTGGGTATTGGGTAATTTTTGGTTTGCAAAAATGGAGTAGGCGGCTGCCCACCTTGCCCTTAGGGTATGACCGCCCCTGCTTCTAATGCAGACATGGGCTTAGTCAAGTTGACTAGATCGGATGTGCTTCCTACTATGCATCCCAGATCGAACCTCACTATGTAGTTTAAATTAAATTAAAGTAGGATATTGCTTGTATCAAAATTTAAATAAATAAAAAACTAATAAGGTGACCATTAACTAAAATTATTGCTAGGTTGCTCTTCAATGTTTTCTCATTTAAAGATAACTACTCAGAGATTTTTTCGGTCAAACATTGTTGCTTCCTAAATCAAACTGTTGCCATAAGAAAGTAGCATTGCTCGAGTTTGTTAACAAGTAACATCATCATCATCCATCTTCTGCATTATTCATCCAACCGGATACCTTGAAGAGCTCAAATCTGATTGGAAGCTGGTTAGACAACCAGCCATCCTGTCCTGGGTTACGTGTCCGCCTTCTTGCCACACACGGCTAAGAGCGTTGCACGGTGGACGCGATTGCTTCAGTGTAGGATTAATTAGTCGTAGTATCATAACTTAATTGCAGTAGTTGTAAGGATTCATCCGACTGTCAAATCTTCCCTTTTCTTTGTCCCTTGTGTAATGATGAAATTTGCAATGTCATGTCTGAAATTGAAGACCTGCTACAGTGGGAAGAGCTACTTTTTCCCTCAATTTAATATAACTCTCACATTAATAGCTAGCAACTTCTAACCTTCAATAGTTGCCATGGTTGACCTACCAAAGCCTGACTCTCCGTAAAATATCAACCACCTGATAAATTCTTGTCCGAGTTGGTCGGAAGGAGTGTTGCAACTAATTGTAGAAGGTGTAGAAAAACAAAAAAGACAGCATATCCTGGAAACTAACAACTTTGGTACTTGAAGCCATGTCCTGAAAACTTACCATCCATAAAGTTTCTAAAACAAATATAGTATTACAATATTCTCCTTTATATGATTGCTTTGTAAGTTGATAAAATTTACATTAAACGGATATACTATGTATGATTACGATGATGATGTACACACCACATGCATACGATCAAATACGTCGCAGAGAGGCCAACCTCTTTTCAAGATCCTCAACATCGGGAGATTCAGAACTGCATATAATTACAATAGAGTGTTAAAACCGATTGAAGTTAATATATAAGTTAGAACCTATTGGACACAAAAGAAATTATTATGGCAACAGCTTTTATACAGCCATTTATGGTACTGATGCTTTTCAGTTAGTGAATTCAAACTATTCAGTCCACCACTAAATTATTCAGTCCACCACTAAATTACTGAGTTGTAAACAAGGAAATAGCATTTGTACCTGGTAACAACATTTTCAGCATTTCTCGGAGCTACATTTTCAGCATTCCTCGGAGCTACATTTGCAGCACTCCTCGGAGCAACATTTACAGTATTTCTTGATGCAATTCTGCCCTTTGGAGCAGAAGATAACTGTAAGGAACAAGAGGAAGATCACAGAGCAGTTAGTTTAAAATGAGAAAAAGAAAAAACAATAATAAAAGCAAAGTCAGGCAAGCTATCAATCTCAAAGACGGGTACCTGGGATGCAATATCAACACCAATCTCATCAAGAACCTGAAACATGAAATATGCTTATTCTAGATTAATATGATAATGCTGATACTCCTGTACAAGAAAACAATACTACAATTACGATGCCAATACTCCACCTGGTTAGTAAGCTCCTCGGTTTCCTCCTCAGCCTCATCTTTGTCCAGGGTTTCATCAATAGACTCTGACATCATCTCTATCTGCATAGAGGATAATATGACATTCAATTTTACACAAATGTGCACTATAGAACAAAACATAGGCCAATTAGGAGACATCGCTTCTATCTGCATAAAGGACAATCTGATAATTACACTACAGAACAAAATGTGAGCTAATAAGGGAGGAAGTTGCTCAGTCAGTAGTGTTTGATTGTCCTGTCCATTGTCCTGTCCAAAACTGAGTACATCTTTGTCAACTTTTTAAAGCGATAAAGGGTTTCAGTTTCAGATCTCTTGCATATATGTATTTGGTCTAGTAAACCACATTAGATGAGTGTAATTTCCCTTAGACATACATGGTTGATTAATGTTGTGTGTTTCATTTGATAAAAATCAGAATTGCAATAATCAAGAATAATTCTGGAAATCCAATTAATCTCTCACATGTATGTACTGATCTAGTAAACCACATTTGGCGAGTGTAATTTCCTTTGGACAAGGTTGGTTCATGCTGTGTTTTCATTTGATCAAACCTAGCATTGGAATAAACCAATAAATTATTCCAGGAAAACATTAGTAATACCGTCATGTCCATTTGCGCCGCCTGCTTCTGGAATTCCCTGATCACTTTAACTTGTTTTGCAGGTTCCATTTGCTGAAATGAAAAAAAAATGATAATAATACTTTATTAATCTGAAAAGAAAAAATATTTGGCTTAAAAATTAGAAACCTTGTGGTTGAATTACAATGAACTGTTTGACTCATAATATTTCTCAAACCATGCATTGTCAGAGATGGACGAGTAATCAAATATGATGGAATACTACATAGTAATAAATAGTAATGCTGCAAATTTGTATCAAAACTGCCTCTTGAAATGCATACCTTGTTCATTGCCACCATTGCTTTAGTTGCACCTTTCATGCCTGTGGAAATAGAAGTGCTTGCGTATAATGCCTGCAAACATATAAAATGTAAATCAACACCCAGAAAGTTTCTGCTCACATGATATATATATATATATATATCAAAATCTTTCAACCAAATTTAAAGCATAAAATGGTGACCTGTGTATGGGTAGCTACACCTCTTATTTGGGCACGACTTCCTTGCAAGTTAGTAATTTGTTGGCGTAGCCTAACGAGTTGACGAGCCAGGATTTTGGTGGCAGCCTGGATAAGACATATAAGGCATGATTGACAGGGTTTGGTCATACTTGTACATATCATCCATCTACACATACAAAAATTTCATCCTGCATAAATAATTTCTATATATGGAGTTTGCAGATATGCGGTCTCTGTTTGTATAAAAGAGCATCATCTTATAGTTTGTTAAATTTCAAAAACATTGTAAAACAAGTCATATCAGTTTGGTAACCTGTCAGTAACGGGGAAAATTTATGTAGGTTATTTTTCTCCTATAGTTCATAATATCTGAAGTAGCATTCACTTGGCACTTACGATTGCTGGAGCCCTCCTTTTATGTTTTCTTTGTTATGTGTTCTTTCATTCATTTACAGTTGATGAAAGACAATATATAGTTTCAGATGGTTCCTCCTGCATCAATCTACATTCATTTCTGAATCAGTTAGCTATTCCTGTGGTGCAGTAACCAGCTTGCATCATTCCTAGACCACTAATAATTGGAATGTAAAACATGGCACCAAAGAATGAACAGTTTCATTTTCCCCAAGAATAACAATTAAGTGGTTGAAATAAAGGAAAATAAATTCAATAAACATGGTAATACCAACACATCCAAATCATATTAAGCAGAAAAGCTGAGCTGCACATCAACTGTTAAAGTCTTAAAAGCTGCAAAACAATATGTTATCCCCTTAATGTATTTAATGTGCGCATTAACTATTACGAGGAGAGAACAACTTAAACAGAATATTAAGCTTGCCTCATTTCCAGTTTTAGCCGTTTTCTTGATCTCCGCCACCAATTTCTTTTCCTGAAATGCAGAAACAATAAAGACACAGAGGGAAGAATCTGGAAAAAGAATCAATCAGAAGATTTAGGGTAACTGTAGCATATACCTCCAATTGAAGAGATGCGATCTCACGTTCAATACCTGTAAAAGAAAAAGGGGAGTGGGAGAGAAAAAGAAAAGTTAAAGCACCAAGTATTGTAGTTGCAATTTGATGCCTCCAACCAAAGAGTTGCAATATAATTTTAGCTGAAATACGCAGACCAAGTGTGGAACTTTTTGATTGACAAAATTGTTAAGTATAGCAACCCATAAGAAAGCATGAAAACTAAGACAATTGATAGCATCTTTTTTTCCTTTTTATTCAATTTTCAAAGGTAAAGAAGATAAGAAATGCCTAAAGCAAAGAACCATAAGCAAAAAAACAAGCAGAATACAAATATGCACATCTCTAGTAGGGATCAGCCATTTTGAAGCATATTCAAACAAGATAAACAGAAGATCTTCTTTCAAAATTTCATCCTGACGCTCTAGAGCATACACTTACCTCTGGTAGCAACACTCATTTCTCTTTTGCTTGTCCTCAGAGCCTCTGTTCAATTAGACAGCCAACTTATCAAAATCATTCACAACTTTTGTCAAACAGACAACAAAAAGAAAAGCTGAAAAAACTAGAAAATCCACACAATCAAGTCTGAGAATATAAAATAAAAATAAAAATAAAAAGAACCCCCAAACATTTGGTGGTTCGGTAACCAACTTAAGATTCTGAAAATAGTAATGAACAAAAGTAAGAGTTAAATGAACTCTAAAAGTAGATGTATAGGCCCATCTAAGTAAACCCTGAACAATGAAAAACCCATTTCCAGTTCAACAATTCCTCAACCACCAAACACAGTTAAAATGGAAAACCCCTAATGGGGAAGAAATAATGAAACCCTAGAGAGAGAGAGATAGACGGAAAAGATGAAACCTTTGGGGGAGGTCTTCTTCTTGAAGATGTTCATGGTGACCACTGAAGTTGAGAACTTGAGAGCAAAGAGAGTTAGACACCAAAGTCCAAACCAGTGGGGCAAAATCTTCTGAATCTTGTTTATAGGAGAGCGTGCAGTTTGTTCCCGGCTCCCTCGTACTCGTAGCATAATCCAACGGCAATTTTCCAACTAGCCGTTACAATTCGTGTTGACTATTTTGCCCTTCCTCAAGGTGATTCACTTCCGCACCGAGCTACACATATTTTATGTCTTTTCCTTTTGGGCAATACACATATTTTATATCTACTAGATTCAGCTCCAATGTTCATTATTAATGTTTTTTGCTTAGGAATGTTCCACTACTTGCCATCATGATATTCAGGACCAAAAAAAATCATGACATTACTATATTGGATACAATAACGATTGATAATCTTATGATATTAGATATGCCAATATTTATTCTCATCATATCAAAATTAATTTTTAAAGATATCCATAGTTTTGTTGATATTTACGTATTTCCAAATCGGCATTAATTATAATTATTTTGTGATATTCTCTTTATTTTTGTAATTATTTTCGGAATTTTTATTGATTTTAATGCATTTTCTCTTGATATTAATACGGAATTATCATATGATTGATAATACTTTACTTTCACTTAAAATTTGTCATATGTTTTTTTAACGGATGCAGGAGTCAAAAGCTAAACCCATCTGGGCAAATCCGTCCCACAGTGGTGTTGGGACAACCAATTAAGCATTTTGAAATACAAAGCAGGCTACTACTCTTTAAAGTTGGATGCAAGACTTTTTGAGGGCCTTCCTCTAAGAATTTTGTTGACTGTTTCCTCTTCTGGTGATGGGCTTTGCTTATCCTATCCTATATGGCATGTTTTGGGCTTGGCCCATGTTCCTATTTAGAGAAACTCCATTTGGAATGAGAGATTTCAAAAAAGAAAATAGAAAAAAAGGATTGACATTTCTTACAAAAACTACAAAAAAATCTGATAGACCCTAAGTCCCTAAGGGCTTGTTTGTTACATGTTTTGCTGGCAAAATAAAACAACATTCTTGCCTGCAAGTTGTGAAACCAGCAGGAGTTGAGCTGTTTCTACTGAAGGCCCTTGCTAATCTGAGAATAGCATTTTGGCCGGGAAACTTTCCTATAACTAGAGCGTCAGCAAAGGTTTTTTCTTGTTTACGATAGTATGCTAAACTTTTATCGTGGCCTTAATTTGTGCTAGGGCACTTAGTACTCAATTAGGCTCGGATACTCATGTAACTCGACCTAGGACTTTATGATTAAGGTTTCAATCCCAATCTTGGGTTTGTACGACGTAATCAGACATAACCTTGACCTGTCTCAATGAATTTTCGTAAGAATAGAAATATCTTGGTGAATTTTGTCGAGATAGACCTACTCCAGCGAACTTTTTCTATCCCGACGAACTTTGACGTGATAGTCCTATTCCGGCAAATATGTGTTGCAATGTTTCCCTCCAAAATTTTGTCGGGATTCCAACAACAAACCACTTGTTAAAATTTACCTCAAGGCGCACTACACTAAGTGGGATATGTCCGGTTATGTCTTACTAACCCTATATTAAGATCGAACCCCAAGGTCCAGTTACATGAGTATCCAAGCCTAATCGAGCCATAAGTGCCCTAGAGTAGGTTTATGATTAGAGTTCAAGGCTTGATAACAATTTTGGAACAAGTTCAGAAGTTAGGGATTTTGGTTTGAGATTTGGTGGCAAAAATCCATTTTTTGGAATACTAAAAATTTATCTGAACGTCTTCTACAAGGATGCAAGTCAATGGTTGTGGTTTTACAAGTCAATGGTTATTTTACTAGAGAACATTAACCAAGGCGTTCTACAAGTTTGCAACCTGCAAAGAACGTGAAAAAAGGACAAGACTTCTCCATCACGTGGTGGGAAGAACCTAGACCTTGACCTCTATCCATGACGTTCTTATTCGTTGTCTGATCCTTATTCTTGACAATTCAAAATCGCTAGATTTGCATCCACTTTATTAGCATGTCTCACTTGAAAAGAAAATTGGCATTGACCTTCACAAGTCATGCTTCCAAATTTCCAAAACGTGTATTGCAAGAAATAGAAAAAAGTTGGCTTCTGGGAAATTCATTGGTTGTCACATTCAACTATTTACTGCAGAAAATAAAAATCCATCCCCTTCTTTTTCTTTGTATGGAGTATGGATATGGACCACATTATTTATATATTTTTTAAATAAAAAATTTCTAATGGAATAGAGTTTTTACAGTGAATCCAATTGGTTGCAGCTTCTGTTGTAGATTTTGGATACTTCTTGGCCAAACACAAAAAAAAGAGGACAAAATACAGTTGTCTCTGTACAATTGAATTAACACAACAAGATACGAATTACAATACAAGATTGGAAAGTGCATTTCAAAAGTCCTCTCACGCCTCACAGAAAGGAGGAAAACCCAAGCACAGGAACAGAGAAAATGAAGATGAAAAGAAGCAGACCAAACAAACCAAAACCAATATATCATCTTCCGCTCTTCTTCTTCTTCTTCTTGTCTGCTGTCTTTCACTGTGGTTTAGTTTCATCATCAAATACCAAGGGAGCAAAAGAAGCTGCAGTTGTTGGGTTTGGATACAAAATTCAGTCAGTCAACTATGATTCTTCTGGGAACTCATTGAGTGCTAATCTTGGCCTCATCAAGAAATCCTCCCTCTACGGACCTGACATCCCAAATCTCAACCTTCACGCCAGGTACTTCGTAATTAACCATTCTCAATTTATTAATCTTAGATTAGTTTATAATCTCATGTTTTCATTTTTTTTAATTCTCATTAGTCATTGGGGGTTGACCATTTGATTAGGATATTGCAAAACATCCCAACCGTCCATAATATAGAATATACAGCTAAGACCCAATTAGCAATTCACTCCACAATATTAGCCATACAAATAGAAGACTATTAATAAATTAATTGCTCTCTTACTTGCAAGATGCTTGCCATACTTTCTTAAACTCGGACTGTACATAATGATAACATGCGTTACTAGACCATCAATGATTCAGATTCACAGTCTTACTACATAATTAAACATCTCATGTCATCAAACGGAGACAAGTTTTTCACAAATTTATGCTAGAATTCTAATTGGCCCTTGTGCTGCTAATCATGCATGCAGCTGTGAAACCAAAGATCGGCTAAGAATTCGAATAACAGACTCAAAGCACCAAAGATGGGAAATCCCACAACAAATAATTCCCCGCCAAACAACTTCACAGCATCCACAACAATGTCAAACCCACAACAAACACCTCGTGATCTCCAACGACCTTGTCTTCACTCTCCACAACACCACCCCATTCGGCTTCACCGTCACCCGCCAATCCTCCAACGACGTCATTTTCGACGCCTCCCCAGACCCATCAAACCCCGACACCTTCTTGGTCTTCAAGGACCAATACATCCAGCTCTCCTCCTCCCTCCCCGAAGCCAGGTCCTCCCTTTTCGGCCTCGGCGAGCACACCAAGTCCTCCTTCAAGCTCACCCCCAACCAGACCTTGACACTCTGGAACGCTGACATTGCCAGCGCCAATGCTGACGTCAACCTCTACGGGTCCCACCCCTTCTACCTGGACGTCAGGTCAGCTTCTCCAGATGGCAAGGCCAACGGCGCCGGAACATCTCATGGAGTGTTGCTGCTGAATAGCAATGGCATGGACATAACATACGGCGGTGATAGAATTACTTATAAGGCGGAATTGTGGATTTGTATTTCTTTTCTGGGCCAACGCCGGAGTTGGTGGTGGAGCAGTATACAGAACTCATTGGTCGCCCTACCCCTATGCCGTATTGGTCTTTTGGTAAGTTTGTTTGCACTCAAATATTGTAAATTCCACTTTTCTTAGGTAGGTACTATATATTATCACAATTCTCGAATCGCATTTCACATGTGACATCAATTATTATGACTAATCATGTTTTTGTATTGGCACTTATTAGTAGACAGGTGCTATGTCACATGACCAGTTGAAATGATACAAATAGTTTTGTTCTTCGATTGAAATGTGCATGTATAGTCCTTGTTTGATATTAGCATGGTCCAAAAATGTCCTTCCTACTAGCATAGCATGCTTGCAATTTTCATCTTATTTTGGAATCATTGACTTTGTTCACTTATTCTCTGCTGAAGGATTCCACCAGTGTCGATGGGGTTACAAGAATGTTTCCGATCTTGAGGGTGTGGTTGCTGGCTATGCAAAAGCCGCTATCCCTCTTGAAGTTATGTGGACAGACATTGATTACATGGATGCATACAAGGATTTTACTCTTGATCCCATCAACTTCCCATTGGATAAGATGAAGAAATTTGTCAACACCCTTCACCAAAATGATCAGAAATATGTGCTCATCTTGGACCCTGGTATGTTCTCTCTGCAGCAAAATTGATGTTACATGCAGTTTGTCTGATGAGGCAGAAAATGATGGTATTATGACTCTCACAGGAATCAGTGTGAATAAGAGCTATGGAACCTACAACAGAGGGCTGAAAGCAGATATATTTATAAAACGTGATGGAATTCCTTACCTGGGAAGTGTTTGGCCTGGCCCTGTCTATTTCCCTGACTTTGCACATCCACAAAGTGAAAATTTTTGGGCTAATGAGATAAAAATATTTCAAGATGCTCTGCCTTTCGATGGTCTTTGGCTTGATATGAATGAGCTATCCAATTTCATCACGTCCCCTCCCACTCCATCTTCTACACTTGATGACCCTCCTTACAAGATTAACAATGCCGGGGTCCTGCGTCCCATCAATAACAATACTGTTCCGGCATCAGTGCTACACTTCGGTAACATCACAGAATATGATGCTCATAATTTATATGGACTCTTGGAATCCAAAGCAACAAACAAAGCCTTGGTCGATGTGACTGGTAAAAGACCATTTATACTTTCTAGATCAACTTTTGTAAGCTCTGGTAGGTACACAGCACACTGGACTGGAGACAATGCTGCAAAATGGAGTGATCTGGCATACACAATTCCAGCAATTCTGAATTTTGGACTCTTCGGAATTCCGATGGTTGGAGCTGATATATGTGGATTCATAGGAGATACAAATGAAGAACTCTGCAGGCGGTGGATTCAGGTAACTTATGAGCCTTCCAATTAAACACTTCCACAAAAACTAGACCACATTATACATCTGGTTTTACCTAGAACTTTGCTATGCTGTCAATTATAATCATCAGAACATGTGCAACTAACTTAACTATTCTATGTCTCTATGTAGCTAGGGGCCTTTTACCCTTTTTCAAGAGATCACTCAGAGAAGTTTACAATCCGTCAAGAGCTCTATCTTTGGGACTCGGTGGCTGCAACTGCAAGGAAGGTGCTTGGCCTGCGCTATCGGTTGCTCCCCTTGTTTTACACATCAATGTATGAGGCACATAAAAAGGGGACCCCCATTGCAAGACCCCTTTTCTTCTCATTTCCTCAAGATATCAGAACTTATGAGATCAACACTCAGTTTCTGATTGGCAGAGGTGTAATGGTGTCACCTGTGCTGAAGCCAGGAGTAAGTTCAGTTGATGCATATTTTCCTGCAGGAAACTGGTTTGATCTCTTCAACTACTCAAACTCAGTAAGCGTAAAATCGGGAGAGCACGTTACACTGGATGCACCACCTGATCATATCAACGTACATGTCCACGGAGGAAACATTTTGGCCTTACAAGGAAAGGCCTTGACAACAGAAGCAGCCCGAAAGACTGCGTTCGAACTTTTGGTTGTTAGCAGCAGTGGACAGAGCACCGGAGAAGTTTTCTTGGATGATGGAGAGGAAGTGGAAATGGGAGGAGAGGGAGGCAAGTGGAGTTTAGTGAGATTTTACGGTGGAACAGGAAATGGAAGTGTATCTGTAAGATCAACGGTTGTCAATGGAGGATTTGCTTTAAGCCAAAAATGGATCATTGATAAAGTTACCATCATTGGGTTGGAAAAGGTTGATGGATTGGAAGGGTATGCATTGAACATTACTAAGGGAGCAAACTTGAAGGGGGGACACTCAGATATCAGGGCCAGCTTTGACAGCAATAAGCGATTCGTCACGGTAGAGATTTCCAGATTATCCATTCTTATAGGAGCAGATTTTAACTTGGAGCTAAAGTATTGATACTAGTGAAATTAACACTCTTCTAGAGAGAACAATAAGTTACATGCCATTCAGATTTATGGCTCACCTGGAAGACATGTTTTATGCATCACCTGTAATGTTGGAACATTTTTATTTTTATAAAAACACAGTAAAAAATGAAATGACATACACTAGTTAGATTGCACTTCAACCAGTTACCCCAACCCAAACACTGAACCAAAAACCATACAGCAAATCACTCATATTGATGTCAATTCCAAAAACCGAAAACCAGTACATTTTTACTGCCCTTCATCATTTTGTCGGGGCAAAGTGGGAGCATCTGTGTTTAGCAAAGGATGAAGGTGGAATGGGGTTTAGAGATCTGGAGTTATTTAACAAAGCACTTGTGGCTAGCAATGTTGGAGACTTCTTACCAATGAATAGTCCATGATTCACAAGGTGTTAAAAGCTCGATATTTTCCAAACTGTAATTTCTTGGCAGCTGGTAAAGGAAGAGCTTCTTCATATGTTTGGAGGTCTTTGATTTGGGGTCGTGAATTGCTCTTGAGTGGGTTAAGGAAGAGGACTGGAGATGGACAAGATACTCTAGTCTATGGAGATGCTTGGATTCCTAGACCTAATTCTTTCCGCCCTATTTCCCCTCAAGTGTTGGATCAAGAATCTAAAGCAAGTGCTTTTATTTTTCCTATTGGAAATTGGAATGTTGATTTACTAAAATTGTGTTTTCATGCAGAAGCAAGGATTAAAATATCGGCTGTGTAGATAATATCGGGACTCCAATTTACGGATATTTCGGGGGATATATCGTTATTGTTTTAAGTATCGGGAAAAAATAACAAAAATGACAGATATAGGCATTAAAAACACATAATTTTGGTGTAAAACTTTCATAGATGTTATGTACATTATCAATGAATGTATTGAACAAATAAAACTCAAAATTTACTAATAATAAGATATACATATAATGAAATATAAGTGATGTAATGTGTGTTGAAGAAAAGTTTGAAAATAAAATGTTGATTAGAATGAATAAACCATGCATAAATCTATTGTTTGTTTAAACATTGGATTACAATTTAGATAAGTGTCCATCTACATAAATGAAGAGCTTCTATGAGGTTCAAACAATGAGGAACAACTATCTAGATTTAAACAATAGTTATACCAAGTCATGTAACCCGAATAGTTTGTGAGCCATGTTTGAACATGGTGCACATAGGTCTCTCTTGAGCTCCCTACTGTCCTCCCATATATAGGATTAACCCAACTAGTAGGTCCATAATATGTTTCATCATCTTGAGCTCCATAACTAGTTCTATTATAATTGTTGTGTCTACCCAAGTGCAAGTAGTCACATGTAGTAATAATCTTGGAAGTCCAAGTATCGTATCCTCAAGGAGCAGGTAGGGAAATATCTGGACACAAAGAAATAATTAAACGTACCACAATAAGTGTGATATCCCCGATATTTTGCCGATATCCCCAATATTTCCTGATACCCATAACAGAACCCAAAAAAAATTCAGAAGTTTTGAAGGCAATTGAAGCAAATTGAAACCCAAAAATAACTAATCATTGCCCAGAACCCTATAATTTATTAATATGAAGAATCTATGCACAGTCCACTGCCCACATACCTCCATTCCATCTGAAAAGGACATGGCGATTAGTTTTGGATCTATGACCATATGAACTAGACCTAGTACTAACTCAAATGAATCTTATGATGACTATGGTTATGTCATGTCTGATTATAGTGGAACTAGTTATGGAGCTTAAGATGATAAAAAAAGATTATGGACCTACTAGTTGGTTAATCATAACTATCCCATATATGGGAAGATAATATGGAGCTCAAGAGAGACCTATGTGCACCATGTTCAAACATGTCTTACAAACTGCTTGGGTTACATGACTTGGTATGAATCGAGATGGTTGTTCCTCATTGTTTGAACCTCATAAGAGCTCTTCATTTATGTAGATGGACACTTATCTAAATTGTAATCCAATGTGTAAACAAATTATGGGTTTATGCATGGTTTATTCATTCTAATTAACATTTTATTTTCAAAATTTTCATTTATGCACATTACATACAACTTATATTTCATCATAAGTATATCTTGTTAGTAGTACATTTTGAGTTTCATTTGTTCAATACATTCATTGATAATGTACATAACATCTATGAAAGTTTTACACCAAAATTATGTGTTTCAATGCTTATATCTGTCATTTTTGTTGATTTTTTCACGATACCTAAAACAATAACGATATATCCCCGAAATATCCGTAAATTGAAGGCCCGATATTATCTGCACGGCTGATATTTTAATCCTTGAACACAACCAAATTACATGTGTAAAAAAAAATCTCCAAAATCTCACAATCCAAAATTCAATAAAGAAACAATTTATAGATATTCAAAGTGACCCACCAAAAATTGGAATATCAATCTAAAATTGCATACCAAGTGGATCTTGAGAGTTAATTCAACTAAAAACCTGCAGCAGAACATGAAATCTAGAAAATATTAGGCTCAACAAGAAATACAAGAGAATTAAAAAAACAAAAACAAAATCAAGGCAAATGATCGTTGCTAGAGGGTGAGATGGAGAGATATGTTAGGGTGTGGAGAGCACCACCATAATCTTTTTTTTTTTTTTTGAAATATAACATATATGATATTACCTGCTACCTGCTGTGGCAGTTTAAAAAAATTGGCGCACCGGGTGCCATATATTCACCACATGATACAAATTACAATACAAGATTGGAAAGTGCATAAAGGCAGAGGATACAAAAGTGCTCTCACGCCTCACGGAAAAACCCAAGCACTGGAACAGAGAAAATGAAGATGCAAAGAAGCAGACCAAACAAACCAAAACCAATATGTCATCTTCCACTCTTCTTCTTCTTCTTCTTCTTCTTCTTCTTCCTGTCTGCTGTCTTTTACTGTGGTTTAGCTTCATCCTCAAATACCAAGGGAGCAAAAGAAGCTGCAGTTGCTGGGTTTGGATACAAAATTCAGTCTGTCAACTATGATTCTTCTGGGAACTCATTGACTGCTAATCTTGGCCTCATCAAGAAATCCTCCGTCTACGGACCTGACATCCCAAATCTTAACCTTCACGCCAGGTACTTCGCAATTAACCATTCTCAATTTATTAATCTTAGATTAGTTTATATTCTCACGTTTTCATTTTTTCAATTCTCATTGGTCATTGGGGGTTGACCATTTGATTTGGATATTGCAAAACATCTCAACCGTCCATAATATAGAATATATAGCTAAGACCCTTATTGACCACCAAAAACCCAATTAGCATTTTCACTCCACAATATTAGCCATACAAATTGAGGACTGTCATTAAATTAATTGCTCTCTTACTTTCTTAAACTCGGATTGTCGTACCTAACATTAATATGCATTATTAGGTCATGGATGATTTAGATTCACAGTCTTACGACATAATTAAACATCTCATGTCATCAAATGGAGATGAGTTTTTCATAAGTTCATGTGAGAAATCTAATTGGCCCTTGTGCTGCTAATCATCCATGCAGCTATGAAACCAAAGATCGGCTAAGAATTCGAATAACAGACTCAAAGCACCAAAGATGGGAAATCCCACAACAAATAATCCCCCGCCAAACAACTTCACAGCATCCACAACAATGTCAAACCCGCAACAAACACCTCGTCATCTCCAACGACCTTGTCTTCACTCTCCACAACACCACCCCATTCGGCTTCACCGTCACCCGCCAATCCTCCAAAGACGTCATTTTCGACGCCTCCCCCAACCCATCAAACCCCGACACCTTCTTGGTCTTCAAGGACCAATACATCCAGCTCTCTTCCTCCCTCCCCAAAGCCAGGTCCTCCCTTTTCGGCCTCGGCGAGCACACCAAGTCCTCCTTCAAGCTCACCCCCAACCAGACCTTGACACTCTGGGCAGCTGACATTGGCAGCGCCAATGCTGACGTCAACCTCTACGGGTCCCACCCCTTCTACCTGGACGTCAGGTCAGCTTCTCCAGATGGCAAGGCCGACAGCGCCGGAACATCTCATGGAGTGTTGCTGCTGAATAGCAATGGCATGGACATAACATACGGCGGTGATAGAATTACTTATAAGGCCATTGGTGGAATTGTGGATTTGTATTTCTTTTCTGGGCCTACGCCGGAGTTGGTGGTGGAGCAGTATACAGAGCTCATTGGTCGCCCCACCCCTATGCCCTATTGGTCTTTTGGTAAGTTTGTTTGCATTCAAATTCCACTTTTCTTAGGTAGGTACTATATATTATTAGTAGACAGGCTTTATGTCACATGACCAGTTGAAATGGTACAAATAGTTTTGTTCTTCGATTGAAATGTGCATATATAGTCCTTGTTTGATATTAGCATGGTCCAAAAATGTCCTTCCTACTAGCATAGCATGCTTTTTCATCTTATTTTGGCATCACATTGACTTTGTTCACTTATTCTCTGCTGAAGGATTTCACCAGTGTCGATATGGTTACAAGAATGTTTCCGATCTTGAGGGTGTGGTTGCTGGCTATGCCAAAGCCGCTATCCCTCTTGAAGTTATGTGGACAGACATTGATTACATGGATGCATACAAGGATTTTACTCTTGATCCCATCAACTTCCCATTGGATAAGATGAAGAAATTTGTCAACACCCTTCACCAAAATGATCAGAAATATGTGCTCATCTTGGACCCTGGTATGTTCTCTCTGCAGCAAAATTGATGTTACATGCAGTTTGTCTGATGAGGCAGAAAATGATGGTATTATGACTCTCACAGGAATCAGTGTGAATAAGAGCTATGGAACCTACAACAGAGGGCTGAAAGCAGATATATTTATAAAACGTGATGGAATTCCTTACCTGGGAAGTGTTTGGCCTGGCCCTGTCTATTTCCCTGACTTTACACATCCACAAAGTGAAAATTTTTGGGCTAATGAGATAAAAATATTTCAAGATGCTCTGCCTTTCGATGGTCTTTGGCTTGATATGAATGAGCTATCCAATTTCATCACGTCCCCTCCCACTCCATCTTCTACACTTGATGACCCTCCTTACAAGATTAACAATGCCGGGGTCCTGCGTCCCATCAATAACAATACTGTTCCAGCATCAGCGCTACACTTTGGTAACATCACAGAATATGATGCTCATAACTTATATGGACTCTTGGAATCCAAAGCAACAAACAAGGCCTTAGTCAATGTGACTGGTAAAAGACCATTTATACTTTCTAGATCAACTTTTGTAAGCTCTGGTAGGTACACAGCACACTGGACTGGAGACAATGCTGCAAAATGGAGTGATCTGGCATACACAATTCCAGCAATTCTGAATTTTGGACTCTTCGGAATTCCGATGGTTGGAGCTGATATATGTGGATTCTCTGGAAATACTAATGAAGAGCTCTGCCGTCGGTGGATTCAGGTAACTTATGAGCCTTCAAATTGAACACTTACACAAAAACTGGACCACATTATACATCTGGTTTTACCTAGAACTTTGCTATGCTGTTAATTATAATCATCAGAACATGTGCAACTAACTTAACTATGCTATGTCTCTATGTAGCTAGGGGCCTTTTACCCTTTTGCAAGAGATCACTCAGAGAAGTTCACAATCCGTCAAGAGCTCTATCTTTGGGACTCAGTGGCTGAAACGGCAAGGAAGGTGCTTGGCCTGCGCTATCGGTTGCTCCCCTTGTTTTACACATCAATGTATGAGGCACACAAAAAGGGGACCCCCATTGCAAGACCCCTTTTCTTCTCATTTCCTCAAGATATCAGAACTTATGAGATCAACACTCAGTTTCTGATTGGCAGAGGTGTAATGGTGTCACCTGTGTTGAAGCCAGGAGTAAGTTCAGTTGATGCATATTTTCCTGCAGGAAACTGGTTTGATCTCTTCAACTACTCAAACTCGGTAAGTGTAAAATCGGGAGAGCACGTTACACTGGATGCACCACCTGATCATATCAACGTACATGTCCGTGAAGGAAACATTTTGGCCTTACAAGGAGAGGCCTTGACAACAGAAGCAGCCCGAAAGACTGCATTCGAACTTTTGGTTGTTAGCAGTAGCAATGGACAGAGCACTGGAGAAGTTTTCTTGGATGATGGAGAGGAAGTGGAAATGGAAGGAAAGGGAGGCAAGTGGAGTTTAGTGAGATTTTACTGTGCAACAGAAAATGGAAGTGTATCTGTAAGGTCAACGGTTGTAAATGGAGGATTTGCTTTAAGCCAAAAATGGATCATTGATAAAGTTACCATCATTGGGTTGGACAAGGTTGATGGATTGGAAGGGTATGCATTGAACATTACTAAGGGAGCAAACTTGAAGGGAGGACACTCAGATATCAGGGCCAGCTTTGACAGCAATAAGCGATTCGTCATGGTAGAGATTTCCAGATTATCCATTCTTATAGGAGCAGATTTTAACTTGGAGCTGAAGTATTGATACTAATGAAAATTAACACTCTTCTAGTTCTAGAGAGAGAACAATAAGTTACATGCCATTCGGATTTATGGCTCCCCTGGAAGAGATGTTTTATGCATCACCCGTAATGTTGGAACATTTTTATTTTTATTTTTCTAATAAAACAGTCAAAAATGAAATGACAGATTGGCAACAGAACATCTTGAAAGGAGGATAGGTCTAACAAGATAACTGTTAATTCTCCAAAACACAGTGAAAAAATGAAATGACATACACTTGTTAGATTGCACTTGAACCAATTACCCGAACCCAAACACTGAACCAAAAACCAATACAGCAAATCACTCATATTGATGTCAACTCCAAAAACCAAAAACCGGTACATTTTTACCATTTATTTGTGGAATGATTTTCTGATTGCACGGATCTGAAGTCAACTCCACAGACTCTATTTAATGGCCTTCATCATTTTATCTGTCCAACAAATCAATTTTTTATTATTATCAGAAATATGACATAAGATATATCAAATAAACAAAGGAGCCAAACAAAATATACATTACCATGTCCAAATTAATACGTTTCCTGGCAAGCCTGATGATCTGCACCTATTTCACCTGCACATATATCTACAAGGAAATAAACCCAAATTAATAGGTTTATATTACCCCTCTGCCCATTGTCCACTCTAAGACTTGGAAATCATCAGAGGGGTAGTGCAATAAAATCAAATTAAATTCCCGATCGAGACTCTTCCTCCCCATAAAAGAATTCTCCAATCCAAACATCTGAACAACACATTTTTCACTGCAGGTTTCATATTTAAACAATGAAACAGACTGAAATGTGAATAAGTACTCATGAATCAACAAGCTAAGAGTTACTGTATAACTAGTATGGTATAGGGTTTGTTTTGGTGAATGAAAATTGTGAGAGGCGATGCATTCCCAATAAGTCAAGTACACTGATCAAGTTCTATTTAGTCTTATTCAAGCCTCTGCACTTGAAGTCAAATAGAGTGAACTCTAACTCAATGTCAACACAAAGTTTTTTCTTTTTTAAAAGGACGTTTGTATAGCGGCTTTCACATTATAAAGGCGGTAGCCCTCTCCATTAGAAATTAAGTGTGCACCTACTCTAATGGTAGCTTTCACACAGTCCCTCATGGGTAGCCCTCTCCATGTTTACTAAATGGTGTACTAGCTTCACAATGTAGGAAGCCGTTAATGTGGTAGCTTTCACTCTATTAGGGTGGTAGCCATCTCTGTTAGAAGTGAAGCATATACACCTACCTACCTCAACATTAGCTTTCACTCAACCCTAATAGGTAGCCTTCTCCTAATTTATTGTGTACACCTATTTTGTATAGGTAGCTTTCACACCATTGGGTGGTAGCCCTCTCCATTAGAGATTAAGTGCACACCCACCTCCATGGCAGCTTCACACGTCCCCTACATGCAGCCATCTCTATACATAAACCCTCCTTAAAACGTAACATTGGTGATCAATGGAGAGTCTTTTTACAAGACTTGGAAGGGTTTACTCTATTGGTCAATCTAGAGTCTTTTACAAGACTAAAAAGAACTTTAATGCTAACTAAATCAAAAATACACGCCCTCACACTTTCACAAACCTACACAAGCCTATGACCAAACTAGTTCTAGAATGTAGCTTAGCTCATTGATTCCAAGTGTTTAATGGAATTTTTGTAATCGTCAGAGACCTATCAAATGTTTTTAAGAAATATTTTTAAAAAAAAAAAAAAACTAAGAAACACATTGAATAAGAACACAACCAGTAATAGAAATATCATAACTCAGCCCACCGATGTTTGGACACCCATGGTCTCGAGCTGAGGCCGGGGATGTCGACTCCTTACATGCATACTACTTACCAACCTCAATGTTGAGTATGCGACGCAGCTCCATTGTCGCAGACTCAACAGAGTGGTTTGGTGTGGGAGGTGGGCACTCCCCAGCTGGGGATGGGGATGGGGATGGGGATGTTGATAAGAAATGGGGCATTGGAATTGATTGTGGTGGGGGTGAGTTCAGGTAGGTTGGCCCTGCCCAACGTTCACCCCCGAGTGATGAAATGGAAAGCGTACCTGGACGAGGACACCCTCCACCGCAGCTCAACTTCTTGTAGCCCACTGGAACTTGATGATGACCCCGCATGCTTGCTTTTCTTAATTGAGATGGTGAATTGTTGTAGAGTGATTGTGAGTATGGTGATCAAGTTTGGTTTGTATTTATAGTTTACCAGTTGAGAGTTGCAGAGTTGGGTCCGCATGGATAATGAAGAAATAGAAAAATTATTGTCTTGATTATTACCCTTTTGTGTTGTTTATCCTTGGACAAAATATAATGTTATTGCTGCTTGAAATAAGGAAGGAAAGCTAGGCCTTCTTTTTTATTTTATCCTTATCCATAGAAAATAATTAATTTCTTTTTGTTTTTAATTATTTGCATTTAAATGGATTAGTATTGTACGCATTTGTCTCTCTAACATTAAGTAATTGTGTTTTGAAATTTTATCTTTATCTTCTTAGATAAAGGATCATATGGATATATAGATGAACGATGAAACAAATCCTACTAGAATAATCCTAATCCTAATCCTAATCCAATTGGGAATTTTTATTTGTTCAAGTATCAATATCAAGGAGGAACAAACGCCTATACTGTTTTTAATGGAGAAAATATATTTGATTTTCGGTGTGTTTTTACTACTTGTAACCTGAAGCGCTTCTGTGGAAGTTAGGAGCGCCTACTGTTTTAATCGGGGATAGGGTTTAGGCTGCAGGATCTTCCGGCGTCAGCCTTACACTCTGGTAGCATTACAGAATATGATGTTTGGTTTCTTGGAAGCCAAGGCAACAAACAAGGCCTTGCTCAATGTGACTGGTAAAAGACCATTTGTACTCAGCAGGTCAGCTTTTGTAAGCTCTGGTAGGTACACAGCACACTGGACAGGAGACAAGTGCAAAATGGGGGGATTTGGCTTACTCAATTCCAGCCACTTTGAACTTTGGACCCTTCGGAGTTCCAATGATTGGAGCCGATATATGTGGATTCTTAGGAGATACAAATGAAGAACTCTGCCGGCAGTGGATTCAGAAAACTGATAAGCAAGCCTTTAATTTGAACACTTCCACAAGAACTAGGCCACATTATGTCATCTTCTTTTACACTTGCATTGTCCTCTGGGAAGTCAAATTATGAGACTAACTTTAGTTATGTCTATATGTGGGTAGGGGCCTTTTACCCCTTCTCAACAGATCACTCGGATAAGAATTCAATCCGGCAAGAGCTCTACCTTTGGGATTCAGTGGCTGCATCAAAGCAACACCGGAAAAGACTCTCATGTCTCAACCGAGAGTTTTGCTGCAACCAACATGTCCATCATCATCTCCAGTCTCAGAAAACAAACTTTTACTTCCTGACTAACAGTTGCTATAAACTGCACAGGGCATGTTTGCTGAATTAAATTCTAATCCAATCTCAACATTTCAATCCATTAAAACTTTCTATACACGCACTGCATATCATTTTTGGAAAACTGAGATAGTTTACAATTCAATTTGAATATCCAATATTCATTTTACCATTGCCTCAAAGACACCTTTCAATTTGAGCAGCCAAGATTAAGTTATATCTTACGGAAATCTTTCCTTCAACACTTGTGATTTACCTACATAATCAATAACAACTGTCTCTGGACAATTGTCGAGGTCTGGAATTCATATTAGCCTTTTGAAGTCCCACCAAATTCTTCTAAGAGACGCTCAATGGTCTTTCTGGATGTGACCGTGTCAATCTCAAATGCTTGCATCTCCTCCCCGAGACCTGTGCGAGCACCATAAGTAAGTTTAATATCATCCTGAAATGATAATACAATTTAACCCTTTCTTTTTTGTTATCCTGGATTATGTGTAGCAATTACAAATGATAAACAGGCAACTTACTAGTAAGGAACAACAAAGGAACAAAAAAAGCAACTGGAGTTTGTATTTCTCATAATTGATTTCCCCTTCACCAATACAGCCAATAAAACTCTATGGGATGCTTTTCAAACGTATTAATTCCAAGTAGGAATTTAATTCCTAATTTTTCTGACCACAAAAACTGATGTGCATGGCCTGTATTATTTTGAAGTGATTCTTACCTGGCTGATGGATCGCTTTGAGAGGCAGTTGGGAAGCACTCGCATTGAAGAAAAACAGCAGATTCTTCATGAGCTCCACAGATTCAGCAGACACCAGGATCTCTCTCTAAATTACACCAAAGATATGGAGAAAGTCACTCTACCATAAAATAGTAAAAAGCCACAGTACCTTATTCTACCAAAAAAGATGAGATCGTAACTGCATCAGAATATGTATGGGTATACAAGTAGGGACGCTGGATTACTTATTGAATTGAGACCATACTGAACTAGTATTCCCAATTTCATGAGCAAACAAATGGCAAAGGGCCCTTTAGATCAGCTCATAGCAGTCAAAAGTTGAAGTACAAAATATTACAATCACACAGAACACAGAAGTGTCGTTCGAACTTGGGACTTTCATAGGCAAGGCAGATGGGGAAACTTCACTAAATGAAGAAGGTTACGATATTCTCTAAAACCTTATTGCATACCCTTATACTAACATGAGGACTTTCATGTTGGGTGTCCGCCCCCTCTTTTTAAAACACCCCATTGCATACCCTTCTACTACTACATGAGGATCATGAGGATTGCATGCATAAGTTCAACCACAAAGAGTAGAATCTATGACACCAAACATGAATTAAACCGTCCTTACAGAAACATAACCACAGTAGCTACTTGTCCTTCATCAGAACCTTTTTTTGGGTTTAAGCCACAGTAAACCCTATTCCAACTTTTTCCTCGATAACATAAGGTATCCAGATCATTAGCTCCCTAAAACAAGTGTTAATAAAAAGAGAAACTGTCAAATATAAGCATGTATCTAACCTTGAAGTTCTTCTTCGAATCATAATAACCAGAAACAATCATGAGAAGCCGAATTTTCTCCATATCTGAAATTTAAATATAAAAAAAGCCAAAAAGACAAAAAGAACTAAATATGTATATAGTTTAAACAGGTGGTATGATCCATCAATGTCATGTGGTAATTGGGAACACACGATTAGAAGACGTGTGAGTGAGTGAAAATTAAAGCTACTGGAAATATAATTTCTTCAACATTACAGTATGATACTGCCTTTATGAGCCGCATAAAAAAAGAATACTATCATGAATTAGTAAACAAACTGACTAGGAATTAATAGTAAAGATTCAAGACTTCTGTTCCTTGCAACAAGAAAGATCTTTATTCTTCAACTATTTCACGAGAATATATGAGGAATGGGTTTGTTTTTCAAGGAAAAAGGAGAAACACTCATACAGAAGTTGACAGATGTACTTGTGGCAAGATAACTGAGACTAAATGAAAAGTAGGGCAAGTAATTAGAGGTTGTGCAAGCCAGTT
Organism: Prunus salicina; assembly: GCA_020226455.1. Lineage (NCBI taxonomy): Eukaryota > Viridiplantae > Streptophyta > Magnoliopsida > Rosales > Rosaceae > Prunus > Prunus salicina. Next base: position 24,519,512 of record CM035345.1, on the reverse strand, counting down.
TTCGAGCAAGTGAATCTTTATCCAAGATTAGTAGCCATGATGACAATGAAAGAAAAATATATACTTACGTTGGAAATATTTAATTTCACGCACTGAGGTGTCCTTATGATCAAGAAGTTGGGCAATTGGCGCTCCAATAGAACTCATCCCGATTTGTGATGCCATCATTCTAGAACCAGCACTGTCTGGCTTACCTGTTTCAACAATTTCTATGTTATTGGAAGGTTATTCCATTATGTTTAAGGGCCAAAAAAATCCCTAGACAAGGCTAAAAATAGAGAGGAGCTAATGGTCAATGGTCAGGGAAGGAAACTTTCAGCGAAATATCGTGTTATTAATTTATTTTTGCCTCAGTTATTCAACTCTTTCTTGATTGCGTCCAACTGGATCTGCCTTGTACTCAGAGCACATGGAGTGAGCATTTGAAATGCACCCAGTCCAATACATATTTATAGAGGGACATGATTCCCTCAAACATGACTTGATGATTATTTACTATTTTGAGCGGGTTTTGATAGAAACCCTTATTTAGACTCTTGTATTGATTATTTTGGCCCTACTTTCTCTTTTGATGGGAAGTTTTGGTCAGACTTATCTGCACTAACGTGCTTTACTTAAAAAGTATCCATATATCTATAACTGGAATGTGAGGACTAAAACAAATGAAACATGCAAAAAATGAACTTTTAGATATCTTGCTTAGCTGATCACAGTGAACATAAATAGGTTCACACTTTTTACTTGTAATGCAAGTCCAGGCCTTACATCAGTATAAAGTCAAGTGCTCTCTTCATGATATAGCTAAATTAAGCCAAATATTTAAAAAGTAAATATATATATATATATATATATATATAAATTTTTAACTAGACTGAGAATGGTCTAAACATGTCTGCAAAAGATAAGTAAAAGGAGATGGCCATTTGTATGAACTGAAGTCAGCTCATCCAAGAATTTTCCCTAATAGTGTCTTATCAATCATTTCTATTGAGTTTTATGCCATCCAGTTCAGTCGGCCATATCAATTTATTGAAAGTTGAATCTTCAGACAGTTAACAACAAAATCTTATTGCAGAACACGCCAATAATTTAGTTGCACTATTATATAAGAGGACTAAGGTTCAAGTCCATACCCACTCTTGTCCACTTTTTGAAATCCTTGCGCAATATATCAGCTACCTTGAGATCAGACACATCATACATTTTGTATCTCACTGAAAATAAAAAATTATATTTAGAGGAAGACGCTTTGAGGAAATAAAATAAATAAAAAAGATATATAGGCATGTAATGGACAAAATACATACGTAACTGGTAAAGACCATTGCATCCAAAGCGTCCAGCACCATGGATTAACAGTGTAGCCATGTAGTTATCTTTGAGCGAACACTGAGGACTACACAAGTTCGCGGAATCTAAGAGGATGGCAGCTAACTGCAAGAAAATAGGAATTCAAGAGAGTGAAAAAAAACTTAATAAGGCATGGAGGGTAAAGTAAAGTCCATGGCAATCCAACCTATCAACTATCAATCGCTCCCCACTCCAACCCCCCAAGGGGGGTCAAATGGCTGGGCTACACTATAGGGGGTAAGGATTTGACTACCTATCTTACATTAGGAGCCATCATGGCAACCCAAGAATAGAAAATATGACGTAATTCAATCTGATCAAAGGAACAACAAAAGGAAAAAATGAAAGAAAATAAAAAGGATAAGGAATAAAAGAAAACCACAAGGCCAATTTCTCCTAGAAATTAATTAACAATCGACCAAGATGGGCACACAATAAAAAACATGGGAAGGGCTTATATAATTGCTGCACAAGTACATGGCCTATATGGTGGAGGAGGAACAGGGAGAGAGCAGATGCTCGAATGTACACCAATAAAAAGGTCTTTCAATCTTGAAATAAGCTGTTCACATGTTATAGCCTGCAAAGAGAAAAAGGAAGGTACCAAAAGTCTACTGAATCCTTGTCCAGCCAAAATCTCAGGTGAAATCAGTGCAAACTTTTCAGCAACAAGTGTACAGCATGAGCTATCCTGTTTCTTAAAACACGATAATCAGCATATTTATTCATGTTAAGAACAATAGAGCCAAGTACGCTGGTAAGATTATAATACATAGTTTTCAATCCTTCATGATAAATAAATAGGACATAGATAATCAAGCATAACAAGATGGTTTGTTTTGTTCCTCTCTTTTCTCACTTCTATAAAATCTTGTTCCTTACAGGAAAACAAGGATAGATAATGAAAAGGATATATATAAACACCAAAAGTGTATTTTAACGTCTAAACGCTAAAGTCATACCTCTGCTATAGTAACGGTCTTAACCCAGGGATATACAGATTCACCCTGCAAAAAGAAAAGAAAAGAAATCTTATAATAGGCATTTTTTCATTATTGAAAGTGTCAGGAGGTAGGAAGATAAGCTTAAAAGTAGTCCACATTGAGTTCAGCAAAACACCTCTTTGCAATTGAAAATTTCAACTACTGCCTGTTTCATTGCCTGTTTAGGAAGACAAAAGTATTAGTCATTTCCCATGGTTAAAAATTCAAGTATACCCCAAATTAAATATACCTCTTGCTTGGCTGGGAGCTTGTTCCCATTTAATAGAACTACTTTAAGACTCCCAAATAGATCATAATAGGAAAGATCAATCTGCTCAAAATTTCATAGTGGGGGATAAACATATCAGTTGAACAGGCATGTCGTAATTGAAAACTTATATTTCGGGCCCTAACTAGTCACAGGTAAAAGGCATGAAACTTAGAGAGGGAAACAAATCAACATAAGTAAATCCCCATGATTCACACATGAACATACCTCATCTACAAAAATTAAGGACGACTGATCAATTTGACAAGAATCTAGTAACCATTTGAGTTCAGCTTGAGAACGTATGTCCAACCTCTTCATGTTGATGACAGGCACCGTGCAAATCTGGTCACCTTTACGTGCTTCATTCAGGTAGAAGGCATAAGTGATTGTTGAAGCAATAGATCCAACATCTGGAAATCACCAAAGAGTGATAAAAATGTGTACTCCGGCATCAGTTCACAAGTTGGCTGACAGATCGAAAAAATCACAATGATCTTCAGAAATACATTTTATCAGCATTTCCATACAGTTTTTCCTTACTTTTCTTTTTAATTTGTGTTAATAGAATGCATAGCTGACCACAGATGTTGCATGGACTTTGGACTACGGAGATCCTTAGAATTCCAATGTGGTCAAGAAGTCTCAGTAGAAATAAAAGAAATGGACGTAGATAGTATTAGTCATTAGACTAGATAACAATTTAATTGTTTTCCAACGAATTTCAGGGCACAGCACATTAAGTTTGTCTTGTCATGGATTGGATTTTGAAAGTCATATTGTACTGTGGTCTCCTATATATATATATATATATATATATTACTTTTTCTCTTATCCGGACATCCGGATTGTTTAGTGTGCGGATTCCAATGTTTGCAGTTGTGTTTCAATGTTTGCAGTTATGTTTCATTGTAAAAAATGATTTCAAGATGTATAGTTGTACAGCACTGACTGGATATTTTTATATAGCAGTGTAGTGGCTTGTGATTTGACAGCATATATAAGAGGAGAAAACTAAAGAAACATTGAGGTCCGCATGCTAAACAATCCGGACGTCCGGATAAGAGAAAGACTCTATATATATATATATAACAATATATGTGTGTGTGTGTGTATATATATATATAATGATACAGAAATTTAAAAAGGAGAAGTAAAGATAACTTGAAAAGGCGGATTCAAGGTAGGCATTACCAGGGACATCTTGAGCCATTACAACATGTAAGAATCTTCCTGGGACACCAGCATTAACTTCATCCTTTGTGGCTTTGAGAAATGAATTAAGCTTGTTAATGCTTGGACAAGATGCAACAATTTCAAATTCTGGTGAGTCCCCATTATAGAATGATGCTGCAGACTGAGGAAGTGAAACTGTAGACAGGTTTTCTTTCCTTCTATTCACCCTAAATGATTTTGCACTTGTGGGACTTGTTAGGCCATTTACAGTAGGGGGCTTCTCATTTGCTTCAATGGGCTCATTTGGGTCAAAGCTAAAAAGTGACTGAACATCCGTGAATGCAAATGAAGCTGTTTTGTCAATTTTTGACCGTTCAAAGGGCTGAAGAAATGGGTTGTTACCAATATCTGTCAATGAATCATGTGCATTTCTTGTGTGAGTGCTACCAATATCTGACATGGTGCGAGAAATGTTCCGGCTGCCAAGGCTTGCTTGGAGATCAAATGGAGGACTAGGCGTCCCATCTTCCGCTCTCAACAGACCATCGAAAAATGGGTTCTTTCTTGCACGACTGTATGGTTCTTGTACCTGCATAACATTCGAGGCACATTTCAGCACAAATTCAACAATGAAATGAAAAGGGTAAGGACCAAGTGAGCTTCAGAGAGACCTGGTTCGGTTGCCCAACTGCTCTGGGGCTGGGACTCCCGGACCTCATGGTGACGATGAAGATGAAAAGCAATAGAAGAGATTGCAAAGCCAATACTATGGGAATTTTGAAGGCATGAGAGGACGGCAGAGTCCATAACTAAAACAACAACACAAGACGCCATAGGGAGCTTTGTGAAATTCGCCATAATCTTAGCAGAGCCCAAGAGCTTAGGAAACAAAGTTTTAGAATCGGACAAAGTTTCAAACTTTTCACCTCCCATTCCACTTTCGTCTTAACTTTGACTGCGTGGCAGTTGGGCAAATCAACAGATAAAAATAGACCAATATAAAGTCCTTAGCTTTGGAAACTGTCGTCGCTTCTTTTGTTTTCTCTGTATCAAACTTTTCCAGAGTTGCCAATCAAATCTCAGCCCACCTAGCTGCCGCGTCTATCGAACCTATCGCGCGCGAAACCAAATTTTTCTGTCTAAGCTTGGGTCTCATAGCCCGAGAGCCTCAGGTCTCCTGCCTCCTTGACCATCATCGTCGAGAGGACCGGTGACAAGTACCAGGTCCAGGTGGCCGAAAGCAGGGACTTTTAAGTCGCCAATCTCAAAAGGTTATTCATTTTCTATTTTCTTTTGAATTTTCTAATCTGGGTTTGTCTTATTACTTTGTTTATTTATATATTTAATTTTGTCACCTAGCGTGTGGATGTTTATGCTGTTTGGTTGGTAGGAAACTGTAAGAAATTGAGGAAAAATAAAGTTTTTCATATTGGGTTTTCATAGCAGTGCAAAATTTTATACCATAAGGTCTTCTTACCGTAGTTTAGGACGATGCTGCTCAAATTGTAAGCCAAGTGGCGACATTTACACTGGCGTTAACTTTTTCTAGGAATTTGATAAAAACAAACAATAATTCTTCCCGGGAATCAGTTTCTGTCAAAACGAACAAGGCTCTTAACTCTTTTTCGTGATAGGTGTTATAAATTGTTTTTCAACTTTTTCAGGTGCCATGGACATCCCTCTGCCTCTTAGTAAATTAGCTCTGCATTTGGTTAATCACGACGACAAGTAAGTTCATATTGTCAATTTCATTTATTTCACTATTTTTTGTTGTTTTAGTTACTAGTGGAATAGTTGGATATGTCTGGCATTCAAGGATTGAATAAGTTTTATGCTTTTCTCTGTTTTTGTTACTAGGGACAAGAAATACGTAGTTCTAGTAGCAACTGGAAGTTTCAATCCTCCTACTTATATGCATTTACGAATGTTGGGTAAGTTGTCGCACGAACTAGCTTTCTTTCTCCTTTTGACAGCTAAATTGTGAATTTACATATATGTGAATTGCGCACTCTATTTGAATCTGGTCATGGCCTCACGGGTTTCATTTTATGTATATGAATTTGGGCTCCTTTGCTTATTTTTCACTGGAAATTACATATCTATTGTATTTTTTGATCAATTTTGCTGTTGTGCACAGAGCTGGCAAGAGATGCACTGAGTTCAGAAGGCTTTTGTGTCATTGGAGGTTATATGTCACCTGTTAATGATGCGTACTATAAGAGGGTATGTATCCTTTAGTAGCATCTCTGTAGGCATCGGAATAGCAAGAGCTTTCAAAGCACTTGGGTAAAGGTACACGGTATGTACAGGAGATCCTAACAGGGTTTTGGGATGGAAGTTAGTCACTTAGCTCAACTTCTTCCTGGATCCCTTTTAACCAGGGTTGTAGAAGCAATGTGCTTATTCCATTTGTTTTATTGCATAGGTTACTCGGATGAGTTTGTCAATGCAATTCTGAGATTTATCACTTCTTCATGCTTAATGAAGTGCTATAGCTAAATCATATGATCAGATATCACATATCCCTCTATTGCCACACACTGACATGGTCACTTGGTTGGCAATGTAGGGCCTTATATCTGCTGAACATCGTGTACAGTTGTGCCGTCTAGCCTGCCAGAGTTCAGAATTTATAATGGTTGATCCTTGGGAGGTATATCTCTCCCTCTTTCTCTCCACTGTACAGATTTTTTAGAATCTTAGATGATGCTTCTGTTGTGCTACTCTGTCTTATTTATTTACTGCCACTTGGGTTCTGCGTACTTATATATAGAATTTATAAACCAATTTTACAGGCAAGACAGAGTAGCTTCCAGCGCACTTTAACTATTCTGTCTAGAGTCAAGGGTTCCTTGTCTGAGGCTGGGCTGATACCCAGTGGTAAGATTTGCAAAACTGTTATCCCTCATTTTCCTTTGAGGAGCTGCACAATTATGATTTATCCTCACACAAGTTGCTCTTTATATTTATGCATATAGACGGATATAACTGCAAAGAACACATGCACATATTCTTGCCCAAAACTGTGTGACTATAACTTTACAGGAAGATTGTCAGGAATTCTTTGTCATATTGCTGCTTGAAACCCTGTTTTTGGATTCCGTTATCAGCTCTGGACACTCTTTCTCAAGTAGTCTTAACATATGGTAGCTTAAGGCTCTTATTCCATCGATCTGTTTCCTATAAAATAAAATGAAAATAAAGGCAGCTTATTCCATAGATAAGCTGCAGCACTGGCCCTCATATATATATTTCCTGTTAAGGACTGTGCTTAATCAATTTGATGCATGATGTCTGAAACTGGTTCACAGTTCTACTTTATCATTGTTAATTTGGAGGCAATATGATTGACTTCTGTCCTCTTGATAGAATCCCTTAAGTGCATGCTTGTGTGTGGCTCTGATCTACTCCACTCTTTTGGCATTCCTGGAATTTGGATTGCTGAGCAGGTATGTCTATAACTCTATATTCTAGTGGTCATGTGTAGTTGACTCTTACAAGATAACCATCTCATCTTTCCTGTATTACTAACTTACTATAGAGTACAACGACTTGATCTGGAGAATTTTAATTTATTTTAGTTCAGTAACTTAAAAGGTGGCGAATAATTGTTAGGAGAACATTTGGTCATAATGTCCAACAATTACACATGAATGGAAATTAACTGAGCACTTGGTGGATCCTTGTTGTATAATGTAAAGTAACCTAACACTTGCAGTCTGGTAGGGTTTAAACCTTTTGAATTGGTCCGTTTCTGGTTCAAGAAGATGGTAATCTACCATAACATTTGTCCTTCTTGATCAGGTCAGAGGCATATGCAGAGATTATGGGGTGGTTTGCATTCGCAGGGAAGGACAAGATGTTGATAAAATTATCTCAAATGATGAAATTTTGAAAGAGAACAGGGTAATCGCATCTCTTGATCTTTTCAGTGCTTTACTCATACATTGTAATAGTAAATCAAACTCTCATTCAGTAGTTGCAAAACACTAGCCTTTTGTAGTTACACCTAGATTAAATAACCATTACCCAAAGTGATATTTCTCTCATGCATTTTTCTTTTCTACACCTATGTATGTACAGTCTGAATATAAATTATGCAAATTGGGATTGTATTGTACAAGGGTAGAAATTGGTCTGAATTGAAAAATCGAAAGTTTCATAATGGTTTGAAATAGTGTAAAACCTTTTGTCGCTTAAATAGTTTTGATTTGAAGCTTCTTTACAGCCCAGTTATGGTTAATTCTTCTCCTTTATTACAGGGTAACATAAGAATCGTGGATGAACTTGTACCGAATCAAATAAGTTCAACGAGAATAAGGTAAAACAATATGATTCATTGACAAACATGCTAAGGGGAATGTGGAACTGATAACTTACAATGTATTTCAGGGACTGCATTTCAAGAGGATTGTCAATAAAATATCTGACTGCAGATGAAGTAATTGATTACATTAGAGAACATCAGCTGTACTTGAACTCAAATGACATGTGATGACGATGATCATCAACAGAAAGATCTTCCTCATTTTCTTTCATCTCAAAGACTTCAAAATAAGTTGATCATCATTCATCCTAAGCTCATTAAGAAAACAATCTCAAAACCATTTTTTAGCAAATGCATAATTTGGTATATGTATTAGATCAAAGAAACTAACTTAGTTTATACTCAAATACATAATAGGATCTATAGATACAGATACAGATCTTCTCTAACATGTGCTAAGGCTGTAGATGGCCTTTTCTTTGCTAAGGTGGCCGAGCCATCAGCGGTAATTGAAGGGCTTAAAAAGGTAGAATTCAACGATGTGGTGTTGAATGTTGAAGATGTGATAACACAATTTGGATGTGCATGGCTCATGAGCATGTGAATCTGACAACTGAAGCTGATAGTTGAAGTCAAAGCTTCACATGGGCTTTTTTGTCTTACCATTTTGTACACTCTGAAATTTACTCCGACAGAGACCAATAGGGTGGCTCAACCTTTGGCTCAATTTTCTTAGGGTAGTGCTTAGGCTATAATATGAGTAGAAATTATGTGTGCAGGATGTTCGTTTTTTTTAAAAAGACAAATTGTATTTGATATTGCTGATGTGTATCGATAAGACGTGAATATATTTTATTATTGACATGTTATCTACAATGATATCGACACCTTATGATATCGAATCGACAATACATTCTTCTCAGTCATTACAAAAGAATGTATAATTTCTCATTAACCAATAGCGGTGGATATGCGTTATCAAAAGGAAGCAAATGAAAAATAGAACAGTGGTCCAATCAAGAAAAACTGTTTTACTGCTTCAATAATGTTGTTTAAGAATATAAGATCAGATATAATATAAAGATAAAGTACCGATAAGTGACAGAAACAAATGATGATGTTCCTGAAATTTGACTTAACCCTAATAATTAGCATAAAAAAAGTTGTCATCTTTTGACCAAACTTGATGCATGCACTATTGAGCTTCTCACAATCATTTTGTTTTGTGAATAAATTGATCATTTGCCCAAGTCATTTCCATGTCTTCTACTTTATATATATGTCTAAGTCTAAGACCAAAGCCTTGTTAAGATTCGTGTTGGTGACTCACCAAAAGAAAAGAATGATGTTGATCAAAGGATTGGTGTAGCATAGAGCAAGACATCCTAATTAAAATTCATGTAGACAACAAAATGAAGCAATGGCATCATTGTAATATGGACATAAAGAAGGTTTACTTAGACAGCGTGGGATAATGTGGGATGATTAGACAGCGTGTTGTTGGTGATTCTTTTTCCTTTATTGGTAGTCAAAGCATGTAACCCAAATCAAATTGAAGGGTGAGGCTCCAACTAGTATATTTTTAGAAAATTTAACATTTCCTCTAAGGGTAATTAAACTCATCTTTCTCATAAAGTTCAAGAAAGAGTCAAACTATTTGTACAATATAGATATATAGGCTTTTTCATCTAAGATTGAATATGGGTTGAATCTAACTTTAATTATAATGTGACTATATGTTCTTGACATGTTTTTATAAATGTGATGTAGATATAGAAAGAGCTTCAACTGCACAACTTTGCAACGGAATAGAGATAGTCGAGCAATCAGCTATACTTATAAGTCGAATATCCCTCACTATTTTACAATGAGAGAGTTTGTTGCGATATGTTATTTTCAATAAAACTAATGTTGTATTAACTTATTAATCAGTTAACGTTTAGAGGTTGTTATATTGCATCATATTTATCATTTACATGGAATAATAAAGCAGAAAGTCTTTAGAAAACAAGCCCTGATTGGACCCCATTTGCTGGTCCCCATCTCAAAATTGAGGGATGTTCGAGGAAGAAAAAAGCATACCTTAAAATTGAAGAAAAAGAAGAAGAGGGGTCGATCGTAATGAGAAAAGTAAAGCAATTCCAATTTTCCATAACATCGGCGTAAATGGAGCTTATGTTAGATGGACCGACCACTAAATGGGTCCTACATGTGTAAGATTTTAGGTTGCTTTCCTGCCCATATTTGTCCATTGTTGAACTGTGGAAGGAAAATGAATATGCGGGCATTCTATGGGGATTGAGGAACCACAATCATAGTCATGTTAGCTAGCTCGCTACCTACGGTAAGGGTTGATCATCCCATCTTTGACCTAGAAAGGTTGACAAACATTATATGCATGATGCATGCTCCATATAGTAGAGGAAGACAGAAGCATGTTTGTCACGTGTATGAAGTGTCTATGTTCTTTGAAGATACAATATATATGTTGGACTTTTCTGCAATATCGGCTAAGTAATCCCACCCACATTTGACCTCACACACCAAAAAAATGTTATAAGTTATTTGGATGATTTTTGTTGGCCACTTTACTAATGGAGGTAGAATCTCAGATCTCACTTCTATTAGCGGGATGATATTAATGTTGAAAATGATATTGCAAAATGAACTTTTTTTATCAACATATCATACGATGTATCGGATACAATAATTTTTCCCCAAGAGAAACAGTTGGGGTTTGGTCACGAGCATGATGTTCTGTGTTTTTCATAGATACAATATCTGTGTTATACATAGCAGCTAGCTAAAAATTAAGCCTAGAATCCAATGGTGGATATTGTTTGCTATTAGGTCGAAGAAAAGGGAAACATCAGTACGGTGGGGGCATGGCAAATTAGCAGATTACAGATAAGTCGATGGGTACTTTGATTGGTGGACTTGGTTGGTAAGTATTCCTCTAAAGCGCACCCGACAAATCTGGCTCAACAAAAAGAAAGGGTAAAAGCATAAGGCATACTAACAGGGTATGGCCCCCCGAAAGCATAATTCATTCAAAGCTGGTTATATAGCTGTTCACTACCTAGCTTCGAAAAAGGAGGTCTTTTCATGTACACTGTATCTCGTATACATTTGAGAAATTTTTTGGTCCGCGGATAGACCACATCAATCATTAGTCCATTCTTAAGGCTCGTTTGGAAGTTATTTTAGATAAACTGATAATAACTTTTATAGAATCACTTCTCTATATAATCACATTAGTCATGATTAAAATAATTTTATGAAAAAGCACGTAGGAGATGCTTTTTTCAAGAAGTGATTCTAACGACATGCTCTTATAATAAAGCGGACTCTTCTTAATCGGGGTCTCATCCTCCCCATGGGGCCTACTCAAGTGAGACTCCAATACAAGAAAGGTTGTTTAACTGAAAAGTAAACGGACGGTTAACGTGAACAACTGTGGAATCGAACAATTAGTCCAAGAACGTATCTGTACATAAATAGAAATAGAGAGGAACCGGGGACCCTACAAAAATATACTAGGCTGTCTATTAAACTGATCTAATGATCTGATGAGTTTGTGACTATCATCATCACTATCTCTTGAATCTTATACCAAATATGGCAGAGATATTGATTTGGTGGAAATATAAGGTAGGGCTACCAAAATTCACTAGTAAGATTTCATTCTCTAAAAATTGAGTCATTATTTTATGATTTACTAATGAGCCGAGTTAGCTGAGTTAGCCGAGTTAGCCTAGCCCAATTTTATATTGGGTTAAACTTGGATTAATTTATCAAGTCCATATCAATTGAGTTACACTAAAACTCAAGAATGGTAACAACAAAAAATTACATTTTAACATAAACGAAAAAATGTAGAAGGATTTTGAGAGATTTCGAGAGAAAGTGGCCTTACGAAATAAAATTTGATGCAAGGTATCAACTAGCTTATTGAGATAGGGGTAATTTTTCTTATAAAAAGTATATATGAGGCACGTCTTGGAAAACATTTAAGTAATTTCCTAGGTTCGTAGGCTAATCATATTAGTCAATTATCACGTTATCCGTAAAATAAAGAAAATGAGCGGGAATTTACATTTTTCACCCAAACCACATTATAAAACGCGGAATTGACCCTTTCCTAAGTACTCACACCTTTCCTTGTCAAAATTCTTCTGCAACTCATTTTAAGACGCAACTTAAGTATTGTAGCAGTCTTTTCCATCGCCGCACCAATGTTACTCTCATTATTTTTGTATGTTTCGTGTTGCAGAAGTACGATATAACTTTCGTCGGAACAAAATCTCGTTGATTCCTACCAAAAAATCTTGTTCATCCTTTTTTTTTCCTGCATCAACAAATTTAAAACATTTTCCCTTTTTTTTTTTATAATCAAAGATAAGAGAAAATGATTACTTTATTATTTATTTTTTGTCAGCAAAAGAGAAAACGAAAAGGTAAGGGGCAAGCAGGTGCAAAATGAAATGGCGCTTGGTGTGGCGATGATGATGGCAATTACATATTTGGATTCTAATTTATTTTCTAAATCTCGTTTGTGATTTGGTTTTTAAATAAGAATCCCTCGTCTATTTGAAAAGGAAAGTGCATTGAAAGTACATCTACTGTACATGGCAAGAAATCTCTCCCCTCATAGGCCGAGGGCTCTATATATTCAGAGTCTACGTTTCACTTCAATCTTCGTGACTCTCTCTCTCTCTCTCTCTCTCTCTCTCTCTCAGTTTTTCTTTTCTCTGTAAACACTATGTTCCATGGAGATGCAAAAGAAGAAGGTTGGCTTGGACGTGAGGTTTGAAGTGAAAGGTGAATTGGGTTATGCCTGGCTCCCTGTATGCCACAAGCGGAAGCTCAATCTGGTTCTAGATTGGCTACTGTGGGTGGCGTACGAGGAGCCAAGCATACCCTCTATCTTTTTCTCTCTCTCTCTCTTGTTCAATTATTTTGCTTGCTGCATCTGCACATATGCATAAGTGGTTGTATGGTTTTCATATTTGAATCATATATTTCCCTCTGCTTGCTTGTTGTATGTGTTTGATATAAAATGAGACGCATTTAGATGTACACAAGTTGTCGAATGTTGATATGGCTCAATGTAAATGCCCTTGGGCAGCAAGTCATGTTGAAGTTATTTTGACAGTGCGTGTTATCAAGCTTGGTAAAAGTTCTAGTAGTGTTCAAAATGGGGGTTTTTATTTATTTTCCTTTTATCAATGAGTTCAAAATTAATTACGATTAGCAAACAAGGATTCCAAAGCGTGGATTGAAAATGGCATACCCTAGCTTATATGATTATGATTCCATAATCTTGTAGTCGGTTCTTTATTTTCAAAATGTTCTACATATTCTCTTGATTTCATTCCTTTTTAATTTCCTTGTTTTTTTAATGAAGATATCTTTCTTTGATACGATATAATCTTTGCTTTTTATATTTTGAAATACAAGATTTTTTTTTTAAAAAGAAGAAGTTAAATATGATGAAATTGTTCATGATATATAATAATGTGGTATGACATAAACGACCCAAAGTGATTTCATCTTTGGGAGAAACACTCGTGTGAAATTAGGATAACATTATTTTGTTATATTTGGCCAATTACAGCATGCTGCGTGATAACATTTCTACATGATATTATGTGCGAATACAGCAAAATAGTATTATTTTCATTTTTTTTTATTGTCAAAATACTATCCGCGTTTCATAAAAGTTTTTCTGCACCTTCGGACTCTCAAAGCAACTTTTCTGCTGTAAAGTACACATAACGAAATGACAGACGAAGCTCACTTTTTTTTTCTTCGGTCTTCTTCTAATCTCACCAAACTTATTTAATATTAGGCATTTTTACGACATATAGTCCAGTTATATCAGATACACTGTTGGAAATTGGAAGGCCTATGGAGTACATGGTGCTTAATTTTCTCTGCAGGTTGACAGTGACTGCTAAATTTGTTGGCCAATATATCAAAGCCAGAAAGAAAGGACTGAAACGAGATGGGGACTTTTCTTTTTCGTCCACATGCACCGCCAGAGCTTTAAGGATCCGATTCCCATTCGCATATATACCAAATTTCTACTGTGGCTGCTGCTAAAGATCAATTTCCTCTGACCTAAAAAAGAAGGCTTCGAGAGACGTACACTTTATTCCCAGCTACATAGACACTTTTCCTGTGCATGATTTGAATTATATATTCTAGGAGATCATTGGAAGAAATAACATCCCTATTGTTTTTAATTCTTCTTGACCAAGAGTTTTGTTATTGTGAATTATGGGAAATGTGATATGGATATCCGAGCTTTGCCAATAAATATTCGTGGGGTTCATCTCAAACAGTTCTCTTCTCCCATTGAAGTAGTTCTTCTTTCTTTTCAATTCTAGCTAGGGGAATCGTCCCAATTGTGGTACGATCTAAGTATGTATGATAATGAGTACGGTTATAGGGTTTGAGGTTATTGTATTCTCGACTTTGAGAAACTATACGTGCAATACAAATCATGATGGAAAATACTTGGCTTTTTTAAGTTATAATGTTTCATTTCTCATTGCAGACAAATCACAATTCAATATGTGTAAAAATAGTTCATTATCTATAAGCAGCGAATAAGTGTTCAATAATCATTACCTCGACGAGATGCAAGTGTAATCAAGGATAACGAGTTCTAAATATCACGGCCTTGTAGTAGTTACTTTCATAACTATTCAAGCTGGTAGTCTTCAGCGTTATTTCCAACATTTACTACAAAACAGTGTGTGGAGATTACATATAAAAGCATCAAATTGCTCGAGGCTTTCATAGCTCAGTTGGTTGGAGCACCTCCTTGAGTTTGATCTCAATGAAAGCCTTAAGGAATTAGCCCCGCACTTTACCCCAAAGAAATGAATCAAATTGTTTCATCAGTCCTGCAACAGATGGGGAACGAATTGGAATGATGAATAGGGCTAACAAGAAAAGGCAAAACAAATAGTGATCCTACGAGGCCCAAATGGGCCTCATGTTCGACTCTTTACAAGGTCGCTTCTAGCGCCAGACTTGATGTAAGTCTATTTTAGGACCATTGGGCTTTTATTTTTTCGGTGGATTACCAGTTAGTCTTCCATATTTTTTATTTGGGCTAACTTGGGCCACAGCCCAAGCTCTGTTCTTTCTAGTAAAGCTTGATAGCATTTTTAAGGTCATGTTTGGTGAATATGATTGGATTAAATTAGGAAATAGGATTGGATTATATTGGATTAGAAATTATAAGTATTCTTTATTGGCACTAGTGCCCGGCTCCCAAGTCCCGCGTCCTAGGTCAAGGAGTTGTAGTAGTGAGATTATGTATCCCACATTTTTTGAAGGATAAGTTATCTTATGAAAACTCACACAATGAGATTATAGTGAAATTATCTTTTATCCTATCCACATTCATCTTCGAGCACCAAACATGGCATTGGATTAAGTCAATCGAATCCTACGGCTTGTCCTAACCACCAAAAGAGGCCTAATGTCGTTATTTTGTTTGGATTCACTTCACATACTGGGGAGAGGGTTCTCAAAACCTCAAGTTTTTAAAGTAAATACTCTTAGCTAATAGAACTACAAAACTTCTACCATTGTTTTTTAAACCCCTTTTCTATTTCAAGTATGAACGACTAAGTCATCCTTCATTTCATAAAATAAAGGGCATACCAAAAATCCCACATTTATCATACGATGACTCAGCATACTGTCGGTCGGGAATCACATACCATATACGTATGCCCCAGTAGTGGCCCTAATGAAATGGACATCCATCCATGCATGCAGCAGCGAAAGGTAGGCTGAGGCCAGAGCTACAGCTTATTCAGTCACAAACAGCATCCCCAAATCTCTCTTCTGCTCTTTTTTTTTTCTTTCTTGAAAAATAAAAAAAATTACAAAAGGCGAATGCTTTGTTTGACATTTTGTCTCTTTCTCAAACGTGTCAATTTGTTAGACGACCCTTCATAATAAAAAAAATATACAAATTTAAAGAGCTTGTCACATTTACATTATATTATTAAACCCAACTTAATAATTTAATTAATTTAAAAATACGTAGCCTTTGCTTCAAGATTATTCCCCTCTATCCAGACTCGCACACCACCAGACAATCGAGACTATTTAAAATCATAAAACCCACACTGAAATTAAGCAGCGTCATTTAACTAACCCGAATGATTAAAGTTGTAATTAGACACATGATTAAGACACCAATCTCTTGTCGGGCGGGAAAAAGATAAAGTTGTCTTAAAACAAATCAATCGTAATTAATTAAAATTAGAGTAATGTCAAAGAATTGAAGAAGTAAAGGGGACAAGGACAACAATGCGTGGTGAATAATGTTCATCACGATGTTTGGTTTTTTTATTTTTTTCCCGCAAAATCTAAATCTAGTTGCATTTCACCAACCGATTCATTTGGCGGTGTCCCCACTTGGGTCGGCAACAAAATATCGGCTGCTGATTTCGTTCGTGTATCTTTTGCAGTTTTTGTGTTAGACAACACATTGAAAACTTAGGATGTTTTTTTAATGTTTATACTGCATTTGATTTTGAGCGTCGGTGCTAGTGGAGGTTGAGAGGAAGCCGCCACGAAAGTGAAGTGTGTCATAGATCCACGCAGAAGTAATGGGCTTTCCCCTCATGGCATTGAATTGCAACCATGAAATTATGAACCTTTTCGATTGTTTTTGGATTTGCATGAATATATGAAGGGACAATGAATTTGGTAGACTTGTGGTCCAAAAGCTCAAATGATAAATTCCGAATTGTTTTCACTTATAGTAAAACCGAGTGATATGTTACGTTGTCTGATTATAAATAGAGATTGTTGATTAGATGAATTTTTTTTGAATGTGTGATTTTAATTTATAATATAGTATTAATGGGTGGTGTTACGGCTCTATATGAATTATAATGTGTGCAATCATCCAGATATAAACGCTAAACCTATAACATTCGCGTGATGTTACCTCTACACTCAATAATTTCTCCATATTAATCTATATAACACACTAGTTTTTTTTATTTATTAAGACAATACAACTCTTGTTACACCAGAAAAAGAAATGATATAAAACGAAAAGAAAAAGAATAAAAAGTTGGGACCTAGTGGCGGGAACTCGTGCACAATTATAATAGAAAGGAAAAAGAATAGTGCCGGTAGTTTGAAGGAAAGAGGAGGAGATAGACCATGCGAAGCATCTTTGAGAGGAGCTAACCATTGGGACATGCTTTAGTGCTCGACAAAATATTGAGACTTTTAATTAGGTCAAAAGGAGAGTCGGTCTAATCAATTGGTGGGATCATCATCAATTAAATTAGCTATAGCTTTACCATCACTTAATTTCTTAAATGGTTGGAGGTCTTTTCTCCAGTTGACAACTTGACATCACATAGGTCAAAGCCATATGTTAGCCAATACATGGCATGCACGAAGGCGTGTTAAGGGCATTTGTTCACTCTCGCTTCGATAATTTCAACCTTGTTCGTATAAGTAGGGGTGGAGCTATTCACAGGCTGAAGTGACCTTGGCCCCCCAAAACATCAAACTCTACTTCCCCACTGCGCGTAGGTAACCGTTCATGACAAATTAGACATATATATATGTATGTGCACCTAAACCTCTCGAGGTATCGATAAGATGCAGCCACATATTTTGAATCAATTAAGATCTATTGGGACTAATCATGGAATTGAAGGGATATAAATGAGAGGAGGGTGCAACTAATTGTTGCCTTTTTGACAAGTCTATAGGAAAGTTCCGTACAGAAGTCAGCTGCAGGTTGGGTACGGGACCCGGACAACTGTAATGGACAGGATCAACACGTACCATGCTAGCTACCATCTCACTGTTGAATGAATGCATCAAAATCTAAAGAGATACGCCCATTTATTGAGACATCTGGTTATGGATAGCTCGAATATATATACATGTATGTTTCATGGAATAATTTTCACTCCTCAAATTGTCTCAAGAAAATAATTGTCATGTTGTGAATTAGAACTATTATAGTTGATTAGGTAAATATATCCAAATATACGATCTAGAAATATAACACATTGGATACATCACACATGACAAGAAGTCATTGTTCACAAATAATAACTAGTGAGATCGATTTGGTAAAAGTATATGTGAATATGTAACATATCAGATATCTGACAAGAGGGGGCGTTACTCATACTCAGTACATACACGCATCTCAAAATGTAAGTGGTAGAAATGCAAGAAATGATTGATCTAGCAAAGGGTGAGATATCCGGCATTAAATGTCGGTACGACTGTACAAGAAGAAGCCAGTTGAGAAGGAAAATCAAAGAATCATAGCAACACTCACATGTTATCAGGGCCTACACAGGATTTGATCGATTTTCATGGCTTATAAGCATCACAGGATCATCCCACAGCCAGTTCACTATAGTCTCTCTCTAGAGATCTGAATGAATTGTTTTGTAGGGCATGTACCAGGGTACGTGGTACTTGATTGAAAATGAAAATAAATGCATGGGGAGGGCAGGCCACTCTATTTAGGGTTAGGGCTCCACCCGATATGACAGCCTATCTATATATGATTAATTGGGTGCAAATTGAAGTCCTAGGAGAAGATCACAGGATCCATCCATCCATGTCCATCCTCACCCAAAAACAAGAAAACAAACAAATATCTTTTTGCATTCAGCACAATTAGAGAAGGAAAATGCTTTGAGGGAGTGGTTAATTTGATGTAATGTTTAAAAGTGGTGTTGGGTTTAGGAGAATTTGAAACTTTGATAACGACTCTAAGAAAAAGAGTGAAAATTTGAAAGAAACATGGCGCTTTAGAAAGACTGGCTAGTATTTCCATAAGTAAAGGGAGACAATGACAATGAGAAAGAAAGGGGATGAGGTTTCAATTTAAAGCATGATTTATTTATTATTGTGAGTAGCCTAAGTTTTTTTAGGAAGATTCACTATTATACCTGATATATGGGCTCAAAGGATTTTATTTATTAATAAATTACAAAACTGTTATCGATTTCTTAAAACAAGTATAATCCCAAAACGTCATTAAAAAAAACCCAAAATACTCAATAGTCATTAAAGTAATTTAATAATCAAAATTAAATTCAATAAGGTCAGTTGTCATTTTTTGAGTTTTTTTTATATAGAAATTAAACGATGTAGAATTTATCTAATTTTAATGCTAAGAATAGACAAATGACTCTCTTCTTCTTTTTTGATCGGTCAAGTGCTTTCCATTCCTTCCATAAATATTTGAACCCAAGAACATATTCTATATGTTTTCAATATGCCAGAGAGGTAAGGTACCACGGACACACTTTGGTAAATATGATAAGATTATATTTATGGGGGTTCAATCATTTAGCTTCTCTCCTTCTTATTCTTATTCAAATTTTTAAGCAGTAGTAGGTGACATTCATTAAAGTATGCGGCTATAGAGTAAATCAAACATTTTACTGACTTATTAAAATTGTGAACATAAGCTGCTTTACGTTATCTGTATTATAAACCTTAAACCAAATCCTAAACTTTTTTATGCAATGATAAACCCTCGTAATAAGCCATTGGACCTGCCCAATTAACGAGAGTGGGAGGAGAAGAGAGTCAATTAGGCTCGATTAAAGGTTCAATTCCCTTTCATTGTAACAAAAGATTAAGTATAATGATGACGTTAAATCTTTTAAGTTTTCTTTCAAAATTCACCGATTATGTACGTCAAATTTGAATGTAAGAGGGGGTTTGGTATGTTTTTATTTTATTTTTATATATGCAAAAAGGAGGTCCCTTACGTCACTGTAATTATAGAAAGGTCAGAAGCCTTAAAAGTATGGAAATGTAGAGAATAATCTTTTACCTTCCAAAGGGTCGATCCGTTCGACTCCTAGACTGTCCTTTTAGTCAACTACCTCTTCAAAAAACGCCAAAACAACAAAAGCCCAAGAATATTTTCTACCATACACCAAATCCTTACAAACTTTTTTTTTTAAAAGAATTGTGGCGGCATCATAGCTCCCTCCAACAAGCCACAACAGCAACAGCATCTTTTATTTTCCTGAATAATAAAAAAATTTTAATTTAAAAATTAAAAAAAAAACTTGGTCGTATGGTAGTGGCAACCTAAGAATGTTCCAAGATGGTCACAAAAACATTCGATTAATAAATTAAAACAAAAAAAAAATGTGGCGAAAAAAGAAAAATAAAAGAAAAACTTAATATGAGTCTTTCACCCCATCCCCTTCAAATTCTCACACCTATAAAAACCCTCCTAGTGGCTAGCTACTCCCTACCCATCTTCATCCACTACTACTAGCTAACTAAGCTACAACTCTTTACCTAAATCTTCAGTACGTACGGTGGTCTTTTTTGCATTAAAGCTCCAAAAATGGCGGCTCTGTCCACATCCTCCCCCATGCTCAACTTTGACTCAAACTCTCCCGACGTTGACAAGCTCTCCTACGAAATCTTCTCCATTCTCGAAAACAACTTCCTCTTCGGCTACAACAACAATGGCAGCAGCGGCCCCAAAGAAAACCCAGCAGCCCAAAACGTCCTCTCCGACCCCAAACCCACCAATATCTCCACTCCCCTCCATCACATGCATTCTAGCAAACACTTTACGGGCAAGGTCCGCATCCTGACCATTGACGCCGCCGGCGCCACCGACGGCCTCCTCGCCGCCAACTCCCTCGCCCATCTCGAGTCATCTCTCCGCCGCAAGTCCGGCAACCCGAACGCCGCCATCTCCGACTTCTTCGATGTCGTTTCCGGGTCGGGCTCCGGCGGCATTCTCGCCGCTCTCCTCTTCACCCGGGGGTCTAAGGACGGGTCGACCCGACCCATGTTCACCGCTCAGGAGGCCCTCAACTTCCTCCTCGACAACCGCCGCAGGATCTTCAGGTCGTCGCCGGGGGGGATTTTCCGGCGGGTTTTCCGGCCGACTCGGGCGGAGAAGGAGAGGGAGAAGCTCTTCCGCAAGACGTTCGGCGACCAGCTGAGCCTCAAGGACACGCTGAAGTCGGTGCTGATTCCGTGCTACGACATGTCGTCACGCGCGCCTTTCTTGTTTTCTCGGGCGGACGCGGTGGAGATGGACGGCTACGATTTCAAGATGAAGGACGTGTGCGCCGCCACGTCGGCGCAGCCGGCAGTGGAGGTGAGGTCGGTGGACGGGAGGACGAAGATCATGGCCGTCGACGGGGGGATCGCGATGAACAATCCTACGGCCGCGGCAATTACGCACGTGCTGAATAATAAGCAGGAGTTTCCGTTCTGCAATGGGGTTGAGGATCTCTTGGTTGTGTCTCTCGGAAATGGAGAGTCGGAGCTCGGAAATTTGTCCCCTTCTGGCTGCCTCAAAATCGCCGGTGAAGGAGCTTCCGACTTGGTAAGAATTCTGATTATTTTGATTTTAGGATGTTTAATTATTATGAGATTAAATGAATTTTACTCGACTAATTGAGAAATTCACTAGTAAAAAAAAATTAATATGGTTTATGATTTGCTAATTTAATTTGGTTTTCTAAGGAAAAAAAATTTGATTTGGTTCATGATTCTTGTACTATATGTATGGTGGTTGGGGTGGCATGATAAAAGTACCACCTAATTATTAATATAGAAAAAAAAAGAGGCCCTTTTGTGCAATATTTTTAATTTGGTGCTCAATTAATTCTATTTTCTTTTTATGAGTAGGTCAGCTAACTAATCTTTTTTTTTTTCCCTTCTTCTGTAATTAAAGGTTGATCAAGCTGTTTCCATGGCGTTTGGACAATCTCGAGCAAGCAATTATGTCCGCGTGCAAGCCAACGGCATCATATCGAAAATGCACGGAGGTCTGCAAGCCTCAAACAAGAACAAGAACAAGAAGATAGAGATGTTGGCCTTGACAGAGGAAATGTTGGCACAGAAAAATGTGGAGGCAGTACTATTCAAAGGCAAGAAAATGGTGGAGAGCACAAATGTGGAGAAGCTTGAGATGTTTGCTGGGGAGCTGATTAAGGAAGAAGAGAGGAGAAAAACTTGCTTCTTGCCAACTGTGGTTTTGAAGCAGACTTGCTCAACATCGCCTAGCAGAACATCATCTGCCACAACCCTATCAACCATGTCATCTTCATGTTAAATTAATTAGTCTTAATTACTACCTTAAGCATTCGCAGCCGGTCGGGATGATCGAGATTAAGCATCCGACTCTGAGCTGAGCTGCTGAGTTTGAGAATTTGGGGTTTAAGTTTTATTTTGCTAGCTGATGATCTTAAGGTGTATATTTATGGTAGAAGGGGGTTTGCAATGTGTATACGAGTTAAGTATGAAGGCAAGGCAAGTAGTGGCAAAGTGTAATCAATTGAAGATTGGAGTTTTTCTATATTATAATATAATATATATACATTTAATTTGGAATTGTACTTAGCTTCCTTTTGGTTTTGGTTGAGGGCTGGGGCTACATGTCAGAGATTTGAATATGTAATAGCAGTTGTTGGATGCATATTCTACTCATTCATGGAAACCCCATCACCTCTCACTTTAGATTTTAAATGTGTTTAGGGAATCAAGTTAGTTCAATTGAAGCTTTGATGGGCGGTTTGCATAATAACTTGACTTAAAGAGAACCATAAATTTTGGAAAAAAGAAAAAGAAAAGAAGTAAACAAATATATTTTCATAATTTGGGCTACAAAATGACTATAGGGAATTGTATATTAGTGGTTCCGGTCTTTGTTTAGGGCTGGTGTTGTGGTGGTGTCACAACTTGCACCCGGTTTTGGATGTTATTTTGCTCATTGGAGGAGGAGGGATTCAAACACATGACGTTATGTACATATATAGCTGCTTTTAACCATTTAAACTAAAAATTTATTATGAAATGATGTTTTAAATGTTCTTTTATGCTTTATTATTAGTAGTACTAGTATACGCGGACATGGTGTTACAGTCACATCGAACAATTTCTTCATATATCGGATCTTTTTCTTTTTTGTGTGTGTTTGTTGGTTTGGATTGGGGAATTTCGTCAAAAAAAATAAATAAATAAAAAGA
This sequence comes from Prunus salicina, assembly GCA_020226455.1. NCBI lineage: Eukaryota > Viridiplantae > Streptophyta > Magnoliopsida > Rosales > Rosaceae > Prunus > Prunus salicina. The sequence continues at coordinate 24,496,421 of CM035345.1, read as the reverse complement.
TTGGGGGATTGGGCTGCGTATTCTGGTTTGCTGGCCCAATCTCCATTAAACCTAGTTTGTTGGGCCTCTTATATTCCTTTAGCTTTTGGGTTTCGTGCAGTGCTTTTGATTTAAAAAATGAAAACTAAATCTGGACTAACTTGAATTGAACAAAAGAACCCGAATTAGGTCGGTTCGGAGAATCAAGGAATTTACGCCGACATTACTCTCCAGTTGATATAAATTCCACAAACTTTAAAAGAAACATAGAGCTACAGAAGAGGCGGCAAGAAGAGAAGGCCTCTGTGGGTACGCAATGTCACCTGCGGATGGTGATGTCTCAGAAAGCCTCTCTGATATTGACGATGCAGAGGTACGCAGATAATTATATATATATTGCTCTTGCTTTTCTTGAGTTTGAATCGTGGTTGCCCATTTTTCTCAAGTTGATGAATAGAAGGTAGATGTTCAAATTCCTCAACGATGATTTCAATTTAATCTGCATATCAATGCTCTTAGAATTTCCTTTCATGGTTACTGTGAAAAGTTTTGTTCTTGGTTCATGACAATCAACCACATTTTCTATGTTTGAAAATAAAGGGTGAAAATTAATGACAGACAAAAGCAGTGATCCTGAAACTGAAAGTTACCCCCTGCCCATGATCCGTCAGCTTTCTTCAAGATCACTTCCATCTTAGCCACTTGGTATATAGTGCTTGGTCTAGACTTATCTATAAAGCGCTGTCTTTGATTTGGATTTGTATATGATTGTTGCTTCAATTTTTTATTTTTGCAATTTTGACATGGAAGGCATGATGCTTGTGGTTTGTAGGTTGTTGGGTACCTAAACAGCAAGAAGGCGGCACTGTTTAAAAGAATGATTTGGGAAGCAATGAACAAGGACTATGATAAGGTAATGCCTTTGGAAATCCATAAATTTTATCATATGTGTGTTCACAAGGATTGGGTGCAATGCTAGGGGCTTTCTTAGTTTCTGTTTGTTCCATGGTTTCTTTTTATTTGTTCTCTATCTTTTTGGCTTTTGATTCTTTAGATTGAAATTCATTGAGGTTATGTAGTTAATCATGATTATCAGCCCCTGCATTATTTGCCTCTTCATTCTCCTTAGCTCTGTGATTGTGCGGGAATTCTTCACTTTTAAAACTGACCTCGTTTCTGGTATTTGAGTTTATGTTTGCTGCATGTCATATGTGCATTGTGATCTGAAGCATAGGCTTGGAAGTCTTATCCAGCTTAGAGTTCTTGCCTAGTTCTGAGCTGTTATTTGAGTCACACACTGCATAACTGTGTTGAAAGTTTTCACTTCAATCTTATTTGCATATGACTTATTTTTTGATCTTTCGACTATTTGTGTATGTTTTACTGCCAGCATTGAGTCTTATGTATTGATCTCTATATGCAACTATAAAATTGGCAGGGAAAGAGTAGAAAACGAGCCAGAATGGCCAAGAAAGCTGCTCCTGCTAAAAAGCCAGAAAAGGCTGTCAAAGTTTCTACTGTGATGGATACCAAGAATGTAAGTTAATAAACTGGTTTATGGGATTTTTGGTGCTTAAGTTTTCCTGCAATGTTGATTGTCCTACTTATAATTTATTTAACAGATACTAATGTGACATTTTGTTCTTGCAGAGGCTGAGTTCAAAAATTAACTATGATGCTTTGGATAAATTAAATGAAGAGCTTGTAAGCATCTTTTATATGTCTTATTTTAGAATCAATTTTGCTTTATTCATGCTTTGCGAATCCCATATTATGTTCTGTCAACGCCCAAGGTCTCATTAACTGATGCACAGACTACAAGCGACTAAAAGCCAATAAAATCTAATGGGGCGTTTAATTTCGATTGTCAAATGATGTCACTTGTTCAATATATTTTTTGTTTTCTTAATGGCTGGTTAGTGGGCAGACACCAAATTCCTGTTTAATGGAATAAAGGTATATATACAGGTGTCACAAACCATGGCAAGATAGAAGTTACGTAAAAGAATGATCAATTGTGCAGGTTGTTTACTTATTGGGCAATTAATTGGAGACTTAAAAAAATAGGAAAATCTTTCATCTTTTTACATGGTTAATAGTTTTTTTGTCCATGCAATGCAGTTCCTAGTTACAAATCCTGGTAATGTTTTAGAGAATAGAAGTGTCTTTCTGCGAGTAATTGCTAGAACATTTTCTAATTTTTTTTCCCCATGTGTAAAATCAGGGTTATGCACCTGCATTCGAAGAAGGCACAAAGTCTAATTGTGGCAGTCATGGTGATATGCAACTGTCAAATGAGAAGAACAGTTTTGAAGGCAGCCATGATGATGATTTTGAGCATGAAAGTAATGGATACAGTGAAGAGGCTGAAGCCAGACAAGGCCATGATGATGTTACATATGTTGCAAATGATGAATATAATGGATGCAACTATGATGACGAATACAATTACGATGAGGAATGCGATTTTGACGAATTATGACTCAAATAGTCAATTCTTTTTTCATGATCCAGTTGTATCATGTTATGATCAAAAGGATAAGCAATTAAAACTTTTGGTTTTTTATTTATAACTTTTTTGAATTGGTATCTGTCTGAGGAGCGATGCAATTGAGCATTGCTTGCATGTCAAACTATGTGAACTATAACCATGAGCCCAAATTTGTAAATTGAAACGCTGAATGGTTGGTTCCAAGCTGTTCACACTTTATTTAGTGTAGAAAGAAGCACTAGTTTGACAACAATACTTCCCCAACATTGATAACACCAAAAGACTTATCAATATTATATACAAGTCTGATGAAAATTTGATCATTGGTTTGTATCTCAAACTGTGAATTTATATAATTCAGTTATATTTATTCAATGTTAAAAATCTTTACATAGGAACACAGACGGAATTGTCTCGGTTCCAACTTCCAAGCTTTTCAGATTTTGGGCTATGCTTTCTCAGCTGCTTCTGGTTTTCATGTGTCCATGGCTCAAAATGCCTACTACCGATCCATCTGAAGGTACTAGCCAGCCATCTTTCAGGTATAACATAAATACGTTATGTGATGTGTACACAATGATTGAATTGAGAATGCAGTACTGACGGCGTTGATCTCAATATCCAAGCAAATGGGACATGCAAGCCCTGCCTATCAGTGGAGGAGAGCCAGGCATTGGATTTGCCATCAATGGAAGTGAGTTTGAAGACCCAGCTAATAATCCAGCCATCACTTGTGACTGTACTTATGACAAAAATACTACCTGCCACATCACCCAACTGTATGTTACCCTCCTCTCTCTCTCTTTCCATACTCTTTAGTCTTGTGTTGTTGACGGTAGTCACTCAATTAATTATCAAGTGTTAGAAAACTAAGCAGATCATGCCTGATATATCAATTGTAAATTGTAATATTAAGTGCATAACTGCTCAATCTTTTTTCTTTCCAGGAGAGTTTATGCTCTGAACAAACGAGGGCTGTTTCCAGAAGAATTTGTGGCTTTAAGATATCTGACCTATTTGCATGAAGTTTTTCCAACCCCTTTTCTGTTGTTTGGTTTATCACAGTTTACATTTTCATATAAAAGACATCGATGTCACTTGTCAAAGAATTAGTCCACTGCAGGTGGGAACTTAGAAAAGTGGCAACCATCTCATCATATGCCACTTGGAAAGAATAAAAAAAATCTATGCAAGACTTGTGAAGTCAACGTGGTATTGTCGCTGAGGTTGTCATGTCAATATATTGATATTAATGGAATCTTTCTCAGTGACCCAACAAATCCCTGAGGCGAAAATTCTACCAAGTGCCAGGAGCATGGATAAGCCCAAATTTCAGCCATTAGATCAGTTTGAATCTATGGCTCTTAACAAACATTGAAATTGAATCCCACCAACTTATACAACCGATGAAGGAAGAACAAACCAAAAAAACTTAAAGTAAGAATGTAATTAACTGAAAAAACAAATATAAATTAAAAGAAAATTACAATAAACAGAAAATTTTAAATCAAACTCTAAATTAAACTGCTCAGTAATAATAAGAATATTCAATGTGGATGTCACTTGTCAAAGCATTTAGCCCACTGCAGGTGGGAACTTAGAAAAGTGGCAGCCATCTGATCATGCAACTTGGAAAGGAAAAAAGAAGTAATAATATATACAAAACCTCTGAAGTCAGTCAACGTAGTCTTAATGCTGAGGTTGTCAATGTGTGACTAAATCTAACTGGAAATATTCCACATAGTGAGCATACATCAACGCTATTAATGGAATCTACCCCAACAACATTTGTCATCAGATGAGGCGCATGGATAGAACTTTCTGTTAAATATGTGGTCAATAATTCATCTATGCACATGCTTCTGACTTTTGAAAATGGATTGTTCTCTACTGTGTGTGTTAGAACAAGTACTTTAGGAACCATTAGCAATTCAAATTTTCTGCCGTCGAGGAGCCAGCGCTTGTGTACAATAACATGATCGATTCGAAGAGGATGTTGAAGCAACCATGGCATCTTTCAGTGTCCGTTGCCTTCTTTTCCAGTCTATGCTTCTGGTTTCAGGTGTCCATGGCTCAAAATGCTACTACCGATCCATCTGAAGGTAAACTAGCCATGCTTTCCAAAGTTGTACATATTTCTAAGCATCTTTTAGATACAGAGTATATATATGTTGTTTTTTCTTCCTTTTTGCGATTTCTGGACAGTCTAACAACGATTGAATTGAGAGTGCAGTGAGGGCGTTGAACTCAATATTTGAGCAATGGGACACGCAAGCCGTGCCGCTGTGGAATATCAGTGGAGATCCATGCAGTGGATCTGCCGTTAATGGAACTCCCTTTGAGGATCCAGCTAATAATCCATCCATCATTTGTGATTGTACTTATGAAAAAAATACTACCTGCCACATCACCCAACTGTATGTTACCCTCCTCTCTCTCTCTCTCTCTCTCTCTCTCTCTCTCTCTCTCTCCATACTCTTTAGTCTTGTGTTGTTGACTGTAGCAACTCCATTAATTATGTGTTAGAAAACTAAGCAGATCATGCCTGATATATCAGTTGTAATATTAAGTGCCTAACTGCTCAATCTTTTTTCTTTCCAGGAGAGTTTATGCTCTGGACAAACGAGGGGTGTTTCCACAAGAATTTGTGGCTTTAAGATATCTGACTGTTTTGTATGAAGTTTTTCCAACCCCATTCTCTGTTGTTGGATTTTTTTGGGTCCTTTTGCTCTTTGAGGGGCAGTTTTGGTAGAATTAGGGGAAGAGAGTGAAGCTTTTGAGTAAATGATTGTTGTGGTGTTCAATTGGTAGCCAGAGAGGAAAAGGCCAAATACAGTTTCCAACTCTTTGGTAGAAATAATCCAATCAGATTCTTAGGAACTTGCCAAATGACTTTTAATAAGAGAACAGTGCTTTTCTTAGTCGTACTGTTCAAAATTGGCACGAATACTTTTTATACTCAAAGATTAATCGTTGGTCATTGCACTCTGTTTTAATTCTTGTAGGAAAATTGATCAGAATTATTTCACCGGTCCCCTACCAGCATTCATCGGCAATATGTCTGCATTGACATCATTGTAAGTAGTGAGAGAACATTTGTTTAAGTTGTAATACAAATTTTTACCTGTCTGATACTTTGATGAGACTCATTCCCATGTACAATTTCTATAATTGACTTAGAACCCGTTTGATAACTATTTCAGTTTTCGGTTTTTAGTTTTCAATTTTCAATTTTAAGTTTTCATTTTTTAGTTTTTCATTTTTCAAAAACTGAAAACTGAAAACTGAAAACTTGTTTGGTAATTAAATTCAATTTTCACAAAAAGTGAAAAGTGAAAACTGAACACAAGATGTTTGGTAACTGAATTAAATTTTCAGTTTTCAGTTTTATGTGGAACTTGGAAATGGAAGTTTTTGGGGTCGAATTGTGAATTTATGATCATAGAATGAAAGTGCATGTTACAAAGAGTTCATTGTATTTTTCGGTGAATTTTTTTGGAATTATGATGAATTTTGGACATGAAATATAGACCTCCCAAGTGAGTTATACCGTATGGTAAAAGCAGCACATAGTGCATAAATTTTTTCTGTTTTTATCCTAAATTATAAACACGTGCTAATTTCTTTAATTGATATTTCCATTCAGGTCAATTGCCATCAATTCATTCTCTGGGCCTATCCCCAAGGAGCTTGGAAACCTTACGGAGCTAACTAGGCTGTAAGCAATGAAACATAAGAAAGCACAATTAAATTTTTGTGTTTTAGACGAATGAGAAATGCTCTATTGAGACATGTTCGATATAGAACCCCCTATCATTTAATTCTATACCTCTTCAACATGACTTGTTGCAGGTCCTTTGGATCAAATAATTTCTCCGGAACACTCCCTCCAGAACTTGGTAACTTAGTCAAGCTCGAGCAATGGTGAGTGCTTCATTTTACTCATCGAATTTGAATCACATGTTGCAATGTGTTTTTACCGGTTTATTTGTTAATTCATTATCGATGAGCAAGGAGTGCGTTTATCATATGAAATTGGTACTAATCAGTTTATGATTTTCACAGGTACATGGACAGCTGTGGACTTAGTGGTGAAATTCCTTCAACATTTGCTAAGCTCATCAACATGCAAATCCTGTAAGAATGGCCCTTAAGTGGTGTTTTAAGTTTTTTTTTGGTTTATTCAGCACTTTGAGATTGCTATTCTGGGATGAGCTTACTATGAGTCAACTTTTTGAATTTTAGCTGGGCATCAGACATTGCCTTCTCAGGAAAGATACCTGCTTTCATTGGGAATTGGACGAAACTAACTGTTTTGTAAGTATGGAAACTTTTAACCTTCTGCAGTTTATGAAAGCGGACCTGCATGGCTGAGAGATGGGTCTTTACAAGCATCTCAAATGTTTTTGTAGGAGATTTCAAGGGAACTCTTTTGAAGGCCCAATACCAACCAGTTTTTCTCAACTGACTTCATTGAACACTCTGTAAGGGCAAATGCTTCATATGTTTTACTCTCTCTCTCTCTCTCTCTCACTATACTAGCATCACTTATGTTTGTGTATGATAATGCAGGCGAATCAGTGATATATCTAATGTGAGCTCCTCTCTTGATTTTATAAGAAATTTGAAGAACTTGGCTGAATTGTAAGTTAACATTCTCATCCCTTCAAATATGATGATATAACTTCTTTTTTCCTTTTAAAATTTGCAATCTTACTCATTTTCTTGTGCACTAAGTTTTTTGGTGGTGGAACAGAGTTCTACGGAATGCATTAATCAATGGTAGCATTCCTTCTGATATTGTAGAGTATCAAGGTTTAAAGATACTGTACGTTCCAGCAGATGTATAAGTTCAAATCCCAAATAATTTTCTTTCATTCTAATTGCTTTCTAACCTTATCATTCATATTGCAGGAATCTGGGTTTCAACAATTTAACAGGCCAACTCCCAAGTTCTTTGTTCAACATGAGTTCTCTTACATACTTGTAATAAGCCCTGCCTTCTTTATTACATTTTTCTGTACTCATGCCATTGGATTTCCTTCTCAGAAACTTAGTCATTCATCTGACCTTTTTCTTGTTTCTTTCTTCATTTTTCCTTCTTTTTCTGGGTACTTTATATTATAATTGAAATGGTCAGGTTTCTTGGAAACAATAGCCTGTCTGGACCTCTTCCAAGCCAAAAGAGCAATCAACTTCAGACTATGTAAGTCCTCATGTCATAAAAGTATGTTATATAGAATGTACTGGCAATTGTGCGTCTGTGTGCGTCTGTGTGCATATGGGTGTATCTGTGTACGTGAGATAAAATCTCAATCAGGGCCTCATCCATTGATGAAAACATTCTAATCATTTTTCTTGTTCAACTTATTTTGAACTTTCATACACTTTGTGCCCTCTCATTCTGTATTGTTATGTGCAGTGATTTGTCTTACAACTATTTATCAGGAAGCTTTCCCCAATGGGTAACCACAAGGTTTCAACTGTATGTCTCCTTTTTATCTTTCACCTTCATGTTTACAGTTTAAATTTCCAGAATTGGTTTGGGCAAAACATATCACCAGGATTTGTTCTTAGAGTACTTCTTTCCTTGAATATTCTGCATATATAATACCCATATGAATGAAATTCAATAAGGCTTAATATCACAAAACGTCCCTAAGGTTTAAGGAACTATCAGATTGCATCCTTAATGTTTTTTTTTTGTATCATTCGTGGTCCTCAAGATTAGTTTGTGTGCTCACAAATAATGTGTGTGACAGTTTGAAGTGATGGATTTGAAGTACTACTATGTTTAGATATTGAACATGAAATCTTTATTTAATAAACATGTATAGCTTCATATGTTGATTGATTAATGATTTTATTCAGGAACTTAGTGGTCAACAACTTCACATTTGGGAGTTCAAACATAACGTGAGTTGAAGTTTCTCTTACCCTTAGTTAGACAGACGATACTATCACTACTAGCTATTACACTCCTTCAGTTTAATGGATTCTGCCACTACATTTTTCCATCTGGATAAATAATAATTGTTCCCTTTCTTTGCAGTCTTCCTGGATTGAATTGCCTCCAGAGGAATTTTCCATGCAATCGAGATACCCCTCGATGTAATCTTCTTTTGTTTCACTAGCCATTTATTAATGCATTATCATGTTACAGGAATAGGCATTGCTTCTCTAACTATGTATACATATTGCAAGAGTGTTTTGATACATCTAGTAAGCATATCTGGTTATAAATATGTGATTCAGAAACATCAGTATGAGTCTTGTCTTGAGTTTGAAGTTTTTATCACTAATCATAGCTTGTGCTACTATATTCAATTTTACAGATGCAAACTTCTCAATCAAGTGCGGAGGACCACAAATGAGAGGAAGTGATGGCATATTGTATGAAGCTGAAGACTCAGCTCTTGGCCCAGCAACATTTAATGTAACCAGTACACAGAAATGGGCTGTTAGCAATGTGGGTTTGTTTTCTGACAGAAAGAATCCATCATTTGTGACCCCAGAGCTTTTCCAGACTTCAAGACTGTCCCCAGGTTCCCTGAGATACTATGGCCTGGGTCTTGAGAATGGACCTTATACCATAACGTTGCAATTTGCAGAAACGGTTTATACTAGCCGTGCTACACAATCTTGGAAAAGTTTAGGAAGGCGTGTATTTGATATCTATATTCAAGTAAGGCTGCTAATGAACTATTTGAAGTAAGGGCAACCTCATTAGACAGAATTATTTAACTGTCTCTTCATTTGCTTCCTAGGGGAACCTCATATGGAAGGACTTCGACATATCGAAGGAGGCAGGTGGGGTTAACAGAGCAGTTGGGAAACCCTTCAAGGTTAATGTGTCAGAGAATTACCTGGATATTCATCTGTTCTGGGCTGGTAAGGGAACATGTTGCATACCTGAACAAGGTGATTATGGCCCGCTAATATCGACTGTCCATGCCGCTTCAGGTATATAATATAATGTTACGTTATGAAGATTTCCTATGAATGGTTTAAATGTATCTTTCTGCTGCTAATTGATTGACACTGAACAATTATCAATTATTATATTTCATTGCTCAGATTTTACACCGACTGTTTCTGGGCTTCCACCGACTACTCCAGGAAAGAAGAGCAGGACTGGGTTGATAGTTGGTATTGCAGTCCCTGCTGGGGCTGTGAGCTTGCTATTATTATTTGCAGTTCTATATATGAGGAGAAAAAAACCAGAAAAAGATGACGATGAAGGTAAAAGAGCATATTATTAGTGGTTAATTCTGTATGCGGTTTTAGGTTCTTTCTTGTGTTGATAAGCATGAAGCCTTTGAAAGAAATTACTCCTTATGTGTTGTGACATTAACACAAATTTTATAGTAGCATGTATTGTTTCGAAGTTTAAACGTATGTCATACTTTCTTTTGAATATGCAGATCTTCTAGGATTAGGGCCCCGACCAAATACTTTCAGTTATGCTGAGTTGAGAGCTGCAACAGAAGATTTTAATCCTTCAAATAAGCTAGGAGAGGGAGGATATGGACCTGTTTATAAGGTGAAATCTATTTTAATCAATATCTGCTACTTTAAAGTAATGATTTTGACTTCATACAAAAAGAAATTGAGAGAGAAGTAAAATAGATTTTTTACTTCCCTTTCATGTCACTGAATTGTATTTCTGTTTATAGGGTACACTATCTGATGGGAGGGTAGTGGCTGTGAAGCAACTTTCAGTAGCATCTCACCAAGGGAAGAGTCAATTTGTAACCGAGATTGCTACGATATCTGCAGTCCAGCATCGCAATCTAGTGAAATTGTATGGATGCTGCATCGAAGGAACCCAGCGCATTTTGGTTTATGAGTATCTTGAAAACAAGAGCCTTGATCAGGCACTATTTGGTAGGTTTAATAGAAACAGAATACTCTGCAGTTTCAAGGACTCTAAAAGTTCATCCAAGTTTTTTACGCAACCATTTTGTTATAACTTTTCTCTGCTGAGGAGTGAAGTTTAAAGAAACCAAAAGAGTAATATTCGAATCATATGAAATTAAAAACCTGCACATTCTTTTGCTACTTTGCCTTCAATTTTGCAAAAAAAAACAGAATACTCTGCAGTTTAAAGTACTCTAAGGTTACATCCAATTTATTTTATTTTTCTCTTCTACTTGTTATTAGTTGTTAACATGCATTGGTTCTTCTCCATGGAATGTTTTAGGAACAAATGACTTGCACCTTGACTGGCCTACCCGCTTCCATATATTGTTGGGAACAGCAAAAGGACTCGCTTACCTTCATGAGGAGTCAAGGCCCAGGATTGTACATCGAGATGTCAAAGCCAGTAATATTTTGCTAGATGCCCAACTCTCCCCAAAAATATCAGATTTTGGATTGGCAAAGCTTTATGATGACGAAAAAACCCACATTAGCACCCGGGTTGCAGGGACAATGTAAGCCCTCGTTTAAGTTATACCATGTTAATTGTGACTAGGGTGTAATCCAAGCAACATTTTAGTAACCATTTCATGATCTTGTAGAGGTTATTTGGCGCCGGAGTATGCAATGCGTGGACATCTGACAGAAAAGGCTGATGTATTTGGTTTCGGGGTTGTTGCTTTGGAGATCCTCAGCGGGAGGCCAAACTCAGACAACAACTTGGATCGTGAAAAGATTTATCTTCTTGAATGGGTAGGAAAACAATATGCCTAGCTACTTTTATTTTAGCATTGTTGTGAAAACTTCTTTACTTTTTTCCTATTTAACACTGCCATGCACATGATGTTTGTATTCAGGCATGGACTCTACATGAAAACGACCAGAGTTTGGGGCTGGTGGATCCGAGATTGACGGAGTTTGATGAAAATGAAGCAACTAGATTGATAAAAACAGCTCTCCTCTGCACTCAGGCATCACCAATGATGAGGCCATCGATGTCACGCGTAGTGGCAATGCTCTCTGGAGATATTGAAGCAAGCACTGTTATTTCAAAGCCAAGTTATTTGACAGATTGGGATTTCAGAGATGTAACCACAAGTAGCTTTTTGATGGATAATGATACCCCATCAACTGAGAGCAATGTTCTTCTCAACCGTCAGCCTGAAGGGAGCAGAACTGGTGCTAGTCCAGGGATTGACCTTTCGCCGTCTCCGGTAAATGTCACTGAACCAATGCTCACTGGCATTATAGGAGAAGGCAGGTGAGAACTAAGAAGTTGCCATTGTCTTGCCCTTGCTGTCAATCTGTGACTTTTACTGCTAAAACTTTCCTAAATGTTGTACTTGTCTTTGGGTCTTTCTCTGCCTCTAGTTTTTAGCAATGGTGATGCATATTTAAAATAATAATACATGTTCTATAGATTTTCTTTTAATTAAGAAAAAGAAATGGATGTTCCTTTTTCTTTTTGATTGCACAGTAAATTTTAAATAAAAAAAACAACTTTACATAAGCGCTTATAAGTAAAAGTCTCACAAATTTAGAGATGTTAATAGCTAAATGGTAAATTCAGCATATGTGAACGACTGTGTCACTGTTTGATTAATTAAATGTCACTGTTTGATTAATTAAATGTCACAACGAACTCAAATTGATTCACAAGCAACTCAGCACCAAAGCAAATCTCAGCAACAGAAAAATATGGAAAAACGGTTTTCTAAAGAAAGAAACGTCAATGATTCACCATGTAGGCTTTAGCGGACTAAACATGTGACAGAATGGTTGGTGGGTTCCAGAAAAAACATACGAAGTCTTTCTTTTCTTTTCCTTGGAAGCATATTCCTAGGTGTACCCGCCAGATCACATGAGGCAGTCCAGGCCCACATTTTGTTCGTTTCTATTGGCCCCACCAAAAGTAACCGTTAGAAATTTGAACGTTAAACCTGCCCTTTTCCAGAACTTTAAATGGTGGAACTTGCTTTGCTCTTGTGGACAGAATCCGATACTTCCAGATTGGCACCGGACCATATAATATACATATACACTCACCCAGTCAGTCTTATCAGAACTCAAAGAAAGAAGAAAGCTTTGAGAAGTGAAAGTAGTTAGAGAGAGCTAGTAAGAAGAGAGAAGAAAAGAAACTAAAGATGGGTATGGTTGTGGTGATCTCTCTGCCTTTTATTTTATTCACCATACTGCTTGGTTTTGGGTGCTACTTCTTTGGAAGAGCCAGAGGGCGAAAAGACGCAATTTCCTCAGCTCAGGTTTATGGGGTGCCTACTCTACCACAAGGAGCTAATAATTCTCTGCCTTCATCTCCTCCACCACATCCTTTCAAGCACGACAACTCTACCAATGTTTAAGCCTCTTCCTCTTTAGCTTCTTCATATGTTTTCTGTTCTTGTTCAGATCAGAGAGCAAAAGAGTGTGTGGTTTTTCCATTTTTTTTAATATGTGTTTTGTGTGAATTTTGAACTGTGTTGGGGAGAAAAGCCCAATTGGGCATGTGGGTAGCGTCCTGTGGGATTTTCCTTGTATTAGTATTTGGTTTTGTTTCTCTCACCCTTGGTCATGCCCCTCTGCTCATCACTCTCCTTCCCATTTCTCCATTCGCTGGGCAGATCCTATCCTCCCAGACAACCCCATCTTTTTCTTTTTTCTTTTTCAAGTTTTTTCTTGTCTATAACTATAATGTTATGATTTACTTTTAATGATTTTTTAATTTTTTCTAGATTAATTCAGTTTTTTAATAATTAATTTCAAAAAGTTTATAGGTTTGGCAAAATTTTCTTTTTCAACCTTATCCTCCAAACCATCTGTATTCTGTATAATGCAAGCAATCTTTGTTAAAATTGGAAACTAGTATGGTGCATTGTTAGGCAAAATTGGAACAACTAGATTTGGCAAAATTTTATACAATTTTTTTTTGGCCAGAGATTTTATACAAACTATTAACGTATATGAAATACAAATGAAATTTTTAAATGAACTGTTAGTAACACATTAAGATACCTTGTAAGTTTTTTGGCTTAAATGTCGAAATAGTCCCTGTATTTTACCTAATCGGCCAATTTAGTCCCCGTATTATCAATTTGGCGAATTTAGTCTAAGGTTTTTTAGGTTTTAGCCATAAAAAAAATTTCACTTTTGGAAAAAGCCAAAGCTTTTTTAAAAAAGACAGAAAAACCGCTCAACTTTCAAATCAAAGACATGCAAATGTATTGGATTCCTTAGGAAATCTAAAAATAAATAAGGGCATTTTTGTCCATTTTGGCTTCTTTTAAAATTTTTCACTCTTCTTTAGCAAATGTGGTCCTTCTTGTCAAAATTCAGTTGAAACTGAAGTAAAAAAAAATATTGAAATTAATTATAAATATTGAAATTCAAATAATAATAAAAACTTAATTATTAATAATAAATGCAAAACCTCTGAAGTCAACGTAGTCTTAATGCTGAGGTTGTCAATGTGTGACTAAAATCTAACTGGAAATATTCCACATAGTGAGCGTATCTTCTCATCAGATTAGACGCATGGATAGAACTTTATATTAAATATGTGGTCAATAATTCTCGATGTACATGCTTCTGATTGTTGAAAATGGATTGTTCTCTACTCTTTGTGTTAGAACAAGTACTTTAGGAACCATTGGCAATTCAAATTTTGTGCCGTCGAAGAGCCAGCGCTTGTGTACAATAACATGATCGATTCGAGGAGGATGTTGAAGCAACAACCATGGAATCTTTCAGTGTCCGTTGCCTTCTTTTCCAGCCTATGCTTCTGGTTTCAGGTGTCCATGGCTCAAAATGCTACTACCGATCCATATGAAGGTACACTAGCCATGCTTTCAAAAGTTGTACATATATGTTAAATTCAGAGAGACGGGCCAGTGGCCCACTACCAACAACACCGATATTATCCCCAATTTAACCACCTACAAAGCTCAGTAGGTGTAGAGTTTTATCACAAAAGGCTTCGGTTTTATTTGTAGTGGAACCATTCATTATATTTTATATTTTATTTAATCAAGTTTTCGATGTGGGACTCATATTATTCAACAAGCCCCCTCACATGAGACCACCACATAATGGGCCACACGTGGAGTTAAGTCCATATCGGAGTCAATCATTCAAGCCCAACACGTGAGCACCACGTATTGGGTAAAGGGTAGGGGTTAACATTCAAGCCCAATATGTGAACACCACATATTGGGTAAGGGTAAATGCCTAATTCAGGCATAGTCAATCAACCCGCTCTGATACCATGTTAAATTCAGTGAGACGGGCCAGCGGCCCACTACCAACAACACCGATATTGTCCCCAACTTAACCACCTACAAAGCCCAGTAGGTGTGGAGTTTTATCACAAAAGGCCTCGATTTTATTCGTAGTGGAACCATTCATTATATTTTGTATTTTATTTAATCAAGTTTCCGATGTGGGACTCATATTCTTCAACAACACGTGCTTCATGTCACCCAAAATGTGTTGTCCACGTGTTAGGCTTGAAAACTCGCCACTGCGGGGGCGTGTGAGAATGTGAAGGTAAAAAGTCTCACATCGGAAAGTTGAGAAACCTAATAAGGGCTTATAAGGAGTTGAGCTACTCCCCCTATTGTCAATTGGTTTTGGGGTGGAACTTCAACTTCCTTTATGGTATCAGAGCCAGGTTAGCCCACGTGTGAAAGCCCAACGACCACAAGTGCTTGAAGTCACCAAAAATGTGTTGTCCACGTATTAGGCTTGAAAACTCGCCACACGTGCTGGGCGTGTGAGAATGTGAAGGTAAAAAGTCCCACATTGGAAAGTTGAGAAACCTAGCAAGGGCTTATAAGGAGTTGAGCTACTCCCCTCATTGTTAATTGGTTTTGGGGTGGAACCTCAACTTCCTTCAATATATATTTCTAAGCATCTTTTAAATACAGAGTATATATATGTTGTTTTTTCTTTTTCCTTTTTGCGATTTCTGGACAGTCTAGTAAAATAAGTACATTATGTGATGTGTACACAACAATTGAATTGAGAGTGCAGCGAGGGCGTTGAACTCAATATTCGAGCAATGGGACACGCAACCCGTGCCGGGGTTGTGGAATATCAGTGGAGATCCATGCAGTGGATCTGCCCGTAATGGAACCGAGTTTGAGGATCCAGCTATTAATCCATCCATCAGTTGTGATTGTACTTATGAAAAAAATACTACCTGCCACATCACCAAACTGTATGTTAAAAAAAATACTACCTCCCACATCACCAAACTGTATGTTACCCTCCTCTCTCTCTCTCTCTCTCTCTCTCTCTCCATACTCTTTAGTCTTGTGTTGTTGACTGTAGCAACTCCATTAATTATGTGTTAGAAAACTAAGCAGATCATGCCTGATATATCAATTGTAATATTAAGTGCCTAACTGCTCAATCTTTTTTCTTTCCAAGAGAGTTGTTGCTCTGAACAAACGAGGGGTGTTTCCACAAGAATTTGTGGCTTTAAGATATCTGACCTTTTTGTATGAAGTTTTTCCAACCCCTTCTCTGTTGTTTGGTTTATCACAGTTTACATTTTCATATAGAAGACACAGGTTTCTTACCGTTCAAAATTGTCACAAATATTTTTTATACTTGGAGATTAATTGCGGGTCATTTCATTTTGTTTCAATTCTTGTAGGAAAATTGATCAGAATTATTTCACCGGTCCCCTACCAGCATTCGTCGGCAATATGTCTGCGTTGAAGATATTGTAAGTAGTGAGAGAGCATTATTTATTTAAGTTTTGGTAGATACTATTGATGCTCTTTTTGAGAGGTTAACTTAGAGAGAAGTGATTAGTCTTTAGCAGGGGAGAAGGTGAGGACCTTAGGTAAGTGAAGGGCTTGCAGAAGACAAAGTAGGAGAAGCAGTGGTTAAGCTTCGGACACCGGTGTGGTGCCGGCCGAAGGCTCTCTGATGCTTAAGTCAGCTAAGAGTAGTAACTTCGGCAGAGTAACAGTAAAAGTGAGAAGGTAGTTACCCCCTTTTTACTTGGGTACTGTTCCCTATTTATAGGGAAGTGAAAGTGGGAGATTTGCACAAAGTTTGGATGTGGGACTTTGTGCAAGTCACCCTGGTAATGACACGTGTCTTGGAGATTAGGTTCGGCAATTGGCAGCTTCGGCAATCGGGAGCTTCGGCAGGTGTTTGGCATCTCGGAAGAGTGTCTTCCTTCGGCAGGGGAGAAGGCGTGTCTGCCTTGGTGCTAGTCGCTTTGATGCTGGATATGCTCGGTTGATTATGGTGTAAACAGATACTTTGATGTGTCTCATTCCTTTATTTGTTTGGTAATTGACACTGGTTCTATTTTCCTTTATCTGTTTTGTAAGCTTTAAGGAACTACTTACTAATTACAATATTTGAGGTAAGACTAGCTGCTTGGTGATTGGCTTTACTTTTTGTTTTTGGTCCTGATATATAAGTTGGAATTATATTTCTTACAAATCAATCAATTTTGTTGGTTTATTTCTTCTTCGAGGACATGAAACATAGATCTCCCAAGTGAGTATTACACCATACGGTAAAAGAAGCACATAGTACTATACAGAAAATTATTCTGTTTTTATCCTGAATTATAAACAGGTGCTAATATCTTTAATTGATATATTTCCAATCAGGTCAATTGCCATCAATTCATTCTCTGGACCCATCCCCAAGGAGCTTGGAAACCTTAAGGAGCTAGCTATCCTGTAAGCAATGAAACATGACCAAACACAATTAAATTTTGTGTTTTACACAAATGAGAAGTACTGTATTGAATTGAAACACGTTAGATATAGAGTCCCCTATCATTTCTGATTATTGCTTTTATTTAATTTTATACCTTTTCAACATGACTTGTGCAGGTCCTTTGAATTTAATAATTTCTCTGGAACACTCCCTCCAGAACTTGGTAATTTAGTCAAGCTCGAGAAATTGTGAGTGCTTCATTGAACTCATCGAATATGAATCACATGTTGCAATGTGTTTATAATTTTTCACTAAGGAACGGTTTGTTCGTCATTATCGATGAGCAAGGAATGCATTTATCCTATGAAATTGGTAGTAATCAGTTTATGATTTTCGCAGCCTCGCAGGTACATGGAAAGCTGTGGACTCAGTGGTGAAATTCCTTCAACATTTGCTAAGCTCATCAACATGCATATCCTGTAAGAATGGCCCTTAAGTGGTGTTTTAAGTTTTTTGTTTATTCAGTACTTTGAGATTGCTATTCTGGGATGAGCTTACTATGAGTCAACTTTTTGAATTTTAGCTATGCATCAGACATTCCTTTGTCAGGAAAGATACCTGCTTTCATTGGGAATTGGACAAAACTTCTGCAGTTTATGAAAGCATACCTGCTTGGCTGAGAGATGGGTCTCTTATTCACAAGCATCTCAAATGTCTTTGTAGGAGATTTCAAGGGAACTCTTTTGAAGGCCCAATACCAACCAGTTTTTCTCAACTGACTTCATTGAACACTCTGTAAGGGCAAATGCTTCATGCGTTTCTCTCTCTCTCTCTCTCTCTCTCTCTCTCTCTCTCTCTACACTAGCATCACTTATGTTTGTGTATGATAATGCAGGCGAATCAGTGATATATCAGTTCAAATCCCAAAAATCCCAATTAATTTTCTTTCATTTATGTTGCAGAAATCCGGGTTTCAACAATTTAACGGGCCAACTCCCAAGTTATTTGTTCAACAGGAGTTCTCTTCAATATTTGTATTAAGGCCTGCATTCATTATTCCCTTTTTCTGTATTTACGCCTGTTGAAAAAAGTAATGCATATTTGTGTAGATATAACTACGCAATTCTAGAAAACTCAAGAAACTACAAAGTAAATTATGGAACAAAAAAATATGAGAATATTCTAGATAAAGCCACATGGTTGTGGCTGGAGAAAGAGACCAAGTCAGTGGACTTGGTGATGTCGGCTAACACAACAAAAGTTTGAAGAAAGTTCCAGAACAACCATGCAGCAATGAATTGTGAAGTTCACCAACTATGTCGGTTGAACATGTGGCTGGAGCAAATGCCCAAGTCGGTGGACAACGGCTAAGTCGGCAAAGGTGCCTATAAATAGGCATGCAAACAACAAAGAAAAGTGGAGTGAACCAATCAACTCCCAATCTATATGGGAGCCAAGAGCTACTCAAAGAAAGTTATGTTGAGAGCCAATAAGCTCATCAATCTAAGTGTAGGGCCAAATAGCCCAAACTAATCTAAGTGTAGGGACAAATAGCCTAAACATTTAAACAAAGTGTTGCGGCCAATAAGCCTGTTAGCGAGATCCTAGTCTTATTAGGATATTTCTTTCTTATTCTATTAGGATTTTATTTATTTCCTTTTTGTATAGATATTATGTAATTAGGACTTTTTCTTATTTCCTAGTATAACCCTACTAGGGTTTGTAACTTTGTATTATAAATACCTCCTTTCGGAGAATGAAATATATCTTAAAAATATTCTACCCATATTGTTTGACTTGGTATTAGAGCCTAGTTTTTCTGGTGACCTGTGTGTTGTGCCCACCCGTGTTCTATCCCCATATTTTTTTCTCTGCCTGTGCCGTGTGTGCCCTCCTGGGTTTGCGTGTCGTGTTGTAGTATTCGTGCATCTACTGTGTTCGTGACATTCCTGTCTTCGTGCATCTGCCGTATTTGTGCCTTTGTTGCGTTCCGCTGTGTACTTTGCTGTGTTCGTGCCTGTCTTCGTGCATCTGCCATATTTGTGCCTCTACTGTGTTCTGCCGTATACTCTGCCGTAATCTGTTGAATTTCTGCTGCAATAATGGGTGATAACTCCATTGTTGGTGCTGTTACTGCTGCCTCTACAAATTTGTGTGTCTCTGATTCTATTCCAGGTACTGGCTCCAATACTTGGATAATTGACACTGGTGCTTCTGATCATATGACTTATGATGCTAAATTTTTTGATGAGTTGTCTAGTAACACCCGTGACCCATACATAACTAGTGCTAATGGTTTGCCCTCTCCAATTACTGGTAAGGGCACAATCTCTCTTACTCCTACTCTGTCCTTGTCTCGTGCGTTACTAGTTTCCAATATCCATTGTAACTTGTTATCTGTGGGTCGATTACTTGATACACTTAATGCTTCTGCTACTTTCTATCCTACGCATTGCTCTTTTCAGGATCTCAAGACTCACGAGACGATTGGGCATGGTAAACGGATAGGGGGGTTATATTATTTGACATTGCCTTCTGCACCAGTTCGTGATCGTGTCGTTAATATTGTTCAAAGTTGCAGTGTCAAAGGCAAACAACAAATTTGGTTATGGCATCGTCGCTTGGGACACCCATCATTTGGCTACCTTAAGCATCTGTTTCCATCTTTATTCCGCTCTTGTGATGAGTCAAGTTTTAAGTGTGAGACATGTATTTTGGCCAAGAGTCATCGCACTGTGTTTCCTTTGAGTGACAGTAAAGCTGCAAAGCCTTTTGATTTAGTGCATTCTGATGTGTGGGGTCCGGCTCGCGTTACTTCGAACGGATTTCGTTGGTTCGTCACATTTATTGATGATTGTACCCGACTCACTTGGGTTTTCTTGCTGAAAAATAAACATGATGTTGCTTCCATCCTTCCAGAGTTCTGTACTATGGTGTCTACTCAGTTTCATGCTCAGGTCAAAGTATTCCGGACTGATAACGGAGGCGAATATGTGAATAACACTTTGGCATCTTTCTTCCGTGCTCAAGGTATTATTCACCAAACGACAACCCCATTTACTCATCAGCAGAATGGTGTGTCTGAACGCAAGAATCATCAGTTACTTGAAGTTGCCCGCTCCCTTATGTTGGACATGTCTGCTCCCCATCATCTTTGGGGGTATGCTGTTTTATCTGCTTCTTATTTGATTAATCGTACTCCTAGCCGAGTTCTTGATTTCAAGACTCCACATGATATGTTTGGGGACCATGTTTCCCATGTCTCAGTCTCCAAGTTGCCCCTTAAAGTCTTTGGGTGTGTTGCCTATGTTCATGTCTACTCTCATCAACGGAGTAAACTTGATCCTTGTGCTCTGCGATGTGTTTTTATTGGTTACTCGTCTACTCAGAAAGGTTATAAGTGCTATCATCCACCTACCCAGAAGGTGCATGTTACTTTGGACGTGACTTTCCATGAAGAAGTGCCCTATTATGTATCTCCCTCCTCTCCAATTCAGGGGGAGAGAGGGAGTGAATTGGAGAGTCTTGGATTAGAGAATGATGTGTTTGAAGATGCTGCTCTTGGGAAAGAAACGACCTGTCGCACTGAAGCAAGTGATCGGTCACCCATATCTGAAGATGAAACTTGTGGTCCATGTGAAGAAACTACTGATCGCCCTTTGGAACTCGATCAGTCGCCCATATCTAGAGATGAAGCAGGTGCTCTCGGTGTCACTGAAGCAAGTGACCAGTCGCCTGTATCTGAAAATAATGACAGTGATTCTTGTATGGATGAGTTCGATG
Source organism: Prunus salicina (assembly GCA_020226455.1). Classification (NCBI taxonomy): domain Eukaryota; kingdom Viridiplantae; phylum Streptophyta; class Magnoliopsida; order Rosales; family Rosaceae; genus Prunus; species Prunus salicina. Next base: position 24,475,564 of record CM035345.1, on the reverse strand, counting down.
TAATACCCCCCTCTGCCCTGCCATTGCCCCAATCTACTCATGATAGTGAATCAAGTGAGGTAATTTCTAATGATCTACCTGTGTCAACTTATCAGTTACCCCCACGAACCACTCGTGGGAAACCTAAAGTACAATATTCTCCTAATATACATGCCAAGTCTAAGTATCCCATTAGCCATTTTGTGTCAACTCATCGTTTGTCTAAGTCATATGCATCATATTTGTGTCAATTATCTAGTGTATGTGTGCCAACTAAGCTGCAGGATGCTTTATCTAACCCAAAATGGATGGATGCCATGAATGTTGAAATGGATGCCTTGAACAAGAATAAAACATGGGATTTAGTTCCTTTGCCACGAGGGAAGAAAGCTGTTGGATGTAGATGGGTGTTTACTTTGAAGCATAAAGCTGATGGTTCCATTGACCGTTACAAGGCTAGATTGGTAGCAAAGGGTTATACTCAGACCTATGGAGTGGATTATTTGGAGACATTTGCTCCAGTGGCAAAGCTCAATACTGTGCGTGTACTATTGTCCTTGGCTGCTAACCGCGACTGGCCCTTATTACAATTCGATGTCAAAAATGCATTTCTACATGGTGACCTCAAAGAGGAGATTTACATGGATCTCCCTCCTGGTATTCCTGTAACCTCTAAGGAGGGTGTTGTGTGTAAGCTGTGGAAGTCTTTATATGGACTAAAGCAGTCCCCAAGAGCGTGGTTTGGGAGATTTGCAGCATCTATGAAGAAACATGCTAAGAGTAGAAGGCCAATTAGCCTACACTAAGCCATGTACTATCCTCCTCCAATCTAATAAAATCACTTTGTTTCCCCTTGCAAATCTAACAACGCCATTGAATTTCCTGCTCCGAAACATAGTCATTCATCTGACCAATTTCTTATTTCTTATTTTTTATGTTTTATTTTATTTTTTTCTGGGTGCCTCCTATAAATGATATGGCCAGATTTCTTGGAAACAATAGTCTGTCTGGACCTCTTCCAAGACAAAAGAGCGATCTACTATGTAAGTCCTCATCTAAGAAGCACGGATACGCTGGTTGAGGCGCGTATCCCGTATCCGATATGCTAAGGGATACGATACGTTGTGGATACGTGCGGATACGCGATGGATACGTATCCGAGTAAACGGATACGGTCAATGACAAAAAGATACGCGTATCTGACATTACAGATACGAGTATCCAATGGTTAGGATACGCGTATCAGAAAACATCTCCACTTCTTCTTCTTTCAGATCTTCCTTCTTCTTCGATATAAATAAGAAGCCCAGATCTTCCTTCTTCTTCTTCATCCAGCGGTGACCCCACTCATCAATTCTTCTTCTTCATCCTTAAGAAGCCCAGATCTTCCTTTTTCTTCTTCATCCAGCGGCGCCCCTACTCATCAATTTCTTCTTCTTCATTCTTCATTGTCGGCGGCGTCGGGGCTTCTCTGTTTTGAAAATTTGTCGTATCCTCGTGTCGTGTCGTATCGTATCCCCATATCCGTATCCGTATCCGTGCTTCTTAGGTCCTCATGTCATAGAAGTATGCTATATGTACTGGCAATCAAACCAGTACTCTGTGTGTGTGCGCATTCTGGCAGTCTTTTTCTAAATTAAATTCCTTTGAACTTTCATGCATTTTTGTGCCTTCTCATTCTGTATTAATTGTTATGTGCAGAGATTTGTCTTACAACTATTTGTCAGGAAGCTTTCCCGCATGGGTAACCACATTATTGCAATTGTATGTCTCCTTCATGAAATTTTCATGAATGAAATTCAATAAATTAGGAGAGATGGATTTGAAGTACTGATGTGTTTAGATCTTGAACATGAAATTTTCATCTTCATATGTTGATTGATTAATGATTTTATGCAGTAACCTAGTGGTCAACAACTTCACATTTGACAGTTCAAACATAACGTGAGTTGAATCGAAATACCGTTTTTTTAGATGGATAGTTCAAACATAAAGTGATTGGATTCTTCGACTACAGTTTAATTATTATAAATAATAATTGTTATCTTTGTTTACAGTCTTCTTGGATTGAATTGACTCCAGAGGAATTTTCCATGCAATCGAAATACCCCAAGATGTAATCTTCTTCTATATTTCACTAGCATTTATTTCTTTAATGCAAGATCATGTTACAGCAATAGGCATTGCTTATCTCATTATGTATACATATTGTCGGAATGTCTTGATAAATCTAGTAAGCATATCTTGTGCTATTACATCAGTTTGAAGTTTTTTCACTAATCATAGCTTTTGCTATTACGCTGAATTGTACAGAACAGATACAAACTTCTCAATCAAGTGTGGAGGACCACAAATGAGAGGAAATGATGGCATATTGTATGCGGTTTTTTCTGATAATTCGAGTCAATCATTTGTAGAAACCACCCATACGCAAGTCTCCGGTGCAGATTTGACACCAGAGCTTGTCGAGACTTCAAGGGTGTCCCCAGGTTCACTGAGATACAATGGCCTGGGTCTTCAGAATGGACCTTATACTGTAACATTGCAATTTGCAGAAACGGTTTTTGCTAGCCATGATACACAAACTTCTCAAAGTCTAGGAAGGCGTGTATTTGATATCTATATTCAAGTAAGGCTGCTAATAAAGAAAAAAAAAACACTTAAGCTAATTAAAGTAAAGGCAACCTCATTAGAGAGAATTATTTAACTATCTCTTCATTTGCTTCCTAGGGGAACCTCAGTTGCGAGACCCTTCAAGGTTAATGTGACAGAGAATTACCTAGATATTCATCTGTTCTGGGCTGGGAAGGGAACATGTTGCATACCTGTGTTTATGCCTAAATAAATCACGGCCTTTGTGGCCGAGGAATCCTCCTCTCGGCCGTGGCCTTTTCTCATGGGCTCAAAGAAACAGCAACATTTCGTTGCCTCCTGTTTTCGGACAACGAAGGAGAAAGCGCTAAGGCAAGATTTTCTCGGCCTCTCGAGTAACCTCGCGGGCCGAGGCCGAGGAACTCGCGGGGCACGGCCAGGGAGATATTGACCAAATCATCACGTGGCCTCGGGGTCCCACGCTTCATTTAATGAAGCAATGCTTCTGTCCACCACAGCAAATCCACTAGGGCATGAAGCATTTAATGCATGAGGGCAGAAGGGAAGTGATTGAAATCGAGATTTTGTAATCAGGGTGGTTAGGCACAAACATTCCATCAAAGGTTCTTGCAACTGGCAGTCTCTTCACCAACCACTAAACCAGAGCATTTAATGCATTCCCACGGCAAGAGGTGCAGAGCCCTCGATCTGGGTAAAGGCCGAGATCTGCCGAGATTTATGGGGGTCACACCACCATGCTTCACGATTCCAAATGCTGATCAGACCCAGCCATGCTTGCCTTGATTAGACTCCACCATGCAGGTCTTGTCAAGCTTTGATTGTCTCTCCAAAGCTCCTACTATAAAAACCAAGCTCAAGACCACATGCAAAGGGTCCAACACCAAAAACCAAAAGCCTCCCACGGAGCAACTTATTTTTCTGTCATGTACTTTCAATATTTTTACATGCTTTCTTAGGAGTAGTGATAGATTGTAAGCAACTTCCATTCATCAATATATCATACGACCCTTGATTTCTCAAGGCGCCGGAGCACCATGCTTGTTATCGCCTCACTCACCCCATATATCATACGACCGTCGCTCTCCGAGCAACGCGCCGGAGCACCGCCCAAAATCCACCACCTACACCATCACTAACGGCCTTGTAGCTCAGGCCGTGAACCTGACGGCCGAGACCAGTTCCTTTCTCGGCCACAATCGTTTGATAAGAAGTCCAGACCAAACAGGCGCAACACCCCAAAAACCTTCTACCCAAACACCTCACCGAACTCGACGCACGGTAGACCGTGCTGGCACGCCCGCGCACAAACCGCACCGCATCCAAAAGTAGGACTCTGTGTTAAACGCACGTCCCCTCGGCCCGGAGAACCAGGCCGAGAGATTTGCGCAGCCAACAACCTGAACAAGGTGATTATGGCCCGCTAATATCGGCTGTCCACGCTGCTTCAGGTATATAATATAATGTCAAGTTGAAAATTTCCTATGAATGGTTGACACTAGTGAACAATTATTCTGTTTCATTGCTCAGATCTTACACCAACTACTCCAGGAAAGAAGAGCAGGACTGGGTTGATAGTTGGTAATGCAGTCCCTGTCGGAGTAGTGATCTTGCTATTATTATTTGCAGTTTTATATATGCGGAGAAAAACATCAGAAAAAGATGACGATGAAGATAAAAGAGCAATGAGCAAATTATTAAGGGTTAATTCTGCATGCAGTTCTAGGTTCTTTCTAGTGTTGATAAGCATATTTGAGAGAAAATACTTCTGGTGTGTTGTTTCGAAATTTAAACCTATGTCATACTCTCTTTTGAATATGCAGATTGTTGAGGCTCAAAAAATCCACGATGGGGCCCAAATAAATTCCTGGCCCAAAATGGCGTATTATTCAAAAAAGGCCCAATTTGGAGCATGCAAAGGTCCGCCATGCACGAATCACACTTCGCATGCCATGCCAAATAAATAATACGTCGTGCTAGGAATCGAGATTAAGATTATAAAATGCGTTACTTCTACAAATCCATGCTAATTATCCTGTTAAACGTCATAATTAAAAGACATGCCAACAAACGGGAGATTGTTATGCCGCACCCAACCACGCTACAAGCCTAAGTGGGCCCAAGCCACTCAAATACCCAGGGCTTGCTTGAGTGGGTTGTGGTATGAATGGTAATGAGTTGTCATAAGGCCCATTGATGGGCCAAGAAATGGTGGTTCCGAGTTGCTTGGGAGCCTCGAAGCCCAAGCCCATTTCTTAGGCCCAAATATATGGGTGAGCACAAAAGGGAAAATAACCTAAATAACCCAACCAAAATAGCTCATTAGCTCAACCAAAATTAGCCCAACACCTCAACAAAATAGGCCAAAACTTGGTGAAGTTGGCCCATTTATTTGCTAAGTCAAACCATTGTTCTAGAAGGCCCATATAACTAAAACAAAGACCTGCAAAACCATCAGCACCTGGCTAAGAAACAAAAGCCACGAGATGAGCAAATGTGTCCATGTACACAAAGTTGTTGGGAGGCTCCATCACGTGGGAAGGAACAAGTTTCAAGTAAGAAACACCGAGCGAACCATGGGATGTTGGCGCGCAAAGTGGGAATCATCTCTCTAACCAGCAGGTATGCCCGTTTCTTGCCCTTACCAGACTTGGCCATGGAAGAAGGAAAGAAGGAAGATGAGGGGATGTCTAAAAATAGGAATTCTTCACTAGGGCAGGGACCTTGAGCCCCTAAAACCCCTGATTTTGTGCAAAGGAGCAGAGTATATTTTACCAAAATAGGATGATTGAAGGGATAAGGGGAGAAAGGAAGGGAAAGACTTGGCAAAATGGGATAGAAGCTATTAGGGTTTCTTGGAAAAAGAATGGCTTCCAGCTGTTATAAATAGGGCCTCCTTTACCCACAAAGATCATCCACATCCAGAGAGCAAGCTTCCTCTCTTACTTGCAAAAACCCAGCAATTTTGTGCACTGTTCATCATTCTTCCCCATTTTCCCTCTTTTGGCAGATTGCTCTAACACTTGACAGAGTCACTGTCAAGCTGCCGGAAGAAGCACTCTAGCCACCCTTTTTCTCTCTCTCCCTTCTCTCTTAGCCAAATCTACTTACAAACCTTTTTCCTCTTATTAGGATACCCCTTCTCCCTCCCAAGAACACTTAATTTTCTCTTTAGTGCTAAACTCATGCCAACTTTGCTTCCATGCCATGATCTCATCATGCCAAGCTAAGGATTCATCTGTAAGCACTAAGAATCTATCTGTAAGCAGCCATCATTTTCATTGGTAAGGGTAACTAAGGTGTTTCCTAAGGCTTTACTACCTTTTCGAAACATTTTGGGGCCTAAACTTTGAACTTAGATACAGGGGATATTTTTTTTCAATTTGCTCCTTACAATAGCCCAGCCCATCTGTAGCTACCAGAAGAAAAAGACCTCTACACAGATCTTCTAAGATTAGGCCCCCGACCAAATACTTTCAGTTATGCTGAGTTGAGAGCTGCAACAGAAGATTTTAATCCTTCAAATAAGCTAGGAGAGGGAGGATATGAACCTGTTTATAAGGTGAAATCTATTTTACATCAATATCTGCTACTTTAAAGTAATGACTTTGACTTCTTACAAAAAGAAATTGAGAGAGAAGCAAAATATATGTTTTTTTACTTCCCTTTCATGTCACTGAATTGTATTTATATTTATAGGGAACATTATCTGATGGGAGGGTAAAGCAACTTTCAGTAGCTCGAACCCAAGGCTTTGGCAACAATCACCGCTGTTAAAATTGAGCATTTCATATGGAAAAACATCGTATGATGATTCGGCCTCCCAAACGCAATCATCACCGACAACGGTAAGCAGTTCGACTGCTCTCATTCCCGGCATCTATGCTCCCGATTCGACATCAACATCTTCTTTCCATCTCTGGCGCATCCACAATCCAGTGGACACTATAGGCCATTAATAAGATCATCAAGAAGACTCTGAAGAAGAAACTTGGAGCGGCTAAAGGCGAATGGCCAGACATACTGAAGGTCAGCAGGCGAGACACTGTTGTCCCTTGCCTTCGAATCCAAAGCTGTTGTACCTGTAGAAATCAACACACTAACATGCTGAACGGCATCTTACGATCCAGAGCAAAATCAATCCCAACTTGCTTTGAATCTGGGTTTCATCGAAGAGCACCGATAGTAATCTCAACTTTGGAATGCCGCATACAAACAACAAACCTCCCGATATTACAACTTGAGCGTTAAACGCCGATCGTTCAGGGTAGGGGACTGGGTTTTGCGCAAAGTCTCTCTTGCAACAAAAAAACCTACCAAAGGGACCTTCAGCCCCTCATAGGAAGGTCCCTACGAAGTTGTTGATGTCTGCCAACCGAGTACTTACCGATTACGTGGGTCCAACGGTCAGACTCTCAGTCCCTACGAAGACATCGGTGAAGAAGACCACCTCACCCTCCAGATTGCTTAAGGACTCCAGCGGCCCTGGGATCCGCATCACTACCGAATCTGGAATGTGATACTCGGCCCTAATCTTTGCCAACTCACCCTCGGTCAAGGCGTTCGGCTCTAGGAAGTCCACCCCAAAAACGGGACCCCTCGGCATCGCCATCGTCACCCACTACCGGTCGGTAACGACAGTTAGCACACCTTCCTCGGGAGCGGCAATTAACATATCAGCCTTGGTCACCTCAACTCGGCGACCGTATGTTGACGATTGACAGCTATCCGCTTCAACCACTACTAGGTTTGAAGTGCTCCCAAAATCAGTAGGCACCTCTGCACCCCCTCCTATCTCAGTGCTCTCAAAGTCGGCACTCTCAAGCTCCGTTATGGAGCTCCCCGAGGACGATTCTTGTTTCGTCGATTCAGCTGCACCAAAATAGATTTAGCTGCATCCTCAACTTGTGATACTCGCAAGTGCACGAGCCGTTGGTAGTTTAGCATATGTAAGTGCGAGGTCGATCCCATGAGGATTGATGATAGATTAATTTAATTCAATTTCCTGTACAAAACAGAAATGAAAAAAAGAAAGAAAATAAATCAAACAAGGAAGAAAGAAAAGAAATAAACTCAAGGGAATAAGTTCCCAAGTTCAATTTAGATTAACAGATTGATTCTAGCTAAAGTATGATTAAGCCATGGTGTCTGGTCCTAACCTTGTGTTCCTAATTCCCTAACTTGATCATTTGTTGTCTAACCTAAATTAAGCATTAGGAACCCATTAAGCATAGAAGAACATTTTAAACAACCAAGCATGTATCTAATCCCTGTTGTCGAATGTCCATACATACTCTTCCTATTCATAGTTCAATTCGAATTAAAGCATGGTGTCTACTCTTAATTCAAACCAAGATAGCTAACATGCAAGCCTTAATGGTGATCAATCATTCAAACTAGCATATTTACTTATAAGCATAATGAATAAGAACAAAAACCATAATTGAAACTTGAAAACTACTCAAACTTGAATTGCTAAAGAAAAGAATTTACATTACAATAAAAAGTTAAGAAGAACTCAGAAACATTTAGCAAAAGGATTTTATTACAACAATTGAGAACTAGAAAGGAAAACTAAGAGAATTTGAGGGAGAGAAGGGAGGGGAGCTCTAGAGAAATGTTTGAGAGCTCTCCCCCTTGGGGTGTGTTTACAAGCTTGGGAAACCTCACTATTTATAGGCCTAAGGGAAGTTGAAAATCTGAATTAAGTATTGATTCTACCTACCACACTCACTTCACCAACTTCACCTAACACACCATTACATTTGAAAACAATTTTTATGTCTTTAAACTTAGTGGGAGAGCTCCCACTTCATCTTCTTTGTCTGCAATTGGCTGCTGGAAAACTCCACTTCAATTATAAGAATTGAATATGCTTCACCTAACCTTCCCACTATCAACAACACTTCATCATGCATGACATTGCATTGCAGTCAGCTTGTGGGCAGGTTTTGGGCTTGTTATTATCTCCGAAAAAATCTTTAAAAATATGGATATTCAAGCCCTTTGTCTTATCTTTCCAAGCATATGCAGCCCAACTCAAGGAAAAATCGGGAAGACCTTAAAATGTCATTTGTGGCCCAGTAACGCAGATGTTGCCGAATATTGACCTTGAGCTACTAAATCATGTATAACTTCCTCTAGAAGACTCATAATCATGAACCGTAAAATGCTACGGAAACTAGACTTCCGTATCTTTCCAATGAAATTGAATGATCTGCAGACACTATTTTGAGCTAAATTGTCTTCAAAATGCATGTAATGAGTCTTAACCTTATTATACTGAAACATACACAAACTTTATTAAAAGCATAAGTTTAACTCAAAAATATAACCAAATCATAAGTTAGAAGGGTACAAAAAAGATATGTAATTATGCACCGATCAATCTCCCTCGAACGCCCTTATACTACCACTATATTCGAATTCGCTATCTGACATCTACAAACAGAGGCGAAGGGAAACTAAATGCCATGCTAGAATCAAACTACGATCCTAAAGCGTAAAAGCTCATGCTCATCTACATTCATACGTGTTCATGCAACAATTGAAAAGCTTGACTTAATTTGAAAGAAAACACGGCAACATACCTTGTTCACATGGTGGTGGGAGGTCGCCGGAAATCGCCTCCGCCTTATAACCTTCGTTGGAAATTGCCTATGCTGCCGCAAATCACTCGCCAAAAATCGCCTCTCTCAAGCTCTAATGCCTCTCACAAATTCTAAGTACCTTTTTCACCGTCACTTCGTCCTACTTATAGGATGAACCTAGCATCGGGAAATGAAACGACGTGACCTTTCGAACTCTTTCTAACACGTGTCAAGCATGCACAGGGAAGCCCAAGAGTCATCACATCCAACCTGAAGGAACGCTTCAATTCTCAGACTTTTCAAGTGCGAACATCACCCACGAATGTTAGGCGCACATTGGTCGAGTTTTCACTCACCTCTAGTGTCGAACGGCAGTGCACATTGGTCGAGTTTTCACTCACCTCTCGTGCTGAACGACAAGTGCATATTGGTTGAGTTTTCACTCACCTCTCGTGCCAAACGGCAAGTGCACATTGGTTGAGTTTTCATTCACCTCTAGTGCCGAATGGCAGGCGCACATCGGTCAAATCTTCACTCACCTCTCGTGCCGAACGGCAAGTGCACATTGGTTGAGTTTTCACTAACCTCTAGTGTCAAACGGCAGGCGCACATTGGTCGAGTTTTCATTCACCCCTTACGCTTTTGGCACCTACTGCCGTTTTATTCCAATCTTCTAAGCTCCCTCTTGCTCGGGGACTTAGGGGACTACATGACTACCATCGGTAGGCCACATCAAGATTTTCGTGACCGGGTCAGAATGCCGAAGATACAAGCAAGTCCCCAACCAAAAAGTCATTTCTCAATCAGAAACTTGGGGGACTTCTGTTTGTACCATATCTAACCCTTCACTCACATCGTGACATTTGGAAAGTGAACAAGGCTAAAACCAACCCTGTGGGTTGCGCCAGTAGACTGATCAGGTATGAATCGACATACACCACCTATTCCCCACGTTCTTCAATCCACACGTGCTCTCGAACGCCTCCCTTTAACAGACTATCGGTACCTGATACCGAACAACCCTCGAGCACGCTTTCATCATGCCTGGCCGACCCTGCAAGACAACCTCGGACCTCCCGCCAAGGCACGTCGGGACACATGTCGACCATCAAAGACATCCCGCATCGAAACTAAGTGCCAAGTGAACACCAATACCCTCAATAAATAAGGCATTTGGCCTCAGACACAGGGTAAAACTTCTGACTTGACTTGTGCTTTCACACTATCAATAATTTGCTCTTAGTCGCTAACTTTGGCATCAGAGGGTCTTCGGCCGGCACCACACCGATGCTTTAGACCTCACCTACCGTTTCTCTCCTCAACCCAAATCCAGCATCGCGCCCCGAGGAAGGACGCCACGGATCAAAGGCCCTTCCGGTCAAAACTGTCCACGTCACCTGTAAGTTAGCCCTATCTTTATCTGTTTAGTTTTAGCGCGAACATAGTCTAAGTGTGGCTTATATAAGCCAATACAAAAGATGAAGCAAAACCCCATCCTTGTATTTTAGCCATAGTGTTTCTTGGGCTCATTTAACTTATGTTGTCATACAACACATGTTCTCTTGGGCTCATTTAATTCCAATTTTTTTAGATCTTGGAAATAGTTTGGAGTTCAATACCAAAGAAGTTTATGATCTTAAAATCACTCTTTGAAAACTCATGTTTTTAACAAGAATTAATCATAGTTTTTGAATTTACTTTTTTAAGTAGGATACCAAACAGGGCTTAAAGCTCCAGAAATATTAAGGCTTATTTTATGATATGCCCCCTCAAAGTGTATTTGAGTCTCACTTTGCCCCTTGAAACACATTTTGTCTCACTTTACTCCTTTTTTCACACATATTTGTCTCACTTTGTCTAGATTCCGGCGAGGCCAACAATTTCCGGTCAAAATATTAATTAAAAATTAAAAACTCAATAATATACATTATGTTTTAAATATTTAATCTCATTTAAAATTAAGTTTTTAATTTTTAATTAATATTTTGACCAGAAATTGTTGGCCTCACCGGATGAAGAGCTTGCATTCTATAAAGAACTTGAAGCACTTGAAGCAAGTAAGACATAATCTACTATTTAGTTTTAAATATATTATGTTTATATCTTCTTTTTTTAACATTCATGTTTGTTTTTTCAACATAATTTACTTGTTTTACTTGTTTTTTTACTAGATGTGGCCGGTACTCAAACTTCTACAACACTACCTCCTTGATTTGATTCCACATCATCATTACCTACTATTTGAGACTCATCAAATTTTGAGTTGTGAGAGACACACCATGGTTTGTTTTGTTCCACAAACTTTGTTGTATTGTAACAATTTAAGTTTTCATTGCACATTTCATATTTGGGTTGTAATTAATTTTAAATATTCTCATTGCACTTCATTAATCATTTCATATTTGGTTTATAATTTAATTTTAAATACGTTTTCATTGCACTTCATTTTCTATTTGGGTTGTAACTTATTAAAGTTTTCATTGCACTTCAATTTCTATTTGAGAGTTGTAACTTCTTACTAAGTTTTACTTATGTATTTTGATGATATGATATGAATATGATGCTTGAAAATCAAAAGTTGTGAATGACAAAAGTTAGGTGGCCTAAAACTTAGTATAAACAAAGGCTTGAAAGTTGAAATAAAGGCTTGAAAGTTGAAACAAAATATGCAAAACAGGGCTTGAACAAATGGCCTAAAACTGAAGCAAAATCTGTAAAACAGGGCTTGAACAAATGGCCTAAAACTGTATCAAAAACTGCAAAACAGGCTTGAAATTGAAAACGAAATGGGCTTGGCGGTAAGCCCACACCCGAACCGAACCGGCCAGCATTGCGGTTCAACTGTAGTGCGGTAAATCGCATCCTACGGAATCGGTTGCAGTAGCCAATCCTTCCAATCCGAAGGTTGTCGGACAGTAACCGATTGCCGTTGATCGATGCGGCAACTGAACCGAAAACAGCACTACAAATATGTGTGGAAAAGGGAGTAAAGTGAGACAAAATGAGTTTCAGGGGCAAGGACAGATCCAGGAAAGTGGGCTAATATTTTTTATTGGCTTTGGGGACTCTAGTTAAAATAATAATAATAATATTATAATAACATTTAAAATATTTCAAAACCATAAAGTAACAAATAAAATTATAAAATAACATCTTTAAAAAGAAAATCTAAAGCAAACCTTTCTCCTTCTCTCAGAAATAATATGCAGCTAGAAGAAGCAATGCAAATGCAATTCAACAGAAGTAATCGAAACTACAGAGGGACCAGACCAGCCACTATTTAACCTCAAGCCTTGGAGTTTCAACTTCAAAACCACCTTAATTAGTATCTAGGATTCTAGACAAATATTTCAAACTCTAAATTAAATGGCTCAATAGTAATAATAATATTCAATGTGGATGTCACTTGTCAAAGAATTAGCCCCACTGCAGGTGGGAAACTAGAAAACTGGCAGCCATCTGATCATATGCAACTTGTATTAAAGAAAAAAAAATGTATGCAAGCCGTCCGAAGTCAACGTAGTCTTGATGCTGAGGTAGTCCACAAAATCGATTCTATGATGGCGTTAGTACTAGTAGGGCTCTGTTTCCACATCATGAAACTGCTCGGCAATTCATCACCTTCGACAATTTGAGATTTTGTCGCCCAAAATATCCAATAAGGCCTTGTTTCTTTATTGCCGATTCAAAGACATCGGATTAAAATACATAAAATCAAAGACGTCGGATTAAAATACATAAGATTAAAGATGTCAGATTAAAATACATAAAATTAAGGACGTGTAGGCTTCGTCTCATATAGAAGTGGTAACAGAAATGAATGGTCTTGTGTTATTCGGATCTCACATTATTTTCTATCTCTATCTCAGAAAAATTAATTTTCTAATCCAATAGAGAGCACATCCGCTCTAAACTAATAATAGTTTAATCCTTCACTTTAATAAATTTGTGAACGAGAAAAAGTATTAAATTGGAAAAATCATGAGATGAGTATTTAGAATTCTAGATAAATATTTCAAACTCTAAATTAAATGGCTCAATAGTAATAATAATAATATTCAATGTGGATGTCACTTGTAAAAGCAGCTTCTTTTTAAAGTTCTTGAACATTTCTTGTTTGGTAAAACAGGAATAGTCTGCTTTTTTTCAAAACTGTGGGTCACTCACAGCGGTTTTTAGAAGCAATTGAGAGGATGCTTCTAAACAGTACTGCGCGGAGAAGCATGCGGAGGGTTTAATAAAGTTCATGTTACCCATAATGCCCTTCTATTTTTCCCAAATGACAGCCCTTATCCCTCCTGTTCTGCACACCCTTCTTCTTCCTTCTTCTCACTGCAGGCTGGGTCAGTTCTTGCGAGCCACAACTGCTGCAATTTCACGAGTAATCAATCTGAATTTTATGTGTTGATTCAAAAACTTTATTAAATTGAATTAAAATAGAGTAAAAACCTCCCAGGATTCGTATTTGTATAGTGGGCATGGCTTGGTGGATCTGGGCAGGAGGTATGTCGGATTTGGGCGGCGTGGGGATCAAATAGAGAGACGGTCGCGGCTTGGGAGGATGAGAGAGAGAGAGAGAGATGGAAATGGTTGGATGGGGTTTGTCGTGTGGGGCTGCCGTGGAGGAAGGGGTTGGGTGTGGTGGTATCGGGATCGGGTGGGGTTGTGGGAGGGACCTGGCCAGTGTTTGCGGTGGGAGTAGGTGAGAGTTTCTGGTGGTGGGAGGATGGGGATGGGGGAGGAGCTGCGACTAGAAGATGGGGGATGGGTTGCGAATTGAAGAAGATGGGAAGGGGAGGGGTTGCTCAGAGATTTTTATTTGGGAGTTTCACTAATACACCCAAAATATGAGTTGAAATTATAAAAAAAACCAAACATAAAAAACATTTTATAAACACATCCAAAACTCATTTATTAAACACACTCAAAATCCATTTATAAACACACCCAAAAAATATACAATTGTTGATTTTTGGGTTGATTTTGGGTATGTTTCTATATTTTAAATAGTATTGGGTTTTTTTTTATAAATTCATGTCTATGATTGAGTTTATTTATAAATTTGTATTTATATTTTTATTTGTTAAGATTATTTTTAAATTTTTAACATTTTATTATATTTCTCATTTAAAATTAATTATTAAGTTTTTTTATTTTGTCTGCTCGTGGATATTTTTATTATTATTATAAGTGTATAATATTATTAAGATTATATACATAAAAAACTTGTAAATTTCTTGTAAATTTCTTGTATTTTTGGGAAAAAAAACATAAATAAATAATATTTTTTTTATCATACATTTTTGGTCATTATACACAATCACAACACTTCTACAAGAAAGTTTACCAAACGATATGACACTGCTTTTTATACTCACAACACTTTTACAAATATAGATTATTAAACACGTAGCTGCTTTATTTCGCAGCTGTTTATTCTCGCAGCACAGCAGAAGAATGTTTTTTTTTAAAACACAACAATACCAAACTAAGCCTTAGCCAACTGCATGTGGGAAATTAGAAAAGTGGCAGCATCTAATCATATGCAACTTGGAAAGAAAGAAAAAAAAAAAAAATCTATGCAAGACTTCTGAAGTCAACATAGTCTTGATGCTGAAGTTGTCAATATATACATTTTCAACAGATATATGAATAGAAAGTGGTCAGTAGTTCATGTATGCACATCCTTCCTATTGTTTGAAAATCATTTTTCTCTACTCTCTGTTAGAATAAGTAGTTTGGGAACCATTGACAATAACATGATCAATTTGAGGAGGATGTTGAAGCAACAATGGCCTCTTTCAGCGTCCTTTGGCTTCTTTTGCAGTCTATGCTGTCTCAGCTGCTTCTGGTTTCAAGTGTCCATGGCTCAAAATGCTACTACCGATCCATCTACCGATCCAACTGAAGGTACAGAAGATATATTTTTTGTTTTTTGTTTTTTCTTTCCTTTTGCAACATAAGTACGTTATGTGATGTGTACACAACGATTGAATTGAGTGTGCAGTGGCGGCGTTGATCTCAATATTCCGGCAATGGGACATGCTAGCCCTGACTATCCGTGGAGGAGAGCCATGCATTGGATTTGCCATCAATGGAAGCGAGTTTGAAAAGCCAGAGAATAATCCAGCCGTCAGTTGTGACTGCACTTATGACAAAAATACTACCTGCCACATTACCAAACTGTATGTTATTACCCTCCTCTCTCTCTCTCTCTCTCTCTCTCTCTCTCTCTCTCTCTCTCTCTCTCCATATTCTTTAGTCTTGTGTTGTTGACTGTGGCAAATCAATTAATTATCAAGTTTAGAAAACTAAGCAGAACATGCCTGATATATCAATTGTAATATTAAGTGCCTAACTGCTGAATCTTTTTTCTTTCCAGTCGAGTTCATGCTCTGAACAAACGAGGGATGTTTCCAAAAGAATTTGAAGCTTTAAGATATCTGGCCGTTTTGTATGAAGTTTTTCCAACCCCCTTCTCTGTTGTTTGGTTTATCGCAGTTAACATTTTCATATAAAAGACACAGGTTTCTTACCGTTCAAAATTGTCACGAATATTTTTTATACTCAGAGATTAATCGCTGGTCATTGCATTTTGTTTCAATTCTTGTAGGAAACTTGATAAGAACTATTTCACCGGTCCCCTACCAGCATTCATCGGCAATATGTCTGCGTTGATAGTATTGTAAGTAGTGAAATATAGACTCCCAAGTGAGTTATACCATATGGCCAAAGAAGCACATAGTACTATACATAAAATTACTCTGTTTTTATCCTGAATTATAAACGGGTGCCAATTTCTTTAATTGATATTTCCATTCAGGTCAATTGCCCACAATTCATTCTCTGGGCCCATCCCCAAGGAGCTTGGAAACCTTAAGGAGCTAGCTATGCTGTAAGCAACGAAACATAAGAAAACACAATTAAATTTTGTGTTTTAGACAAATGAGAAATGCTCTATTGGGACATGTTAAATATAGAACCCCCTATCATTTAATTCTGTACCTCTTCAACATGACTTGTTGCAGGTCCTTTGGATCAAATAATTTCTCCGGTACACTCCCTCCAGAACTTGGTAACTTAGTCAATCTCGGGCTATTGTGAGTGCTTCATTTAACTCATCGAATTTGAATCACATGTTGCAATGTGTAATTATTTTCTGTTCAAGAGCGGTTTATTTGTTAATTCATTATCGATGTGCAAGGAATGCGTTTATCGTATGAAATTGGTAGTAATCAGTTTATTATTTTCACAGTTACATGGACAGCTGTGGACTCGGTGGTGAAATTCCTTCAACATTTGCTAAGCTCATCAACATGCAAGTCTTGTAAGTTTTTTGTTTATTCAGTACTTTGAGATTTCTATTCTGGGATGAGCTTACTATGAGTCAACTTTTTGAATTTTAGCTGGGCACAAGACAATCCTTTCTCAGGAAAGATACCTTCTTTCATTGGAAATTGGAGAAAACTAACTTCTTTGTAAGTATGGCAAACTTTTAACCTTCTGCATGGCTGAGATGGGTCTTTTATTCGCAAGCATCTCAAATGTTTTTGTAGGAGATTTCAAGGGAACTCTTTTGAAGGCCCAATACCAACTAGTTTTTCTCAACTGACTTCATTGGAATCTCTGTAAGGGCAAATGCTTAATACATTTTAAACTCTCTCTCTTTCTCTCTCTCTCTCCATTTACTGGGTATCATTTGTGTTTGTGTATGATAATGAAGGCGAATCAGTGATATGTATAATGTGAGCTCGTCTCTTGATTTCATAAGAAATTTGAAGAACTTGACTGATTTGTAAGTTAACACCTCATTCATTCACGCACCGTGATCAAACTTCGTTTTCCTTTTCAAATTGAAAATCTTACTCCATTTACTTGTGCACTAATTTTTTTTTTGGTGGTGTAACAGAGTTCTACGGAATACATTAATCAATGGTAGCATCCCTACTGATTTTGGAGAATATCAACGTTTACAGATACTGTACGTTCCAGCAGATATATAAGCTTGAATCCCAAAGATACCGATTAATTTTCTTATCATTCTAATTGTTCCTTTAACTTATCACTCATGTTGCAGGGATCTGGGTTTCAACAATTTAACAGGCGAACTCCCAAGTTCTTTGTTCAACATGAGTTCTCTTAAATATTTGTAATAAGGCCAGCCTTCATTATTCCCCTTTTGTATAGTTATGCCATTCAATTTCCTGCTCAGAAACTTAGTCGTTCATCTTACCTTTTTCTTGTTTCTTTGTTTCTTTCTTCTTCTTTATTTTATTTTATTTATTTTTTTTTTTCTGGGTGCCTCCTATAATTGATATGGCCAGATTTCTCGGAAACAATAGTTTGTCTGGACCTCTTCCAAGCCAAAAGAGCAATCAACTTCAGACTATGTAAGTCCTAATGTCATAAAAGTATGCTATATGCACTGTCAATGAAACCAGTACTCCGTGTGTGTGCGCATTCTGGCAGCCTTTTCTTACTTAAATTCCTTTGAACTTCCATGCATTTTTGTGCCTTCTCATTCTGTATTGTTATGTGCAGAGATTTGTCTTACAACTATTTCTCAGGAAACTTTCCCCCATGGGTAACCACAATATCGCAACTGTATGTCTCCTTTTTATCTTCCACCTTCATTTTTATGGTCCAAATCACCTTCATTGTGCATATATAAGACCACATGAATGAAATTCAATAAATTAGAAGGGATGGATTTGAAGTACTGATATGTTGAGATCTTGAAAACGAAATTTTCATCTTCATATGTGGATTGATTAATGATTTTATGCAGGAATTTAGTGGTCAACAACTTCACATTTGACAGTTCAAACATAACGTGAGTTGAATCGAAATACCCTTTTTTTAGACGGATAGTTCAAACATAAAGTGATTGCTATTACACTTTTGCAGTTTAATGGATTTTTCCACTACAGTTTAATGATTATAAATAATAATTGTTCTCTGTGTTTACAGTCTTCCTGGATTGAATTGCCTCCAGAGGAATTTTCCATGCAATCGAAATACCCCATTAAGTAATCTTCTTCTATATTTCACTAGCATTTATTTCTTTAATGCAAGATCATGTTACAGCAATAGGCATTGGTTATCTCATTATGTATACATATTGTAGGAGTGTATTGATAAATCTAGTAAGCATATCTTGTGCATCAGTTTGAAGTTTTTTCACTAATCATAGCTTTTGCTATTACACTGAATTGTACAGATTCAAACTTCTCAATCAAGTGTGGAGGACCACAAATGAGAGGAAATGATGGCATATTGTATGAGGCTGAAGACTCAGCTCTTGGCCCAGCAACATTTAATGTAACCAGTACACCGAAATGGGCTGTTAGCAATGCGGGTTTTTCTGATAATTCGAGTAAATTATTTGTAGAAACCACCCATACGCAAGTCTCCGGTGCAGATTTGACACCAGAGCTTTTCGAGACTTCAAGAGTGTCCCCAGGTTCACTGAGATACTATGGCCTGGGTCTTCAGAATGGACCTTATACTGTAACATTGCAATTTGCAGAAACGGTTTTTGCTAGCCGTGATACACAAACTTCTCAAAGTTTAGGGAGGCGTTTATTTGATATCTATATTCAAGTAAGGCTGCTAATAAAGAAAAAAAAAAAACTTAAGCTAATTAAAGTAAAGGCAACCTCATTAGACAGAATTATTTAACTATCTCTTCATTTGCTTCCTAGGGGAACCTCAGAAGGAAGGACTTCGACATATCGAAGGAGGCAGGTGGGGTTAACAGAGCAGTTGCGACACCCTTCAAGGTTAATGTGATAGAGAATTACCTAGATATTCATCTGTTCTGGGCTGGTAAGGGAACATGTTGCATACCTGAACAAGGTGATTATGGCCCGCTAATATCGGCTGTCCACGCTGCTTCAGGTATATAATATAATGTCAAGTTGAAAATTTCCTATGAATGGTTGACACTAGTGAACAATTATTCTGTTTCATTGCTCAGATCTTACACCAACTACTCCAGGAAAGAAGAGCAGGACTGGGTTGATAGTTGGTATTGCAGTCCCTGTCGGAGTAGTGATCTTGCTATTATTATTTGCAGTTTTATATATGCGGAGAAAAACATCAGAAAAAGATGACGATGAAGGTAAAAGAGCAATGAGCATATTATTAAGGGTTAATTCTGCATGCGGTTCTAGGTTCTTTCTAGTGTTGATAAGCATGTTTGAGAGAAAATACTTCTGATGTGTTGTTTCGAAATTTAAACCTATGTCATACTCTTTTTTGAATATGCAGATCTTCTAGGATTAGGCCCCCGACCAAATACTTTCAGTTATGCTGAGCTGAGAGCTGCAACGGAAGATTTTAATGCTTCAAATAAGCTAGGAGAGGGAGGATATGGACCTGTTTATAAGGTGAAATCTATTTTACATCAATATCTGCAACTTTGAAGTAATGACTTTGACTTCTTACAAAAAGAAATTGAGAGAGAAGCAAAATAGAATCTTTTTACTTCCCTTTCATGTCACTGAATTGTATTTCCATTTATAGGGTACACTATGGGAGGGTAGTGGCTGTGAAGCAACTTTCAGTAGCATCTCACCAAGGGAAGAGTCAATTTGTAACCGAGATTGCTACGATATCTGCAGTCCAACATCGCAATCTAGTGAAATTGTATGGATGCTGCATTGAAGGAACCCAGCGCATTTTGGTTTATGAGTATCTTGAAAACAAGAGCCTTGATCAGACACTTTTTGGTAGGTTTTATAGAAACAGAATACTCTGCAGTTTCAAGGACTCTAAAAGTTCATCCAAGTTTTTTACGCAACCATTTTGTTATAACTTTTCTCTGCCGAGGAGTGACGTTTAAAGAAACCAAAAGAGTAATATTCGAATCATATGAAATTAAAAACTTGCACATTCTTTTGCTACTTTGCCTTCTATTTTGCATAAAAACAGAATACTCTGCAGTTTAAAGTACTCTAGGTTACATCCAATTTCTTTTTCTCTCTCTACTTGTTATTAGTTGTTAACATGCACTGGTTCTTCACCATGTAATGTTTCAGGAAGAAATGACTTGCACCTTGACTGGCCTACCCGCTTCAATATATTGTTGGGAACAGCAAGAGGACTTGCTTACCTTCATGAGGAGTCAAAGCCCAGGATTTTACATCGAGATGTCAAAGCCAGTAATATTTTGCTAGATGCAGAACTCTCCCCAAAAATATCAGATTTTGGATGGGCAAAGCTTTATGATGACGAGAAAACACACATGAGCACCCGGGTTGCAGGCACAATGTAAGCCCTCGTTTAAGTTATACATTGTTAATATTGACTAGGGAGGGTGTAATCCAAGCAACATTTTTAGTAACCATTTCATGATCTTGTAGAGGTTATTTGGCGCCGGAGTATGCAATGCGTGGACATCTGATAGAAAAGGCTGATGTATTTGGTTTCGGGGTTGTTGCTTTGGAGATCCTCAGCGGGAGGCCAAACTCAGACAACAACTTGGATCGTGAAAAGATTTATCTTCTTGAATGGGTAGGAAAGCAATATGCCTAGCTACTTTTGTTTTAGCATTGTTGTGAAAACTTCTTTACTTTTTTCCTTTTTAACCATGCCATGTCCATGATGTTTGTTTTCAGGCATGGACTCTACATGAAAACGACCAGAGTTTGGGGCTGGTGGATTCGAGATTGACAGAGTTTGATGAAAATGAAGCAACTAGATTGATAAAAATAGCTCTCCTCTGCACTCAGGCATCACCAATGATGAGGCCATCGATGTCACGCGTAGTGGCAATGCTCTCTGGAGATATCGAAGCAAGCACTGTTATTTCAAAGCCAAGTTATTTGACAGATTGGGATTTCAAAGATGTAACCACAAGTAGCTTTTTGATGGATGATGATACCCCATCAACTGAGAGCAATGTTCATCTCAAGTTCAACCATCAGCCTGAAGGGACCACAACTAGTGCTAGCCCCGGGATTGACCTTTCGCCGTCTCCGGTAAATGTCACTGAATCAATGCTCACTGGCATTATAGGAGAAGGCAGGTGAGAACTAAGAAGTTGCCATTGTCTTGCCCTTGCTGCCAATATGTGACTTTTACTGCTAAAACTTTCCTACATGTTGTACCTGTCTTTGGGTCTTTCTCTGCCTCTAGTTTTTAGCAATGGTGATGCATATATAAAATAAGATACAATTCTATAGATATCTGGTTGCCTTCGTCCTCATTGAAAAATAATGCATGTTCGATAGATTTTCTTTTAATTAAGAAAAAGAAATGGATGTTCCTTTTTCTTTTTGATAGCACAGTAAATTTTAAATAAAGAAACAACTTTACATAAGCGCTTATAAGCAAAGGTCTCGCAAATTTAGAGATGTTATATAAAATAAGAACGACTGTGAAACTGTTTGATTAATAAAATGTCACAACGAACTCAAATTGATCCACAAGCAACTCAGCACCAAAGCAAATCTCAGCAACAGAAAAATATGGAAAAAGGGTTTTCTAAAGCAAGAAACATCATAAAGAATTATTGAATCTCAGCACACTCTATAGACCTAACTCATGTGCACACCAACACGGAATTATTGAATCAATAAAGAAAAAAAACCCTCATCACAAGAAAAATGTGAATTTCCAAGTCTTTGAGGTTACTTGACAATGTTTTGGTGATTTCAATTCCACCACCAAACTCCTTCAAGAGAGGAGAGTGTTAAGAAAATTTAGTAAACACTTTTATAGGAGGAATGCTTGGTTCTAATTTCTCTAAACTCTCAACTCATTCGCATTCGAATTCAGTCTCAATTAAATTCCTTCACAAAATTGCAAATTGTAACAAAGTGTCGGACATTTTTGGAAGCTTATCATAAGATTGGTATAAAACAACCATGCCAATCATATTGCTCATGAACTATATACAATTGATCTCAGAAAAAAAAAAAAAAAGAACTCATTTGAGTGGCTCAATTAGCCCACTAGTGGTCCAGTGGTCCAGTGGTTAGGCTCAATAAGCCTCAAGTGCAATCCACGTGTCCTATATACAAAATGTCACTTGGGATTATGTACCCAACTTAAAACCAAAGTTATTATCTTGATATGATTTATATCCATTCCAATATGACGACATCAAAATGCTCAGCCATTCATCACCTTTGACTGATTCAACTTGCACATGTTTACCAAAATAAGAATTAGTTAGCTTAGCTTCTAGAATTGGTTAGCTATGTGTTATTAGCTAAGTCACGTGGGTCTATCACAGCTGTAATATTCATGTGAGTTAGTTACAAAGCTTACTTAGATATTAAGCACAACTCTACTGTATAAAAAGCCTGAGCGGCTACATATCTCTGTGATTCTTCTTAATAACATTTCTGAGTTTACTCCTCTGGTTTTTCTCTCAAGTATTCTTCTGTTCTTCTCTCTAATTTCTATAATGTTAGCAGCACAATTTTTTAAAATTCCACAATAGTTTTTTTTCTTCTTCTTTTGAAAAATCCAAGTGTACTTTTCTGAAATTTATTGTGTCCCCACGAAAAACATAGTACGGTCGTTGGATTCTCATACAAAAAATCAAAGAGATGTAGGCCTCCTCTCATACAGAAATTGTCAAGGAAATAAATTTCCAACTATGTTATCTTCTCTTGCACCCGAGGTTCTTAGGTTCGATTCTCCTCTATCCCAACATCGCTTGTATAAAAAAAATTTAAAAAAACTTTTTAGAATATTATAATAAGATTAGTTAAATTTCTATAGCTTTATTGTTAGTCCACTCCATCCCTTTGATATTGTGAACAAGAAAAAGTATTTAAATTGGAAAAGTCATGAGATGGGTATCTAGAATTGTAGAATATTTCAAACTCTAAGAGCATTTCCAGCAAAAGGGGAGGGTTGGGGAGGGGCAAACTCAAAATGGGGTTTCCAGCAACAAAGATCTGCTAGGGCAAGGAGTGGGGCCCAGCTACCTGGGCTGGCCCGAGCGCCAGCTCGGGCAATCTGACGTCAGCCAGCTACGGTGCCAGATCTTGTCCAATAAAAAAATATAAAAAATCGAAAAAAATGAAAAAAATACTGAATTGTTTTTTTTATAAATACCAACCAATACTCTTCATTTTTAACAACAGCATCCAATATTTTTGTAATAAAAATTTGAAAAAAATACCAAAAAATTACTTCTTTTTTTTCTCTATATACCTTAAGTAAATGTCTTTGTCCTTTTACTTTTATTTATTTTTATATTACTCCATTTACTTAAGTTTACAATGTAAATAAGGAAGTACCCCCCATTTGGATTCAAATAAAAATACTAGAAAATCAAATTCCCACCAAATCAAAATATGAAAAATCGGTTTTAGTGCAAAATACGATTTAGGGTAAAAATGATGGCTCATTAAGTCAATATATATTTCATATTAAAATCCCATAAAATCAAGTTTTCTTATTTGATGTGTAAGGAATAAAAGCCGCCAAAAATTATCTTAAGAAAATGATTATTCCGAAAAACCATTTTTCATACTTAGTCAATATTGCACCTCCGCTAAAAATCTTGAGAAAATGATTTTTCATATGTAGGAACCCAAAAATCTTTTCCGAAAATATTATCCAAATTAATTGTTTAAGTAAACAAAATTGTGAAAAAAACAACAAAATGAATAGTATTTGCCATGGCAAGCCTTGTACTGCTGGAAGCACAATTTTATTTTGGTGCTAAGACAGCCACTATTCACGTGAATAGTGGCTGCCCTTGCCATGGCAAGACAATAAGCTAACCTCTGGAAGTGCTCTAAATTAAACTGCTCAATAATAATAAGAATATTCAATGTGGATGTCACTTGTCAAAGCATTTAGCCCACTGCACGTGGGAAATTAGAAAAGTGGCAGCCATCTAATCATGCAACTTGGGATAATAATAATAAATGCAAAACCTCTGAAGTCAACGTAGTCTTTTTTTTTTTTTTTTTGAAAGAAGCGATAGTAATTTTATTGAAAACGCAAGAAAATACAGAGTACAGAGTAGCAGTAACGCCAAATATGAGTACAACATCTCCAGTGACCAGACACCAAGATAAATTGGTTTGATCTGGAGAGAATTACGCAAGTCAGAAAAGCCTAAAAACTCCAATTCGGCAGACAGCAAGCACCTGTACTTAGACCAACAGGAAAGGCCGAGCCCGGAAACTCCTAAATACAATCCTCAAATAACAAGTCAACAATAAAGTCTGGTGGTTCCTCGAACCAAGTAAGAATGGCTCCAATATTCCTGCCAATCCGGGCTGAGGTTGTCAATGTGTGACTAAAATCTAACTGGAAATATTCCACATACATCAACATCCTTAATTGAGACATGCAATTTGCTGTGCTTAGATTAGATACGTGTAATTCAGAAGATGCTCTTCTACATCTTCACACACAGTCAATGCATGCATGCACTTAGAGAGGGTTTTAATTAAGGATTGTAATTAGGATCATGTGGCGGATCCAGGATCCGTAATCCAAGGGTCATAGTGAATATGTTTCCAAAAAAAAAAAAGAGAATTTCCCCTTTTTCTTATCTATTTTAAGTTGATTTTAATCACATATGCCATTGCCAACAACAAAATAAATATAACTATAAAATTGGGTAGAAAAAAAAAGAAAAAAAAAGAGAGTGAGTAGAAGATAGATCCATCTTCTTTATTATTATTATTTTTTCTATTCTCTCTTTCTTTTTTTATTTATTTAATATTTCCTCCTCTCTTTCTTTATTATTTTCCTTCTTCTTCCATCCTCCCCCTCTCTTTTTTTATTCTTTCTTTCTCTCTCTGTTTCTTTCTTCCCAGCTTCCTTCGCACTCCCCCGCTGCTAACTAAATGAAGAGGCTTTCTTCCATTGTTTCACAAATAAGAGCAGCACGAAATTAGAAAAGGAAAAAAATATTAATTGTTCCTTGCGTTGGTTTGGCTTTTGCATCAGTGCACAATTTAAAAACAAATAGTCTATTGATTCCATGGCAGACCAACACAAGACACAGACAGGCTGGGCCTTTCGTCGAGCACCTGGTGTGCACAAAAGGGGTCGCTCTGCAGCTGTCCAAGGGGTCGTCCATGGAGTCCACAGCCACATTTCAGGCATTCCAAGGGGTCGTTAGACCCCTCTTGTCCCAACGTGCGTCCGCCTCATGTCATCTTGTTTGAACTTCATGTTTTGTAAGTGGGTTTTGGAGATTAATAGCTGGTTTTAATTTGACGATGGGATTAGGCAATTGCTAATTTCACCCACCTTCTTTTTCGACTTCATGTTCCTTTGCCTCCTCTCTGGCCCCCCTCCTCTATCTCTTTGTTAGGCTTTCTTGCATGGACCACAAAAACACTGAGCATTTCGTGCATAGACCACTCAACCACTCACCTCTAACCCCACCCCTCCCCAAGAAAAAAAATGTCAAAATGTTTGGAAGATATATATGTGGGAATCCAATCTCTATTCTTGACCTAGGCATATTTAACTGCCAATGTTCCACCCAATCTTTATAGCATTTGTACTTGGTATTATTAAGAAAGGAGCTTCTAATTGTTGAAAATGGATTGTTCTCTACTCTTTGTGTTAGAACAAGTACTTTAGGAACCATTGGCAATTCAAATTTTGTGCCGTCGAAGAGCCAGCGCTTGTGTACAATAACATGATCGATTCGAGGAGGATGTTGAAGCAACCATGGCATCTTTCAGTGTCCGTTGCCTTCTTTTCCAGCCTATGCTTCTGGTTTCAGGTGTCCATGGCTCAAAATACTACTACCGATCCATCTGAAGGTACACTAGCCTTGCTTTCAAAAGTTGTACATATATATTTCTAAGCATCTTTTAAATACAGAGTATATGTATGTTGTTTTTTTCTTCCTTTTTGCGATTTCTGGACAGTCTAGTAACATAAGTACGTTATGTGATGTGTACACAACGATTGAATTGAGAGTGCAGTGAGGGCGTTGAACTCAATATTCGAGCAGTGGGACACGCAACCAGTGCCGGGGCTGTGGAATATCAGTGGAGATCCATGCAGTGGATCTGCCCTTAATGGAACCGTGGAATCGTTTGAGGATCCAGCTAATAATCCATCCATCAGTTGTGATTGTACTTATGAAAAAAATACTACCTGCCACATCACCAAACTGTATGTTACCCTCCTCTCTCTCTCTCTCTCTCTCTCTCTCTCTCTCTCTCTCCCCATACTCTTTAGTCTTGTGTTGTTGACTGTAGCAACTCCATTAATTATGTGTTAGAAAACTAAGCAGATCATGCCTGATATATCAATTATAATATTAAGTGCCTAACTGCTCCATCTTTTTTCTTTCCAGGAGAGTTTTTGCTCTGAACAAACGAGGGGTGTTTCCAGAAGAATTTGTGGCTTTAAGATATCTGACCGTTTTGTATGAAGTTTTTCCAACCCCTTCTCTGTTGTTTGGTTTATCACAGTTTACATTTTCATATACAAGGCACAAATATTTTTTATACTTGGAGATTAATCGCTGGTCATTTCATTTTGTTTCAATTCTTGTAGGACTATTGATCAGAATTATTTCACCGGTCCCCTACCAGCATTCGTCGGCAATATGACTGCGTTGATGAAATTGTAAGTAGTGAGAGAGCTTGGAAAATTCATTCAGGTCAATTGCCCAAAATTCGTCGGCAATATGACTGCGTTAATATCTTTAATTGATATATTTCCATTCAGGTCAATCGCCCAAAATTCATTCTCTGGACCCATCCCCAAGGAGCTTGGAAACCTTAAGGAGCTAACTTTGCTGTAAGCAATGAAACATAAGAAAACACAATTAAAGTTTGTGTTTTAGACAAATGAGAAATGATCTATTGGGACATGTTAAATATAGAACCCCCTATCATTTAAATCTATACCTCTTCAACATGACTTGTTGCAGGTCCTTTAGATCAAATAATTTCTCTGGAACACTCCCTCCAGAACTTGGTAACTTAGTCAAGCTCGAGCAATTGTGAGTGCTTCATTGAACTCATCGAATATGAATCACATGTTGCAATGTGTTTTTAATTTTTCACTAAGGAACGGTTTGTTCGTCATTATCGATGAGCAAGGAATGCATTTATCCTATGCAATTGGTAGTAATCAGTTTATGATTTTCGCAGATACATAGCAAGCTGTGGACTCAGTGGTGAAATTCCTTCAACATTTGCTAAGCTCATCAACATGCAAATCCTGTAAGAATGGCCCTTAAGTGGTGTTTTAAGTTTTTTGTTTATTCAGTACTTTGAGATTGCTATTCTGGGATGAGCTTACTATGAGTCAACTTTTTGAAATTTAGCCATGCATCAGACATTGCTTTCTCAGGAAAGATACCTGCTTTCATTGGGAATTGGATAAAACTAACTGATTTGTAAGTATGGAAAACTTTTAACCTTCTGCAGTTTTTGAAAGCAGACCTGCATGGCTGAGAGATGGGTCTCTTATTCACAAGCGTCTTAAATGTCTTTGTAGGAGATTTCAAGGGAACTCTTTTGAAGGCCCAATACCAACCAGTTTTTCTCAACTGACTTCATTGAACGATCTGTAAGGGCAAATGCTTCATACCTCTCTCTCTCTCTCTCTCACTCACTACACTAGCATCACTTATGTTTGTGTATGATAATGCAGGCGAATCAGTTATATATCTAATGTGAGCTCCTCTCTTGATTTTATAAGAAATTTGAAGAACTTGAAGGTTTTGTAAGTTAACATTCTCATCCCTTAAAATTTGCAATCGTACTCATTTACTTGTGCACTAAATTTTTTGGTGGTGGAACAGAGTTCTACGGAAAGCATTAATCAATGGTAGCATTCCTTCTGATATTGGAGAATATCAAAGTTTACAGATAATGTATGTTCCAGCGGATATATAAGTTCAAATCCCAATTAATTTTCTTTCATTCTAATTGCTTTCTAACCTTATCATTCATGTTGTAGAAATCTGGGTTTCAACAATTTAACAGGCCAACTCCCAAGTTCTTTGTTCAGCATGAGTTCTCTTCAATATTTGTAATAAGGCCTGCCTTCATTATTCCCTTTTTCTGTATTTACGCCATTGAATTTCCTGCTCAGAAACTTAGTCGTTCATCCATTTTTGTGGGTGCCTCCTATAATTGATATGGCCAGATTTCTTGGAAACAATAGTCTGTCTGGACCTCTTCCAAGCCAAAAGAGCGAGCTACTACAGACTATGTAAGTCCTCATGTCATAAAAGTATGCTATATGTACTGGCAATCAAACAAGTACTCTGTGTGTGTGCGCATTCTAGCAGTCTTTTTCTAACTTAAATTCCTTCGGACTTTCATGCATTTTTGTGGCTTCTCATTCTGTATTAATTGTTATGTGCAGAGATTTGTCTTACAACTATTTGTCAGGAAGCTTTCCTGCATGGGTAACCACAATATCGCAATTGTATGTCTCCTTTTTATCGTTCGCCTTCATTTTTATGGTCCAAATCACCTTTATTGTGAATATATAATACCGCATGAATGAAATTCAATAAATTAGAAGGGATGGATTTGAAGTACTGATGCGGATTGATTAATGATTTTATGCAGAAACTTAGTGGTCAACAACTTCCCATTTGACAGTTCAAACATAACGTGAGTTGAATCGAAATACCTTTTTTTTAGACAGATAGTTCAAACATAAAGTGATTGCTATTACACTTTCGCAGTTGAATGGATTCTTCCACTACAGTTTAATTATTATAAATAATAATTGTTCTCTGTATTTACAGTCTTCCTGGATTGAATTGCCTCCAGAGGAATTTTCCATGCAATCGAAATACCCCAAGATGTAATCTTCTTCTATATTTTACTAGCATTCATTTCTTTAATGCAAGATCATGTTACAGCAATAGGCATTGCTTATCTCATTATGTATACATATTGTAGGAATGTCTTGATAAATCTAGTAAGCATATCTTGTGCTATTACATCAGTTTGAAGTTTTTTCACTAATCATAGCTTGTGCTATTACATTGAATTGTACAGATACAAACTTCTCAATCAAGTGTGGAGGACCACAAATGAGAGGAAATGATGGCATATTGTATGAGGCTGACAACTCAGCTCTTGGGCCAGCAACATTTAATGTAGCCAATACACAGAAATGGGCTGTTAGCAATGTGGGTTTGGTTTATGATAGACTGGATCAATCATTTGTGAAAACCACCCCTACGCAAGTCTCCGGTACAGATGTGACACCAAAGCTTTTTGAGACTTCAAGACAGTCCCCAGGTTCACTGAGATACTATGGCCTGGGTCTTCAGAATGGACCTTATACTGTAACATTGCAATTTGCAGAAACGGTTTTTGTTAGCCGCACTACACAAACTTGGCAAAGTCTAGGAAGGCGTGTATTTGATATCTATATTCAAGTAAGGCTGCTAATAAACTATTTGAAGGCAACCTCATTAGACAGAATTATTTAACTATCTCTTCATTCGCTTCCTAGGGGAACCTCATAAGGAAGGACTTCGACATAACGAAGGAGGCAGGTGGGGTTAACAGAGCAGTTGCGACACCCTTCAAGGTTAATGTGACAGAGAATTACCTAGATATTCATCTGTTCTGGGCTGGTAAGGGAACATGCTGCATACCTAAACAAGGTGATTATGGCCCGCTAATATCGGCTGTCCATGCTGCTTCAGGTATATAATATAATGTCAAGTTATGAAGATTTCCTATGAATGGTTTAAATGTATTTATGTGCTGTCAATTGATTGACATACTGAACAATTATTCTGTTTCATTGCTCAGATCTTACACCAACTACTCCAGGAAAGAAGAGCAGGACTGGGTTGATAGTTGGTATTGCAGTCCCTGTCGGAGTAGTGATCTTGCTATTATTATTTGCAGTTTTATATATGCGGAGAAAAACATCAGAAAAAGATGACGATGAAGGTAAAAGAGCACTGAGCATATTATTAAGGGTTAATTCTGCATGCGGTTCTAGGTTCTTTCTAGTGTTGATAAGCATATTTGAGAGAAAATACTTCTGATGTGTTGTTTCGAAATTAAAACCTATGTCATACTCTCTTTCGAATATGCAGATCTTCTAGGATTAGGTCCCCGACCAAATACTTTCAGTTATGCTGAGTTGAGAGCTGCAACAGAAGATTTTAATCCTTCAAATAAGCTAGGAGAGGGAGGATATGGACCTGTTTATAAGGTGAAATCTGCTACTTTAAAGTAACGACTTTGACTTCTTACAAAAAGAAATTGAGAGAGAAGCAAAATAGATTCTTTCTACTTCCCTTTCATGTCACTGAAAGGTATTTCTGTTTATAGGGTACACTTTCTGATGGGAGGGTAGTGGCTGTGAAGCAACTTTCAGTAGCATCTCACCAAGGGAAGAGTCAATTTGTAACTGAGATTGCTACGATATCTACAGTCCAACATCGCAATCTAGTGAAATTGTATGGATGCTGCATTGAAGGAAGCCACCGTATTTTGGTTTATGAGTATCTTGAAAACAAGAGCCTTGATCAGGCACTTTTTGGTAGGTTTTCTAGAAACAGAATACTCTGCAGTTTCAAGTACTCTAAACGTTCATCCAAGTTTTTTACGCAACCATTTGTTATAATTTTTCTCTGCTGTGGAGTGTAGATTAAAGAAACCAAAAGAGTAATTATCTGAATCAGAATATTCTGCAGTTTGAAGTACGCTGAAGTTACATCCAAGTTTTTTCCTTGAGAATAAATCTTCTTTCACTGCCTTGGTTTTCTGCTGGAAAATAAAGAAAGAAGAAAACTACTACTAGTTATATTTTATTAGTTTTTGCTCTGTATAAGGGATTATTCAATTAAGTATCCTGAACAATTAAAATATGTTTAACCAGCCCAATTCTCATATCAAAACATATTTTCATTAATTTTCTTTTTCCTTTTTCTCTTATATGTGCATTGGTTGTTTTTCCATGTAATGTTTCAGGAAGAAATGACTTGCACCTTCACTGGCCTACCCGCTTCAATATATTGTTGGGAACAGCAAGAGGACTTGCTTACCTTCATGAGGAGTCAAAGCCCAGGATTGTACATCGAGACATCAAAGCCAGTAATATTTTGCTAGATGCAGAACTCTCCCCAAAAATATCAGATTTTGGATGGGCAAAGCTTTATGATGACAAGAAAACACACATGAGCACCAGGGTTGCAGGCACAATGTAAGCCCTCGTTTATGTTATACATTGTTAATCATGACTAGGGAGGGTGTAATCCAAGCAACATTTGTAGTAAGCATTTGATAATCTTGTAGAGGCTATTTGGCGCCGGAGTATGCAATGCGCGGACATCTGACAGAAAAGGCTGATGTTTTTGGTTTTGGGGTTGTTGCTTTGGAGATCCTCAGCGGGAGACCAAATTCTGACGAAAACTTGGATCCTGAGAAGATTTATCTTCTTGAATGGGTAGGAAAACTTTGCCTAGCTACTTTTACTTTAGCATTGCTGTGAAAACTTCTTTATTTTTTGCCCTTTTGACCATGCCATGATGTTTGTTTTCAGGCATGGACTCTACATGAAAACGACCAGAGTCTGGGGCTGGTGGATCCGAGATTGACAGAGTTTGATGAAAATGACGCAACTAGATTGATAAAAGCAGCTCTCCTCTGCACTCAAGCTTCACCAATGATGAGGCCATCGATGTCACGTGTGGTGGCAATACTTTCAGGAGATATTGAAGCAAGCACTGTTATGTCAAAGCCAAGTTATTTGGCAGATTGGGATTTCAAAGATGTAACCACAAGCAGCTTTTTGGTGGATGATGATACCTCATCAACTGAGAGCAATGTTCTCCTCAACCATCAGCCTGAAGGGAGCTCAAATGGAGCTAGCCCTAGGATTGACCCTGCCCCGTCTCATGTAAATGTGACTGGATCAATGCTCACTGGCATTATAGGAGAAGGAATGTGAGAAGTAAGAAGTTTCCATTGTCTTTCCCTTGCTGTAAATCTGTGACTCACTCACTGCTAAAACTTTTCTCCGTTTTGTACTTGTCTTTGTGTCTTTCTGCCTTTAGTTTATGGGAATGATGATGTATATAGAAGTAAGATACAATTCTATAGATATCTGGTTGCCTTAATCGGCCATTGAATAATAGAAAAATATATTATTATTATCAAACAAATAGGTGATCTTGCTATTATTATTTGCAGTTTTATATATGCGGAGAAAAACATCAGAAAAAGATGACGATGAAGGTAAAAGAGCAATGAACATATTATTAAGGGTTAATTCTGAATGGGGTTCTAGGTCTTTCTACTGTTGATAAGCATATTTGAGAGATAATAATTTTGATGTGTTGTTTCGAAATTTAAACCTATGTCATACTCTCTTTTGAATATGCAGATCTTCTAGGATTAGGTCCCCAACTAAATACTTTCAGTTATGCTGAGTTGAGAGCTGCAACAGAAGATTTTATTCCTTCAAATAAGCTAGGAGAGGGAGGATATGGACCTGTCTATGAGGTGAGATCTATTTTACATCAATATCTGCTACTTTAAAGTAATGGTTTTGACTTCTTACAAAAAGAAATTGAGAGAGAAGCAAAATAGATTCTTTTTACTTCCCTTTCATGTCACTGAATTGTATTTCTGTTTATAGGGTACACTATATGATGGGAGGGAAGTGGCTATGAAGCAACTTTCAGTAGCATCTCACCAAGGGAAGAGTCAATTTGTAACCGAGATTGCTACGATATCTGCAGTCCAACATCGCAATCTAGTGAAGGGAAGAGTCAATTTGTAACCAAGATTGCTACGATATCTGCAGTCCAACATCGCAATCTAGTGAAATTGTATGGATGCTGCATCGAAGGAACCCAGCGCATTTTGGTTTATGAGTATCTTGAAAACAAGAGCCTTGATCAGGCACTTTTTGGTAGGTTTTATAGAAACAGAATACTCTGCAGTTTCAAGGACTCTAAAAGTTCATCCAAGTTTTTTACGCAACCATTTTGTTATAACTTTTCTCCGCTGAGGAGTGAAGTTTAAAAAACCAAATTAGTAATATTCGAATCATATGAAATTAAAAACTTGCACGTTCTTTTGCTACTTTGCCTTCTATTTTGCATAAAAACAGAATACTCTGCAGTTTAAAGTACTCTAGGTTACATCCAATTTCTTTTTATTTTTCTCTTCTACTTGTTATTAGTTGTTAACATGCACTGGTTCTTCTCCATGTAATGTTTCAGGAAGAAATGACTTGCACCTTGACTGGCCTACCCGCTTCAATATATTGTTGGGAACAGCAAGAGGACTTGCTTACCTTCATGAGGAGTCAAGGCCCAGGATTGTACATCGAGATGTCAAAGCCAGTAATATTTTGCTCGATGCAGAACTCTCCCCAAAAATATCAGATTTTGGATTGGCAAAGCTTTATGATGACGAAAAACATTAGCACCCGGGTTGCAGGGACAATGTAAGCCTCCGTTTAAGTTATGCATTGTTAATCGTGACAAGGGTGTAATCCAAGCAACATTTTTAGTAACCATTTCATGATCTTGTAGAGGTTATTTGGCGCCGGAGTATGCAATGCGTGGACATCTGACAGAAAAGGCTGATGTTTTCGGTTTCGGGGTTGTTGCTTTGGAGATCATCAGCGGGAGACCAAATTCTGACAACAACTTGGATCCTGAGAAGATTTATCTTCTTGAATGGGTAGGGAAACTTAGCCTAGCTACTTTTATTTTAGCATTGCTGTGAGAACTTCTTTATTTTTTTCCTTTTTGACCATGCCATGATGTTTGTTTTCAGGCATGGACTCTATATGAAAACGACCAGAGTCTAGGGCTGGTGGATCCGAGATTGACAGAGTTTGATGAAAATGACGCAACTAGATTGATAAAAGCAGCTCTCCTCTGCACTCAGGCTTCACCAATGATGAGGCCATCGATGTCACGTGTGGTGGCAATGCTTTCTGGAGATATTGAAGCAAGCACTGTTATGTCAAAGCCAAGTTATTTGACAGATTGGGATTTCAAAGATGTAGCCACAAGTAGCTTTTTGGTGGATGGTGATACCTCATCAACTGAGAGCATTGTTGTCCACAAGTAGCATTAGATGAACTGATGCTTGGATGCTTGGATGAAATGCTTAAAGGCTTTTATAATACAAAAAACCCAACGTCAACTTAGGTAGAGCAGTGGAATCTCTGACCAAAAAACAACCTAGACCAGTGAAATGGGGCTAGCTTTCCAATATTTGCTTTTGGGTTAGAGTTCCAACTTTCAATGCCATATTTTTCTTTTTATGTTGTGGAGTTCCACGCGCACACCCAGAGTCTTTGTCCAACAAGTGTACTGTTATTTCCAATCCTCTGTCATATTTTCCCACGATCTTTATTTTTCCGTTCATACCTTTCTTTTTCCATTTATTGTATAAATTTGAAAAAATACAATCCTATCATTCCACCAACCATTATTCCTAAATTACCCTTCAATGTGGACACACTCATGTTGTGCCATGTGTATTGACAAACTAAATAATAATAAATAAATAAACAATATTAAAAAAATCAATCTCCATCTTTTTTTCTCTCCTCCGCCCTTTCTTCGAAATATTCAGACAAAAGGTCTGGGAAATTAAAAGAGAAAACTATCTTTCTCTCGGAATTTCTCAGCCTACCCAACCCATAACCATTTTTTTTTCCCTTTTCTACTTGGAAAAATAAACCATTTTCTTTGAAACATGATCAACTTACAAACTGTTGCAGAGACATTTTAGCTAGAGAGAGAGGGAGAAACTGGAATCGGGAAAAGAAAAACAATGAAAAGGTATCAAATTATAATCTCGTAACACATTTTCGGTGGGTTAAGGAATTTCGGGAACTTACCAATCCCCAAACCCATTTTTGGTCAAGATTCCCCAAACCAAACCCATATATATATATATAGAGAGAACATAGAACAGAGATAGAAGGAGGTGGTGTAGGTGGAGGAGAGAAAGATCGGGGTGGGGGAGCTCCGTCGGGTAGAGGGCCTGGGTTAAGTTGGTGCGGCTGAGAAAGGTTATTTATTTATGATTTTACTTTTTTTTTCATTTTAAATTATTTTAAAGGAAAATAGTTTTTTTTATTAATATTTTTGTCCTTAGAACCATTTTACAAATTGGTGAATAGTACCAACTTTTACCTTCCCTTACATTTTGGCAGGACAAATGGATGGAAATGCTCTTAGCACCCGAACTAATTTATATTGCAAATTTCAAACCAACCGCTAGATTTAAGTCAATTTAATCCAAATTGCTATTAAAAATCAGACATGTGGCGCACATGTAACCTAATTTGAGGGCAACCGCTAGATTTGTTTCTTTATTGCGATTTTTTAAGACAGTCGGATTAAAATACATAAAATCAAGGACGTGTAGCCTTCGTCTCCTACAAAAGTGGTCAAAGAAATGAATGGTCTTGTGTAGGGCTGGGCTCGGTCCGGGTTGGTTCGGTTTTGGGCTCAACCCGAACCCGAACCGAAGGCTTAGGTTTGGCTATTTTGAAAACCGAAACCAAATCATAGTTGATTCAAACCGACCACTTCGGTTAACCGGACTTGGTGGTTGGGTTTCGATTTTTTGGCTTTCTTAGAGAGAGAGAGAGAGAGAGAGAGAGAGAGAGGAAATAAAAGCAATGGAGAGGAGAAGAAGAAAAAAAAAGAAGAGAGGGAGAGATGGAGATGAAGAAGAAGAAGAAGAGGAGAAAAAGAAAGGAGAGAGAAGAAGAAGAATGAAAAAAGAAGAGGGAGACGGGGAGAGGGCGTCAAGACATATATAAGAATGAGAAAATTAAAATAGAGAGAGATGGATTGATGAAGACAAGACAAATGGAAAGATTGAGAGAGAAGAAAAAGAAAAGATTGAAACTATGTATTATATATATATATATATATTTCTTAAATAATATTATATATAATATTTTTTAATATCTTCGGTTTGGTTTGGTTAAACTGTGGGTTTGAATATTGCAAACCGTAAATCAAACCATATATTTCGGTTTGGTTTGGGTTGAAATCAATGACCAAAAAAAATGAAAAAAAAACCAAACCAAACCAAATTGGTTTGGTTTAGGTGGATTGGCCGGGTTTCAGGTCCAAATACCCAGCCCTAGTCTTGTGTTATTCGGATCTCACATTATTCGTTATCCGTCCTTCACTTTAATAAATTTGTGAACAAGAAAAAGTACTAAATTGGAAAAGTCATGAGATGAGTATCGAGAATTCTAGCTAAATATTTCAAACTCTAAATTAAATGGCTCAATAGTAATAATAATAATATTCAATGTACTTGTCAAAGAATTAGTCCACTGCAAGGGAACTTAGAAAAGTGGCAACCATCTGATCATATGCCACGTGGAAAGAATTAAACAAATCTATGCAAGACTTGTGAAGTCAATATATACATTAACATTATTGATATTAATGTAATCTATTCACATATATATATATATATATATATATATGAGTACTTTGGGAAAATCGCTTTTCTCTACTGTGTGTTAGAATAAGTAGTTTGGGAACCATTGACAATAACATGATCAATTTGAGGAGGATGTTGAGGCAACCATGGCCTCTTTCAGCGTCCTTTTGCAGTCTATGCTTTCTCAGCTGCTTCTGGTTTCAAGTGTCCATGGCTCAAAATGCTACTACCGATCCATCTGAAGGTACAGAATATATATTTTTTGTTTTTTTGTTTTTTTGTTTTTTTCTTTCCTTTATGGTATCAGAGCAACGGTTCATATCTATTAAATTTGTTTCCTCTGAACATCAGCTTGCTGATGTCTTTACCAAACCTTTATCTGTTGCCCGACATTCTCTTCTTCGCTCCAAGCTCACAGTGCGCTCTCCTCCCTTCAGCTTGAGGGGGGCTAAATGCAGTAAATAGTTTGTTAGTTAGTTAGCCATCTGTAACTATTAGTTAGCCATCTGTAACTAATCTTATACAGCTGTATTTGACAGCTCATCATTGTATTTTAATATAAAGCTTGTACAAATTATTCTTACGGTTAATGAGAATTACAATTCCTTTATACACAACGATTGAATTGAGAGTGCAGTGACGGCGTTGATGTCAATATTCCAGCAATGGGACATGCAAGCCCTGCCTATCCGTGGAGGAGAGCCATGCATTGGATTTGCCATCAATGGAAGCGAGTTTGGAGACGAAGCTAATAATCCAGCCATCACTTGTGACTGTACTTATGACAAAAATACTACCTGCCACATCACCCGACTGTATGTTACCCTCCTCTCTCTCTCTCTCTCTCTCTCTCTCTCTCTCTCTCTCTCTCTCTCTCTCTCTTTTCCATACTCTTTAGTCTTGTGTTGTTGACTGTAGCCACTCAATTAATTATCAAGTGATAGAAAACTAAGCAGATCATGCCTGATATATCAATTGTAATATTAAGTGCCTAACTGCTCAATCTTTTTTCTTTCCAGGAGAGTTTATGCTCTGGACAAACGAGGGGAGTTTCCAGAAGAATTTGTGGCTTTAAGATATCTGACCGTTTTGTATGAAGTTTTTCCAACCCCTTCTCTGTTGTTTGGTTTATCACAGTTTACATTTTCATATAGAAGACACAGGTTTCTTACCGTTCAAAATTGTCACAAATATTTTTTATACTTGGAAATTAATCGCTGGTGATTTCATTTTGTTTCAATTCTTGTAGGCAAATTGATCAGAATTATTTCACCGGTCCCCTACCAGCATTCGTGGGCAAAATGTCTGCGTTGATGAGATTGTAAGTAGTGAAAGAGCATTTATTTAAGTTTTGGTAGAAATTTTTTATCTGTCAAATACTTTGATGAGTCTCATTCCCATGTACAATTTCTATAATTGACTCTGGTTCTATTTTCCTTTATCTGTTTTGTAAGCTTTAAGGAACTACTTACTAATTATAAGTTGGAACTGTATTTCTTACAAATCAATCAATTTTGTTGGTTTATTTCTTCTTTAAGGACATGAAAATATGGACCTCCCAAATGAGTTATACATATGGTAAAAGCTGCACATAGTACAAATTTTTTTCCTGTTTTTATCCTAAATTATAAACACGTGCTAATTTCTTTAATTGATATTTCCATTCAGGTCAATTGCCATCAATTCATTCTCTGGCCCCATCCCCAAGGAGCTTGGAAACCTTACGGAGCTAACTGCGCTGTAAGCAATGAAACATAAGAAAGCACAATTAAATTTTGTGTTTTAGACAAATGAGAAATGCTCTATTGAGACATGTTCGATATATAACCCCCTATCATTTAATTCTATACCTCTTCAACATGACTTGTTGCAGGTCCATTGGATCAAATAATTTCTCCGGAACACTCCCTCCAGAACTTGGTGACTTAGTCAAGCTCGAGCAATGGTGAGTGCTTCATTTAACTCATCGAATTTGAATCGCATGTTGCAATGTGTTTTTACCTGTTTATTTGTTAATTCATTATCGATGAGCAAGCAGTGCGTTTATCATATGAAATTGGTACTAATCAGTTTATGATTTCACAGGTACATGGACAGCTGTGGACTTAGTGGTGAAATTCCTTCAACATTTGCTAAGCTCATCAACATGCAAATCCTGTAAGAATGGCCCTTAATGGGTGTTTTAAATTTTTTTTGTTCTCAACACTTTGAGATTGCTATTCTGGGATGAGCTTACTATGAGTCAACTTTTTGAATTTTAGCTGGGCATCAGACATTGCTTTCTCAGGAAAGATACCTGCTTTCATTGGGAATTGGACAAAACTAACTGTTTTGTAAGTATGGAAAACTTTTAACCTTCTGTAGTTTATGAAAGCAGACCTGCATGGCTGAGAGATGGGTCTTTTGTTCACAAGCATCTCAAATGTTTTTGTAGGAGATTTCAAGGGAACTCCTTTGAAGGCCCAATACCAACCAGTTTTTCTCAACTGACTTCATTGAACACTCTGTAAGGGCAAATGCTTCATACGTTTTACTCTCTCTCTCTCTCTCTCTCTCTCTCTCTCTCTCTCTCTCTCTCTCTCTCTCTCTCTCTCTCTATACTAGCATCACTTATGTTTGTGTATGATAATGCAGGCGAATCAGTGATATATCTAATGTGAGCTCCTCTCTTGATTTTATAAGAAATTTGAAGAACTTGACCGATTTGTAAGTTAACATTCTCATCCCTTCAAATATTGTGATATAACTTCTTTTTTCCTTTTAAAATTTGCAATCTTACTCATTTACCTGTGCACTAAATTTTTTGGTGGTGGAACAGAGTTCTACGGAATGCATTAATCAATGGTAGCATTCCTTCTGATATTGGAGAATATGAAGGTTTACAGATACTGTACGTTCCAGCAGATATATAAGTAAAAATCTCAAAAATCCCAATTAATTTTCTTTCATTCTAATTGCTTTCTAACCTTATCATTCATGTTGCAGGAATCTGGGTTTCAACAATTTAACAGGCCAACTCCCAAGTTCTTTGTTCAACATGAGTTCTCTTACATACTTGTAATAAGCCCTGCCTTCTTTATTACATTTTTCTGTACTCATGCCATTGGATTTCCTGCTCAGAAAATTAGTCATTCATCTGACCTTTTTCTCGTTTCTTTCTTCTTTTTTCCTTCTTTTTCTGGGTGCCTTACATTATAATTGAAATGGCCAGGTTTCTTGGAAACAATAGCCTGTTTGGACCTCTTCCAAGCCAAAAGAGCAATCGACTTCAGACTATGTAAGTCCTCATGTCATAAGATAAAAGTATGTTATATAGAATGTATTGGCAATCAAACCAGCACCGTGTGTGTGTGTGCGCATTCTGGCAGTCTTTTTCTAACTTAAATTCCTTTGAACTTTCATGCATTGCCTTCTCATTCAGTATTAATTGTTATGTGCAGAGATTTGTCTTACAACTATTTGTCAGGAAGCTTTCCCCCATGGGTAACCACAATATCGCAACTGTATGTCTCCTTTTTATCGTTCACCTTCATTTTTATGGTCCAAATCACCTTTATTGTGCATATATAATACCACATGAATGAAATTCAATAAATTAGAAGGGATGGATTTGAAGTACTGATGTGTTTAGACCTTGAACATGAAATTTTCTTCTTCATATGTTGATTGATTAATGATTTTATGCAGTAACTTAGTGGTCAACAACTTCACATTTGACAGTTCAAACATAACGTGAGTTGAATCGAAATACCCTTTTTTAGATGGATAGTTCAAACATAAAGTGATTGCTATTACACTTTTGCAGTTGAATGGATTCTTCCACTACAGTTTAATTATTATAAATAATAATTGTTCTCTGTGTTTACAGTCTTCCTGGATTGAATTGCCTCCAGAGGAATTTTCCATGCAATCGAAATACCCCAAGATGTAATCTTCTTCTATATTTCACTAGCATTCATTTCTTTAATGCAAGATCATGTTACAGCAATAGGCATTGCTTATCTCATTATGTACACATATTGCATGAATGTCTTGATAAATCTAGTAAGCGTATCTTGTGCTATTACATTGAATTGTACAGATACAAACTTCTCAATCAAGTGTGGAGGACCACAAATGAGAGGAAGTGGCGGGATATTATATGAGGCTGAAGACTCAGCTCTTGGCCCAGCAACATTTAATGTAACCAGTACACAGAAATGGGCTGTTAACAATGTGGGTTTGTTTTCTGACAAAAAGAATCCATCATTTGTGGAAACCACCACCTTTATGGAACTAGTCTCCGGTACAGATACCCCACAGCTTTTCGACACTTCAAGAGTGTCCCCAGGTTCACTGAGATACTATGGCCTGGGTCTTCAGAATGGACCTTATACTGTAACATTGCAATTTGCAGAAACGGTTTATGCTAGCCGCACTACACAAACTTGGAAAAGTCTAGGAAGGCGTGTATTTGATATCTATATTCAAGTAAGGCTGCTAATAAAGAAAAAAAAAACTTAAGCTAATTAAAGTAAAGGCAACCTCATTAGACAGAATTATTTAACTATCTCTTCATTTGCTTCCTAGGGGAACCTCAGGACGAAGGACTTCGACATATCGAAGGTGGCAGGTGGGGTTAACAGAGCAGTTGCGAGACCCTTCAAGGTTAATGTGACAGAGAATTACCTAGATATTCATCTGTTCTGGGCTGGTAAGGGAACATGTTGCTTACCTGAACAAGGTGATTACGGCCCGCTAATATCAGCTGTCCACGCTGCTTCAGGTATATAATATAATGTCAAGTTATGAAGTTTTCCTTTGAATGGTTTAAATGTATTTATCTGCTGCCAATCGATTGACACTGAACAATTATTCTGTTTCATTGCTCAGATACACCAACTACTCCAGGAAAGAAGAGCAGGATTGGGTTGATAGTTGGTCTTGCAGTCCCTGTCGGGGTAGTGATCTTGCTATTATTATTTGCAGTTTTATATATGCGGAGAAAAACATCAGAAAAAGATGACGATGAAGGTAAAAGAGCAATGAGCATATTATTAAGGGTTAATTCTGAATGGGGTTCTAGGTTCTTTCTACTGTTGATAAGCATATTTGAGAGAAAATACTTTCTTTTGGATATGCAGATCTTCTAGTATTAGGCCCCCGACCAAATACTTTCAGTTATGCTGAGTTGAGAGCTGCAACAGAAGATTTTAATCCTTCAAATAAGCTAGGAGAGGGAGGATATGGACCTGTTTATAAGGTGAAATCTATTTTACATCAATATCTGCCACTTTAAAGTAATGACTTTGACTTCTTACAAAAAGAAATTGAGAGAGAAGCAAAATAAATTCTTTTTACTTCCCTTTCATGTCACTGAATTGTATTTCTATTTATAGGGTACACTATCTGATGGGAGGGTAGTGGCTGTGAAGCAACTTTCAGTAGCATCTCACCAAGGGAAGGGTCAATTTGTAACCGAGATTGCTACAATATCTGCAGTCCAACATCGCAATCTAGTGAAATTGTATGGATGCTGCATCGAAGGAACCCAGCGCATTTTGGTTTATGAGTATCTTGAAAACAAGAGCCTTGATCAGGCACTTTTTGGTAGGTTTTATAGAAACAGAATACTCTGCAGTTTCAAGGACTCTAAAAGTTCATCCAAGTTTTTTACGCAACCATTTTGTTACAACTTTTCTCTGCTGAGGAGTGCAGTTTAAAAAAACCAAAATAGTAATATTCGAATCATATGAAATTAAAAACTTGCACATTCTTTTGCTACTTTGCCTTCTATTTTGCATAAAAACAGAATACTCTGCAGTTTAAAGTACTCTAGGTTACATCCAATTTCTTTTTATTTTTCTCTTCTACTTGTTATTAGTTGTTAACATGCACTGGTTCTTCTGCATGTAATGTTTTCAGGAAGAAATGACTTGCACCTTGACTGGCCTACCCGCTTCAATATATTGTTGGGAACAGCAAGAGGACTTGCTTACCTTCATGAGGAGTCAAGGCCCAGGATTGTACATCGAGATGTCAAAGCCAGTAATATTTTGCTCGATGCAAAACTCTCCCCAAAAATATCAGATTTTGGATTGGCAAAGCTTTATGATGATGAAAAAACCCACATTAGCACCCGGATTGCAGGGACAATGTAAGCCTCCGTTAATTTATACGTTGTTAATCGTGACAAGGGTGTAATCCAAGCAACATTTCTAGTAACCATTTCATGATCTTGTAGAGGTTATTTGGCGCCGGAGTATGCAATGCGTGGACATCTGACAGAAAAGGCTGATGTTTTTGGTTTCGGGATTGTTGCTTTGGAGATCATCAGCGGGAGACCAAATTCTGACAACAACTTGGTTCCTGAGAAGATATATCTTCTTGAATGGGTAGGAAAACTTAGCCTAGCTACTTTTATTTTAGCATTGCTGTGAAAACTTATTTATTTTTTTCCTTTTTGACCATGCCATGATGTTTGTTTTCAGGCATGGACTCTACATGAAAACGACCAGAGTCTGGGGCTGGTGGATCCGAGATTGACAGAGTTTGATGAAAATGACGCAACTAGATTGATAAAAGCAGCTCTCCTCTGCACTCAGGCTTCACCAATGATGAGGCCATCGATGTCACGTGTGGTGGCAATGCTTTCTGGAGATATTGAAGCAAGCACTGTTATGTCAAAGCCAAGTTATTTGGCAGATTGGGATTTCAAAGATGTAACCACAAGTAGCTTTTTGGTGGATGATGATACCTCATCAACTGAGAGCAATGTTCTCCTTGAAACATGATCAACTTACTAACTGTTGCAGAGACATTTTAGCGAGAGAGAGGGAGAAACTGGAATCGGGAAAAGAAAAACAATGAAAAGCGAGGGAGACTTTATTGATATATAAGTTGGCATATTGTGCCATGTGTATTGACAGACTAAATAATAATAAATAAATAAACAATATTAAAAAAATCAATCTCCATCTTTTTCTCTCTCCTCCGCCCTTTCTTCGAAATATTCAACAAAAGGTCTGGGAAATTAAAGAGAAAACTATCTTTCTCTCGGAATTTCTCAGCCTACCCAACCCATAACCATTTTTTTTTCCCTTTTCTGCTTGGAAAAATAAACCATTTTCCTTGAAACATGATCAACTTACAAACTGTTGCAGAGACATTTTAGCGAGAGAGAGAGAGAGAGGGAGAAACTGGAATCGGGAAAAGAAAAACAATGAAAAGGTATCAAATTATAATCTCGTAACACATTTTCGATGGGTTAAGGAATTTCAGGAACTTACCAATCCCCAAACCCATTTTTGGTCCTCATTTTGAATCCAAAATTTGACGAACGAAACAGTAGTTGTTTCAAGCGAAAATCACATCACCACCAAACCCGGGGTGTTGGGGAGAAGAGAGGGAGAGAGAGATATATATATATATATATATATATAGAACATAGAACAGAGATAGAAGGAGGTGGTGTAGGTGGAGGAGCTCCGTCGGGGTGAGCACGTGTAACCTAATTGCTATTAAAAATCAGACATGAGGCGCACGTGTATCCTAATTTGAGGGCAATTTGGTCAGTCTAACCTTTTCCCTCTCGAAACCCATCGTCCCCCTTTCCCTGAAAACTTGAAAAGCAAACTAGAAAAAGAAAATGAAGTTTGCAGCCCACCTCGAGAAAATATGCAGAGAAATCAAGTTCCCCATTTGGTAACTCTATCTGTATCAAAATACTCCCACTATTTGTGATTTGTGATTATTCTGTATATCAAAACCAGCTATGCTTGGTTGATGTGAAAATGGAAGAAAACTAATCCCCAATTAAAAATGTAAAACACCCATCTCAGTAATACCAAATTGTTGTTTTAAAATCTAATAATGTTCGGAACTACAACTTTCTCGGCAGCCAAATAGATCCTTAACTTCATTTCGATGCTAATTGTGAAAAGTTTTGTTCTTGGTTAAATTGCCTCAAAACTAACGGGTAAAGCCATGCGGCTGTCCTATTTTTAGAAAAAAGGTAGAAATTTTTTAAGAAACACTCATTAAAAATGAGTATAGCAGTTCGGCTGTACTTTAAAAAAAAAAGCCTATTTATATATGTTAAAAAAAGGACCCGCTTA
This sequence comes from Prunus salicina, assembly GCA_020226455.1. Taxonomy (NCBI): domain Eukaryota; kingdom Viridiplantae; phylum Streptophyta; class Magnoliopsida; order Rosales; family Rosaceae; genus Prunus; species Prunus salicina. Next base: position 24,430,894 of record CM035345.1, on the reverse strand, counting down.
GCGCTAGGCGCCATCTGTCAAAACAATAAAGCCGGGCGACTATACTAGGAAAAAACCCAAGTCTAGCCGCGCGGTTATACTATTTTTAAAAATAATTAAAAAGAAAACCCCAGTAAAGCAGCCCAGCTATACCATTTAAAATATAAAAAAATCTAGTATAGCCACACGGCTATACGATTTTTTAAAAAGTAAACTCATATAGGTGTTAAAATAAGTATAGCCGAGTGGCTGTACTATTTTTGGAAAAAAATAAAAAAACTAGGTATAATCGCTCGGCTATAATATATATATATATATATATATTAAAAAAAGGACCCTCTTAGGGGTAGGCGCCACGTGTCAAAACAGCTGAGCGGCTATACTTATTTTTTTAAAAATTAGGGAAGAACGGGTATAGCCGCCCGACAATACTATTTTAAAAAAATTAGGGAAAAAAACCGATTATAGCGGGTCGGCTGTACCTTTAAAAAAAGGGGTTCTTCGATCTAAGTCCAAAATCTCTAGCCGTCATTGGATTGAGTCCACACCTTTTTTGCTGTAGATTTGGGTCCATTGTTTTTTATTAATTTTTTCTTGTGTCAATTTTACCCTTTGACGTAAATAAGAAAGGAACATTAATTGAAAATCCAAATTAATATATCGATTCTTTCCTTCTAAATGGATTTCATATTTTAAATTTTGAATCCTTCCATTGCCGCCATGACACATCTGTACCAAAAAAAAAAAAAAAAATCTTTTCTTCAAGTAAAATACTTTAACAATTAACTATTGCAATATTGATCTAATATATAGATAAAATATAATTTAAGTCACGAAAGCAATGACCCACATATTTTATCTTACAATGAAAATTAAGACCCATAGGCAAGCACCAACATAAAACTGTACCTATCCATAAGGTTGATTCGTGAGGTTTCAAGCATAAGAACAAATAAAAAAAGTTCATATAAAACAATGAAAGTAGGAGTATTATTGATGATGTCTTCCCAACAAATATTTACCTCATTACTAGGTAAATATGAGATAATATACCTAATTATTAGGTAAATATAAGATAATATACCTAAATATTAGATAAATATAAGATAATGTGCCTCATTACTAGGTAAATATAAGATAATATACCTAATTATTAGGTAAATGTAAGATAATATACCTAAATATTAGGTAAATATAAGATAATGAGCCTCATTATTAGGTAAATATAAGATAATATACCTAATTATTAGATAAATATAAGAGAATGTAACTACTTACTAGGTAAATATAAGATAATATACCTAAATACTAGGTAAATAAAGACAGATCACAAACAACCAACATACATGGAATTGTAGGATCTGGCTTCCCAATTGTACCACCTGTTCCAATATCTGGCGATGGAACTCGGAGCCTGAGCACAACTGGTCCCTCTCCCAACACCAAACCGTCACCCCCACCCGACACCAAAACCCCAAACAACTCCTGTCAAAAGAAGAAGGCACCGCCTCCACCACTACCGTCGGACGAGGAGGAGGGCGCACCGGAGGAGGCACCAGCTCCCTCGCCAAAACCTCTGGGGAAAGCACCAGCTCCAATACCTCTAGCGAAAGCACCGCTGCCGCCTCCACCTCCGAAGATTAAGGCGGCATCAGCTCCCTCCTCAAAACCTTGTCGGAAAGCACCGCCTCTGAAACCTCTGGTCGACGCATCTGCTCCGAAACCTAATATGGTGCCTAAAGCACCTGCTCTGAGGCCTAATTCGGTGCCCAAAGTACCAGCTGCACAACCTCCACAAAAAGGACCTGCTCGGAGATCTAATGGGGGACGGAGACCACTTGCTCCACTGACTTCTTGGTGAAAATTTCAGAGATTGTGGTTGAGAGAGAGTCCGAATTGGGTTAGGGTAGACAATATCATAATTATTATCATAAAAATTAATTTCTTACCTTATTTAATTTTTAGGGGCACGATGGGAATAATGAAGTAATTTAAAAATGAAAAAAATAATATATAAATATCAAAAAATCAAAAAAGGAATGTAATCACACGTGGCACAAAAGTCAAAGAACTTGTATCAACAACAATAACTACAAGGATGACATCCAAATTCTGTTTTCGATTTTGGACTTATACCGAATTTTCTATAAAAAAAAAAAAGAAAAGCCGATGTGATATTGCTCTTGCTTTTTCTTGCGTTTGAATCGTGGTTGCCCATTTTTCTCAAGTTGATTAATAGAAGGAAGATGCTCAAATTACTCAATGATGATTTGAATTTAATTATTGGAGTCACACAAAGCATAACTGTGTTGAAAGTTTTCACTTCAATATTATTTGCATTTGATCTTATTTGCATTTCACTTCAACCGATTATAGCCAGAATGGCCAAGTAAGCTGCTCCTGCTAAAAAGCCATAAAAGGCTGTCAAAGTTTCTACTGTGATGGATACTTTTTTTTTTTTTGGTCATAAAAGCTTCTTGTATTCAAAACCCAAAAAGGTGGAGAGATACAAAAGCAGGCAAAAGCCATAGAGGAAAGGAAAAGCCAACAACAGGAAGTCAGACAAGTCTAAAACTCCATCGGAGCCTAGATGTAAGTTATTAATAAACTGGTTTATGGGATTTTTGGTGCTTAAATTTTCCTAAAATGTTGATTGTCCTACTTATAATTTATTTAACATACTAATGTGACATTTTGTTCTTGCAGAGGCTGAGTTCAAAAATCAACTATGAAGCTTTGCATAAATTAAATGAAGAGCTTGTAAGCATCTTTTATGTCTTATTTTAGAATCAATTTTGCTTTATTCATGCTTTGCAAATCCCATATTATGTTCTGTCAACCCCAAGGTCTCGTTAACTAATGCAGAGACTACAAGCGACTAAAAGCCAATAAAATCTAATGGGACGTTTAATTTCGATTGTCAAATGATGTCACTTGTTCAATATATTTTTTTGTTTTCTTAATGTCTGGTTAGTGTGCAGACACCAAATTCCTGTTTAATGGAATCCAAGTCCCACAAACTACTCCAGGATAGAACTTAATACATAAAAGAAAAATCTTTGGAAGATGGTATATTATTATTAAGCATGGATTAAGACATGAAACTGTGATATCTTAAAATCAATATGGTGGTTTACTGGAATGATCAGTTAACTAATTGGGCAGTTAATGGGGCAGTTATATGGTTCAAAGTTTTTTTTTTTTTTTTGGTGGTCATTTTATAATGATTTTGCAATGTAGTTCCTAGTTAAAAATCATGGTAGGTTTTAGAAAATGGAGGTATCTCTATGCGTGTAATTGCCTGAACTTTAATAGATACCGAATTTGATTCATCTGATCTTTTTCTTCATGTGCAAAATCAGGGTTATGCACCTGCATTTGAGGGCATTTGAGGAAGGCACAAAGTCTAATTGTGGCAGTCTTGGTGATCTGCAACTGTCAAATGAGAAGAACAGTCGTGATGATGAGTTTGAGCATGAAAGTAATGGTTACAGTGAAGAGGCTGAAGCCAGACAAGGCCAAGATGACGATTCATATGTTGCAATTGACATATAATGGATACAATTACGATGATGAATGCAATTATGATGAGGAATGCGATTTTGAAGAATTGACTTAAATAATCAACTTTTTTTTTTCTTGATTTAGATTATTTTTTCATGAACCAGTTGTATCATGTTACGATCTAAAGGTTAAGCAATCGAATCTTCTGGTTTTTAACAACTTTTTCGAATTGGAATCGATCTGAAGAGAGATGCTATTGAGCATTGTTTGCATGTGAAACTCTTTGAACTATAACCATGAGCAAAATTTGTAAATTGGAACACTGAATTGTTGGTTTAAAGTTGTTCATAGTTTATTAAGTGTAGGGAGAAGCACCAGTTTGACAACAATGTTTACCCTGTTTTCTTCTTCCTAAATTCAACACTGACAACACCAAAAGGCTTCTCAATATTCTATACAAGTTTGAGGAAAATTTCAATTGATCATTGATTTGCATATCAAACTGTGAATTTATATAATTCAGCTAAAAGAAATTTTATTCAATGTCGAAAAATCTTTACATAGAACACAGACTGAATTGTGTCTTAGGTCTTGGTTCTAGCTTCCAAGCTGTTCAGAGTTTGCTAGCGAGAGCAAGATACTTGGTATGACGGCCCTGAGCTATAATTTTGCCTGTCTTCTTCTTCCTTAACTCAACACTGGCAACACCAACAGCCTTCCCAACTCGTAAAGCCTTGGCCTCAACCTCAACTTCCTCACCAGGGTAAGCAGAAACCAAGTATGAAACGTTGATCTCCACTGAAACTCCAAAGCTGGGAGTTCCGACGGTGAGTATTGCAGCTGACCCTATCAAATCCACAAGGGTTGTTGTGGCTCCATCATGCATAAAATTGCCTCCATTCAGCAAACGAGGGGGTACTTTGAAGAGCAAACAATACGACCGGGTTCAAGGAGATCGACTTTAATGCCTTTCATGATAAAGGGAGGAACTTCTCTGGCAGCCCATCCATGGTGATTGCCATTTCACCTTCTTTCTCCAAGAACTTCTTCACTGACTCCATACTTGTTTCCTCATTTCCTTCTTTCTTCATTTCAATTATTGCAATCAATTGAAAATTAATCTGCAAAGGGACTTTGTCTGTCTCAGTGCCAACCAAAAATAACAATTCTTGATAAATAAATAAAAGAATCATACAAGGGCCGAGTTAAAAACTTTAACCTATGCTTCATTTAGACACACATACACACACTGAGGTTCTAATCTAGATAGAGAAGTCAAACCAAACCAAACCAAACCAGCTTCTTAATCAATATTTGCATTGTGGTTTCATATCATTATCATTTTCCTCCTAAATTTCTCCACAATCAAACCAGAGCTCTGAGCACTGAGAACCCTAACATTACATCCACAGAGAAAAAAGAGAACTTTGTTTGCATACAAGCAGATCAAGTCAGATTCAAAACACATTCAAGATCAGGAAAAAGGCCAAGCTAACCCAGAATCCAAAATCTAGTCACAAATATGACAAATTTCCCAAATATCATAGCCCTAGTATGATAATCTAGTTTTCTTATTTTACCTATCTATTGATTGCCGTTTGATGTTGGATTCTTAATCACTGTGCTTAATAACTTGGTTTCTTATCTTGATGCTTGATCACCATCTAGACTTTTAATCGAGTTAATCGGATGCAAATTAGAGTAAATACCATACTTAATTTGAGGCTTGCTTCTTGTGATTAGGATTTGTAATTCGTCTAGGGTAAATACAGAAATTGGTACTTAGGTGACGAGGGGTAAATTTAAAAGATATTCAACCAAGAACTCAGCAAACTTCACACACTCTAGACCTTGACCAAATACTCTTATGACTAGTCAACTGTCATATAGAATTATACCAAACAACAACATACACAGAGCATACCAAGATGTACCTGCAAGCCTAGAGAATTACTAGTGACAACCTAGGCACTCAGAAGGACCCGTCAATCTAGGCATCCCCTGTGCTAGCAACAAATATGGTGAAAGTGTGTGAAGACAGCATAATCAAGCAAACACCAAACAGCAGAAAAAGATGACTAGTCAACCGCACAAACCCAGATGACTAGTCAACTGTCAAGAACACAAACCCAGAAAATTTACAGAGTTGGAAACCAGAAACTGTTCACCCAGAAACCCACCATTGGGAAAAACTGGGGGTCATCAATCCGACCAGGCAATCCACTAAGTAGAAAAAGATTCTTACAAAGGAACACAAGCAAGCTCAAGAAAAACCTAGATCTATTTAGGAAGATGAGCTATACCTCCTTTGTGCAATCTTCTTCTCCAACTTAGCCAAACTTGAAGCTCAGTTCTTCATGGCAATGGCAGCTCCTTCTCCAGCTCGTTCATCCCATGGCACTAGCTTGCAAGCTCCAACTCAAACAGAAACCAAACTTTGGATTCAAAGGAGAATGACCAATTTCTTCAAGAAACCATACTCTTGAAGAAATCAGTCTTGAATCTGATCTAGAAATAAATGAGGAAGTGTTTAACTAGCTAGATGCAGATTAGTATTTCAAATGCAGTTTTTCAAAGAAGAAATCATTGGGAAAAACTCATAGATGAAATAATGGGTTCTCTTTTGAGGAAGAAGAAGCGAAAGATGGCAAGCCAAACTCTCCAAAACTTTCCACCCAAAAGAGACACCACCAAATGAGCAAAATCGTAGCCTTTACAGACTAAAAAATTCTTTAGGTCAGAAACCCACAGATGGCAGCAGAGAGAGAGAAAGAGGAATAGGACAAAACAGTTTGTTATCCAACTGGAAATCCAACAGAGTAAGGATGACTAGTCATCTGAGAAACGGATGACTAGTCATCATTTTTATGAAGACTGTTTTATGAAATGATATGCAATGCATAATACCTTTGTCAACTTGCTTGATCCTCCATAGAGCAGAAGTTAGAGAAGAGCACAAAGAAAGATTTTCCTTAATCTAAACTTGAGCTTGATAAATAACAAAACACATCCTATTACAAAGTTGTCAAGGGAAGCCAAAAGAAAATAGTAAAAACCATACATTAACAATCTCCCCCTTTTTGGCTTTCCTTAACAACACACTCTCTAAAAACACTCAACCCAAAACCCAATCTAAGGAGATGATGAAGTGAAGGTACCTGCAAGAATAACCAATCTCCTAGGCACAAAAACAAGCATATTATCACAGAAATTTTAAAACAATATGCAATGTGGGGTTGAGAGTGTTCTCCCCCTTGTTGATAAGGAAAGTGCAAAAAGGCAGAGAGATAGAAACAGCATACAAAAGGGATTAACCACAAAGGGATAGGCAGATATGAACAAGGTTAACAGCACATAACAGAGATTGATGACTAGTCAAAAATAGTTTAACAAAACAGTACAGAACATAGATTGATGACTAGTCAAATACCAGTTGTTCAAAACATGACAGAACAACTCCCCCTATCAAAATGCACAGACTACCCACAATGTGATTACAAAACAATTCCCCCTAACAAAATGGACAGACTACCCACAATGTGATTAGAAAAACAACTCCCCCTATCAACATGCACAACCTGTCCAGAATTACTCTTCCTAAAGCAAAACACCCCTTTAGAAAACATACTCCCCTGAGTATCATATAACATAAAGGACATAACATTTGACATACGAATTCAGCAACTTTTCCATAAATAGCCAACAAACACAAAAGTGCATCAGCCTAAAGAGAATAAGAAATGGAGCATAAGTTGCAAGGAATCATACCTAAAGCAATTAAAATCAAGTGGCTGAATTTAATTTCAATGTGTACACATTACACATAAAGAAACTCCCCTAAAAAGATAGAGTTTCAGCAACATATTTATCAAAACAAGAGACAACCAATGAGTTTTTCTTTACACAACATAGTGCAAAATCAAGACAAAGCACTAAGATTTCAAAATATAAGGCATCAATCATTGTCAAATTTGAAGAAAGCACCAAGCAAGATGAACCCTAAATTTTTGCTCAAAATTGAGGACATGTGAGAAGGAGCACAAGAAATAAGTCTTTAGGTTGTCCAAAAAAACACAACACAGCTTTCCAAAAAGCACAAGAAGAAGAGAATGGACTAGTGAAACGGACTAGTCACGCATGTCTAAATTTGAGGTGGCATCAAAAGACCAACAACCTCATAGACACAGCCAAGAACAAAAGAGAGCAAATCAACCGAGAGAAGGCTTAGGAAGTCAACATTGATGTATGAAAATGGTAAAAACAACCAGCCGAATGTTGTCAAAATACATGCATCTCAAAGAAACTCCCCCAACAAAATAAATTAGCCAACAAACCAAAACTCATGTAGCAAGGCAGACTTCTAAGGATTTCAAGAATTATGTTAGGCTAAATCATTGAATGTGGGAACACACCTTATTAAGAAGACAAGTGAGCCTTTGTGCTTTGTTTCATAACCAATGGTCTTTCCTAGATAGTGAACATTAATTTCACCAAAAAGGTACAAGATCCCTATTAAGCAGATGACTACTCAATCATAATCAGTGGGAGCATAAGTTGACTGAACCAATGCAATATCATAACAAGCAGAACTGGATGACTAGTCAACCATAATCAGCATGAGCATATGTTGACTAGTCAACTCAAGCAATATCATAACAAGCAGCAATTTTAGTATCGACCATGAAGAAGACATTATTTTTGTTTTAAAAACACAAACATGAACTAGCAAATATATCAAGTGATCAACGATGTATTAGCTACTATAGCCTAGTCTAAGTCTTCAAGCACAGTAAGTAAGAGAGGGAGAAGATAACCACATGTGCAAACAAAACAATTGCAACTAATTCTGATAGATAGAATATGAATTAGATTTCATGCTTAGAGATAAGGCAAGAGGGACAGAGGAGGTTCAGAGCCAAAAGAAAAACACAAGAGATGAAGAAATATCACTCTTGGAGAGACAAGTATATAATGAGCCTTCAAGACATACTCAAAGCATAGACTCAACCTATTTGATTTTCATCACTCAATCTGGCCATTTATTATGTTTGTTGTTTTGCACATCCCAGACTTAAGTGCTTGAGTGGCCCAATTTTGCGGCTCTTGCTCTAGATTCTTCAATCATATCACCTTATACCTTCCTAGAGTCGTGACTACATTGGTCACACTTCCCTTTTTTTTTTTTTTTTTTTTTTTAATAAACAAATTGCCTAAGAGAGTGAGATAAGATAGGAGATTATAACAATGATTGTCCATAATGGATCACAACACTTGTCTTACCAAGAGGACGTAAAAACACCAAAAAATTACATCTAATGGCTCCAAACTAGAAGGGGGGAATTATGCACAAATCAGGCAAAGCATAAAATGATTCAAACTTCACACCATCAGATATCAGAAGAAACAGATGTTTTTGACATTTGCACACCAAGAAAACAAACATTTCTATTTGACTAGTCAACTAAATGAAGATGACTAGTCAACGGTTCTGCAAAGTGCTGAAGATAAGGAATAGACAAGCTAATCAATCAATTGAGCAAGGCCAATGGACTACCTAAGTGTGACATGTTTATGAAAGTCCAAGGCCTTGGTGAGTATATCTGCTAGTTGTTTCTTAGAGGGAACAAATTCCAAAGATAGAATTTTGTCTTCCACAAGATCTCTAATAAAATGGTGCCTAATGTCTATATGCTTAGTCCTAGAGTGTTGAATAGGATTTTTAGAAATATCTACAGCACTCATGTTGTCACAACAGATTAGAAAGCATGATTAAGTAAGACCATAGTCTTCCAACATTTGTCTCATCCAAAGGAGTTGAGTGCATCAACTCCCAGCTGCAACAAACTCTGCTTCAACAGTGGATAAAGAGATAGATTTCTATTTTTTGCTATGCCAAGCAACTAGGTTGTTGCCTTCATAAAAGACCCCCCCGGAAGTGCTTTTCCTACCAACACTACAACCTGCCCAATTGGCATCACTATACCCAACAAGATTGACACAAGTGTCATAGGTATACCACAACCCAAACTCAAAAGTTCTACTCACATATTTTATGATTCTTTTTTTACAACAAAAAAATAAGACTCTTTGGGATCACTTTGGAACCTAGCACAAACTCCTACACTATAAGAAATGACAGGACTACTTGCAATCAAGTATAGAAGGCTTCCTATCATGCTTCCATAGAGAGTTTTCAACAGGGACAGATGAGCTGAGATTATGAGGGATTATGACAAGTTGACACGTCAACTGGAACAGAATTGTCAAAAGTTGACAGGGCAATCAGTTTGCTAAAAGTTGACAGGTCAACCACTAGATCCATACCTGGAGATTCTCCCTCAAGCATAGGAGATAAAAGACCACAAAAACACCTGTCTATGATGTAACAAGCTGTATTTACAGCTTCAGCCCACAAATGTTTAGCAAAATTTTTGTTATTGAGCATCACCCTAGCCATCTCAACAAGAACTCTATTTTTTTTTTCTCTCCACAACAACATTTTGCTGAGGTGTAGTAGATGCAGAGAACTCATGCTTAATTCCCATCTCCTCATAGAATTTCAGAAACTGAGAATTCTCAAACTCATAACCATGATACATTGTAATTCTAACCAGAGGCAGATGACTAGTCATCTTAACATTTTGTAAAAGGTGGCAGACAGATTTAAACCTTTGAAAGGTTTCTGATTTTTCAAGCAAGAATGAGACCCAAATAAACCCAAAGAAATCATCTACAATGACTAGGATGTATTCCTTGCTACCAAGGGAAAATGTTTGGATAATACCAACAAGATAAATGTGAACAAGTTCAAAAGAACATGAAATTTTGTTGATCACCCAAGATTCAAGCATTGTGAGAGAGATGATTGAAAGACATGCATGCAATGACCACATTTAAAAAAAAATTAAACAAATGAATCCTAATCAAACAAAAGAACAAGGTGCAAATGCATGACAATGTATCTAGACTCCATGAAGCACACACAAACAAGAGAATGGTCTAGATACATAAGATAAAGAAACTAGTCACCAACATGAGAAAGAACATGGTCTTCCTTCTTGATTCAAACTTGCTTCACTTTTGAGACTTTATGAGGCAAAGAGATCACCTTAGGAATTTTGACAACTTTATAAAGAAGATCATTCACTTGAGTTTGAAGTGAGTCATCATTTACTTTCTTGAAATGAGTAAAAGGCTTTTGCTCAAAATTCCTAAGCTCAAAACACTTTGGTCTAATGTGTCCTAATGTGCCACAATGATGGCATATAGGAATGAACCTTTTTGGTTGTTGAAAAACAAATTTTGCAAGTGAAGAATGTTTATCTCTTGTACAAATAACAGATTTTGCAAGCTCACATGTTTTAAGAGATGAAACATGGTTCTTAAAGTCATTTGCATTGGTTGCTCTAGACACATTCCTTAGAGCATTACACCTAGGTCGAATGTGACCTTTCACACCACAATGGTAACAAGTAGGAATGAATCTTTGAGTCCTAGTTGGCTCTAAAACATCAAACTTTGTATTTGACTCCTTGACAAATGTGGTCAAAGGAGGAGGAACACATGAACTAGAACAACCATAACCAAAAGCTATTTTGTCTCCATGAACCTTACCCATATTCAACATTTTAACCACCTTTTTAGCCCATATGGTAAGCTTGATCACCGTGTCATTTGCCTCATTTATCTGAGTCAACAAATTCTTGTTGGAGGCTTGGAAAACCAAGTTGTTTTCCTTGAGCACATTCACTTGGTTTGAAATTTCATTTTTAATGACAATCAATGAATCCCTTTCACTCTCCAAGGTCTCAACATTTTCACTCAATTCATTATTTGCTTCTTTAAAAGTGCAATTAAGAATTTCCAGGTTCTTTACCTTCCCTTCCAGTAAGAGATTTCTTTCCTTAAGCGTGGAAGTTTCAGTAAAAAGGACATCATACTTTACACACATACCCAGGTATGACTGGTCATCCTGTTCCCTGTATGACTGGTCATCCTGCCTATCATCTCCAGACACAGATTCATTTCTTGAATCAGATTTTCCTTCCTTAACTACATGAACTCTAGCAAGGCTAGAGTTATGAACAGAACCAACAAGGGAAAAATTATTTGCCTCTTCAAAAGATGAAGTGATATAGTTATTGGAATCATCACTATCATTATCACTCCATTGTGCACTAATTGACTCTTCTCTCCCATTAGATTCTATCATGTGGTTATTTGCACATTCCACATCAGTGTGACCAGCACCACCACATAGATAGCACTTTACAAGACCCTTCAAAGTTTTGTCCTCCCTAAAGCCGTAATAGTCCAAAAAATTCATCTCCTTAAAAACTTTGTCTTGAGACACACATGTAGATGAACTATGAAGATTTTGACAATTCCTAGTGACTTTGGTTTTATCTTTGATAACCCTTCTATATTTCTGAACAAACAAGGTAAGCTCATCATGAATGCAAGAAGTAATTTGATCCATTTTTATGTTTGCACACCTAAAACCAATTAGCACCTAAAGGATCTCTCTATTTATGTTAAGAGCTGGTGCTCTGATACCAATTGAAATTGGTACTTAGGTGACGAGGGGTAAATTTAAAAGATATTCAACCAAGAACTCAGCAAACTTCACACACTCTATACCTTGACCAAATACTCTTATGACTAGTCAACTGTCATATATGAATTATACCAAACAACAACATACACAGAGCATACCAAGATGTACCTGCAAGCCTAGAGAATTACTAGTGACAACCTAGGCACTCAGAAGGACCCGTCAATCTAGGCATCCCCTGTGCTAGCAACAAATATGGTGAAAGTGTGTGAAGACAGCATAATCAAGCAAACACCAAACAGCAGAAAAAGATGACTAGTCAACCGCACAAACCCAGATGACTAGTCAACTGTCAAGAACACAAACCCAGAAAATTTACAGAGTTGGAAACCAGAAACTGTTCACCCAGAAACCCACCATTGGGAAAAACTGGGGGTCATCAATCCGACCAGGCAATCCACTAAGTAGAAAAAGATTCTTACAAAGGAACACAAGCAAGCTCAAGAAAAACCTAGATCTATTTAGGAAGATGAGCTATACCTCCTTTGTGCAATCTTCTTCTCCAACTTAGCCAAACTTGAAGCTCAGTTCTTCATGGCAATGGCAGCTCCTTCTCCAGCTCGTTCATCCCATGGCACTAGCTTGCAAGCTCCAACTCAAACAGAAACCAAACTTTGGATTCAAAGGAGAATGACCAATTTCTTCAAGAAACCATACTCTTGAAGAAATCAGTCTTGAATCTGATCTAGAAATAAATGAGGAAGTGTTTAACTAGCTAGATGCAGATTAGTATTTCAAATGCAGTTTTTCAAAGAAGAAATCATTGGGAAAAACTCATAGATGAAATAATGGGTTCTCTTTTGAGGAAGAAGAAGCGAAAGATGGCAAGCCAAACTTTCCAAAACTTTCCACCCAAAAGAGACACCACCAAATGAGCAAAATCGTAGCCTTTACAGACTAAAAAATTCTTTAGGTCAGAAACCCACAGATGGCAACAGAGAGAGAGAAAGAGGAATAGGACAAAACAGTTTGTTATCCAGCTGGAAATCCGACAGAGCAAGGATGACTAGTCATCTGAGAAACGGATGACTAGTCATCATTTTTATGAAGACTGTTTTATGAAATGATATGCAATGCATAATACCTTTGTCAACTTGCTTGATCCTCCATAGAGCAGAAGTTAGAGAAGAGCACAAAGAAAGGTTTTCCTTAATCTAAACTTGAGCTTGATAAATAACAAAACACATCCTATTACAAAGTTGTCAAGGGAAGCCAAAAGAAAATAGTAAAAACCATACATTAACAAATACCATACTCCTAGGGTTTACATGCTTGTTCGAGATTTTCACTGATCTTAATGAGTTTCTATGTGTTGATATTTGACCTAAATACCATAGGCGAATTGCATGTAGGAATATACGAGTTAGCCTAAATACCATAGGTAATTCATGAAAAAGGAAAACTAAGCGGAGACATTAAATGGTTAGTGAATAGGTAGGTGAATAAGAGGCTAGATCGGATTACTAGTGGTGAATTCATTGTCCTAGTGCTTTTATCAATTTGAATTTCTCATCTTGTGTTTCGTGATCTTTCTACTTATTTTGTCTTTTAATTTGGTTGTTAATTAAATCATTCTTTCAAAAACAAACCCCTTTCGTGTTTACGTGAGTATATGCTACGTGTTTAATTTCTTGTTTAGATAATTAGAGTAGTTAAATTATTTTGTGAAGTAAATTAGGTTAGACTAATTGGTAGTTGAAATCAATCCTCGTGGGAATGACCTCGTATTTGCCATACTATATCACGATTGACCTTGTGCACTTGCGAGTATAATTTGTGTTTAGACTAATCTTTATAATCTCTATTTTTCAGGTTGTCTAAAATTCACAACAGTCACAACGAACTCAAATTGATCCACAAGCAACTCAGCACCAAAGCAAATCTCAGCAACAGAAAAATATGGAAAAAGGGTTTTCTAAAGCAAGAAACATCATAAAGAATTATTGAATCTCAGCACACTCTATAGACCTAACTCATGTGCACACCAACATGGAATTATTGAATCAACATCATAAAGGAAAAAAACCCTCATCACAAGAAAAATGTGAATTTCCAAGTCTTTGAGGTTACTTGACAATGTTTTGGTGAATTCAATTCCACCACCAAACTCCTTGAAGAGAGGAGAGTGTTAAGAAAATTTAGTAAACACTTTTATAGGAGGAATGCTTGGTTCCAATATCTCTAAACTCAACTCATTCGCAATCGAATTCAGTCTTAATTAGATTCCTTCACAAGATTGGTATAAAACAACCATGCCAATCATATTGCTCATGAACTATATACAATTGATCTCAGAAAAAATAAAGAACTCATTTGAGTGGCTCAATTAGCCCACTAGTGGTCTAGTTGTCTAGTGGTCCAGTGGTCCAGTGGTCTAGTGGTTAGGCTCAATAAGCCTCAAGTGCAATCCACGTCTCCTATATACAAAATGTCACTTGGGATTATGTACCCAACTTAAAACCAAAGTTATTATCTTGATATGATTTATATCCATTCCAATATGACGACATCAAAATGCTCAGCCATTCATCACCTTTGACTGATTCAACTTGCACATGTTTACCAAAATAAGAATTAGTTAGCTTAGCTTCTAGAATTGGTTAGCTATCTGTTATTAGCTAAGTCACGTGGGTCTATCACAGCTGTAATATTCATGTGAGTTATTACAAAGCTTACTTAGAGGTTAAGCATAACTCTACTGTATAAAAAGCCTGAGCGGCTACATATCTCTGTGATTCTTCTTAATAACATTTCTGAGTTTACTCCTCTGGTTTTTCTCTCAAGTATTCTTCTGTTCTTCTCTCTAATTTATATAATGTTAGCAGCACAATTTTTGAAAATTCCACCATAGTTTTTTTTCTTCTTCTTTTGAAAAATCCAAGTGTACTTTTCTGAAATTTATTGTGTCCCCACGAAAAACATAGTACGGTCGTTGGATTCTCATACAAAAAATCAAAGAGATGTAGGCCTCCTCTCATACAGAAATTGTCAAGGAAATAAATTTCCAACTATGTTATCTTCTCTTGCACTCGAGGTTCTTAGGTTCGATTCTCCTCTATCCCAACATCGCTTGTATAAAAAAAAATAAAAAAACACTTTTTAGAATATTATAATAAGATTAGTTAAATTTCTATAGCTTTATTGTTAGTCCACTCCATCCCTTTGATATTGTGAACAAGAAAAAGCATTTAAATTGGAAAAGTCATGAGATGGTATCTAGAATTGTAGAATATTTCAAACTCTAAGAGCATTTCCAGCAAAGGGGGAGGGTTGGGGAGGGGCAAACTCAAAATGGGGTTTCCAGCAACAAAGATCTGCCAGGGTAAGGAGTGGGGCCCAGCTACCTGGGCTGGCCTGAGCGCTAGCCCGGGCAATCTGACGTCAGCCAGCTACAGTGCCAAATCTTATCCAATAAAAAAATATAAAAAATCGAAAAAAATGAAAAAAATACTGAATTGTTTTTTCTATAAATACCAACCAATACTCTTCACTGTTAACACCAGCATCCAATATTTTTGTAATAAAAAATTGAAAAAAATACCAAAAAATTACTTCTTTTTTTTCTCTCTATACCTTAAGTAAATGTCTTTGTCCTTTTACTTTTATTTATTTTTATATTACTCCATTTACTTAAGTTTACAATGTAAATAAGGAAGTACCCCACATTTGGATTCAAATAAAAATACTAGAAAATCAATATATATATTTCATATTAAAATCCCATAAAATCAAGTTTTCTTATTTGATGTGTAAGGAATAAAAGCCGCCAAAAATTATCTTAAGAAAATGATTATTCCGAAAAACCATTTTTCATACTTAATCAATATTGCACCTCCGCTAAAAATCTTGAGAAAATGATTTTTCATATGTAGGAACCCAAAAATCTTTTCCGAAAATATTATCCAAATTAATTGTTTAAGTAAACAAAGTTGTGAAAAAAACAAAAAAATGAATAGTATTTGCCATGGCAAGCCTTGTACTGCTGGAAACACAATTTTGTTTTGGTGCCAAGGCAGCCACTATTCACATGAATAGTGGCTGCCCTTGCCATGGCAAGACAAGAGTCTAACTGCTGGAAGTGCTATAAATTAAACTGCTCAATAATAATAAGAATATTCAATGCGGATGTCACTTGTCAAAGCATTTAGCCCACTGCACGTGGGAAATTAGAAAAGTGGCAGCCATCTAATCATGCAACTTGGGATAATAATAATAAATGCAAAACCTCTGAAGTCAACGTAGTCTTAATGCTGAGGTTGTCAATGTGTGACTAAAATCTAACTGGAAATATTCCACATACATCAACATCCTTAATTGAGACATGCAATTTGTTGTGCTTAGATTAGATACGTGTAATTCAGAAGATGCTCTTCTACATCTTCACACACAGTCAATGCATGCATGCACTTAGAGAGGGTTTTAATTTAGGATTGTAATTAGGATCATGTGGCGGATCCAGGATCCGTAACCCAAGAGGTCATAGTGAAAATATTTACAAAAAAAAAAAAAATAGAGAATTTCCCCTTTTTCTTACCTATTTTTTCTCTTTCAAATTCTTCAATTTTTTTTATTCCAATTGTGATATGACATAATGAAAGATAAGTTGATTTTAATCACATATGCCATTGCCAACAACAAAATAAATATAACTATAAAATTGGGTAGAAAAAAAGAAGAAAAAAAAAAGAGAGTGAGTAGAAGATAGATCCATCTTCTTTATTATTATTATTTTTTTTATTCTCTCTTTCTTTCTTTTTATTTAATATTTCCTCCTCTCTTTCTTTATTATTTTCCTTCTTCTTCCATCCTCCCCCTCTCTTTTTTTATTCTTTCTTTCTCTCTCTGTTTCTTTCTTCCCAGCTTCCTTCGCACTCCCCCGCTGCTAACTAAATGAAGAGGCTTTCTTCCATTGTTTCACAAATAAGAGCAGCACGAAATTAGAAAAGGAAAAAAATATTAATTGTTCCTTGCGTTGGTTTGGCTTTTGCATCAGTGCACAATTTAAAAACAAATAGTCTATTGATTCCATGGCAGACCAACACAAGACACAGACAGGCTGGGCCTTTCGTCGAGCACCTGGTGTGCACAAAAGGGGTCGCTCTGCAGCTGTCCAAGGGGTCGTCCATGGAGTCCACAGCCACATTTCAGGCATTCCAAGGGGTCGTTAGACCCCTCTTGTCCCAACGTGCGTCCGCCTCATGTCATCTTGTTTGAACTTCATGTTTTGTAAGTGGGTTTTGGAGATTAATAGCTGGTTTTAATTTGACGATGGGATTAGGCAATTGCTAATTTCACCCACCTTCTTTTTCGACTTCATGTTCCTTTGCCTCCTCTCTGGCCCCCCTCCTCTATCTCTTTGTTAGGCTTTCTTGCATGGACCACAAAAACACTGAGCATTTCGTGCATAGACCACTCAACCACTCACCTCTAACCCCACCCCTCCCCAAGAAAAAAAATGTCAAAATGTTTGGAAGATATATATGTGGGAATCCAATCTCTATTCTTGACCTAGGCATATTTAACTGCCAATGTTCCACCCAATCTTTATAGCATTTGTACTTGGTATTATTAAGAAAGGAGCTTCTAATTGTTGAAAATGGATTGTTCTCTACTCTTTGTGTTAGAACAAGTACTTTAGGAACCATTGGCAATTCAAATTTTGTGCCGTCGAAGAGCCAGCGCTTGTGTACAATAACATGATCGATTCGAGGAGGATGTTGAAGCAACCATGGCATCTTTCAGTGTCCGTTGCCTTCTTTTCCAGCCTATGCTTCTGGTTTCAGGTGTCCATGGCTCAAAATACTACTACCGATCCATCTGAAGGTACACTAGCCTTGCTTTCAAAAGTTGTACATATATATTTCTAAGCATCTTTTAAATACAGAGTATATGTATGTTGTTTTTTTCTTCCTTTTTGCGATTTCTGGACAGTCTAGTAACATAAGTACGTTATGTGATGTGTACACAACGATTGAATTGAGAGTGCAGTGAGGGCGTTGAACTCAATATTCGAGCAGTGGGACACGCAACCAGTGCCGGGGCTGTGGAATATCAGTGGAGATCCATGCAGTGGATCTGCCCTTAATGGAACCGTGGAATCGTTTGAGGATCCAGCTAATAATCCATCCATCAGTTGTGATTGTACTTATGAAAAAAATACTACCTGCCACATCACCAAACTGTATGTTACCCTCCTCTCTCTCTCTCTCTCTCTCTCTCTCTCTCTCTCTCCCCATACTCTTTAGTCTTGTGTTGTTGACTGTAGCAACTCCATTAATTATGTGTTAGAAAACTAAGCAGATCATGCCTGATATATCAATTATAATATTAAGTGCCTAACTGCTCCATCTTTTTTCTTTCCAGGAGAGTTTTTGCTCTGAACAAACGAGGGGTGTTTCCAGAAGAATTTGTGGCTTTAAGATATCTGACCGTTTTGTATGAAGTTTTTCCAACCCCTTCTCTGTTGTTTGGTTTATCACAGTTTACATTTTCATATACAAGGCACAAATATTTTTTATACTTGGAGATTAATCGCTGGTCATTTCATTTTGTTTCAATTCTTGTAGGACTATTGATCAGAATTATTTCACCGGTCCCCTACCAGCATTCGTCGGCAATATGACTGCGTTGATGAAATTGTAAGTAGTGAGAGAGCTTGGAAAATTCATTCAGGTCAATTGCCCAAAATTCGTCGGCAATATGACTGCGTTAATATCTTTAATTGATATATTTCCATTCAGGTCAATCGCCCAAAATTCATTCTCTGGACCCATCCCCAAGGAGCTTGGAAACCTTAAGGAGCTAACTTTGCTGTAAGCAATGAAACATAAGAAAACACAATTAAAGTTTGTGTTTTAGACAAATGAGAAATGATCTATTGGGACATGTTAAATATAGAACCCCCTATCATTTAAATCTATACCTCTTCAACATGACTTGTTGCAGGTCCTTTAGATCAAATAATTTCTCTGGAACACTCCCTCCAGAACTTGGTAACTTAGTCAAGCTCGAGCAATTGTGAGTGCTTCATTGAACTCATCGAATATGAATCACATGTTGCAATGTGTTTTTAATTTTTCACTAAGGAACGGTTTGTTCGTCATTATCGATGAGCAAGGAATGCATTTATCCTATGCAATTGGTAGTAATCAGTTTATGATTTTCGCAGATACATAGCAAGCTGTGGACTCAGTGGTGAAATTCCTTCAACATTTGCTAAGCTCATCAACATGCAAATCCTGTAAGAATGGCCCTTAAGTGGTGTTTTAAGTTTTTTGTTTATTCAGTACTTTGAGATTGCTATTCTGGGATGAGCTTACTATGAGTCAACTTTTTGAAATTTAGCCATGCATCAGACATTGCTTTCTCAGGAAAGATACCTGCTTTCATTGGGAATTGGATAAAACTAACTGATTTGTAAGTATGGAAAACTTTTAACCTTCTGCAGTTTATGAAAGCAGACCTGCATGGTTGAGAGATGGGTCTCTTATTCACAAGCGTCTTAAATGTCTTTGTAGGAGATTTCAAGGGAACTCTTTTGAAGGCCCAATACCAACCAGTTTTTCTCAACTGACTTCATTGAACGATCTGTAAGGGCAAATGCTTCATACCTCTCTCTCTCTCTCTCTCTCTCACTCACTACACTAGCATCACTTATGTTTGTGTATGATAATGCAGGCGAATCAGTTATATATCTAATGTGAGCTCCTCTCTTGATTTTATAAGAAATTTGAAGAACTTGAAGGTTTTGTAAGTTAACATTCTCATCCCTTAAAATTTGCAATCGTACTCATTTACTTGTGCACTAAATTTTTTGGTGGTGGAACAGAGTTCTACGGAAAGCATTAATCAATGGTAGCATTCCTTCTGATATTGGAGAATATCAAAGTTTACAGATAATGTATGTTCCAGCGGATATATAAGTTCAAATCCCAATTAATTTTCTTTCATTCTAATTGCTTTCTAACCTTATCATTCATGTTGTGGAAATCTGGGTTTCAACAATTTAACAGGCCAACTCCCAAGTTCTTTGTTCAGCATGAGTTCTCTTCAATATTTGTAATGAGGCCTGCCTTCATTATTCCCTTTTTCTGTATTTACGCCATTGAATTTCCTGCTCAGAAACTTAGTTGTTCATCCATTTTTGTGGGTGCCTCCTATAATTGATATGGCCAGATTTCTTGGAAACAATAGTCTGTCTGGACCTCTTCCAAGCCAAAAGAGCGAGCTACTACAGACTATGTAAGTCCTCATGTCATAAAAGTATGCTATATGTACTGGCAATCAAACAAGTACTCTGTGTGTGTGCGCATTCTAGCAGTCTTTTTCTAACTTAAATTCCTTTGGACTTTCATGCATTTTTGTGCCTTCTCATTCTGTATTAATTGTTATGTGCAGAGATTTGTCTTACAACTATTTGTCAGGAAGCTTTCCTGCATGGGTAACCACAATATCGCAATTGTATGTCTCCTTTTTATCGTTCGCCTTCATTTTTATGGTCCAAATCACCTTAATTGTGAATATATAATACCGCATGAATGAAATTCAATAAATTAGAAGGGATGGATTTGAAGTACTGATGCGGATTGATTAATGATTTTATGCAGAAACTTAGTGGTCAACAACTTCCCATTTGACAGTTCAAACATAACGTGAGTTGAATCGAAATACCTTTTTTTTAGACAGATAGTTCAAACATAAAGTGATTGCTGTTACACTTTCGCAGTTGAATGGATTCTTCCACTACAGTTTAATTATTATAAATAATAATTGTTCTCTGTGTTTACAGTCTTCCTGGATTGAATTGCCTCCAGAGGAATTTTCCATGCAATCGAAATACCCCAAGATGTAATCTTCTTCTATATTTCACTAGCATTCATTTCTTTAATGCAAGATCATGTTACAGCAATAGGCATTGCTTATCTCATTATGTATACATATTGTAGGAATGTCTTGATAAATCTAGTAAGCATATCTTGTGCTATTACATCAGTTTGAAGTTTTTTCACTAATCATAGCTTGTGCTATTACATTGAATTGTACAGATACAAACTTCTCAATCAAGTGTGGAGGACCACAAATGAGAGGAAATGATGGCATATTGTATGAGGCTGACAACTCAGCTCTTGGGCCAGCAACATTTAATGTAGCCAATACACAGAAATGGGCTGTTAGCAATGTGGGTTTGGTTTATGATAGACTGGATCAATCATTTGTGAAAACCACCCCTACGCAAGTCTCCGGTACAGATGTGACACCAAAGCTTTTTGAGACTTCAAGACAGTCCCCAGGTTCACTGAGATACTATGGCCTGGGTCTTCAGAATGGACCTTATACTGTAACATTGCAATTTGCAGAAACGGTTTTTGTTAGCTGCACTACACAAACTTGGCAAAGTCTAGGAAGGCGTGTATTTGATATCTATATTCAAGTAAGGCTGCTAATAAACTATTTGAAGGCAACCTCATTAGACAGAATTATTTAACTATCTCTTCATTCGCTTCCTAGGGGAACCTCATAAGGAAGGACTTCGACATATCGAAGGAGGCAGGTGGGGTTAACAGAGCAGTTGCGACACCCTTCAAGGTTAATGTGACAGAGAATTACCTAGATATTCATCTGTTCTGGGCTGGTAAGGGAACATGCTGCATACCTAAACAAGGTGATTATGGCCCGCTAATATCGGCTGTCCATGCTGCTTCAGGTATATAATATAATGTCAAGTTATGAAGATTTCCTATGAATGGTTTAAATGTATTTATGTGCTGTCAATTGATTGACATACTGAACAATTATTCTGTTTCATTGCTTAGATCTTACACCAACTACTCCAGGAAAGAAGAGCAGGACTGGGTTGATAGTTGGTATTGCAGTCCCTGTCGGAGTAGTGATCTTGCTATTATTATTTGCAGTTTTATATATGCGGAGAAAAACATCAGAAAAAGATGACGATGAAGGTAAAAGAGCACTGAGCATGTTGATAAGCATATTTGAGAGAAAATACTTCTGATGTGTTGTTTCGAAATTAAAACCTATGTCATACTCTCTTTCGAATATGCAGATCTTCTAGGATTAGGTCCCCGACCAAATACTTTCAGTTATGCTGAGTTGAGAGCTGCAACAGAAGATTTTAATCCTTCAAATAAGCTAGGAGAGGGAGGATATGGACCTGTTTATAAGGTGAAATCTGTTTTGCATCAATATCTGCTACTTTAAAGTAACGACTTTGACTTCTTACAAAAAGAAATTGAGAGAGAAGCAAAATAGATTCTTTCTACTTCCCTTTCATGTCACTGAAAGGTATTTCTGTTTATAG
The DNA here is from genome assembly GCA_020226455.1 of Prunus salicina. NCBI lineage: Eukaryota > Viridiplantae > Streptophyta > Magnoliopsida > Rosales > Rosaceae > Prunus > Prunus salicina. The sequence goes on along the minus strand of CM035345.1, from coordinate 24,408,482 downwards.
GGTACACTTTCTGATGGGAGGGTAGTGGCTGTGAAGCAACTTTCAGTAGCATCTCACCAAGGGAAGAGTCAATTTGTAACTGAGATTGCTACGATATCTACAGTCCAACATCGCAATCTAGTGAAATTGTATGGATGCTGCATTGAAGGAAGCCACCGTATTTTGGTTTATGAGTATCTTGAAAACAAGAGCCTTGATCAGGCACTTTTTGGTAGGTTTTATAGAAACAGAATACTCTGCAGTTTCAAGTACTCTAAACGTTCATCCAAGTTTTTTACGCAACCATTTGTTATAATTTTTCTCTGCTGTGGAGTGTAGATTAAAGAAACCAAAAGAGTAATTATCTGAATCAGAATATTCTGCAGTTTGAAGTACTCTGAAGTTACATCCAAGTTTTTTCCTTGAGAATAAATCTTCTTTCACTGCCTTGGTTTTCTGCTGGAAAATAAAGAAAGAAGAAAACTACTACTAGTTATATTTTATTAGTTTTTGCTCTGTATAAGGGATTATTCAATTATGTATCCTGAACAATTAAAATATGTTTAACCAGCCCAATTCTCATATCAAAACATATTTTCATTAATTTTCTTTTTCCTTTTTCTCTTATATGTGCATTGGTTGTTTTTCCATGTAATGTTTCAGGAAGAAATGACTTGCACCTTGACTGGCCTACCCGCTTCAATATATTGTTGGGAACAGCAAGAGGACTTGCTTACCTTCATGAGGAGTCAAAGCCCAGGATTGTACATCGAGACATCAAAGCCAGTAATATTTTGCTAGATGCAGAACTCTCCCCAAAAATATCAGATTTTGGATGGGCAAAGCTTTATGATGACAAGAAAACACACATGAGCACCAGGGTTGCAGGCACAATGTAAGCCCTCGTTTATGTTATACATTGTTAATCATGACTAGGGAGGGTGTAATCCAAGCAACATTTGTAGTAAGCATTTGATAATCTTGTAGAGGCTATTTGGCGCCGGAGTATGCAATGCGCGGACGTCTGACAGAAAAGGCTGATGTTTTTGGTTTTGGGGTTGTTGCTTTGGAGATCCTCAGCGGGAGACCAAATTCTGACGAAAACTTGGATCCTGAGAAGATTTATCTTCTTGAATGGGTAGGAAAACTTTGCCTAGCTACTTTTACTTTAGCATTGCTGTGAAAACTTCTTTATTTTTTGCCCTTTTGACCATGCCATGATGTTTGTTTTCAGGCATGGACTCTACATGAAAACGACCAGAGTCTGGGGCTGGTGGATCCGAGATTGACAGAGTTTGATGAAAATGACGCAACTAGATTGATAAAAGCAGCTCTCCTCTGCACTCAAGCTTCACCAATGATGAGGCCCTCGATGTCACGTGTGGTGGCAATACTTTCAGGAGATATTGAAGCAAGCACTGTTATGTCAAAGCCAAGTTATTTGGCAGATTGGGATTTCAAAGATGTAACCACAAGCAGCTTTTTGGTGGATGATGATACCTCATCAACTGAGAGCAATGTTCTCCTCAACCATCAGCCTGAAGGGAGCTCAAATGGAGCTAGCCCCAGGATTGACCCTGCCCCGTCTCATGTAAATGTGACTGGATCAATGCTCACTGGCATTATAGGAGAAGGAATGTGAGAAGTAAGAAGTTTCCATTGTCTTTCCCTTGCTGTAAATCTGTGACTCACTCACTGCTAAAACTTTTCTCCGTTTTGTACTTGTCTTTGTGTCTTTCTGCCTTTAGTTTATGGGAATGATGATGTATATAGAAGTAAGATACAATTCTATAGATATCTGGTTGCCTTAATCGGCCATTGAATAATAGAAAAATATATTATTATTATCAAACAAATAGGTGATCTTGCTATTATTATTTGCAGTTTTATATATGCGGAGAAAAACATCAGAAAAAGATGACGATGAAGGTAAAAGAGCAATGAACATATTATTAAGGGTTAATTCTGAATGGGGTTCTTGGTCTTTCTACTGTTGATAAGCATATTTGAGAGATAATAATTTTGATGTGTTGTTTCGAAATTTAAACCTATGTCATACTCTCTTTTGAATATGCAGATCTTCTAGGATTAGGTCCCCAACTAAATACTTTCAGTTATGCTGAGTTGAGAGCTGCAACAGAAGATTTTATTCCTTCAAATAAGCTAGGATGACAATTTAGAGTCTTTCTGAAAAGTATCTTTCTATTCATCGAGAATTGCCCATTATATGGACAGAATACAAGTTAATTAGGAAAGAACACAGGCTGATATTCAGCCCCTGAAAACAGCTCACCTACCACATATACATGTATCTAATTATAGCTAACCTACCACATATACATGTATCTAATACATGTATCTAATTATAGCTAACCTACCACATATACATGTATCTAATTAATGAAAGAATCTGCTGGCATTTAAATCTGATTTCCTTTGACATCCCCCCTCAAATTGATGCTGGTAAATCGACAAGCATCAATTTGCTAACGAGGAAATTATGGCGCTGACGTGGCATGGATTTGGTGAAGATATCGGCAATCTGCAGAGTAGTGGAGACATGTGGAAGGGTGATAACCTGATGATCATAGGCTTCACGGATGGAGTGACAGTCAACCTCGATGTGCTTGGTGCGTTCGTGATAGACGGGGTTGGCTGCAATTTGGATGGCACTTGTGTTGTCAGCATGCAGTGGAGTAGGATGAAGTGGACTAAACCCAAGCTCTGTGAGGAGACCACGCAGCCAAATGATCTCGGAGCACGCAGCAGACATGGCGCGATACTCTGCCTCAGTGGATGATTTGGAGACGTGGTCTTGCTTCTTGCATTTCCAAGAGATAAGGGCATCACCAAGAAACATACACCAGCCAGTTGTAGATCTTCTGGTGTCTGGGCAACCAGCCCAATCAGCGTCACTATAGGCCTGGAGCTGAAGGGAAGAACCGGTAGGGAAGAACAAGCCACGACTTGGTGTGCCAAGAATATAGCGAATGATGCGGCGAACGGCAGAGAGATGGTGATGCCTCGGGGCTTGCATGAACTTGCTGACAGTGTGAACAGCATAAGAGATGTCTGGTCGGGTGATGGTTAGATAGATAAGACTACCAACCAGCTTCCGATAGGTAGTAGGATCCTCAAGAAGCTCCCCGTCGTCACGTCGATATTTCACATTAAGTTCCATGGGGGTGTCAACGGAAGTAGTGTTGGTGAGGCCGGCTAACTGAACCAGATCTTGACTGTACTTGTGCTGATGCAAGAAGAGACCATGTGGTTGATGATGGACCTCTAAACCCAAGAAATAAGTGAGCTGACCAAGATCTTTCATGTGGAAAGTAGAATGCAACAAAGTCTGAACTGCAGAGATGGCCTCCAAGTCAGAGCCGGTGATGACGATATCATCCACATAAACAAGGAGGACAACGATACCTATTGATGTCCGTTGTAGAAAAAGAGAGGAGTCATATTGACTCTGAGTGAAAGAAAAACCAAGCAAAGTGGAGCGAAACTTTTCAAACCATACTCGCGGGGCCTGCTTCAGACCATACAAAGAACGTTTCAGTTTGCAAACATCATTAGGTGAGGAAGTAGGCATACCAGAGGGAAGTTTCAAGTAAACTTCTTCCTTGAGATCACCGTGGAGGAATGCGTTCTTGACATCCATTTGATGTAAGGGCCAGGATTGGGATGCAGCAAGGGCGAGTATGGTGCGAACAGTGGTCATTTTGGCAACTGGTGCGAAGGTCTCATCATAGTCGAGACCATATTCTTGTCTGTTGCCAAGTGCCACTAATCGAGCTTTATAACGGTCTATGGACCCATCAGAACGAAGCTTGACAGAAAACACGAACTTACTGCCAAGGGGTTTCACGGAGGAGGGACATGGAACAACGTCCCAGGTTTGGTTTTCCTCAAGTGCGAGAAGCTCAGTTTCAACCGCTGTCCGCCAACACTCATGCTTCATGGCCTGTGTATAAGACGAAGGAAGAGAAATAGAAGACAAGGTGGCAGTGAAGGATGAAAGAGGAGAGGAACCAAACCTATCTGGTGGTCTACGAACCCGAGTACTCTGTCTGAGAGGGGGAGGTGCAGTTGCTGGAACAGGAGCAGCAGTCGGGGAAGGAGCTGGAGGGGGCTGGGGAGGTGCTGGAGGTTGATGGGAAGTGGCGGAGGAGCGTCGTCGATACACTAAGAGAGGCTGAGGAGGAACTGGAGCTGGAGAAGAGATATTTAAAACAGGAGCTGCAGAAGAGTTAGTAAACATAGGCAAAACAGAAAATGAAGGAGAAACGGGGTCCTGATGCGTGGGAAAAAAATACTGATTTTCTAGAAAGATTACATTTCTAGAAACTCGAATGCGGCGCAAATTTGGATCGTAGCAAAGAAAACCTTTCTGGTGGACTGAATATCCTAGGAAAGCACACTGAATCGATTGAGCCGTGAGTTTTGTGCGTTCATGGGCAGGAAGATGAACATAACAGACACAACCAAAGGTACGAAGGTTGGAATAAGATGGAGGGCGACCAAATAACTTGGTGAAAGGAGAGTTGTGGTGCAATGTGGGAGAAGGCAACCTGTTGATGAGATGGACAGCAGTGGAGAGAGCTTCACACCAAAAACGAGAGGGCGTAGATGACTCTAACAGGAGAGTGCGAACAACATCAAGAAGGTGACGGTTCTTCCGTTCAGCCACCCCATTTTGTTGAGGTGTTGAAGGGCAAGACCGTTGAGAGACGATGCCATGAGTCTGGAGGAAGTCCTGAAACAAATGAGACGTATACTCACCCCCATTGTCAGAACGAAGGATTTTGATATGGGCCGAAAATTGGGTCTGAATATATGCATGAAAAATCTGAAAAACAGAAAAGACTTCATCTTTAGAATGTAGAAAATATATCCATGTGAAACGGCTATAGTCGTCAATAAAAGTGACGAAGTATTTGTAATTAGCATGAGAAGTGACTGGTGCCATACCCCACACATCACTATGTATCAAATCAAAAGGTTGGACTACATGGGGTGTGTGAATAGGAAATGGCAGAGTCTTACTTTTGCCAAGTCTGCAAGAATTGCAGTCAAATTGAACAGCACTAAGAGATGGTGATTCTTTATTCCCAAGAAAACCAGATTTCAGTAAATCATGAAGTACATTAGAGTTTGGATGTCCGAGACGTTTATGCCACGCTTGGTAATCAACATGAGCAGAATTACAAGAGACAAAGGGTGAAAAAGAAGACAAAGGAAATTGAAGAGGAAAAAGACGTCCCACTTTAGGCCCCCTCGCGATCATCCTCCCTGACTGTTGATCCTGCACAACACAACCAGATTTAGAGAATTCCACTTTGCAATCATTATCAACCAACTGACCGACAGACACAAGATTGGTGGAAAGACCAGGAGATACAAAGACATCAGTGAGAGAGGAAGAAACATCACCAGTGGCCGTGATAGGTAAATGATTGCCATCAGCAGTATGAATTTTGAGATTTCCAAAATATTTGTTTACATTGGTAAGAGAATCAGCATTGTTTGTCATATGATGGGAAGCCCCGGAATCAAAGTACCAAGGAGATGATGTAGAGAAGGGTTTACCTGAGAGTCCTAAAGCTGAAAATGCAGAAATGATCATTTGTTGAATCATGTCAGGGGTCACAGGTTGAACAGGAGCAGGAGCACTTTGTGTCAGCGGTACTGCAGGCACAGAACTACCAGCACTAGAAGAGCCAACGGAGACAGTATATGCGGTCTCTGATTTCTTGGGGGGTCGAGTAGGACATTCCTTGATGATATGGCCATCCTTTTTGCAGTAGTTGCAGAATTTTCGGGGACAATTTGCAGCATAATGACCAAATCCCTTGCAAGAAAAACACTGAACAGTGCTCATATCCCTGCCTCGTGGCTTACCTTGTGCTGCATAGGCCACAGGAACAGATGCAGACCGCCGTTGTTCCATGGTGGTTTGAGTGAGAAGGCGCTGTTCCTCACGAAGGAGATCATTGAGGCATGTATCCAAGGAGGGGACAGATTCTCGGTTCATAAGATTGGATCTGGTGCCTTCAAATTCAGGTCTCAGTTTCATTAGAAATTGATCCCTCTGGGTAGTTTCATGGACAGATTGAACAGAACTAAGACCTTCGGATGGTAAGTCAGCATAAACTATATCAGTGTATTCACCCCAAAGATTAGTGAATCTAGAGTAAAAATCAGAGATAGAAAGGCTATCCTGTTGGAGAGCGGCCAATTCATGTTCAAGCTGGAACCGACGAGCGGTGTTTCGTTGACTATAGATCTTCTTCAGGTAAGTCCACATCTGAGCTGCAGTCTGAGATGATCGAAGGTTCAAGATGATATTAGGTTCGACAGATCCTAAAATCCATGTCATAACTTGAGCGTCCTTGACTTCCCACTTGGCGTGCTGGTCTTTGTCTTTGTTTTTGTCAGGAGCTGGGTTACTTCCATCAACATGTCCCCACGCCTCCTTACCTTTGACGAAAATCCCGAAGTGAAACGCCCAAGCAGAGTAGTTCTTGCCATTGAAACGAATCAAAGAAACCTCAGACTTATCCGAAGACATGATGTCAAGAGAACTTGACCAAGAATAACTGAGACTAAGGAGCGAGAGATAATTCAGAGCTATAGCTCTGATACCATGACAATTTAGAGTCTTTCTGAAAAGTATCTTTCTATTCATCGAGAATTGCCCATTATATGGACAGAATACAAGTTAATTAGGAAAGAACACAGGCTGATATTCAGCCCCTGAAAACATCTCACCTACCACATATACATGTATCTAATTATAGCTAACCTACCACATATACATGTATCTAATACATGTATCTAATTATAGCTAACCTACCACATATACATGTATCTAATTAATGAAAGAATCTGCTGGCATTTAAATCTGATTTCCTTTGACATAGGAGAGGGAGGATATGGACCTGTTTATAAGGTGAGATCTATTTTACATCAATATCTGCTACTTTAAAGTAATGGTTTTGACTTCTTACAAAAAGAAATTGAGAGAGAAGCAAAATAGATTCTTTTTACTTCCCTTTCATGTCACTGAATTGTATTTCTGTTTATAGGGTACACTATATGATGGGAGGGAAGTGGCTATGAAGCAACTTTCAGTAGCATCTCACCAAGGGAAGAGTCAATTTGTAACCGAGATTGCTACGATATCTGCAGTCCAACATCGCAATCTAGTGAAATTGTATGGATGCTGCATTGAAGGAACCCAGCGCATTTTGGTTTATGAGTATCTTGAAAACAAGAGCCTTGATCAGGCACTTTTTGGTAGGTTTTATAGAAACAGAATACTCTGCAGTTTCAAGGACTCTAAAAGTTCATCCAAGTTTTTTACGCAACCATTTTGTTATAACTTTTCTCCGCTGAGGAGTGAAGTTTAAAAAACCAAATTAGTAATATTCGAATCATATGAAATTAAAAACTTGCACGTTCTTTTGCTACTTTGCCTTCTATTTTGCATAAAAACAGAATACTCTGCAGTTTAAAGTACTCTAGGTTACATCCAATTTCTTTTTATTTTTCTCTTCTACTTGTTATTAGTTGTTAACATGCACTGGTTCTTCTCCATGTAATGTTTCAGGAAGAAATGACTTGCACCTTGACTGGCCTACCCGCTTCAATATATTGTTGGGAACAGCAAGAGGACTTGCTTACCTTCATGAGGAGTCAAGGCCCAGGATTGTACATCGAGATGTCAAAGGCAGTAATATTTTGCTCGATGCAGAACTCTCCCCAAAAATATCAGATTTTGGATTGGCAAAGCTTTATGATGACGAAAAAACCCACATTAGCACCCGGGTTGCAGGGACAATGTAAGCCTCCGTTTAAGTTATGCATTGTTAATCGTGACAAGGGTGTAATCCAAGCAACATTTTTAGTAACCATTTCATGATCTTGTAGAGGTTATTTGGCGCCGGAGTATGCAATGCGTGGACATCTGACAGAAAAGGCTGATGTTTTCAGTTTCGGGGTTGTTGTTTTGGAGATCATCAGCGGGAGACCAAATTCTGACAACAACTTGGATCCTGAGAAGATTTATCTTCTTGAATGGGTAGGGAAACTTAGCCTAGCTACTTTTATTTTAGCGTTGCTGTGAAAACTTCTTTATTTTTTTCCTTTTTGACCATGCCATAATGTTTGTTTTCAGGCATGGACTCTACATGAAAACGACCAGAGTCTGGGGCTGGTGGATCCGAGATTGACAGAGTTTGATGAAAATGACGCAACTAGATTGATAAAAGCAGCTCTCCTCTGCACTCAGGCTTCACCAATGATGAGGCCATCGATGTCACGTGTGGTGGCAATGCTTTCTGGAGATATTGAAGCAAGCACTGTTATGTCAAAGCCAAGTTATTTGACAGATTGGGATTTCAAAGATGTAAACACAAGTAGCTTTTTGGTGGATGATGATACCTCATCAACTGAGAGCATTGTTGTCCACACAAGTAGCATTAGATGAACTGATGCTTGGATGCTTGGATGAAATGCTTAAAGGCTTTTATGATACAAAAAATCCAACGTTAACTTACGTAGAGCAGTAGAATCTCTGACCAAAAAACAACCTAGACCAGTGAAATGGGGCTAGCTTTCCAATATTTGCTTTTGGGTTAGAGTTCCAAAACTTTCAATGCCATATTTTTCTTTTTATATTGTGGAGTTCCATGCGCGCACCCAGAGCCTTTGTCCAACAAGTGTGTTGCTATTTCCAACCCTCTGCCATATTTTCTCACTAACTTTATTTTTTCATCAATCGTGTAAATTTGAAAAAATACAATCCTATCATTCCACCAACCATTATTCCTAAACTACCCTTCAATGTGGACACACTCATATTGTGCCATGTGTATTGACAAACTAAATAATAATAAATAAATAAATAAACAATATTAAAAAAATCAATCTCCATTTTTTCTCTCTCCTCCGCCCTTTCTTCGAAATATTCAGACAAAAGGTCTGGGAAATTAAAGAGAAAACTATCTTTCTCTTGGAATTTCTCAGCCTACCCAACCCATAACCATTTTTTTTTCTTTCCCTTTTCTGCTTGGAAAAATAAGCCATTTTCTCTGAAACATGATGAACTTACAAACTGTTGCAGAGACATTTTAGTGAGAGAGAGAGGTAGAAACTGGAATCGGGAAAAGAAAAACAATTCGACATCCAATTGTGTACTACAAAATCAATGAACACGGTGCTTCAAGAAAGTACTAAAATTTAAATAACTCAATTGAATGGTTAAATGATATCGGATTTAAGTGATTTTTTGTAGAGATGATCTTTGAATGAGTATCTACAAAATAGACGGTTTGGATTAGTGAAATACAATCCGGAGTGGGCCCTACAAGGGGTGTCCCTCAAATATTATTTGAGGGATCACTCAATAAAAACTCTCTGTATATATATATATATATATAACCCAGTAACGCTGCGGTTATATATATATTTTTTATAAAAATCTAATTTTTTAGGAATATTAATAAAACCGAGTATAGCCGGTCGGCTGTACTATTTTTTTAAATAAATAAAAAAAAAACCGGTTGGCAGACATTAAATAGTTCCCATGTTTGTTTCGATAGTAACTTATTATTACTACTACGTTATTTGTTCCAAAAGCAGTCATAATTGTGTTTTTTTAGTCAAAATAGGTGACCTAATACTAAACAAAAAACAATCACATGCCAGGAGACAAAGAGATTGTGGGCTAATTTTTTTGGAGTAGGATTAGCTTATAAAATTTGTACTAAGTTTAGTATTTTAAAAATTTTACACCGTACTAGAGCCCAGCCTAGCCTGTGCATGGATCCGTTCCCATTCAGGGGGTAAAGTGAGACTCAAATACATTTTCATGGGGTATACAAAAAAAAAAAAGCAAAATTTTAATACAGAAAGAGAAAATGGAATGGGAAAGTCAATAAAAAATTAATTACAATATATCATTATATTAAAAATTAGTTCGTTTAATTTTATCCATCCATTGTACTCTAATCTAATGGTTCAAAACTTGTGTCAAATAAAAGAAGGATAATTATCCGGTAAAATTTTATTTTTATTAAAAAAATAGATTCTACGATGACGTTAGTAGTGGCTTAGTTTCCACATCATCAAACTGCTCGGCAATCCTTGACAATTTGTCGTCCAAAATATCCAATAAGGCCTTGTTTCTTTATTGTTGATTCAAAGACATTTGAATATTTTAAAGGTATAGCCGAGCGGCTATACTCTTTTAGATATATTCCAGACGAACATGAAGTTTGCACTCGCACGCAGGGTACGGAAGTTGCACTCGCAGTTAAGCCATTTCGCTTATGTATCAACTCAAGCTTCGATTTGTTTTCTTTGGTTTCGCCTGCTTCGTCCTCCGGGTTCGGCAACGAAAAAAGACCCAACCCGCCTAGGCGGCCGCCTAGCTACCGCCTAGCCGCCTAGCGCCCGCCTAGCTACAGCCTAGCCGCCTAGCGACCGCCTAGCCGCCCCTCGCCCGCCTAGAGACCGCCTAGCCGCCTCGCTCCTTCCTAGCGACCGCCTAGCCGCCTTGCGCCCGACAAGCGACTGCCTAGCCACCTAGCCGGCCGCGTAGGCCGATTTTTCGAACACTGTGATTGACTGAAAGTCTGAAACAACAATGGCCTCTTTCAGTGTCCTTTGGCTTCTTTTGCAGTCTATGCTTTCTCAGCTGCTTCTGGAGTTTGAATCGTGGTTGCAGATATTGACTTTGCACAGGTTGGCAGATAATTGTATATATATATATATATATATATATATATATTGCTCTTGCTTTTCTTGAGTTTGAATCGTGGTTGCCCATTTTTCTCAAGTTGATGGATGCTCGTATTCCTCAATGATGATCTGAATTTAATCTACATATCAATTCTCTTGGAATTTCCTTTCATGGTTATTGTGAAAAGTTTTGTTCTTGGTTCATGACAATCAACCACATTTTCTATGTTTGAAAATAAAGGGTAAAAATTAATGAAAGACAATAGCAGTGATCCTGAAACTGAAAGCTACCCCCTGCCCATGATCCATCAGCTTTCTTTAAGATCACTTCCATCATAGCCACTTGGTATATAGTGCTTGGTCTAGACTTATCTGTAAACTGCTGTTTTTTTATTTGGATTTGTATATGATTGTTGCTTCAATTTTTTATTTTTGGAATTTTGACATGGAAGGCGTGATGCTTGTGGTTTGTAGGTTGTTGGGTACCTTAACAGCAGCAGGCGGCACTGTTCAAAAGAATGATTTGGGAAGGAATGAACAAGGACTATGATAAGGTAATGCCTTTGGAAATCCATAAATTTTATCATATGTGTGTTCACAAGGATTCGGTGCAATGCTAGGGGCTTTCTTAGTTTCTGTTTGTTCCATGGTTTCTTTTTATTTGTTGTCTATATTTTTGGCTTTTGAGTCTTTAGATTGAAAATCACTGAGGTTATGTAGTTAATCATGATTATCAGCCCCTGCATTATTTGCCTCGTCATTCTCCTTAGCTCTGTGATTGTGCAGGAATTCTTCACTTTTAAAACTGACCTCGTTTCTGGTATTTGAGTTTATGTTTGCTGCATGTCATATGTGCATTGTGATCTGAAGCATAGGCTCGGAAGTCTCATCCAGCTTGGAGTTCTTGCCTAGTTCTGAGCTGTTATTTGAGTCACACACTGCATAACTATGTTGAAAGTTTTCACTTCAATCTTATTTGCATTTGACTTATTTTTTGATCTTTCGACTATTTGTGTATGTTTTACTGCAAGCATTGAGTCTTATGTATTGATCTCTATATGCAACTATAAAATTGGCAGGGGAAGAGTAGAAAACGAGTGACATTTTGTCAGTGGCGGATCCAGGATGGGAAAATCAACTGGGCGGAACTTACATACTAAATTTGATAGTACGAGTGAATTTCATTAATAAGCAGAAAAAGATACATCTAGTCATGGGGGATATAATGAGTTTTACCTCAAATACATCTATACATAAATAAAAACTTAACAACAAAAACAAAAATCACAAGTAGTTTCAACAAAATCAAAAAAATTTAAATCAATCCCTACATAAATCCTAAAATACTCAATTTTAAATTAAAACTATAATTAAAGATATAGAAAAATTAGAGAAATAGAGGAAAAGTAGAGGAAAATATACTGCCAAGTTGTCCACTACCCAGCCAAGATAACAGGAAGATGCAACAAATACAAGGAGAAAGAAGATGTTGCTGCCGTCAGATTGCCATAGAATAGATGAGATAAACAAGCTGATGTGATGTAGCCAAAGAAAAGAAAGACAAGATATGGGACCACTTCCTCTTGGATGGGCAACATGTGTATTGGGTTAGCTTTTATTTTTTATATTTTGGGCTGCCCTATAACATATATAGGTTTTAAAAATTTAAAAAAAATTTCGGATGGGCAGGCACCCATCCTGCCCTGTGGATAGATCCGCCACTGCATTTTGTTCTTGCAGAGGCTGAGTTCAAAAATTAACTATGATGCTTTGGATAAATTAAATGAAGAGCTTGTAAGCATCTTTTATATGGCTTATTTTAGAATCAATTTTGCTTTATTCATGCTTTGCAAATCCCATATTATGTTCTGTCAACATCCAAGGTCTCGTTAACTGATGCACAGACTACATGTCACTTGTTCAATATATTTTTTGTTTTCTTAATGTCCGGTTAGTGGGCAGAAACCAAATTCTTGTTTCATGGAATAAAGGTATATACAAGTGTCACAAACCATGGCAACTTAAAACGTAAAAGAATGATCAATTGTGCAGGTTGTTTACTTATTGGGGAATTAATGGTAGACTTTAAAAAAAAGGAAAATCTTTCATCTGTTTACATGGTTAATAGTTTTTTTTGCCATGCGATGTAGTTCCTAGTTAGAAATTCTGGTAGGTTTTAGAGAATAGAGGTGTCTTTCTGCGAGTAATTGCTAGAACCTTTCTAATTTTTTTCCCCATGTGTAAAATCAGGGTTATGCACATGCATTTGAAGAAGGCACAAAGTCTAATTGTGGCAGTCATGGTGATATGCAACCGTCAAATGAGAAGAACGGTTTTGAAGGCAGCAATGATGATGATTTTGAGCATGAAAGTAATGGATACAGTGAAGAGGCTGAAGCCAGACAAGGCCATGATGATGTTACATATGTTGCAAATGATGAATATAATGGATGCAACTATGATGACGAATACAATTACGATGAGGAGTGCGATTTTGACGAATTATGACTCAAATAGTCAATTCTTTTTTCATGATCCAGTTGTATGTTATGATCAAAAGGATAAGCAATTAAAACTTTTGGTTTTTTATTTATAACTTTTTTGAATTGGTATCTGTCTGAGGAGCGATGCAATTGAGCATTGCTTGCATGTCAAACTATGTGAACTATAACCATGAGCCCAAATTTGTAAATTGAAACGCTGAATGGTTGGTTCCAAGCTGTTCACACTTTATTTAGTGTAGAAAGAAGCACTAGTTTGACAACAATACTTCCCCAACATTGATAACACCAAAAGACTTATCAATATTATATACAAGTCTGATGAAAATTTGATAATTGGTTTGTATCTCAAACTGTGAATTTATATTTATATAATTCAGTTATATTTATTCAATGTTAAAAATTTATACATAGGAACACAGACGGAATTGTCTCGGTTCCAACTTCCAAGCTTTTCAGATTTTGGGCTATGCTTTCTCAGCTGCTTCTGGTTTTCATGTGTCCATGGCTCAAAATGCCTACTACCGATCCATCTGAAGGTACTAGCCAGCCATCTTTCAGGTATAACATAAATACATTATGTGATGTGTACACAATAATTGAATTGAGAATGCAGTGACGGCGTTGATCTCAATATCCAAGCAAATGGGACATGCAAGCCCTGCCTATCAGTGGAGGAGAGCCAGGCATTGGATTTGCCATCAATGGAAGTGAGTTTGAAGACCCAGCTAATAATCCAGCCATCACTTGTGACTGTACTTATGACAAAAATACTACCTGCCACATCACCCAACTGTATGTTACCCTCCTCTCTCTCTCTTTCCATACTCTTTAGTCTTGTGTTGTTGACGGTAGTCACTCAATTAATTATCAAGTGTTAGAAAACTAAGCAGATCATGCCTGATATATCAATTGTAAATTGTAATATTAAGTGCATAACTGCTCAATCTTTTTTCTTTCCAGGAGAGTTTATGCTCTGAACAAACGAGGGCTGTTTCCAGAAGAATTTGTGGCTTTAAGATATCTGACCTATTTGCATGAAGTTTTTCCAACCCCTTTTCTGTTGTTTGGTTTATCACAGTTTACATTTTCATATAAAAGACATCGATGTCACTTGTCAAAGAATTAGTCCACTGCAGGTGGGAACTTAGAAAAGTGGCAACCATCTGATCATATGCCACTTGGAAAGAATAAAAAAAATCTATGCAAGACTTGTGAAGTCAACGTGGTATTGTCGCTGAGGTTGTCATGTCAATATATTGATATTAATGGAATCTTTCTCAGTGACCCAACAAATCCCTGAGGCGAAAATTCTACAAGTGCCAGGAGCATGGATAAGCCCAAATTTCAGCCATTAGATCAGTTTGAATCTATGGCTCTTAATAAACATTGAAATTGAATCCCACCAACTTATACAACCGATGAAGGAAGAACAAACCAAAAAAACTTAAAGTAAGAATGTAATTAACTGAAAAAACAAATATAAATTAAAAGAAAATTACAATAAACAGAAAATTTTAAATCAAACTCTAAATTAAACTGCTCAGTAATAATAAGAATATTCAATGTGGATGTCACTTGTCAAAGCATTTAGCCCACTGCAGGTGGGAACTTAGAAAAGTGGCAGCCATCTGATCATGCAACTTGGAAAGGCAAAAAGAAGTAATAATATATACAAAACCTAGAAGTCAGTCAACGTAGTCTTAATGCCGAGGTTGTCAATGTGTGACTTAATCTAACTGGAAATATTCCACATAGTGAGCATACATCAACATCCTTAACATCAACGCTATTAATGGAATCTACCCCAAAAACATTTGTCGTCTAATAAATATATTTCTCATCAGATTAGACGCATGGATAGAACTTTCTATTAAATATGTGGTCAATAATTCATCTATGCACATGCTTCTGACTGTTGAAAATGGATTGTTCTCTACTCTGTGTGTTAGAACAAGTACTTTAGGAACCATTAGCAATTCAAATTTTCTGCCGTCGAGGAGCCAGCGCTTGTGTACAATAACATGATCGATTCGAAGAGGATGTTGAAGCAACCTTGGCATTTTTCAGTGTCCGTTGCCTTCTTTTCCAGTCTATGCTTCTGGTTTCAGGTGTCCATGGCTCAAAATGCTACTACCGATCCATCTGAAGGTAAACTAGCCATGCTTTCCAAAGTTGTACATATTTCTAAGCATCTTTTAGATACAGAGTATATATATGTTGTTTTTTCTTCCTTTTTGCGATTTCTGGACAGTCTAATAACATAAGTACGTTATGTGATGTGTATACAACGATTGAATTGAGAGTGCAGTGAGGGCGTTGAACTCAATATTTGAGCAATGGGACACGCAAGCGGGGGGGCTGTGGAATATCAGTGGAGAGCCATGCACTGGATCTGCCATTAATGGAACCGAGTTTGAGGATCCAGATAATAATCCAGCCATCATTTGTGATTGTACTTATGAAAAAAGTACTACCTGCCACATCACCCAACTGTATGTTACCCTCCTCTCTCTCTCTCTCTCTCTCCCCATACTCTTTAGTCTTGTGTTGTTGACTGTAGCAACTCCATTAATTATGTGTTAGAAAACTAAGCAGATCATGCCTGATATATCAATTGTAATATTAAGTGCCTAACTGCTCAATCTTTTTTCTTTCCAGGAGAGTTTATGCTCTGGACAGACGAGGGGTGTTTCCACAAGAATTTGTGGCTTTAAGATATCTGACCTTTTTGTATGAAGTTTTTCCAACCCCATTCTCTGTTGTTGGATTTTTTTGGGTCCTTTTGCTCTTTGAGGGGCAGTTTTGGTAGAATTAGGGAAAGAGAGTGAAGCTTTTGACTAAATGATTGTTGTGGTGTTCAATTGGTAGCCAGAGAGAAAAAGGCCAAATACAGTTTCCAACTCTTTGGTAGAAATAATCCAATCAGATTCTTAGGAACTTGCCAAATGACTTTTAATAAGAGAACAGTCCTTTTCTTAGTCTTACTGTTCAAAATTGGCACGAATATTTTTTATACTCAAAGATTAATCGTTGGTCATTGCACTCTGTTTTAATTCTTGTAGGAAAATTGATCAGAATTATTTCACCGGTCCCCTACCAGCATTCATCGGCAATATGTCTGCATTGACATCATTGTAAGTAGTGAGAGAACATTTGTTTAAGTTGTAATACAAATTTTTACCTGTCTGATACTTTGATGAGACTCACTCCCATGTACAATTTCTATAATTGACTTAGAACCCGTTTGATAACTATTTCAGTTTTCGGTTTTTAGTTTTCAATTTTCAATTTTAAGTTTTCATTTTTTAGTTTTTCATTTTTCAAAAACTGAAAACTGAAAACTTGTTTGGTAATTAAATTCAATTTTCACAAAAAGTGAAAACTGAAAACTGAACACAAGATGTTTGGTAACTGAATTAAATTTTCAGTTTTCAGTTTTATGTGGAACTTGGAAATGGAAGTTTTTGGGGTCCAATTGTGAATTTATGATCATAGAATGAAAGTGCATGTTACAAAGAGTTCATTATATTTTTCGGTGAATTTTTTTGGAATTATGATGAATTTTGGACATGAAATATAGACCTCCCAAGTGAGTTATACCATATGGTAAAAGCAGCACATAGTGCATAAATTTTTTCTGTTTTTATCCTAAATTATAAACACGTGCTAATTTCTTTAATTGATATTTCCATTCAGGTCAATTGCCATCAATTCATTCTCTGGGCCTATCCCCAAGGAGCTTGGAAACCTTACGGAGCTAACTACGCTGTAAGCAATGAAACATAAGAAAGCACAATTAAATTTTTGTGTTTTAGACGAATGAGAAATGCTCTATTGAGACATGCTCGATATAGAACCCCCTATCATTTAATTCTATACCTCTTCAACATGACTTGCTGCAGGTCCTTTGGATCAAATAATTTCTCCGGAACACTCCCTCCAGAACTTGGTAACTTAGTCAAGCTCGAGCAATGGTGAGTGCTTCATTTTACTCATTGAATTTGAATCACATGTTGCAATGTGTTTTTACCGGTTTATTTGTTAATTCATTATCGATGAGCAAGGAGTGCGTTTATCATATGAAATTGGTACTAATCAGTTTATGATTTTCACAGGTACATGGACAGCTGTGGACTTAGTGGTGAAATTCCTTCAACATTTGCTAAGCTCATCAACATGCAAATCCTGTAAGAATGGCCCTTAAGTGGTGTTTTAAGTTTTTTTTTTGGTTTATTCAGCACTTTGAGATTGCTATTCTGGGATGAGCTTACTATGAGTCAACTTTTTGAATTTTAGCTGGGCATCAGACATTGCTTTCTCAGGAAAGATACCTGCTTTCATTGGGAATTGGACAAAACTAACTGTTTTGTAAGTATGGAAAACTTTTAACCTGCTGCAGTTTATGAAAGCAGACCTGCATGGCTGAGAGATGGGTCTTTTATTCACAAGCATCTCAAATGTTTTTGTAGGAGATTTCAAGGGAACTCTTTTGAAGGTCCAATACCAACCAGTTTTTCTCAACTGACTTCATTGAACACTCTGTAAGGGCAAATGCTTCATACGTTTTACTCTCTCTCTCTCTCTCTCTCTCTCTCTCTATACTAGCATCACTTATGTTTGTGTATGATAATGCAGGCGAATCAGTGATATATCTAATGTGAGCTCCTCTCTTGATTTTATAAGAAATTTGAAGAACTTGACCGATTTGTAAGTTAACATTCAATCCCTTCAAATATCGTGATATAACTTCTTTTTTCCTTGTAAAATTTGCAATCTTACTCATTTACCTGTGCACTAAATTTTTTGGTGGTGGAACAGAGTTCTACGGAATGCATTAATCAATGGTAGCATTCCTTCTGATATTGGAGAATATGAAGGTTTACAGATACTGTACGTTCCAGCAGATATATAAGTCCAAATCCCAAATAATTTTCTTTCATTCTAATTGCTATCTAACCTTATCATTCATGTTGCAGGAATCTGGGTTTCAACAATTTAACAGGCCAACTCCCAAGTTCTTTGTTCAACATGAGTTCTCTTACATACTTGTAATAAGCCCTGCCTTCTTTATTACATTTTTCTGTACTCATGCCATTGGATTTCCTTCTCAGAAACTTAGTCATTCATCTGACCTTTTCTTGTTTCTTTCTTCATTTTTCCTTCTTTTCTGGGTGCCTTATATTATAATTGAAATGGCCAGGTTTCTTGGAAACAATAGCCTGTCTGGACCTCTTCCAAGCCAAAAGAGCAATCAACTTCAGACTATGTAAGTCCTCATGTCATAAAAGTATGTTATATAGAATGTACTGGCAATGAAACAATGAAACAAATACTCTGTGTGCATCTGTGTGCGTCTGTGTGCATATGGGTGTATCTGTGTACGTGAGATAAAATCTCAATCAGGGCCTCATCCATTGATGAAAACATTCTAATCATTTTTCTTGTTCAACTTATTTTGAACTTTCATACACTTTGTGCCCTCTCATTCTGTATTGTTATGTGCAGTGATTTGTCTTACAACTATTTATCAGGAAGCTTTCCCCAATGGGTAACCACAATACCACAACTGTATGTCTCCCTTTTTATCTTTCACCTTCATGCTTACAGTTTAAATTACCAGAATTGGTTTGGGCAAAACATATCACCAGGATTTGTTCTTACAGTGCTTCTTTCCTCTCTGCATATATAATACCCATATGAATGAAATTCAATAAGGCTTAATATCACAACACGTCCCTAAGGTTTAAGAAACTATCAGATTGCATCCTTAATGTTTTTTTGTGTCATTCGTGGTCCTCAAGATTAGTATGTGTGCTCACAAATAATGTGTGTGACAGTTTGAAGTGATGGATTTGAAGTACTACTATGTTTAGATATTGAACATGAAATCTTTATTTAATAAATATGTATAGCTTCATATGTTGATTGATTAATGATTTTATGCAGGAACTTAGTGGTCAACAACTTCACATTTGGGAGTTCAAACATAACGTGAGTTGAAGTTTTTCTTACCCTTAGTTAGACAGACAATACTATCACTACTAGCTATTACACTCCTTCAGTTTAATGGATTCTGCCACTACATTTTTCCATCTGGATAAATAATAATTGTTCCCTTTCTTTGCAGTCTTCCTGGATTGAATTGCCTCCAGAGGAATTTTCCATGCAATCGAGATACCCCTCGATGTAATCTTCTTTTGTTTCACTAGCCATTTATTAATGCATTATCATGTTACAGGAATAGGCATTGCTTCTCTAACTATGTATACATATTGCAAGAGTGTTTTGATACATCTAGTAAGCATATCTGGTTATAAATATGTGATTCAGAAACATCGGTATGAGTCTTGTCTTGAGTTTGAAGTTTTTATCACTAATCATAGCTTGTGCTACTATATTCAATTTTACAGATGCAAACTTCTCAATCAAGTGCGGAGGACCACAAATGAGAGGAAGTGATGGCATATTGTATGAAGCTGAAGACTCAGCTCTTGGCCCAGCAACATTTAATGTAACCAGTACACAGAAATGGGCTGTTAGCAATGTGGGTTTGTTTTCTGACAGAAAGAATCCATCATTTGTGGAAACCACCCTTACGCAAGTCACCGGTACAGATGTGACCCCAGAGCTTTTCCAGACTTCAAGACTGTCCCCAGGTTCACTGAGATACTATGGCCTGGGTCTTGAGAATGGGCCTTATACCGTAACGTTGCAATTTGCAGAAACGGTTTATACTAGCCGTGCTACACAATCTTGGAAAAGTTTAGGAAGGCGTGTATTTGATATCTATATTCAAGTAAGGCTGCTAATGAACTATTTGAAGTAAGGGCAACCTCATTAGACAGAATTATTTAACTATCTCTTCATTTGCTTCCTAGGGGAACCTCATATGGAAGGACTTCGACATATCGAAGGAGGCAGGTGGGGTTAACAGAGCAGTTGGGAAACCCTTCAAGGTTAATGTGTCAGAGAATTACCTGGATATTCATCTGTTCTGGGCTGGTAAGGGAACATGTTGCATACCTGAACAAGGTGATTATGGCCCGCTAATATCGACTGTCCATGCTGCTTCAGGTATATAATATAATGTTACGTTATGAAGATTTCCTATGAATGGTTTAAATATATCTTTCTGCTGCTAATTGATTGACACTGAACAATTATCAATTATTATATTTCATTGCTCAGATTTTACACCGACTGTTTCTGGGCTTCCACCGACTACTCCAGGAAAGAAGAGCAGGACTGGGTTGATAGTTGGTATTGCAGTCCCTGTTGGGGCTGTGAGCTTGCTATTATTATTTGCAGTTCTATATATGAGGAGAAAAAAACCAGAAAAAGATGACGATGAAGGTAAAAGAGCATATTATTAGTGGTTAATTATGTATGCGGTTTTAGGTTCTTTCTAGTGTTGATAAGCATGAAGCCTTTGAAAGAAATTACTTCTTATGTGTTGTGACATTAACACAAATTTTATAGTAGCATGTATTGTTTCGAAGTTTAAACGTATGTCATACTTTCTTTTGAATATGCAGATCTTCTAGGATTAGGGCCCCGACCAAATACTTTCAGTTATGCTGAGTTGAGAGCTGCAACAGAAGATTTTAATCCTTCAAATAAGCTAGGAGAGGGAGGATATGGACCTGTTTATAAGGTGAAATCTATTTTAATCAATATCTGCTACTTTAAAGTAATGATTTTGACTTCTTACAAAAAGAAATTGAGAGAGAAGTAAAATAGATTCTTTTTACTTCCCTTTCATGTCACTGAATTGTATTTCTGTTTATAGGGTACACTATCTGATGGGAGGGTAGTGGCTGTGAAGCAACTTTCAGTAGCATCTCACCAAGGGAAGAGTCAATTTGTAACCGAGATTGCTACGATATCTGCAGTCCAGCATCGCAATCTAGTGAAATTGTATGGATGCTGCATCGAAGGAACCCAGCGCATTTTGGTTTATGAGTATCTTGAAAACAAGAGCCTTGATCAGGCACTTTTTGGTAGGTTTAATAGAAACAGAATACTCTGCAGTTTCAAGGACTCTAAAAGTTCATCCAAGTTTTTTACGCAACCATTTTGTTATAACGTTTCTCTGCTGAGGAGTGAAGTTTAAAGAAACCAAAAGAGTAATATTCGAATCATATGAAATTAAAAACCTGCACATTCTTTTGCTACTTTGCCTTCAATTTTGCAAAAAAAACAGAATACTCTGCAGTTTAAAGTACTCTAAGGTTACATCCAATTTATTTTCTTTTTCTCTTCTACTTGTTATTAGTTGTTAACATGCATTGGTTCTTCTCCATGTAATGTTTTAGGAACAAATGACTTACACCTTGACTGGCCTACCCGCTTCAATATATTGTTGGGAACAGCAAAAGGACTTGCTTACCTTCATGAGGAGTCAAGGCCCAGGATTGTACATCGAGATGTCAAAGCCAGTAATATTTTGCTAGATGCCGAACTCTCCCCAAAAATATCAGATTTTGGATTGGCAAAGCTTTATGATGACGAAAAAACCCACATTAGCACCCGGGTTGCAGGGACAATGTAAGCCCTCGTTTAAGTTATACCATGTTAATTGTGACTAGGGTGTAATCCAAGCAACATTTTAGTAACCATTTCATGATCTTGTAGAGGTTATTTGGCGCCGGAGTATGCAATGCGTGGACATCTGACAGAAAAGGCTGATGTATTTAGTTTTGGGGTTGTTGCTTTGGAGATCCTCAGCGGGAGGCCAAACTCAGACAACAACTTGGATCGTGAAAAGATTTATCTTCTTGAATGGGTAGGAAAGCAATATGCCTAGCTACTTTTATTTTAGCATTGTTGTGAAAACTTCTTCACTTTTTTCCTTTTTAACCATGCCATGTCCATGATGTTTGTTTTCAGGCATGGACTCTACATGAAAACGACCAGAGTTTGGGGCTGGTGGATCCGAGATTGACAGAGTTTGATGAAAATGAAGCAACTAGATTGATAAAAACAGCTCTCCTCTGCACTCAGGCATCACCAATGATGAGGCCATCGATGTCACGCGTAGTGGCAATGCTCTCTGGAGATATTGAAGCAAGCACTGTTATTTCAAAGCCAAGTTATTTGACAGATTGGGATTTCAAAGATGTAACCACAAGTAGCTTTTTGACGGATAATGATACCCCATCAACTGAGAGCAATGTTCATCTCAACCGTCAGTCTGAAGGAAGCAAAACTGGTGCTAGCCCCGGGATTGACCTTTCGCCGTCTCCAGTAAATGTCACTGAACCAATGCTCACTAGCATTATAGGAGAAGGCAGGTGAGAACTAAGAAGTTGCCATTGTCTTGCCCTTGGTGTCAGTATGTGACTTTTACTGCTAAAACTTTCCCACATGTTGTACTTGTCTTTGGATCTTTCTCTGCCTCTAGTTTTTAGCAATGGTGATGCACGTATAAAATAAGATACAATTCTATAGATATCTGGTTGCATTCATCCTCATTGAATAATAATACATGCTCTATAGATTTTCTTTGAATTAAGAAAAAGAAATGGATGTTCCTTTTTCTTTTTGATAGCACAGTAAATTTTAAATAAAGAAACAACTTTAGAGACGTTAATAGCTAAAGGCTTATTATCACAAAACGTCCCTAAGGTTTACGAAACTATCAGATTGCATCCTTAGTGGTTTTTTTTTTTTTTTTTTTTTTTTTTTGTCACTTGTGGTCCTCAAGGTTAATATATGCGATCACAAATGGTCCATGCCATTAGATTCCGTAAAAAACTCCGTTAGTTTGCTGACGTGGCATATATATATCACAAAATATCCCTGAGGTTCACACATCTATCACAAATGGTCCCTGCGAAATTTTTTAATTTTTCTTATTTAAAATTCATAAAATTTTGATTTTCTTTTATAAATTATTTATAAATGAAAAAACCATTTATATAAGGATTTTAATCTTGAGGACCATTTATGAATCCTAAATCCTTAGTTTTTTTCATTTTGAAATTTTAAATTAATTTTATGAATTTTAAATTATTTTTTAAAAACTCCATTAGTTTGTTGATGTGGCATATATATGGAGCCCACATCTACAATAATATAGTGTCACATGTATTTAAAATATAATATATATTTTTAAATGAAAAAATTAAAAAAATCGCAGGGACCATTTGTGATAGGTGCGTGAACCTCAGGGATATTTTGTGATATAGATATATGCCACATCAACAACCAAACATCAGAAAAACATTAACTCACCTCTTTTGACTAAAAAAACACATTTATGACTGCTTTTGGAACAAATAACATGGTAGTAATAATAAATTAATATAAAAACAAAGATGGGAAATATTGAATGTCTGCCAACATGAAAATTTAATAATTTCTTCATGCTCTATGTTCCCTAGTAGCCATAAACCCCCCCTCTTTTTTTGCCAAAATAAATTGTAAACCTCCTCTTCTTTGGCTCTATTTTAAATATTTTTACAAGTATCAACTAATTAAAGTGGTTTTGAAGTTGAAACTCCAAGGCTTGAGGTTAAATAGTGGCTGGTTTGGTCCCTCTGTAGTTTCGATTACTTCTGTTGAATTGCATTTGCATTGCTTCTTCTAGCTGCATATTATTTCTGAGAGAAGGAGAAAGGTTTGCTTTAGATTTTCTTTTTAAAGATGTTATTTTATAATTTTATTTGTTACTTTATGGTTTTGAAATATTTTAAGGGCACGTTTACGTATCAGTAATGGAGAAACTAAGGAATCAGAGAATTTAGGAATCGGAGAACTACTGAATCAGTATGGGAAGAATCATTCCCATTAAGCTGTTTACTAAACATATGGATTTAGCAATGGAATGGGATTGATTCCCATTGTTATTGTTTACTAATTTGCGTGAATCAGAATCCAAATTAATTTTAGAATTATGGTAAAATGATAAGGGTATTTTTGGAAGTTATTAAGAGAAAACAGGAATGGGAATCGTATCGACTACTCCCCCCTAGTTGATCTGATTCCTAGTTTTGAGGGAATGTGATTACGGATTTTGAGGTGGAGCCCACTTATTTTTTCATTCCTGATTGCAAGTAAACGCAGGAGAAGTCAGGAATGGAAATCATTCCCTTTCCTCTCATTCCCATTACTGATACGTAAACATGCCCTAAATGTTATTATAATATTATTATTATTATTTTAACTAGAGTCCCCAAAGCCAATAAAAAATATTAGGCCACTTTCCTGGATCTGTCCTTGCCCCTGAAACTCATTTTGTCTCACTTTACTCCCTTTTCCACACATATTTGTAGTGCTGTTTTCGGTTCGGTTACCGCATCGATCAACGGCAATCGGTTACCGTCCGACAACCTTTGGATTGGAAGGATTGGCTACCGCAACCGGTTTCGTAGGCTGCAGTTTACCGCACTACAGTTGAACCACAATGTCGGCTGGTTCGGTTCGGGTGTGGGCTTACCGCCAAGCCCAATTCATTTTCAATTTCAAGCCTGTTTTGCAGATTTTGATACAGTTTTAGGCCATTTGTTCAAGCCCTGTTTTACAGATTTTGCTTCAGTTTTAGGCCATTTGTTCAATCCCTGTTTTGCAGATTTTGCTTCAGTTTCAGACCATATTTTGTTTCAACTTTCAAGCCTTTATTTCAACTTTCAAGCCTTTGTTTATACTAGTTTTAGGCCACCTAACTTTTGTCATTCACAACTTTTGATTTTCAAGCATCATATTCATATCATATCATCAAAATACATAAGTAAAACTTAGTAAGAAGTTACGACTCTCAAATACAAATTGAAGTGCAATGAAAACTTTAATAAGTTACAATCCAAATAGAAAATGAAGTGCAATGAAAACGTATTTAAAATTAAATTATAACCCAAATATGAAATGATTAATGAAGTGCAATGAGAATATTTAAAATTAATTACAACCCAAATATGAAATGTGCAATGAAAACTTAAATTGTTACAATACAACAAAGTTTGTGGAACAAAACAAACCATGGTGTGTCTCTCACAACTCAAAATTTGATGAGTCTCAAATAGTAGGTAATGATGATGTGGAATCAAATCAAGGAGGTAGTGTTGTAGAAGTTTGAGTACCGGCCACATCTAGTAAAAAAAACAAGTAAAACAAGTAAATTATGTTGAAAAAACAAACATGAATGTTAAAAAAAAAAGATAGAAACATAATATATTTAAAACAAAATAGTAGATTATGTCTTACTTGCTTCAAGTGCTTCAAGTTCTTTATAGAATGCAAGCTCTTCATCCGGTGAGGCCAACAATTTCTGGTCAAAATATTAATTAAAAATTAAAAACTCAATTTTAAATAAGATTAAATATTTAAAACATAATGTCTATTATTGAGTTTTTAATTTTTAATTAATATTTTGATCGGAAATTGTTGGCCTCGCTGGAATCTAGACAAAGTGAGACAAATATGTGTGAAAAAAGGAGTAAAGTGAGACAAAATGTGTTTTAAGGGGCAAAGTGAGACTCAAATACACTTTAAGGGGGCATATCATAAAATAATCCTTAATATTTCGGGGAGCTTTAAGCCCTGTTTGGTATCCTACTTAAAAAACGTAAATTCAAAAACTATGATTCTTGTTAAAAATATGAGTTTTCAAAGAGTGATTTTAAGATCATAAACTTCTTTGGTATTGAACTCCAAACTATTTCCAAGATCTAAAAAAATTGGAATTAAATGAGCCCAAGAGAACATGTGTTGTATGACAACATAAGTTAAATGAGCCCAAGAAACACTATGGCTAAAATACAAGGATGGGGTTTTGCTTCATCTTTTGTATTGGCTTATATAAGCCACATTTAGACTATGTTCGCGCTAAAACTAAACAGATAAAGATAGGGCTAACTTACAGGTGACGTGGACATTTTTGACCGGAAGGGCCTTTGGTCCGTGGCGTCCTTCCTCAGGGCGCGATGCTAGATTTAGGTTGAGGAGAGAAACAGTAGGTGAGGTCTAAAGCATCGGTGTGGTGCCGGCCGAAGACCCTTCGATGCCAAAGTTAGTGACTAAGAGCAAATTATTGACAGTGTGAAAGCACAAGTTAAGTCAGAAGTTTTACCCTGTGTCTGGGGCCAAAGGCCTTATTTATTGAGGGTATTGGTGTTCACTTGGCACTTAATTTTGATGTGGGATGTCTTTGATGGTCGACATGTGTCATACTCTCTTTTGAATACATTTTCAGGGGGCATATCAAAAAATAAGCCAAATATTAATACACATAGAGAAAATGGAATGGGAAAGTCAATAAAAAATTAATTACAATATATCATTATATAAATATATATATATATAATTAGTTTGTTTAATCTTAGCCATTCATTATACTCTAATTTAATGGTTGAAAACTTGTGTCAAATAAAAGAAAGATAATTATCTGATAAAAGAATACTTTGTTAAAAAAATCGATTCTATGACGACATTAGTAGGCCTTGTTTCTTTTTTGCCGATTCAAAGATGTTGGATTAAAATACATAAAATCAAAGACGTCGGATTAAAATACATAAGATCAAAGATGTCTGATTAAAATACATAATTTCAAGGACGTGTAGGCTTCGTCTCATACAGAAGTTGTCAAAGAAATGAATGGTCTTGTGTTATTCGGATCTCATATTATTTCTCTCAGAAAAATTAATTTTCTAATCTAATCTAAATTATGAGGAAGAAGATTCGAATTTAAGTGCAGAGTGGAGAGTACATCCGCTCTAAACTAATAATAGTTTAGTCCTTCACTTTAATAAATTTGTGAACAAGAAAAAGTATTAAATTGGAAAAGCCATGAGAAGAGTATCTAGGATTCTAGATAAATATTTCAAACTCTAAATTAAATGGCTCAATAGTGATAATAATATGGGAGATTCACTAATATACCCAATATAGGAGCCTAAATTATAAAAAAATCCTATATGAAATGGAATTTATAAACACACCCAAAACTCATTTACAACATAACAAAAAGGTTTTTAACTTCTTTTAAATTACAAAATTACCATTGATTTCTTAAAACAAACCCAACCCAAAATTTCATAAAAAAGCCCAAAACACTCAATAGGGTATCAAAGTAATTTAATAATTGAAATTAAATTCAATATGACCATTTGTCATTTTTTGGATTTTTTTTGGGTATGTTTATAAAAATGAAATGATGTAGGGTTTATTTATAATTTTAGTGCTAAGAATGGGTATATTACTAAATATCTCTAATAGTATTCAATGTGGATGTCACTTGTCAAAGAATTAGCCCCACTGCAGGTGGGAAACTAGAAAACTGGCATCCATCTGATCATATGCAACTTGTATTAAAGAAAAAAAAATGTATGCAAGCCGTCGGAAGTCAACGTAGTCTTGATGCTGAGGTAGTCCACAAAATCGATTCTATGATGGCGTTAGTACTAGTAGGGCTCTGTTTCCACATCATGAAACTGCTCGGCAATTCATCACCTTTGACAATTTGACATTTTGTCGTCCAAAATATCCAATAAGGCCTTGTTTCTTTATTGCCGATTCAAAGACATCGGATTAAAATACATAAAATCAAAGACGTCGGATTAAAATACATAAGATTAAAGATGTCAGATTAAAATACATAAAATTAAGGACGTGTAGGCTTCGTCTCATATAGAAGTGGTAACAGAAATGAATGGTCTTGTGTTATTCGGATCTCACATTATTTTCTATCTCTATCTCAGAAAAATTAATTTTCTAATCCAATAAAGAGCACATCCGCTCTAAACTAATAATAATTTAGTCCTTCACTTTAATAAATTTGTTAACGAGAAAAAGTATTAAATTGGAAAAGTCATGAGAAGAGTATTTAGAATTCTAGATAAATATTTCAAACTCTAAATTAAATGGCTCAATAGTAATAATAATAGGGTTAATTGTTTTATTAGTCCCCCAACTTGGACTGAATTTGCATTTGAGTACCTCAATTTTCAAAATGGTACATGTGGTCCTTTAACTTTAGTTTCGTTTGAACAACTAGTCTCACCGTTACTTCTATCAATTTTTTTGTTAAATTTAAGGGTAGATGGGTCTTTTCAGGTTGTTTTAAGGGATAAAAAAGACTTTTACTCTTTTAGATAATAATAATATTCAATGTGGATGTCACTTGTAAAAGCAGCTTCTTTTTAAAGTTTTTGAACATTTGATGTTTGGTAAAACAGGAATAGTCTGCTTTTTTTAAAAACTGTGGGTCACTCACAGCGGTTTTTAGAAGCAATTGAGAGGATGCTTCTGAACAGTGCTGCGCGGAGAAGCATGCGGAGGGTTTAATAAAGTTCATATTACCCATAATGCCCTTCTATTTTTCCCAAATGACAGCCCTTATCCCTCCTGTTCTGCGCACTCTTCTTCTTCCTTCTTCTCACTGCAGGCTGGGTCAGTTCTTGCGAGCCACAACTGCTGCAATTTCACGGGTAATCAATCTGAATTTTATGTGTTGATTCAAAAACTTTATTAAATTGAATTAAAATAGAGTAAAAACCTCCCAAGATTCGTATTTGTATAGTGGGCATGGCTTGGTGGATCTGGGCAGGAGGTATGTCGGATTTGGGAGGCGTGGGGATCAAATAGAGAGACGGTCGCGGCTTGGGAGGATGAGAGAGAGAGAGAGAGAGAGAGAGAGAGAGAGAGAGAGAGAGAGAGAGATGGAAATGGTTGGATGGGGTTTGTCGTGTGGGGCTGCCGTGGAGGAAGGGGTTGGGTGTGGTGGTATCGGGATCGGGTGGGGTTGTGGGAGGGACCTGGCCAGTGTTTGCGGTGGGAGTAGGTGAGAGTTTCTGGTGGTGGGAGGATGGGGATGGGGGAGGAGCTGCGACTAGAAGAAGATGGGTTGCGAATTGAAGAAGATGGGAAGGGGAGGGGTTGCTCAGAGATTTTTATTTGGGAGTTTCACTAATACACTCAAAATATGGGCTGAAATTATAAAAAAAACCCAACATGAAAAACACTTTATAAACACACCCAAAACTCATTTATTAAACACACTCAAAACCCATTTATAAACACACCCAAAAAATATACAATTGTTGATTTTGGGTATGTTTCTATGTTTTAAATAGTGTTGAGTTTTTTTTTTTTATAAATTCATGTCTATGATTACGTTTATTTATAAATTTTTATTTGTATTTTTATTTGTTAAGATTATTTTTAAATTTTTAACATTTTATTATATTTCTCATTTACAATTAATTATTAAGTTTTTTTATTTTGTCTGCTCGTGGATATTTTTATTATTATTATAAGTGTATAATATTATTAAGATTATATACATAAAAAACTTGTAAATGTATTGTAAATTTCTTGTATTTTTGGGAAAAAAAAAACATAAATAAATAATATTTTTTTTATCATACATTTTTGGTCATTATACACAATCACAACACTTCTACAAGAAAGTTTACCAAACGATATGACACTGCTTTTTATACTCACAACACTTTTACAAATATAGATTATTAAACACGTAGCTGCTTTATTTCGCAGCTGTGTATTCTCACAGCACAGCAGAAGCAGGCTTTTTTTTAAAACACAACAATACCAAACTAAGCCTTAGCCAACTGCATGTGGGAAATTAGAAAAGTGGCAGCATCTAATCATATGCAACTTGGAAAGAAAGAAAAAAAAAAAAAATCTATGCAAGACTTCTGAAGTCAACATAGTCTTGATGCTGAAGTTGTCAATATATACATTTTCAACAGATATATGAATAGAAAGTGGTCAGTAGTTCATGTATGCACATCCTTCCTATTGTTTGAAAATCATTTTTCTCTACTCTCTGTTAGAATAAGTAGTTTGGGAACCATTGACAATAACATGATCAATTTGAGGAGGATGTTGAAGCAACAATGGCCTCTTTCAGCGTCCTTTGGCTTCTTTTGCAGTCTATGCTGTCTCAGCTGCTTCTGGTTTCAAGTGTCCATGGCTCAAAATGCTACTACCGATCCATCTACCGATCCAACTGAAGGTACAGAAGATATATTTTTTGTTTTTTGTTTTTTCTTTCCTTTTGCAACATAAGTACGTTATGTGATGTGTACACAACGATTGAATTGAGTGTGCAGTCAGTGGCGGATCCACATAGGGGCAAGGGGGGTCAATTGACCCCTGCAAACCCAAAATCAACCATAGGAGTTGAAGAACTTGACCCCTGCAAATTGCTCAGAAGGTGTTTGATGAAATGCCCCAAAGAGGAAGCAGCCACAGCCCACAGCCAGAGGAGAAAATCTTGCTGCGCGAGCGCACAGCGGCCAGCGCTCTTTTGTTTTTGTTTTTCCTGACGTCCAAACGACGTCGTTGACAATAAAATTAAAAATATCTTTTGCTACCTGATAAAACAGAGGGGTGAATGGGATTTCCAACGACGTCGTTGAAAAAAAAAAGCTCTTTTGCTGACTGATAAAACAAAATGGAAATTTGACATAAAAAAAGTTCTCTCTCTCAAAGAAACTTGAATCTTTAAACGCACACCATGCCTTTTCAATCTTATATATATATGCCACATACATCAAGTCATGCTGTTCCAAATTCATTGCCTTGTGTAGAGCATCCAAGAAAATAGCATAGGATTTTTTTTCCGGCTATGGAATTTGGATTTTTCAAATTCATTGCCTTGACGAAGGATATTGATTTCCGGCCATGGAATTTGGATTTTTAAAATTCATAAATTGTTAACAAAATAGGATAGTTTTTTTTTTTTTTTTCATTAAGCAAGCCAGTAGACATTATTAAAATATAATAATTAAAATATTACCTCATTAGAAAAACAAGTTAAAAGATTAAGCTTTTGACCATATATATATAAAGCTTTGATCATATATAAAAAGTTTTTGACCATATATAAAACTTTTGATTGAATATATAGAGCAGTGTGTGAAAACCCAATAGAGGATATCGAGATAACCAAATTAAAGTCTCATATTATGGAAAAATGAAGCTTTATTTTCTTTACTGTATAAGTGAATGGTGTGGTTCAATATTGTTGTTGTTGTTGTTTTTTTTTTTTAATGTGGACAATTTTAATGTGGTTTTTTCTATAAATTAAGAATTATAATATTATCGTTTCATATTTTTTTTGTTCTATTTTGTATAGAATTTTTTACCTTTTAGGTGTTGACCCCTGCAATCAGAAATCCTGGATCCGCCACTGTGTGCAGTGGCGGCGTTGATCTCAATATTCCGGCAATGGGACATGCTAGCCCTGACTATCCGTGGAGGAGAGCCATGCATTGGATTTGCCATCAATGGAAGCGAGTTTGAAAAGCCAGAGAATAATCCAGCCGTCAGTTGTGACTGCACTTATGACAAAAATACTACCTGCCACATTACCAAACTGTATGTTATTACCCTCCTCCTCTCTCTCTCTCTCCATGTTCTTTAGTCTTGTGTTGTTGACTGTGGCAAATCAATTAATTATCAAGTTTAGAAAACTAAGCAGAACATGCCTGATATATCAATTGTAATATTAAGTGCCTAACTGCTGAATCTTTTTTCTTTCCAGTCGAGTTCATGCTCTGAACAAACGAGGGATGTTTCCAAAAGAATTTGAAGCTTTAAGATATCTGGCCGTTTTGTATGAAGTTTTTCCAACCCCCTTCTCTGTTGTTTGGTTTATCGCAGTTAACATTTTCATATAAAAGACACAGGTTTCTTACCGTTCAAAATTGTCACGAATATTTTTTATACTCAGAGATTAATCGCTGGTCATTGCATTTTGTTTCAATTCTTGTAGGAAACTTGATAAGAACTATTTCACCGGTCCCCTACCAGCATTCATCGGCAATATGTCTGCGTTGAGTATTGTAAGTAGTGAAATATAGACTCCCAAGTGAGTTATACCATATGGCCAAAGAAGCACATAGTACTATACATAAAATTACTCTGTTTTTATCCTGAATTATAAACGGGTGCCAATTTCTTTAATTGATATTTCCATTCAGGTCAATTGCCCACAATTCATTCTCTGGGCCCATCCCCAAGGAGCTTGGAAACCTTAAGGAGCTAGCTATGCTGTAAGCAACGAAACATAAGAAAACACAATTAAATTTTGTGTTTTAGACAAATGAGAAATGCTCTATTGGGACATGTTAAATATAGAACCCCCTATCATTTAATTCTGTACCTCTTCAACATGACTTGTTGCAGGTCCTTTGGATCAAATAATTTCTCCGGTACACTCCCTCCAGAACTTGGTAACTTAGTCAATCTCGGGCTATTGTGAGTGCTTCATTTAACTCATCGAATTTGAATCACATGTTGCAATGTGTAATTATTTTATTTGTTAATTCATTATCGATGTGCAAGGAATGCGTTTATCGTATGAAATTGGTAGTGATCAGTTTATTATTTTCACAGTTACATGGACAGCTGTGGACTCGGTGGTGAAATTCCTTCAACATTTGCTAAGCTCATCAACATGCAAGTCTTGTAAGTTTTTTTGTTTATTCAGTACTTTGAGATTTCTATTCTGGGATGAGCTTACTATGAGTCAACTTTTTGAATTTTAGCTGGGCACAAGACAATCCTTTCTCAGGAAAGATACCTTCTTTCATTGGAAATTGGAGAAAACTAACTTCTTTGTAAGTATGGCAAACTTTTAACCTTCTGCATGGCTGAGATGGGTCTTTTATTCGCAAGCATCTCAAATGTTTTTGTAGGAGATTTCAAGGGAACTCTTTTGAAGGCCCAATACCAACTAGTTTTTCTCAACTGACTTCATTGGAATCTCTGTAAGGGCAAATGCTTAATACATTTTAAACTCTCTCTCTCTCTCTCTCTCTCTCTCTCTCTCTCTCTCTCTCTCTCTCCATTTACTGGGTATCATTTATGTTTGTGTATGATAATGAAGGCGAATCAGTGATATGTATCATGTGAGCTCGTCTCTTGATTTCATAAGAAATTTGAAGAACTTGACTGATTTGTAAGTTAACACCTCATTCATTCACGCACCGTGATCAAACTTCGTTTTCCTTTTCAAATTGAAAATCTTACTCCATTTACTTGTGCACTAATTTTTTTTTTGGTGGTGTAACAGAGTTCTACGGAATACACTAATCAATGGTAGCATCCCTACTGATTTTGGAGAATATCAACGTTTACAGATACTGTACGTTCCAGCAGATATATAAGCTTGAATCCCAAAGATACCGATTAATTTTCTTATCATTCTAATTGTACCTTTAACTTATCACTCATGTTGCAGGGATCTGGGTTTCAACAATTTAACAGGCGAACTCCCAAGTTCTTTGTTCAACATGAGTTCTCTTAAATATTTGTAATAAGGCCAGCCTTCATTATTCCCCTTTTCTATAGTTATGCCATTCAATTTCCTGCTCAGAAACTTAGTCGTTCATCTTACCTTTTTCTTGTTTCTTTGTTTCTTTCTTCTTCTTTATTTTTTTAATTTTTTTAATTTTTTTTTTCTGGGTACCTCCTATAATTGATATGGCCAGATTTCTCGGAAACAATAGTTTGTCTGGACCTCTTCCAAGCCAAAAGAGCAATCAACTTCAGACTATGTAAGTCCTAATGTCATTAAAGTATGCTATATGCACTGTCAATGAAACCAGTACTCTGTGTGTGTGCGCATTCTGGCAGCCTTTTCTTACTTAAATTCCTTTGAACTTCCATGCATTTTTGTGCCTTCTCATTCTGTATTGTTATATGCAGAGATTTGTCTTACAACTATTTCTCAGGAAACTTTCCCCCATGGGTAACCACAATATCGCAACTGTATGTCTCCTTTTTATCTTCCACCTTCATTTTTATGGTCCAAATCACCTTCATTGTGCATATATAAGACCACATGAATGAAATTCAATAAATTAGAAGGGATGGATTTGAAGTACTGATATGTTGAGATCTTGAAAACGAAATTTTCATCTTCATATGTGGATTGATTAATGATTTAATGCAGGAATTTAGTGGTCAACAACTTCACATTTGACAGTTCAAACATAACGTGAGTTGAATCGAAATACCCTTTTTTTAGACGGATAGTTCAAACATAAAGTGATTGCTATTACACTTTTGCAGTTTAATGGATTTTTCCACTACAGTTTAATGATTATAAATAATAATTGTTCTCTGTGTTTACAGTCTTCCTGGATTGAATTGCCTCCAGAGGAATTGCCTCCAGACCCTTCAAGGTTAATGTAACAGAGAATTATCTAGATATTCATCTGTTCTGGGCTGGTAAGGGAACATGTTGCATACCTGAACAAGGTGATTACGGCCCGCTAATATCAGCTGTCCACGCTGCTTCAGGTATATAATATAATGTCAAGTTATGAAGTTTTCCTTTGAATGGTTTAAATGTATTTATCTGCTGCCAATCGATTGACACTGAACAATTATTCTGTTTGATTGCTCAGATACACCAACTACTCCAGGAAAGAAGAGCAGGATTGGGTTGATAGTTGGTATTGCAGTCCCTGTCGGAGTAGTGATCTTGCTATTATTATTTGCAGTTTTATATATGCGGTGAAAAACATCAGAAAAAGATGACGATGAAGGTAAAATAGCAATGAGCATATTATTAAGGGTTAATCTGCATGAGGTTCTAGGTTCTTTCTAGTGTTGATAAGCATATTTGAGAGAAAATACATCTGATGTGTTGTTTCGAAATTTAAACCTATGTCATACTCTCTTTTGAATATGCAGATCTTCTAGGATTAGGCCCCCGACCAAATACTTTCAGTTATGCTGAGTTGAGAGCTGCAACAGAAGATTTTAATCCTTCAAATAAGCTAGGAGAGGGAGGATATGGACCTGTTTATAAGGTGAAATCTATTTTACATCAATATCTGCTACTTTAAAGTAATTACTTGACTTCTGACAAAAAGAAATTGAGAGAGAAGAAAAATAGATTCTTTTTACTTCCCCTTCATGTCACTGAATTGTATTTGTATTTATAGGGTACACTATCTGATGGGAGGGTAGTGGCTGTGAAGCAACTTTCAGTAGCATCTCACCATGGGAAGAGTCAATTTGTAACCGAGATTGCTACGATATCTGCAGTCCAACATCGCAATCTAGTGAAATTGTATGGATGCTGCATTGAAGGAACCCAGCGCATTTTGGTTTATGAGCATCTTGAAAACAAGAGCCTTGATCAGGCACTTTTTGGTAGGTTTTATAGAAACAGAACAGCTTGCAGTTTCAAGGACTCTGAAAGTTCATCCAAGTTTTTTACGAAACCATTTTGTTATAATTTTTCTCTGCTCAGGAGTGAAGTTTAAAGAAACCAAAAGAGTAATATTCGAATCATATGAAATTAAAAAGCTGTACATTCTTTTGCTACTTTGCCTTCTATTTTGCATAAAAACAGAATACTCTGCAGTTTAAAGTACTCTAGGTTACATCCAATTTCTTTTTCTTTTTATCTTGTTATAAGTTGTTAAGATGCATTGGTTCTTTTCCATGTAATGTTTCAGGAAGAAATGACTTGCACCTTGACTGGCCTACCCGCTTCAATATATTGTTGGGAACAGCAAGAGGCCTTGCTTACCTTCATGAGGAGTCAAAGCCCAGGATTGTACATCGAGATGTCAAAGCCAGTAATATTTTGCTAGATGCAGAACTCTCCCCAAAAATATCAGATTTTGGATGGGCAAAGCTTTAGGATGACGAGAAAACACACATGAGCACCCGGGTTGCAGGCACGATGTAAGCCCTGGTTTAAGTTATACATTGTTAATCATTACTTGGGAGGGTGTAATCCAAGCAACATTTTTAGTAACCATTTCATGATCTTGTAGAGGTTATTTGGCGCCGGAGTATGCAATGCGTGGACATCTGACAGAAAAGGCTGATGTTTTCGGTTTCGGGGTTGTTGCTTTGGAATTGGAGATCATCAGCGGGAGACCAAATTCTGACAACAACTTGGATCCTGAGAAGATTTATCTTCTTGAATGGGTAGGGAAACTTAGCCTAGCTACTTTTATTTTAGCATTGCTGTGAAAACTTCTTTATTTTTTTCCTTTTTGACCATGCCATGATGTTTGTTTTCAGGCATGGACTCTACATGAAAACGACCAGAGTCTGGTGCTGGTGGATCCGAGATTGACAGAGTTTGATGCAAGTGACGCAACTAGATTGATAAAAGTAGCTCTCCTCTGCACTCAGGCTTCACCAATGATGAGGCCATCGATGTCACGTGTGGTGGCAATGCTTTCTGGAGATATTGAAGCAAGCACTGTTATGTCAAAGCCAAGTTATTTGACAGATTGGGATTTCAAAGATGTAACCACAAGTAGCTTTTTGGTGGATGGTGATACCTCATCAACTGAGACAACCCTATCAACCATGTCATCTTCATGTTAAGTTAATTAGTCTTAATTACTACATTAAGCATTCACAGATGGTTGGGATGTATGAATTCCTTTATACTTTTAAATTCCATCATTTGCTTTATTATTACTTAGCATATGTCTACATGGTGTTACAAAAATCACAAAATTCATAACATATGGCATGTCACGGTGTTACTGTTACATTGAATAATTTCTTCTTATATGGGTATTTTTTTTGTTTGTTGATTTGGATTATGAAATTGGGTTGTATGTTCTAATTTTCTGGCCCAACCCAAGTTTGTTGGGCCTCTTATATTCCTTTAGCTTTTGGGCTTCGTTCAGTGAACAAAAACCGAAATCAAACTTACATCTTTGATTTTTTATTTATTTTTAAATGAAAACTAAATTTGGACTAACTTGAATTGAACAGAGGAATATATAGTATTTGGGTTCGACTGTTCCAAATTTCACCAATTTTATCCCATGAACTATAACACTAATCCAACTTAACCCCCCCAAGCTATATTTTGAGCCCATTGGGTGTGTTGGAGAAGGTGACTTTTGGAGAACCGTTTGAGGGCTGAATATCTATTTTTGGTGGAAGATCAGTGGGTTTGTGGTAATTTGTTCTAATCTTCCCTGTGTTTGTGGTAAGTTGGCCTTTTTGGCTTTTGTATTCTCAGTTTTTCCCCCCCATTCATGGGATTTTGAATGAACATGATTGATTACGACAAAATATATATATATATATCCATATATATATATATATTGATCCATTTAGCACCTGAACTAATTTATATTGCCAAGTTCAGACCTACCCTTAGATTTAAGTCAATTTAATCCAAGTTGCTATTAAAAATGACACATGAGGCGCATGTGTAACCTAATTTGAGGGCAATTTGGTCCTTCTAACCTTTTCGCTCTCAAAACCCATCGTCCGCCTTACCCTGAAAACTTGAAAAGCAAATTAGAAAAAAAAAAAAAAAAAAAAAGAAGTCTGCAGCCCAAAAATACGCAGAGAAATCAAGTTCTCCATTTGGTAACTCTATCTGTACCAAAATACTCCAACTATTTGTGATTATTTTGTATATCAAAACCAGCTATGCTTGGTTGATGTGAAAACGGAAGAAAACTAATCCCCAATTAATCAAAACAAAGTGCAGTTTTGTGCCCTTTGATTTATGATTGTTTTTGCTTTATGAAAAACGTAAAACACCCATGTCAGTAATACCAAATTCTAATAATGTTCGGAACTGCAACTTTTTCGGTAGCCAAATAGATCCTTAACTTTATTTTGGATGGAATGTCTATGTAAGTTTTGAATTTTCTTTTTATTTGGGAAATGGGTTGAATTATCTCCATCTGTTTTGCAGTTTGAGCGGTTCAGCCTCAATTCGGCACTTGCAGATTCACATTTTCTTCTTCTTTCTCTATTGTAATAAATAGGTTAAGAGGGAATTGGGAGAGAAAGGGATTAGAAATTGTGAAAAGTAGTTCGATGCTAATTGTGAAAAGTTTTGTTCTTGGTTTATGGCAATTTGGATGAAATTGCCTTAAATCTGTGGCTAACCCAATAACGCTGCGGCTATATTATTTTTTATAAAAAAAATCTAATTTTTTTAAGAAACATTAATAAAATCGAGTATAGCCGGTCGGCTGTACTATTTTATAAACAAAATAAAAACAGGGTATAGCCGAGCGGCTATACTATTTATATACATTATAAAAAGGACCCGCTTAACGCTAGGAGCCACTGTCTAAATAGTAAAGCCGGGCGATACTGTTTTTTAAAAACAATTAGAAAAAGAAAAACCCAATAAAGCCGGACGGCTATACTATTTTAAAAAAAATAAAAAATCGAGTACAGCTGGACGGCTATACAATGTTTTTTTAAAAAAGTAAAATCCAGTATAGCCGTTCGGCTATACTATTTATAAAAAACAAAAGAGGACCGGCCCAATGAATAGGCGCCCACGTGTGAAAATCAGTATAGTTGGGCGGCGGTCCTATTTTTGAAAAAAAATTAAAAAAACCTGGTATTGCCTCCCAGCTATACTATATATATATATATATATATATATATATATATAAAGCAAAAAGCAGAGAATGGTGAAACATTCAAAATACCAGAAAATGCCCTTGGTTAATTCAAACATGAAAAATTAAAATGATTAATTAATTGAGGATAATATGGTAAATTCACCTTTTCATATTTAAAAAAATAAAAATAAAAATAAAATCAGATAATAGGTCATACTTTTATAGAACATAACTACCCATATTATCTTTTCTTAATTCTAAAAATAAAATAAAAAAGAAAAAAGAAAACCAATTGGCACTGGGGCTAGTATATTAAAAAAAAAGGACCTACTTAGTGCTAGGCGCCAAGTGTCAAAATAGTAAAGCCGAGCGGCTATACTATTTTTAAAAAAATTAGTGAAGAACGGGTATAGCCGAGCGGCAACACTCTTTTTTTTTAAAGGGGGAAAACATAGTATAGCCGCCCAGCTATACTATTTTGAAAAATAAAAAACCTTTATCCTTCTCTTAGAAATACTATGCAGCTAGAAGAAGCAATGCAAATGCAATTCAACAGAAGCAATCCAACCTACAGAGGGACCAGACCAGCCACTATATTTAACCTCAAGCCTTGGAGTTTCAACTTCAAAACCACCTTAATTAGTTGATACTCGTAAAATATTTAAAATAGAGCCAAAGAAGAGGGGTTTACAATTTATTTTGGCAAAAAGGAAAGGGGGTTTACGACTACTAGGGAACATAGAGCATGAAGAAGTTATTAAATTTTCATGTTGGCAGACATTAAATATTTCCCATGTTTGTTTCGATAGTAATTTTAATCCAATTTAGGGATATTTGTTGAAATGTCACCTAAACTTATACCTTAGTTTCAATTTGTCACATGAAAAAATAATTTAAGTGAAATGTCACCTAAATTTTTTAAAATCCATGATTTGTCATCTGAGTTTAACATCATCTGATTTTCCATCTATTTTCAAGGGTATTTTAGTCTTTTCATTTTTAAGGATATTTTAAAAATGGAAAAAATTATTATTAAAAAAATAAAGCTTAAATGTAAAAATGGCTGGGGATTAAATGTGAAAAGATATATAATTTTTATAATTTTCAAGGGTCTTTTCATAATTTTTTTTATAATGATTTTTCCATTTTTAAAATACTCTTGAAAATAAAAAGACTAAAATACCCTTGAAAATAGTTGGAAAATTGGATGATGTTAAAGTGAGGTGACAAATCATGGATTTTGAAAATTTTAGGTGACATTTCACTTAAATTTTTTTTTTCAGGTGACAAATTGAAACTAAAGTATAAGTTCAGGTGACATTTCAATGAATCTCCCTCCAATTTATTAATACTACCATGTTTGTTTCGATAATATTAGCTCACCTCTTTTAGTCAAAAGAGGTGAGCTAATATTAAACAAAAAACAATCACAGGCCAGGAGACAAAGAGATTGTGGGCTAATATTTTTTGGAGTAGGATTAGCTTATAAGATTTGTACTAAGTTTAGTATTTTAAAAATTTTACACCGTACTAGAGCCCCAGCCTAGCCTGTATGGATCCGTTCTTATGTTCTTATTCAGGGGGCAAAGTGAGACTCGAATACATTTTCGGGGGGTATATAAAAAAAAACAAAATATTAATACAGAAAGAGAAAATGGAATGGGAAAGTCAATAAAAAATTAATCACAATATATCATTATATTGAAAAAATATATAAAAAATTAGTTTGTTTAATTTAGCCATCCATTGTACTGTAATCTAATGGTTGAAAACTTGTGTTAGGGGGGTAAAAGAATATTTTTGTTAAAAAAATCGATTCTATGATGACGTTAGTAGGGGCTTTGTTTCCACATCATCAAACTGCTCGGCAATCCTTGACAATTTGACATTTTGTCGTCCAAAAT
This sequence comes from Prunus salicina, assembly GCA_020226455.1. Classification (NCBI taxonomy): domain Eukaryota; kingdom Viridiplantae; phylum Streptophyta; class Magnoliopsida; order Rosales; family Rosaceae; genus Prunus; species Prunus salicina. The sequence continues at coordinate 24,368,009 of CM035345.1, read as the reverse complement.
ATCCAATAAGGCCTTGTTTTTCTTTATTGCCGATTCAAAGACATTTGAATATTTTAACAGTATAGCCGCGCGGCTATACTCCTTAGATATATTACAAACGAACACGAAGCTTGCACTCCCATTTCACTTCTCTATCAACTCAAGCTTCGATTTGTTTTCTTTGGTTTCGCCTGCTTCGTCCTCTGGGTTCGGCAACGAAAAAAGACCCAACCCGCCTAGGCGGCCGCCTAGCTACTGCCTAGCCGCCTAGCGACCGCCTAGCAGCCTCGCTCCTTCCTAGCGACAGCCTAGCCGCCTCGAGCCCGCCAAGCGACCGCCTAGCCACCTAGCCGCCCGCGTAGGCCCAATTTTTCGAACACCGCGATTGACTGAAAGTCTGAAACAACAATGGCCTCTTTCAACGTCCTTTGGCTTCTTTTTCAGTCTATGCTTTCTCAGCTGCTTCTGGAGTTTGAATCGTGGTTGCAAATATTGACGATGCAGAGGTAGGCAGATAATTATATATATATATATATATATATATTATTTGCTCTTGCTTTCTTGAATTTGAATCGTGGTTGCCCATTTTTCTCAAGTTGATGAATAGAAGGTAGATGCTCATATTCCTCAATGATGATTTGAATTTAATCTACATATCAATGCTCTTGGAATATCCTTTCATGGTTATTGTGAAAAGTTTTGTTCTTGGTTCATGACAATCAATCACATTTTCTATGTTTGAAAATAAAGGGTAAAAATTAATGAAAGACAACAGCAGTGATCCTGAAACTGAAAGCTACCCCCTGCCCATGATCCATCAGCTTTCTTCAAGATCACTTCCATCATAGCCACTTGGTATATAGTGCTTGGTCTAGACTTATCTGTAAATTGCTGTCTTTTGATTTGGATTTGTATATGATTGTTGCTTTAATTTTTTAATTTTGGAATTTTGACATGGAAGGCATGATGCTTGTGGTTTGTAGGTTGTTGGGTACCTTAACATCAAGCAGGCGGCGCTGTTCAAAAGAATGATTTGGGAAGCAATGAACAAGGACTATGATAAGGTAATGCCTTTGGAAATCCATAAATTTTATCATATGTGTGTTCACAAGGATTCGGTGCAATGCTAGGGGCTTTCTTCTGTTTGTTCCATGGTTTCTTTTTATTTGTAGTCTATATTTTTGGCTTTTGAGTCTTTAGATTGAAAATCATTGAGATTAAGTAGTTAATCATGATTATCAGCCCCTGCGTTATTTGCCTCTTCATTCTCCTTAGCTCTGTGATTGTGCGGGAATTCTTCACTTTTAAAACTGACCTCTTTTCTTGTATTTGAGTTTATGTTTGCTGCATGTCATATGTGCGTTGTGATATGAAGCATAGGCTTGGAAGTCTCATCCAGCTTAGAGTTCTTGCCTAGATCTGAGCTGTTATTGGAGTCACACACTGCATAACTGTGTTGAAAGTTTTCACTTCAATCTTATTTGCATTTGACTTATCTTTTGTTCTTTCGACTATCTGTGTATGTTTTACTGCTAGCATTGAGTCTTATGTATTGATCTCTATATGCAACTATAAAATTGGCAGGAAAAGAGTAGAAAACGAGCTAGAATGGCCAAGAAAGCTACTCGTGCTAAAATCCCCGAAAAGGCTGTCAAAGTTTCTACTGTGATGGATACTAAGAATGTAAGTTAATAAACTGGTTTATGGAATTTTTGGTGCTTAAATTTTCCTGCAATGTTGATTGTCCTACTTATAATTTATTTAACAGATACTAATGTGACATTTTGTTCTTGCAGAGGCTGAGTTGAAAAATCAACTATGATGCTTTGGATAAATTAAATGAAGAGCTAGTAAGCATCTTTTACATGTCTTGTTTTGAAATCAATTTTGCTTTTTTTTTTTTTTGCAAATCCCATATTATGTTCTGTCAACATCCAAGGTCTCGTTAACTGATGCACAGACTACAAGCGACTAAAAGCCAATAAAATCTAATGGCACATTTAATTTCGATTGTCAAATGATGTTACTTTTTCAATATAGTTTTTGTTTTTTTAATGTCTGGTTAGTGGGTAGATGCCAAATTCCTGTTTAATAGAATAAAGGTATATACAGGTGTCACAAACCATGGCAATATAGAACTTAATACGTAAAAGAATGATCAATTGTGCAGGTTGTTTACTTATTGGCGACTTTAAAAAATAGGAAAATCTTTCATCTTTTTATATGGTTAATAGTTTTTTTTGCCATGCAATGTAGTTCCTACCTAGATAGAAATCCTGGTAGGTTTTAGAGAATAGAGGTGTCTTTTCTGCCAGTAATTGCTAGAACCTTTTCTAATTTTTTTCCCCATGTGTAAAATCAGGGTTATGCACCTGCATTTGAAGAAGGCACAGAGTCTAATTGTGGCAATCCAGGTGATATGCAACTGTCAAATGAGAAGAACAATTATGAAGGCAGTCATGATGATGATTTTGAGCATGAAAGTAATGGATACAGTGAAGAGGCTGAAGCCAGACAAGGCCATGATGATGATACATATGTTGCAAATGACCAATATAATGGATGCAACTATGATGACGAATACAATTATGATGAGGAATGCGATTTTGACGAATTATGACTCAAATAAAAAATGATTCAGTTGTATCATGTTGCGATCAAAAGGTTAAGCAATTAAATCTTATGGTTTTTGATAACTTTTTTGATTGGTATCAGTCTGAGGAGAGATGCAATTGAGCGTTGCTTGCATGTCAAACTATGTGAACTATAACCATGAGCACAAATTTGTAAATTGAAACATTGAATGGTTGGTTCCAAGCTGTTCACACTTTATTTAGTGTAGAGAGAAGCACCAGTTTGACAATAATATTTCCCCGACATTGACAACACCAAAAGACTTCTCAATATTATATACAAGTCTGATGAAAATTTGATAATTGATTTGTATCTCAAACTGTGAATTTATATAATTCAAATAAATTTATTCACTGTTGAAAAATCTTTACATTGGAACATAGACTGAATTGTCTTGGTTCCAACTTCCAAGCTGTTCAAATTTTGGTAGCGACAACGAGGTACTTGGTATGACGGCCCTGAGCTATAATTTTACATGTCTTCTTCTTCCTTAACTCAACACTGGCAACACCAACTGCCTTCCAAACTCGTAAAGCCTTGGCCTCAATCTCAACTTCCTCACCAGGGTAAGCATAGGCTGCACCGTGCATGAAATTGCCTCCTTTCATCAAACGAGAGGGGGTACTTTGAAGGAGCAAACAATACGACCGGGTTCAAGGAGATCAACTTTAATGCTTTTCATGATAAAGGACTCAAAGAACTTGTCTGGCAGCCCATCCATTGTCATTGCCATTTCACCTTCATGTTGGCAGTGGCAGACATTCAATATTTCCCATGTTTGTTTTGATATTAATTTATTATTACTACCATGTTATTTGTTCCAAAAGCAGTCATAAATTTGTTTTTTTAATTGAAAGGTGAGCTAATATTAAACAAAAACAATCACAGGCCAGGAGACAAAGGGATCGTTGGCTAATATTTTTTGGAGTAGGATTAGCTTATAAAATTTGCACTAAGTGTAGTATTTTTAGTATTTTCACACTGTGCTAGAGTCCAGCCTAGTTTGTACATGGATCTGTCCTTGTTCAGGGGGCAAAATGAGACTCAAATACATTTTCAGGGGTTATATATATAAAAAAAAAAAAGCTAAATATTAATAGAGAGAGAAAATGGAATGGGAAAGTCAATAAAAAAAATTAAGAGTAATGCTACACTTACCACATTTTTATTCCACATTTCTGTACCACATGATGTGGCATGTTCATATCATATGTCACATCAATTAAATCAATGAAGTATATTTTAATAAAGAAAGTTTAATTAACAATTTTTTTAAAAAGTGGTAATAAATCATAAAGCAAAAGAAAATGTTAAATAATTTTAATTGATGTGGCTATCCACCTCATTTGCCACATAAGGTGGTATGAGAATGTGGTATACAAATATGGTAAGAGTAGCATTATTCAAAAAGTAATTACAATATATCATTATATAAAAAATTAGTTTGTTTAATATTAGCCATTCATTGTACTCTAATTTAATGGTTGAAAACTTGTGTCAAATAAAAGAAGGATAATTATCTGGTAAAAGAATAATTTTGTTTAAAAAAATCGATTCTATGATGACGTTAGTCATAGTAGGGCTCAGTTTCCACATCATCAAACTGCTCGCAATCACCTTTGACAATTTGACATTTTGTCGTCCAACGTGTCCAATAAGGCCTTGTTTCTTCATTGCCGATTCAAAGACAGTTGGAAAAGTGGGAACTTAGAAAAGTGGCAACCATCTGATCATATGCCACTTGGAAAGAATAAAAAAAATCTATGCAAGACTTGTGAAGTCAAACGTAGTCTTGACGCTGAGGTTGTCATGTCAATATATAGTTTACCATTATTGATATTAATGGAATCTTTCTCAGTGAACCAAAAAATCCTTGAGGCGAAAATTCTACCATGCGCCAGGAGCATGGATGCGCCCAAATTTCAGCCATTAGATCAGTTTGAATCTATGGCTCTTAACAAACACTGAAATTGAATCCCATCAACTTGGACAACCAGTTCAAATTTTGTGCCGACGAGGAGCCAGCGCTTGTGTACAATAACATGATCGATTCGAGGAGGATGTTGAAGCAACCATGGCATCTTTCAGTGTCCGTTGCCTTCTTTTCCAGCCTATGCTTCTGGTTTCAGGTGTCCATGGCACAAAAGACCGATCCTTCTGAAGGTAAACTAGCCATGCTTTCCAAAGTTGTACATATTTCTAAGCATCTTTTAAATACAGAGTATATATATGTTATTTTTTTCTTCGTCCTTGTGATTTCTGGACAGTCTAGTAACATAAGTACGTAATGTGATATGTACACAACGATTGAATTGAGAGTGCAGTGAGGGCGTTGAACTCAATATTCGAGCAATGGGACACGCAAGCCGTGCCGGGGCTGTGGAATATCAGTGGAGATCCATGCAGTGGATCTGCCGTTAATGGAACTCCCTTTGAGGATCCAGCTAATAATCCATCCATCAAATGTGATTGTACTTATGAAAAAAATACTACCTGCCACATCACCAAACTGTATGTTACCCTCCTCTCTCTCTCACCCTCCATACTCTTTAGTCTTGTGTTGTTGACTGTAGCAACTCCATTAATTATGTGTTAGAAAACTAAGCAGATCATGCCTGATATATCAATTGTAATATTAAGTGCCTAACTGCTCAATCTTTTTTCTTTCCAGGAGAGTTTTTGAACTGAACAAACGAGGGGTGTTTCCAGAAGAATTTGTGGCTTTAAGATATCTGACCTTTTTGTATGAAGTTTTTCCAACCCCTTCTCTGTTGTTTGGTTTATCACAGTTTACATTTTCATATAGAAGACACAGGTTTCTTACCGTTCAAAATTGTCACAAATATTTTTTTGTACTTGGAGATTAATCGTTGGTCATTTCATTTTGTTTCAATTCTTGTAGGAAAATTGATCAGAATTATTTCACCGGTCCCCTACCAGCATTCATCGGCAATATGTCTGTGTTGACGATATTGTAAGTAGTGAGAGAGCATTTATTTAAGTTTTGGTATAAATTTTTTATCTGTCAAATACTTTAATGAGTCTCATTCCCTTGTACAATTTCTATAATTGACTCTGGTTCTATTTTCCTTTATCTGTTTTGTAAGATTTAAGGAACTACTTACTAATTATAATCTTTGAGGTAAGACTAGCTGCTTGGTGATTGGCTTTACTTTTTGTTTTTGGTCCTGATATATAAGTTGGAATTGTATTTCTGCAAATCAATCAATTTTGTTGGTTTATTTCTTCTTCGAGGACATGAAACATAGATCTCCCAAGTGAGTATTACACCATACGGTAAAAGAAGCACATAGTACTATACAGAAAATTATTCTGTTTTTATCCTGAATTATAAACAGGTGCTAATATCTTTAATTGATATATTTCCATTCAGGTCAGTTGCCATCAATTCATTCTCTGGACCCATCCCCAAGGAGCTTGGAAACCTTAAGGAGCTAACTATCCTGTAAGCAATGAAACATGACCAAACACAATTAAATTTTGTGTTTTACACAAATGAGAAATACTGTATTGAATTGAAACATGTTAGATATAATTTTATACCTTTTCAACATGACTTGTGCAGGTCCTTTGAATTTAATAATTTCTCTGGAACACTCCCTCCAGAACTTGGTAATTTAGTCAAGCTCGAGAAATTGTGAGTGCTTCATTGAACTCATCGAATATGAATCACATGTTGCACTGTGTTTTTAATTTTTCACTAAGGAACGGTTTGTTCGTCATTATCGATGAGCAAGGAATGCATTTATCCTATGAAATTGGTAGTAATCAGTTTATGATTTTCGCAGGTACATGGAAAGCTGTGGACTCAGTGGTGAAATTCCTTCAACATTTGCTAAGCTCATCAACATGCAAATCCTGTAAGAATGGCCCTTAAGTGGTGTTTCAAGTTTTTTGTTTATTCAGTACTTTGAGATTGCTATTCTGGGATGAGCTTACTATGAGTCAACGTTTTGAATTTTAGCTATGCATCAGACATTCCTTTGTCAGGAAAGATACCTGCTTTCATTGGGAATTGGACAAAACTAACTGTTTTGTAAGTATGGAAAACTTTTAACCTTCTGCAGTTTATGAAAGCACACCTGCATGCTGGGAGATGGGTCTCTTATTCACAAGCATCTCAAATGTCTTTGTAGGAGATTTCAAGGGAACTCTTTTGAAGGCCCAATACCAACCAGTTTTTCTCAACTGACTTCATTGAAAACTCTGTAAGGGCAAATGCTTCATACGTTTTTCTCACTCTCTCTCTCTCTCTCTCTCTCTCTCTCTCTCTCTCTCTACACTAGCATCACTTATGTTGGTGTATGATAATGCAGGCGAATCAGTGATATATCTAATGTGAGCTCCTCTCTTAATTTTATAAGAAATTTTAAGAACTTGACTGAGTTGTAAGTTAACATTCTCATCCCTTCAAATATCGTGATATAACTTCTTTTTTCCTTTTAAAATTTGCAATCTTACTCATTTACTTGTGCACTAAATTTTTTGGTGGTGGAACAGAGTTCTACGGAATGCATTAATCAATGGTAGCATTCCTTCTGATATTGGAGAATATCAAAATTTAACGATAATGTACGTTCCAGCGGATATATAAGTTCAAATCCCAAAAATCCCAAATAATTTTCTTTCATTCTAATTGCTTTCTAACCTTATCATTCATGTTGTAGAAATCTGGGTTTCAACAATTTAACAGGCCAACTCCCAAGTTCTTTGTTCAACATGAGTTCTCTTGAATATTTGTAATAAGGCCTGCCTTCATTATTCCCTTTTTCTGTATTTACGCCATTGAATTTCCTGCTCAGAAACTTAGTCGTTCATTTGACCTTTTTCTTGTTTCTTTTCTTCTTCTTCTTTTTTTTTTTTTTTTTCTCTGGGTGCCTCCTATAATTGATATGGCCAGATTTCTTGGAAACAATAGTCTGTCTGGACCTCTTCCAAGCCAAAAGAGCAATCTACTACAGACTATGTAAGTCCTCATGTCATAAAAGTATGCTACATGTACTGGCAATCAAACCAGTACTCTGTGTGTGTGCTCATTCTAGCAGTCTTTTTCTAACTTAAATTCCTTTGTACTTTCATGCATTTTTGTGCCTTCTCATTCTGTATTAATTGTTATGTGCAGAGATTTGTCGTACAACTATTTGTCAGGAAGCTTTCCCGCATGGGTAACCACAATATTGCGACTGTATGTCTCCTTTTTATCGTTCACCTTCATTTTTATGGTCCAAATCACCTTTATTGTGAATATATAATACCGCATGAAATTCAATAATTTAGAAGGGATGGATTTGAAGTACTGATGTGTTTAGATCTTGAACATGAAATTTTCTTCTTCATATGTTGATTGATTAATGATTTTATGCAGTAACTTAGTGGTCAACAACTTCCCATTTTAGACGGATAGATCAAACATAAAGTGATTGCTATTACACTTTTGCAGTTGAATGGATTCTTCCACTACAGTTTAATTATTATAAATAATAATTGTTCTCTGTGTTTACAGTCTTCCTGGATTGAATTGCCTCCAGAGGAATTTTCCATGCAATCGAAATACCCCAAGAAGTAATCTTCTTCTATATTTCTTTAATGCAAGATCATGTTACAGCAATAGGCATTGCTTATCTCATTATGTATACATATTGTAGGAATGTCTTGATAAATCTAGTAAGCATATCTTGTGCTATTACATGAGTTTGAAGTTTTTTCACTAATCATAGCTTGTGCTATTACATTGAATTGTACAGATACAGACTTCTCAATCAAGTGTGGAGGACCACAAATGAGAGGAAATGATGGCATATTGTATGAGGCTGAAGACTCAGCTATTGGGCCAGCAACATTTAATGTAGCCAGTACACAGAAATGGGCTGTTAGCAATGTGGGTTTGTTTAATGACATGATGGATCAATATGATAGAATGGATCATTTGTGAAAACCACCCCTACGCAAGTCTCCGGTACAGATGTGACCCCAAAGCTTTTCGAGACTTCAAGACAGTCCCCAGGTTCACTGAGATACTATGGCCTGGGTCTTCAGAATGGACCTTATACTGTAACATTGCAATTTGCAGAAACGGTTTTTGTTAGCCGCACTACACAAACTTGGCAAAGTCTAGGAAGGCGTGTATTTGATATCTATATTCAAGTAAGGCTGCTAATAAACTATTTGAAGGCAACCTCATTAGACAGAATTATTTAACTCTCTCTTCATTCGCTTCCTAGGGGAACCTCATAAGGAAGGACTTCGACATATCGAAGGAGGCAGGTGGGGTTAACATAGCAGTTGCAAGACCCTTCAAGGTTAATGTGACAGAGAATTACCTAGATATTCATCTGTTCTGGGCTGGTAAGGGAACATGTTGCATACCTGACCTAGGTAATTACGGCCCGCTAATATCGGCTGTCCACGCTGCTTCAGGTATACAATATAATGTCAAGTTATGAAGATTTCCTATGAATGGTTTAAATGTATTTATCTGCTGTCAATTGATTGACACTGAACAATTATTCTGTTTCATTTCTCAGATACACCAACTACTCCAGGAAAGAAGAGCAGGATTGGGTTGATAGTTGGTATTGCAGTCCCTGTCGGAGTAGTGATCTTGCTATTATTATTTGCAGTTTTATTTATGCGGAGAAAAACATCAGAAAAAGATGACGATGAAGGTAAAAGAGCAATGAGCATATTATTAAGGGTTAATTCTGAATGGGGTTCTAGGTTCTTTCTACTGTTGATAAGCATATTTGAGAGAAAATAATTCTGATGTGTTGTTTCAAAATTTAAACGTATGTCATACTTTCTTTTGAATATGGAGATCTTCTAGGATTAGGCCCCCAACCAAATACTTTCAGTTATGCTGAGTTGAGAGCTGCAACAGAAGATTTTAATCCTTCAAATAAGCTAGGAGAGGGAGGATATGGACCTGTTTATAAGGTGAAATCTATTTTACATCAATATCTGCTACTTTAAAGTAATGACTTTGACTTCTTACAAAAAGAAATTGAGAGAGAAGAAAAATAGATTCTTTTTACTTCCCTTTCATGTCACTGAATTTTATTTCTATTTGTAGGGTACACTATCTGATGGGAGGGTAGTGGCTGTGAAGCAACTTTCAGTAGCATCTCACCAAGGGAAGAGTCAATTTGTAACCGAGATTGCTACAGTATCTGCAGTCCAACATCGCAATCTAGTGAAATTGTATGGATGCTGCATCGAAGGAACCCAGCGCATTTTGGTTTATGAGTATCTTGAAAACAAGAGCCTTGATCAGGCACTTTTTGGTAGGTTTTATAGAAACAGAATACTCTGCAGTTTCCAGGACTCTAAAAGTTCATCCAAGTTTTTTACGCAACCATTTTGTTATAACTTTTCTCTGCTGAGGAGTGAAGTTTAAAAAAACCAAAATAGTAATTTTCGAATCATATGAAATTAAAAACTTGCACATTCTTTTGCTACTTTGCCTTCTATTTTGCATAAAAACAGAATACTCTGCAGTTTAAAGTACTCTAGGTTACATCCAATTTCTTTTTATTTCTCTCTTCTACTTGTTATTAGTTGTTAATTTAACATGCACTGGTTCTTCTCCATGTAATGTTTCAGGAAGAAATGACTTGCACCTTGACTGGCCTACCCGCTTCAATATATTGTTGGGAACAGCAAGAGGACTTGCTTACCTTCATGAGGAGTCAAGGCCCAGGATTGTACATCGAGATGTCAAAGCCAGTAATATTTTGCTTGATGCAAAACTCTCCCCAAAAATATCGGATTTTGGATTGGCAAAGCTTTATGATGACGAAAAAACCCACATTAGCACGCGGGTTGCGGGGACAATGTAAGCCTCCGTTTAAGTTATACATTGTTAATCGTGACAAGGGTGTAATCCAAGCAACATTTTTAGTAACCATTTCATGATCTTGTAGAGGTTATTTGGCGCCGGAGTATGCAATGCGTGGACATCTGACCGAAAAGGCTGATGTTTTCGGTTTCGGGGTTGTTGCTTTGGAGATCATCAGCGGGAGACCAAATTCTGACAACAACTTGGATCCTGAGAAGATTTATCTTCTTGAATGGGTAGGGAAACTTAGCCTAGCTACTTTTATTTTAGCATTGCTGTGAAAACTTTTTTATTTTTTTTCCTTTTTGACCATGCCATGATGTTTGTTTTCAGGCATGGACTTTACATGAAAACGACCAGAGTCTGGGGCTGGTGGATCCGAGATTGACAGAGTTTGATGAAAATGACGCAACTAGATTGATAAAAGCTGCTCTCCTCTGCACTCAGGCTTCACCAATGATGAGGCCATCGATGTCACGTGTGGTGGCAATGCTTTCTGGAGATATTGAAGCAAGCACTGTTATGTCAAAGCCAAGTTATTTGACAGATTGGGATTTCAAAGATGTAACCACAAGTAGCTTTTTGTTGGATGATGATACCTCATCAACTGAGAGCATTGTTGTCCACAAGTAGCATTAGATGAACTGATGCTTGGATGCTTGGATGCTTGGATGAAATGCTTAAAGGCTTTTATAATACAAAAAATCCAACGTTAACTTACGTAGAAAAGTACAACGCCTTTCTCTCTCTGAACAGAAGAAATTTTTTCTCCCAACCCTAGCCCCCTTTCTTCAGCGCCGCTTGGGGGGGGGGGGGGGGAGAAGTGGTCACTGACCCTCCTCCCCTCTCCCCCCTTCCCTCCCCATAGCCCACCCCCCCTCTCTCTCTCTCCTCTTTTTCTGTTCTCTCCCTCCATCTTTTTCTGGTTTTTTTTTTTCTTTTATTTCCTCCTCTTCCTCTCTCTCTTTTCTTGGTTGCTCCTACGTCCCCTTTCTCTTGCCTTTCATTCGTCTTCCACATCTTGAGGAGCTGCGCTGGTTTTACAGAGCAATTTTCGGTTTTCTGAATTTTTTTTTCCTCTTTTCTTTCGGTTTTCTTTCTCTCGTTCTGCTACCTCCCCTTCTCCCCTGTCTTGGGCTTTTGGTGGAGCTGGTCTTCTTTCGGTTTGAGCCTGTTTGGCTGTGTCTGTGGCTCTCTTTGAGAGTTGGGTGCTTCTCCCTCTGTGGTGTCTGCTTGTGCCTTATACTCTGAGCTGAGATTAAATGTCTCATGCCAAATTTGTGTCATTCGTTCTCCACCAAACAACCCCTTCAACCAGATTTATTTCTTCCTCAACTTCTCATCCTCTTTTTGCCTTATCCTCTTTCTGGATCTGGAATCTCCTTTGGGATACAACAACCGTATCTATAAGCACTTTGTCACTCATTTCTCGGATTGTATTTAGACCTTTTGCTACGGTCCTTGCTCTGGTGCTTGCACCAATACTCTCCACTCTCTTGGTGTCAGTCTTTAGGTATATATACCTTGGTGTTGTGATTGGTTGTTGTTTTCTCTCAGGTGCATTGGCAGATTTAGGTGTGATGGAGAAGGTGATTTTTGGAGGAACGTTGGAGGGATGATATGTTTCTGATTTTTGGGGAATATCTGTTTTTGGTGGAAGATCGGTGGGGCTCTATGTGCAGCAATGCTAACCTGTGTGGTGGTGGTGTATCCCCCCTTTGTGGCCATTATGGAACGGTCTCCGTCCCCTTTGCGGAAGACGGTGGCTTTGTATTGTATTTTGGTTTGATTTTGTAATGGGGAAGACTAATATACTAGACTGTACTGGTTTTAGTTTAATCTTCTCTGTGTTTGTGGCATTTCGTTCCTTTAGCTGGCCTTTTTGGCCTTTGTATTCTCTGTTTGTTTCCTCCCCATTTATGGGCTTTGAATGAACATGATCAATTCCGACAAAAAAAAAAAAAAAAAACTTACGTAGAGCAGTGGAATCTATGACCAAAAAATAACCTAAACCAATGAAATGGGGCTAGCTTTCCAATATTTGCTTTTGGGTTAGAGTTCCAACTTTCAATGCCATATTTTTCTTTTTATATTGTGGAGTTTCATGCGCGCATCCAGAGTCTTTGTCCAACAAGTGTGTTGCTATTTCCAACCCTCTGTCATATTTTTCCACTAACTTTATTTTTCCATTTTTCCATTCATCATATAAATTTGAAAAAATACAATCCTATCCTATCATTCCATAAACCATTATTCCTAAACTACCCTTCAATGTGGACACACTCATATTGTGGCATGTGTATTGACAAACTAAATAATAATAAATAAATAAACAATATTAAAAAAATAAATCTCCATCTTTTTCTCTCTCCTCTGCAATTTCTTCGAAATATTCAAACAAAAGGCCTGGGAAATTAAAGAGAAAACTATATTTCTCTCGGAATTTCTCAGCCTACCCAACTAAGAGTGGGTGCGGTCCGGTTCGGTCTGGTTCTCACTTCAAATTGAAATTGAAACCAGTACTATTTAACCGATCGATTCGGTCCGATTTGGGCAAATGTTTTTTAAAAATCGGCTGGTTCGGTTATGACCGATTCCGGTTTTGAACTGGATTATTAATTAATTAATTAATTAATTTTAAAAATTAACAAATGATCCAATTCATACAATAAGAATTTTTTTGAAGTTGAACTTGGAAAAATGGTAATTATAAATTTTAAAAAATAGTATTGGATTTTAAAAATTTGTAATAAAATAAAATATAAAAATGTAACCAGTGTGGTGCGGTGTAAAATTGGAACTTGAACCAGTTAGAACCAGTTCGGTCCTGTTCCGATCCAATTTATCGACTTTTTTGGTCAACTAGTTTTTTTTCCCCTTTTTTTTCACCGGTCCAGTTCGCTGTTCCGGTTTTCCAATCCCGATGCCCACCCCTATACTTAACCCATAACCATTTTTTTTCCCTCTTCTGCTTGGAAAAATAAACCATTTTCTTTGAAACATGATGTCACATCCTGGGATCGGCTCCGCCGTAGTACGATATTGTCCGCTTTGGGCCCCTCTTTTTGCCTTCACGGTTTTGTTTCTGGAAGCTCACGAGCAACTTCCCAGTGGGTCACCCATCCTGGGATTGCTCTAGCTCCCAATTCGCTTAACTTCGGAGTTCCCACGACTCCGAAACCAATGAGCTCCCAAAAGGCCTCGTGCTAGATGGATGCGGGTGTGCACATATAAGGCACATCACCCCCTCTCCGTTGGTCGATGTGGGATGTTACAATCCACCCCCTGAGGGGCCCGACGTCCTTGCCGGCACACTCGCACCACACGGCAGAGTGGCTCTGATACCAAATTGTCACATCTCGGGACCGGCTCCGCCGTAGCACGATATTGTCCGCTTTGGCCCCTCTCTTTGCCCTCACGGTTTTGTTTCTGGAGCTCACGAGCAACTTCCCAGTGGGTCACCCATTCTGGGATTGCTTTAGCTCCCAACTCGCTTAACTTCGGAGTTCCCACGACTTTGAAGCCAGTGAGCTCCCAAAAGGCCTCGTGCTAGATAGATGCGGATGTGCACAAATAAGGCACATCACCTCCTCTCCGTTGGTCGATGTGGGATGTTACATATGTGGTCAATAATTCTCATCAGATTTGACGCATGGATGCACATTCTCTTGTTGCACCCAATTGAGATAAGCAGAGTTCAATTGAGAAGTATTTGTGGTTAGGGAATGCTTGGGTGGACATGGCACCGAGCCATCAACATAGCCAAAAAGGTCACGGCTGCGAAGAATGGGAGATATTTGAGCCAATCAAAGTGGATAGTTTGTTCTGTGGAGTTTAATGGTAACAATAGTGGAAACTGCAGGTGGAGCAACATGGGTGGGTGTGAGAGAATTGTTGGTTGTGGGTGTGGTAGAATTGTTGGTTGGAGATGATGGTGGGTTTGCATCATTGGTAGGAGCAGCACCTGAGTTGTTGGTAGCCATAAGAACAGAAAAAAAAATTAAGGCGTCATTAGACTAGAGGCTCTAATACCATGAAAGACTTTGAAATAGCGTGAAAAGCTTGCACAACCAATATGGCTGCAGCTGTAATAGTAGGGCTCAGTTTCCACATCATCAAACAATTCATCACCTTTGACAATTTGACATTTTGTCGTCCAAAGTATTTAATAAGGCCTTGTTTCTTTATTGCCGATTCAAAGACAGTCGGATTAAAATACATAAAATCAAGCACGTGTAGACTTGGTCTCGTAGAAAAGTGGTTGAAGAAATGAATGGTCTTGTGTTATTCGTATCTCACATTATTTTCTATCTATCTCTCAGAAAAATTAATTTTCTAATTCAATGGAGAGCGCATCCGTCCTTCGCTTTAATAAATTTGTGAACAAGAAAAAGTACTAAATTAAATGGCTCAACGGTATTAATAATAATATTCAATGTGTATGTCACTTGTCAAAGAATTAGTCCACTGCAAGTGGGAACTTTGAAACGTGGCAACCATCTGATCATATGCTGCTTGGAAAGAAAAAAAAAAAAAAAAAATCTATGCAAGACTTCTGAAGTCAACGTAGTCTTTCTCAGTGACCCAAAAACAATTTTCAACAGATATATGTATGAATAGAAAGTGGTCTATAGTTCATGTTTGAAAATCGTTTTTCTCTACTCTTTGCGTTAGAATAAGTAGTTTGGGAACCATTGACAATAACATGATCAATTTGAGGAGGATGTTGAGGCAACCATGGCCTCTTTCAGCGTCCTTTTGCAGTCTATGCTTTCTCAGCTGCTTCTGGTTTCAAGTGTCCATGGCTCAAAATGCTACTACCGATCCATCTGAAGGTACAGAATATATATTTTTTGTTTTTTGTTTTTTCTTTCCTTTTGCAACATAACGATTGAATTGAGAGTGCAGTGTTGAACTCAATATTCGAGCAATGGGACACACAACCCGTGCCGGGGCTGTGGAATATCAGTGGAGATCCATGCAGTGGACCTGCCCTTAATGGAACTGTGGAATCGTTTGAGGATCGAGCTAATAATCCATCCATCAGTTGTGATTGTACTTATGAAAAGAATACTACCTGCCACATCACCAGACTGTATGTTACCCTCCTCTCTCTCTCTCTCTCTCTCTCTAGTCTTGTGTTGTTGACTGTAGCAACTCCATTAATTATGTGTTGGAAAACTAAGCAGATCATGCCTGATATATCAATTGTAATATTAAGTGCCTAACTGCTCAATCTTTTTTCTTTCCAGGAGAGTTTTTGATCTGAACAGACGAGGGGTGTTTCCACAAGAATTTGTGGCTTTAAGATATCTGACCTATTTGTATGAAGTTTTTCCAACACCTTCTCTGTTCTTTGGTTTATCATAGACAAAATATCTATAATATCGACGAAATATCGAGGATATTATCGTTTTTTCGGATTACGAATATTTCGGAATATATCCATGCACATATCATATAAATATCGAAAATATCGACGATAATAACGGAATATCGACGATAATAACGGAAAATATCGATGTCGATAATTTCCCTCACACTTCAGCAATATTTTGTCAAAATATCGCTATAATATTGTTATAATATCGAAAATATCGATGTAATAGACAAAAGGAAAAAAAAAACACAAAAATGATTAAAACCTTGCCATTTCACTCCTCCAATGCCTTAACCACCATGTTGCTTATGTTTATATGATAATATGCTAAAATATGTATATTTATATTGTTTCGTTTTGAACAATTACATACAAAACTATTTTGGTAATTTATCATTTGATGATTGCTCTTTACAATACACTTACTCTACACATAGAGATGATGAAGATAGTGAAAATTTTGAACCTCAAAAGAACTTTGTGTGGTACCAAGTCACTCATTTATTTTACCATGCAATGTATAAAGTGTTAAATATTGTAGTAAATCATTATATATAAATGATTATGGTGTGTTTAATGTTTTTTCATTAATTATTACATTTTTCTACACTCATAGTGTTTGTCAACTCGCTATATAATCAACTTAAATCAATTAAACACATCATGCAATGCATTTCCTTCCAATTTTTTGTGATAAACTAATAGATAATTGACTGAATAAACATCCTTCAAAGTTTCAATAAAAATTTCTAAGTTTTTCTTACAATTTCCGTGGTTTTTATTCAATTTTTATTGATATGGATAATATCCCGATATTTCCATCGAAATTTCCGTATTTTTGGACTACCGATATTTCCGATACCATCGATATTTTAGACCTTGATCACAATTTACATTTTCATATAGAAGACACAGGTTTCTTACCGTTCAAAATTGTCACAAATATTTTTTGAGATTTTCTATTTAAACCCCACACTTCTCTTAGTTCACCCTATGTTCTAAGTTTACCCCAACTTTTAATTTAAATTTTCACAATTTCTAAGAAAACCCCATTATCTTCCCAAACTACCCTTAAATACACCCCAAACTGAAAAAATAAGAACTAAAAAAGATTTTCTATTTAAACCCCACAATTTTCTTTGTTCCCAGAAAAAAAAAACACAAAGAAATGAAACCTCAAATCCGATATTTTAAAACTTTCTAGAGAAAGAGAACAACTAATTTACCTCTCTCCAAGCACTGTAACTAGAATTCTAACACTTGGGTCTTGTTGAATTGAGAACTTGAGAGAGAGAGAGAGAGAGAGAGATTGTAAATAGGAAATTGGAAGGAGGTTTCTAAAACTTAATATGAAGAGTGGTGGGTGTGTGTATAGATGTACTATGGTTTATTATTAAGTTGGATGACCTTTTTTTGTCTTTTTACACAATAATAAAACTTACAGCTTAATAATTTTACTATTGAGGTGAACAAAGAGAAGTGCAGGGTTCAAATATAAAATCTCTATTTTTTATACTTGGAGATTAATCGCTGGTCATTTCATTTTGTTTCAATTCTTGTAGGATTATTGATCAGAATTATTTCACCGGTCCCCTACCAGCATTCGTGGGCAATATGTCTGCGTTGATGAAATTGTAAGTAGTGAGAGAGCATTTATTCAAGTTTTGTTAGAAATTTTTTATCTGTCAAATACTTTGATGAGTCTCATTCCCTTGTACAATTTCTATAATTGACTCTGCTTCTATTTTCCTTTATCTGTTTTCTAAGCTATAAGGAACTACTTACTAATTATAATCCTTGATGTAAGACTAGCTGCATGGTGATTGGCTTTACTTTTTGTTTCTGGTCCTGATATATAAGTTGGAATTGTATTTCTTACAAATCAATCAATTTTGTTGGTTTATTTCTAAATTTGTATTATTTCTTCTTCGAGGACATGAAACATAGATCTCCCAAGTGAGTATTACACCATACGGTAAAAGAAGCACATAGTACTATACAGAAAATTATTCTGTTTTTATCCTGAATTATAAACAGGTGCTAATTTCTTTAATTGATATATTTCCATTCAGGTCAATTGCCCAAAATTCATTCTCTGGACCCATCCCCAAGGAGCTTGGAAACCTTAAGGAGCTAACTATGCTGTAAGCAATGAAACATAAGAAAACGCAATTCAAGTTTGTGTTTTAGACAAATGAGAAATGATCTATTGGGACATGTTAAATATAGAACCCCCTATCATTTAAATCTATACCTCTTCAACATGACTTGTTGCAGGTCCTTTGGATCAAATAATTTCTCTGGAACACTCCCTCCAGAACTTGGTAACTTAGTCAAGCTCAAGGAATTGTGAGTGCTTGATTGAACTCATCGAATATGAATCACATGTTGCAACGTGTTTTTAATTTTTCACTGAGGAATGGTTTGTTCGTCATTATCGATGAGCAAGGAATGCATTTATCCTATGAAATTGGTAGTAATCAGTTTATGATTTTCGCAGGTACATAGAAAGCTGTGGACTCAGTGGTGAAATTCCTTCAACATTTGCTAAGCTCGTCAACATGCAAATCCTGTAAGAATGGCCCTTAAGTGGTGTTTTAAGTTTTTTGTTTATTCAGTACTTTGAGATTGCTATTCTGGGATGAGCTTACTATGAGTCAACTTTTTGAATTTTAGCCATGCATCTACGTTGCTTTCTCAGGAAAGATACCTGCTTTCATTGGGAATTGGACAAAACTAACTGATTTGTAAGTATGGAAAACTTTTAACCTTCTGCAGTTTATGAAAGCAGACCTGCATGGCTGAGAGATGGGTCTCTCATTCACAAGCATCTCAAATGTCTTTGTAGGAGATTTCAAGGGAACTCCTTTGAAGGCCCAATACCAACCAGTTTTTCTCAACTGACTTCATTCAACGATCTGTAAGGGCAAATGCTTCATACGTTTCTCTCTCTCTCTCTCTCTCTCTCTCTCTCTACACTTGCATCAATGTTTGTGTATGATAATGCAGGCGAATCAGTGATATATCTAATGTGAGCTCCTCTCTTGATTTTATAAGAAATTTGAAGAACTTGAAGGTTTTGTAAGTTAACATTCTCATCCCTTCAAATATCGTGATACAACTTCTTTTTTCCTTTTAAAATTTGCAATCTTACTCATTTACTTGTGCACTAAATTTTTTGGCGGTGGAACAGAGTTCTACGGAATGCATTAATCAATGGTAGCATTCCTTCTGATATTGGAGAATATCAAAGTTTACAGATAATGTACGTTCCAGCGGATATATAAGTTCAAATCCCAAAAATCCCAATTAATTTTCTTTCTTTCTAATTGCTTTCTAACCTTATCATTCATGTTGTAGAAATCTGGGTTTCAACAATTTAACAGGCCAACTCCCAAGTTCTTTGTTCAACATGAGTTCTCTTCAACATTTGTAATAAGGCCTGCCTTCATTATTCCCTTTTTCTGTATTTACGCCATTGAATTTCCTGCTCAGAAACTTAGTCGTTCATCTGACCTTTTTCTTGTTTTTTTTTCTTTTTTGGGTGCCTCCTATAATTGATATGGCCAGATTTCTTGGAAACAATAGTCTGTCTGGACCTCTTCCAAGCCAAAAGAGCAATCTACTAGAGACTATGTAAGTCCTCATGTCATAAAAGTATGCTATATGTACTGCCAATCAAACCAGTACTCTGGGTGTGCACATTCTAGCAGTCTTTTTCTAACTTAAATTCCTTTGAACTTTCATGCATTTTTGTGCCTTCTCATTCTGTATTAATTTTTATGTGCAGAGATTTGTCTTACAACTATTTGTCAGGAAGCTTTCCCGCATGGGTAACCACAATATCGCAATTGTATGTCTCCTTTTTATCGTTCACCTTCATTTTTATGGTCCAAATCACCTTTATTGTGAATATATAATACCGCATGAATGAAATTCAATAAATTAGAAGGGATGGATTTGAAGTACTGATGTGTTTAGATCTTGAACATGAAATTTTCATCTTCATATGTTGATTGATTAATGATTTTATGCAGTAACTTAGTGGTCAACAACTTCACATTTGACAGTTCAAACATAATGTGAGTTGAATCGAAATACCTTTTTTTAGCAGATAGTTCAAACCTAAAGTGATTGCTATTACACTTTTGCAGTTGAATGGATTCTTCCACAACAGTTTAATTGTTATAAATAATAATTGTTCTCTGTGTTTACAGTGGATTGAATTGTCTCCAGAGGAATTTTCCATGCAATCGAAATACCCCAAGATGTAATCTTCTTCTATATTTCACTAGTATTTATTTCTTTAATGCAAGATCATGTTACAGCAATAGGCATTGCTTATCTCATTATGTATACATATTGTAGGAATGTCTTGATAAATCTAGTAAGCATATCTTGTGCTATTACATCAGTTTGAAGTTTTTTCACTAATCATAGCTTTTGCTATTACATTGAATTGTACAGATACAGACTTCTCAATCAAGTGTGGAGGACCACAAATGAGAGTAAGTGGCGGGATATTGTATGAGGCTGATTTGACCCCATAAGCAAGTCTCCGGTGCAGATTTGACCCCAAAGCTTTTCGAGACTTCAAGACAGTCCCCAGGTTCACTGAGATACTATGGCCTGGGTCTTCAGAATGGACCTTATACTGTAACATTGCGTTTTGCAGAAACGGTTTTTGCTAGCCGCACTGATCAAACTTGGCAAAGTCTAGGAAGGCGTGTATTTGATATCTATATTCAAGTAAGTCTGCTAATAAACTATTTGAAGGCAACCTCATTGGACAGAATTATTTAACTATCTCTTCATTTGCTTCCTAGGGAAACCTCATAAGGAAGGACTTCGACATATCGAAGGAGGCAGGTGGGGTTAACGTAGCAGTTGCAAGACCCTTCAAGGTTAATGTGACAGAGAATTACCTAGATATTCATCTGTTCTGGGCTGGTAAGGGAACATGTTGCATACCTGAACAAGGTGCTTACGGCCCGCTAATATCAGCTGTCCACGCTGCTTCAGGTATACAATATAATGTCAAGTTATGAAGATTTCCTATGAATGGTTTAAATGTATTTATATGCTGTCAATTGATTGACACTGAACAATTATTCTGTTTCATTGCTCAGATACACCAACTACTCCAGGAAAGAAGAGCAGGATTGGGTTGATAGTTGGTATTGCAGTCCCTGTCGGAGTAGTGATCTTGGTATTATTATTTGCAGTTTTATATATGCGGAGAAAAACATCAGAAAAAGATGACGATGAAGGTAAAAGAGCGATGAGCATATTATTAAGGGTTAATTCTGAATGGGGTTCTAGGTTCTTTCTACTGTTGATAAGCATATTTGAGAGAAAATAATTCTGATGTTTTGTTTCGAAATTTAAACCTATGTCATACTCGCTTTTGAATATGCAGATCTTCTAGGATTAGGTCCCCGACTAAATACTTTCAGTTATGCTGAGTTGAGAGGTGCAACAGAAGATTTTAATCCTTCAAATAAGCTAGGAGAGGGAGGATATGGACCTGTTTATAAGGTGAGATCTATTTTACATCAATAACTGCTACTTTAAAGTAATGAATTTGACTTCTTACAAAAAGAAATTGAGAGAGAAGCAAAATAGATTCTTTTTACTTCCCTTTCATGTCACTGAATTGTATTTCTGTTTATAGGGTACACTGTCTGATGGGAGGGTAGTGGCTATGAAGCAACTTTCAGTAGCATCTCACCAAGGGAAGAGTCAATTTGTAACCGAGATTGCTACGATATCTGCAGTCCAACATCGCAATCTTGTGAAATTGTATGGATGCTGCATTGAAGGAACCCAGCGCATTTTGGTTTATGAGTATCTTGAAAACAAGAGCCTTGATCAGACACTTTTTGGTAGGTTTTATAGAAACAGAATACTCTGCAGTTTCAAGGACTCTAAAAGTTCATCCAAGTTTTTTACGCAACCATTTTGTTATAACTTTTCTCTGCCGAGGAGTGACGTTTAAAGAAACCAAAAGAGTAATATTCGAATCATATGAAATTAAAAACTTGCACATTCTTTTGCTACTTTGCCTTCTATTTTGCATAAAAACAGAATACTCTGCAGTTTAAAGTACTCTAGGTTACATCCAATTTCTTTTTATTTTTCTCTTGAACTTGTTATTAGTTGTCAACATGCACTGGTTCTTCTCCATGTAATGTTTCAGGAAGAAATGACTTGCACCTTGACTGGCCTACCCGCTTCAATATATTGTTGGGAACAGCAAGAGGACTTGCTTACCTTCATGAGGAGTCAAAGCCCAGGATTGTACATCGAGATGTCAAAGCCAGTAATATTTTGCTAGATGCAGAACTCTCCCCAAAAATATCAGATTTTGGATGGGCAAAGCTTTATGATGACGAGAAAACACACATGAGCACCCGGGTTGCAGGCACAATGTAAGCCCTCGTTTAAGTTATACATTGTTAATATTGACTAGGGAGGGTGTAATCCAAGCAACATTTTTAGTAACCATTTCATGATCTTGTAGAGGTTATTTGGCGCCGGAGTATGCAATGCGTGGACATCTGACAGAAAAGGCTGATGTTTTTGGTTTCGGGGTTGTTGCTTTGGAGATCCTCAGCGGGAGGCCAAACTCAGACAACAACTTGGATCCTGAAAAGATTTATCTTCTTGAATGGGTAGGAAAACAATATGCCTAGCTACTTTTATTTTAGCATTGTTGTGAAAACTTCTTTACTTTTTTCCTTTTTAACCATGCCATGCCCATCATGTTTGTTTTCAGGCATGGACTCTACATGAAAACGACCAGAGTTTGGGGCTGGTGGATCCGAGATTGACAGAGTTTGATGAAAAGGAAGCAACTAGATTGATAAAAGCAGCTCTCCTTTGCACTCAGGCATCACCAATGATGAGGCCATCGATGTCACGCGTAGTGGCAATGCTCTCTGGAGATATTGAAGCAAGCACTGTTATTTCAAAGCCAAGTTATTTGACAGATTGGGATTTCAAAGATGTAACCACAAGTAGCTTTTTGATGGATAATGATACCCCATCAACTGAGAGCAATGTTCATCTCAACCATCAGCCTGAAGGGACCACAACTAGTGCTAGCCCCGGGATTGACCTTTTGCCGTCTCCGGTAAATGTCACTGAATCAATGCTCACTGGCATTATAGGAGAAGGCAGGTGAGAACTAAGAAGTTGCCATTGTCTTGCCCTTGCTGCCAATATGTGACTTTTACTACTAAAACTTTCCTACATGTTGTACCTGTCTTTGGGTCTTTCTCTGCCTCTAGTTTTTAGCAATGGTGATGCATATATAAAATAAGATACAATTCTATAGATATCTGGTTGCCTTCGTCCTCATTGAAAAATAATGCATGTTCGATAGATTTTCTTTTAATTAAGAAAAAGAAATGGATGTTCCTTTTTCTTTTTGATAGCACAGTAAATTTTAAATAAAGAAACAACTTTACATAAGCACTTATAAGCAAAGGTCTCGCAAATTTAGAGATGTTATAATAGCTAAATGGTAAATTTCAGCATATGTGAACGACTGTGAAACTGTTTGATTAATAAAATGTCACAACGAACTCAAATTGATTCACAAGCAACTCAGCACCAAAGCAAATCTCAGCAACAGAAAAATATGGAAAAAAGGGTTTCCTAAAGCAAGAAACATCATAAAGAATTATTGAATCTCAGCACTCTATAGACCTAACTCATGTGCACACCAACACGGAATTATTGAATCAATAAAGAAAAAAAACCCTCATCACAAGAAAAATGTGAATTTCCAAGTCTTTGAGGTTACTTGACAATGTTTTGGTGATTTCAATTCCACCACCAAACTCCTTCAAGAGAGGAGAGTGTTAAGAAAATTTAGTAAACACTTTTATAGGAGGAATGCTTGGTTCTAATATCTCTAAACTCTCAACTCATTCGCATTCGAATTCAGTCTTAATTAGATTCCTTCACAAAATTGCAAATTGTAACAAAGTGTCGGACATTTTTGGAAGCTTATCATAAGATTGGTATAAAACAACCATGCCAATCATATTGCTCATGAACTATATACAATTGATCTCAGAAAAAATAAAGAACTCATTTGAGTGGCTCAATTAGCCCACTAGTGGTCCAGTGGTTAGGCTCAATAAGCCTCAAGTGCAATCCACGTGTCCTATATACAAAATGTCACTTGGGATTATGTACCCAACTTAAAACCAAAGTTATTATCTTGATATGATTTATATCCATTCCAATATGACCACATCAAAATGCTCAGCCATTCATCACCTTTGACTGATTCAACTTGCACATGTTTACCAAAATAAGAATTAGTTAGCTTAGCTTCTAGAATTGGTTAGCTATGTGTTATTAGCTAAGTCACGTGGGTCTATCACAGCTGTAATATTCATGTGAGTTAGTTACAAAGCTTACTTAGAGATTAAGCACAACTCTACTGTATAAAAAGCCTGAGCGGCTACATATCTCTGTGATTCTTCTTAATAACATTTCTGAGTTTACTCCTCTGGTTTTTCTCTCAAGTATTCTTCTGTTCTTCTCTCTAATTTCTATAATGTTAGCAGCACAATTTTTGAAAATTCCACAATAGTTTTTTTTCTTCTTCTTTTGAAAAATCCAAGTGTACTTTTCTGAAATTTATTGTGTCCCCACGAAAAATATAGTACGGTCGTTGGATTCTCATACAAAAAATCAAAGAGATGTAGGCCTCCTCTCATACAGAAATTGTCAAGGAAATAAATTTCCAACTATGTTATCTTCTCTTGCACCCGAGGTTCTTAGGTTCGATTCTCCTCTATCCCAACATCGCTTGTATAAAAAAAATAAAAAAAAACTTTTTAGAATATTATAATAAGATTAGTTAAATTTCTATAGCTTTATTGTTAGTCCACTCCATCCCTTTGATATTGTGAACAAGAAAAAGCATTTAAATTGGAAAAGTCATGAGATGGGTATCTAGAATTGTAGAATATTTCAAACTCTAAGAGCATTTCCAGCAAAGGGGGAGGGTTGGGGAGGGGCAAACTCAAAATGGGGTTTCCAGCAACAAAGATCTGCCAGGGCAAGGAGTGGGGCCCAGCTACCTGGTCAATATTGATGTGTAAGGAATAAAAGCCGCCAAAAATTATCTTAAGAAAATGATTATTCCGAAAAACCATTTTTCATACTTAGTCAATATTGCACCTCCGCTAAAAATCTTGAGAAAATGATTTTTCATATGTAGGAACCCAAAAATCTTTTCCGAAAATATTATCCAAATTAATTGTTTAAGTAAACAAAGTTGTGAAAAAAACAAAAAAATTAATAGTATTTGCCATGGCAAGCCTTGTACTGCTGGAAACACAATTTTGTTTTGGTGCTAAGGCAGCCACTATTCACGTGAATAGTGGCTGCCCTTGTCATGGCAAGAGGCTAACTGCTGGAAGTGCTCTAAATTAAACTGCTCAATAATAATAAGAATATTCAATGTGGATGTCACTTGTCAAAGCATTTAGCCCACTGCACGTGGGAAATTAGAAAAGTGGCAGCCATCTAATTAGAGGTGTTAAACGGGACGGGCCGGCCCAGCACGGCACGAGCCCAGCCCATTTAAATGAGGCATGGCACGGCATGGGCACGAATATTAATGGGCCGTGCTCGGCACGGCACGAAAGCTTGGGCCGGGCTGGGATTTAAAAAAAGGTCCAATGGACCCGGCACGGCACGAGCCCGCTCTAAGCACGGCACGAGCCCGAGCCCGCTCCAAGCACGGCACGAGCCCGAGCCCGCTTAAATTATCTACTGCATTTTTTCACTACCTTGGAACAGCAAGTAAATAAAATTAAATAATAAACTAAGTAATGATGTCCGCATGTTGTAGAATTTTTTCCATAGTTTATCTTCCCATTTCATATAGCTTAACTATAACATTGAGAGACACAGAAGGAGGCTGGCAAAGGGGAATTAGTATAAAGCATGGTTGCAAAAAATTTGCTTTTTGTTTTTTATGAAGAAATTTTTGTGTTATTTTCACTCCCCTTTCGCATGACGTTTCAATTTGGGTTCTGTTCCATGTTTCCAAGGCTTAGCTTTGTTATGAAATAAAACCAGTCGCAACTTGCAGGCCAAGAACATTAGTCTAATGCTGCTTATCTTAATTTATTTCCCATGCAATTTTTGTTATGATTTCATAAAACAACTTGTTGAAAGTGTCTCTTAAAAATAATGAGTAGATGACATGCATTTTTTAATGGATAATTTGTAAAAAGAAAGTAAGTTTAATTCAATGGCCTACTTGTTTATATATGAAAATAAAGAAATAATCACAAACAATTTAATTCAGGTAGCTTTTTTCTGCATCTAGAGAACCCTATGCTTTTTTCCATAATGAAAATAAAGAAATAATCACAAACAATTACAAATTGTGTGGTCCGTTTGCTATAATGATGTCCGCATCAATATTGGGTTAAATGATAAATTAAAGTGGGGGAAGATAGAGAAGATGAAAGTGAAAAGTGGAGCCAGCAGCCAGCTCCTCATTCCACAAAAATAATAAAACAAAATAAAATAAATAACTCATGTTCTTCATGTTCTTCATCATCCATACATAATAATTAATACATCACAAAATAAATAACTCATGTTATCGATACGGTTCATCCTTCAAACATAGCATTTCTCAAAATGCTATCGATGGCTGAGCTCACCCATCGCTCTTCTTCTGACTCACTTTCCGAAGGGTCCGAATCAGAAGAATAAAAAACATTTAGCAAAAGGATTTTATTACAACAATTGAATACATCCTCAAAGATCAGCTAGGTCAATCCGACTCACTTTCCGAAGGGTCTGAAACAGACGAATCATATAGGGCTCCATCTATCATCAACTCATCCATCTGCTCCACGAAGTCTCGGAGCCTTGTGGTCATATACCCTAATTGGAAGTCAAACTCGTTAAGCACACTTAAGTAAATATCAAACTCAACTCGGATGTTACCTGTACAATACATATGACTGCTCAACACAACAGTTCTTGCCACAAACCTCCTATCTAGCAGATATACCCTCCAAGTATCTAGACAATGTGCCAGCGCCACAAGTTGCATCTCTTCTAATCCACAATCCAGATCCCAATTTGGAATCATGTCTTCAATTTCCTCTATCACCCTACCTCTATGAAACAGAAAGGCATCTATGGTAACTTCTGAGGGATCCATGGCAAACACAACCACGAGCACCTCAATCACCTCAAACACCCGTTGCACAATGGTATCCTTTCCCAAAGGATCTTCTGGTGGGATAGCTGGCAGTGAGTTCAACAAAACCATTAGGCTAGGCACCTTCACCATGCTCAATTCGAACTCCTCCTCCTTGAGCTTTCCACTGACGGCCTCTGCTAAGCAATCTATGTCTCCTAGAGATTAAGAGAGGGAGAGACAGATCAAGAAATCCAAAGACTGACAGTGAGACAGATCGCGTTTGAGAGAGTGAGAGCGTTTCTGTCTGATGGCTTTTAAATTTGAGAGAGGCAAGCGAGAGACAAAGACATGAAAAATAATATACAAGACTTTCCTGAGAAAAATAATAAAAAAGGGGGGTAAAAAAGGGTTATTGTTGCTTTGGATTCTTGGATTCTTGGATTCTTGGGTAACAGGAAAAATAATATGCATGGGGAAGTTGATGGCTTGTCAGTCAATGCTTTTTGCCAACCAAAAGGTACTTTACTTTGGTGGACTTTTTCAAAGTTTTTTATGATGCTACATGTAACTGTTCTGGTGTTTATTATCCGACATCTCCTGTTGCACTTCATGATTTATTTTCAATTAGTGCTACCTTTGCTAAATACATATTTGATACTACATGTAATTTTACAAAGATTTGTGAGCAAATGGAAACTAAATATAAAAAGTATTGGACAGAGATTCCTTATACTTTTTGTTTTGGTGCAATAATGGATCCTAGAATTAAAATAAGTGGTTTGGAAGTAATATTGACTGAAATTTCAAGAAATTTATCAATTAATTTACCACTTACAATATCCAATATTCAGAAGACATTCAATGATGCTTATTTGTTGTATGAGAAGAAATATAGTGTTGGTACAATAGCTACACAAACTGCTCAAACTGTTCATTTATTTGGTTCATCTTCATCTAGTAGTGCAGCTGTTTTTGGTATGCTGTCTAGCAAAGGAAAACAAAAGAGCGTAATAAGTTCTCGTACTGAAGTTTTTAAGTATTTGGATAATGAATTTGTTGAATTTATGACCGAGGAAGAAAGAAATAATTTCAAAGTTTTGGATTGGTGGAAAGCACATGAAAAGAACTTTCCTGTGCTTTCCATTATGGCACGTGATGTACTAACAACTCCGGTGTCCACAGTAGCTTCGGAGTCTGCTTTTAGTGCAGGTGGTTGGGTGCTTGACGAAAAGAGGACAAGGCTTACTCCTCAAATATGCGAGGCACTTATGTGTTTGAAGGATTGGGAAGATGCTGATTTTCGAACTCAAAGTTTTATAGATGAAGATCTCTCATATTTTGAAGATGACAACATAAGTTCCCTTAATGAGAGGGCAGTGGTACTCTTTTTCCTTGACCGGATTTTCCTCATTTGGGGGTTTTTTAAGGCAAGGTTTTAACGAGGCCGTATTTTTGCCCTCCACCTTTTCATATTGTTTTGATGTTTGATTATTAATGTTTTCAAATAGTTCATCATTCCTTGCTTCTAATTATATGTTTTATGTTTATAATTTTAATTATATAGTGAGAAAAAAATCAAGTAAAAAAAAATTCAAATTAAATGGGCTTGTTCTTGGGCCCGAGTATGGCCCGAGCACGAGCACGGGCACGGCCCAAGCACGGGCACGGCCTAAGCACGGCACGGCCCGTTTCAATATGGACTTGGGTTTTGGGCCAGGCTGGGATTAATGATTTTACTAAATGGGCCAGCACGGCACGGCCCGATAAATTAGATGGGCCGGCACGGCACGGCACGAATACATTAAAGGCACGAGTTTAAATGGGTTGAGCCGGCCCGGCCCGGCCCGTTTGACACCTCTACATCTAATCATGCAACTTGGGATAATAATAATAAATGCAAAACCTCTGAAGTCAACGTAGTCTTAATGCTGAGGTTGTCAATGTGTGACTAAAATCTAACTGGAAATATTCCACATACATCAACATCCTTAATTGAGACATGCAATTTGCTGTGCTTAGATTAGATACGTGTAATTCAGAAGATGCTCTTCTACACTTAGAGAGGGTTTTAATTAAGGATTGTAATTAGGATAATGTGGCGGATCCAGGATCCGTAACCCAAGGGATCATAGTGAAAATGTTTCCAAAAAAAAAAAATAGAGAATTTCCCCTTTTTCTTATCTATTTTAAGTTGATTTTAATCACATATGCCACTGCCAACAACAAAATAAATATAACTATAAAATTGGGTAGAAAAAAAAAGGAAAAAAAAAAGAGAGTGAGTAGAAGATAGATCCATCTTCTTTATTATTATTATTTTTTCTATTCTCTCTTTCTTTCTTTTTATTTAATATTTCCTCCTCTCTTTCTTTATTATTTTCCTTCTTCTTCCATCCTCCCCCTCTATTTTTTTTTCTTTCTTTCTCTCTCTGTTTCTTTCTTCCCAGCTTCCTTCGCACTCCCCCGCTGCTAACTAAATGAAGAGTCTTTCTTCCTTTGTTTCACAAATAAGAGCAGCACGAAATTAGAAAAGGAAAAAAATATTAATTGTTCATTGCGTTGGTTTGGCTTTTGCATCAGTGCACAATTTAAAAACAAATAGTCTATTGATTCCATGGCAGACCAACACAAGACACAGACAGGCTGGGCCTTTCGTCGAGCACCTGGTGTGCACAAAAGGGGTCGCTCTGCAGCTGTCCAAGGGGTCGTCCATGGAGTCCACAGCCACATTTCAGGCATTCCAAGGGGTCGTTAGACCCCTCTTGTCCCAACGTGCGTCCGCCTCATGTCATCTTGTTTGAACTTCATGTTTTGTAAGTGGGTTTTGGAGATTAATAGCTGGTTTTAATTTGACGATGGGATTAGGCAATTGCTAATTTCACCCACCTTCTTTTTCGACTTCATGTTCCTTTGCCTCCTCTCTGGCCCCCCCTCCTCTATCTCTTTGTTAGGCTTTCTTGCATGGACCACAAAAACACTGAGCATTTCGTGCATAGACCACTCAACCACTCACCTCTAACCCCACCCCTCCCCAAGAAAAAAAATTTCAAAATGTTTGGAAGATATATATGTGGGAATCCAATCTCTATTCTTGACCTAGGCATATTTAACTGCCAATGTTCCACCCAATCTTTATAGCATTTGTACTTGGTATTATTAAGAAAGGAGCTTCTAATTGTTGAAAATGGATTGTTCTCTACTCTTTGTGTTAGAACAAGTACTTTAGGAACCATTGGCAATTCAAATTTTGAGCCGTTGAAGAGCCAGCGCTTGTGTACAATAACATGATCGATTCGAGGAGGATGTTGAAGCAACCATGGCATCTTTCAGTGTCCGTTGCCTTCTTTTCCAGCCTATGCTTCTGGTTTCAGGTGTCCATGGCTCAAAATACTACTACCGATCCATCTGAAGGTACACTAGCCTTGCTTTCAAAAGTTGTACATATATATTTCTAAGCATCTTTTAAATACAGAGTATATGTATGTTGTTTTTTTCTTCCTTTTTGCGATTTCTGGACAGTCTAGTAACATAAGTACGTTATGTGATGTGTACACAACGATTGAATTGAGAGTGCAGTGAGGGCGTTGAACTCAATATTCGAGCAATGGGACACGCAACCAGTGCCGGGGCTGTGGAATATCAGTGGAGATCCATGCAGTGGATCTGCCCTTAATGGAACCGTGGAATCGTTTGAGGATCCAGCTAATAATCCATCCATCAGTTGTGATTGTACTTATGAAAAAAATACTACCTGCCACATCACCAAACTGTATGTTACCCTCCTCTCTCTCTCTCTCTCTCTCTCTCTCTCTCTCTCTAGTCTTGTGTTGTTGACTGTAGCAACTCCATTAATTATGTGTTAGAAAACTAAGCAGATCATGCCTGATATATCAATTATAATATTAAGTGCCTAACTGCTCAATCTTTTTTCTTTCCAGGAGAGTTTTTGCTCTGAACAAACGAGGGGTGTTTCCAGAAGAATTTGTGGCTTTAAGATATCTGACCGTTTTGTATGAAGTTTTTCCAACCCCTTCTCTGTTGTTTGGTTTATCACAGTTTACATTTTCATATAGAAGGCACAAATATTTTTTATACTTGGAGATTAATCGCTGGTCATTTCATTTTGTTTCAATTCTTGTAGGACTATTGATCAGAATTATTTCACCGGTCCCCTACCAGCATTCATCGGCAATATGACTGCGTTGATGAAATTGTAAGTAGTGAGAGAGCTTGGAAAATTCATTCAGGTCAATTGCCCAAAATTCGTCGGCAATATGACTGCGTTAATATCTTTAATTGATATATTTCCATTCAGGTCAATTGCCCAAAATTCATTCTCTGGACCCATCCCCAAGGAGCTTGGAAACCTTAAGGAGCTAACTTTGCTGTAAGCAATGAAACATAAGAAAACACAATTAAAGTTTGTGTTTTAGACAAATGAGAAATGATCTATTGGGACATGTTAAATATAGAACCCCCTATCATTTAAATCTATACCTCTTCAACATGACTTGTTGCAGGTCCTTTAGATCAAATAATTTCTCTGGAACACTCCCTCCAGAACTTGGTAACTTAGTCAAGCTCGAGCAATTGTGAGTGCTTCATTGAACTCATCGAATATGAATCACATGTTGCAATGTGTTTTTAATTTTTCACTAAGGAACGGTTTGTTCGTCATTATCGATGAGCAAGGAATGCATTTATCCTATGAAATTGGTAGTAATCAGTTTATGATTTTCGCAGATACATAGCAAGCTGTGGACTCAGTGGTGAAATTCCTTCAACATTTGCTAAGCTCATCAACATGCAAATCCTGTAAGAATGGCCCTTAAGTGGTGTTTTAAGTTTTTTGTTTATTCAGTACTTTGAGATTGCTATTCTGGGATGAGCTTACTATGAGTCAACTTTTTGAAATTTAGCCATGCATCAGACATTGCTTTCTCAGGAAAGATACCTGCTTTCATTGGGAATTGGATAAAACTAACTGATTTGTAAGTATGGAAAACTTTTAACCTTCTGCAGTTTTTGAAAGCAGACCTGCATGGCTGAGAGATGGGTCTCTTATTCACAAGCGTCTTAAATGTCTTTGTAGGAGATTTCAAGGGAACTCTTTTGAAGGCCCAATACCAACCAGTTTTTCTCAACTGACTTCATTGAACGATCTGTAAGGGCAAATGCTTCATACCTCTCTCTCTCTCTCTCTCTCACTCACTACACTAGCATCACTTATGTTTGTGTATGATAATGCAGGCGAATCAGTTATATATCTAATGTGAGCTCCTCTCTTGATTTTATAAGAAATTTGAAGAACTTGAAGGTTTTGTAAGTTAACATTCTCATCCCTTAAAATTTGCAATCGTACTCATTTACTTGTGCACTAAATTTTTTGGTGGAACAGAGTTCTACGGAAAGCATTAATCAATGGTAGCATTCCTTCTGATATTGGAGAATATCAAAGTTTACAGATAATGTATGTTCCAGCGGATATATAAGTTCAAATCCCAATTAATTTTCTTTCATTCTAATTGCTTTCTAACCTTATCATTCATGTTGTAGAAATCTGGGTTTCAACAATTTAACAGGCCAACTCCCAAGTTCTTTGTTCAGCATGAGTTCTCTTCAATATTTGTAATAAGGCCTGCCTTCATTATTCCCTTTTTCTGTATTTACGCCATTGAATTTCCTGCTCAGAAACTTAGTCGTTCATCCATTTTTGTGGGTGCCTCCTATAATTGATATGGCCAGATTTCTTGGAAACAATAGTCTGTCTGGACCTCTTCCAAGCCAAAAGAGCGAGCTACTACAGACTATGTAAGTCCTCATGTCATAAAAGTATGCTATATGTACTGGCAATCAAACAAGTACTCTGTGTGTGTGCGCATTCTAGCAGTCTTTTTCTAACTTAAATTCCTTCGGACTTTCATGCATTTTTGTGGCTTCTCATTCTGTATTAATTGTTATGTGCAGAGATTTGTCTTACAACTATTTGTCAGGAAGCTTTCCTGCATGGGTAACCACAATATCGCAATTGTATGTCTCCTTTTTATCGTTCGCCTTCATTTTTATGGTCCAAATCACCTTTATTGTGAATATATAATACCGCATGAATGAAATTCAATAAATTAGAAGGGATGGATTTGAAGTACTGATGCGGATTGATTAATGATTTTATGCAGAAACTTAGTGGTCAACAACTTCCCATTTGACAGTTCAAACATAACGTGAGTTGAATCGAAATACCTTTTTTTTAGACAGATAGTTCAAACATAAAGTGATTGCTATTACACTTTCGCAGTTGAATGGATTCTTCCACTACAGTTTAATTATTATAAATAATAATTGTTCTCTGTGTTTACAGTCTTCCTGGATTGAATTGCCTCCAGAGGAATTTTCCATGCAATCGAAATACCCCAAGATGTAATCTTCTTCTATATTTCACTAGCATTCATTTCTTTAATGCAAGATCATGTTACAGCAATAGGCATTGCTTATCTCATTATGTATACATATTGTAGGAATGTATATCTTGTGCTATTACATCAGTTTGAAGTTTTTTCACTAATCATAGCTTGTGCTATTACATTGAATTGTACAGATACAGACTTCTCAATCAAGTGTGGAGGACCACAAATGAGAGGAAATGATGGCATATTGTATGAGGCTGACAACTCAGCTCTTGGGCCAGCAACATTTAATGTAGCCAATACACAGAAATGGGCTGTTAGCAATGTGGGTTTGGTTTATGATAGACTGGATCAATCATTTGTGAAAACCACCCCTACGCAAGTCTCCGGTACAGATGTGACACCAAAGCTTTTTGAGACTTCAAGACAGTCCCCAGGTTCACTGAGATACTATGGCCTGGGTCTTCAGAATGGACCTTATACTGTAACATTGCAATTTGCAGAAACGGTTTTTGTTAGCCGCACTACACAAACTTGGCAAAGTCTAGGAAGGCGTGTATTTGATATCTATATTCAAGTAAGGCTGCTAATAAACTATTTGAAGGCAACCTCATTAGACAGAATTATTTAACTATCTCTTCATTCGCTTCCTAGGGGAACCTCATAAGGAAGGACTTCGACATATCGAAGGAGGCAGGTGGGGTTAACAGAGCAGTTGCGACACCCTTCAAGGTTAATGTGACAGAGAATTACCTAGATATTCATCTGTTATGGGCTGGTAAGGGAACATGCTGCATACCTAAACAAGGTGATTATGGCCCGCTAATATCGGCTGTCCATGCTGCTTCAGGTATATAATATAATGTCAAGTTATGAAGATTTCCTATGAATGGTTTAAATGTATTTATGTGCTGTCAATTGATTGACATACTGAACAATTATTCTGTTTCATTGCTCAGATCTTACACCAACTACTCCAGGAAAGAAGAGCAGGACTGGGTTGATAGTTGGTATTGCAGTCCCTGTCGGAGTAGTGATCTTGCTATTATTATTTGCAGTTTTATATATGCGGAGAAAAACATCAGAAAAAGATGACGATGAAGGTAAAAGAGCACTGAGCATATTATTAAGGGTTAATTCTGCATGCGGGTCTAGGTTCTTTCTAGTGTTGATAAGCATATTTGAGAGAAAATACTTCTGATGTGTTGTTTCGAAATTAAAACCTATGTCATACTCTCTTTCGAATATGCAGATCTTCTAGGATTAGGTCCCCGACCAAATACTTTCAGTTATGCTGAGTTGAGAGCTGCAACAGAAGATTTTAATCCTTCAAATAAGCTAGGAGAGGGAGGATATGGACCTGTTTATAAGGTGAAATCTGTTTTGCATCAATATCTGCTACTTTAAAGTAACGACTTTGACTTCTTACAAAAAGAAATTGAGAGAGAAGCAAAATAGATTCTTTCTACTTCCCTTTCATGTCACTGAAAGGTATTTCTGTTTATAGGGTTTCATGTCACTGAAAGGTATTTCTGTTTATAGGGTACACTTTCTGATGGGAGGGTAGTGGCTGTGAAGCAACTTTCAGTAGCATCTCACCAAGGGAAGAGTCAATTTGTAACTGAGATTGCTACGATATCTACAGTCCAACATCGCAATCTAGTGAAATTGTATGGATGCTGCATTGAAGGAAGCCACCGTATTTTGGTTTATGAGTATCTTGAAAACAAGAGCCTTGATCAGGCACTTTTTGGTAGGTTTTATAGAAACAGAATACTCTGCAGTTTCAAGTACTCTAAACGTTCATCCAAGTTTTTTACGCAACCATTTGTTATAATTTTTCTCTGCTGTGGAGTGTAGATTAAAGAAACCAAAAGAGTAATTATCTGAATCAGAATATTCTGCAGTTTGAAGTACTCTGAAGTTACATCCAAGTTTTTTCCTTGAGAATAAATCTTCTTTCACTGCCTTGGTTTTCTGCTGGAAAATAAAGAAAGAAGAAAACTACTACTAGTTATATTTTATTAGTTTTTGCTCTGTATAAGGGATTATTCAATTATGTATCCTGAACAATTAAAATATGTTTAACCAGCCCAATTCTCATATCAAAACATATTTTCATTAATTTTCTTTTTCCTTTTTCTCTTATATGTGCATTGGTTGTTTTTCCATGTAATGTTTCAGGAAGAAATGACTTGCACCTTGACTGGCCTACCCGCTTCAATATATTGTTGGGAACAGCAAGAGGACTTGCTTACCTTCATGAGGAGTCAAAGCCCAGGATTGTACATCGAGACATCAAAGCCAGTAATATTTTGCTAGATGCAGAACTCTCCCCAAAAATATCAGATTTTGGATGGGCAAAGCTTTATGATGACAAGAAAACACACATGAGCACCAGGGTTGCAGGCACAATGTAAGCCCTCGTTTATGTTATACATTGTTAATCATGACTAGGGAGGGTGTAATCCAAGCAACATTTGTAGTAAGCATTTGATAATCTTGTAGAGGCTATTTGGCGCCGGAGTATGCAATGCGCGGACGTCTGACAGAAAAGGCTGATGTTTTTGGTTTTGGGGTTGTTGCTTTGGAGATCCTCAGTGGGAGACCAAATTCTGACGAAAACTTGGATCCTGAGAAGATTTATCTTCTTGAATGGGTAGGAAAACTTTGCCTAGCTACTTTTACTTTAGCATTGCTGTGAAAACTTCTTTATTTTTTGCCCTTTTGACCATGCCATGATGTTTGTTTTCAGGCATGGACTCTACATGAAAACGACCAGAGTCTGGGGCTGGTGGATCCGAGATTGACAGAGTTTGATGAAAATGACGCAACTAGATTGATAAAAGCAGCTCTCCTCTGCACTCAAGCTTCACCAATGATGAGGCCCTCGATGTCACGTGTGGTGGCAATACTTTCAGGAGATATTGAAGCAAGCACTGTTATGTCAAAGCCAAGTTATTTGGCAGATTGGGATTTCAAAGATGTAACCACAAGCAGCTTTTTGGTGGATGATGATACCTCATCAACTGAGAGCAATGTTCTCCTCAACCATCAGCCTGAAGGGAGCTCAAATGGAGCTAGCCCCAGGATTGACCCTGCCCCGTCTCATGTAAATGTGACTGGATCAATGCTCACTGGCATTATAGGAGAAGGAATGTGAGAAGTAAGAAGTTTCCATTGTCTTTCCCTTGCTGTAAATCTGTGATTCACTCACTGCTAAAACTTTTCTCCGTTTTGTACTTGTCTTTGTGTCTTTCTGCCTTTAGTTTATGGGAATGATGATGTATATAGAAGTAAGATACAATTCTATAGATATCTGGTTGCCTTAATCGGCCATTGAATAATAGAAAAATATATTATTATTATCAAACAAATAGGTGATCTTGCTATTATTATTTGCAGTTTTATATATGCGGAGAAAAACATCAGAAAAAGATGACGATGAAGGTAAAAGAGCAATGAACATATTATTAAGGGTTAATTCTGAATGGGGTTCTAGGTCTTTCTACTGTTGATAAGCATATTTGAGAGATAATAATTTTGATGTGTTGTTTCGAAATTTAAACCTATGTCATACTCTCTTTTGAATATGCAGATCTTCTAGGATTAGGTCCCCAACTAAATACTTTCAGTTATGCTGAGTTGAGAGCTGCAACAGAAGATTTTATTCCTTCAAATAAGCTAGGAGAGGGAGGATATGGACCTGTTTATAAGGTGAGATCTATTTTACATCAATATCTGCTACTTTAAAGTAATGGTTTTGACTTCTTACAAAAAGAAATTGAGAGAGAAGCAAAATAGATTCTTTTTACTTCCCTTTCATGTCACTGAATTGTATTTCTGTTTATAGGGTACACTATATGATGGGAGGGAAGTGGCTATGAAGCAACTTTCAGTAGCATCTCACCAAGGGAAGAGTCAATTTGTAACCGAGATTGCTACGATATCTGCAGTCCAACATCGCAATCTAGTGAAATTGTATGGATGCTGCATCGAAGGAACCCAGCGCATTTTGGTTTATGAGTATCTTGAAAACAAGAGCCTTGATCAGGCACTTTTTGGTAGATTTTATAGAAACAGAATACTCTGCAGTTTCAAGGACTCTAAAAGTTCATCCAAGTTTTTTACGCAACCATTTTGTTATAACTTTTCTCCGCTGAGGAGTGAAGTTTAAAAAACCAAATTAGTAATATTCGAATCATATGAAATTAAAAACTTGCACGTTCTTTTGCTACTTTGCCTTCTATTTTGCATAAAAACAGAATACTCTGCAGTTTAAAGTACTCTAGGTTACATCCAATTTCTTTTTATTTTTCTCTTCTACTTGTTATTAGTTGTTAACATGCACTGGCTCTTCTCCATGTAATGTTTCAGGAAGAAATGACTTGCACCTTGACTGGCCTACCCGCTTCAATATATTGTTGGGAACAGCAAGAGGACTTGCTTACCTTCATGAGGAGTCAAGGCCCAGGATTGTACATCGAGATGTCAAAGGCAGTAATATTTTGCTCGATGCAGAACTCTCCCCAAAAATATCAGATTTTGGATTGGCAAAGCTTTATGATGACGAAAAAACCCACATTAGCACCCGGGTTGCAGGGACAATGTAAGCCTCCGTTTAAGTTATGCATTGTTAATCGTGACAAGGGTGTAATCCAAGCAACATTTTTAGTAACCATTTCATGATCTTGTAGAGGTTATTTGGCGCCGGAGTATGCAATGCGTGGACATCTGACAGAAAAGGCTGATGTTTTCGGTTTCGGGGTTGTTGCTTTGGAGATCATCAGCGGGAGACCAAATTCTGACAACAACTTGGATCCTGAGAAGATTTATCTTCTTGAATGGGTAGGGAAACTTAGCCTAGCTACTTTTATTTTAGCATTGCTGCGAAAACTTCTTTATTTTTTTCCTTTTTGACCATGCCATGATGTTTGTTTTCAGGCATGGACTCTACATGAAAAGGACCAGAGTCTGGGGCTGGTGGATCCGAGATTGACAAAGTTTGATGAAAGTGACGCAACTAGATTGATAAAAGTAGCTCTCCTCTGCACTCAGGCTTCACCAATGATGAGGCCATCGATGTCACGTGTGGTGGCAATGCTTTCTGGAGATATTGAAGTAAGCACTGTTATGTCAAAGCCAAGTTATTTGACAGATTGGGATTTCAAAGATGTAACCACAAGTAGCTTTTTGTTGGATGATGATGCCCCCCCCCCATCAACTGAGAGCATTGTTGTCCACAAGTAGCATTAGATGAACTGATGCTTGGATGCTTGGATGAAATGCTTAAAGGCTTTTATAATACAAAAAATCCAACGTTAACTTACGTAGAGCAGTGGAATCTCTGACCAAAAAACAACCTAGACCAGTGAAATGGGGCTAGCTTTCCAATATTTGCTTTTGGGTTAGAGTTCCAACTTTCAATGCCATATTTTCTTTTCAATATGGACACACTCATATTGTGCCATGTGTATTGACAAACTAAACAATAATAAATAAATAAACAATATTAAAAAAATCAATCTCCATCTTTTTCTCTCTCCTCCGCCTTTTCTTCGAAATATTCAACAAAACGTCTGGGAAATTAAAGAGAAAAGTATCTTTCTCTCGGAATTTCTCAGCCTACCCAACCCATAACCAATTTTTTTTTTTCCCTTTTCTGCTTGGAAAAATAAACCATTTTCCTTGAAACATGATCAACTTACAAACTGTTGCGGAGACATTTTAGTGAGAGAGAGAGAGAGGGAGAAACTGGAATGGGGAAAGAACATAGAACAGAGATAGAAGGAGGTGGTGTAGGTGGAGGAGAGAAAGATCGGGGTGGGGGAGCTCCGTCGGGGTGAGCACGTGTAACCTAATTGCTATTAAAAATCAAACATGAGGCGCACGTGTAACCTAATTTGAGGGCAATTTGGGCATTCAAACCTTTTCCCTCTCGAAACCCATCGTCCCCCTTTCCCTGAAAACTTGAAAAGCAAACTAGAAAAAGAAAATGAAGTTTGCAGCCCACCTCGAGAAAATATGCAGAGAAATCAAGTTCCCCATTTGGTAACTCTATCTGTATCAAAATACTCCAACTATTTGTGATTTGTGATTATTCTGTATATCAAAACCAGCTATGCTTGGTTGATGTGAAAATGGAAGAAAACTAATCCCCAATTAAACAAAACAAAGTGCAGTTTTGTGCCCTTTGATTTATGATTGTTTTTACTTTATGAAAAATGTAAAACACCCATCTCAGTAATACCAAATTGTTGTTTTAAAATCTAATAATGTTCGGAACTACAACTTTCTCGGCAGCCAAATAGATTTTTAACTTTATTTCGATGCTAATTGTGAAAACTTTTGTTCTTGGTTAAATTGCCTCAAAACTAACGAGTATAGCCGCGCCCAGTAAAGCCACGCGGCTGTACTATTTTTAGAAAAAAGGTAGAAATTTTTTGTGGTCATTTTATAATGATTTGGCAATGTAGTTCCTAGTTAAAAATCCTGGTAGGTTTTAGAAAATGGAGGTATCTCTCAACGAGTAATTGCCTGAACTTTAATAGATACCGAATTTGATTCATCTGATCTTTTTCTTCTTGTGTAAAATCAGGGTTACGCACCTGTATTTGAGGAAGGCACAAAGTCTAATAGTGGCAGTCTTAGTGATATGCAACTGTCAAATGAGAAGAACAGTCGTGATGATGAGTTTGAGCATGAAACTAATGGTTATAGTGGAGAGGCTGAAGCCAGACAAGGCCAAGATGACGATTCATATGTTGCAAATGACAAATATAATGGATACAATTATAATGATGAATGCAATTATGATGAGGAATGCGATTTTGAAGAATTGACTTAAATAATCAACTTTTTTTCTTCTTGATTTAGATTATTTTTTCATGAATCAGTTGTATCATGTTATGATCTAAAGGTTAAGCAATTGAATCTTAGGGTTTTTAACAACTTCTTCGAATTGGAATCAGTCTGAGGGGAGATGCTATTGAGCATTGTTTGCATGTGAAACTCTTTGAACTATAACCATGAGCAAAATTTGTAAATTGGAACACTGAATTGTTGATTTAAAGTTGTTCACAGTTTATTGAGTGTAGGGAGAAGCACCAGTTTGACAACAATGTTTCCCCTGTTTTCTTCTTCCTAAATTCAACACTGACAACACCAAATGGCTTTTCAATATTCTATACAAGTCTGAGGAATTTCAATTGATCATTTATTTGCATCTCAAACTGTGAATTTGTATAATTCAGTTAAAAGAAATTTTATTCAATGTTGAAAAATCTTTACATAGAACACAGACTGAATTGTGTCTTGGGTCTTGGTTCCAGCTTCCAAGCTGTTCAGAGTTTGCTAGCGAGAGCAAGATACTTGGTATGACGGCCCTGAGCTATAATTTTGCCTGTCTTCTTCTTCCTTAACTCAACACTGGCAACACCAACAGCCTTCCCAACTCGTAAAGCCTTGGCCTCAACCTCAACTTCCTCACCAGGGTAAGCAGAATCCAAGTATGAAACGTTGATCTCCACTGAAACTCCGGAGCTGGGAATTCCGACGGTGAGGATTGCAGCTGACCCTATCAAATCCACAAGGGTTGCTGTGGCTCCACCATGCATAAAATTGCCTCCATTCAGCAAACGAGGGGGTACTTTGAAGGAGCAAACAATACGACCGGGTTCAAGGAGATCGACTTTAATGCCTTTCATGATAAAGGGCTCAAAGAACCTCTCTGGCAGCCCATCCATGGTGATTGCCATTTCACCTTCTTTCTCCAAGAACTTCTTCACTGACTCCATACTTGTTTCCTCATTTCCTTCTTTCTTCATTTCAATTATTGCAATCAATTGAATATTAATCTACAAAAGGACTTTGTCTGTCTCAGTCTCAACATAAGATAACAATTCTTGATAATAAAAAATATTATGCAACTCAGAGGAAGAAAAAAAGAATCATACAAGGGCCAATTTAAAAACTTTAACCTACGTTTTCATTTAGACACATACACACACTAAGGTTCTAATCTAGATAGAGATGTCAAACCAAACCAGCTTCTTAGTCAATATTTGCAATGTGGTTTCATATCATTTTCATTTTCCTCCAAAATTTCTCCACAATCAACCAGAGCTCTGAGCTCTGAGCACTGAGAACCCTAACATTACATCCATAGAGAAAAAAGAGAACTTTGTTTGCATACAAGCAGATCAAGTCAGATTCAAAACACATTCAAGATCAGGAAAAAGGCCAAGCTGATCCAGAATCCAAAATCTAATCACAAATTTCCCAAATAATTCCCGATAAACGCTTAAATTATGCAGTTTATACAAAACCCCAAATCTAATCACAAATTCCTCTCTAAAAACAAAACCCAGATCATCAATTCCATTAAATTTCAGAAACGGAAACATAAATCAGGGGGAGAGAGCTGAATCATACAAATAGAGAGAAAGAGCTCTGAATGATTAACAAATAGCTAAGAGAGAGATCAGAACCTCAGGGCAGTGAGCTATGTCCTCTGACTCAGTGTTGCCTCAGAAATGCGAGAAGATAATAAAAGATAGGCTTCTTTCAATTTTGTTGGGTAAAAAGAAGGTTTCTTTCAACAGTATATTTTTGTTGCTTATAATTTTGACTAATTTTCGTTTTAATCCTTGTAGTTTCAAATATAGCAAAAGCACTCTTATTCCTACGGTTTATATGGCAATTGAATCCATCTCTTTTTTATTTTTTATTTTATATTTTATTTATAATAAACTTGAAAATCAATCATTACATTAGGGACTACGATGGACACTACAAACTAACCAACCATGATTTTTTTTTTTTTTTACAAATAATATTCTAAATTATTCTATGTACAATAAGAGAAATCGAGGTTAAAAAGATAAGCACACTATATTAGTTTATAGGCCTAACTCAGGTGCACACCAACACATAATTATTGAATCAACATCTTAGAGTAAAAAACCTTCATCACAAGAAAAATGTGAATTTCTAAGTCTTTGAGGTCACTTGACAATGTTTTGGTGATTTCAATTTCACCACCAAACTCCTTAACAAAGGAGAGTGTTAAAGAAAATATTTAGTAAACACTTTTATTAGAGAAATACTTAATTCTAATTCCTCTAAACTCTCAACACTTTCGCATTCCAACTCATTCTCAATTCGATTTCTTCACAAAATTGCAAATGGTAACAAAGTGGAGATTGATATAAAACAACTATGCCAATCATATTGCTCATTAACTATATACAATTGATCTCAAAAGAATAAAGACCCACTTGAGTGGCTCAATTAGCCCACTAGTGGTCTAGTGGTCAAGTGGTCTAGTGGTTAGGTTCAATTCCTTTAATAATAATAATTTTTAGGAAAAATCTGTGAGGCTAGTTGTTGAATAAACAAATATTGATGGTTTGAAGAATTTGACAGATAGACATGGACTCTATCCTCTCTGTCTCTCTCGTACCATTAAGTGAGTGGGAGAATCCTCCCTTTCACTCTCATATTGTTAGGGGAGAGAGAGGGAGATAGAGAGAGAAGAGATGATGAGTTTCAGAATCAGTGGGGGAAGCTAGCCGCCATCTCCTCATACCAATTTGCTGCTTCTTGCTTCAGCTGCTGTCTCTCTGCCTCAATATCTCATCACTTCAGAAATCTACTGCAAACCCTTTCTAAGGTACCTCTCTCTCTCTCTCTCTCTCTCTCTCTCTCGAAGTTGGCTTGAATGATAAACTGCTAGTTTTCTTCTTTGAAAATGTTGATTAATTAAGGTTGTTTTATTGTAATTCAAAGAGGCATTCAAAAGCAATGTTTCACTGGTTAAAATTTGTTTATTTCTTTATGATTTTATATATATATATATATATATAGGGAGAACAGTTGTCTTAAATTATTGAATTTTATGGAAACCCCATGAACCAACCCATAAGCCTCAACTTGATCACATTGCATGTGCAATCCACGTGTCCTACGTTCAAAATGTCACTTGGCATTATGTACCTAACTTGTATATAATAAAACCAAAGTTATTATCTTGATATGATTTTGTTGATAATGACGTCAACTTATTTATATCCATTCCAATATGACGTCAGTATAACTCAGGTCAGTTTGCACATCATCAAAATGCTCAGCCATTCATCACCGTTGACTGATTCAAACTTGCACATAGGCCGCCATCATCCAGAGTGGTTGTTAGCCACAATTTTTGAAAATTACACCATAGCTTTTTTTTTTCCTTCTTTCGAAAAGTGGCAGTCATCTTATCATGCAACTTGGAAAGAAAAATAATAATAATATATGCAAAACCTCTGAAGTCAACGTAGTCTTAATGCTGAGGTTGTCAATGTGTGACTAAATCTAACTGGAAATGTTCCACAGAGTGAGCATAACATCAATATCCTTAACATCAATGCTATTAATGGAATCTACCCCAAAAACATTTGTCGACAGATAAATATATTTCTCATCAGATTAGACGCATGAATAGAACTTTCTATTAAATATGTGATCAATAATTCATCTATGCACATGCTTCTGATTGTTGAAAATGGATTGTTCTCTACTCTGTGTGTTAGAACAAGTACTTTAGGAACCATTAGCAATTCAAATTTTGTGCCGTCAAGGAGCCAGCGCTTGTGTACAATAACATGATCGATTCGAGGAGGATGTTGAAGCAACCATGGCATCTTTCAGTGTCCGTTGCCTTCTTTTCCAGCCTATGCTTCTGGTTTCAGGTGTCCATGGCTCAAAATGCTACTACC
Source organism: Prunus salicina (assembly GCA_020226455.1). NCBI lineage: Eukaryota > Viridiplantae > Streptophyta > Magnoliopsida > Rosales > Rosaceae > Prunus > Prunus salicina. Next base: position 24,323,800 of record CM035345.1, on the reverse strand, counting down.
GATCCATCTGAAGGTAAACTAGCCATGCTTTCCAAAGTTTTACATATTTCTAAGCATCTTTTAAATACAGAGTATATATATGTTGTTGTTTTTTTCCTTCTTGTGATTTCTGGACAGTCTAGTAACATAAGTACGTTATGTGATGTGTACACAACGATTGAATTGAGAGTGCAGTGAGGGCTTTGAACTCAATATTCGAGCAATGGGACACGCAAGCCGTGCCGGGGCTGTGGAATATCAGTGGAGAGCCATGCAGTGGATCTGCCGTTAATGGAACCGACTTTGAGGATCCAGCTAATAATCCAGCCATCATTTGTGATTGTACTTATGAAAAAAGTACTACCTGCCACATCACCAAACTGTATGTTACCCTCCTCTCTCTCTCTCTCTCTCTCTCTCTCTCCATACTCTTTAGTCTTGTGTTGGTGACGGTAGCAACTCCATTAATTATGTGTTAGAAAACTTAGCAGATCATGCCTGATATATCAATTGTAATATTAAGTGCCTAACTGCTCAATCTTTTTTTCTTTCCAGGAGAGTTTATGCTCTGAACAAACAAGGGGTGTTTCCACAAGAATTTGTGGCTTTAAGATATCTGACCGTTTTGTATGAAGTTTTTCCAACCCCATTCTCTGTTGTTGTGTTTACCAAAATTAACATTTGCATATAAAAGAGAAAGACACATGTTTCTTAGTCTTACTGTTCAAAATTGGCACGAATATTTTTTATACTCAGAGATTAATCGTTGGTCATTGCACTTTGTTTTAATTCTTGTAGGAAAATTGATCAGAATTATTTCACCGGTCCCCTACCAGCGTTCATCGGCAATATGTCCACATTGACGTCATTGTAAGTAGTGAGAGAACATTTGTTTAAGTTGTAATACAAATTTTTGTCTGTCTAATACTTTGATGAGACTCATTCCCTTGTACAATCTCTATAATTGACTTAGAACCCGTTTGATAACCATTTCAGTTTTCGGTTTTTAGTTTTCAATTTTCAATTTTAAGTTTCCATTTTTCATTTTTCATTTTTCAAAAACTGAAAACTGAAGACTTGTTTGGTAATTAATTTCAATTTTCACAAAAAGTGAAAACTGAAAACTGAAAACAAGATATTTGGTAACTGAATTAAATTTTCAGTTTTCAGTTTTATGATCATAGAATGAAAGTGCATGTTACAAAAAGTTCGTTGTATTTTTTGGTGAATTTTTTTTGGAATTATGATGAATTTTGGAGATGGAGTTCCTGAGGCTTGGATTGGGTCCGTGGCCAAGTGCAAGAATCAAGCAACTGGGTCCAAGTCGGGAGGTCCCAAATACCAAATTTTGATAATTGGAGTGCATTCAATGTGTTGTGATGTAAAATTAATGAATGAAATAGGAGCGCAAAACAAATGAAAACGAAAACTGAAAACTGAAATCACTTTCAAGTTCTTTTCAATAATAAGGGTTATTTTGAAAACTAGATTTCACTTTGAGGTAAGGCTAGCTGCCTGGTGATTGGCTTTCCTTTTTGTTTTTGGTCCTGATATATAAGTTGGAACTGTATTTCTTACAAATCAATCAATTTTGTTGGTTTGTTTCTTCTTTAAGGACATGAAATATAGACCTTCCAAGTGTGTTATACCATATGGTAAAAGCAGCACATAGTACATAAATTCTTTTTGTTTTATCCTAAATTATAAACACGTGCTAATTTCTTTAATTGATATTTCCATTCAGGTCAATTGCCATCAATTCATTCTCTGGGCCCATCCCCAAGGAGCTTGGAAACCTTACGGAGCTAACTACACTGTAAGCAATGAAACATAAGAAAGCACAATTAAATTTTGTGTTCTACACAAATGAGAAATGGTCTATTGAGACATGTTCGATATAGAACCCCCTATCATTTAATTCTATACCTCTTCAACATGACTTGTTGCAGGTCCTTTGGATCAAATAATTTCTCTGGAACACTCCCTCCAGAACTTGGTAACTTAGTCAAGCTCGAGCAATGGTGAGTGCTTCATTTAACTCATCGAATTTGAATCGCATGTTGCAATGTGTTTTTACCAGTTTATTTGTTAATTCATTATCGATGAGCAAGGAGTGTGTTTATCGTATGAAATTGGTACTAACCAGTTTATGATTTTCACAGGTACATGGACAGCTGTGGACTTAGTGGGGAAATTCCTTCAACATTTGCTAAGCTCATCAACATGCAAATCCTGTGAGAATGGCCCTTAAGTGGTGTTTTAAGTCTTTTATTTTTTTATTTTTTATTCAGCACTTTGAGATTGCTATTCTGGGATGAGCTTACTATGAGTCAACTTTTTGAATTTTAGCTGGGCATCAGACATTGCTTTCTCAGGAAAGATACCTGCTTTCATTGGGAATTGGACAAAACTAACTGTTTTGTAAGTATGGAAAACTTTTAACCTGCTGCAGTTTATGAAAGCAGACCTGCATGGCTGAGAGATGGGTCTTTTATTCACAAGCATCTCAAATGTTTTTGTAGGAGATTTCAAGGGAACTCTTTTGAAGGTCCAATACCAACCAGTTTTTCTCAACTGACTTCATTGAACACTCTGTAAGGGCAAATGCTTCATACGTTTTACTCTCTCTCTCTCTCTCTCTCTCTCTCTCTCTCTCTCTCTCTCTCTCTCTCTCTCTCTCTCTCTCTCTGTACTAGCATCACTTATGTTTGTGTATGATAATGCAGGCGAATCAGTGATATATCTAATGTGAGCTCCTCTCTTGATTTTATAAGAAATTTGAAGAACTTGACCGATTTGTAAGTTAACATTCTCATCCCTTCAAATATCGTGATATAACTTCTTTTTTCCTTTTAAAATTTGCAATCTTACTCATTTACCTGTGCACTAAATTTTTTGGTGGTGGAACAGAGTTCTACGGAATGCATTAATCAATGGTAGCATTCCTTCTGATATTGGAGAATATGAAGGTTTACAGATACTGTACGTTCCAGCAGATACATAAGTCCAAATCTCAAAAATCCCAATTAATTTTCTTTCATTCTAATTGCTTTCTAACCTTATCATTCATGTTGCAGGAATCTGGGTTTCAACAATTTAACAGGCCAACTCCCAAGTTCTTTGTTCAACATGAGTTCTCTTACATACTTGTAATAAGCCCTGCCTTCTTTATTACATTTTTCTGTACTCATGCAATTGGATTTCCTTCTCAGAAACTTAGTCATTCATCTGACCTTTTTCTAGTTTCTTTCTTCATTTTTCCTTCTTTTTCTGGGTGCCTTATATTATAATTGAAATGGCCAGGTTTCTTGGAAACAATAGCCTGTCTGGACCTCTTCCAAGCCAAAAGAGCAATCAACTTCAGACTATGTAAGTCCTCATGTCATAAAAGTATGTTATATAGAATGTACTGGCAATGAAACAATGAAACAAATACTCTGTGTGCATCTGTGTGCGTCTGTGTGCATATGGGTGTATCTGTGTACGTGAGATAAAATCTCAATCAGGGCCTCATCCATTGATGAAAACATTCTAATCATATTTCTTGTTCAACTTATTTTGAACTTTCATACACTTCGTGCCCTCTCATTCTGTATTGTTATGTGCAGTGATTTGTCTTACAACTATTTATCAGGAAGCTTTCCCCAATGGGTAACCACAATATCACAACTGTATGTCTCCCTTTTTATCTTTCACCTTCATGCTTAAAGTTTAAATTACCAGAATTGGTTTGGGCAAAACATATCACCAGGATTTGTTCTTACAGTGCTTCTTTCCTCGAATATTCTGCATATATAATACCCATATGAATGAAATTCAATAAGGCTTAATATCACAACACGTCCCTAAGGTTTAAGAAATTATCAGATTGCATCCTTAATGTTTTTTTGTGTCATTCGTGGTCCTCAAGATTAGTATGTGTGCTCACAAATAATGTGTGTGACAGTTTGAAGTGATGGATTTGAAGTACTACTATGTTTAGATATTGAACATGAAATCTTTATTTAATAAACATGTATAGCTTCATATGTTGATTGATTAATGATTTTATGCAGGAACTTAGTGGTCAACAACTTCACATTTGGCAGTTCAAACATAACGTGAGTTGAAGTTTCTCTTACCCTTAGACAGACAATACTATCACTACTAGCTATTACACTCCTTCAGTTTAATGGATTCTTCCACTACTTTTTTTCCATCTGGATAAATAATAATTGTTCTCTTTGTTTGCAGTCTTCCTGGATTGAATTGCCTCCAGAGGAATTTTCCATGCAATCGAGATACTCCTCGATGTAATCTTCTTTTGTTTCACTGGCCATTTATTAATGCATTATCATGTTACAGGAATAGGCATTGCTTCTCTAACTATGTATACATATTGCAAGAGGGTTTTGATACATCTAGTAAGCATATCTGGTTATAAATATGTGATTCAGAAACATCAGTATGAGTCTTGTCTTGAGTTTGAAGTTTTTATCACTAATCATAGCTTGTGCTACTATATTCAATTTTACAGATGCAAACTTCTCAATCAAGTGCGGAGGACCACAAATGAGAGGAAGTGATGGCATATTGTATGAAGCTGAAGACTCAGCTCTTGGCCCAGCAACATTTAATGTAACCAGTACACAGAAATGGGCTGTTAGCAATGTGGGTTTGTTTTCTGACAGAAAGAATCCATCATTTGTGGAAACCACCCTTACGCAAGTCACTGGTACAGATGTGACCCCCGAGCTTTTCCAGACTTCAAGACTGTCCCCAGGTTCACTGAGATACTATGGCCTGGGTCTTCAGAATGGACCATATACCGTAACGTTGCAATTTGCAGAAACGGTTTATGCTAGCCGTGCTACACAAACTTGGCAAAGTTTAGGAAGGCGTGTATTTGATATCTATATTCAAGTAAGGCTGCTAATGAACTATTTGAAGTAAGGGCAACCTCATTAGACAAAATTATTTAACTACATCTTCATTTGCTTCCTAGGGGAACCTCAGATGGAAGGACTTCGACATATCGAAGGAGGCAGGTGGGGCTAACAGAGCAGTTGGGAAACCCTTCAAGGTTAATGTGTCAGAGAATTACCTAGATATTCATCTGTTCTGGGCTGGTAAGGGAACATGTTGCATACCTGAACAAGGTGATTACGGCCCACTAATATCAACTGTCCATGCTGCTTCAGGTATATAATATAATGTTACATTATGAAGATTTCCTATGAATGGTTTAAATGTATCTTTCTGCTGCTAATTGATTGACACTGAACAATTATCAATTATTCTATTTCATTGCTCAGACTTTACACCGACTGTTTCTGGGCTTCCACCAACTACTCCAGGAAAGAAGAGTAGGATTGGGTTGATAGTTGGTATTGCAGTCCCTGTTGGGGCTGTGAGCTTGCTATTATTATTTGGAGTTCTTTATATGAGAAGAAAAAAATCAGAAAAAGATGACGATGAAGGTAAAAGAGCATATTATTAGTGGTTAATTCTGCATGCGGTTTTAGGTTCTTTCTAGTGTTGATAAGCATGAAGCCTTTGAAAGAAATTACTTCTTATGTGTTGTGACATTAACACAAATTTTCTAGTAGCATGTATTGTTTCGAAATTTAAACGTATGTCATACTTTCTTTTGAATATGCAGATCTTCTAGGATTAGGCCCCCGACCAAATACTTTCAGTTATGCTGAGTTGAGAGCTGCAACAGAAGATTTTAATCCTTCAAATAAGCTAGGAGAGGGAGGATATGGACCTGTTTATAAGGTTAAATCTATTTTACATCAATATCTGCTACTTTAAAGTAATGACTTTGACTTCTTACAATAAGAAATTGAGAGAGAAGCAAAATAGATTCTTTTTACTTCCCTTTCATGTCACTGAATTCTGTTTCTGTTTATAGGGTACGCTATCTGATGGGAGGGTAGTGGCTGTGAAGCAACTTTCAGTAGCATCTCACCAAGGGAAGAGTCAATTTGTAACCGAGATTGCTACGATATCTGCAGTCCAACATCGCAATCTAGTGAAATTGTATGGATGCTGCATCGAAGGAACCCAGCGCATTTTGGTTTATGAGTATCTTGAAAACAAGAGCCTTGATCAGGCACTTTTTGGTAGGTTTTATAGAAACAGAATACTCTGCAGTTTCAAGGACTCTAAAAGTTCATCCAAGTTTTTTACGCAACCATTTTGTTATAATTTTTCTCTGCTAAGGAGTGAAGTTTAAAGAAACCAAAAGAGTAATATCCGAATCATGTGAAATTAAAAACCTGCACATTCTTTTGCTACTTTGCCTTTTATTTTGCAAAAAAACAGAATACTCTGCAGTTTAAAGTACTCTAAGGTTACATCCAATTTCTTTTTCTTTTTCTCTTCTACTTGTTATTAGTTGTTAACATGCATTGGTTCTTCTCCATGTAATGTTTCAGGAAGAAATGACTTGCACCTTGACTGGCCTACCCGCTTCAATATATTGTTGGGAACAGCAAGAGGACTTGCTTACCTTCATGAGGAGTCAAGGCCCAGAATTGTACATCGAGATGTCAAAGCCAGTAATATTTTGCTCGATGCAGAACTCTCCCCAAAAATATCAGATTTTGGATTGGCAAAGCTTTATGATGATGAAAAAACCCACATTAGCACCCGGGTTGCAGGGACAATGTAAGCCTCTATTTAAGTTATACATTGTTAATCGTGACTAGGGTGTAATCCAAGCAACATTTTTAGTAACCATTTCATGATCTTGTAGAGGTTATTTGGCGCCGGAGTATGCAATGCGTGGACATCTGACAGAAAAGGCTGATGTTTTTGGTTTTGGGGTTGTTGCTTTGGAGATCCTCAGCGGGAGGCCAAACTCAGACAACAACTTGGATCCTGAAAAGATTTATCTTCTTGAATGGGTAGGAAAACAATATGCCTAGCTACTTTTATTTTAGCATTGTTGTGAAAACTTCTTTACTTTTTTCCTTTTTAACCATGCCATGCCCATCATGTTTGTTTTCAGGCATGGACTCTACATGAAAACGACCAGAGTTTGGGGCTGGTGGATCCGAGATTGACCGAGTTTGATGAAAAGGAAGCAACTAGATTGATAAAAGCAGCTCTCCTCTGCACTCAGGCATCACCAATGATGAGGCCATCGATGTCACGCGTAGTGGCAATGCTCTCTGGAGATATTGAAGCAAGCACTGTTATTTCAAAGCCAAGTTATTTGACAGATTGGGATTTCAAAGATGTAACCACAAGTAGCTTTTTGATGGATAATGATACCCCATCAACTGAGAGCAATGTTAATCTCAACCATCAGCCTGAAGGGACCACAACTAGTGCTAGCCCCGGGATTGACCTTTCGCCGTCTCCGGTAAATGTCACTGAATCAATGCTCACTGGCATTATAGGAGAAGGCAGGTGAGAACTAAGAAGTTGCCATTGTCTAGCCCTTGCTGTCAATATGTGACTTTTACTGCTAAAACTTTCCTACATGTTGTACTTTTCTTTGGGTCTTTCTCTGCCTCTAGTTTTTAGCAATGGTGATGCATATATAAAATAAGATACAATTTTATCTATATCTGGTTGCCTTCATCCTCATTGAAAAATAATACATGTTCGATAGATCTTTTAATTAAGAAAAAGAAATGGATGTTCCTTTTTCTTTTTGATAGCACAGTAAATTTTAAATAAAGAAACAACTTTACATAAGCGCTTATAAGCAAAAGTCTCGCAAATTTAGAGACGTTAATAGCTAAATAGTAAATTTCAGCATATGTGAACGATTGTGAAACTGTTTGATTAATAAAATGTCACAACGAACTTAAATTGATCCAAAAGCAACTCAGCACCAAAGCAAATCTCAGCAACAGAAAAATATGGAAAAATGGTTTTCTAAATAAAGAAACGTCAATGATTCATCATGTAGGCTTTAGCGGACTAAACATGTGACGATTCATATGTTGCAAATGACAAATATAATGAATACAATTACGATGATGAATGCAATTATGATGAGGAATGCGATTTTGAAGAATTGACTTAAATAAACAACTTTTTTTTTCTTGATTTAGATTATTTTTTCATGAACCAGTTGTATCATGTTACAATCAAAAGGTTAAGCAATCGAATCTTCTGGTTTTTAACAACTTTTTCGAATTGGAATCGGTTTGAGGAGAGATGCTATTGAGCATTGTTTGCATGTGAAACTCTTTGAACTATAACCATGAGCAAAATTTGTAAATTGGAACACTGAATTGTTGGTTTAAAGTTGTTCAGTTTATTGAGTGTAGGGAGAAGCACCAGTTTGACAACAATGTTTCCCCTCTTTTCTTCTTCCTAAATTCAACACTGACAACACCAATAGGCTTCTAAATATTCTATACAAGTCTGAGGAAAATTTCAATTGATCATTGATTTACATCTTAAACTGTGAATTTATATAATTCAGTCAAAAGAAATTTTATTCAATGTTGAAAAATCTTTACATAAAACACAGACTGAATTGTGTCTTGGGTCTTGCTTCCAGCTTCCAAGCTGTTCAGAGTTTGCTAGCGAGAGCAAGATACTTGGTATGACGGCCCTGAGCTATAATTTTGCATGTCTTCTTCTTCCTTAACTCAACACTGGCAACACCAACAGCCTTCCCAACTCGTAAAGCCTTGGCCTCAACCTCAACTTCCTCACCAGGGTAAGCAGAATCCAAGTATGAAACGTTGAGAGTTCCAACGGTGAGGATTGCAGCTGACCCTATCAAATCCACAAGGGTTGCTGTGGCTCAACCATGCATAAAATTGCCTCCACTCAGCAAGAGGGGGGGGGGGGGGTGTACTTTGAAGGAGCAAACAATACGACTGGGTTCAAGGAGATCGACTTGAATGCCTTTCATGATAAAGGGCTCAAAGAACTTCTCTGGCAGCCCATCCATGGAGATTGCCATTTCACCTTCTTTCTCCAAGAACTTCTTCACGGACTCCATACTTGTTTCCTCATTTCCTTCTTTCTTCATTTCAATTATTACAATCAATTGAAAATTAATCTGCAAAAGGACTTTGTCTGTCTCAGAAACAACCAAAAATAACAATTCTTGATAAAAAAATGAATGATGCAACTCAGAGGAAGAAAAAAGGTATCATACAAGGGCCAAGTTAAAAACTTTAACCTATGTTTTCATTTAGACACACATACACACACCGAGGTTCTAATCTAGATAGAGAAGTCAAACCAAACCAGCTTCTTAATCAATATTTGCATTGTGGTTTCATATCATTATCATTTTCCCCCAAAATTTCTCCACAATCAACCAGAGCTCTGAGCACTGAGAACCCTAACATTACATCCACAGAGAAAAAAGAGAACTTCGTTTGCACACAAGCAGATCAAGTCAGATTCAAAACACATTCAAGATCAGGAAAAAGGCCAAGCTAACCCAGAATCCAAAATCTAGTCACAAATATGACAAATTTCCCAAATATTTTCTGAGAAACACCTAAATTGCGAGTTGATACAAAACCCCAAATCTAATCTCAAATTCCTCTCTAAAAACAAAACCCAGATCATCAATTCCATTAAATTTCAGAAACGGAGACATAAATCAGGGGGAGAGAGCTGAATCATACAAATAGAGAGAAAGAGCTCTGAATGATAAAGAGACAGATCAGAACCTCAGGGCAGTGAGCTATGTCCTTCTGTGACTCAGTGTTGCCTTAGAAATGCGAGAAGATACTAAAAGATAGGTTTCTTTCACTTTTGTTGGGTAAAAAGAAAGTTTCTTTCAAAAGTATATTTTTGTTACTTATAATTTTGACTCAATTTCGTTTTAATCATTGTAGTTTCAAATATAGCAAAAGCAATCTTATTCCTATGGTTTATATGGCAATTGAATCCATCTCTCTTTATTTATTTATTTATTATTATTTATAAACTTGAAAATCAATCATTAAATTAGGGACCATGATGGTTACTACAAACTAACCAACCATGAATTTTTTTTTATAACAAATAATATTCTAAATTATTATAATTTACAATAATCAAGTTTAAAGAGACAAGCACACTCTGTAGACCTAACTCAGGTGCACACTAACACAGAATTATTGAATCAACATCATAAAGGCAAAAAAAACCCTCATCACAAGAAAAATGTGAATTTCCAAGTCTTTGAGGTTGCTCGACAATGTTTTGGTCAAATAAAATTTTATTTAGCCAATGGCCGGAGATAACCTTAGGTTCAATTCCTTTAATAATAATAATAATAATAATATATGTTTTTGTTTAAGAAAAAGAAAGGGAAAAGCTGTGAGGCTAGTTGTTGAATAAACAAATATTGATGGTTTGAAGAATTTGACAGATAGACACGGACTCTATCCTCTCTGTCTCTCTCGTATCACTAAGCGAGTGGGAGAAACCTCCTTTTCACTCTCATATTGTTGGGGGGAGAGACTCTATCCTCTCTGTCTCACTCGTATCATTAAGCGAGTGGGAGAAACCTCCCTTTCACTCTCATATTGTTAGGGGGGAGAGAGAGAGAGAAGAGAGAGATGATGAGTTTCAGAATCAGTGGAAGAAGCTAGCCGCCATCTCCTCATACCAATTTGCTGGTTCTTGCTTCAGCTGCTGTCTCTCTGCTTCAATATCTCATCACCTCAGAAATCTACTGCAAACCCTTTCTAAGGTACCTCTCTCTCTCTCTCTCACAGTTGGCTTGAATGATCATAAACTGCTAGTTTTCTTCTTTCAAAATGTTAATAAATTAAGGTTGTTTTATTGTAATTCAAAGAGGCATTCAAAAGCAATGTTTCCCTGTTTGCATAGTAAAAACACTGTGGTTAAAAATTATTTATTTCTTTATGAATGTGTATATAGGGAGAACAGTCATCTTAAATTATTGAATTTTATGGAAACCCTATGAACCAACCCATAAGCCTCAACCTGATCACATTGCATGTTCAATCCACGTGTCCTATATACAAAATGTCACTTGGCATTATGTACTTAACTTGTATATAATAAGGAAGCTGATTTCCCCACTCCCTTTTTCTCCACTTACACTCCCTTTTGCTTTTTAATGATTTTTAATTAATTTGTTTGTTTTTTATTTTTTCTCTTTCCTCTTCTACCCTTACCCTATCTTATATCTTTTTACTTCACTTTTATATTATTATTTTTCTTTACACTTAATTTTCCAACTTGCTTTTTTTTTTTTTTTCCTTTCATCAAGTAAGAAATAATTAACACTGTATATTTGTCTAGTCAAAATTATGTGGTCCATCTGCTACAAAAACACATGCCCACAGATAAACCTTGCAACCATAGGGATTTTTTTATTTTTTATTTTTAAATTTTTTGTGAATAGGCAAAATATTTCTTTAGTGATTCATTTGCATTTGGCATCTCCCATTCTTGAACTAGAAAATAGTGATCCATTCGAGAACAAAATATAAATATTTACTTAGATGCTTCATTGGACTATTAAGATAACATGGGAAATAAAAGAAAGCAAAAACTTAGCTCCATTGGCATGTTCTTTTTTGGGTCAATAGCTGAAACTTCATTGAAAGCCAAAAAATATGGCTAAACAGAGATAGCGACAAGAGTAACAACCAAAAAGTACAGACAAAACCATCGTGGTTGCCAAAAAATTTAGCTCCATTAACCAAACTATATCATTCCAGACAAGAGCAGAGAAAAGCTATAACCACAAAAAAGATAATTTAGCTCCATTAACCAATCTGTATCATTCCATACAACACTTCTTCCTTGTGTTAAAAAAGACATGTGAAATAAGGATGAATCCATCCAACCACTTCAAAATACCTACAAGAAAGAAGACTAATTAATTAACAAACTAATTGATCTCTCATAATACTAATTACTACTGTAAAATTTGATGAGATACAATTCCCTTTAATAAGATGACATGTACAATTACTTTGAAAATTATGAAAGAATAAAAATTTGAGACTATTATGTATAAGAAGTACCTTGCTCTCTGCATATCTAAGCTCCTAATGACAGTTTGGTTAGTAATATTCTTTGGTTCTTCTACCTGTAAACATGTCAGTCGAAAAAATTTATTATCTATTAACTACAACAAAGATAAATAGTACTCACATAGTTGGTATAAAAAAAAAAAATTAAAGAATTTGACATACAAATACTTACATTTCTATCCATTTCCAAAAGGTAGAATTAAGAGGCAACTTGAAATGGACAAGTACTTTTATTGTGGCCAACACCTTTGCAAACACTACATTTACGAGACTTTTCAACTATCTCAAATTTTGAGGTTCACGCCTTGTGGAGCTAGATTCATTTCTCTTCTTTGACCCTAGTGGCCGTCCTTTATGAGGTTGAATCTTAGGCTCTAGAATTAAGGGAAAAGAAGTACCAACAAATTGAGATAGTTGTCTCTTTGTATCATCTTTTTGAAGAATAGGCAGTTTTTCATACTTTTCTTTGAAGTCCAATAGAAGACTATTTATTTGATCATTTTCATCATCCAAACTTGCATGTTGATCATTGTTAAACAATCGTGCATCGATCCTCCACTGATTATGTATGGAATTTAAAGGCAATACTTGAATTTTCATATCCTTAATCATGTGTCCACAAGGAATACCCATCGTTTTGAAAAAATGGCATGTGCATTGAGATGAAAGATTACCATATTTTGCAGCTTCATGTTGCTTGTATAACTCATCTAAAGCAAACATAGATACATGAGTAACAACTTCTTTAAAGAATGGAATCCGAAGTCTATGTGGAACACGAACCTTTTCACTTAAGAGTTGAGTTTTGATTTCTTGAAATTGATGTTCAATAGCAAGACATATTTTTTCTTTTACCTCACGAAGACCTCCGGTTGAAACTTGAAGATACTTCTTTAGTGTTGCATGTGCACCTTCAGCTCTTGAAGTAGCCCGATTACCTAAGTGTGCAACCTCATCTGTCCATGCACTTACAAATTTTTCTTTCAATGGCAGCCAAGTAACTCTAATATAGTTCAAAACAGCTGCATTCTCCTTGTACTCATTTTCAAAACGATCCCAAGCTTTATCGAATGATGATTCATTTGGAGATTTGATTAAATCAGTCCAAGTATATAGGAAAGCAACCCAATCAACTTCTTCTCTAAAATGAGGTTTACAATTTGCAAGAATGTTTTTCTCAATATGCTACACGCATAACAAATTACAAGCACTTGGGAATACAATGCGTATAGCATTCATTGAGGCCAATTCTCTATCTGATATGATCACCAATGGTTGATTATGAACTCCCAAAATTTTATTGAACATTTCTAGAGCCCACACATAATCCTTCTCTTCTTCTTTTTGCATGAAGACAAAACAAGAGTAGAATGAAGTGTTGAAACTTGAAATTCCTATTATATCCAATAATGGCATCTTATACTTATTAGTTTTATAAGTGCAATCCATCAAAAAGACATGTGGGTAACTCTTACTCAATTCAACTGATATAGGATGAGCAAAAGACAAATGAGTAAAATGCCCTTCTGGGTCATACTCAATGTTATAAGAGAAACCACCTTCACCAAGTTCATCCACTAATGCTTGAATAACCGTACATCCTGCTAGGCTCTCTTCCAAAATTTTAGCCTTCTTATTGTAAATGTTTCGGGAAATTGCTCGAAGATGAGGATTGCTTTGTCGAAGTGAAGAGAGAATTTGGCGCGGTGGTATACCAGCCATACACATTTCTTTAATCCACATAATTTCCTCATTTGAAAATCGACGACAATAGGGATGTCCAGACATGTCCGTTGAAGGTTCATGATTATGCAACAAACTTTTAATCTCCAACTTCCAAAATCCTTGAAGTTCCTTTTCTTTTTGCCCCAAATTTCAAATGGACAGTTTATGAGGCGAGATGCTGATTTCTTTTTTCTTTCCTCTAGTGGAACTTTTCTGCTTTTATAATTACCGCCTCTATCACAACCAAGGACAACATATATCTCGGATTTAGATCTTCTAATAACTAGTGCATACCCTTGCATAAAGGCAATCTTACGAGCAGCTTCAATGAGGTCTTCCCGACTTTGAAAATTTTTGTTTGTCAAAGAGAGCATTTTGTCACTTTTATCAATCGATGCTTCACTACCTATATCACAAACCATCCAATTTATATGAAACATAAACTACACATTGGCTACAACTATGAAGAATGTTTATGCTTCAATACCTATCACATATTAGTTAAGAATGAATATATATAATAGAATAGGTACTGCTATGAGACATTTCATTAAGCAGTTGGTTGGCACCTTCAATGGGTCGCACCAGCAGGGCAAAAATAAAGAGATAGCAGTGGCACTAATTTAAACTTGTCTTTGTGTGCACATGAGAAGATAAGAGGGCAAAAGAAAGACAGAGCATACAAAAAACAAACTCAAAATTGAATTGCAATTCATCAGAGCACCAAGTATTTCGTAAAACTAAACCTATGAATAAGATAATAGGTAATGCTCAGCAAAGTGAATTTCTTTTTAATACATAAACATCTTCTAGAGTTCAAAAAGCTTCTTTTTGGACACAGAGATGTAAACCATCAATGCCATCTCCCCACAAGGTTAACAAATCCCTTATGAAAAGCTTAAACGTAAAGATACACACACATACATAAAACCAATATGCTAATTCACTGCTAATAATCGATAAAATTAGATTAAGTAAGAAATAAAACGTACCCTGCATAATATCTTGAGAATTTGAAGGATTACTAAATTATGTCATTCCACTCAAATCATTGTTGCCCACCATGTCTAAAATCCTCTGCAACTCAAACTCTAATTTTTGTTCTTCATCCATAGCTAACCTTTCGCCAATAATTAAGAGTATTTGCTTTGGGTAGGAGAAGGATTGAGTAGCTCTAGGTATGAGAAGTGGGAAAGACACGATGAGGGAGAAGAAGAGGGTTTAGGTATCAAAATAGAAGAATACGCTCTGACTTCTTTTTTATTTTATGTTAACTTTTCTTAATTTTAATTATCAAAACATTAATTTAGGATAAGGGTAGAAGAGGAAAGAGAAAGAACAAAAAAGAAAAAAATTGATTAAAAATTATTATAAAGCAAAAGGGAGTTTAAGTGGAGAAAAAAGGAATGGGGAAATCAGCTCCCTATAATAAAACCAAAGTTATTATCTTGATATGATTTTGTTGATAATCACGTCAACTTATTTATATCCATTTCAATATGACGTCAGTATAGCTCAAGGCAGTTTTGCACATCATCGAAATGCTCAGCCATTCATCACCTTTGACTGATTCAACTTGCACCTAGGCCTTCATCATCCAGAGTGGTTGTTAGCCACAATTTTTGAAAATTCCACAATAGTTTTTTTTTTCGTCTTTCGAAAAATCCAGGTGTACTTTTCTGAAATTTATTGTGTCCCCACGAAAAACATAGTACGGTCGTCGGATTAGAGATGTAGGCCTTCTCTCATACAGAAATTGTCAAGGAAATAAATTTCCGATTATGTTATCTTACACCCGAGGTTTTTAGGTTCGATATTCTCCCCTTTTTCAATATCGCTTGTTTAAAAAAATAAAAAAGGTTTTTAGGATATTATAAGAAGTTTAGTTAAATTTCTATAGCTTTATTGTTAGTCCACTCCATCCCTTTGATATTGTGAACAAGAAAAGGTATTTAAATTGGAAAAGCCGTGAGATGAGTATCTAGAATTGTAGATAAATATTTCAAACTCTAGCTCAATATAATAATAACAATATTCAATGTGGATGTCACTTGTCAACGCATTTAGCCTATTGCAGGTGGGAAATTAGAAAAGTGGCAGCCATCTGATCATGCAACTTGGAAAGGAAAATAATAATAATATATGCAAAACCTCTGAAGTCAACGTAGTCTAATGCTGAGATTGTCAATGTGTGACTAAAATCTAACTGGAAATATCAACATAGTGAGCATACATCAACATCCTTAACATCAATGCTATTAATGGAATCTACCCCAAAAACGGTTGCCGACAGACAAATATATTTCTCGTCAGATTAGACGCATGGATAGAACTTTCTATTAAATATGTAGTCAATAATTCATCTAGCACATGCTTCTGATAGTTGAAAATGGATTGTTCTCTACTCTTTGTGTTAGAACAAGTACTTTAGGAACCATTGGCAATTCAAATTTTGTGCCATTTCGAGGAGGATGTTGAAGCAACCATGGCATCTTTCAGTGTCCGTTGCCTTCTTTTCCAGCCTGTGCTTCTGGTTTCAGGTGTCCATGGCTCAAAATGCTACTACCGATCCATCTGAAGGTAAACTAGCCATGCTTTCCAAAGTTGTACATATTTCTAAGCATCTTTTAAATACAGTATATATATGTTGTTTTTTTTTTCTTTCTTATGATTTCTGGGCAGTCTAGTAACATAAGTACGTTATGTGATGTGTACTCAACGATTGAATTGAGAGTGCAGTGAGGGCGTTGAACTCAATATTTGAGCAATGGGACACGCAAGCGGGGGGGCTGTGGAATATCAGTGGAGAGCCATGCACTGGATCTGCCATTAATGGAGCCGAGTTTGAGGATCCAGATAATAATCCAGCCATCATTTGTGATTGTACTTATGAAAAAAGTACTACCTGCCACATCACCCAACTGTATGTTACCCTCTCCTCTCTCTCTCTCTCTCTCTCTCTCTCTCTCTCTCTCTCTCTCTCTCTCTCTCTCTCTCTCTCTCCATACTCTTTAGTCTTGTGTTGTTGACTGTAGCAACTCCATTAATTATGTGTTAGAAAACTAAGCAGATCATGCCTGATATATCAATTGTAATATTAAGTGCCTAACGGCTCAATCTTTTTCTTTCCAGGAGAGTTTATGCTCTGAACAAACGAGGGGTGTTTCCACAAGAATTTGTGGCTTTAAGATATCTGACCTATTTGTATGAAGTTTTTCCAACCCCTTCTCTGTTGTTTGGTTTATCACAGTTTACATTTTCATATAAAAGACACAAGTTTCTTACCATTCAAAATTGTCACGAATATTTTTTATACTCGGAGATTAATCACTGGTCAATGCATTTTGTTTCAATTCTTGTAGGAAAATTGATCAGAATTATTTCACCGGTCCCCTACCAGCATTCATCGGCAATATGTCTGCGTTGACATTATTGTAAGTAGTGAAAACATTTGTTTTAGTACAAATTTTTCCTCTGTCAAATACTTTGATGAGTCTCATTCCATGTACAATTTCTACAATTGATTTAGTTTCTATTTTCCTTTTTCTCCATTTTTTAAGCTTTAAGGAACTACTTACTAGTTATAATCTTTGAGGTAAGGCTAGTTGCTTTGTTTTTCATTTTTGGTCCTGATATATATAAGTTGGAATTGCATTTCTTACAAATCAATTAATTTTGTTGGTTTATTTATTCTTGGAGGACATGAAACATAGACTCCCAAGTGAGTTATACCATATGGTAAAAGAAGCACATAGTACTACTATACATAAAATTATTTTGTTTTTATCCTGAATTATAAATGGGTGCTAATATCTTTAATTGATATTTCCATTCAGGTCAATTGCCCACAATTCATTCTCTGGGCCCATCCCCAAGGAGCTTGGAAACCTTAAGGAGCTAACATTGCTGTAAGCAATGAAACATAAGAAAACACAATTAAATTTTGTGTTTTAGACAAATGAGAAATGCTCAATTGGGACTTGTTAAATATGGAACCCCCTATCATTTAATTATATACCTCTTCAACATGACTTGTTGCAGGTCCATTGGATCAAATAATTTCTCCGGAACACTCCCTCCAGAACTTGGTAACTTAGTCAAGCTCGAGGAATTGTGAGTGCATCATTTAACTCATTGAATTTGAATCACTTGTTGCAATGTATAATTATTTTCTCTTTAAGGAGCGATTTATTTGTTAATTCATTATCGATGAGCAAGAAATGCATTTATCATATGAAATTGGTACTAATCAGTTTATGATTTTCACAGGTACATAAACAGCGGTGGATTCAGTGGTGAAATTCCTTCAACATTTGCTAAGCTCATCAACATGCAAATCCTGTAAGAATGGTCCTTAAGTGGTGTTTTAAGTTTTTTGTTCATTCGGTACTTTGAGATTGCTATTCTGGGATGAGCTTACTAACTATGAGTCAACCTTTTGAATTTTAGCGGGGCATCAGACACTCCTTTATCAGGAAAGATACCTGCTTTCATTGGGAATTGGACAAAACTAACTTCTTTGTAAGTATGGAAAACTTTTAACCTTCTGCAGTTTATGAAAGCAGACCTGCATGGCTGAGATGGGTCTTTTATTCACAAGCATCTCTAATGTTTTTGTAGGAGATTTCAAGGGAACTCTTTTGAAGGCCCAATACCAACCAGTTTTTCTCAATTGACCTCATTGAATTCTCTGTAAGGGCAAATGCTTCATACGTTTTACTCTCTCTCTCTCTCTCTCTCTCTCTCTCTCTCTCTCTCTCTCTCTCTCTCTCCATATACTAGCATCACTTATGTTTGTGTATGATTATGCAGGCGAATCAGTGATATATATAATGTGAGCTCCTCTCTTGATTTTATAAGTACTTTGAAGAACTTGACTGATTTGTAAGTTAACATTCTCGTCCCTTCATATATCGTGATCTAACTTCTTTTTCCTTCTAAAAATTTGCAATCTTACTCATTTACTTGTGCACTAAATGTTTTGCTGGTGTAACAGAGCTCTACGGAACGCATTAATCAATGGCAGCATCCCTACTGATATTGGAGAATATCAAGGTTTACAGATACTGTACGTTCCAGCAGATATATAATCTTAATTCCCAAAAATACCAATTAATTTTCTTTCATTCTAGTTGCTCTCTAACCTTATCATTCATGTTGCAGGGATCTGGGTTTCAACAATTTAACAGGCCAACTCCCAAGTTCTTTGTTCAACATGAGTTCTCTTACATATTTGTAATAAGCCCTGCCTTCATTATTCCCTTTTTCTGTACTTATGCCATTGAATTTCCTGCTCAGAAACTTGGTCGTTCATCTGACCTTTTTCTTGTTTCTTTGTTTTTTGTTTTGTTTTTTTTTCTGGGTGCCTCCTATTATTGATATGGCCAGATTTCTTGGTAACAATAGTCTATCTGGACCTCTTCCAAGCCAAAAGAGCGATCTACTACATACTATGTAAGTCCTCATGTCATAAAAGTATGCTATATGTACTGGCAATGAAACCAGTACTCTGTGTGTGTGTGTGCGCGCACATTCTGGCAGCCTTTTTCTTACTTAAATTCCTTTGAACTTTCATGCATTTTTGTGCCTTCTCATTCTGTATTGTTATGTGCAGAGATTTGTCTTACAACTATTTCTCAGGAAGCTTTCCCCCATGGGTAACCACAACATTGCAACTGTATGTCACCTTTTTATCTTTCACCTTCATTTTTATGGTCCAAATCACCTTCATTGTGCATATATAATACCACATGAATGAAATTCAATAAATTAGGAGGGATGGATTTTAAATACTGATATGTTGATATCTTGAACACGAAATTTTCATCTTCATATGCGGATTGATTAATGATTTTATGCAGGAACTTAGTGGTCAACAACTTCACATTTGGCAGTTCAAACATAACGTGAGTTGAAGTTTCTCTTAGCCTTAGTTAGACAGACAATACTATCACTACTTGCTATTACACTTCTTCAGTTTAATGGATTCTTCCACTACAATTTTCCATCTGGATAAATAATAATTGTTCTCTGTTTTTTCAGTCTTCCTGGATTGAATTGCCTCCAGAGGAATTTTCCATGCAATCGAAATCCTCCTCGATGTAATCTTCTTTTATTTCACTAGCCATTAATTAATGCAGTATCATGTTACAGGAATAGGCATTGCTTCTCTAGTAAGCATATCTGGTTATAAATATGTGATTCAGAAACATCAGTATGATTCTTGAGTTTGAAGTTTTTATCACTAATCAATTTTATAGATGCAAACTTCTCAATCAATTGTGGAGGATCACAAATGGGAGGAAGTGATGGCATATTGTATGAAGCTGACGACTCAGATCTTGGCCCAGCAACATTTAATGTAACCAGTACACAGAAATGGGCTGTTAGCAATGTGGGTTTGTTTGCTGAAAAAAAGAATCCGTCATTTGTGCAAAACATCCTTACACAAGTCACCGGTACAGATGTGACCCCAGAGCTTTTCCAGAATTCAAGGTTGTCCCCAGGTTCACTGCGATACTATGGCCTGGGTCTTCAGAATGGACCTTATACTGTAACATTGCAATTTGCAGAAACGGTTTTTGACAGCCGCGCTAAACAAACTTGGGAAAGTCTAGGAAGGCGTGTATTTGATATCTATATTCAAGTAAGGCTGCTAATAAACTATTTGAAGTAAAGGCAACCTCGTTAGACAGAATTATTTAACTCTCTTCATTTGCTTCCTAGGGGAACCTCATAAGGAAGGACTTCGACATATCGAAGGAGGCAGGTGGGGTTAACAGAGCAGTTAAGAGACCCTTCAAGGTTAATGTGACAGAGAATTACCTAGATATTCATCTGTTCTGGGCTGGTAAGGGAACATGTTGCATACCTGAACAGGGTGATTACGGCCCGCTAATATCGACTGTCCATGCTGCTTCAGGTATATAATATAATGTTAAATTGTGAAGATTTCCGATGAATGGTTTAAATGTATCTTTCTGCTGCTAAATTATTGACACTGAACAATTATTCTATTTCATTGGTCAGATTTTACACCAACTGTTTCTGGGCTTCCACCAACTACTCCAGGAAAGAAGAGCAGGAATGGGTTGATAGTTGGTATTGCAGTCCCTGTTGGGGTTGTGAGCTTGCTATTATTATTTGCAGTTCTATATATGAGGAGAAAAAAATCAGAAAAAGATGACGATGAAGGTAAAAGAGCATATTATTAGTGGTTAATTGGTTTTAGGTTCCTTCTAGTGTTGATAAGCATGAAGCCTTTGAAAGAAATTACTTCTTATGTGTTGTGACATTAACACAAATTTTATAGTAGCATGTATTGTTTCAAAATATAAACATATGTCATACTTTCTTTTGAATATGCAGTTCTTCTAGGATTAGGCCCCCGACCAAATACTTTCAGTTATGCTGAGTTGAGAGCTGCAACAGAAGATTTTAATCCTTCAAATAAGCTAGGAGAGGGAGGATATGGACCTGTTTATAAGGTGAAATCTATTTTACATCAATATCTGCTACTTTAAAGTAATGACTTTGACTTCTTACGAAATTGAGAGAGAAGCAAAATAGATTCTTTTTACTTCCCTTTCATGTCACTGAATTGTATTTCTGTTTATAGGGTACACTATATGATGGGAGGGTAGTGGCTGTGAAGCAACTTTCAGTAGCATCTCACCAAGGGAAGAGTCAATTTGTAACCGAGATTGCTACGATATCTGCAGTCCAACATCGCAATCTAGTGAAATTGTATGGATGCTGCATCGAAGGAACCCAGCGCATTTTGGTTTATGAGTATCTTGAAAACAAGAGCCTTGATCAGGCACTTTTTGGTAGGTTTAATAGAAACAGAATACTCTGCAGTTTCAAGGACTCTAAAAGTTCATCCAAGTTTTTTACGCAACCACTTTGTTATAATATTTCTCTGCTGAGGAGTGAAGTTTAAAGAAACCGAAAGAGTAATATTCGAATCATATGAAATTAAAAACCTGCACATTCTTTTGCTACTTTGCCTTTTATTTTGCAAAAAAACAGAATACTCTGCAGTTTAAAGTACTCTAAGGTTACATCCAATTTTCTTTTTCTTTTTCTCTTCTACTTGTTATTAGTTGTTAACATGCATTGTTTCTTCTCCATGTAATGTTTCAGGAAGAAATGACTTGCACCTTGACTGGCCTACCCGCTTCAATATATTGTTGGGAACAGCAAGAGGACTTGCTTACCTTCATGAGGAGTCAAGGCCCAGGATTGTACATCGAGATGTCAAAGCCAGTAATATTTTGCTCGATGCAGAACTCTCCCCAAAAATATCAGATTTTGGATTGGCAAAGCTTTATGATGACGAAAAAACCCACATTAGCACCCGGGTTGCAGGGACAATGTAAGCCCTCGTTTAAGTTATACATTGTTAATCGTGACTAGGGTGTAATCCAAGCAACCATTTCATGATCTTGTAGAGGTTATTTGGCGCCGGAGTATGCAATGCGTGGACATCTGACAGAAAAGGCTGATGTATTTGGTTTCGGGGTTGTTGCTTTGGAGATCCTCAGTGGGAGGCCAAACTCAGACAACAACTTGGATCGTGAAAAGATTTATCTTCTTGAATGGGTAGGAAAACAATATGCCTAGCTACTTTTATTTTAGCATTGTTGTGAAAACTTCTTTACTTTTTTCCTATTTAACACTGCCATGCACATGATGTTTGTATTCAGGCATGGACTCTACATGAAAACGACCAGAGTTTGGGGCTGGTGGATCCGAGATTGACGGAGTTTGATGAAAATGAAGCAACTAGATTGATAAAAACAGCTCTCCTCTGCACTCAGGCATCACCAATGATGAGGCCATCGATGTCACGCGTAGTG
Organism: Prunus salicina; assembly: GCA_020226455.1. NCBI lineage: Eukaryota > Viridiplantae > Streptophyta > Magnoliopsida > Rosales > Rosaceae > Prunus > Prunus salicina. The sequence continues at coordinate 24,301,263 of CM035345.1, read as the reverse complement.
GCAATGCTCTCTGGAGATATTGAAGCAAGCACTGTTATTTCAAAGCCAAGTTATTTGACAGATTGGGATTTCAGAGATGTAACCACAAGTAGCTTTTTGACGGATAATGATACCCCATCAACTGAGAGCAATGCTCTTCTCAACCGTCAGCCTGGAGGGAGCAGAACTGGTGCTAGCCCAGGGATTGACCTTTCGCCGTCTCCGGTAAATGTCACTGAATCAATGCTCACTGGCATTATAGGAGAAGGCAGGTGAGAACTAAGAAGTTGCCATTGCCTTGCCCTTGCTGTCAATCTGTGACTTTTACTGCTAAAACTTTCCTAAATGTTGTACTTGTCTTTGGGTCTTTCTCTGCCTCTAGTTTTTAGCAATGGTGATGCATATTTAAAATAAGATACAATTCTATAGATATCTGGTTGCCTTCATCCTCCTCATTGAATAATAATACATGTTCTATAGATTTTCTTTTAATTAAGAAAAAGAAATGGATGTTCCTTTTTCTTTTTGATAGCACAGTAAATTTTAAATAAAAAAGCAACTTTACATAAGAGCTTATAAGCAAAAGTCTCACAAATTTAGAGATGTTAATAGCTAAATGGTAAATTTCAGCATATGTGAACGACTGTGAAACTATTTGATTAATTAAATGTCACTGTTTGATTAATTAAATGTCACAACGAACTCAAATTGATCCACAAGCAACTCAGCACCAAAGCAAATCTCAGCAACAGAAAAATATGGAAAAACGGTTTTCTAAAGAAAGAAACGTCAATGATTCACCATGTAGGCTTTAGCGGACTAAACATGTGACAGAATGGTTGGTGGGTTCCAGAAAAAACATACGAAGTCTTTCTTTTCTTTTCCTTGGAAGCATATTCCTAGGTGTACCCGCCAGATCACATGAGGCAGTCCAGGCCCACATTTTCTTCGTTTCTATTGGCCCTACCAAAAGTAGCCGTTAGAAATTTGAACGTTAAGCCTGCCCTTTTCCAGAACTTTAAATGTTGGAACTTGCTTTGCTCTTCTGGACAGAATCCGATACTTCCAGATTGGCACCAGACCATATAATATATATATATATATATACACACACACACCCAGTCGGTCTTATCAGAACTCAAAGAAAGAAGAAAGATTTGAGAAGTGAAAGTAGCTAGAGAGAGCTAGTAAGAAGAGAGAAGAAAAGAAACTAAAGATGGGTATGGTTGTGGTGATCTCTCTGCCTTTTATTTTATTCACCATACTGCTTGGTTTTGGGTGCTACTTCTTTGGAAGAGCCAGAGGGCGAAAAGACGCAATTTCCTCAGCTCAGGTTTATGGGGTGCCTACTCCACCACCAGGAGCTAATAATTCTCTGCCTTCATCCCCTCCACCACATCCTTTCAAGCACGACAACTCTGCCAATGTTTAAGCTTCTTCCTCCTTAGCTTCTTCATATGTTTTCTGTTCTTGTTCAGATCAGAGAGCAAAAGAAAGTGTGGTTTTTTTTTTTTTTTTTTTAATTTTTTATACAATTTTTTTTTTGTATGTGTTTTGTGTGAATTTTGAACTGTGTTGGGGAGAAAAGCCCAATTGGGCAGGTGTGTTGGTGTATATTTGTTGTAACCTGAATCAATAACTGATGAAATACAAATTTTATTTATTTATTCAGATTGTTGTTCTGAACTCTTGATTTTCTTATCCAAATTGAAAATTGGCAGACTTAATGCAATAAACAAAAAACAGGGGAGAGGGGAAACAGAGCAGAGGATTTTTTCCCAACATTGACAAAGCATTGTAGTTGATAACAAAATAACTAAAAACAAGTTTACATATAACTGGAGAAGACATCAAAATGCCAAGCTGCTTTCATTTTTATAAAGAAAACTCAATCAGACACCTTACAGTCAGTCGAAGATAGCCAAAGTTTGATAGCCTTGGCCAGAGATGTCTAATTCCATGACCTGGTCGGGGTCAAGTTGGCCGTCATTTTCCAAGAAGCACTTGAGCATGGCCTCCGAGAAGCCACCCAACAACGTCACCCCTGGCTCTTCAGTACGCCATGGCGCATACCCCACACTGATGAGATTCCAAATCACCAAGTGAGGCACGGCATACCCCTTCTCCTTAAACTTCCTCTGGATTTCCTCATAATCGCCGCCGCGAGGCTTCCAGCAGCCGTCGCTGAACTGTTTAAAGAAGGTGAACACAAACACTTTCCTCACCATCTTCTCTGCCTTCACATTCTCATTGACCGCCACCACTTCAAGAATAAAATCAAACACCTTCCCCAGATCAACCTCCCAGTCCTCACACTCCTCCAAACTGTGCATAAAGCTGAACTTGGACTTGAGATCTTCGCCTCGTACCAAATGCAGCTGAGGGTTTTTGCTGTAATTCACCACCTTTCCTTCCCCAGGGCCCTTGGCTCAGTTGAGACACAAACAGGAAGGAGGTTGCAGGCAAGGGTCTTAGGGTGGTTGTGGCGCAGCCCAAACGCTGCCACGTAGAAGGCCTCGTTATCGGATTTTGAACCATCCTTCCACCTGTCTAGGAGGTTGCAAATGAGCTTGAGGGTGGTGAGGGGATTGTGGGACCAAGCCAGCGGCAGCAGCTGCTTCGTCAAAGTCTCATGGAATTCCAAGTTGGAGTAGATACCTGATCCCATGGGGCGGTAGAAATAGAGGTCGAGGCATGGGTTGCTGCTGCAGCTGCTGCTTGGCAGTATTCGGGTTCCGGATACTTAGGATTGTAGTTGGGTGGGTGAAGGTGAAGTTGGAGGAGGACTGATTCTTGTGAGTTGTGAAAAATTTCCGACATGGTTTCCACATGCTTTCAGAACCGATATCACATTGACTCGCACTGGTTTCATATTTCTTTTTGTCCTTGTTTCTTTCTACGAATTTCTCAACGTATTGAAAAATATAACCTATGGTAATGGTTTGGTTGGGCACCTTGGCTTATTAGTTAGGGCTCCAACTTCAACTCGAAATAACAGGCAATATTAGATTTAGGCTTGTAGCCTAACCCTTGGATTATATATACTGTTTTTCTCGAAATTAGGGCGTCATAAGCATTAAAAGAAGAATATTTAACCAACAACATTACACACACAATTCTCTTGTTTTAGTACTAATAAGTCTTTTCCTTCATCCCCTCCACCACATCTTTTCAAGCATGACAACTCCACAAATGTGGTCCTCCTTAGCTTCTTCATATGATTTAGGTCTAAATGCAAAAATAGTCTGTGTTTCAATTTGACCAATTCAATTTCTTTGTTTAGGATTTAAAAACAATTTGATTCTTTTGATCCATTCCGTTAAATTTTTTATTAAAATAAATTTAAAACTATCTTAATATGAATTAAAAAAACATAACTATTTGAATACAATTTAAACTTATAAATATGAGCTAAACTAAAAACCTAAAACTAAAAATATCAAAAATGAAAGACGCCAACTCCAATACCAGCCGCTAGCCACCACCTCCAATCTCAGCCACCATTCCCACCTTTCTCTCTTCCCTCTTTCTCCCCAAACAAACAACAAACCACCACCCCAACTCTGATCCACCCCACTCACTCTCTCTCTCTCTCTCTCTCAAGAACAACCCTTACCTTCATCTGTTTTCGAATGGTTCTGCAGGTAGTGTCCTGTGGGATTTTCCTTGTATTAAATTTTGGTTTTGTTTGTTTCTCTCACCCTTGGTCATTCCCCTCTGCTCATCACTCTCCTTCCCACTTCTCCATTCGTTGGGCAGACCATATCCTCCCAGACAACCCCATCTTTTTCTTTTTTCTTTTTCAAGTTTTTTCTTGTCTCTAATGTTACGATTTACTTTTAATGAATTTTTAATTTTTATAGATTAATTCAGTTTTTATTTTATAATTAATTTCAAAAAGTTAATAGGTTTTTAAAATACAAAATAAAGTTTTATCATGTGTATTTAACAACAAATTTAACGGAATGGACAACATTGACTAACATTCCTAAATACAAGGACTAAATCGCCCAAATTAAAAACACGGGACTAAATTGGCCAACATAGTAAAACACAGGAACAGTTTTGCATTTAACCCTATGATTTATGTTATTGCTTGGTCAGATCAGAGAGCAAAAGAGTGTGTGGTAATTGGCAGACTTATGCAATAACCAAAAAACAGGGGAGGAGATAATAGGAAGAAAGTAATTTGTTGAGCTAAATTAAAATGATTAGAATTTCTCATTAAATTAAAGTAGTAACAATCATTAATTGGTGGCTAGCTAGCAAGATTAACTAAAACTGATGACGATGCTCCTCCTCCTCATTCCTATGAGTCAATCAGTCCACTACAACCAGAGATTGATACTTTCTGGGAGAGAGAGCTGCTTCCATGACATGGTCAGGGAAAATATCCCCATCATTGTCCAAGAAGGACTTGACCAAATTGTTGGTGATGAAGCCACTCAACATGGTCACCCCTGGTTGTGTACAAGGCACCGCCTGTGTCGATTTGTCTAGGCTCAGATTCCAAACCACCAAATGTGGCACTACATTCCCGTATCCTTTTTCCTTGAACTTGCTTTGTATTGCCTCGTAATCAGTCTCCCATTGATTGGCCGAAATCTCATCAAAGTCAAAGTAGATGGTGAACACAAACACCTTGGTGATCATTTGCTCTGGCCTCAAATTCCCATTCACAGCTGCTTCAAGAATCAAATCAAACACCTTTTGGAAATCAACCTTGCAATGCCACTCCTGGCTGTCCATCCTCCTCACAAATGCGCACTTGGACCTAAGATCATCGCCTTGTATTGCAAGCAACTGAGGGTTTCGATTGAAAGTGATCACCTTTCCTTTCCATGTTGGCTCCTGGTTCAGTTCAGACACCAAAAGCCCCAGAGCCACTGACACATCCATAGGAACCCTCATCATGTTCCCGGAAACGTCGCATATGGCCAAGCAGTTTCTAAACTTGCATTGCTTCAAGTAGACGTCCTCCACCATAACCTTCCACTGAAGCTCGGCCACGTGGCGCAGCTCATCACAATCGTAAACATATTCTATGATCTTATGAGGAAGCATAGCGCCGGCCTCAATCTTGGACTTGCCTCCGGCTTTCACCTCCTCCAAATACTCGCGATCCGGGCAGGGAGCTCGATGATTGGTCCTCCATTCAAATTGATAACCCGACTGTTCCTCCAGGGGGACCTCCAAGGGCAACAAAACCTCCTTCATCAGCAACTGTCGGGCTCTGTCTGCGTGATCGGCCTCGTTTTCCTCAAATCCTTGGTATGAAATTCGTGGGAAAATCTTCTTGGCAATGCTCTCAGAAAGCAGAGTGGTGCAATCGTACAAGGAGTCAACGTGCGGGCACCACCTGGCAGCCCGAGTTAACTCCAAGCAGTAGTTGTGATCATCATCATCAGATTGAGATTGGCTCTTCTTCTGCTTCAATTCTTTAAAGTTTTCAATATCAGACTTGAGACAGTCCGCGAACAGATCGGAAACGCGGTCGTGCAAGAAGCGATAATGGGGGTCGTGCTCGTATCTGTCAAGAGCCTTTTTAGCCATGGCGATCTTATCCTCTGTCTCCTCGATGGCTTCTGTGAGTAAGGGAATAGAATAAGGTGAATAAGGTGGGTCTTTGCCTTCTAGTATCCGGTACAGAATGACGAGAACTTTTTCCAAACTATAGAAGCCGGCGGCAATAGCCGGGAGGTTGCAGACCAGGGTTTTGGGGTGGTTGTGGTGTAGCCAAGACGCCGCCGAGTTGAAGCCTTGTGCATGTTCTTTGCCGGGGCCGTGAGGATCGTAGTGGAGGTTGCAGATGAGCTTGAGGGTGGTGAGGGGATTGTGGGACCAGGCCAAGGGAAGGAACTGGTTCAGATAGTTAAGGTTGGCCTGCCGCTTGACAGGGGTGTTCGGTTCGACGAGGCGGAAGAAGAGATCGAGGCAGGGGTTGCCGAAGGTGGGAGAGGAAGGTGGAGTTGGAGTTGGAGTTGGAGGAACCCAATTGGCATGTTTTCGACATACTTGCAGAGGGGAGATGATTCGCACTTTCACCACTGCTTTCATCATCGAAATTCAAATTCAACAGTGAACAAGAACAAGTAGAGCAACTTCTTTCCTTCTCTTCTACTGTTTTTTATTTTGACGGATTTTTTATTTTATAAAACACATCAACACCCAGCCGCCAATTAAAATATACTTTCTTATTTTTATTTTTAATTTGGGTAAGTATCTTCTTCATTTGGATATTATTTTCTTTCAATTATTTCAACATTAATGGTGAGCAGCATGGTCCGCTTTGATACACCTCGCATTATATGTATGTGATTCAAGTCCTTTGATTACTTTGCCACAAAAATTTACATTCCTTAATTACTAGGTTGGCTGGAAATTAATTTTTCTTTATTCTCATATTACGCACCCTGTTGGTTGAAAAAGGGAAAGAATCTTCTTCTTTTTTTCTTTATTGCATTCATTAAGACTTTTTTTTTTGGTTGTATTGATGAGATCCACACAATATCGCATATATACCACTTGTTTATCAAGTATATTACAAAAAAAAAATACCTATAATACTTATATTATCTCATATTTACCTATTATCAAGGAAATAATTCAAATTTTCAATTCTGAAATTCAATTACAATGAAATAATGTATTAAATTTGGATTAATGTTTTCCTTATTTACCTCAAAGGCTAAAATCAACACAGCAAACAAAGTAATAAATATACACCTAATACCAGCTAATCGTTTTTAACCTAGATCCAAGGTTTAAAATATCGGGAGTTTCGGAAATATCGGTGGCCCAAAAACACGGATATATCGATGGAAATATCGAGGAAATATCGATATCAATAAAAATTGAATAAAAATCACGAAAATTATGAGAAAAACTTGGAAATTTTTATTGAAACTCTAGATGATGTTTACTTAGTCAATTGTCTATTATTTTATCACAAAAAATTGGAAGGAAATGCATGGCATGATGGGTTTGAGTGATTTAAGTTGATTATATAGCACCCTGACAAACACCGTGACTTTAGAAAATATGTAGTAATTAATGAAAGAAAATTAAACACACCATAATTTTTTAGTTATAATAATGTACTTCAATATATTATACTTGATACATATGATAAAATATATGAGCTTAACCAAAAAAACAAAGATAAAATGTATGAGTAACTTAGTACCACATAGAAATAATTCCTATTAAAATTCAAACTTAGTATCACATATAATGAACAATATTAACACTCGAAGTGAATAATAATAAAACTCCATAATATATAACAACAACAAAATACTACTCCATTATAACATAATAAATAACATTAAATATATGCTTAAATTTATTCTTAGGGAATTTTTTTAATATGGAAATTTATCTTAGATAATATTAGCTTGTAGACATTTTTAAAGACCTTATAAATATTACAAGTTGAAGGTATAAACACAAACTCAGCCGCAGCTGAGTTGGATAAGGCGCTGGCTTTGATGAGAAAGGGAGGGGGTTCGAATCCCTCTGTGAGCAAGATGGAGGCTTTTCAACATTTTTCTTGTCTTTTTTGGTTTCGTATCGCGATATATTGACCATTTCAGATTGAATTTGAACGAAAATATCGGTCCCGATATTTCGGCGATATTATCGAGGATATTATCGATAAATTGACGAAATATAAATGGAATGTTGTGAAAATATCGGGACCCAAAAAAAACGATATTATCGCCTAAATCGCGGCCACAACAAGGCATGTTATTGGAGGCCAAGTTTTTGGTGAATAAGACGATTCTAGGGTTCGAATAAAATTGAAAAGAAAGATAAATTGACTGTTACATTTTTTGGGTTAAATATCATCATTTTTGTTCTCTTTTGTGAAATATTGATCACCTACTAATTGCTACTATTTAACATTAAGAAACTAAACTGGACCGTAATAATAATAAAAATTTAAATCTAGACTTGAATTATGACTCTAATTTCCAAAGCCCTTCACCCGAATATTCCATGGATGAATCACGGCTCCAAATACATAAAGAATTCTAGCCACCAAAAAAAAAACCATAAAGAATGTAATTGCCTATTATATTGTTGATTCCGTAGCCCTAGTCCTACAAGTCAGAAAATAAGAAAATCTTCGGAAAGATTCTCTTTAATAAAATATTAATTTGGACTTTTCTACCGTCCGAAGTCTGTCGATTTGTATCTGCGCTGTAGATCCTAAAAAATTCATGGAAAAAAAATCAATCAATCAAATCTCACAAAATTCATCGAGTAAAAAACAAGCATCATAAAACCTCTGCAGTAAAAATCATCTCAAAAATTCATGACAAGGTGAGAGTTGGTCATACTTTTAAAAGACATTATAATTAGTTGCGTTGATTTTCCTCAGTTTGGCACAACAGTAGAAATATTGATTGACCTACCTATTTTTTCTTTTTTAATGAAGAAAAAGGGGGAAAATGCCCAAACACCAACACAACAACTAATCAGTATTAATCAGACGAGTCTCGACAGCTCTCAAAGGATCATTTAACAATAAATAGTCAAGCTAGGTAGGACTCTCCTCACAGTAGTAACAGCCCATATCCAGATTGGTATAGGACTCGACTAGATTTCTCCCACGAAACTCATGTCAAATCCTATTACATATTTTGGCACTTGAACGATATCAGACCTACTACTAACTTTACACCTCTCATCCATAATTTAAGAACAATGGGTCAAGACTTCCACCGATTTAGTTTGGACCATAATTTTTTTTTTTTTTTAAAGATGTAAAAAACTAGCTTTGAATTCTGACTATAACTTCTAAAGTATGGGCCCGCTCCAATAAAGTACATCACAAGTTCTAGGTTTTTTGCTGTTATATTTTTTATTTTTTATTTGGTTGGATTATATTATTTAAGCAACAAAATCTTCGGAGACAGATTCTATTATAGTATCAAATATTTAATAAAATATTTGATACTATTAGAAAACTATATATGTATCCATATATTCTGCGCTGAGATCTTAAAAAATTCATGGAACAAAAATTCAAATCTCACAAAATTGATTGAGTAAAAAAAAAAAAAAAAACCATCATGAAACCAGTGCCAGTAAAAGTCATCTCAGTCCTGAAAGCATGCCGCGGCAGCTACGTGAATGTCGTCGGCGGCGGACTGACAAGATCAATGGCTTCTCCTCCTCCACCACCTCCTCCGGAGCTACAACTGCTAAAATCACCACCCCCCTCACCCTCAACAACAACAGTCCAGTACAGTAAGAACGAGAACGCCTGCCAGGATTTGTTTTTCAACGTCTCCCAACGCAAAACCCTAGCCGAAGGAGAAGCCAACCGCATGTATCTGAAGCAGCTCCTCCCGGCTGCCTGGTCCCACAATCCCTTAACCACCCTCAAACTCATCTGCAACCTCCTAGACAGGCGTCGTCGGGAGATGCCGAAGGCTTCTACACGGCGGTGTTTTGGCTCCACCACAACCATCCCAAGACCCTCGCCGCCAACCTCCTGCCTATTGCAGGCTGGTTCGGGTATTTCGGGGGTATGCGTGACCTTGTGCAGATTCTCTACAGGATTCTTGCAGGCCAAGACGTGAGGAGGGGCAGCAGGTACAACATCAACACAAGCGAGGGTGTTTGGAATTTCGAAGAGATGATGTTCTCCATGGCTGACAAGGTGGCTGTCCAGAGGTACGAGACTGACCCAGATTATCGCTTCTTACACGACCGCGTTTCGGATCTTTTCGCCCACTGCCTCAACCGCGATATTCAACTTTTGAAGAATACTTTTAATGTTGATGATCATGATCATGAGTCTTCTCCTTCTAAGTGCTTGGAGATCACTATGGCGGCTACGTGGCTCGACGATCGAGCCACTTTGCTGTGCGAGAGCATTGCGAGGAGGGTTTTCCAGCATCCAAACCCACAAAGAGATGTTAAGGAGGAGGCAGGTTACGCCTACAGACTTCGAGAGCGGCTGAGGAAGGAGGTTGTGGAGCCCTTGAGGAAGGCCTCTGACAGTCTAATAATTACACTTATACCCGAGTCCAACAGGTGGGGTTATTATCGTCCGGAGTGTTCGGAAGAGGCCTGCATGGCTCAAGTATATTTGGAGGACCTGAAGGCTTCAGCGTCCAAGATTGAGAACCCTGTGGCTCTGCTTCCACATCAGATCATACGCTTTGCGAACGATGAGGATCTCGGGCAAGCGGCTGAGCTTCAGTGGAACGCAATGTTGGGGGACATGATCAAGGGCAATGTCAGTAAGAGGAAGAAGAAGAAGAATTTGAACAACAGCTTGGCTGTTTGTGATGTCTCCCCCTCAAGAATGAGTGATGAGCTCGGGGATATATCCGTGGGCTTGGGACTGTTAGTGTCTGAACTGAGTGAAGAGCCGGCATGGAAAGGAAAGGTGATCAACTTCAGCCGAAACCCTAGTCTGCATGACATACCACAAGGCGATGGTCTCAAGGCCAAGTGCGAGTTTGTGAGGAGGATGGACTGCCCGGACCTGGAGGGGGAGGTTGATTTTCAAAAGGTGTTTGATTTGATTCTGCAAGTTGCTGTGCATGGGAATTTGAAGCCGGAACAGATGATCAATAAGGTGTTTGTGATCACCACCGGCGACAACTTGGCATATCCAGGGGAGAGTGATTATGAGGCAATACAGAGCAAGTTCAAGGAAAAAGGGTACGGGGATGTGGTACCACGCGTAGAGTTTTTGGATATGTACTACTTACACTACTTCTTCGATGAGTTGGTCAAGTGGTTCTTGGACACTGATGGGGAAATCGAAGAAAGGACTCCCGAACAGATCATGGAAGCAGTCATCTTTGGCCTACCCTTTCAATCTCTGGTTGTAGTGGACTGAAATACTATCTATGATCTACTCATTAAGTGAAGGCTTCAATTTCTCCTTTATCAGTTTTATTTTTTTTATTTGAAATTCTAGTTTAAAGAGTCTTGTTTACAAAATGCGAGAGAAATGTTTAGGGATTGTTTTCGAGCTTTAGAGGAAACTAGAAAAGTTAGAGTATTGTTGTCACTTAGGAGGTTAGTAAAAAAAAGATGATTTTGTTCTTTAATGTTTTTCATATCTTCTGCTCACTCTGTTTTGATACTCCAGTTTGGTATCCATCATCGCTTCGGTTTGATGGTCAGTACTTGTTGGCAAGCTCATCCATGGATGGAACAGTTAGTGTTTATTTGAACGTTTTTTGAGATACTAAATTATATTCAGTGTGTTTGTTTGTATGATCCCCAGCACTGGCTTGAAAAGCAGCAATAAAAATATGAAATTATGACATAGAAAAGCAATGGTCTTCATAGATATATTTCCCATGTTCCTCTCTCTCATTAACAAAACAGATATCTAGCAATCAACTAAAATTTTAGCTCAAAGGAAAAATAAATAAAACTAAAAAACAACGGGCGGGATAATGTCTAGGCAGTACATATATCCTTTAGGGAAAACGATAAAACTAAGAAACAACAGCAACAGAAACAATTTTCTTGGGTGCCCACCCATCTCCAACTCCAACAGCAAATCCAATTACTTTCCATCCCTGGAAATGAAATTCAGCAAGTTGAGCACCAAAACTCTAAAACTTAAAAACCAAGACAAGCCAGATAGTATACACAAGACAAGCAACACAAAACTGAAACATTACCAACAAAGCAACACGAAGCAACAAGACAAAGGAAAGCACGAAAACAAAACCACAAACCTCTGACTGCCACTGGCTCCAGCAGCGGACTTGTCGTCATCCCTGGAATTTTTAAAAAAAAGAAGAAAAATTCAGCATCATATTTGGCACCACTAGCACTAGGGCTCTAATCAACAGAAGAAAATCAACAAATATTTACCCCTCCAAATCCTTTGCTACGGGCTTCAGTTCTAGTTCTTCAGCCTGCTTGATGATTTCTTCCTTGTGAGCATTTTTGGAACTGTATGTTACTGTCTTACGCGCCATCCGTGTTTGCCCTGTAGGTATTTGGCTCCCACAACCGCAGAGACAGTTTCACAGAAAATGGGTTCCTTGTCATGATAGAAGAGTTTTTCAATTTCCTTCATACGACCTTCGACTTGCTCAAGTTGCTTAGGGTTGCGCTTGATGTCATTATACATGAGGTAGTATTCCCCATACTGCAGAGCTTTCCGCCCCCGTTCAACAGCCCATTTGTAAGCACTGGACATTTTGGTTTGAAGAGGAGGAAGAAGAAGAAGAAGAAGATTCTGTCGAGTTTGAAGAGGAGGAAGAAGAAGAAGAAATAGTGCAGATTGTTGTGGGGGACGTTCCCCCATTTATTCACAAGATCTCTACCCATCACTCTCCAAATTTCCACAAATATCATCTGGGCAGAGCAAGAAAACAGACCCTCTTCTCTGAAAATTTTGATGAACGCAAATAGGTCACGATCGCCTTTGCTCTTGCCCGAGAAGAAGAAGACGACGAGTAAATATAGAGTGAGAGCGAGTGAGAGAGAAATTTAAGTCCCGTCTCCTTTCGCAACGTCTCTTTTCTACTTCCACCGCAGCTTCGTGACAAATGTTAGTTCACTGTCAACTGCCTCTTGAAGTGCATGGGGCCAATAACACGTCAAATCAACTTTAGCCTTATATTTTAATATATCTAAAGTTTTACTTAAATTCCTATGAAAAAAAAATGACAGCCCATAATTCAAACCTAAAAATCAAAATAGAAAGTACAAAAATCAAACTCCAACTGGTAAAAATTAAGGGTGGTGATTTTCCCACTCCTTTTTTATCCACTTACACTTCTTTTTTAGTTATAAAAAAGGAGTTTAAGTGATAAAATGAGAGAAAAAGGAGTGGGGAAATCACCTCTCAAAATTAATTATATCTTGAGCGTTTGTTCTTTGTCCTCATCATCTTCATCATCTGAGAAAAAAGAAAAACCAAATATAATCCATAACTTGATTAACCAAGCAATAATCTATAACATAACTTGATTGAAACCTAAAAATCAAACTCCAAATGGTAAATCTAATTATGATAGAGGGATGGTGGTGGGATCGTCATCAATACTCTGGCAGAGACAGATCTGAATCCTGATGATACAACCTTTAAAAAGTTAAACAAACACTACAACTTACATCAAAAACTGACATTTTTATTATGAGTATGATCATTTACTGGGCCTTTGTATCTGGTAGGTACACCTCCACATTGAGATAGATTCATTTATTATCATACTTACAAAACTTCCAATTAATGACTTTTACATTTCGAACAAATTTTCCACATTAATTTGTTCAGTAAACTGTGACAGAAAGTTTAATCTTTTTCCTGTTTAAGTTGAGATCTAGTAGCTGGTGACAGCACAGAAGAAAGACGACTGCTAGGGAATTTTGTTTAAATGTGCCACTTGATTTTATTTGTTCTTTTTAGTACAAGAGATAGTCTAAATTAGAGGAAAGAATGATTTTTCATACATATACAATTATGATGTCGTGGTGATCCCTAGGAGCCATGCCTAATCTGTTTCCCAGTATTAATGATGTTGATTTGAATGGTTTGGTGGCTCGTATTGATATCAGTGAAGTCAAGAAAAGTCTCTTCAATATAGGCGGTCTCAAAGCCCCTGGAGTGGATGGGTTTCCTGCCTGTTTCTACCAAAGCCAGTGGAATATGTGTGGTAATGATATTTATGACCTGGTTACTCAAGCTTTCAGGGAGCGCCATATTGTCAGAGGTTTGAATGCTACTTTGATCACTCTAGTTCCTAAATTAGACAATCCTGTTTCTATGATGCATTTTCGCCCTATTAGCCTATTTTGCACCCTTTATAAAATTATCTCTAAAGTGATTGTTGCTAGGGTGAGGCCTATTTTGCCTAAGCTAATCAGTCATCATCAGGTGAGTTTTGTTCCTGGTAGGCATATTACAGATAATATCCTAATTGCCCAAGATATTATGTTTAAATTTCGAAATACTAAAGGGAAAAAAGGGTTTATGGCTTGGAAGATTGATTTATCTAAAGCTTATGATCGATTGAGCTGGAACTTTATTGAGTCTGTTCTTCATGAAGTAGGTCTGCCTGCTAGCTTGATTCAGTTGATCATGGAGTGTGTTACATCTGTGACCTATCAAGTTTGTGTTAATAGGGAACTCACCTCGACCTTTACTTCTAGCAATGGTATCAGATAGGGTGATCTACTCTCACGTATCTTTTTGTTCTCTGTATTGAAAAGCTCTCTCACCTCATTGTGGAGACTGTGAGGAAGTATATATGGAAACCTGTGAAAGCTTCTCAAGCTGGGCCTATTGTCTCCCACTTATTTTTTGCTGATGACTTGATTCTGTTTGCTAAAGCTAGCTCTCACTAAGCAAGAATAATGAAACAGTGCCTAGACCTTTTTTGTAAAGCTTCTGGGCAGATTGTTAACTTTGAAAAGTCTGCTATATACTGCTCCCCTAATGTTAGCAAAGAGGTGGCTGCTAATATTAATTGTATCTGTGGTTCACCCATCACTACAAACCTGGGAAAATACCTAGGGATGCCTCTTTTACACTCTAGGGTGACTAAGGCCACTTATAGCAATCTTGTGGACAAAGTACATGCTAGGTTGGCTTCTTGGAAAAGTAAGACTTTCTCTGTTGCTGGAAGGGCAACTCTTATTCAAGCTGTCACTTCAGCCATACCAGTGTATGCTATGCAAACTTCTAAACTTCCTATAAGCATTTGTAAAGATTTGGATACAGTAAATCGCAATTTCTTTTGGGGTGGCAGCGAGAAGAAGCACAAGATTCACTTGTGTCAGTGGGATCTTGTGTGTAAACCTAAAAGTAAGGGAGGTTTACTTAAAGAAAACTCATGATATGAATCAAGCTCTCCTAGCTAAAGTTGGCTGGAGATTATTGAGGAAGGATGAGGGGTTGTGGACCCAAATTTTTGAAAAAAAATATATATTAAGAGCCAGCCTTTTTGGGAGCCTAATATGATCCCAAAACAAAATTGTTCTCCTACCTGGAAGGGGATTATGTTTGGTGCTCAGCTGCTTGACAAAGGGTTAATTTGGAGGCTTGGGAAAGGCGATAAAGTTAAGTTTTGGAGAGATAAATGGATCAGTGATGTGCCTCTCATGCAGACAGTGGATCTTGCTCCTGATCTCAATTTGAATTCTCTTGTCTCTGATTTTTTTGTGAACGGTTGGTGGGATGTGGAGAAGTTGAGGAGTGTCCTCCCTGAGGAATGGGTCCAAAAAGTGACTGGTTGTTCAGCAGATTTTCAGGGCATATTGGAGGATTGTCAGATCTGGAAACCTACATCTAATGGGCTTTTCTCTGTCAAGTCCGCTTACAGCTTTCTTTTTCAGGGGACAGATTGGCTAAATCCTTGGTGGAGAGTTCTATGGAAGCTGCGAATCCCTCCTAAACTCCAAATTTTCTGTTGGTTGGTTTTTCAGGATAAAATTCTCTCCAATGAGCAGCGAGTTCGAAGGCATCTTATAGGAAATTGTGCCTGGATTACTGTAAGTGGCCTATTGAATCTACCTTGCATATCTTAAGAGACTGTTCTAGAGCTAGAAAGGTATGAGATCTCTTTATGAACTCTACGCAAGCTTTGCCTTTTTTCCAAACTGATTTTCATCCTTGGTTGCTAAACAATTTGTGCTCTAAGGCTCACTTTGCCCATATTCCATGGAGAATTATGTTTGTGTTTACATGCTGGTATATTTGGAAATGGAGAAATGACTTTATTTTTAAAGATGAAACTGACTTGCCTTTTAACCCCAGAGATTTGATTTTTACTACTGCAAAGGATTGGTTTCAGGCTATTAGCCTTACGGTTTTTAATATTGTTGTGCATATTTTGATGATAACAAATTATTCCTTATTTATCTAATGTATTTCAAGTGTGATAAGTTGTAAGGAGCAGGGAATCCCAAATGGATCAAAAATACTATACATACGGGAAGACGTTTGGAACACTGAGCAAGAAGCCGACACTCAAGCATATATTTCTTTAATACAGAAGAGTTAGGTTATTCTTGTAAACTCTTTATGAATTGAACATCTAAAGGCTCTTTACCTAGATCGACCTTAGGTTCCTTCATGCATTCACATCATACATGAAATATTTGTTTTTATCAAATATTGGCTAAGCATGAAAAATATTTTTCCAAATGTTCTTTTTTCTCAAAATAATTTTTGGCGGCTTTTATTCCTTATACTTCAAATAAGAAAACTTGATTACATGGAAGTCTCCTCCTAGCAATTAATGCCTAGCAATTAATGTTGTAATTAATGTAAAGCTTGCTAGCCTAGCCTACATGGAAGTCTCATCCTAGCAATTAATGCCTAGCAATTAATGTTGTAATTAATGTAAAGCTTGCTAGCCTACCCTACATGGAAGCTATCATCCTAATTATAGCTGTAACCATAATGATTATATTTTCAACGACCATATTTTTAAACAGCTATAATTTTAATGCCTACTTCCCAGCTATCATCCTAATTATAGCTGTAACCATAATGACTATATTTTCAACGACTATATTTCTACACTCATAAATATGTAGGCAGATTTCTTGTAAAAACAACTCAAGATATTCATCCAAGTCTACAAGCATTCATCATACTCTGAATATCTTTTTCTCTTGAGCCAATCCTGTTCAATTTCATACAAGAGTTCTAGTGTTCGAATTCTCTTTGTATTATCTACTCAGAAAGGAGAGTTTCCATTGTGTGAGCTTCAATTGTATATCCCTCTCAAATAGGAGAGATTTTTTTTGTTCCGAGATTGATTTCCATTCAAACTTGTAAAAAGGGTTGGTTTGACCCTGTGAGGTGAGAAGGGTGTCTTTCACCTTGAGTGAAGGAGTGGTGTGCTCTAGCTTTGTAAAGGTTTCAACTCCACCTGCAAGGAGTTTTTCAACATAGTGGATCGAACTCTCAAGTGGTGTGCTTGAGGACTGGACGTAGGTCAGGAGGACTGAACCAGTATAAATCTCTGAGTTTGAATTTCTCTTTCCATATCTCTTTTTTAGTGTGCTTGTAACTTATCCGCATTTAAAATTAAATTTTCTATTAACCTTATTCACCCCCCCTCTAAGGTTGATTCACTGGGCAACACAGGCCATTATGGATACTAATAGTGGAGCTAATAAGGTGCAAGTGTTGCTGGCTTGGATCCCCCCTGAAATTGATATGGTCAAGTTAAATATTGATGGGTCTCGCAGAGGCAGCACTGGTGCTGGAGGGTCCTAAGAGATCATTGGGGTCAATGGATTGGTGGCTTTGCTGTCAATTTAGGGTAGGGAGAAGTGATTGAAGCAGAACTGTGGGGTTTGTTTTTTGGATTGAATTTGGCTATTGAGAAAAAACTAGATGATATTGTTATTGAGATGGATTCTGATACTGCTGTGATCCTTATTCAGAGTAAGGTTTTGAATGATTGTCATCCTAATGCTGGGTTGATCAGCAGCTGTAAAAGGCTTATGAATATGTTTTGCAGGATCAAGCTTCAACATGTTTATAGAGAGAGGAATGTTGTAGCTGATGGGTTAGCTACTTGGAGTCAAAATCTGGACCTGGGATGTTACTATCTTGAGGATAGTCCTGCATGGCTTGGCTGTTTACTAATGAATGATTCGCTCGGAGCTGTTAAGGCTCGTATGATTAGTAGTAGTTAGCTGTTGTGTTGGTGTTTGTGGGGTTTCTCCACCTTTTCTTCATCAAAAAAAAAAAAAATTATGATGTCGTGGGAATTCGAATTAGAGACCTCTAGTATTCAAATCATTGCATTTTTTTTATATAATAATTAATGTGAATAGGGATGGCAATTTCTAACACGCCCTGTTACACATAGTGACGGACATATATTGAGAACGGAGATCTTATACACTCGCACTGCCTTTATATTGGCTTGCCTTGTGTAACTTTCTTCTACGAATTTCTTTCTTTCCTTGTTGGTTTTGTTTCCAAGAAATATTGAAATGGAGGAGTCTCTCCATGAGCCAACCCTGCCTCGTTTTACAGTTTTATTTGGGCACCAAGGAAAGGGATGTGGTGTGGGCCCGGATCCTGTTCATTGAATAATTGATGTTTCCCGCTGTAAAGATTAGTATGTTGGTGCAAATAAACTGATAGGGCAACTATCTTAATCGTGATTTGGTGCAAAAAAAAATATTCATGTTCCTGATATAAAAAGAAAGGATTTTATTTATTTATTATAACAATAAATTTCCATTGAATTTGATCACATGCATACTTTCACAATATGATTTTTTGCCGATAAAATTACCAGAGGGTTCATAAACACGAGCCAAAATTGTATCTCCACACCTACATTTGACTTTTGGAGCAACCAATCTTCAAAGCTCGGCCTCCAAACCATCTGTATTCAGTATAATGCAAGCAAACTTTGTTAAAATTGGAAACTAGTAAGGTGCATTTTTTTGGCAAAATTGGAAGAACTAGATTTGGCAAAATTTTACACAAACGTTTTTTTGTTTTTTTTTTTTGCCAAAGATTTTATACAAACCATTAACGTATATGAAATACAAACGAAAATTTTAAATGAACTGTTAGTAACACATTAAGATACCGTGTAAGTTTTTTAACAAGTAAAACATGTTTTTACACATTATTATTATTATTGGCGAAATAGTTTTTCTTTGTGTTGGTATATTGATTGAGAAGGTATTATTTCACATGTACTCACACATAGGCAAGTTGAAATTTAGCCTGGCTACTGTACTATACAGTTTCTCCTTTGATCATATATAGATTCATAGAATAATATGGGACCGACTAATTGTAATTTTAATTTGATCAGCTTCTGGATGTTTTTTTTTTTTTTTATAACACCAAGAGGTTGCTGAAGAATATTTGTACGCTGGAGTTGGGTTGTTGGCTGGAACAACAATATTGCCACAATAAATGTTGGCCGTTTGACAAACCGAAACAAAGCAAACTAAAACACAAGATTGACAAACTTAAACATTTCATTACCATAATGGATATATTATGTTTATATGAGGATGTTGCCCAAGCTCGTTTATGCCTCAATCTCACATTGGAATAGAACAAAAGAGAAAGCCCCTTTATAACTTATATAAAGATGCTTTCTCCAACACTTAGACTCTTTCTTTAGGCAATTATCTAGTAGGCCAAATTCATTGTAACACATATGTAACCTCCTTATTACCATAATGAGAATACCTACCAACTCTATGGATGTAGCTCATTAAAGGGTGAACCACATAAATAATTTGTGTTATACTTGATCTTGCTCTTTCATTCATGCAACTCTAGATGAACCAATTTCGTGTGGGCTTCGAGTCATATAACGGGTCGTATCGAAAATTGCTATCCTAGCCTCCCAAGCTACCCCCACAAGTCCCACATCGAAGATTTACACCAGGGGATGCCACAAAACCTCTATAAATAGAGCCCCTTGCCCCCAGGGTATAAGGTAATAGCCATATTCGACACTTATGTCCTTACTTTGTCAGTCTAACTCCTCTTTCTTTCGGCTAACTTTAGCATTGGAGGGCCTTCGGCCAGTGTCACACCGATGCCTTAGGTCTTACCTACTGCTCTCTCTCTCTCTCTCTCTCTCTCTCTCTCTCTCTCCTCTCTCTCCTCTCTCTCTCTCTCTCTCTCCTCTCTCTCTCTTCTCTCCTCTCTCTCTCTCTCTCTCTCTCTCCTCTCTCTCTCTCCTCTCTCTCTCTCTCTCTCTCT
This sequence comes from Prunus salicina, assembly GCA_020226455.1. NCBI lineage: Eukaryota > Viridiplantae > Streptophyta > Magnoliopsida > Rosales > Rosaceae > Prunus > Prunus salicina. Next base: position 24,281,576 of record CM035345.1, on the reverse strand, counting down.
CTCTCTCTCTCTCTCTCTCTCTCTCTCTCTCTCTCTCTCTCTGCGTGTTTTTCCCTTCTTCTTTTCCAATATTTTAGTATCTTTCTCTTTTTTTGTAAACTTTAAATTAATTGTGAGATTTCTTGTTTTGTCATTCATAGAGATGTATGGGCTTGCAAACCAAAAAGAACTCGTATTTCTTCACCCCAAAAGCTCGGAGAAAGCACAAAGCCGGTGAGAAACTCGTATCTTGGCCACTATAAGCATAATTGCATTGCATGCGTACATATTTGGTGTTAAAAATATATAAATAAAGAAACTATAAGCACCTGCATACTGGTAGAGTCATGAATTTTTAAGAGGAGGTGTAATATTTCGAAGGCTAATTGTTCCCCACAAAAAAAAAAATTAAAAAAAATTTGGAAACTGTTAGTTGTTTAGGCAAAAATAACCTGTATAATTGAAATGATACTATTATTATTCATAATTCATAAAAGAAATAACATTTTCCTAAATTAATTTAAAAAAAAATTAACTGATGAATTTTTTATTTTTTGTTTTGAAAAACTTGCATGATGCACATTCATGATTTGAATATATTGATTAATTGGATTTACAATATTGTAATGTACATATGAACTAACAAAATTCGCTTGTCATAAATGTGCAATTTATATATTCAGGGAAAAGAAAAAGAAGAAAAGAAGAACTTGCAATTTATTTCCTTGTGTCGAAGATTAAATTAACAAATAATTTCATTAATAATTCAACATCATTTTTATGTTCAATATGTGCTTTAATATATATCAAAGTGTTTCTAGGTTAAGCTATCAAACTTAATGACTACTCTACCCTCAAACTAAAGCTGCAGCATGATGTGGTCTTTAATAGAACAAAAATTAAACACGTGTATTGCACACAGAGATTTTAAAATATATTAATTGATCAGGTCCAAAACGATTCGTTTTGGTCAGATCATTAAAAAGAAAAATTGACCGCATTACTGCTGCTCTTCACTCCAACCTTTTCACAAACAGGTTGTGTGCATTCTTGCCTAGCCACCCAACCGATCAAGAGCTCAAAATAACTGACTTCTATGGTATTTTCAAACGAAAGAAGGTACACATATGCCTCTTTGCGCATGATCTGCCATCTACATGCATGCATGCAAAGCTATGCCATGTCTTTTTTTTTGTCAGAAGCTAAGCCATGTCATGAATGATATGTAGCGCTAGTTGGTGCCTCTCTGCCTCACATGGACTCATGTGTTGGTCAAAGGTGTCTCTACAATAAAGAGAACAAATATTATGTTAGCTTACAAATTTGTGCTAATAATGTTCAGTGTTAGATCAGTTTTAAAATATAATCTATTGCAAATTGTAATTAAAACTATACAAAAATAGATCAGATACTAATTAGAATTGATAATTATATTTAAAAAAAATTAGGGTTTTCATCCTTCACATTCCTTTATGTGCGAGTACATGTGAAATGATTCCTCTCATCATCATCACTGTGAAGAAAGAGGGGAAAACCAATACAACATGTGAAATGATTCCTTCTTAAATATACCAACATATATATATATATTATAGTAATAATAATATTAATATTAATTAATGTGTAAAAACAGGTTTTCCCTTGTTAGTTATCTTAATGTGTCGCTAATTGGGTCATTTGTTAGTGACTTGATATTATATAAGGTCGATTTTTTCGTTTGTATTTCATATGTGTTACTGAGTTGTATAAAATTTTTGTTCCCCAAACAATGCACCTTACTATAGTTTCAATGTAGAAGATAACACACAGGTATGGATTGGTTGTTTTTGTTTATAGGTTTTGACAATTATTATCAAGAGTAATTAGCAATAATAAAAAATCCTCTATATATACACCATTAGATCATGTTCTGATCTTCACAAACACCCATAACGCACATTCTCTTTCTCTCTCTCTCTCTCTCCCCCATGGAAACAATGAAACTATTTTCAGGTGGGCTTTTAGGAACCTACCTCCTCCTTTCCACATTGTTCTGGTCATCTCTTTCTAAGCCCCACAGGCTACCCCCAACAACTCCCAACAACACCATTCAGCAATATCTAATCCCTCACAACACTCAAAGATCAAAGCTTGGCCTCCCTCCTCTCAAATGGAGCCAAAAGCTAGAGAAATACGCCTCTTGGTGGGCACACCAAAGGCAAGGAGATTGCTCTTTGATTCACTCAAACAACAAATTTGGTGAGAACCTTTTCTGGGGCAGTGGACAAGAATGGAAGCCAAGTGATGCAGTTGCAGCTTGGGCACAAGAGAGAAGTTACTACAATTACAAGACAAATTCGTGTGCTCATAACAAAGATTGCTTGCATTATACACAGATGGTTTGGAGGCAGAGCTTGAAGGTTGGTTGCTCCAAAGTCAAATGTAAGTGTGGAGATACAATTTTGGCTTGTGTTTATGACCCCCCTGGTAATTTTATAGGTCAAAAACCATATTGAATATAGTTAATATATAATAATATTCATGAAGCTTCCCAAATATTTTATCATATTGTAGCCAATGAAATGAAGCCAGCTCAAGAGCTCTTTTTATTTTCTTCAATTTCAGTTTAGAAATTTGCTTTAATTTGTGTTTACAATGAAATGAAATAAATTACCGATGGGCATTGGCATTGTAGTCCTCTACGCCCAAAACGACGTCGGCTCACTGTTTGTAGACGCAGAAATGCAGGACTAAAAGGCTGGCTTTATACTTAAAAGTTAAAAGTTCTAGGGCTGGGCATTTGGACCCGAAACTCGGCTAACCCGCCCAAACCAACCCGATTGGATCGGGTTGGTTTGGTTTTTTGTTTGGTTTTGGATATTCGGTTTCTGGACCCAAACTAACTCGATGCTTTTGGTTTGGGTATCGGGGCCCAAAAACTAAACCCACGGTTTACCCAACCCAACCCGATTAGTTTTATTATACTTTAATATACACGTGTAAGTCATTCGTTGGGGGGTTATTACATTTCTCATACACCCTCCACCATTGGATACTCCCCAACTAAACAAATACCCCAACAGCCTAGCTTATGCCCATTTAACCCAAACCAACCCAAACCGAACCATAAAGTTCGGGTACCCAAAGTGTTCGGTTTTTCACTTGCGTGGTTCGAGTTTGGGTTGGAAAAAAGCACACCGAAAGATTCGGTTCAGTATTCGGGTTGAGCCCAAAACCAAACCAACCCGAGCCCAGCCCTAGTTAAAACCATCTCTTTTCTCTCTCTCTCTCTCCCTCTCTCTCTCTACCAAAAAAGTTAATGCAATTCTGACTCTTAGGTGCTTTCTATTGACAAGTATGGAATATTGATATTTTTATATTTACCAAAAAAGGAAAAAGATTGGGACATTATGTGAACATAATTTCTTTTTGACTAAAATTAAACAACTGGAGCAGATGCTTAATTAACCAAGAAATTAACTATGGTTAGGTCAAAGGTATATATTCAAAGTAAATCCATGCGGTAATGTCATGGAAATTTATTGGTTATATTTGTAAAATTATTTAAAATGACAAACATTAAAAATATTAAAAGGAATTGTGCGGTGTGAGTGAATTACAGTATAGTTGAATCAAACCAAGAGATGCAGGAAGGCCATCTAACCTCATGTGAGTGAAAAAAAAACAAAGAGAAGCTGCACATCTGTCTACTCTATGAACTGACCACGTGGCAGTAGTTTTGGGATGACATGTGTGTATGAGTAGAGTTTAGCTCATGAAATGGCCCCTCCAAGGTTCTATACAAATCATTATGGGTTAGTAAACACAGGGGAAGTCAGAAATTGAAATCATTTCAATACCCATGTGTTAGTAAACACAGGAAAATTAGGAATTTAAATAATTTAAATATCTATTTATGATAAGTAAACATGTCACATACACTTTTTATTATTTAATGTTTTTGTTGTCAAAGATAGGAAGGGAGATAGGAATTTATTCACACACATTGATGTTTAGGGGTTTCGAACGGTCTTAGGCTAAACATACTTTTCCATTATGGTATTACCCCATTGGCTTCATTATTTAATTTTTAACTGAAACAATTTTTTGGTGAGAAAAAGCAAACTTTAATCCCTTTTTAAGAAAAGGGATAATAATATTTCACATTTTTTATTGAATGACTCACATTATGGTAAATAATTTCTTACAAGCGAAGCAACTGAAATTGATTAGAAAATAACAATGAGAGATTCACTATTATACCCAATATAGGAGTCCAAATTATAAAAAAAAAAAACCTATAAGAAATGGACTTTTTAAACACATTTAAAGCCCATTTACAACATAACAAAAATACTTTTAACTTTTAACTTCTTTTAAATTACAAAACTGTATTGATTTTTAAAACAAACCAACCCCAAAACCTCATAAAAAACGCAAAACACTCAATAGGGCATCAAAGTAATTTAATAATCAAAATTAAATTCCATAGGGTCAGCTGTTATTTTTTGATTTATTTATAGAAATTAAATGATATAGAGTTTATTTATAATTTTAGTGGTAAAAATAGGTATATGACTAAATATCACAATAAGAAATTCAGAAAAAAGAAAAGGAGAAAGAAAACCAAAAATCAAATCTTTCTATTTTGCTAATGCGTCTCCTGATTCCCTTTGACTAACTCCTCTCTCTCTCTCTCTCTCTCTCAAAAGTACACACCTTTCTCTATAAACCACACCACATCTACTACTTAACCAGAACATAACTCTCTCTATTTTTCTCTCTTCGTCTCTCTCTCTCTCTCTCTCTCTCTCTCTCTCTCTCTCTCTCTCCGTTGTTAAAGATTCTTATTAATTACAACAATGGCCGCTACGTGGCGGAAGCTGAAGAAGTCTCTGAGTCACAAGCTCTCATTAAACTCGTCCGATTCATCCAACTCGTCGTCTCGGCCGCCTCGTCCTCCTACCGCAGAAATCTCGGCAACCGTCGGGCCCTCTCCCTCGTCTCTCTCCTCCTCCTCCTCCTCCTCCTCCGCCATCTCCAAGCTCTCTCGCAGCTTCAGCTCTCGCCTCTCCAAGGTCAGTAATTGTAAATCACCATCGTATTTTTCAATTTAATTCGCTCAGTCTTTAATTTAAATAATTTAATTTCTGTACGTTGCAATTGTGTGCCTGTTTGGTTCCCTGGAAAATCTGTTCCTTAATCTCGGGATCTCAGTCCCGGTTTTTTCATTATTTCGCGTCTCGTTTTGTCGCCGGCGAGATTTTAACCCCGAGCTTTCCGGCGTGTGAGTGAGTGTTAATTTGCCGCGAAAAGTCGGAGGAGACTGCCAGTTGTTCTTTCCCAAAGAAACAGGCCGTCGTTTTCTGACTACTGAAACAGAATCAAGTTAGTTCGCCAATATGACCAATTTGCCCTATTGGCTTCCTGTATTTACGGTCCCAGTGTGTCTTGGTTTGGCCGTTTCTTCGATGGCAGTTTGGGAATGTGGCAGTTGGGCATTCGATCACGTTTCTTTCTCTTTAAGTGCGTTGTCAAGTCACTGGTCATTAAGGCTCAATTCTGGGGGCTTTTAATTAATTAATTAATAATACTATTTTAAAGGTCGTCCAAGTTTCCCTAATTATTCCCAATATAATTTGAAGCATCTTGTAGATATGTTAGGCAGATCTTCAGTGATTCCGTTTTGTGAAAAAGTCAATGACATAGAGGCTAAGAAATCGAATAAGTCAAAAGCTACATGCTTATATTGCACGCCCTAACAATTATGTCATATCATATCCTCTTTTATAAAGTTAGAGAATTTTTGTTGGACATTTGGAATTTCCTTTTTGTTTTTTAATTATTTGCATTTTAAAAGACTATTGTTTTACGTATGTCTTAATTTGTCTTGCTAATACAAAAAGATGACAACATGTTGCACATTTGATCTGTAATTATCTGTAATACAAAAAGATAATTTGCTACAGTTTAGGTTATGAAATTCTGGTTTTCCCTAACAGTTCCCTCACCCCTTTTCCATGTTGCAAATATATGCTGGTGCTGTGTTTATTATGACTTTTGGCTGGATTGCATTGTTCAGCTTGTGCCATACAGACAGTTTTCTATTTTCCCGTAGAATAATGCTGATACGGATTCTTGTTAGCACCGAATTTGCTTTTTTGATAGGTTGTGTTTGCTTAACATACTGATGTATAAAAGTCTATTTATGTGGCAAAGTTCTTTCATTCAGTTTTGTTGATCAAAGCCTTCTCATTTTGTGTTAATCTTGAACAGTTGTTGAAAGGTAACTGCATTGGTATGGCCATCTCATGATGTCTGACTTTTGTTTAAATTGTTTTGTGTACAGAAAAATTGCGCCATTTGCCTGAGTAACGTGAGAGCAGGGCAAGGCCAAGCCATCTTCACTGCTGAGTGCTCCCACTCTTTCCACTTCGTTTGTATTGCCAACAATGTCAAACATGGAAACCTTTGCTGCCCAATCTGCCGATCCAAGTGGAATGCTGTACCTTTCCAAGCTCCCACCAATGCTGCAGATCCTCAACAAAATAACTTGGGTCAGATCCATACCAATGTCTACCATCGTCACCAGTCTCACCTCCCATTGCAGCCCCGGGTCCATCCCGAGCCGCTTAGCTTCTCAGATGATGAACCTCTCCCATCCACCTCACCTACCCGACTCTCTGGCCCCCAAACTGTAGCAATCAAGAGTTATACAGAGTACTCTGCTATCTCTGTTGCAGACTCTCGCCCTACATTTCCTGTTCTTGTCAGCATCCGAGCACCACCTCTTCAAGATGCTAATGACCATGGCCGTACCCCCATTGACCTTGTGACAGTTCTGGACGTAAGTGGCAGCATGTTTGGCACAAAGCTTACCCTTCTCAAGAGTGCTGTCAAATTTGTTATACAAAACTTGGGGCCTTATGACCGACTTTCCATAGTTTCGTTCTCAACTATTCCTAAAAGGGTTTTTCCTCTGCGAAGAATGACTGTTGATGGGCGTGAAAGCGCCATTTTAGCAGTCGAGTCTCTTAGAGCAAATGGTGGAACTGACATTGTGGGAGGACTCAATAAAGGAGTTCAGGTCCTTGAAGAACGCCGTGAAAGGAATCCGGTTTCTAGCATCATCCTCTTATCCGATGGCAGAGACAATTGCAACTATGGCTCACAGACTACTTCAAGTGCAAACCAAGTGTCTGAGTTTTTGAACCAATTGCCAGCTTTGGTACGGTGTAGCAATATTCCAGTCCACGCATTTGGATTTGGCACTGACCATGATGCCACTACTATGCATGCTATTTCTGATTCATCTGGTGGCACCTTTTCCTTCATTGAATCAGTTGCTATGATACAAGATGCCTTTGCTATGTGCATTGGTGGTCTTCTCAGTGTTGTGGCTCAAGAACTTCGACTCATGGTTAGGTCAGCATCACAGGGAGTGCAGATTGTGAAAATACCATCAGGGGGACATATGAGTGAGATTTCTGATGAGTCTCAACAAGGTGTTGTTGACGTTGGAAATATGTACGCAGAAGAGGAGAAACAATTTCTGGTGTACCTTTCAGTTCCAATATCCACAGGAACTAGAAATAGGGAAGGCATGAAAAAGACACCACTGTTGGATGTATCATGCTTGTACAAAGATCTAGGCTCAAATGAGTTAATCCAGGTGGTAGGTGAGAGGGTAGAGATACTGAGACCTAAAGCTTGGTCCCCTGCAGACGAGGCAGTGTGTTTGGAGGTTGATCGGCAGAGGAATAGAATTTTGGTAGCCGAAGGTATCACAGAAGCACAAGTGATGGCTGAAATGGGAAATCTAGAAGGTGCACAGGCCATTTTGGCACAACGTAGATCAACTCTCTTAACAACAGCAGCAGCACAAGCTGGGGATGGTCTCTGTAATTGGCTTGAAGCTGAGCTTAGAGAAATCAGGGATAGAATGGCAAGTACGGAATCGTATACACAGACCGGGCGTGCTTATGTTCTTTCTGGGTTGAGCTCACATTCATGGCAGAGAGCCACAACTAGGGGTGACATGACAACCCAGATTCTCACGATGAGCGAAGGTGGAACCTCACGCACAAGCGTTGGCACAACCGTCGGCTATGAAACACCGACGATGGTTACCATGGTAAGGATGTCACAGAATCTTGGGGTTAATCCTGCAGCCTAACTTCAATGAGCAAACAAGCCTTGTAGCTTGGGTAAGGTGTGAATAGGGATACAGCATTCATCCTCGGATTAATTCATAGTAGACTAATAGTTAGTAATTGCCAATTCGAACTCCCAATTAACCTTTTCCAAATTCTGACTGTAGTTGCCTTCATATTATTTTGGCTGCTTGTTTGTTTAATGGGGTTTACACTTCATTTTCTTTTCCATGATGGATTGGATTGATTGAGATTCTTACTAGAAGTTAATATTCCATACTTTGTGTTCATTTCTTGCGCTAAGGATCATGTTCATATTTTCATCTTCTGGTCTGGCGCTTGTGTTGAGATTGTTTGACAGAGAGCCTATATTGCTTGCAACTCTTGTGCATCCACTTTGACAATTGGTTTTCCACATTTGCAAAGAGAGAAACAAGCATGGATTATTATTCTCTTAGTCTGGTAGATTCATGGGTGGTAGAGCTAAATAGCTCATCTTGGCAAATCTTCTCACTTTCCGGAAGAAAAGTACCATAAGGGGAGAATGGTAAATTAGTAACTTTTCAATATGACCGTCACATCATCACGTGATGTTACGAATTCACTTACGTGGTGGTGTGACCGTAACACTGAAAGTTTCAAAGAAATAAGTACTTTCCAGCCATGGACTTAGGTCGATATAAAAGATTGAGTAGTGAAAATGAGGCAAGCAGTCAAGAGTGAAATGTAATCACAAAAGAGCAATTGTTTTGATTAAAAGAAGGGGGAGCCTCAGGTATGCAAAGGGGCACATAATCTAAAGACATATTAGCACAAAACAAAATTGAAAATTTGATTATAGATAATTTAAAGTCAAATTACATTTTTTTTCCCTGTAAGATGGTGGTAATTTCAAAATTTTTAAATGAGTTCAAAATCATGATTTTGTACTCTATTGCAACTATTTATAAGGGTATGATTGATTGCTGAAATTGAAATCACATAAATCCGAAAATAAAATAAGAACCGAATTAAAAAGAAAGCGAATTGACTTGGCAGTAATATAATTTCCACCTATTTTTAATCGGAAACAAATTACAAGAAATTTGGCCAAAAATTAACATCACCGCACCACCACCACTTCCAAAATTGCAACGGAAAGCTCATGTTCGAATTAAAAGAGAAAAAAGAAAGAAGAAGAAAAAAAAAAAAAAAGAAAGAAAGAAAAAAAGAAGAAGAAGGCGGTGGAGGAAATATAGCCTATAGGAATTAACGTTAGAAAAATAAAATATAAGAGAGAGAGAGAGCCTTTGACGTTTTTGGTGATGCTACTGGTAGGTGTGAAAGTCTCAAGCTCGTTAAACAGTTTGGCATTTCCCACCATCGAAGCTTCTGCAAGTTTCGCCTTGCTCTGTCGACTTCCTGCGATCTACGTATACCTTCCCAAGTATGAATATTCTGTCAAAAGATTTCATCTTTTTTTGCTCTTTTTGTTATAAATTCAATTCGATCTGCAAAATGATTAATTAGTGTGTGAAATGAAAAAGATAGCACTTTTTTTTTCATGGGTTTAGGTATTTTACATTGTAGGGAATTGGGGGGTATTATTTCAAGGCACGAGGGATTGAATTTGCACAAGAATATTTTTTTCTTTGTGTCTGTGATAATGTTGGGCAAGGAAAAAAAGGTTGAACAATGCGGATTGTTATTTATCTATGCAATTCAGTCTAGTTTCAACCTGGGATTGCTCTAATGATTCGAGTTATAGTGTACTACCTTTTTATTTTATTTTATGGTATACAGCTCTAAGAATTATAGTGCTCAGCCTTTGTGATTAGTGTATAGTTACTTGCAATTTCAGGGTGTCTTGTATCTTATGGTGCTCACCTTCAAGCACTAGTCTTTTGATCCATGGCCAAGCCTGAACTTAGTGCTCGGACGGTTCTAGAACCACTGTCATTCTTCAACCTCTCTGACCACTCTCGCGCACAAGTTACATCCCTCGCTATCTACACGGTCTCTGACTCCCAGTGTCTAATTTACATTGGGACTCAGTTTGGAGCCCTATTTTTATTCTCTGTAAACCCTGGCAATCTCAATGATGAAACCCGGTCTGATCGTTCCAACAGCCCTTCAGTCCTGCAGAACATTTCTCTTCTGCGAAAAGTTGTGGTCGGAAATTCCTCAGTGGAGTCTATACAAGTATTTGGTGACATTGGGAAGCTTTTGGTGCTTTTGGGTGGGTTTTTGTTTACGGTTGATTTACTTCTGTTGCAGCCTGTGAAGAGATTGAGTTTCTTGAGAGGAATTTCTGTTATCACGAGGAGGTTGCGAAGCAGTGAATCAGAGTGTTCGAATTTGTCAGCTCTTAGCAGTTCGTCAGAGTATACGAGCACAAGTCAGCGATTTTTGCAAAAGTTGGGAAGTGGGATCAGAGCAAATGGCTTGAAAATGAAAGAAACAGTGCAGCCGCGTGTAGACAATCATGTTTTCTCAGTCGTGATTGGAAAAAGATTGGTATTGATAGAGCTTGTTTTGATTACTAGAGTAGGTAAAAGTGACCAAGACATTGATGATGGGTCTTTTGTAATTCTGAAAGAAATTCAGTGTATTGATGGGGTTATGGCCATGGTATGGCTCAATGATTCAATAATTGTCAGTACGGTTAATGGATATAGTTTGTTTTCATGCGTTACGGGACAAAGTGGTGTAATATTTTCGTTACCTGATGGTTCTAGTCTGCCACGACTTAAATTGTTGTGTAAAGAACGGAATTTGCTTTTGTTGGTGGACAATGTTGGCATCATAGCTAATGCACATGGGCAGCCAGTTGGTGGTAGCTTGGTGTTCCATAGTAACCCAGATTCTATTGGGGAGATATCTTCGTATGTGGTTGTTGCAAGGGATGGAAAGCTGGAATTGTACCATAAGAAAACTGGTACTTGTATTCAGATGGTCACTTTTGGTGGCGAAGGGGTAGGAGGGCCATGCGTTGTTGCAGATGAGGAAGATAGAACTGGAAATCTTGTCGTTGTTGCAACACCCACCAAGGTATGGAAAAGTATTTGATCCAATGATTCATTTATACTTTTTGCAGCTTCATTACAGACATGTACAACTTTTTCCCTTTTTTTCTTTCTATGTTTCTGTTTTTAGTTTGTATACTCTTTTCTTTTACACCAGTGCTGTATTTATCACTTGGAATGAACGATAAATTGCATTTATGAGTAATAAGAGGAAGTGGACGTATAAATTCGCATGTTAAATAGTTTCTTAATTTATATGGTTAACTTTACAGTTAATTTTTCATTTAAGCTAAGATCAGTTTGATGATTGTACTCAGTGTGCAAGGGTTTTCATATGAGGAGATTATAAACAAATTTTTCGGAACTGGGTACAAAAAAAGGAATTGTGTTGTTGAGTGATTCCTTGAAGTTCCCTTCATTAAAGTGCTTTTTATCTAGCATGTTGTATGGAAATACACTCGTGAGGAATGGGTTATAGGAAGTATGAGTTTCCTTATGATCAATTATTGCCAGTTATTTTACTGTTGTGTATGACATATGACTGGGGGGAACATGATTGCATCCTGTTTTAGCTTTTGTTAAAATATATATATATTCTATGGATTTGTTATACATTTATAATTTCGATAGACTAAGATAGCAAAAAACCTGCAAGTTTCAACCTTTAAGAGTTGACAGTGATGCATATGCTTTCTATGGTTGCTTGATTGGTTTTCATAGTTTTCTTATATGTCCTTTCCATGTTGCAAATTTCTAGGTTGTTTGCTTTCGGAAATTACCTTCTGAAGAACAGATTAAAGATCTATTGAGAAAAAAGAATTTCAAGGAAGCCATCTCCTTGGTGGAGGAGCTTGAGTGTGAGGGTGAATTATCAAAGGATATGCTCTCGTTTGTTCATGCTCAAGTGGGCTTTCTCTTGCTTTTCGACTTGCATTTTGAGGAAGCAGTGAATCACTTTTTGCAGTCTGAGGCCATGCAGCCTTCTGAAGTATTTCCATTCATAATGAGAGATCCAAATCGATGGTCACTACTGGTATGGTCTTTTGTGCTCATAATTAGGGTATTCAGCTCATGTATACTGCCTTCCTATAGTCACCTATATTGTCTCTACCTTAATAGAAAAGGAGAGGAGAGTCTGGCTTGCTCTAAAGCTCATTGATTGCATCATAAACTTGCTTCCTTTAGAATATAACTGCCCAAAAAAATGCGTTGTAAGCAATTAAGGACGTGGACTGTGATACTCATTAGAATATCAAGGTTAAAATTCTCGTTGCATTTTGTTGGGAATGTTAAATTACCAGAAAAAGCCAATGTGTGGTTCGATGGAAAAATGGATAATGATACTTGATTTACCATTTATATGTTTTATGTAACAATGAATACTACAGTGTGAATGCGAACAACTATGAAAGAACTATTTTGTGCTTTTGTAGTAGTCACTGAAAATACTCTCTCAAATAATTTGAATGTTGGCGCAGACTATTGTGTTAGTAAGCCTTCTGAATGTTGTAACCATAGCATAGAACTTGTGTTTTTAGGTTCCTAGAAACCGCTATTGGGGTTTGCATCCTCCCCCTGCGCCTCTGGAAGATGTTGTAGATGACGGGTTGTTGGCAATCCAAAGGGCAATATTTCTCAGGAAAGCAGGTGTAGAAACTGTGGTAGACGATGCATTTCTCCTGAATCCGCCAAGTAGAGATAATTTGTTGGAGTCTGCCATCAAATCAATTACTAGGTGACTGCATACCACTGGTTATTCGCCAAATGTTTTTCCTCTTAATTTCTGTTGCATTTTTTTATCCAGAATTTAATTTTTTGGCAACTAGCATTTGGATCATAATATCTTCTTGTATACACATTCTTGCTACAGGTATTTGGAGGTTTCTCGTGAGAAAGAGTTGACTCCATCAGTGAAGGAGGGAGTTGACACTCTATTAATGTACCTCTATAGAGCTTTAAATAATGTCTATGACATGGAGAAGCTGGCATCATCAGCAAATTCTTGCATTGTGGTATGTGTTCTTATTTGTGTTTTTTTTTTCACCGTTGCTATTTCCTCTGATATGTTCGTTTAGCATGCCCAAGGATTTGTACTTTTACAACTTTCCTAATCAGGGAGTTCCTGTTTCCTCCTCCAGTACTTCTAGTCTTCTTCCTAGAAGGAACCTGTGAATATGAATGGTTCATGTCGTACACGACTACTTAGAATTTAGAAAAAGTAAAAAACAAAAAAGAAGATGATATATGATCTAGTGCCAAAGATTTGGTTTTGGTTTAGTACCAAAGGAAATGGATGGAAAAAGGTTATCAGATGGTGTTTTGAGAACTATTGAGTATATTAACTGTTACTTGAATCATAAGAAAAACTAGTGTTGTCATTGTAGACCCTTCATCCACTTCAGGATGTCTGCTTTTTTTATTTGTACCAGAGTGTAAATCAGAGAAAATGAAGTAGTGATTCTTAGGATAAGAAAAGGAGATTGATGGTTACTGTAGTTGAAAGAAAAGCTAAGATGAAATCAACATAAATTTTCCCTCAAATTGGACTATAGAAAAGCTTCATTTTCATATTGTAGGGGGCTGGGTTGAGATTCCGTCTGTATTTAATTTCTAAGACACGGTTTTGGGATTTTAACCAGCTAGAAAGGGCACCAAATGATGGTAGCAATTGTAAGAACCATGCACATGTCCTGGATTTGGAGACATTAAATTTATGTTTAGTTTTGGAATCAAAAGCAACAAACTTTATAGGCCTCAAGACAATGCACTGTGAAGATGTTGGTAAACAATCTTAGCATTCCAATGCATTGCAAAACAGAGGCCATTGTCTGGAGCCTGCTTGAAGGATGACTGTAGAACTTGCATGGGCGGTGCAGGAGGAGTTGGAAACTTTGCTAGATGACTCTGGGCATTTACGTACACTTGCCTTCCTATATGCAAGTAAAGGAATGAGCTCGAAGGCTCTTGGTATCTGGCGCATCTTGGCAAGACATTATTCATCTGGCCTTTGGAAAGACCCCGTCATGGAGAGTGGCTCACAGGATGGTGGTACAAATATTGTCTCTGGTAAGGAGACTGCTGCAGCTGAGGCATCAAAGCTTCTTGAGGAGTCTTCTGATCCAGGGCTTGTTCTACAACATCTTGGATGGGTATGTGTTAATTATCTGCAGTGTTGTTTCTACTCTATCTTGGATGGTTTGTCTTGTTTTAGTTTCACAATTTTGACTATTTTAGAGAAAGCTAAAGGTGTTGGGCTTCGCAAGTCCAATGTTTAATAAGGAGCTGGTTGGTCTTGTTAGGTTGCAGACATCAATCAGGTTTTTGCAGTTCAGGTTTTAACATCAGAGAAAAGAGTGAATCAACTTCCACCAGGTGGGATTTGTTCATACCCTGATGAATATGGTTTTGACTTCATAGTTAAGCATACCTGAAGTTGCTACTTGTGTAAATTTTCTTAGGAATAGTTCCTACAGAGTACTTGTATCCACGTTTCATCTTATTCTTAATAAATTTTTTTTTTTTTCTGATATAAAAAAAATGAACTATTTCAGTTTCCATCAAGTTCAATTCAGAATTTTAGTATTCATTTGCATTTTGGTTTGACAATTCATTGTCAATCATAATTATGTTTGCAACTTTTATTGAATGCCACCAAGGAAAAGTATCTTAGTAATAACAGATTATGAAGAAAAAAAATGGAAATTTTAAATTGACCTAAATGGCACCAAAGCACAAGGAAATTATCCAGTTGTTAAGGGAGTGATTTATAAGAGGTTTACACCTTTATGTCTCTCCACCCGTCAATTGAGCCAGAATGCGCTCATCTATGCATTCATTTTGAGCATCTCTATGAAGCAAGGCACCAGAAAATTTCCCTATTTTTATTAAATTGTTGTTATATGAGCTTTTTGAAATTTGTTTTTATAAGAAAACATCTTAGACTTTTGTGTTAACATATTGTTTTGTTGTCTATGTGGCATCAATGGTTATTGATCATACATAAACCTGTTTTTATTTATTTGAAAAAAATTGTTTCTGTGGTTGATCCTTCAATATTGTTCGCTCTTTTTATTCCAGATGAAGTTATTGCAGCTATTGATCCAAAGAAGGTAGAAATTTTCCAAAGGTATGTCAATAACCGGGACTGCACTACATCTTCCCCATGTAATTGAGAGAGTTTAGATGATGGTAGAAAGTCATATAGTGTCAACATGTATGCAGTTGGGGATTTGAGGTCGTTGTACTGTTCATTTAACCTCCTGTACCAAAGATTTTTTCACTATAACCATTTGGAAGTAAATGAAATTGTGTCCATCTGAAGTCAGAAAATCTCTTTTGTTTCGCCTACATTTTCTGAGAATTACTTCTTTGGCCAGGGAATGAAACTGATTCCCTGGTTGTCCAGTTTTGCATTATATTTGAGCTCTTCCAGCAAAAAGAGCTGTAAATAATTGGCATTTCATCCTTTGCCATAGTTTTTTTTTGGAATAATCTTTAAAATTGTGTGGCATTATTGAGTTTGGTTTCATGGTGTCAGCCACAGTTTGTAAGAGCACAAAGTGGAGTCATATAGTTACCATTATAACTTACAATGCAAGGTAACCGTGATAAACTACCTGTGCAATATTTTCATCAAAGTGCTATTCTTTTATCTCACTTTTCCAGCGGTGTCATTTATTTTATCAAATGCATTTGTCATATTCTTTATTTGCTTTTTCTTACTTGCACTTGTTACTTTCAAAAAGAAAAGAAAAGTTCTTCCTTATGTGAATTGATCCTCACTGCACAGATTTGATTTTAACCTCTTTATCTGCACAGGTACCTTCAGTGGTTAATTGAAGACCAAGAATCGTATGACAGTCAGTTCCACACATTATATGCTCTCTCACTGGCCAAGTCAGCAATTGAAGCTTTTCAAGCAGAAATTGCTTCTCAAAACCTTGATCCTGGAAGAATAGAAGAGACAAACATTTCTGATCATAGGACAAGTTTGATCTTTCAAAGTCCTGTTCGGGAAAGACTGCAGATATTTTTAGAGGCTTCCGACTTGTATGACCCAGAGGAGGTTCTTGACTTGATTGAGGGATCAGAATTGTGGTCAGAGAAGGTTTGTCGTTACTTATTTTGGACCTTGTCTTGAATTCTGCTTCTCAACCATGGCTAGCTGAATATGATGATTATGTACTCTGAGGCCTTGGACAAGTTAATTATTAAGCTTGCTTTTTTAGCTGTTGGTCACTCATGGATGGCATTGATAATTTGTAGTGCCAAAATGATTGTCTTCTTGTTTGATACTGCTACTGCTAGTCTCTGATTCTGGATTATTCCACAGGCTATTCTTTATAAAAAACTAGGGCAAGAGGCATTGGTGCTCCAAATTTTGGCCTTGTAAGTTTCATCTTCCTTTCTAAAATATTCGCAACAATATGTCCTATGCCACCTCATGTGGTTATCATTTCACATTAATTTGGCACAAGTTGAGGCTTCTTGTTTGTATGTGAATGTCCACCATCCCTCTTTTTTTCAAGAAAGAGAAAACAATGATAAATTTCATTGTTACCTTGACAATGGTGTTTCTTTTGTGCATTTCATAAATTTCTATATCATCTTTTCTGAAGTATGAAAAGTTATGCGTTTAGCAATTTCTTGAATCACGTGAGGTTTATGACTAGTAATAATGGTAAGAGCTTATATTATAGCACATAAAATTGCATTGAGAAATATTAAGATATTTTTTCAGATAGCATATAAGTGATTAGCTTTTGGCTCTCTCTCTCTCTCTCTCCCCATTATATTGTCTACCACCTTCTGCGGTGTCCAATCTGCTTCAGTTATGGGGTTTAATAGTAAGTTGGCAAGGGCTGATCTATGTTCTCGCTTAGAGGTTTCTGTTCTTTCTGCTAGTTTTATGGTTTAAATTAGGTTAGATAATAGAATGGTTTATTACACTTCAAGGCATATTGGAACGTAGTAGTAACTGTAGTTTAATCCCAAATACATGGGATTCAGTGGCATGAGCTGAAATTTGAAGAAATAATTGTTTTATTGATGAAAACCGAATTGGTGCAAAGTTCTGCGAACTAATATACAATGGCTTTTTAGGAAGCTGGAAAACAGTGAAGCTGCTGAGCAATATTGTGCTGAGATTGGGAGGCCAGATGTCTATATGCAGTTGGTTCTCTCTCTCTCTCTCTCTCTCTCTCTCCCCATATGTGCACAAACAAGCACACAAAAACACATAAACACATGCAAGCACACACATGTGAAGTATGCCTCTGATGTATCTAAAATTGCTTCTGGATTTTCCTTGTTTGTGCTGTGAAACTCAGGTTACTTGATATGTATCTGGATCCACAAGATGGTAAAGAGCCTATGTTTAAAGCAGCTGTACGACTACTTCACAATCATGGTGAATCATTGGATCCTTTGCAAGTTTTAGAGGTATAAAGACTCTCTCTCTCTCTCTCTCTCTCTCTCTCTCTCTCTCTCTCTCTCTCAGGTTTTTGGGAATTTGGAGGTGAGAAGAGAAAATGGAAGGTCTCACGGATGCACATACACTTCTTTAGTTGCTTTTGTTAATAGCTGAATTCTGTTGTTGAGGACTCTGCCAAATATTTGATGTTTGAAACATCATGTTTCTCATATTCTGTACAAAATTTCTGGTTAATGTTGCAGAGATTGTCCCCTGATATGCCCCTTCAACTTGCCTCTGAAACTATATTAAGAATGTTGAGAGCTCGGCTTCATCATTACCGTCAAGGACGTGTAAGTTTTTTGCTTGTGTTTTAGGTTCTTGTCATTAAGCTATAAGGTCACAAAAAAAAATTTCATTCATTTGCTTTGCAGTATTCATTTATTTTCCTCCATAATATGATAGTTGAATTAGTCATTATAATTTTTTATTGTGATTGCTGGGCAAGCTATCTTTAGATATCTGTTTTACTCAAATCAGTCTCTTGTATGAAGCCTTTTCCATGTTTTCGTGCTTTTCATCCCCTATTGAGCTGATACATGATTGCTTTTTCAGATTGTGCATAATCTGTCCCGTGCTCTAGATACTGATGCAAGTTTAGCAATATTGGAGGAAAAGTCGAGGCATGTGCAGATCAATGATGAAAGCCTTTGTGATTCTTGTCATGCACGGCTTGGAACTAAACTTTTTGCTATGTACCCAGATGACACCGTAGTCTGTTACAAGGTTGGTGATTCTGACTTTTTAATCATGTAATGAGGATGATTTTATTGAATCTCAATAGTCCCCCTTTCCTAAGTTTTGCAGAATAAAACTGGTATTGTACTGTTATAGCATTACTAAGATGTCTCATGTGGTTCACTGTTGAGACACTGGGAAGCACATGCACTTTTGGGAGTAGGGACTGTTGTTTTGATCAATCACATGATTCAAATTTTTTTACCCAGGCCTCAGAGAATAATACTCTTTAAGTTATGAGAATTGTTTTGCACGTGTTCATACAATATTGAGCAAGGGAAATTAAGGAAAACCAGTTCGGTGACCTGCTACATGCAATAAGATCTTTGGAAGTGTTATGCAACCTTCCAGTATTCAAACATTCTGCTTTAGTACAAAAGTCTTGAGCACATCTAGTTCTATGTTATCCATATTACTTGTTCATGGCTAAACACAAAATTTTCAAAATTTACTTCCTTCCTTGTGCAGTGTTTCCGTCGTCAGGGTGAGTCTACTTCAGTCACTGGTCGCAACTTTAAGCAAGATGTCCTAGTGAAACCAGGTTGGCTTGTGACCCGATAATCCAAAAGAGTTTGTGTGATAAATGAAATTGAAGATTTGGGGCTGGGCTGCCTTTGAGTCTATGCTCTATGGATTTTCCTTGAGGCTCAGATTTCAGGTTTTTGACAAATCCAAGTTTTTGACAAATCCAAAAGTTATCTTGAAGTGTATTGCTGAAGTTCTGGGAGTCGAGAATTTTTTTTCCATCTTTATATTGGACTCGGGTCCCAAGTTTGTAATCATTCGACAAAAGAAGCTCCATGTGGCGAGCTTTATGATCTTTACATGGAATACAAGCGTTTCTTGTGCAGTTTTTTGATCATTAGCAAGCCCACCTTTGTCATGGGAAAGAAACTTCAAGCACCATATCTTGGTTACTGATTCGTTTGTGACCGGATGAAGCTCTAGAGAAACATGCAGGCGTAGAAGTTTGAGATGCGACTAGCGATTTCCTGCTCTATGGCACCTTACAGCCAGGGCCAGTAATAATACTGAGTTTTCAAGAGTCCAAGTTAAAATCGACAAATGTTTCTTAGATACTGTATAATTTGAGTTGAGGTGTTGGGATGCTGCATTGCAGTCATGTATGTAGTCTGAACATAAACTTCCTGGCTACGCAATAACTGTCATAATGTCAGTGAGATCTCATCTGCCACAGGTTGTAAACAATGTTGTTACATTCAAAAAAATTTGTCAAATTTTTTTGACATGTTCCAACGTACAGTGTACAAATAACTCAAACACAGAATTTCCAAGACACCATCATAATAATGGTAGAGTTTAATACGTAGGCTGTGTTTCCAAATTTTGAGTTGTTTTATGATGTTTGGCCTCATCGAATTGGTAATAAATATTGAAGAAAGAAAGAAAGCTTGTTTATATTGACACAAAATATATAATAAAAAATGTTTTTATTGAACATAAATTAGCAGTGCTAAAGATAATAGTAATACTTTCTTTTCTTGGGATAATGGGGAATACACGTTCTTGAATTTGAAGATTAGGAAGGACCAAAAGGGTAAAAAATTTCATTTTTTTGAAGTTAATGGAAAGCACACAATACCCACAAGTCATGGTAGACTCTCATTATCTTCTGATGGCTTTTCTGGTAGGATAGATTGAGAGAAAATCTTAATCAACCCACAACCAATAACAATCATCCAACTCAGCCTCCTTACTCCCTCCCCCTTATCCACTCTCCCTCTTCTCTCCTACACCACCAATATCTCCTCCAAGAATCTAAAAACCTGCCCTCCACACTCTCCCCTCCAGATCTTCTCCTTCCTCTCTGCTCCTCATCACAATCCCAAAACCCGAAGAAAAAGAGAGGAAAAAAAAAAAACAGAAAAAAAAAATGTCTCTAACAATTCCCACAAACCTCTCAAAACCCATGTTGAAGCCAAAACTCAGCTCCCCATTGGCCACAAAACTGCCAAGGACCATGGTCTTCTGCTCAGCCTCTCAAACTCCAAACCCTACCCCAGAGAAAATATCCACTGCATCACCAATGCAGGCTTTCTCTGCTGCACTTGCCCTGTCCTCCATCCTGCTGGGCTCAGCTCCCATGCCTGCAGTGGCAGACATCTCAGGCCTCACCCCATGCAAAGATTCCAAGCAGTTTGCCAAGCGTGAGAAGCAGCAGATCAAGAAGCTTGAGTCTTCACTGAAGCTCTATGCACCTGACAGTGCACCAGCCCTGGCCATCAACGCCACCATAGAGAAGACTCAGAGGAGGTTTGCCAACTATGGCAAGCAGGGTTTGCTCTGTGGCTCTGATGGGCTTCCCCATTTGATTGTCAGCGGTGACCAGAGGCATTGGGGTGAGTTTATCACTCCCGGCATTCTGTTCCTGTACATTGCTGGGTGGATTGGGTGGGTTGGCAGGAGCTACTTGATTGCCATCAGGGATGACAAGAAGCCAACGCAGAAGGAGATCATCATTGATGTGCCTTTGGCCACTAGCTTGGTTTTCAGAGGCTTCATCTGGCCTGTGGCTGCTTACAGAGAGCTCGTGAACGGTGAACTTATTGCCAAGGACGTTTAAGCTTTTGGGTTGGCTTTTATTTGTTCTGAATTTCTTGTATAATTTGTAAAATTTTCTTTGAATTATTATATGTACCAAATGCTTGTGTTTCAAACTGATCCGCATAACAGACCTAGTTGTGGTACCTAACACTTTACAGTCATATGGTGTTCATGTCATGTGTAACTTTTTTTAATTTTATAGAAGCGATATTGGGAGAGAGGAGAATCAAGCCTAGAGTTAGGATGCATGCGTTCATGTGTCACTTTAAATTTATGGTTTAAAGTGGCTTCCAAATTCCAATCACCATGAAGAAATCGAATTTATACAATCAAGAAGTCTTTTTGGGGTCTAAAACTTCATTGATGATCCAAAATATGGTACAATATAAAATGGACATAGATGTTAAAGCCGAAGAATTTTGCAAGTCCCAGTTCAAAGCAAATTGCCAACCTTCAAGCCACAACAATTGGGCAATGAAATCGGAACAATATATGACCCAACAAGAACCCAACTTGTAGAAGCCCAAAAAGTGCTGTAAACACATTCAAGAGAACCAAAAGAAAAAAAAGAATTTATAATAGTGTTTTCTTCTTTTGACCCAAAAAAAGGAACGTGGTCGGCAGGATTCGAACCTGCGCGGGCAAAGCCCACATGATTTCTAGTCATGCCCGATAACCACTCCGGCACGACCACCCGATGAACATCAATCTTCATGTTTTATTATGTATTGGGAACTTCTAATCTTTTATTCCCACTGCTCACATAACATTTCACCTCTCATACACACCAAATAATAAGTGTTACAAATTCATCCCTATTTTGCTCACTCACAGTGATCTAGACACTAAAAGGACCCGTGCACTAAAAAGCCCCATATTTATATATTTTCATATGCACACATATAAATTGTACGTTCCAAAGGATGCGAAGTGGCCTAGTAGTTTGCCCTTTCTCTCATCTCCCAATTGGTCTGGGTTCGAAACTTTTCCCCTCCCTTTAGAATAGAATATCGTTGTAACTCAAAAACAAATAAATTATACAGTCAAACCCTCTAAAAATCACTACTCGCAGTATATAATTTTTTTTTAAAAAAAATCTATTCATATACGAATGTAACTAATATGCTTCATTCGGAAATCATTTCACCATAATGTTCATGAGCCTCATACGAGACCATTGGTGTATGTAATTACATAAAGCATTTGTGTCCAATGACATGCTAATATGATGGATTAGCAAAGAAGAAATGGATAATCTATATATATAAAGCAAAAGGCAGAGAATGGTGAAACATTCAAAATACCAAAAAATGTCCTTGGTTAATTCAAACATTAGAATTAAAATTATTAATTAAATGAGGATAATATGGTAAATTCACACTTCTAAAAAAAATTAAAATTAAAAGAAAAATATAATGGATCCTATTTTTACGGAACACAACTACCCATTATTTTTTTAATTCTTAAAAAAAATTAAATTCTTTTAAAAAGGCCTCTCGCAGGCACGAAGCGCATGCAGAAAGGCTAGTATGTTTTACACGTAGACATCTTCTTTCGGCGAAGGCATGCAAATGCTGGTTAAATGTGGTCCATTGGATTATTTTGTTCACTTGTCGAAAGGGAATTCTTAGACAAGACCTCAATCCCATCAAGCAAGCCATTGGAAAAAAGCAAGCTCCTCCCATTGGACCCCAAATAAAGCATGTATGCAATTCAGAAACAGACCAAAGTCTTCTTCCAAATTAGGAAATTAACAATTGATAAAATATGGAAAATATGTAAAGGGTAATTTCATTTTCCAAACTAATCACGATTTGACATGTGTTCAAAAACTTTATTTTTAATAAATTATTTTTCAAATGTATCATTCCCTAATCCGTTTGTAAAAAGAAATGACTCCTTACGTATGAGAAACGAAACAATATATTTATTAAAATATAGCTCACCAAACATCTTCATGCCAATAGATATAGCCATCCCTTACATTTACTATATGATCCACAATCTTCAAACTAATACAATCTTCTTTCAATTTTTGTGCCCAACTCTACTCCCCAAACTATAAATAGGTTTGGTGGATGGCCAAAGTCATCAACTCACTTTGATCCAATTCAAAAAGAAAAATTCCCACAAGCAAATATATGATTACCCAATAGATGAAAGTTAAATTAATATTTACAATCTAGTTATTAATTAGAAAGAAGAAGAAAAAAAAAAAACCCCCCTCTCATACCCAAGCGGGCGAATCGCGCCGGTCACCATTTCCGTTGCCCGCCACCGCTTTGCGGTCATTACCGTCACTTACATTTACCTCAGTGTATTAGTAAGGATTACATAAGTATC
The DNA here is from genome assembly GCA_020226455.1 of Prunus salicina. Taxonomy (NCBI): domain Eukaryota; kingdom Viridiplantae; phylum Streptophyta; class Magnoliopsida; order Rosales; family Rosaceae; genus Prunus; species Prunus salicina. The sequence goes on along the minus strand of CM035345.1, from coordinate 24,258,342 downwards.
AAAGCAAAATTAAACATGATTACCAAAATTAATTACTCTAGATGTAGTAGACATTAGAAAATAATTAAGCTTAGCATGACCACATGGACTCTCCCAGTCCCAAGCTGGGATGGTCCACCATCATATCCATGTCGAAAATGGGCCGGGCTTGAGAGCCCATGAACTTGGAAGACGGCGAGCCGCTGTTACTTGGGCTAGCCGGGCTCAGCCCATGGTTGGAGAAAGATGCAGTCTGCCTAACCCTAAGGTGCACCACCTCCGCCTGAGCCAGAGCCAGTTGGGTCTGGAGCAAATCAATTTGTTGCTGTAAAGACGAAATTGCCCCTACACACCCATAAACTGGGTCTCGCACCCTGGCATTTGCCTCATACACCATGCTGCTGACTGCATCTCCACGCTGGTGCTCTGGCAGCTCCTGCAAGTGTCACAAAGTTTAGCTTGGTCTTAGCCATGGCTCCAAAATTTTGTAATATTGGTCTGAACCCAAGTGCCAAATTAAAGGCCCTAGGTCCTACAAAGTTGGCTCGATGTAATGATCACATCACTCTGTGTTCTTTTCTTAATCATGCTTTTTCATTTTGGTTTAACAAAATTTTATGGTCTCAAATTAAGGTCTGTTACTTTATTTGTTGAGGCATCTTGTCCTACTAACAAAAAAAAATCTATGAGACATCACGTCTTACTCGAAATGAAGAATGGAAAAACTCTTAAATAGCACTATTATTGTAGCAATGTTCTCAAATAACACTAGTACTGAAGTAAATTGACAATACGTAGACTATTTGGTATCGATGTAATGTCACAATCGACAACACATAATACAAGGACAAATTGGTACAGTAATAGTTTTGTTTCAAAAACACACTACTAAGTAATAGTGCTATTTGAGGAGAAAGACTTTTATGAAACGGGAATAGAACTATTTTGCTATCTCAGGTCAATAACGCTATGTATGCGTGATAACACTTTCACGTGACATAGCATTATTGACCAAGATAATAAAATAGTGTTATTTCCATTATAACTAAGTGTTTCTCCTATTTCAAGTAGATTTCGAAAAAAGAAAAAGAATGGACCCAAAAAAAAAACAAAAAAGAAGAAAAAGGAAGAAGAAGCTTTCTTTTGTTTATCTTGGATTTTGGTATCTTTTCTTTATCACATTTTATGTACCCAAATGAGAAAAGTAGTGCCCAAATAAAATATTTTTGGTTTTTATTTATTTATTTTACATAGAATAAAATAATAAGACGCAAGAAACAACTTCACGTGATGAAGAAAACAGCCTTAGAAGAAGTTTGTAGAAAAATACAAAATAGATTTTTCTTTCTTCCCAATGGAAAGTGAAAAAGGTGACTTGGTGAGAACTAATGTTGTATATATCGTATCCATAAATTGACTTTACTACCCCGTTATCAGATTCAATGTCTTGTTAACCGTTGAGCAATTTTGGCTCATCTTGGACCCAAATAGCAAGCATCTGTGTTGTCAAAACAACTAGATAATACTTATCAGTACTTCTTTTTCCATATGAACACTTCGAATTGACAAATATGAACGCTACCACAAGACTAAAAGGGTTTTTGGAAGTAAATTATGCTCTTTTGTTTCCTTGTTAGACCTATACCTGCGTTGTCGGTTGATCCTTACCGAAATGTGTGGATGAGATTCACAATCTCGTAACATAAGGTGTGTAGTTTCTTCAAATATGCATTTCTTGTTGTCATCTGTAAGTTATAAAGTTGCTTCCAAAACTACCCTTTTCATGTATTTGAGAAAGAAGTGAGTAGGAATTACCTGTAACATCTTGTTGACATTGCTGGCACCAAACACTTTGTGAACATTGGCGAACTTCTGGGGTTCATCAGCAGGGAAATAGGGAGCAAACACGCAATCCTGCGCACACCTCCTCCTCAGAAGCTTGCATGCTGCACAGGGTGAGGGCGCGCCCTGTTTCCTGCTGCCATTCTCCTTCATGCTGTCACGTGTCCCTTCAATTGTATGCTGCAAAAACACAAACCCCAACTGTAGGGCAATTGATGATAGTCCTAGTTTTGTAGGGTACAATTGCTTGCTTTGCCCTTTGAATAAAAAAGACAAAGGCCCCTATCTAAGCTGATGAGAGACAAAAACAAAGAGCAAGCCAGTATTTGGTTGAAGAAGAAAAAGCAGAGAGAGAGAAAGAGAGAAAGAGAGAAAGAGAGAGAAAGAGAGCTGAGAGTGAAAGGCTGAAAGACCGAAATAGAAAAAGGATGAGGAGGTGTGAAGTGGGGAGGTGGTGGGCAATATATAAACAAGAAGAGGCCTAGGCAGCATTACATCTGGGGTGGGTCCTCTACTTGAAACTCCTTTAGATTTTGGACGACAAAAAACTTCTATCCTGACATGACTAATAATTTGGCGCCATTTTAAACTTTTTTTTTTTTTCTCATATAGATAACATAGATTATAACATGCTTAATTAATTTTATAATGTGCTAATCCTATTAGACTATTAGCCTAGTTGGGATTTACTTATATAGGAAATACTTATGCTCGTAAACACTTTAATTAGAAATGTTCTCATTCGAAGTACGTCAATAATTTTATTAAAAATTTAGGTTTTTTTTTTGAAAAACTACATGCATTTTTTTGACCTAGAAACACTTTTAACTATTGAAAAACACGATTAAAAACAATCCCAAACATACCTTAGTAAACTTGAACAATTAAAATAATAAGAAAAATGAAATTTAAATTATTAAGTATGCTTTTTGGTGTGTGTGATGAGTGATGGTTGGTTTCGTACCGTTGAGGTCTACACATATGTCAACCATCACCACTAGTGTGAATGTGAAGCGTGCCATTGGCTGAACAAAATATATTTATTCACCAACTGTAACTCTAAATCTTAATCATAAGAAGAAGAAAAAAAATTTATGCTCATATAATATAGTTGAGGATCCAATGTATGTACAGTACCATATGCCTTGTATTTCCCACTTTCCGACGTATATCTTTATGTGCAGCGCGATGGAGAGCAGCAAAACCAAAAACCAGATGCTGGTGTGAACCTATGGACTTTGTGGTGGGACACTTGGAAATTTTGGAATATACTAAAGTTGTTTTCTTCTAAAAGAGAAATACATTACAAAGTACATCCTCTACGGATCTTATAACCATACATATCAAAATTAATTCTAAACGCAATTTTCATAGGGAAATTACCCAACCAAATGCGTACAACTAGTTGATATGATTAATCGTGACTTCATGAAATTTATATAGCAGTTCTTGGATAAGAATACACTAGAGGCTATATCAGAGGATTAGGAGTTTGGACGGTGGATTAATCCAGATTTGCATGCATAAGCAAAATCAAAATCCAATGTTCCAAAGTCTTTTTCTTTTGAGATGGAGAATGGAGATGATGTTTTAAAGTTAGAAGGGAAATTTCTAGGCACTCCGCTCTAAAAAGTTGGAGGGTGACACTTTGGTCCCCAACTTCCACAAACCATATTTTAGCAAAATGGTAATTGCCATATTTTCTAATCAATTAGTGGGCTCTAATTACAACAAAGTATAACTGATTTCGACGCATGCACTTCTTACTTATGAGATAAATTAATTTCTTTACTTATTTGTAAAATGTTTATGGGGGTAGCATAGATTGCAAATGTACTGCTTTTGAAGATACAATTCGGCCCCATGGATCAGTCGTTGTCTTTAAGAAAAGGGAAAAGAAAAAGTATATTGGGACGTAATAATTAAGTCCAAATCAAAGAATTTTGGGAGTCTCTAATAGATTTTTGTGGTTTTTTTATTTAAGAGAAAGAAGTGACAAACAAATAATGACTTCAAATTACAAACTACTTCAAATACTTTATTAGTCATTATCTTTACAACTTCATTCTATATGTTCTATCTCTAGGTACAATATTTCGATAATTGAGTAATTGTGTTGGGTTTTGTTTCTCCCGGTCTTTTTTGATTGGCTTTTAAGGTTCATTTGTATTGTGGAGGTGGAGTTGTTAGATATGGGTGGATCTTTCATTACTGGGTATGGAATCATGTGGGATGTTGGAGGTACTGTGACTTTCTTTGTCCAAGTAGATGTTGAGCGGTTAGGCCCTTTCATTTTGGTTTCTTGTTAGTGCAGAATATGTTGTTCTATCAACTCGCGTTAGCTGGGTTTGATCTTGTACGGTTATTACTCACTATCTTCATGGATTTAATTTTTCCAGATTTATTGTATGCAAGAACCTCCAATTGAGGTGTGTTCTTCTTGTTTTTACCAATGGATTAGTGAAATCCTGCTTGTTGTTAAATATATATATATATATATATCATATGCCGAATAATTGAAATGCTGAATGTTTTTATTTTAACCTAGTGAATTTTTGAGTAAAAAGTAATTGCCGTTGACTTAAGGCAAGAGGATCAAAGTGCTCCCACTCCTCATTCCAATGGGACGCAATATGATTACAAACTAGAAAACCTTGGCATGGTCACATTAACTTGAATCATTGCATTAATCGTACCACAGAAGTTAAATCGTAAATCATATTGAATCATGAGGAGCAATAACCCCAGACAATTTTCTCCCCTCTAGATTGAAACCAGACAATGTTCATGACAAAGAAAGTGTATGTGGTGAATTATCCAAACAAATAAAGACACTGCACACCTTAGTCAATTACGTTATTATGCTTAGTATTATCCTGTTTTTTTTTTTTTTTTTTTTTTTTTGGTTAGGTTTTGGTTAGGTTCATTCAAAATTTGACAAATATATATATATTCAAAGTCCAAGTTTGGTCCATGACGAGGTCTAGCTTGTTGTATATTAATCTTCCCATTTCTTTTGTCAGGTTTGTAGTTAGGTGGTCCCTATTGAAATTGGAAAAAATTCCACGTGTTCAAATTGGGTCCATGAGATAGCAGGTCTAGTGTAAAAGCAAAAAATATTAACGGCTGTTAAATCATTAGAAAATTCTCTAACGGATTATAAAGATGATGGCGATCTTTACCCAAATTATGACAGCATGCAAATTTCTTGTTCATTGTAAGACATCATTCCGTGGCTTTGTTTGACAAGTTAATGGCTCGATCGGGACACCAAGGGAGGCATGCATGCATATAGAATTTACTGCGGCGGGTGGCGGCTGAGCATGTGTGGTGTCTGGGTTGTGTTGTGTGCGCATGTTAACATGAGCATGTTGTAACTAACAACCAACTTCCAACACTACATGATGATACAACTCAAGTCAACCTCTTAGAGGATATAAATCTACATATACCTATATATCGAGAATTCTAGTACTTTTTCTTCTATTATCGATAATAATGTATCGATAACATGTTGATACGTTTCATTACCATGTTTTCTATAATGTTATTGAAACTTCAGTAAAAGTGAAAGACAAACGTCTTAGAAAAAAGAAGAATATATATATGTATACATAATTATAGACATGTACCATTGGAAACTGTCGTGTCGGCACATCCTCCACCTCTCTTTCTTTTGTTTTATTTCTTTTGTCCCATTACATTAAGAATTTAATTTAGAAAATATTCAGGAATTCACCAAAAAATTATAGCCACTCAGCAAGCATATGCTCACTAAAACCACGTGAGAGTTTCCACGTGATAAGTTTTTTTTTTGTGGGTATCATTTTATTACTTTTCTGACTCTTTCAAAAGCATATCCAGCTTAGTCGACTCGCATGCATCTTAAATTCCATATCTTTCCCAAAAAATCAAACACGCTCGCTAAGAATTTTAGAGCATTTGAGACAAAAAAAAGTACACATTTTAGTTGATGAAATTGAACTCACGAAAATCACCTTTTTTTTGTTCTTCTTCTTGTTCACGTTGCAGTCCATAATAAACTAAGCTCAATCACGAGAAAAGTCCATACTAAACTAAGCTCAAGCATGAGAAAAAAAAAAAAAGCACGCTCGCGTTAAACTTTAACGCTGTTAAGGTTAAGGTTTATATTAGTTTTGAAAAAAAAAAAAACATGATTTAAAAGTTTGATGACGTGTTGTGTGTTAAGTCATTAGATTGGTTGAGCGGCTTAGATTTACAGAAATGCGGATAAATGAATAGAACGTAAATACAGAGGTTCGAAATCCCTGCTTCTAATTTCAAGTCTTATTGTTTTTTTTTTAGGTACACTTAAAAATTAAAGCCACATATATCATATATATTCTAGAGTAATAACAGTGTTAAAAAGATTAATCTTTGCAGGAACTTTTTTTTAGGTACACCTAAATCAATATTTTTATTTACAAAAAAAGTTTGCAAGGCAATGGAGGACATGCGTACAGATGGTCCCAGAAACAAACTAACTCATAATGAGGTGTTCAATGGGAAGATCTTTGAGTTTATGGCTTCAATAATTATTTAACAGTCAACTAAGGGGTCTACTGGCAGTTGGTCAATGATTATGTTTCAAGAACACTGATTAGAGCTCCACTATGTAAACCCTAGTATGATTGGAAAAGGTTAAAGAAAAAAACTACGTCAAATGGTCGTTGAAATTTGTGGGGTGGACCTCCACTACCCGAATCCGAACCCGTATTGCGACCCGAATTTTGAATCGTTTAATAACGGGATTAGCAAATGTTAAATTCTCTTATGTTAGCGACTGTTGAGTTAATGATAGCACACCTGAATAATGCAAATCATTCTCTATTCAAAAATTAATTAATTAAACTAGTACAAATCATCACTAATTCTTAATAATCAGTTGTTTTTGGATTCCTAAACCTCAAAAAATTTCTTACTTCGAAAACCCGAGTTCTTGATGTCTAATCCATATTATTAGGACAAATCATGGCTGGCCCAAGAAAAGTCTTGAACTGATTGTGGTTGTTCTGTTGTAAATTTTCAAAATATGACTATGTAAATGCTACTAATTAATCATGTGGTTGCTTTGACAATGTTCTGCTGCTCCAATTTGAGAATGAAATTCGTACGGCTGTAATTTTGTCCACCCTATTTGCTTTAATTTTTGACTTCGAATCAACATTTAAGTTTAAAAGTTAATCACCTCAAATTTACGACTTATTCTTTTTTACAGATAGAGCAAGTTGTCAAACTATTATGTTATCGGATTGTTAATTTTAACAACATAAAAGAATTCAACATGAAATATTATGTGAAAGAGCGCTTATACATTATTTTGCAAGATATGATTACCTAATATTTGGTGTACAGACATAACGTGCCGTATGAGTATTGAGTATCTTATCCGTATATAGACCATGAGAGAGCAAACAAGTATTCCATTGGCAGGTGAGTTTGGTTGTCTCAATCATTTGGCTCGTGGAGAAATCAACAACCAATTACCTGCCGTCTATGAGGACCACGCAATTAGGTGTTATTTGGTCAAAACGGTGAAAATATTTCCAGACAATGTACAGTGATCACATGACAGCCATTAGATGGTCAACCTCCATCCATTTGGACTTGGACATCACGTTGGGGATCTTTGGACGGGAAAAAAAGACACCATTTGGGTTGGTATAGATAGAGAAAAGGAGGGAATTAGCAACAAGAATTTCAAATTTAGAAACCCAAAAAGGCATGTGTTTTCAAAGCAAAAGGGTCCCAAATTGGTAGAAATGATCAACTTTCTGTCTCCAAAAGCACCTTCCACTATATGGATTTCATGCTTTCCATGATCACATTTAAAACCTAAAGGACCAGTGCCTCTCCAACGACGAGGGAGGGAGCACATGTGCATAGCCTAAGATGTTTAATTTGCCCACCTAATTTATAAGGCAGTCTAGCTAATTCTGCAGAAGTCCTTCCCATCGGCTAAGGTTCATGCACAAAATGAGTGTTTGACTTTCTCACATGTCTATCTAGACTATCTTCAATGGCATGGCTAAAGTGATTCGCAATACATAAAAGAAAGGTGAATTTATGTAAGGCATCCTAGGTATAGAAATTCTAACATGCAGCATGGGACAAGGCATATAGTTAATATATAAATGCGCTTTACATACGAAATTATGTTTGAGATTTTTTATGGACTGACCTTCTCAGAAAGCATTCAACGTGTTTTTACTAAAAGCACTTATGAGCAGAAGTACTCCAAATGTTCATGTCTTGTGTGGGAAAATACACATAAGATCATCCAATTGTCTATCGACTAGGCTACACTAATAGAAAAATAGTTTAAGCACTCACACATGCACTACGGTTGAATCACATGCTTTCCAAAGTATACAAACAAGCAGTGTAATTAAGTAATCAGATTTATTATCAACTAAATCTTTTCATCACCAATAAAAGGGGTAGAGTATGGTAGTGATGTTATATAATTGCCTTTTAAATATAAATAAAAAAACTAAAGAATACTTAACAATTATAATTAATTACAGTGAAGTAATGTCACCAAGATTTTCTCTTGATTACAGTTGGAAGATCCTGCCTGGAGCTTGACATGAACAAATCAAAGGATTGTCGCGGTGACACTGACCTTTTCATCGAATATTTTTTTTCAAGTAATTATATTTCTTTTTCTTTGGCCATTATGACATTGACCTTGAAATGTCTTCATCTTTTTTTTTTTTTGGTCTGAATGAAATGTCTTCATCTTAGTCATTCATCCAAAGTCATATATAAAAACACGTATGATATATAATAATCATGAAAAATAATTAGCAGAAATTGAAACTCTCCCATTGCTTGAAAGAACCTTTTTTAGTCCAGACATCCCATGTTTAGTGATCACATGGTGGGGAGATTTTTTTATTGGAAGATATAATATCATTGAGAGCGAGTCCCTTGATGCTTAAGCAAATCTTTTGCGTCTAATAATGCCCCATTATCCACTACTTCAAAGTGATTAGGGGACCATTAGGTAATCAAACCGACACCACAATATATACAAATAATAATCTGTAGTGTTAAGATGCGATAAGATTCCCATGCATGTCTCTTCTTGTTGACATGTACTTTTGTGGCATCTCTCCTTGACAGACATTCTCCTCCATATAAAACCAAATTGATATGACAAACATTCAAAGATGGAGTGATTGTAAAATTTTTGGAGATTAAGTTTACTGTCTGGGAAATATGATGACGTGTTATAACGATCTTATGTAATATTTTTTTCAATCTTAAACAGTGAGAAGCTAAATAGCTAGTTAGTGGGATATAGCTTGTTGATTGTATGCTCGTGCAATGGATACGATAAATTAAACGTCATAGCAAGAGCATGTGAAGAAGAAAAATAAAACATAAAAAAATTGGGTGGTGAAGGGGACAAGTAGGAATATCTGTAATCATGAATTTGGCCTTAATCACACTTTATGAACTACAACTTTAATATTATGCTCTTTCTTTGGAGGTTACAAAACAAAGCATGGGAGATATCTTGGTAAATGGCATGATGAGTTTGACTTTGGAGAAATTTCCATTGCTCAGTGGACCTATATACTGCTTCCAAAAAGAAATTCCACAATTGAGGCTCTGTATCTTTGATCCAGTATATAAAGAAAAGTATATTTATGTGTAATTATAGATTAATTAATTATATGGTGTGTTTTGAAGCATGTTGAAGACCCAAATGGAGTGGGAAGGCAAATGGGGTTGAAGAAGATTGGACATGCGAGAAAGAATTTTGTTGAACACGAGGGCCCCAAAGGACCTTTATTGCCATGCGGTGCCTAGCAAACAAACAAAAGCATGAGGCAACAAGCAAATCATGCCCTTGTCACCGGAGCACAAGATAGTGTGGAGGAATGACTTAACACATCTTGAAAAAGCCTTTTGATTTAAGTTATTGGCTTCAAACATCACCTCCTTTCTTTTGTACCCTTGGAAACCCATGAGCCAAGCTCCATCATGTGGTTTATCTTCATTAAGTCATGCAGCAAAAAAGGTTCATTGGCCTCAACTATCATGGACTGTCTCGCAAAAGGAGGGAGGAGCCAAGGACCTCATTCACCTATGACTTAGTAATAAGCTTGAAGCAATGGGCAAGTGGTTACGAGCGTTTACCCATGCACCCGAGGTCCTAGGCCCATCAATGGTGGAGGCAAAGCACGGCTTATAATTGGCTTCTTCGACCATCAGGCCCATCAGTTTCCTCCTTTGTCCCCTAGGAATCCCATGAACCCCATCATGGAGTCTCAGTTCATTATGCCATGCAGCACAAAAGGCTTCTCATAGACTCACCCACACACACCAAACATGCTCAGAAAAGTGAGGGATAAGATCCCAGGACCCCATTAAGATTCAAGACTTCAATTGAAAAAAAAGAATCTATCTTGAGTTTAATATTTATTCAATAGCTATTCATCTAAGAAAATAATGGGAAGCAGCTACAAGACTAAAGTTGTAAATTGTAATGTAACCTTGCATTCATATTTGTAAAATTACATGATATGAATATCAAAATTCCAAGGAATTTAGACCTTGGACTTCACATGTAATCTAACCAAGAAAAAAATGATCAATTTCAAATATGTGAATGATATTCTCAAGTACAGCTGTACATTTTGCAACCTATTTTCTAGAGGCAGGGTTTAGTAGCTCTCTGGAAACTCAATGCTTTGTTTCAAATATGTGACTAATCCTCTTTACCTGTGCACCGCTTGCTTTCATGATTTGCTGGTTTCACTTTTCTGTTTCTTCTGATTTATAGTTGTTTCTTTGTGTGGTCTTCTGGTACAGAAAAAAGGTGACCACAGTTAATCCACTGATGGCAAGGAGCTAAAAGTAATACCAGATGCATTGTATATGTGCAACACATTTTTGACCTTTGAAAACCTTTGCATGTCTTTTTGGCAGGAAAGAACACTTCTAGAAAAGTAAAGAAACATTATGTTTATGCCAACTATGGGAAGGATTAGTGTTCCAAGAATGATGGGTGCTGGGAGAGAGAGCAGCATTGTAATGTGAACAAGTTAGCCAAGGGGAAGGAAATTGGTGTCATTTTCGATCACTTAATAGCAAGCCAAAAAGAATATAAATTCGCTTTAAAAACAGTATTAAATTTTGCAACCACCATATGCATTGTAAATTTCAAAAGATACTGAAGAAAATTTCATACAATGAACCCTCAAAACTTTACTTATAGATCAACTGAAAAAAGAACCCATCTCCAGAAAATCTGGAAATTTTACTTTACAAGAATATGCCTGGTTCCTAAGACTTAAGAAAGTATAAATCCATATCAACAGCATAAAACCAAGAAGCATTAGTTGTTTCTGCAAGCCTATTGTTGTCTGCATTTTTAGACATGCATTCATGCCAAATGCATGAAAAACCAGGATCACAAGTGAATGGAACAGTCTAGGAACAGAAAAGACAATTAGCCACCCAGATGCACAAATACACGTACACATGCTATGCATAGAAAAGATAAACTCACACAGACATATAAACAAGCACAACTCACAAACATCATATTGTGACCCAAAATGAAGCAATATTGAGCCTTGTTGCCTCAACTAACCTTTTTATTGGACCCTTTCTCAAATTGATCCCAATACATGCCCTTATCTCTTCAAGACTCATAATATCACCAAGGTTGTATTTTAATAGATTGCAACTTTCCATAAATGCAGCAGATTCGGCCAGTGTCAAATCCTTCACCTTATCTCTGATACATTCCATAAGAACAAATGCTGCACAAATCCTCGGCGAGGAAATACAAGTCAGACAATTCTAAGCTGCCAAACATAGAAACTCAAATAAAAAAGTCCAAAAATTGACTAGCTATTACTAACTTCAAATTTGATAAATGCCTTGCAGGTGTAACATTAAAGAGCATACAAATCAGGTAGGAGGGAGGAATTCCAACACCTTGTTGGGATAGTGAGGCCATCCCAAATCCAGAACCGGAAAACATCCCCTCACCCCCTCACCCACCCACCAAACCCCGTCCCAATTTGACTAGGATTTGAGGTATACAACCAAACCTTCCCAATTGAAACAAACAAAGTCACATCTAATAAACAAGAATGTTTTCTTTTCCTCCACTAATTTCAGCATTTAAAAGCATAAAAATATTAAATATCATGAAGAGGACCATTGAAAAAGAAGGAAGGGCAATCCAAGCTGCAAATCTCAAAGCCACAACTCCAAGAAAGTAGCGCAAGCAGACAAAACCTTGAACAAAGAGAGATGCAAATGAGATCAATGTCTTGAGGTTGAGATGGAAATTTCTGTATGAGTATTCAAAAGATGTTCATATTCAAGTGAGAGAGAGAGAGAGCGAGAGAGGAAAAGCCCTATTTTGGTGTAGGAAAAGAAATGAAAGTATACTTTGGTAAATAAACTAAACGGGTCAGGTTCAGATACTCAGTTTTCTAGTCTGAAAAAAACATACCTTAAACCTGAACACTCATTCGTTTATCTGTTTCAATCCCAAACCTATCTCACTTTGAAATCAAACTATACAAGTATGCTTGCAACCCTATAAATGTAGATGCAGCAATGGATGATAAGAGGATCTCATAACAATAACTATCAATACATGGGGTGTGTGTGTGCGCTTTAATGGAATAGGCTTCAATAGTGGCAAGGGACTACGCTAGGAAGACATATTTTATATGTATTTGCAGCCTAATGACAGACCTCGAATCTCAAGCATATTCTGAACTGCATCAAAGTCCAATCCCCTTGTTGTGCATCAAAGTCCAGAATGTAATACACACAGAGTTATGCGTATATACAGCTTAGATATAAAGCCAAATTCAAAGTTAGATAGCTAAGATTCTCGAAAACCTTTAAAGTTTGGTACTACACCCAACCATAAATCCTCAACATAAAGAACACAGATAAAACCTATCATTCTAATAACAATGGCAGAAAATAAGAGAAACGAGAGACGCTCATACATACCAAGAGCTCGAAGCATCTTGAGATCAAATTGTTGGCTAGTTCTCATGTCCAATCATTCTTGCACGTTGAAAAGAACAATGCTTTTTAAGCTAATCAACATGTCCTGCGATAATATGTGTGTTTACTTCCAATTTCGACATCAATAAGCATAAAACCGCTGATTTTTTACCTTAAAAATTCAACCTTTATGCAGAATTTGATATGACCCATCACAAACAACAACTAAATCAAGAAATTAAGTTGCTCTAATGGTGAAAGAAAACTTACAAGCTCGGACTCGGAGAGGGAGCATAGCCAACTCACATCTTCAAGCCTGTTCTGCCCTAAAATCCCTTCCATCCTCAGGAAAAAAAATTGATTTTACTTTCTGGGTACTGCCGTGACTTCTCAGACACAGCCGCAGGCGCCGCCGCCGTCGTCGAACCGCTTAAGCTGAGCTGGCAGAACAGTCTGAGCTTCTCGCCGTCGAGCCGCTTCAGAAACGCTTCTGGGCCTGAGACTTGTTGGTGGTTGTAGAGATTCCGAGGATGAATGAGGCCCGGGTGGGTTGAGTGATTCTGGGGGTCGGGGTAGGAGAGGAGTTGTGGCTGGGGACTGGGGGCTCGGGGCTGGGAGGGAAAGGGAGGGCGTCTTTTTTTTTTTTTTTTTGGGTCATGTTATTTTATTATTTTATGTTATAACTTATAACCTACATTCAAGTTTCGACAGCCCAAAACCACAATCCACAGTATATAATCTACAGCCCACAAACCACAATCCAATTTTAAAAACTTGGCTCCTGTAATTTGTAACTTTTGTTGTTTTTTTAATATATAATTTGTTTTAGTATTTGATATATGATTTGTATAAGTATTTGACAGTCATTGAACCACACTTAGCAAAGTTTGGATTTATGGACTAAAATGAGTATTTATCTAATAAATAATTATATATAAAATATAAAAAACATCCTTAGCTTAATAACCATGATCTTGGCAAAGCCAAATCCGTTGTGTTCTTGCAATTCTTATGTACTTTTCATGGCAAACAAAAAGAAATATTTGATATTTGATCACAGTCAATCAATGTAAGAAGCCAACTTCACTTTTATATAACTGAGAATTCTAGACAGACAATGCTTACAAGTTTAATGAATTAAAGAATAAAGAGCTAGACTAATTAGCCCTTCTAGAGGATGGAGAAGGCAAACGTAGTTATTGTTGTCACTAGGCTGGGCTGCTTGTCAGTGACTTAAATATTGGACTGCTTGTCACTGATCTATATATCAACTGTTTCTTCTGGTGCAAGTGTTCTTTTAGAAAACGGATTCTTGCATCAACCCTAGCAGAAAATCCAATCTGAGTCATCTTAATGGAGTTGCTTCTTTCCCTTTCCCACATTTGATTGTCTGCAACATCTTTCCTGAAATACTTCATCTCTTGGATCACATGATCATCAAGTGGATAGAACGACCGTTGGATGATGATGTGGATGAAGTAGGGAAGAAGAGAAACAACTACAACAAACAATGTGACTGTCCAGTACAATGGTGCAGGGCCAAGAGCTTCGATTAGAACCCGAAATCCTCGTTCTGAGTAGGCAGGAGGGAGTGCACCATATATCAACAAGAACACATACCAGATCAAGATGCTGCCCCATATGAAAAGATGTTGGATCCAAGTGAAGTGGTTGATGATGAGAGCAATCTGGCAATTGACGGTCCAGATTATGCAGGTGTATGTCATGGCACCAAGGTGTGTGATGTCTGCAACAGCACCGTTCTTCTGAAATGCTTTGTGGGAGAGAGTGTATATGTTTGCAAGGAATATGACTAGAGAAGCAACCACGCCATTTAATATCCAACCAAGAATGCGCTTCCAAGTGAAATATATGTTCTTCTGTCCTTGTTGATAAAGAGCTGGAAACTGTTCCATTTAGAGAAAAATAAAATCAATCAAGAATCTCATCCAGAATTTATGTAGAGTGAATCTGTCAGCTCCAATATGGTACTAATCAGTAAAAAAAGAGTTGATATATGTTATGATTGTTATGTATACAGCAGTTGTATACAAGAATCTTATGTGTTTTCTTATTTATGTGAGTGGTTTTAGTCTAATTTGTTTACCTGGAGGCACACTTCTGATGAAACATCTTGCTCAAGCACTCCCAACGATATAACAGGCAAAGATGTCAAAATCACATTGAATAGGGCCATATACCAGTCATCATATAAGACCTCCCCTGCAAACCTTGTGTATAATTCATAGTAGAACAGCGTGAGCCCGAAAGCGATGTTCTTGTACACGAAGTACAGAATCTGGACAGAGAAAAGGGTTTAGTCTAACATCATAGATCCAGATTACAATATAAAAATATATTGTCTATTGATTTAAGTATGATGGAAGAGTTTACCATTTTTGAGATCCTCTTGTAACACCAGTGTCCATGAACTATAAGTAATCTCCCCAAGAACCGGAATTGAGGCAATGAGATGTCACTGGCCATCACTGCCTGCAGGTGGTGTTCCAGGAAAATGTTTAGCTATGATTGGAAGTGCAATCTGTGCATCTTTTATTTAATTCTATATCGTTTTAGCAGAACATGTGTACGATAGTCTATAGATTTGATACTTGACAGTTGGATACAGTCAATGTAGTACGAAATTGTGATGGCTAATGCTGAATTTAGAAAGTAGACATAGTTTGGATGCCACGGCAAGAAATGTTTTTTTTAGTAACCAGCTGAAGAGTATACAAGTCTATTGGAATATATCAGAAACAAGGACTTGACAAAAAGAAGCATCTGAAACCGAGCCTAAAGCAAAGTCAAGATGAACAAAGAAAGGTTCCCCAGAAATACTCCAAAAGTCAATCTGTGAAGCTTACCTGCATTCCTTCCATGCCACTGATTCCTACTCCAATATCAGCTTCTTGAATCATGCCAACATCATTTGCCCCATCTCCAATGGCCAAGGTTGTTCTGCCTGTGTGTTCTTTTACCAATCGTGTAATCTGAATCGGCACATTTGTGTGATTAACTCGCATTTGACGAAATGAAAAGAATGAATATGCATAGCGATTGGACTCAATATGAATAGGATGCAGGAAATGACCTACCAAAGCCTTCTGTTTTGGAGAGACCCGGCAGCATATAACAGAAGCACAATTAACAGCCAACGGTAAGAACTGGTCCTTCACATCACTTCTCAGAGCAATTTCAAGAGCTTTTCCATCTACTACCAAAGCCAAGGGTGCATCTTTATTACCTTCTTCAGACTTCACTTTGTGAAAACTTTCAAGTTGGTTTAAAATGTCTTCTTTCATCGCCTGGAAACTAGAAAAAATAAAATATGTGAAATTGTGAATACGAACCCAACTTCTATAAAAGATGATGTTTAAAAACTGTGGACAACTTTCGAACTGCAATAGTCTGTTTCAAACTCAAATTCAATTTATCCCCATAAAACATCTAAACTAAAATGTTAGGTTCTTGAGAAACAAGTTTAAAATGCCACTGCAAAGTAGATCTGACTTGTGTGCCATTGTTGGGATGCATTTGATAAGAAACTAGAATCTGGCATTCATACAGGTCCCCTGGGGCATGGATGATAATTGGGAGTTTCCGAAATTTAGTATCTTTTCCATTGTTTCCTCAGTATTAGATGACCAAATTCAAATGCAAGCTTTCTAATATTACTGCTCTCTGAAGTGAATTTCCACCTTCAGTTGGTTAGTAGTTGCAGTTTCTCTTCCCAAACTTAGATGAAATTGTTTCATATCCCGCCGAAGTAAGCTGCAAGCAAACCTGCCAATTGGAAGTAGGAAAAGGAAAACAAAAGGAAATCTGTTTAGCTTCTCTTTTGGAAGATTTAAGACTTACAAATAGACCAAGTAAATGATTGTCAAAAGCTTTACCCAATATTGATTGCAGTTTCTTTCTTGTCACCAGTGAGCAGCCATATTTTTATCCCTGCTTGGGCAAGTTTATCTATGCATTCTGGAACCTGACATAAACAAGAAAGTATCAACTATGAGAAAGATCATTTTGACATTCAAATGCCACGCAAGTCCACCTTATATATGCAGCCCATCCAGTTTTTCAGTCGAAGAGACAGATAACTAACCCCTTTTTGTAACTTGTCTTCAACAGCAGCAACCCCTAGTAAAATTAGATCCTTTTCAATCATTTCAGATGCTTTCTCTAGTATTTCTTCCCTTTCAGGACCTATTGTGGTCTTGGCCACCTTAAATATTGAGTTCCATTGTTCATACTCAGTAACCTCAAGTTTCCGGTAGGCAAAGGCCAGAGTTCGGAATCCATCTTCTGCATAATTTGAAAGGTGTAGAGTTGTTGCCTGTTGGTATGTCCTTCCATTTTCTGCAAGCCTGTCAAAGATAATGCTGACCACCACAAGTAATAAAAATAAGTTAGTTGGTGGAATAGTATTGAGATTTTCCAACTTAGAACAAAAAGACTGATACTTAGGAATGTAAGACACCATTAACAAAAAAGGGAAAAAAGAAAAAGAAGGTGCAGGAATCAGTAGATGAATTGTTAAAGAAGAAAACATACTTATCTGCACCTTTGCAGAGTAGAAAGATTTGACCCTCTTCATTGCTTACTATAACAGACATCCTCTTCCGAGCGCTACAGAACTCTAAAAGGTTCAAAAGTTTGTACTTCCTGAAAATAACCATGACATCATGCTTGACCATGCTACCATAAAGAACTTATAAGGAAGTATAGTCTTAACGAGAAAAAAATCAATTATAGGACTTACCGCTCAACCTCATTTCCAGTGGAAGGATCAAACTCCCTAAGAAACATAACAGACTGACTTCTTCGAAAAAACTGAAATCCAAATTCTTGTGCAGCAATTAAAAAAGATACTTCTTCTGGTGACTCTGCCTCATACTTTAGCTTATGAGTTTGATCATCCTCCTCAACAGGTATGCCTGTGTGACATAGAGCCATGACTCTAAAGAACATTGTCACATCAGATAAGTTGGACCTATAAATCCACTTTTTGTTCAGAAGTCTATCATCCCTAAAGTTGAAACCCTTGATGACAGCTTCTTCCTCCACATAAGAGATTCTTGAATTTTCTGCACTCGAATTCTGTGTATGTCTTTGTCCTCCTAGAACAGCTCTTTCAGTGCTAATGTCCCCATTTGAGAACTCAAACATTTCACAGCTTTGGCTTGCTCTTTCAAATTCATCAATACTGAAATGATAAGAGTCAACATCAACATTCATTCGCTTAGATGCTGCCAGGTCGATTTCATTTATATCACCCCCATATGAAATTCCAGCAATAGAGCATTTCCTAAATTCCATCTGGTTGCATGTCAAAGTTCCTGTTTTATCTGACAGAATCATCCCTACCTGACCAAGTTCCTCATTTAAATTTGATGTCCGGGTTTGAACCGACTTACGTGTAACTTCATCATACAATTCTATATCCTTGTTAATGAGCATGGCTTGTAAAACTTTGACAACCTCAATAGAGACATAGAGAGAAATGGGGATCAAGTAGCCATACAAAATAAGGGCCCTTATGAATTGTAGGAAACCAGATACCTCTGGCTTTGATGGGTTAAAGAATGGATCATCATCTTCGAGAGAAAGATACCACCACTTAACCATCTCAAACTTCAGAAACCGCGCAAAACCGGATGCAGTGACCAGTGAAATTAAGAGAAGCATTGTAAAGAGAAGGTAAATAACAAGATCCATCTTTCTTTCAATCCGACTACGCTTAGATGGTGATCTTGTTGAATTCCGTACTGCTTTTGTGTCAGGTCCACTGAAGATCACAACTCCATAAATATAATCAGTGTTCCGAAGTTTTGAATCTCTTAGAAGAAGTGTGGCAGGGCACAAGGGAAATGATTCATTTTTCAACTCTAAATTCCCCACAAAGGTGTAAAGATGAGGATTTGGGTCCTCACAGCGGACAGTAGCTCTGAATAAACCAAATGCTTGATCATTGATCAAGCCAAGTGTAGCTTCTGAGCATCTTTTAACTTTCAGGTTAGTTTCTCCATCAAGGTTCATGGTCTCCACATAACATATTCCATCTTCATAGCTGGAAGATAGTAAGAGGAGATCACTGGGAAAATATTCATTCTTGTTAACCTTAACAACATCTCCTACAGAAAGCTGTTGCCATGATTTGTCAATAAATTTGCCATCTCCAACATGAGCCTTTACAGTTCTTGAGTTCACATTCAAATCCTTGAAGACAAAATAAATTGTTTCATCAATATTATATGAAGCACAGACACATATTTCGAATTTCAGTGTCACAAGTAAACAATATAGCCCTTGCAATTTTGAAAAATGGAAAAATGATAGGCTCCTAGCAAAACAGAACAGGAAAGCTAAAGGGGTTCTTGATCATACTAAATTTTAAAGCAGGCAGGAGATTATGAAGTAGGGAGTCAATTTTGAAACGAAAAATTTAAGGCCCATTTGATAACCAATTCAATTTTAGTTCTTAGTTTTCATTTTTTGTATTATAGTATAGAGAAAAAAAGGGAGAATGGAGGTGAGAATGAAAGGTGGAGATGGGATTGAGTGGGAAGATGAGAAGGGAGGATGGAGGGAGGAGTAACAAAAGTGAAAACCAAAACTAAAACTGAAATCTATTTGAAATTGTTTTCACTTTTGTTTCTCCTCCTTCTCATCCATCCTCTCTCTTAATCTCATCCATTCTCACTCCCATTTTCCTCTATACTCTAGCACAAAAAATGAAATGGTTATCAAACGGGCCCTTAGTTGACACCTTTACAATTTTGCAATCATAACTAGTCTCCTTCTGCAATGTGAAAATGGGAGCTAAAATTTTCAAGAAACATGAACACAAGATAACATACGGGAAGAATAGAAAACTAAAAATTTGTTTGTTTTACCTGCAAGAATCTGTGCCAATCCTCCACTGCCTCTTTAATCATACTAACCCCCACCACAAAGACCAAAGGGGCAATCAAACTTGTTGGAGTAAAAGGAGCCAAAGAAGTGATGGATAGCGCAGCTGCTAACAGAAAATAAAGATTGGCAACCCTCCGAAACTGCTCGAAAAGTGCTTTTGGAAGAAAAGTCACAACATTGTACTTAGTTGTGGAAACATAGTTCTTGGGATACTTGTAAGGCTTAGCCTTGTGTTGCAGAGGCTCATTGCAGAAAACCACCCGCGAAAATCCCGGCTGACCAAGAAGCTGCTGGCTAGGATCATGCTCAGCAGTGACAGGCCTCAAGCATGCAAAAGAATACAGTTTGCTCCATCTGATCTTCCTCTTTGTTTTTCCAGATGACCCTGGCATTTTCTGACCAATAAATGAATTTGAGAGCTTCACTCTTTTACATTTGCAGACCAACTTCTCTCCAACTATAAGAAAATGTGAGTGAAGCTGAAGCTTCTGTCCCTTCCACTCATCAAACAGACTTTCATAACAGAACCAGCACTGTTGGTTATAACATTGGCCTTCATCATAAGAAACATCAAAATCCAAATAAACAATGGTACAAGAGAATTGTCTTTTTCTCTTTCGCTTTCTCTAGCTTTTAAAAGGTGGTCTTCCAATGCTGAGATTTGCAGTTTCTTGGATCAACCAAGTAGATAGAAGCAGGCCTTCCATTAGCCGCACCATACACTAATAACAATTCCCTTTCCGGCACCTAAGAAGTATCACCCTTTGTTTGCACCTTTGAGATATCCGAAAATACATAAAACATAATATATAATTTCCATTGCCGAATTGCCTCTAGATTTGGGAATTGAATCAAATTATATATAATTTCCATTCAAAGTTGAAGTAAACTAGACTTGAAATATAAGCTGAACATGTCCATATTCCTCTCATCAGTTAAGTAATCTCTGATTACAATAACATTATCTGCGTGGTATGTGCAAAGATTAAACTAAGGCAATCAATTTGTTTTCACTCAATCGTGTCAAAAATGCCTCTAGATACGTGAGAAAAGGACTAACAATACAAAGTCAAACAACCCATTAGGTTTCTTGAATGAATATCATTATTAAAAAAAAAAACTAATTCCTCATTTTATATGACCACCTTCTCTGTGTATTGTAATAATGATGTTAGTATTGCTTTGGATTCAATTAAAGTATAAGGCACCGTCCGACGCTAAATGCACTTGTCATATGGAATTTCAAAATCAGTTCTTCAGTCCCCCTCCTGCATCAGATTGGAAATTTGGAGGGACATGCTGTAATTTTCATTTAGTAGACCAATAAAACTCTCCTTGTTAATGTAACACTCCTTTAGAACTTTGCACATTAGGTACGGGGAATGGATCGAACTCGGGTGCATGGGACGAACACACTGACCAACTAGTCTAATCCACATCTTATCTGTTTTTCTTTCAAGCATAGGACATGGCTTTATTTGCAATTGCATTGTGCTTGCAAAATACCAAAATATCACACAGCATAAATGACCTCGAATGCAACAGGTACATACGTATTTAAATGGAGACCTAATTACCCAAATGCCTCTGGTTCTGAAACATTATTACATCAATTTATTTACAACTGAAATTATACCACTTAACTGAAATCTTTTGAGGACAATCCGACTATAATTATAATTAGCTCAAGGGAACTGAACGTTCTAGCAAGAAATGTCACAACATTATTTTATCCATTATCATGTGATTGTGAATCAATCAGTTCGTGAAGAACTATAGAAAAAGCAATTGACCACCAAGCAGTGGTCTATACAGCTAAGCTTTTCAATTATATGTTTAAAGAGAAAGCTCTGGATGATTGGAACCCATCGTCACCAATGACTATTAATTTCACTGGCTAACGTGCCCAGCCCAGTAGAAAATGATCTTGTCTTACGATTGCCGAGACTCTTACTGGCCTTTGGCATTGATATACCGTAATTGAATTGAAGAATTATAATATATACTTGATAGGACCAAATAGTTCATAAATCACGTCGAGCCAAACTAGAATATATGAGAATCAGTTATATAAATTTATAAGATTCGGTGCTGTGTTCGAAAATAAAATTTTCATTCAAACAAACCCAAAGAGTCCCAAACAGATCAAACCAAACCTAGGGAAGAAAGACAAAGGGTGCAACAGAGGATTGAGCCATGAACAACCTAAGAGCTAAAAAGGTATGATGCTTTTTTCTCTTATGATTTCAGAAGCTTAGTTGAGTTTGTTGGGTGATTTTAGTCTTGTGAGGAGAGTCACGCAGGTAAGCGGCTAGTTTTTGTCCTTAATGTCATTGGACTAGATTCGAGGAAATTACGGCGGTTGAGAGGGGTTATAGAAAAGTTATTTTTGAGAGTGATTCTCTCTAGATACTGTTCTGGCTAAGGTCACTGATGAAATTTTACTCATATCTTCCATATTGTTATTGGGATGGTTCCCTTTACAATCTGTGTCATTTGTACTGTTATTCCTATTTATTTAATAAAATTTGATCACCTTTTTATATAAAAATAATAATATCTTATAGGTGTTAATTACCTGCAATCCAGGGTAAACATCACAATATGACTCATCCTCCTTAGGGTAGGCTAGTAGCAATAGCATTTCCTTCCCGGCAGTTGACCATACTCACGAAGATCTCGACAATTTGTGTGATGTGTTGAGACCTTCAAGTTAAGGAAATGAACTCGGTCATAGAAGCACTTTTGGAGAACTTGCTATGTGCTTATGCAGCCCAAAGTGCAGGAAGCACTTCAATTTCTTATGAAAATTTTAATGTTTTTATAATACAAATGTTTTTGCTAGGATCGCTTATGAGTAGAAGTGCTTATATAAGCAATTCTGAATGAGTCTTAACTACGTACATACGTAGAATTAATAATTTATTGAATGAAGATTGAGAAACTTCAACATTTATCATCATAGTTGGGGTAGCAAAATAATCTAATTCCCGGGGGATGATGACGGTGACCAAGCTCTTGACATAAACCACAAACTGATCCCTGCTCCTTCTTGCATTTAGAGTTGCATTCGCCTGAGTTATAGCATGCCCCATGATATGTTGTGCTTTGACGCGCGCAAAGGTGCCACCTGCAATGAAATGTTATAAAACACCTCTTATATATTTTATTTGTATTATCATAATAAACATATGGGAACTTTTATCTTCATTTTTCTTAAAATATGTGCGTAGAAGGATTACTAACCTACATTTGTAAGAAGAAATGTGAACAGGAAATGAAGAACAAGTGCAGGTGCCTTCTTAGTCATGTTCTCAAAGTTTTGCAGTGCAGGGATAATTCAATCACTCCTAAACTACTCTTCAGTCATGTCGAACCAAGTTGTTCTCTCTCTCTCTCTCTCTCTCTCTCTCTCTCTATGTATATATATATATGAGAGAGAGTTTTCATTGAGGGACACCCTTATAGGGTATACTATGCATTGTATTTCACTAATTCAAACCTTCTATTTTGTATATATTCATTCAAAAATCACCTCTACAAAAAATCAGTTGAATTTGATATCGTTTTACCACTAAATTAAATTATTGAAATTTTAATATTTTCTTGAAGTATCGTGTTTGTTGATTTTGTAGAATATAATTAGATGTCTAAACGGTTTCCAATTTGTCTAATTTTTTGCAATTATGATCTATAAATGAAGACCTAAAAAATAGATGGTTTGGATCGTTCGTAGGGTACCCTAAATGGCAGGCACGTACCTACTAACATGCTAACCTGGACTAAAGCCCAGGCAGCTTGTTTTTTTATAGACTAAATTAATATTCTAGCCTAGGTCATCTAAATAAAATATTATTAATTAATCCCATTAGGACTAGGCTAACCACCTAAATAAAATATTATTAACTAATCCTATTAGGACTAGGCTGACCAACAAATAAATAAAAAGAACAAAATTAGCAGAAACATACTACTTGATTGATAGATTGATTCGTTTGGTGCTAACTCTTCCTGTGTCTACAACAACAACAGAATGAGCATTTTCATGTACGAGACTTATTAAAAATCGACTTTGGAATAACATAGGTGATGAGTTTCTTGCTAATTGTATGCTACTTCATATTGAAAGAGAATTTGCTGATAATATAGATAATGAATCAATAATTAGTGATTTTAATGTTGTGAAGACTTGAATAGCGCAACTTATATAAGTGTTATTTGAGGGGTAAGACTCATTATGTCTCTTGTGTATGTTTTTGTTATCAATGAAACTTACTCGTACTGTTGAGTTCTCAATAGGTTTGTATGTAAGGTAAATTTAGCCCACGTCATTTTGAAATCCTAGGTCCGTCCTTGCTAAATGGTGTTCCTCATATAAAATTATTTGAGGGATCCTTCAATGGAATGGACTATATATATATATTGGTTGGGAAGAAAAGTAGCTAAAGATTTAAAACAATTAATGTGAATAAACTTTCAAAACTAGTTTTGAATCTGGTCAGGGTATGTTTTCTTTTGACAGGCCCGAATCCCTCATAAGTTGTAAGGCTGTAAAATTTGACCTAAATACATGATAGGACCAAATGCTTCCCAAATAATGTTGAGCCAAATAGTCTCACTATATAAATGTAACATTTTCATGAGATTTCGTACCATTGCCCCTGCACTCGACCAAGTCATGCCTCTTATTTAGGAGTAACTTTTATGTGTGCGATGCAACATTGTCATGTGGTGTTATCACAACATTTTTGTTGGGTGAATCCAGTTTGGTATTTAAGAAGTTTTACCAAATATAATATTTTGAACCTCTTCATTCTTTATATGAATAATAACCATGGAAATACTATTAATATGAATAAATATTTTTTTTTTAAAAAAAAGTATAGCCATGCTGCTATATTATTAGTTTGAAAAAAAATTTAAAAAACACGGAGTAGAGCCCTGCGGCTATACTATCAATTTGAATAAATATTAAAAAAGGAGTATAAAAAACACGGAGATATACTATTAATTTGAATAAAAAAAAAAACACAGGCGTCTATACTAGTAATTTGAAAAAAAATTAAAAAACACAGGGTATAGCCGGGCGGCTGTACGCTTTGCGTATGTTATATGTCAACTGTATAGCCGAGCGGCTATACTATACTATTAATTTGAAAATAAAATTTAAAAAACACGAAGTATAGCCGAACGGCTATACTATTAATTTGGAAAAAATTAAAAAAAACACGAAGTATAGACTTGCGGCTAGACTATAAATTTGACTAAAAATTTAAAAACACAGAGTATAGCCGGGCGGCTATACTATTAATTTGAATAAATACTAAAAAGGGTGTATGGCCGGATGGCTATACAATTATTATTTTTAAAGAAAATAAAAAAAAAAGCTATACTATTAATTTGAAAAAACAAGAAACTCGGGGTATAGCCGTTCGGCTACACTATTAATTTGAAAAAACAAGAAACTCGGGGTATAGCCGTCCGGCTATACTATTAATTTAAATAAAAAAACAAACGGGGTATAGCCTGGTGGCTATACTATCAATTTGAATAAATATTAAAAATGGAGTATAGCCGGTCGGGTATACTATTAATGTGAAAAAACAAAAAAGGTGTATAGCCGTGCGGCTATACTGTTAATTTGAATAAAAATTTTAAAAAACACAGGGTATAGCCTGGTGGCTATAAGCTGTACATACATTATGTGTTAACAGTATAGCCGTCCAGCTATACTATTAATTTGAAATAATTTATAAACACGAAGTATAGCCGGTCGGCTATACTATTAATTTGAATAAATTTGTATATTAAAAAGGAGTATGAAACACCGTGTATAGCCGCTATACTATTAATTTGAATAAAATTTTAAAACGCGGAGTATAGCCTCAAATAAAAAATAAAAAGAAATTTTTTTTTTCAATAAATAAAATAATTTAATTTAATTTTGGGGGCAAAAAGCCGCAAAACCGAAAACCTCACCGCCATCACCACAGCTCGAGTCGCTTAAACCCTGCCCTATCAATAGAGTCGATTTTCAGAATCAGACACAAAACGGCACCATCGTCCGTTCCAATTCGGTTGAAGAATCTGAGACCTGTAATTGAAGCTTCCTAACAAAATGTGAGTTTCAATTTATTCTCCAACGTTCTGTTTGTTTTCCAGGAAAATTTACAGGTACTTACATGAAAAAAGGTTCACAATTTCAGGTCAAGGATTTGCGTGAAGAATTTGCCCAAGCATGTGAACGAGAGCCGACTCCGAGAGTTCTTCTCGGAGAAAGGAGAGATTACAGACGCGAAGCTGATGCGGACAAAGGAAGGCAAGAGCAGGCAGTTCGCTTTCATTGGGTTCCGTACAGAGAGCGAAGCTCAGGAGGCTATGAAATACTACAACAGGTCATTTCTCGATACTTGTAGAATTACTTGTGAGATTGCTCGTAAGGTTGGGGATCCAGAGATTCCTCGGCCATGGAGTCGTCATTCTCAGAAGAAGGAGACGAAAGGGGGTGAAGATGGGAAGAAGAATAAGAAAGAGAAGGAAGGTGTCGTCGCTAAAAGTCGGAGTCTTGAGCCGTCGGTAAAAGATGAGAGTGGTGATCTTCAGCTTCATGAGTTTTTGGAGGTGATGCAGCCAAGGGCTAAGTCGAAATTGTGGGCAAACGACACGTTGGTAACTCCTGTAGCTGAGAAAGTTGGCAAAGCCAAGAAGGAAAGTGAAGAGAAATCAGTTCCAGTGGATATGGAGGTAGACAAAGGTGTTAAGAAGAATGATTTGCACAATGTTGCTAAAGACGATGCCGTTTCAGATATGGATTATTTCAAGAGCAGAGTGAAGACTGAATGGTCTTCAGAAAGCAGTGGCAGTGATGATGATGATGATGATGAGGAGGAGGAGGAGGAGGAGGAGGAGATGGAGAAGGAGAAGGGTTCTCAAAAAGTAGATAAAGTTTATAAAGAAGAGGCTGGAGAGGAAGGTCCTTCAGAAGATGCTAATGGCCAAGTACTGGACGAGAGCAATGAGTTATCCACTTCGAAAGAGGAGGAGAAAGAAGAAGTGCTTGAGAGTGGTCGTCTATTTGTTCGTAATCTGCCATTTACAGCAACGGAGGATGAGTTGGAAGAGGTCTTTAGCAAATTTGGCGATGCACAGGTCCATCTTGTTATTGATAAAGAGACTAATCGTTCCAAGGGATTCGCTTATGTTCTTTACACGCTTCCGGAATCTGCAGAAAGGTACTCTTTTTTGCTTCAAAGCTTACATGCGTCTTCTTGTTTTCATTGGAGGTATTGTGGCAATAACTTAATGATTTCATCCATGAAAAAGTTCAACCTTTGTGAAAACTGCATTTTTTCAAGTTTCATGTCATGCGTTGAGTCCTGATAAATCAACAAGAAGTAGAATTTTACGAAATAACTGTTTCAATTTCCGGTTTATCCAGGTTATTTTTCAAAAAGAAAATTTTAGGATTTACAGTTCTTTCTTCCTTGAACTTTTCTTGTTTTTTTATCGTTGCATTCAAGTGTCCTAATATTTGTTATGGTGCTTGAGCCTGTGCATTATGATTTTGTTTGCTAGTTCATACATGTTTAAAATTATGTGTATAGGTTCGTACATGATTTTGTTTGTTGATTTGTCTTTCCTCTATTTTTGGTGAAGGGCACTGGAAGAATTAGATGGTTCAATTTTCCAAGGAAGACTGTTGCATGTTATGCCAGCAAAACAAAAAAATCCATCTGAAAAGCTAGGGTAAGTGGTTATCTTCAATTGGCCTCTTTTCCCAACTTCATTTGCTAGGGAATTTTAATTCTGATTTCTCTTATACTGGGATTGATCCTGACTTTCTACTTGCACACTACGGTTGAATTTGGCTTTGCTCACCGTATAGGGCTGATAATTCCGCAAGCCAAGGTTCAAAAACTCTTAAGCAACGAAGGGAGGATGAGAGGAAAGCATCTGAAGCTAGTGGAGATACAAGAGCATGGAACAGTTTGTATATGAGGTCTGATACGGTATGTTAAACTCAGTTGCAGTATACGCACAGTTTCCAGAAAGACATGACATCTGAACATGTTAATTTATTTATTTTGGTCTTGAGATTGTTCTACCATCCTCCTCCATACATACTTATCATTTTTGAATACTTTTCTCTAGTACATGGAAAACCTTAATTGTTTTTTTTTAATTTCTTGATTCCCTGATTTTAGTAGGAATAGCATCATTATGTTTGCTGCCCCCTGCTTTATTGAGTTACTTTTGGTTTTTGTCTGATGCTCCATTTCTGATTTTCATGTCATATTTAATAGGTTATTGAGAACATAGCTCGGAAGTATGGGGTGAGTAAGAGTGATTTGCTTGACCGGGAAGCTGATGATCTCGCTGTACGTATTGCATTGGGAGAAACTCAAGTGATTGCAGAGACAAAAAAGGCTCTTACAAATGCTGGAGTAAATGTAGAATCTTTAGAGAATTTTGCTGCTGGGAAAACTGATGGTAGTAAAAGAAGCAACCATGTTTTACTGGTTAAGAACTTGCCATATGGTTCTACAGATGGTGAACTGGTGAAGATGTTTGGGAAATTTGGGGGTTTGGAAAAAATCGTTCTCCCTCCGACAAAGACATTGGCCTTGGTATGCATTCATGCGTTCTTCCATCAATGACTATTTGTTAGTTTTGATTTATTTTATAGAGGATGTGGATTTGCTAAGTTTAGGAGAGTGGAGGTTTTTGCCTTGTAGTCTGATAGTTTCTGGGAGTTTGCCTGGGTGTGCAACACAGCTTGACTCTGATAATTCAGACTACAGAGATGGGTGGGTGGATGTAACAAGGTATATGAGTCATTAAGATTTAAGATCTATTATGGCTGGCCAGACTTGGCTTGTGACCATCCTGGATTAGAAGAGAGTAGTTTTGTGGTGTTTTATGAAATTGGACACTTTGCTTTTGGTTTTGTTTAATTAGTTGGAGGTTTTCTTCTCCTCTTTGACACTTGGACGATCAGATGTCTTATGTACTTTTATTATCCCAAGCTTTTGATACTGCAGAGGGGAAGAAATATCCTAATGATCGATGATATTAGTTTCCTATGGTGTTGTGTTGTTAATATGTGGTTCTATGTTAATTTTTTTCTTGAATTATTATCTTTCAGGTTGTTTTTCTTGAACCTGCTGCCGCACGAGCTGCTTTTAAAGGTTTAGCATACAAGCGTTACAAGTAAGTGTTGCAAAATCTTGTAAGTTGTATACAGCTTGGGTTCCTCTGTTTTATGTTTGTGTTCTCTTAAGCTTGCTATCCAGTTTAAAACAAGGTAGTCTACAGTATTAGTTAAAGAAAGTTTCTCAATGATTTGAAAGTTTTCAAAAGGACAATTGTCTGGTATTGAAGTCAAGATCAAAGTCTTACCAACGACGACAAGGAACATGTAAAACTAGTCCCAATGGCCATAAGGCTCAGAACTATACGTCATGTCCACAAAAATAAAATTTTAAAAGTACCCCTGATTCGAAAACTAATATGAAGAAACCAAATGAATCAGCAGTTACTAAATTTGAAGTTGAGTTGTTAACAATTAGACAAGTCTATTCAAGCACCTTAGCTGGTCCCATCATTCAATTATCCCGCTCCTCATACCACTTATTATGTTCATGGATAAATATTTGGGTTTCTTATGTAGGTTATCTGTTGTATAAAAGCAGGTGCTTATGTAGAACACTATGTAAAACTTATGTGATCTTCGTTGAAACAGTTGTTTGATTATCAATTGATTGGCTTGTTCACTGTTTGTTTTTGTTTTCTACCAATAGCTGGAAGAGTTTCTTATTTTTACACTGTAATGTCACATAATAAACATTTTCCCACCATTTTAAATGATACAGGGATGGTCCTTTATATTTGGAATGGGCGCCTGGCAATGTTCTTAGTCAAAGTTCAAAAACTGAGAGCATTGAAAACAACAGTGCCGTTGTTGGTGAGCATGATGTCAAAAAGGTTATGTTAGAGCAATATGTGGAAGGAATATCCGATGTGGATGCTGATCCTGATAGAGTTGAGGTTAGTTTTTATATGCTTTTCTTTTTTCCCATTAGTTTTATCTCTTCCTTTTTGTTTACACATCTGACCATATCACAAACAAACTGGTTATGCTACATCTTACTTTCTAAATGCAGTTCAAGAAATTGTACTCACAATCCTTTGCACACAATTAGTATTGTTGGGAGACTAGCATCTTTGGCTGGCTTCTAAGTGACCGTATTTGTTTTATTTTGGTTTTTATAACAGTAACTGGACCAAATTCATGATACGATATCATTTTTTAAAATGGTGTAGTTTGGCAACTATTTTGCAATAGGAAGCTCATATTTTGATTTTATTTGGTTTTAATCATCAAAGGGAAATCCATGCAAACATCATTCAGGTTACTTCTAGAAGACAAAATTCTGGCTTGTTGACGATAAGAACAGAATGTGTGCAATTGTACATTATAGGTATAACAAGCAATAATGTGAGCGGAACTTTAGTGTTAGCACAGCATGTGCCGCATGACGAAACTTGATTCTTCTGTTAAAAACTTAAAGCTGGTGGTATATGGTTTTTTCCTTATTTATGCTGCTTTTTCTTGTTTTGTGATTGTTGACACCTGTGGGTTCTTTTCCCCCATTTTTCCTTGTTCTGTTGCATTTGCCTATTTTTCTGTCTACCCAATTTAATAATTTTTCTGTCTTTGTTGTGTAACATTCTCCAGTCACGATCTCTATATGTCAAGAACCTGAGCTTTAAGACTTCCGACGAGAGTTTGAAAAAGCATTTTAGTGAACAAGTGAAGGAGGGAAAAATATTTAGTGTCAAGGTGATAATTCAGCTGGCCAGAATCATTACTTGTATTTACTTGATATATTTTTTCTTCTCTATATCCCCTCTATCTCTATGTGCAGGTAAAGAAACACTTGAAAAACGGGAAGAATGTTTCAATGGGTTTTGGTTTTATAGAGTTTGATTCTCTGGAGACAGCGACAAATGTTTGCAGGGATTTACAGGTAAAGCCAGAATCTAGTCAAAATTATCTGCATAAAATGTGCAATTTCGGAAATTCACTGCAACTAAATATTTACCATTTTCCAGGGAACTGTTTTGGATGGGCACTCTCTTATTTTGCAACTTTGTCATGCCAAGAAAGATGAAGTGCCAAAAAAAGTTGACAAGGATAAAAGTTCAACAAAATTACTTGTGAAAAATGTAGCCTTTGAGGCTACAGAGAAAGACCTCAGACAGCTATTTAGCCCGTTTGGTCAGGTGAATTACTAAACTTTGACAAGTTAACTACTAGATTTCGGATCCTCTATGTTTTCCATGCTGATATTGTATTTTGGACTTATACTATGTCATTTCAAACCTCGTTTTACTTATTTATCAACTATAATTCCTACACAGTTAATTTTACACCATAAATATGTTACCCCTTGAGCTCTAAGATGACGTCATTTTAGCCATCGCAAGCATGCCCTTGTTCCCCCCAAAGGGGCAATTGGCAAATGATTTTTATAGCATGATTGACAACCTGTGTTATTGCCTCACAGTTTAATTCTGTTGAGCCATGTGAGTATTAGGATAAATCTCCACATAGTACACCAATATATCGTGATTCTATAATTGACTTTATTTATTTTTATGTTCCAGATTAAAAGCTTACGCTTGCCGATGAAGTTCGGACAGCATAGAGGCTTTGCTTTTGTGGAGTTCATCACAAAGCAAGAGGCGGAAAATGCCCTTAAAGCACTTTCAAGCACGCATTTGTACGGTCGCCATCTGGTAAGGCATTGACTGTATTTGAGGCAAGTGAGTTCTCCTTTTTAA
Source organism: Prunus salicina (assembly GCA_020226455.1). Lineage (NCBI taxonomy): Eukaryota > Viridiplantae > Streptophyta > Magnoliopsida > Rosales > Rosaceae > Prunus > Prunus salicina. The sequence continues at coordinate 24,226,740 of CM035345.1, read as the reverse complement.
AGTAGAAATCAGCCTCTATAACTGTTTCCTGTTAACTCCAGGTTCTTGAGAGAGCAAAGGAAGGTGAGAGCTTGGAAGAACTATGGGCTCGAACAGCTGCTCAGTTCACAGATGAGCAAACTGGGTTTTCCAGGAAGAGGAAGCACACGACAACTGTGGACGATGGCAAGATCAAATTTCAGAGGACTGCTGATTAGGGTTTTCAGATGCTTGATGTGTGTCGTGTTAGATCGGAGTTGTAATTTTCTTTTTTGTTTAGGTTATATTTCATTTTATTTTGTTAAGCTAGCCCCAGTTTTGCATAGTTTGGGAGCTGGTAATTATAATTTTGTTATTAGACACTCCTTTATATAATCTATATATATAAAGCAAACGACAGAGAATGGTGAAACAATTAAAATACCAGAAAATGCTCTTTGTTAATGCAAACATTAAAAATTGAAATTATTAATTAAATGAGGATAATATGGTAAATTCACACTTTTTATATTTAAAAAAATTAAAATTAAAAGAAAAATAAGATAATTGATTTTATTTTTATGGAACACAACTATCCATTATCTTTTTTTAATTCTAAAATAAATTTTAAATTAAAAAAAAAAAAAGCCTCTCGGAAGTGTAGAAGCGCCTGCAGAGAGCATACATGTTTTACGTAAATTCAACAAATGCTACTTTTTATTGCATAAATCTTCAACTTTGATTGGCCATAATTAAAAATCCATTAATCAGGATAAAATAAAAAAATTTATATACCTTCAACAACTTTTGCCTTCATATAGTTAATTATATAAATATAAAACTTCTTCTTTTCAATTTATATTCATAACAGGTCATGTCATGCAAAGTGTAATGACCGCAAAAGACCTATAATTTATGCTTAACCCTTATTATGTCTTAAGATCAATAAGGTTTCCTTCTTTTTAGGTCATGATCCGTTTCCTAAGCAATAATACCGGGTCCAAGGACAACCCAACTCTGAATTGATCGCATAAATCTCTCAACTATTTGTTTTCATGTCAAATTCAATAGAAAACCAAGACTCAAGAACAAAATTTGACACTTGAATCACAATTCAAACATAATGGCTGATGAAAGTGCTAAGGCTGAATGTGAGCGTGTGTTTAAGCGCTTTGATGTCAATGGTGATGGCAAGATTTCATTGACTGAGCTCGCGGATGCACTCACGGCACTTGGCTCTTTTTCACCGGACGAAGTCCGTAAAAGAATGGAGGAGATCGACATGGATCACGACGGATTCATTTCACTCGACGAGCTATTCGCTTTCCAACATGCCAACCCTGATTTGATGAAGGAAGTTGTCAAGCGATTGTCATGAGTAAATTATATATATGAATCATGTTTATTGACCACATCTCTGGCAGGAATAAAACCCACATATACAAATCGGTCTCATAAATATAGTCAGAGAACGTGGTGAGTAAATGTGACATCTAGCGTTACGCAAACTTTAATTATATATGTCATCCAAGCTTTATTTATATATTCTTCTTACTCACAATGGGAGAGTTGGACTCTAATCATTCTACTGTTTCATTTAGAATAATTTTTAATGTATCTGCCGGTATTTGTGTGTGGTATCTTCTTCTTCTCTTCCTCTCTCTCTCCTTCCATCTTATCTTATTTTATAAAACAGACTTTGAGACAAACATTTCACGGTTTTCTAGCTATTGATTGAGTAATAGAGGGAGGAAAATATCCCCATGTAACTTTTCACCACCAAACATCCATTGAAATTTTATCTTAGCTTGAACGAATTTAGTCAAACTAAAGAGAGCGACTGAGTTATACGCAACAAAATCAAAACGAATAGTCAAAAGAATAAATAATAACTTCTCCCATTCTAAAGGGGTGCAACTGAAAGTGCTGCCCTCAAGCTACATGCCAAATGATCATAAAAGTTAAAAACCAATAATACAGGACCAATAACAGGAAAAAAAGAAAGCCGCCAACCTTTGCCACCCACCCTTATACAAAACATTGAAGTCATACATACAGAAACATTGACTTCAACATAACAATTAATTAGTGTGTGCCCCTGATACATAATTTTTTTTTTATACCTTTTTTAAAATTTCTTCTGAACAAGAAGGAGGAGGTTAGGATGGCTTTTTTTGTTGTTGTCAAACTACTATGATGAAAGTGCTATATGGAGGCGGCCATGACAACTTTGGGTTTATACCTAGCTCCGCCCCCAGATATATCTTAATAGAATGGAAAAAGTTATAATATTATTCATGTAGAGAAGCATTAACATATCCAAGAGTGAAAAGGGAAAAACATGAAGACAAAACCCTACCGTAGTCCCCATGCTTTATGGGTCTCTAATCCACTAACTACGACAAGGTTAGAGAGCATAGTTTCCACTACATACAACTATATAGCAGTGATGGATTTAGAACACAGTCGACCATTGGTCTTAGCTCATCCCAGTTTCCATCTGATGTTAACATCTCATCTTCTTTTGGATTCGAAAAGCTTATGTATGAGTTCACCATTGGATCAACTTCACCTTTTAAGCTCAGCTGATCACCTGTGGAAAATCGGTTTCCTTCGTACATATGACCGTTATAGAAAATAGGGCTCCTTTCAAATTGATCCTTATTAGCAGCCAAAGCACCAAAACTTATATCTGATTCAGGACTGCATGGTTTAGAACTTGAGTCAGCCACAATTTGCTTTGGATTCGAAATTGTCTTTTGCCAATTTGATGCATACTTTCTGCCAGAATAATTATTATCTCGCTTCAAAATCCTGCAAAGTGTCCAAACTTCCTGCAATTATATGGAAGAACTAGTTAGTTATACCATCTCTTATATCTAGAGAATAACAAAAACATGCATCCGAAGTATTGATTATAGGTGGATTGAATGTCTGGTCTAAATTCATAGTTTGATAACATAACATGCCAAATATCTAGTAATAAAGAAACGGGCAACTAAGAGAGAATCTAATAGCTATTTAACATATATGTTATATAAAAGAACGTACAGCTTCTTGAGTATAGTTCTTGATGTTAGAAGTGTCATCCTTGCTTGAACTAGCCGGAAGGCGGAATTCGTGCATCATCCAGTCCGTTTTGGTACCCTTTCCAGCACTTCCCCGGTAGTAGACTAGGGATTTCTTTAAGCCAATGCAACTGTGAAAGTCACCAACAGAATATACAGGCTTATCAATGCCAGTGGCTTTCCAAAACCCTGATTTTGTGACCCGGTTGGGTCTTACGCTATTTCTGTACTTCTTTCCCCTTCTGCAAAAGAAGTACCACTCCTTGCCCCCAACAATGCCGCTAGCTTCTGCATTTTCAACAATGGAGAACCAAAATCATATATATGAACAAACATTGAGTAGAAGTTGTCTACATAATCTAAATATAAATGAAGAGAAAAGGAAAGGAGCATACTTGGAAGATCCCAAGGGTCATATTTGTAAATATCAATAAGTTTGATGAGTTCTAGACGAATGGGTTTGTTCTCCACCTTCCTCCGAAGATAAAACCTCACAAGCTCTTCATCAGTGGGATGAAAACGATACCCAGGAAGCAAATTTGCATCTTCCTTAATGTTGTTTGAATCACTCATCATATTCTGAACCTCCATTTCTGTATAGTTTCTTCCTCTTGGTGTTTTCTGATCCATTTATTTGAGGACTTAAAGCCAATTAACCTTCTTATAGTGTGAAGAGAGTGTTTTGGTCAAAGTCGTGTGCTTGACTGACAAAGATGAATTTGTCACTTTTGGGTGGAGAACAAAAAGGTTGAGACTATCATCTCATGATTGTCTTCAATTGGGTCAGATGTTTGGACCAAGTGAAAGAGAAATAAAAATAATGTGACGTATGGTTTTGAAAATGTTGGCTAAATTAAAGGAAGAGAAGTCATTGAAAGGAACAATTTTGACTAAATTTGCAATTTATTAGTTGTGGCGATTATGTAAACCGCAACCCTATGTTTATTTCCTATTTGAGAGTGAGAAACTGGTTTTCGGTTTGTCAAACTTTCAGGGCATGCAATGTAGACACTTTAAAAAACTTATTGTGTAGTATTAATTTAAGTGTTATAATGAGTAGATGACGGACATATTAGAGTATAGTATAATATTAGTAAACTAGTAACATCACGCGCCGGTAACACCGTCTCACGAGTATTACCTCATTATAAACTGTTTGTACTAAGTCTCATACATGTGGTTAATGTCATTTTCATCACCCCTGCATTCATGTCCAATATTCATGCCCAATATTCATGCTTAAATTGTACAAAGAAATCCTTAAGTTAAGGCTCAATAATTGGATTTCGTACATAAAATTATTATTATTCATGTACATACACACATGCATGTAACCGAAGAATAAAATCTTTCATCTGGAAAAATTAACTTGATTCGGATCTTTACAAAAAGGTCAACTTTGTTAGATACATTTAAGCGACTTTTGATCTAAACCCATAAACATTACTTGTAGGTTCATACACAGATTTCATTTCCTTTAATTGGCATGCCAATTCTGATTTGGGTGGCTGCTTCCAAGATTGTTTGACCGATTGTTGTTTTTCATTTCTCTGATCGATGGTTGCTAGTTGTATCAACCCCCAATCGGTGTATGCACTCAACCGACAAGAATTAATGATATATATATATGTATAATTATTGAATTTATTTATTTATTTATTTATTTTGGGGGTTGAAACATAATATCTTCTTGATAACTTATTTTAGAAATCAATGTACGTTTGTAGGCTAGCTAACTAAGTTGGAGCATACACACCATGAATCGTTTAAGTCATACTTATCCGAAACCATCATACTTACATTACATAGAGCCAAGTTATAATGTATTTTTGCTATATTTATTTGTTTTATGAGATAAATGTATTGATAGACTGTAAACCCGAATCATATATTTATAAAAAAAATTAACCGAATTAATAATATAAGCTTATAGTATGTATACATACGCATATATATTTGTTATCTTTCATGTCCAAGCTTCTAAAGTATTTATGTTCGATATAAAAAAAAATGTATAAGGAAAATTAAACCTTGAATTCATCTGCCGTCCCATCTTTGTCATAGACAGTACTCCATTGCTAGGTCTCCATGTTGGCAAAAAATGAAAAAGAAAAAAACAAAAGATACGGCCGTCTAAGCAGGATAGAAATGAATAATTTTCTCTCTTTTCCACTTTTCACGTGATAATAAGTAACTTAAAGACTAATGAAAGAATTTTCTTTTGTTAAGATAGGCAAGCAGGTTATAAGCTGTAGTAAGACAAAATGGATGAATTGATGTGGTGAGCATGTAAAGTCAGATTAAACTCTCCGGAGTGATGGCTTTTAATTAAAGAAGTGTATTTCCAAATTAAGAAACTTAATTTTTGCTGACCGAAACTATTAAAACAGTGCAACAAATCTTTTTCAATCTATGGATTGAGACAGTTTTCATAAAATAATTAACATTCAAGTCCTCCCGAAAACTCAGGTGATCAACGACGGCATGCGTTTTGACTTTTCCAATTTCCATAAAATTTTATTTTATTTTTATGTTCACAAATTCAATATTCCAACACACGAGTAGTGAGACAAGGATTGTTGGTTGCGTACAATATTTTATTTTTATTTTCTATAATTATGACCTTTTGCTCACGTCATCATCACCTTGGCATATTCTGCTAACTGAAGACAGCTGGAGCCGGAGGTGGTTAGCTCACGTGCTAAGCACGTGTTTAGTTAGTTTTTAATTCCGTTAGATGGTTAGGCTGTTAAGCAACGGTTTTAGCATTCTGTGTCCAAGGCCCAATTCCAATTGAGCTTTTCCCGGGTCGACCCGGCCCGCGTATAAGGGCATAAAAGTCATTTCGCAGCAAAGAAAGCTTTTTCTATAAAGCCGATATTTCCTTCCACAGTCAGCTGAAAATCAACAAACCGTGGACGCCAATAGACCAACTGCCATGGAATTCGCTTCTTGTTCAATTCTCAGAGCTCAGCCATTTTCAACCTTCATTCTTCCCGCCAACGCCAGAAACACCCACTTGTGTGCTTCATGGCCTTCATCCAAGCACAATCTCAGCTTGGCCCTTCCATTTTTCTCCTCTTTCCCGAGAAATTCGACATTCCCGGGAAAATGTCAGCACTGCGATCGTTTCACTGCTTTCAGCTCGATTTCCGGCTCCCAGGACCAGAATCCATCTCAGAAACTCGCAGTTCTTCTTGAAGTTGACGGGTGACATTTTCTTTTTCTCTTACTTCGAGTTCAAGCATTTTGTTTAATTTGTTTTCTCGTTCGCGTTTTCTTGTTTCTTTGGAGCTATTGTTTGCTGCATCGTTTTTTCGATAGGTGTTGGGATTTTCTTGAAGACTTTTCCATGACGCATTGTCTTTCTTTCAGGGTCCTTATGGATGCATACCGCTTGGGGAACCGACAAACCTTCAATGCAGGTGAGCAAATGCAGTCAGTATATGCATATTGTGTAAAAGAATTCAATAGCTAATTGTTGAGTACGGGTTTTATGCATTTATCTCACCGTGTTTTCTTGTGATATATTGTCAGCATTTCGAAAGCTTGGGCTTGACTGTGCAAGTTGGACAGAACCTGTTTATCTGGACCTCCTGAGGTGTGAAAAAAAAATTGTGTAAAAGATTCTTTGTAAACATGGTCCTTTTATTTCTTTAAGTTATTTATTTAACTTGTCCGCTTGAAATCTTGACTTGCTTCAAGCTTTTTTTTTTCACATATGAGTGAGTTGAATAACATTGCCGTGTGTGCATATGGAAAATCACAAGGCTCTGCCTTAGGTTGCTTTTTTGCTGCACAATTATGCCTTATCTTGTTTTCTTCTTATTTGGTTTGAAAAAAAGAATTGAAAATGTTTGGATTAATTAAGGTCTTATCAACTTTTATGCCTAAGGTTGTTCACAGTAGTTTATGCTAATTTTTCAGGAAGAGTGCTGGTGATGAGGAAAAGATGCTGAATTTGTATTTCAATCGGGTGTGTTACTCTTTTGTTGTCTTTGAAAAGTATGAATGCTTAAGGTAGTTCTTTGAAAATTTCCTTCATTATGTATCTTTTTCTTTTAAATCAATGATCTGTCTTGCAGACTGGTTGGCCTAGTTCATTGCCCACAAGTGAGAAGGCGTCATTTGTGAAAAAGGTTCTGCAAAACAAGGTATTTCATATCTAAGATGACGTCTAATTAAGGGCTTAAGTTAGGTTTTAGGGATGCGTCTCATATTGATATCTGATCTAACAACTGAGATTCAAGTCTAGACTTAGATCATTAACACAAAAGGTATGTTACTAGGATTTACTTAGCTTTACTTGGGCTGCATGGGTTCAAGTTTACCAGGTTGATAAACTTTTGATCACTGATCGTTTCAAAGATTCCTTAATGTTGAGGATTCCATTGGCAAGTAGGATATGCACAAATGGAAGTTATAGTGTTTGAATCACCATTTTGATCAAATAGTTGCATATACTATGGAGGAAACGAAAATAGGGCGGAATTTATAATTGCAGGTCTGATAAGAAATCTGCTTTCGGTTATAATCCCCTTCCTATTTTAAGAGAACTGTTTGTATATTTTTCCAGGGTAGGTAAGTTGCAATCCTGATTTAAAAACAACAGAACCTTATTTTTATATAGATAAGTTGCAGACTGAATATAGATAACCATAACTTTATGTTCCTCTTGAACCTATGAATTATATCATTTTTACACAAAAGAAATAGCTTCTCTGAGATAACTACAAAGTCTGGTCTGGTTTCACTTGATAGCTTATTTTGTTTAATCTGACGAACGGAATATAACACTATTATTCCAGATTTTGGACCTACATTATGTGTTGTATGGATGTTCGGGTATTATCTCAGTTCAAATAATTATTCCAGTGATGAAAGAATGGCTAAGCATGTAGTTAAATCATGCAAAGCTTCAAATTTACTGAGATATCATCACACAATCTTTTAGCTCTGCCCTATTTATAATGAAAGTAGCTAATAATAATTGGTTTGTTTTTTACAGAAAATTGCTATGGATGAGTTTTTGATGTCAGAAAGTTTACCTTTGCGACCTGGAGTTGAAGAGTAAGTTTTCTCATCCTAGTTAATTGTAAATTATGCATCTAATTTTGTATTCCCTCTAAATCACTAATCCATTTGAAACTTAAAAAGTCTGTATTAAATTTCGAATTAATTATCTAAGATCATAGGAATATAATGTGGTTCTGTGGTTAGTGTTGCTTTCTCAGACTTAAATTGAAGGTTATTGCAGTGAAGAATTATCTGGAATATCATAGTTATTGTTTGAATTCGTAAAATATTAGTCGCAATGGATTTTATGCTGTATACTACCTTATTTTTCTCTTTCATATTTTATAAGTTTTATGATCATATACCAAATATACTACTGATACTAAATTTCGACATGATATTTTACTTCTTCAGATATGAATAGCTTAGACCAAAACCATGTGCTAAACCTTTTTATTGGTTCTCAAAATATTCAAATACATGGAGCATAAAATTTTCCTAATGTCACGATCAACATTTGGAAATGCTAAAAGATCCTGCTAAAATGTTGTCAAAGGAACGATATGAAATTGAAGCTGGCTTGGCCACCACAACATATCAAAGTGCTGTTATATTATTTCTAAAACTCTCTACCAGACTTTTGTTCTCAGAAGTTTGGCTAAGACAACGTGTTAGACATGTCAGGCGTCTTATTCTTCTCGATGACTAAACAAAATGATTTGAAATTACTTTGGTTTATGGTCCAGATAAACTGACCCCAAATCTAGAGAAGAATAACCATACTATAATAATTTCACTTGAGTTTTCGTGAGGTTTCATATATTCGTGAATTTCTTTTTTCTCCATGAGTATTTAACAGTTACATTCGTTTTCTCCTTTCATTTGCAGATTTATCGATGATGCATACAACGAAGGAATACCTGTGGTCATTCTGACAGCCTATAGTAAGAGCGGGGATGAAATTGCCAGGTAATGACAAACAATTTTTCTTCTTGTTTTTATGTTTATCTTTGTTCATAAGTTTCTAGACGATTACCAACATGCTCTGGCTTTTGGAGACGTTATAAATGCACTGCTGCTATGACTATAAGTGCAAATTGTTTTTCTTCCAAATTTCTGTTTCTAAAGTCGCCTGACCGTATATACAATTTTCCATTGTTGCTTTTGGAGACGTCATCTTGTTTACTACTTAAATACTATAACATTTTGCAAAAAAATGTAAATAAGAACACACAGACAGGCACATATACACATACATACGCACGTGTACAAGCTGGATAACTTTTTTTTTAAAGGTAAACAATTGCGCTTTGGCTACCAAGGGCTGCTGGGAATTTTTAGCTTTTAGCACAGATTAAACTGACAAATGCGACTAGTTACTTAGTGTCTTGCTGCTAGCCTAAAAAGGTTTATCGATTTATAACTTTTACCCTTGCTACAACATAGATATAAAACAAATCCACAAGTTTATCCAATGAGGTTTGCAACAGGCTCAAGACCCTGCTCATGAGGGATCACCTTGTCTCAGGCAAACTGAGACAAACTGAGTAGTTTATAAAGTTCCATTCATAGCCTTCATGAAGATATGATTTTCTACTGCTTAATAAATACTTTAATGAATTTAGTCTCTTTTGATGGACTTCTGATACTATCTATTAATCCTTACCACCATCCTACCAGTTCTAGTTCAGCATGCTTTATGCATGGTTTAGGACTAAGCTAATACTCCAATTATCTCTTTATAAATGTTAGATCAATTGCTGAAAAGCTTGGCCAGGAAAGAATTTCAAAGCTAAAGATCATTGGAGATAAGGAGGTTGATCAGAGTTTGTATGGCCAATTAGCAAATAGTAACGACTTTTCTTCTGGTATGGATGAGCAACTAGCTAAGGAGGCAATAAAAGCAGGTAGGCTCTTTATCTCGCGATAATAGTCATGTTTATGTTTTGTGATATACATTTTTTCAGTGCAGAAGGTTGGGTACTAAAGGCCTCTCTTCTTGCTTTCTGGGTCAGTTTCTGCTGAGAAACAGAGGATTGCAGAAGAGGTTGCATCATTGCTAAAGCTGAATGTAGAGATTGATACTACCCCATCTGAAAGGTTAGCTAATTTGATCCCTTCAAGGATTGGTTTGTGTCTATCTATTATTTTTGTTTTATGGGGTTTCTGATGTTCAGGGTTTAAAAGAGAAACTTGTCACTTTTATGTCTGATTCTGCTTACATTAGCGTTGAAGACCTGAAATAATGTACCATATGATATGAATATATTTAATAGTTAATTTTTGCTTCTATGGTAGGAAATGCTGAGCAAGTTCATGTCTTTTATTATTTTTTTCTTTTTATCAATGACTTATCTTGATCTCAATTTTGAGTATTTTAGCGTCTATCAGATGGCCCATTAATTCTTGCTCATTTGATTGATTAGGGTAATATATTGTCTGTTCTATCACCAAATTACTTTTCTGCTTGTACTGATTCCAACCTCTATTTGACTTTTTAATTGTTTTCCAGCTTAGAGAAGGTCATTGCTACCTTGCGGGCTGGGGCAGAAAATGCTGGACTACCAGTATGCGATTGTGTTCTTATTGCAGGAAGCCAGTCTGGTGTAGCAGGAGCTGAGCGAGTGGGCATGCCATGTGTTGTTTTAAGAAGCAGGTGAAGGCTTATTTATTTCAGTATGATACCAGTCTGCATGCATGTTTTGAAAGGATGGTTTCAGTATGAAACCGTGCCACTTAGGTTGGGAGAAAAAAAGTTTGGTGTTAGTCCCTTCCAAATATAAAAATACTAGGTACGACTTATTTCATCCTCAGCATTTGATTAGAAAATTGGAATAATTGGTTAAAGTGCAAACAAAAGGAATGAAAATGTTAGAATTGCTCAGAACAAATTCCTGCCTGTTTCAAATTACTTTAAATCCTTTTATTCAATCGTATTCTGATTTGAAGTATCATTACGGAAATGTGCATGCTGTGACCAAAGTCCACTGAGATGATGCTATAGTTTGATTTCTTATTCACCATCTCTGTCTAGTTGGCTAATTAATATTATTTATTTTTCTTAATCCCTATAGTTTGACGGCTCGAGCTGAGTTCCCTTCAGCAAATGCAACAATGGATGGGTTTGGAGGAGCAGACCTGACCATCACTAAACTACGCAACAAGAGAGGGTCATGAAATCGAATCGTGTTCTGTTTTCTGCGAACCTATTAACAGAGCGGCATTTTTGTTCCCAAAGAGATCTGTTAAAGGGTTAAAACAGAATTACTTGTAATTTCTTCACCATATAATAGCTGTTTTAGTTTCTTAATAGCTACTGCGTGCAATATAAAAAGCAGTCAACTTCTGATGTCAATTGTTCAGCAATGCTTGATGATGAGTAAAATTTTAGCATCTTGGGCATTAATTTGAGATTCTTGGGATTTCTTCAGTGGCTTAAGTAGAATGAGTCATGACCACTGTTTTTTATTATTATACCCAAAATAGAAAAAGCAAACAGCTAGCTATCGTTATAACAAGTTAATTACAACTTAAAAATAACCAAATTTGGAGTTGCGCGGAGGAAATCCCCATTTGATCCTCTATGTTGTTACTGGGACTGAAATAACTACCTAAATAACCCCATTTAGCAAAAACAAAAGCCACTTTCTTCTTTATAATACAAAAGCCAACCAGCATATTATATTACACATCAACTTGCATTGCAGGTCCAAAAGATTAATTCAATAAATAGGAATCACTTAAATATATTGTGTCATTTAGTTTTTCCGTGCTTCATTTAATAAGTTCCAGTTCAAGTTGCGAAACAATGGAAATATCAATTTCTTCTCTTCAATTCTCGATTTTTAGCTAAATCCCGAGTTATTTTCCTCCATCCAAACGCAGAGTAAATCCTTTTTGTTCAATCATATTTTGATTAGATGTAATGTATCATTATGGAAACATACATAATCCTTTTTGTTCAATCATATATGGCAATAATGTAGTACATTGTTTGACTCGTTTTGCGTCAGGATGCCTTGCTTGCCAACCTGTTGTAACTCTTCCTCTCATCAATTTTATCGCTAATTTTTTTAAAAAAAAAAAGAAAAAAAAAGGGGTCCATTGAGATGAATATGATGCTATAGTTTGATTCCTCGTTTACTTGGCTTCTAAGCTAGATTTACAAGAAACCCAACTTGAACTGCAACCTTGTGTGGTGTAACCTGGCTAAATGGTCTTTACCAAACCGAAAGGACTTGCCTTGTAACAACAAAGAACAAAAACTCGAACATCTTTCTAGTTCTAGGTAACTTTATTCAAAACACATTTGCCAAAGGATTTGCCACCTTCCTCCACCTACGACGCACCCTAGCCTTCTGAAAATACGAAAGCCACTTTCTTAGGTAAAAAATGTTTTCAATTATAGGAATCAATTAAATTATTACTTTTGTTTAGTTTTAGGTCGAAGTTGAAACTTATCCTCCTTTTTTATGAGGGAAAATAACTCGGAATTTAGTTAAAAGTCAGGAATTGAAGAGAAGAAATTCACAATTCCCTTATTTGGCAACTTAAGCGCGGAATTTATTAAATGACGTGCGGAAAAAATTGTAGAAATTGAGGCATCAAATTCCCGAGTTTAATTTCTACAAAATTAGGCATCATTTCACAATTTTCATAATGCCATTTACAAAATTCGACGTACATAAATCCACACTGAAATCTTCAATTGCCAAAAATTTAAATTGTAAAAATTTAAATTTCGTCATTTTAGAATTTTTTGTAATTTTCAATTCCTTCATCCAAACGAAGGGTTAGGGTTGTGACCTGAAACTAATCAAACATGACATGTGATAACACTCAGAAAATAAAATATGGTTATTACATCTTCAAATTTCAAAAAGTTTTTTCTGACCTAAACTAAATTCCCTAATTTTTTTAGTAGTTAAAAAAGAAGAAGAAGAAGAAGCAAGTATTAGAAATTTAGAAGTAGTATCATGGCTCAATTTCTTTTAATAATGTAAAAAAAAGAAAAAGCAACTATGCATACATTCCAAAACTTCAGATCTGTTAATCATATCTTTACAAAAACTCATGTGACAAAAGAATCCATTTATTCCACATACAAAAGAATCCATTTAATGTTTTCACCAAGAAGACAAATTAAGAAGCAAAATGCAAACAGAAAATGAACTAACCTTCCGTCGGATGCATCCGTCTCCCTCAAGTTAGTGTGGAAGAGATGGTTCAATAAAACGCTCTTTCCTGTTTTGGATTTCATCATGTTGACGACCATATATGACGTACGTAGGTGGTGATGTACGTTGGTGGTGGTGGAGCGGAGCTGACTAGTTCCCGCTTAATGTCAAACTGCAATTATTTCCTTGTTTCGCTCGTCGTGGCTTGTGCTATTCAGAGGGTTGGCAGCCTCGACTTGAATGAAAGTATTCATTTCAGCCAAAACAAAAAAAGTCAGATTGCAATTATTACTCCCTCTCTCCATCCAGCCAATCCAACATCAGATTCAGAGCAACTGGGGAAGGAATCAATTGGCTTCTTGCTTGTAACGGGGATAGCAAAATAGTAATATCCCTGTTGCATGAGAGTCTCTCTCTCTATATATACTAGATATCCCAAAAATGCCAAAGTAAGCTGGAATTGCCAAAACAAATTCGAACACATGTGCACCTGGCAACACTTCATTTTCACCACCACTCATGAAGAGCTGCAAATTGCAAGAGCTGCTGCTTTCTTTTGGCCAACTGTTATAATGGTATTTCAGCAAGCCCCCATTTATTTCATCAACTGCCAACAAGAAATAAGATAAAAAAGAAAGAAAACTAACGCCACGACAGCTTTGTAATTCTAATCTGATATACACGGTACGGACAACATAGAGCATATACATCACGACGGTTCGACTTCTTGAACGTTTGTAGGTCGCCTTTGTCTCAAGGGAGGGCTTGAGTATTTGACGTCACCATCCGATGACGAGATATTAGATGACACAGATGACTCAGGAATTGAGCTTGATATTGTGTTTGGCAGAGGTGTTTCATTTCTATGACTCTGGGAAGCGACAGAAACTGGCCGCCTGGGCGCTTCAGGAGCTGGATTATCCTGAGCTTTTTCTGCAAGTTTTCTTAAAAGATCCATAACAATTGGAAGAAACCTCGATGCGATAGATAGTATTCCTGACAGCTGCTAACACCAAACAAAGGAAACTAAAATTAGAACCATGAGGTAGTGAGGGTTCCTGTTTCATTTGAAGGGAAAAGCCACGTGATTAACAGATGGGACAGACTTTAGGGACATCCAAACAATTAACAAATGTGGAGAACCTAGTACTCTTAATAAACTTACTTTATAAGGAGCACAAGTTCGTTAAAACCAAGACCAATCATCACCATAATAGACCATAGAGGAGGCCACCAGTTGTTACTCTGCTTGTGAGCCTCCTGAAAATACAAAAACAAACAGCAGCAAAAATAAAATTGCACGATTAGATTGAGCAAGCCTACGCCGTTAAAAAGTCAAGATTAGGATTTCCATATGTTCTGGAAATTCATACATACAATGTTTTGAATTAGGATAAATAAGAACAAAGAAATGCCATCTGAAGACAATGCGCATATCCTAATTCCAAGTTCCTACTACTAGTTGCCCATTACTTTAGCAAGAGTATAATCCAATATCCAGATCTTCCTAATTCAAAATTTTGCAAAACATTTCATGAAAAACAAATTCCATTTATTCTTCATGCAACACCGTTTAAATGATAATACGAACAATTAAACTACTGAAGTTAGAGTTAAGATAAAAGCAACTAAAAATATACCTGGGCTGAAATAGCTTGAGTGACACTATACTCAGTCTCTGCCTTGAACTGTCTCCACAACGACTTGCACTGTACTGGAGTAATTAAAGTATCCTTTGATGAAACCTGGTTCAAAGTTAACCTTAAATAAGTAACCAGTTTGATCATACAAACATTATACAGATAAACCAAAACGCATTAAATGGTGTACCTCTTCCCAAGTGCTTGAGGCAAGAGGATATGTAGAAGCTGCTATTCTCCTATCTTGCAAAGATGAAACAGTAACAGTTCCATCCATCAAAGAAGAAAAGAGAAGTTTTTCAATATTATCTGGCTTCTCCTCCAAGCGGATGGCAGCCATGATCGACAAAAGCTTTAGAGACTGCAAGAAAGAGATCATAAAATACAATAATATATCACTTTAACATAAATAGACAGATAAACTATACTTCCATAAAAGTTCCCAATGATTACCGCGGAGCGGGCATCCTTGGTAATACTTCTAATGTCTTCTTTCTCAGTCCAAACTGACAATGAAACAAAGGAGAAAATTTGTTGATTAGTTCTCTACCGATCCTTCATGTGGATCATAATGTTTGCAGCCTCTTCTCGTGCTTTTTTCTCAACCACATTTCTTGCATAATCCCTTAAATTTTGCATCATTTTGGTAGATGTATCTTTGTCCAACTCAAAACCAGCAACTGCGGCTGAGAACTCTGATACTGCAACTTCAGTTTCATGATTAAGAAGTTTTCTTGTTGAAGTCCATGTGTCTTTTCCACCAGTTTCAAGTAGTGCCTCTACAGGTCCAGTTAAAGATGCAGAAAGTTGTTTCTGCAAAATTAAAGGGTATTTGCATTGAGTATTTTGAATAACAAATAATATGAGCATAACTTTAAAAGTATCATCCGGCGTATAACCAAGACTTTACGCCATTATCAGAAAACTACCTCAAGATTGATATTCAGATGTGACAACTTTGCAATACGTACGAACGGATGATGCATGAGCATCTATATCACGTTTAAGTTTTTCCCTGACACTCGAAGCATCCCAATCAGCTTCTTGTATGGCAGCATCTGAAAGAGCATAAAAGATAAGTAATAAAAAAAGATTTTTTTGTTGACAAGCATATTAATTACCTGCACAAATTCTATTACCTGCACATCCTTTGTCAAACTCAAGCATGGAAGACTGATTAGAGGTGCAAACAGATGAAGCAAATTCTCCTCCTTTGTTTAACGATTGCTCTAGCCGCACTTTAAAATCTTTAAGTGCTTTAGAACGCAGGTGTCCCAGCATGGTTGATCGGTGCATAATTACATATCTTTTTTGTACCATTCAAACTTATGATTTGGTATGTTTTTGAGTTAAACTTGTGCTTTTAATAAAGTTTTGTGTATGTTTCAGTATAATAAGGTTGAGACTCATTATTTACATTTTGAAGACAAGTTAGCTCAAAACAATGTCTGCAGATCAGTCATATTTACGGATTAACCTGTACTTGCTCAAGAAGAACCAGAAAATGCGTCATACATCATTGGAAAGATACGGAAGTCTAGTTTCCGTAGCATTTTACGGTGCATGATTTGGAGTCTTCTAGAGGAAGTTATACATGATTTAGTAGCTCAAGGTCAAACATTCGGGCCTCAGTCCAGTTTCCGTAGGTCACTTTGCAGGCCTCCGTTCAGCTACTTGCACAGGTCAAATGGGGTGACACCCTTGATAGAAGTTGTTCCAATGGGTGTCTACTATAACATATCCAAATTGCAGCCCCATTGGATAAGTCTGGAGCCCTCAGCATGTCAAATACCGAACCTGGTTCACAGACAATCCAGGCCTCAGTCCAGTTTTCATGGGTCAGTTTGCAGGCCTCAGTTCAGCTACTTGCACAAGTCAGATGGGGCGACACCCTTGATAGAAGTTGTTCCAATGGGTGTCTACTATAACATATCCAAATTTCAGCCCAATTGGATAAGTTTGGAGCCCTCAGCATGTCAAACACCGAATCTGGTTCACAGACAAACCTTTGCTGTCACATGTGCTTAAAGCAGCCACACATGGAGCAAAGCATGGGCAGCTATTGAGCCATGTTCTTAAAGCAGCCACACATGGAGGCAAAGCATGGGCAGCTGTTGATCCATGTGATTAAAGCAACCACACATGGAGGCAAAGCTTGTGGCAGCTATAAAGCATGAGCTACCACACATGGGAGACAAAGCACATGGGAGACAAAGCATGAGCTGCCACACATGGGCAGCTAAGAGACCAGCCAAGGGGGAGGACGAATTTGAAGCCTATAAATAGAGAGTTTCAGCTCATTCAAAGGAGGATATCATTCCATAAATTACATTTCCATTGTACACCATCAAAGAGTTGTCTACACCATCAAAGAGTTGTTTACACCATCAAAGAGTTGTCTTCTTTATCAAAGAGCTATCTTCTTCTTATTTCTCTTTTTATTTTCTGTTTTGTATGTTCTTTCTATCCATTCAAATTATGGATAGCTAAATATTTTAGTTAGGGCTCGATTGAAGCCCTAATCATGTTTCTTTAAGGATTTCGATATGTCTTTGCTATAAACTACTTTTGTGATGCTTATTGATTAATTTCAGATTATATTTTACTCTTTACATACGTTATGTTATGCTTGATCATCATATGCATGCTATGTATTGAGTTTGTTACATAGGTAAATTTAGATGACTGAGTCTTGTACCTATGAAAGTAACAAAAGAACTAATTCTAAGTTCTTGAAATTAATCATCATGAATAACTAGAATAGATACCATGTTCTAGAATTTGTGTGTTTGTCGATTTCCATTGTGTTATGCATTCTTAAAGTACAACTTAGTAGATACCATGCTAAACACTTTAAGAATGAAAAGAGTTAGAGTAGATACCCATGCCTAACTTGTTGTTTAGGGAAATCAATAACTTAAAGAGTAGATATCATGCCTTTAGGTTGACAAACATAAGCATCCAAAATCTGTTTTGTAGCATTGTGCATGTCGTTTGCTTAAGGAAAAAGATTAGTGGTGAACATCGAATCCCTAACTAGTTTTCTCATTGTTTTAACCTCAATCCAATTCTATTTTTAATCAAACGCTGTTTTCAATATTTAGTATTTAAATTTTCAGTTTTCATTACCATCATAAGAAAATCATCATTTTTTAACACTTTGTCTACACCGAATGCCATTTAGTTTAAGGAAAATAAATTAAGCACAAATTAATCCAATCCTCGTGGGAACGATCTCGTATTTGCTTTCTATACTATTTATCTGATCTTGTGCACTTGCGAGTTAAAACATGCATATAGTTGCTTAATTTTTAGGTTACTATTTGTTCAACAAGTTTTTGGCGCCGCTGCCGCGGATTGTGTAACTAGTTTGTGCTGAATTTTTTTTTTTTTTATTTGTTTTCTTTTACAGGTTGAATTTTGTTTATGCAAGGTCGCCGATCCCAAAATTTAGGTGTTGTTGTCTACAATCCTGAGATTGAACGAACTCTTACACGTCTTCGTAAGCAATCTGAGAGGGAAACTGTGAACGAAATGGGGGATGAACATGTTCGAAGGCCAATGAAGGACTCTTTTGTCCCTCAAAACCTTAATCAACCATCATGCATTGCCTACCAACCAAATGTGCAAGGCAGCTTCAATTTATCACCTCAATTGCTTAACATGGTGCCACACTATAGAGGCACACCTTCTGAAGATCCATACTTACACATTAGGGATTTCTTTGATCTCTGCAAGACTCAAAACATACAAAGCTTGACAACAGAAGGAATCAGGTTAATTCTTTTTCCTTTCTCCTTAAAAGATAATGCTAAGTTGTGGTTGAATTCTCTGGCTGCAGGTTCCATTACTACTTGGGAACAATTGGCCACTAAATTTTTGAAGAAGTTTTTCCCAGCCCAAAAGACAAGACAACTTAAAAGGGAGATTCAAACCTTCCAACAGAAGGATGGAGATCTTTTCTTTGAGGCATGGGAGCATTTCAAGGAGTTTCTTCTCAAGTGTCCACACCACAATCTATCTCAAGATGATCAGGTACAAGCTTTTTATGAAGGTTTAAATGATACTAACAAAAGTCTTGTTGATTCAGGTTGTGGAGGTGTGCTTATGGAAAAGAGTAGTGATGAAGCCATTGTGCTATTTGAGACCCTAAGTGAAAATTCTCAGCAATTCTCATCAAGAGGGAGACAAGGAGTGAAAGGTAAAGGTGTATATGAAGTTAGCACAAATGATGGAGTCCAGAGTCAAATGGCAGCAATGGAGAAGAAGTTAGATATACTAGTGAAAGCAATGTCAGCTCAGAACATCTCTCAAGTTCAACAAGTTGCTAAAATCGAGGTATGTGCTATATGTTCTCATTCTAATCATACTACTGAGACTTGTCCTATGTCTTGTTTTACAGATCATGAGCAAGCTAATTATGTGGGGCAAAACAACTATCATCCCAAGAACAATCCATATTCGAACACATATAATCCAGGATGGAAAGACCACCCAAATTTTTCTTGGAGCAACAATCAAAATGTGCTTAATCCACAAGGGCAACAGAAGAACTTCCAACAGGGAAGTAATTATCATACTTCATCACAGGTGGCACAACCAAATACTGACCAGAAGAAGAATAATAATCTTGAAGGTGCCATACTCCAATTCTTGACTGCACAGCAACAGACAAATGCTCTAACTAGTCAGAACATTCAGAAACTAGAAGCAACAACTAGCCAAGCTATTCAGAGATTGGAGGCACAAGTAGGGCAATTGGCAAAGGAGTTGAGTGAGAGGAAGAAAGGAGAGTTTCCATCACAAACCATACCTAATCCAGGGGGCCAGGAGCAGCTCAAGGCTGTGACAGTCCTTAGAAGTGGCAAGGTAGTTGACAACAAGGTGGGGACAGATAAGAAAGAACAAGAAAATGTTGAATCTTCTCCAGCCACAAAGGTAAGTGAGAAGGAGAAGGTGATATTTCCACCCTTCCCTCAAAGGTTAGTTAAGCAAAAGAAAGAAAAACATCTTCTTGATATTTTTGAAACTTTGAGAAAAGTAGAAATCAACATTCCTTTACTTGATGCAATTAAGCAAATTCCTTCTTATGCTAAGTTTTTAAAGGATTGTTGCACACACAAAAGACAGTTTCAGGAACATGAGAAAGTTGCATTAACTGAGGAGGTAAGTGCGGTTTTATTGAGAAAATTACCACCTAAACTAAAAGATCCAGGTAGTTTTACAATTCCTTGCAGGGTTGGTGACCGTCTATTTGAACGTGCTTTGCTTGATTTAGGAGCAAGCATCAATCTGATGCCTTATACAGTTTATGAGGAGTTGAGGTTGGGGGAGCTCAAACCAACCTCAATTACATTGCAATTGGCAGATAGAAGCATCAGAAGACCTAGAGGTATTTTAGAGGATGTTTTGGTTCAGGTAAATGAATTTATTTTGCCTG
This sequence comes from Prunus salicina, assembly GCA_020226455.1. Lineage (NCBI taxonomy): Eukaryota > Viridiplantae > Streptophyta > Magnoliopsida > Rosales > Rosaceae > Prunus > Prunus salicina. The sequence continues at coordinate 24,206,441 of CM035345.1, read as the reverse complement.
CTGATTTTGTTGTTCTGGATATGGAAGATTCTCCTATGCCATCTTCATTACCTATTATTCTTGGTAGGCCCTTTATGATAACTGCTGACACAAAGATAAGTGTAAAAAAGGGTACTATACGCATGAAAGTTGATGGTAAGAAAATAGAATTCATGTTGTCTGACACTATCAAATTGCCACATGATAACCATGATTGTTTCAAGATTGATGTGGTAGGAAGTGTTGTGGAGCAAGTGTTTCAGGTACATAGCATTGAACCATTGGAGGCATGCATAGCCCACAGCCTCACAAGGATGAATTATGAACGTGGATGTGATGTTACAGAGATAGACCTACATGAAGCTGTGCATTCTCTTGAGGCTTCTATGCCTTATCCAAGTAAGTATGTACCTCGCTTTGAAACTCTTGTGTCTACTAATACTACTCTTGTCCCTTCCATTGTCAGGGCACCAGATCTAGAATTGAAGCAACTACCTGAACAACTGAAGTATGCTTACTTGGGAGAGAACCAGACATTACCAGTGATAGTTGCTGCAAACTTGAGTTTGGTGGAACAAGAGAAGCTATTGAGAGTTCTTAGGGAGCACAAGACTGCATTAGGGTGGACCATTGCCGATATCAAAGGCATAAGTCCATCCAAGTGCATGCACAGGATCCTCCTTGAAGATAATGCAAAGCCTAACAGAGATGCTCAGAGACGGCTTAACCCACACATGAAGGAAGTAGTGAGAACAGAAGTTCTTAAGCTTTGGATGTTGGCATTATCTACCCCATCTCAGATAGCAAATGGGTGAGTCCAGTTCATGTTGTGCCTAAGAAGAGTGGAATCACAGTAATAAAGAATGAAGAGAATGAGCTTGTTCCTACCAGGCTCACCACAGGTTGGAGAGTCTGTATTGATTACAGAAAGCTCAATAATGAAACCAGGAAAGATCATTTTCCTCTTCCCTTTATTGATCAGATGTTAGAAAGGTTAGCAGGTCATAGTCATTATTGTTTTCTAGATGGTTATAGTGGTTATAATCAGATTGCTATAGCACCAGAAGACCAGGAGAAGACCACATTCACTTGCCCCTTTGGCATATTTGCATACAGAAGGATGCCGTTCGGTTTGTGTAATGCACCTGCCACATTCCAAAGGTGCATGATGAGCGTATTTTCAGACATGGTGGAGAGATTTATAGAGGTATTTATGGATGATTTCAGTGTTTTTGGTTCTAACTTTGATAATTGTCTTAACCATTTGCAGCTTGTTCTAAAGAGATGTGAAGAATGCAACCTAGTGCTGAATTGGGAAAAGTGCCATTTCATGGTACAACAAGGTCTTGTTTTAGGTCATGTAATTTCTAGCAGGGGCATTGAGGTGGACAAGGCAAAGATTGACATCATATCAAAATTGCCTCCTCCTACATCTGTGAAGGGTGTGAGAAGGTTTCTAGGGCATGCAGGGTTTTACAGAAGATTCATAAAAGATTTCTCTAAAATTTCTAGACCTCTTTGTGCATTATTGTCTAAAGATGTTGAGTTTATGTGGACAGAAGGGTGCATGAAAGCCTTTAATACATTGAAAGAGCTACTCACATCTGCACCCATTATGATGGCACCTGATTGGAACCTCCCATTCGAGCTTATGTGTGATGCCAGTGATTATGCTCTGGGAGCTGTTCTGGGTCAGAGAGTTAAGAAGGTACCTCATGCTATTTTTTATGCTTCTAGAACTTTAAATGATGCTCAGCTTAATTATTCTACTACTGAAAAAGAATTGTTAGCTGTTATATTTGCTTTAGAGAAGTTTAGGTCCTACTTGATTGGTTCCAAAGTTATTGTTTTCACTGATCATGCTGCTTTGAGATTTTTGTTTAGTAAGAAAGATGCTAAGCCTAGGTTGATTAGATGGGTGCTCTTACTGCAAGAATTTGATCTTGAGATTAAGGACAAGAAGGGTAGTGAGAATGTGGTTGCAGATCACTTGTCCAGGTTACTTCATGATGAGGAAGAAAACAAGCTTCCCTTGAGTGAAAACTTTCCAGATGAGCAGTTATTTGCAATTGATTTACAACTTCCATGGTATGCAGATATTGTTAATTATATAACTACTAAGGTTTTTCCTCCAGGTATGTCTAGCCAAGAAAGGAAACGATTAGTGTCTATGTCTAGGCACTATTATTGGGACGAGCCCTACTTGTTCAAATTTTGTCCAGATCAAATTATCAGAAGATGTGTTTCAGAGGAGGAGCATATGAGCATTCTCCAACATTGTCATCAATTTGCATGTGGAGGACACTTTGGAGCGAAGAGAACATCACTTAAGGTATTACAATCTGGGTTCTATTGGCCTAATGTGTTTAAAGATGCTTTTTGGTTTTGCAGGGCTTGTGATAGATGCCAACGGACAGGGAATATCTCTTCTAGAAATCAAATGCCATTGCAAAACATTCAAGTGGTGGAGCTCTTTGATGTGTGGGGTATCGACTTCATGGGTCCATTTCCTAACTCCTTTGGTTATTTATATATTCTTGTGGGTGTGGATTATGTATCTAAATGGGTCGAGGCTGTCCCCTCAAAAACTAATGATCACAAAGTTGTTTGTGAAATTCTTGCAGGATAACATCTTTACTAGGTTTGGGACACCAAGGGCGATAATTAGTGATGGAGGTAGCCATTTCAATAACCAAGTTTTTGCTTCCTTAATGAAGAAATATGGGATCACACATAAGGTTGGCACTCCATATCATCCTCAAACCAGTGGTCAAGTAGAGATAAGCAATAAAGAGATCAAAAGCATCCTAGAGAAGACAGTGAATACTATAAGGAAGGATTGGTCTCTACGCTTGAATGATGCCTTGTGGGCATATCGGACTGCGTACAAAAGCCCAATTGGCATGTCCCCATATCGTTTAGTCTTTGGAAAGGCATGTCACCTACCAGTGGAGTTGGAGCATAGAGCATATTGGGCTATTAAAAAATTCAATTTTGATATGCAACAAGCAGGTGACAAGAGGAAGTTACAGCTGAATGAGCTAGAAGAGTTGAGGTATGATGCATATGAGAATGCTAAGTTGTATAAGGAGCGGACCAAGGCGTATCATGATAAGCAGCTAGTTAGGAAGGAGTTTCATGTGGGACAGAAGGTGTTGATCTACAATTCAAAATTGAGACTTTTCCCTGGTAAGCTCAAGTCTAGGTGGTATGGTCCTTATGTTGTTACAAAGGTTTTCCCTCATGGGGCTTTGGAGGTTCATAGCAAAGAGAAGAATCAGACATTCATGGTGAATGGGAATAGAGTAAAGCCTTATATTGAGATGAGCTTTGAGCATAGAGAGGAGGATGTGACTCTCCAACCTGTTCAGTACATTGCATGAGAGTCCAATAGTCTGGCTAACGACTATAAACCAAGCGCTTATTGGGAGGCAACCCAATGTTTAATTTTATTTATTTATTTATTTATAAATTTATTTTTCGTAAATTCTTATGAGCTTACCCCGTGCAATTTTTTTTCTATTTTGCAGCCCATTCAATTACCCATAAACGGGGAAGTCGTGACATCCAAATACATCTATGCTCGACCTAATTGCTTCAAGGGGGAGCATTCTAATCATTTCCCTTAATTTGTTTTCTTATTATTTTAAGTTTATGTTTCTTTTTACCAAAAAAAAAAAAAAAAAAAGTTTTTTTCATATGAGTTGACTTATGGTAACTCCAATGAGCACCTCTGTTAATACAGTGTCTAGGAGTTCTATAGGCGACACCTTGGGTGTCTAAGAAGTTTGGGTTTTAAGCGGGACCATTGTGACCTCTCCAAACTTCCCGGATCCCCTGGCTGTGTTTTCTGAGGTTCTTAACTGGTAATCCATGAGTCACTTGTATATTCGTGTGTTTTATTCAAAAAAAAAATATATATATATAATAATAATAATAATAATTTATAAAATTAAAAATTAAAATTAAAAAAAAAAAAAAAAAAAAAAACCTTCTCTTTCTCTGAAACACTACCTACATTAACCCTAAAAATAAACTCTCTTTCGTTCATTTGATCTAGCCGCCCTCTAACCCTGAACATCTCAGCTTCCTCTTCCTCCCGAACCAAACATTCTCCAAATTGTTGTTTATTGTAGATCTTGTCAATGGAGAAACTCCAGGAGGCCGTCGGTGGAAAGCTCAAGGAGGAGGAGTCCGAATTGAGCATGGTGAAGGTGCCTAGCCCAATGGTTTTGTTGAGCTCACTGCCAGCTATCCCACCAGAAGATCCTAAGGGAGAGAACACCATTATGCAACGGGTGTTTGAGGTGATTGAGGTGCTCGTGGTTGTGTTTGCCATGGATCCCTCAGCAGTTACCATAGATGCCTTTCTGTTTCAAAGAGGTAGGGTGATAGAGGCAATTGAAGACATGGTTCCAAATTGGGATCTGGATTGTGGATTGGAAGAGATGCAGATTGCAGCGCTAGCACATTGTCTAGATACTTGGAGGGAATATCTGCTAGATCGGAGGTTTGTGGCAAGAACTGTTGTCGTGAGCAGTCACATGTACTGTACAGGTAACATTCGAGACGAGTTTGGCATTTACTTAAGTGTGCTTGACGAGTTTCACTTCCAATTAGTGTACATGACCACAAGGCTCCGAGACTTCGTGGAGCAGATGGATGAGTTGATGATAGATGGAGCCCTATGATTCGTCTGTTTCAGACCCTTCGGAAAGTGAGTCAGAAGAAGAGCCATGGGTGAGCTCAGCCATCGATAGCATTTTGAGAAATGCTATGTTTGAAGGATGAACCGTGTAGTGCCAAGGTTACCCTTAATCCATGTTTTCTGTTTTCTTATATGCTTTCACATTGGGGACAATGTCCAATTCAGGTCTGGGGGTATCAATGGAGGTTTTCAGTTTTTGTTTATTTGTATTTCAATTTTTTGTTAATTTGTGTTTTCAATTTTCAATTTTTGTTTACTTGTATTTCAATTTTTTGTTAATTTGTGTTTTCAATTTTCAATTTTTGTTCATTTATGTTTCCAATTTTCGTTCACTTGTTACTAATTTTTTTAGAATGTCATACAACCAATGCTATGGAGCTGCCATTAAGATTTTCATATCAAACATTTTACACTTCACAAAGCTTTTGCTCTTAGAATTCTGGTGGCTAAAGTACCATGCTCAGGTTCTTGAAGGATAATAGTGGAGACTACCCTAGTGAGCTATTTCGAGCCTAATTGCTTTCTTGAGAGGGTTTAAAGTGTTTCTATTCCTCATCTCTACTTATTTTCTTCAATTCACTCTAAAATGATCTCATTGTTCCATTTTGATTGAATACTAAGGATGATTCTATTTGCAGATATCAGGTGCATGCTCTCACTCATGAATGAACTCATTGAAATGATGCTAGGCTATGTGTGTATAACCATTCTCTGTGCTTTCTTTTCACCCTACCCATTCGTGTGTTCCATCAGCTCTCTTGTAGCCAAACACTTCAAGCCATTTTCTTCTATCACCCTCATGATTCCCCTAACTTTGTATCTCAATCTGAGATATTTAAACTTATTATAGCCATACCCTATAAAGCTTAGAAATATACCAAGGTGTGCCAAGATAAAGTTTGAAGCAAGGAAGTTGCTGCCACATTCCTAAATGTAAATTGGTGTGAATCTGTGCAATAAAGTTAAAGAAGAAGTAGATCAAGTCACAAAAAAAAAAAGAAAAAAAAAAAAAGAAGAGAAGGTGTTTCGATTTGATCTAAATGTGAAATTTAAGGTCTATGCCAGATGATCCTATGAAGTTGCAGCCATACCATTCTAAATGAATGATACCTTGCAGATCAATGAAGAATGCAACCTTGGTATGTTCTTAAGTTAATTGTGTTCCTTCCAATTCTTTCACTTCCCTTAACCTTAGCCTTTCATTACAACCTTATGAAAGACCTAGCTGATCTTTGAGGATGTATTCATGGGTGCTGGTATGTATGTGTGTATCTCTATTCTTAGTATTTGATTCCCTTCATGAGATCTAACCAAATATTGTGCTTCTATTTCGTATACTCATTTTGCTTATTTGAGAGAATAAAGCCATAGGTTCTGAGTGATTGAGTGCTATATGTGAGAATTAGAGTTGAAGCATGTTCTTCCTTCAAGAATTGAGTATGTTTACTTTGAAGCCGTGTGCCTTTGAGCTATAGCTTCCACTGTACACACTTATTGATCATCTATCTTGGCAACTCTATGGTGTTGGAGGTATGACTAAAGTTTTCTTTCATTTTCATTAGTTGTTTTCAAAGTTAGTTTTCTAACCTTTTGTTTTGTAGAGTCAGTAAAACGTTTGTGGGTATCGTAACTGTTAAACCCTCAGGAGACACAACTCCTCCTACTAGGGATGCCTAGAGGTTTAAAGGCTTGTTGCATGTGCTCAATGCAATCGAGTTACCTACGAAAGTGGTCTAGTTCGTTTTTATCTTTATTTTCATTTTGTTTTACTCGAGGACTAGTAAAATCTAGGTTTGGGGGTATTTGATCGGTGCATAATTACATATCTTTTTTGTACCATTCAAACTTATGATTTGGTATGTTTTTGAGTTAAACTTGTGCTTTTAATAAAGTTTTGTGTATGTTTCAGTATAATAAGGTTGAGACTCATTATTTACATTTTGAAGACAAGTTAGCTCAAAACAATGTCTGCAGATCAGTCATATTTACGGATTAACCTGTACTTGCTCAAGAAGAACCAGAAAATGCGTCATACATCATTGGAAAGATACGGAAGTCTAGTTTCCGTAGCATTTTACGGTGCATGATTTGGAGTCTTCTAGAGGAAGTTATACATGATTTAGTAGCTCAAGGTCAAACATTCGGGCCTCAGTCCAGTTTCCGTAGGTCACTTTGCAGGCCTCCGTTCAGCTACTTGCACAGGTCAAATGGGGTGACACCCTTGATAGAAGTTGTTCCAATGGGTGTCTACTATAATATATCCAAATTGCAGCCCCATTGGATAAGTCTGGAGCCCTCAGCATGTCAAATACCGAACCTGGTTCACAGACAATCCAGGCCTCAGTCCAGTTTTCATGGGTCAGTTTGCAGGCCTCAGTTCAGCTACTTGCACAAGTCAGATGGGGCGACACCCTTGATAGAAGTTGTTCCAATGGGTGTCTACTATAACATATCCAAATTTCAGCCCAATTGGATAAGTTTGGAGCCCTCAGCATGTCAAACACCGAATCTGGTTCACAGACAAACCTTTGCTGTCACATGTGCTTAAAGCAGCCACACATGGAGCAAAGCATGGGCAGCTATTGAGCCATGTTCTTAAAGCAGCCACACATGGAGGCAAAGCATGGGCAGCTGTTGATCCATGTGATTAAAGCAACCACACATGGAGGCAAAGCTTGTGGCAGCTACAAAGCATGAGCTACCACACATGGGAGACAAAGCACATGGGAGACAAAGCATGAGCTGCCACACATGGGCAGCTAAGAGACCAGCCAAGGGGGAGGACGAATTTGAAGCCTATAAATAGAGAGTTTCAGCTCATTCAAAGGAGGATATCATTCCATAAATTACATTTCCATTGTACACCATCAAAGAGTTGTCTACACCATCAAAGAGTTGTTTACACCATCAAAGAGTTGTCTTCTTTATCAAAGAGCTATCTTCTTCTTATTTCTCTTTTTATTTTCTGTTTTGTATGTTCTTTCTATCCATTCAAATTATGGATAGCTAAATATTTTAGTTAGGGCTCGATTGAAGCCCTAATCATGTTTCTTTAAGGATTTCGATATGTCTTTGCTATAAACTACTTTTGTGATGCTTATTGATTAATTTCAGATTATATTTTACTCTTTACATACGTTATGTTATGCTTGATCATCATATGCATGCTATGTATTGAGTTTGTTACATAGGTAAATTTAGATGACTGAGTCTTGTACCTATGAAAGTAACAAAAGAACTAATTCTAAGTTCTTGAAATTAATCATCATGAATAACTAGAATAGATACCATGTTCTAGAATTTGTGTGTTTGTCGATTTCCATTGTGTTATGCATTCTTAAAGTACAACTTAGTAGATACCATGCTAAACACTTTAAGAATGAAAAGAGTTAGAGTAGATACCCATGCCTAACTTGTTGTTTAGGGAAATCAATAACTTAAAGAGTAGATATCATGCCTTTAGGTTGACAAACATAAGCATCCAAAATCTGTTTTGTAGCATTGTGCATGTCGTTTGCTTAAGGAAAAAGATTAGTGGTGAACATCGAATCCCTAACTAGTTTTCTCATTGTTTTAACCTCAATCCAATTCTATTTTTAATCAAACGCTGTTTTCAATATTTAGTATTTAAATTTTCAGTTTTCATTACCATCATAAGAAAATCATCATTTTTTAACACTTTGTCTACACCGAATGCCATTTAGTTTAAGGAAAATAAATTAAGCACAAATTAATCCAATCCTCGTGGGAACGATCTCGTATTTGCTTTCTATACTATTTATCTGATCTTGTGCACTTGCGAGTTAAAACGTGCATATAGTTGCTTAATTTTTAGGTTACTATTTGTTCAACAATGGTCGTGTATGCAGGGTAAGCAAACTGGAAAATTCATAGGAAAACAAGATTTAAGCTAAAATAAGCATGATAATTGGAATCAGTAGCTGCTATGAATTCTCAAAACTGTCGATACGAAATCCATCCTGCACATTAATTAGTCTGGGTTTGAAGAGAATCTGAACTATAAAGATCGGGCAATGTTACTGTTTGAGTATTACATTAAAAGCAAGCTCTATAGTCACTTTAAACTTCTCGTATGTAATTAGATGGAGTCAAGCTTCAGTAATGATGTTTGGCAGCTTATTTTAAACATAATTATTTGACAGGACTACCAGAAGGAGAAAATTTATGTTGCCAATAAACTTCATTATCATGCCCTTCATTTTGAGATTGGGGTCAACAGTAATGTGGTATACAAATTAATTCGGAGGCTTCTAAAAATGAAAAAAAACACTACTAATTACAACTTCCCTATTTTCCAAGAATTGTCTAAGAAACTGAAAACCTAACTAAAACCTCTGTTAAATTAGAGAGACAGAGAGTAGCCATACATCCAATGCTTTTGACTCCAACAATTGTCGTTTTGAGTTCCCTACACCTTCGTCAAAGTAGATGGCCTCCATGTCATATCTGTCATTCATAAGCAAGATCAAGACAGAAATAAAGCCTGTACTAAAAACAGTACAAGCCCATACAACACCAACAATTAAACTTCCTATATATGCATAGTAAACACACAAAATAAGCACACATATACACCTTAAGAATCCCTCAACTCTGAGACGCTACTCGCTAGTTTTAGTAGTCAAGACAAAAGCAGTGGACAGAGTAACATGTGAAAAATGCATCCAATTTTTTTTGAATAAGTGATCAATCCAATGACAATGTAAAACTACTGCAAATATCTCAAATAGCATCTGATTGATATTTGCAGCATAAAATGGAGATACTCTATACTACCCAAAACTACAGAGACAAAAAGAATTATTCTCTGAAAAGCAGTATGGCTACATGGTTGCTTTGTTATTATAGTGTGAAATAACCAACAGAATAGTGTTTGGCTAATCAAATATTAAGAACTTTACATCATACTCATAGCATTTGGTTGCTTCCTTGCAAGCAGTTGAAGGATAATAAAAAATTTACTTATTGTCGTGCCATAAGTACTATAACCTAGGAGAAGTTTTATCTTTTTTGACAAATTTTAGGAGAAGTTTGATTTTTTGACAAAATTAACTTTCAGCTGGTGGAAATACAGAAGATGGAGCTCTTAAATAAGGAACATAAACTTGGTTCTTCAGAACAAACAATCTAATACATATGGTTGGGAGAGTGTTGCAAGTCCAGCAATATAAACAGCCTGGCATGACTACTTTGTAGAGAGAGAGAGAGAGAGAGAGAGAGAGAGAGCGAGAAGGGGGATGACTGAAAACGAGAAAATATAATCAGATCACGTGAAGCTACTACAACCCGAGAAAATGATCTTAAGCATCTAACAGTGTATGTACTTCCCTCATATCTTTCTCCACCAATATATATTCAATTTTAACACATGTTTTTGAATAATAAGATAACATTAAATTAAGAGAGTAAAAGTAACAACATTTAAATGGTATTAGGTTTTCCAAGTCTCTGTTTTTGTACAATGAAACAAATGAAGAACAATGCTTTGTAAGTTAGAAACAAAATCGGTGCAGAGTATAAATGCTGTCTAAAGGGAAAAGAAAGGAAACATAGTGTTTCTTCTCCTAATTAGATGTTCCACCAAATCCCTTTCCTTTCAGCATTGAATTAAAAGAAAATCACAAACATAACAGTTGCAACCCCTTGTTCACCTTGGAATTTTAAACTAACATATTTAAACCAGAGTGAAACTTACTAGAAAGATAGGTGCCTAAAATGGAGCTGAGCCTTTTACCAAAACCTTGTACGGGACCAGTTTGGACAGCTTCTTCCAATGCCAACCAATCCTAAATCATATTCACGCAATGAATGATGAATAAAACCATATAGATCATATTAGAAGGCTAAGCATCTCAAAAATGGAGATAAATGAGTACATACCTCATCATAGACTAACTGATTAAATTTCTGGTTGGCAATCTCTTCACACCGAACAGTAGCAACCATAACCTAATTTAATCATTTACAGTATTATGCTCATGTCATAGGCATATGAGAAGTCAAGACCACAAATAGTTTTCTAATGGGAAGAAAAGAAACTAAGAAACCTTGTGAGCGGGAAGATCCAGGTCCTTGTTCTCTTTGATTACTTTCCAAATCTGTTGTGCACTAAAGGAAAATCCTGTGGCAGGGACAACACCCCGTCTGTCACCAGCAAGCCCTCCTGGAGAAATAGAATGGAAAAAGCGCTGCCTCAGTTGAGCAACCTGCATGATACAGGCCATAACCAGTAAGGATCACAGTAAATTTACAATGAACTAATTTACTTAGGAACATAAGAAATGTTTCCTCTGATGTGAATGAACTCAAATGATTATGTTTCCCTTCATACGAAGGACATCAAGCAATTCTTCATATTTATAAATATACATATTCAACCAATCATGATACAACACGCCTCAGAATTGGAAACCCAAAAAAGATAAATATAATGGCCAATATGATTTTGGACATAACGAATTGCTCCTGATAATAGAGGGGTTACCTCCTCCTTTAACTTCTCCTCCTTCTCTTCATAACTGGACAAAGCAACTACTTCTACCTTCACGTCAAAGAATGTTGTAATCAGTAACAATAAGCTTTGTGACTAATGAGGACATTAAATAGAACACAGACTGTCAGAAAGTAGAGAAGGATATAAGAGATCTCACACTAAAGAAATCACTGAAGGGGTTACTTTTATGGGCTTGGGGCTTCGGAACTCCATCCCATATCTGCAGAATTTAAAATATCTGAGAGATACGAAGAAAACAACTAAGGGCTCGTTTGGGAGTGCTTCTTTCTGAAGCGCTTATGCCAGTAGCGTTTATGCCAGTAGCGCTTATGACATAAGCGCTTCTATAAAGAAGCAGTTTGTTGTTTGGATGTCACATTTAAAAGTGCTTTTACACTACATAAAAGCGCTTTTGATATTTTGTTGAGTGTTTGGTTGACACAGTAAAAGCGCTTTTAAAAGCACTTTACAAAAATTTAAAGAATCCCAAAATATTATAATAAATATAGGAAATAAAAATTCACAGGATCTCAAAATAAAAACACAACTTAAAACAGTATGAACTTCACCAAGTATAATTTTTAATCATTTTTTGAAAATGAAAAAGGAATTAACCAGACATAAGAAGATTTGCAATTCTCTCACGTTCGTCAGCCATCTCACGCCCATTGGTTAGATTTTGTTCTTCAACCATCTCTTCCCCTATAGTAACTCCCGCCCCGCCAGAGGGAAGTAGCTCATCATCATCATCATAGGGTTGGAATTCTTGATCTGTCATGGAATGACATCTTATAAAGTTGTGAAGAGCCATTGAAGCAACAAATATTTGTATTTGTTTTTCCATAGGAAAGTTATGCATCTGTCGTATCATTCTCCAACGATTTTTCCAAACACCAAAAGTTCTTTCGATTGTGCATCTTAGGGAAGAATGCCTGTGGTTAAATATTTCTTTCTTCCCTCTTGGTTGACTTCCACGTCGAAAATCAGGAAGATGATATCGCTCACCCCTATATGGCCCTAAATATCCTTTGATTTGTGGATAGCCTGCATCCACTAGATAATATTTACCTATAACAACAAAGAACAACATGAGCATTATTTACTATATCACAAATTTAAAAAAAAAATTGAATTGGAGAAAAAAATATATGTATTTAGTTACCTGTAGGTGGATGAGGAAACTTTAAAATTGGTCTTCGTAAGGCTTCCATGAATATTCGTGCATCGTGAGCAGCACCTTCCCATCCAGCCCACACAAAAGTAAAGCACATATTAAAATCACATACAGCCATTTATAAAAGACATAAGCGCTTTCACCCATTTAGAAGCGCTTTTCGCTGCTCCAAAAGCACTCCCAAACGAGCCCTAAGGTATAAAACAAGAAGACAAAATTACCTTATGTATATCTTCCCTCAAAACCGGCTCCAGATATTCAAACGGGGTTTAAAAAAACAGCCACAAATTTTAGCGCGACAGAAACTTCGTCGCGCAGATTCCGTTCGTGCAAAGATCGTGAAGAAAGACTTTGCGTGACGAAAAAATATTGGTCGCGCAAAGTGACTTTGCCCGACGAAAAAATTTTAAAAAATATTAAATTTTTTTTTATTATTTTGGTTTTATATTAATTATTTCGAATATTTGCTCAACCAAATATTAATTTAATTATATTAATTATTTGCGACGAAATATTTTGGTTTTTCACTTTTTATTTTATTATTTCTTTAATATTAATTTAATTATATTAATTATTTCGAATTTTTACTTTTTAAATTTAATTTAATTATATGATTTTTTTCGTTACTTTAATTTAAATTGATATTTATTTAATTATATTAATTTATTCAAATTTTTACTTTTTAAATTTAATTTAATTACTTTAATTTAAATTGACATATTCAAAATAAAATTACATATGAAAAATAGTGATCAAATTATCCAATAAATATATATATAATATTCAAAATGTACACATAAATTAACAAAGTACAATAAATAAAAAAAGGGATAATCTCCCCTAAAATTGTTATACAACAACTCGAACCCAAACTCCAATCCCTCCCCTTTACTCAACCCCAAACCCAACACAAACTCAAAACTAACTCCAAAAACACATATTAATGAAAAAAAATTTAAAATTTGGAGAGAATCTACCTTTTGGCAAGATTGAGAGTGAGTGAGAATGAGAGAGAGAAGTGAGTGTGAGAGAATTAGAGAAGATAGTGATAGAGAGATGAGAGAGTGAGTGAGAGTGAGAGATAATGAAAAGAGAGATGAGAGAGTGAGTGAGAGTGAGAGATAGTGAAGAGAGAGATGATGAGAGATTACGTGAGAGGAGTGAGTGTGAGAGAAATGGTGGGATTTGGGGAGAGGGAAAGAGAGAGGAGAGGTAAGAGTAGAGAAAGACATTGAGAAAATGGTGGAGTTATTTTTATTTTAAAAACGGTATCACTTTGCGCGACGAATACTGGAATATTGGAGTATTGGTCGCGCAAAAAATTGGTCGCGCAAATATTAGTATATTGGTCACGCAAAGAAAAAAAAAAAAAAACATCCCGCGTCCCATTTTTGGTACCCACCCAAATTTTGAAATTTTTGCCAGACGAAAAATACATATTGGTCGCGCAAAGTCTAAAAAAATTCCCACGTCCCATTTTTGCGCGACGAAAAATATATATTGGTTGCGCAAAGTTTTGAGCGACACAAAATATTGGTCGCGCAAAGTCTAAAATTTTTTTAAAAAAAAATCCCGCGTCCCATTTTTGGTACCCACCCAAATTTTTAGAGTTTTGGGTGACGAATTGTTGGTCGCGCAAACTTTTGAGAGACGAAAAATTGGTTCATAGCACGATATTTATAAAAATAATTGTTATGAATAATAAAAAATAAAATTATTTTTTTTTACGATTTAAAATATAAATAAGGTTAAAGCTACTTAATAAATGTATATACCAATTTCTTAAGTGTTATACGTACAAAATAAATAAATTTAAAGCTACTTAATAAGTAAATAAATATATATATACACACACCATTCAACGATCCAACTGTCAGACTTGTTTGTATATACTTCAAGATCGTATACCCCAAAAATCGCAAAAAACAAACATTCGGAGACCCAGTAACGGGACAAAAAATTTCAACGGTTCTAAATGAAAAATCACGATTTAACGGTTATTTTAACTTCGGTTTTGATGATTTTTTTACAGCTACACTCCTTGACCTTATATGAATACAATGAACTAATTCGATCGTCAATTTAAAATATTTACACTAGTGGATACCACAAAATCTTATGTCATATTTAACAAAAGTATAAATAAACTCTTAATTGTTAGTGAATATATTGTTTTGATGGCATACGCATTCTATGAAACTAGTTTGAACGATCCAACCGTCAAACTTGTTTGTTTATACTTTCAGATCATATATGCCAAAAATCGAAAAAAATAAACATTCAGAGATCAAGTAATAGGACAAAACTTTTCGACGGTTATAAATGAAAAATCATGATTTAACGGTTATTTTAACTCCGATTTTGATGATTTTTTTACCGCTACACTCCTTTACCCTATATGAATACAATGACTAAATTTGATCTTCAATTTAGAATATTTACACTAGTGGATACCACAAAATCTTATGTTATATTTAACAAAAGTATAAATAAACTCTTAATTGTTAGTGAATATATTGTTTTGATGGCATACGCATTCTACGAAATTAGTTTGAACGATCCAACCGTCAAAATTGTTTTTTATACTTTCAGATCATATATGCCAAAAATCGGAAAAAATAAACATTCAGAGATCAAGTTACGGGACAAAACTTTTCGACGGTTATAAATGAAAAATCATGATTTAACGGTTATTTTAACTCCGATTTTGATGATTTTTTTATCGCTACACTCATTTACCCTATATGAATACAATGACTAAATTTGATCTTTAATTTAGAATATTTACACTAGTGGATACCACAAAATCTTATGTTATATTTAACAAAAGTATAAATAAACTCTTAATTGTTAGTGAATATATTGTTTTGATGGCATACGCATTCTACGAAACTAGTTTGAATGATCCAACCGTAAAACTTGTTTGTTTATACTTTTAGATCATATATGCCAAAAATCGGAAAAAAATAAACATTCAGAGATCAAGTAATGGGACAAAACTTTTCGACGGTTATAAATGAAAAATCATGATTTAACGGTTATTTTAACTTCGGTTTTGATGATTTTTTACCACTACACTCCTTTACCCTATATGAATACAATGACTGAATTTGATCTTCAATTTAGAATATTTACACTAGTGACTACCACAAAATCTTATGTTATATTTAACAAAAGTATAAACAAACTCTTAATTGTTAGTGAATATATTGTTTTGATGGCATACGCATTCTACGAAACTAGTTTGAACGATCCAACCGTCAAACTTGTTTGTTTATACTTCGAGATCATATGTGCCAAAAATCGGAAAAAATAAACATTCAGAGATCAAGTAATGGGACATAACTTTTCGACGGTTATAAATGAAAAATCACGATTTGACGGTTATTTTAACTCCGATTTTGATGAATTTTATTTTATTTTTTATAGCTACACTCTTTGACCCTATATGAATACAATGAACTAATTCGATCGTCAATTTAAAAAATATATTTTCTAACAAAAACCCAATCCAAACAACAATAATATATTTTTCTAACAAAGATTTTAAAAAATAATTTTATTTTATTAAGGACTTTGCGCGACGAAGTTTGGTTGTTTCGTCGCTCAAAGTAGCTTTGCGTGACGAAGTTTTGTGTTTCGTCGCGCAAAGTGACTTTGAGCAACGAATAATTTTTCGTTGCGCAAGGGTTATTTTGTAGTAGTGCATGATGGCAACAACAGCATAGGAGAGTCCACACTGAGCAAGCTTCACTTCCTGGACGAACCTATCGAGCCCAGAAGAGTTAAACTCACCATCTCCATGGATGAGTTGTGTGGCGCAGTAATCTTCCTCCATGAATACAATACTCTCAAAATCTCCAACTCTGAGAGCCCAAATCTAGCCTTCAAGGCTCCAACTTTCAAGCGCCGACTTATATAAACTTGGAGAGCAAGACGACCCAGACTCTATGATGCCTTTGAACTCAAGCCTTCTTCTTCTGAGTAAGTAAAGCTTCTTCTTGCTTGAAGAGCAAACAGAGTAAATAAAAAAGTAAAGAGTAGAGAGAGGGACTGGTGTCTCTTCAAAATTTCTAATGTCGATTTTTTGTGGTATCGAGACCTCTTCTTCTTCTTCTTTTCTTTTTTTTTTTTCAAGAAAATTGGTGATGTGTCGTTGAATTCATTTGTATTTAATGGACGTTAATCCTGATCTGATTGAGATATGATTTACTTGCCAATTATATCCTCCTTGCAATCAAGACATTATTCCTTACCTAGAATAGGAGATACATTGTGTAAGCACCAAGTAATCAAATGTACGTTTGCAGGCTAGCTAACTGAGTTGGAGCATACACACCATGAATCGTTTAAGTCATACTTAGCAGGAAGTGGAATGAAAGGTATAATCCATGAATATTGATATGTATATTCCATAAAAAAAAATAAAATATTTTTCTTAATTAATTGTTTCTGATTCACCGGTTCTTAATTTGTTTTCTGTTGAAAGGGGTCAGTTAATAGCCAAGTTACATATAATGTACTTTTGCTATATTTATTTGTTTTGTGATATAAATGTATTGACAGACTGTAAGCCTGAAATACATATTATGATAGATTCGTCAGGGGCAAATTTGTCTTCTGATGTCTGACATGTGAACAGTTATATCTCCCTCCGCAAAAGGTCAAATCGGGCGCCAAATAAATCCACATAAAAACAGTAGATCTGCTAAAAACAGTAGCCATTTAAAGGGAAATCTGGAAACCAAGGTCCCTCCTGGCGCAAAAATGTCACAAATTTCTTCTTCATCAACAAATCCGAGCCCTAGTGCGAGGAAGCTATGCAGGTGCGGTGGATATATCAAAACTTGGACTTCATGGACCGATTTAAATCCTGGGAGAAGATTTGAGGCTTGTGAGATGAGTCGAGTAAGTAAATCTCTGAAATTTGATTTTGTTGCTTGATGGGTTTAGCTTTGATGTTATGAAACGTACTTTGCAGAGAAACAGAGGAAATGGGCATCATTGGGAGTGGTTGGACGCACAGACCTGTGCAAGAGGAAAAGAACTAATTCCTGGGTTGCTGAGAAGAATGAGAGCAATGGAAGATGACCTAAAGTTAATAGAAGAACAGAAGAAAGAAGTGGAAGATAAGCTGAAATTGGTGGAGAGAGAAAAGGAGGAATTGGAGTACGAAGTTGGAGAACTATGCAAGCAGAAAAGACCGTTGGAAGATAAAAGAACAGGCCAACGACCAAGAGATAATCAGATTCGGGGGGTTTCATTTCTGTCATTGGTTCTTGGGTTTTTGGTGGTTTTGGTGATTATGATGATACTCTGTCTCTTGAGCAATTGGTTGACATTTCCAGGTGGAAACTATGAAAAGCTTATGATCAATTAGGTGGAAATGTAACTGATATGTAGGTGATCTTGCAATGAAATTTGAGTTCGAGTTTGGTGGACATATTGGTGTTAGTGTTTTGAAAATTTGCATTGAAATTTGAGTTCATTTTGCAATGAAATGTGATCATGCTCTGTACCAAATCAACAGTTATAACACCTAGTTCCAAAATGTACCAAATCAACAGTTATACAACACCCATCTCTTGAAATGTACCAATTCAGCATATATAACATCTAGTTACTGCTTCCAAAAAGTACCAAATACAAAACAATTGAAACTGAAGCATAATGTACCAAAAGTACCAAATCAGGTTCCAAGTTACAGCTTCCAAAATGTACCAAATGTACCAAATTGTACCAGTTCAAGTTCCAAAATGTACCAAATACAAAACAATGACATCCAGCCCAGATTCACATCTAACAAACCATTCATAAAACACATCTAACTACTTCAAAAAAGACATCCAACACACATCCTCCTAGTTAGCCTTCAAAACATCCATGGTTTAAGCTTCATGGCAGGACACTTGAATCTCATGACAGGACCCTTCACTCTCTTGGCAGGAGACTTGAATCTCTTGGCAGGAGACTTGGGTGGTTGTGCTGATGATGATGTAGCTCCAGTGTAAGAGAGTGGCAGTGATAACATATCCAGTGGCTGTGATGATGACATATCCAGTGGCTGTGATGATGTACATATGTGGTTGTGATGATGAGAAATTGTTTGGCATTTCTGTTGTCCCATTTCCAACCTAAAATAAAATGGAACCATATTAACTAACTAAAGTAAATTTACCAACCAAAGTAACATGACAGAGTTGTCACTTACATTGTTTGGCATTTCTGTTGTCCCATTTCCTCTTCCAGTTGGCATTTCTTCTCTCCCATTTCCTCTCCCTCTTCCTGTAGTAGTTCCTCTACCTCTCCCTCTGCCTCTAATTGGGTTGGGCTGATTAGGGTAGGCCTAAAAAACAAAAATAAACATGATATAAACTAAACAATAACAACAAAAAAGGTCATATGAACTGGTTGGGCCTAAATACCAAAAAAGAATTAAACTTAAGAGATTTTAACCCAAATACCTGAGCTGCCCCTTGGACTGTAGAAGAGGCAACTGATCCTTGGTTGGGCTGATTAGGAACGGCCTACAATAACAAAACCAAAAAACCAATTAGAATGTGTCAACAACAAAAGTAAATTAAACTATAGAAAATAAAACCCAAATACCTGTGATGTCCTTAGGTTGGCATGTCGTGTCTTATTATGTCCCTCCTGGCCACAAATTGAACATTTTATCTTCACATAAATCCTTCTCAACCTAGTAGGTGGTGGATTGTAAAATGGAGGCAAAGGGTTTGGAGGAACTGGAGCAGGTACTTCAACATCAGCTGGTCCTTTCTTCCTTGATTTCTTAGGTCTTCCAGGCTGCTTCTTATATGGAGGAGGTTTAATTGGAGGCCAATTGGTTCTCTGCCACTGGTCCATGAATGGTATTGGGTGTACCATAGGATCATATGAACTCAGGTAGGCTTATTTCTTATAGAAGTCATGTGCATAGTCAAACACATTTGCCTCTTTTTGAAAGATACAAGAAATAGCATGAGAACATGTGATCCCACACAAATCCCATCTTCTACAAGAGCAAGTCCTGGCTTTTAGATCCACTACATACTCTCCCCCATACATATGGCTGGCTTGGTATTTGCTGTCACCTGCTAATCTAGGGATGCATTGACTAGCTCCCAACTTATTCTTCTCAATGATTTTGACAATCCTAGGCCCAACTGGATGTCTCCAAACCCTACCAGCAATCCTTCTATTAGCCATCCTTAACATGATATAAACTCTAATCCTTTCCAGACGTGTTAAGATAGACTTGTCTCTTGAATCTAAAATGCAAGAGTTAAAGGATTCACAGAGGTTGTTCAACAACAAATCACACTTAGAATGTGACTCAAAATGAGATCTACTCCAATTTTTGGCTGGTATTTTCTTCAGCCACTTCCATGCCTCTTCATCTTGCTCTTTCATCTTCTCCATTTCTGCTTCATACCAGGGAATGGTAGTTGCTCTTGCCGCAGCCCAGAGAATGTTTTTCAGTGCAAGGCCACCATGCTCTGTCCTGAAGTTGCTGTAGAGATGCCTAACACACATTCTGTGCTCAGCTGTTGGAAGCAATGTCTCAATTGCAGGTATTAGACCTTTTTGCTTATCACTCATAAACACCCAAGCTTTCCCATTCTCAATTTGTAAGTCTTCAATCAAAAGTTGAAGGAACCAAATCCAGCTACTTTTTGATTCCACCTCTACAACAGCATAAGCAACTGGGTACAATCCATTATTCCCATCAACACCAACGGCTGTTAAAACTTGCCCTGTGTAAGGTCCCTTTAAATGGCAGCCATCTATACCAATGAGAGGTCTACATCCTGCCAAAAATCCCCGCTTACAAGCTTCCAAACACACATAAATTCTTTCAAACACAGGTTTATTACCCTTCATCTTATTCTTTAAAATCACAGTGCTGCCCTTGTTAGCCTTCTTCAATTCTTCAGCATAGTCCCATAGCCTCGCATATTGCTCCACATAGCTGCCTTCAATGATCACCTTGGACAAGTTCTTTGCTCTATAAATCTGATGGTTTGAAACATTCATATGGTACTGTTCTAAAACCTCAGCCTTGAATGCCCCTACATCCCAGTCTGGATTTTTCCTCATCTTGTCAGCAAACCTTTTGGACAGCCACCTTGAATTAGTATATTTCAGTTTGTCCACTCTAGTACACTCATGCTCTAAGGACAGAGTCTTTATGGTAAATGTCTGCTCATCTCTGTCTATCTTGGAAGCCCAGAGAATAAAAGGGCATTTACTGTGACCTACACACTTTGCTTGAATCCTTTTATTATCATTCTTCACCAATTTAATATTCCTCCCTTGCACAATTGCATACTCCTTAATAGCTTCCTTGAGTTCATCCTTATTGGCAAATTGCATTCCAATTCTAAACTCTAAATTTCTCAAATCAGTTTCTTTCCTAAACTGTTTAAAATTTGTCCTCTTCCATTTCCTCTTGCTTGTCTTTTTTTGACCTTCTTCCTCATCACCAGAGCTTTCAACATCAGAAGGAAGTTGATCACTATCTTCATCATCATCTGATATCTCCCCTGTAACTTCATTAAGAGGCATTTCATTCATCTCTTCAAAACATTGTGCATATTCATCATTTGGTTGTGGTCTTGATGCAGCCTCTTGATTACCATTTTCTTCTTCTTCACTTATTTCATAATCACTGTCAACAATAACATAGTCTTTTCCCTCCTTTTCCTCCTCTTCCTCCTCTTCCTCCTCATCCCAATTTTCTTCCCACTCATAGTCATCTACATTGCCAACATCTTCACTGTGCTGTTGTTGCCCTGTATCTTCACTCTCTAGCTCGTTGTTATGAGTAGGATCATGGTAATACAACACCAATACCTGATCTGATGAAATGCTTACAACTAACCCTGGAATACAACTATCATTTATAACCTCATTCACAACATGCTGACCACTTTTTGCAGGCCCCTTATAGTATACTTTTAAGCTTGTAACCCTTTGTGTTATATCAACTTTGTATCCAAGATCTATCCCAATTTTCTTTAAATCCAATAATGACAGATAGTCATGAATACAGTTGTCAACATAGCATACTTTGCCTCCCTTATACACGCCATTCTCCAACATACCAAAGTGGTGGAGTTCAAGAGTACACAACTCTTCTTTATCTACCACATTACACAAAGGTATGCTTACAAACAATTTCAATGATAACGAGGAAAAAGTAAACAAGGAAGACAAAGTCAGTGCAGGCATGTGCAAGTGTGAAATCACTTCGATGACAAAACGACACAAATGGGACCACAGACAATAATAAAGACTCCAACTACATTTTTTCCCGCCTTCAAGCCAAAACTTCATTGTCAACAACAGGACCACACATTTGCAGACATAATATATTGCAATATAAAATGCAGAAGTAATATATAGGTTATAGTAACTTACCATATTTGGGGGGCTCTCCAGACCACCGAAAAATTGTCTCCATTTCAAGAAGCCCACACACACTGTAGACCCGACACTTTTCTCTCTGCTTTCCACGAAACTCAACTCCTATATCTGTACTTTATCGCTTTTTTAACTCAAAATACTTGGCTACTTAGTCCATTAACACATAATGCTGAGATAATGTTCCAAAATCCCCCAAAAATCGATGACCAATGCCTCTCGATTTGAAAACCCTAGACGCGATTTTCCCCTTTTGCACAGACTGCCATTTCTGTGCAACCGTCGATCTCTTCAAAACCAAATATTCGTTTTACTTAACTGAAAAGACAAATTTGCCCCTGACGAATCTAAGAGATTCTCACAGATGCTTGCCACGTCATCATTTTGAACGGAAAAACTAATAGACTTGACGGAAGGACTACTGGTGCAAAGACACGCACAGTTGAGTGATGGCTGCTACTAAAAATTGAGTTGAGTGACCCAAATGCAAAACGGGGTATAGTTGAGGGACCACTGCTGCGAAAAACCCAACAAAAAACCCTAGATCTAGAACACAAGAGCAGCCGCCACCCAAAGCAAGCCAACACCACCACCAGCAGATCCACCACCACCAAGGAGAAGTAAACGATACCAAGGGGTACCAAAGAGGCCGACGGAAGATGGGGGTGAGCAAGCCACCCGCGTGGAAGCGCTCCCATAATCCAAGAGGCAAGTGCAGCCACGAACCACCACGGGAGCGGCGGACGTGAAACCGAAGAGCAAAAGGTGGTGGTTGAAAACTGGGGACGAGACAAAGTCGCTGGCCAAGGGTGAGCGTCGTCACAACATAGGAGAGGCGAGGATAGTGGAGATGGAAGAAATGGAGGGTGGACAGTGAAGGTGGTTGGGAAAGAAAAGAGAGGGAGAGATGGAGGAGATTGGGTCTTACAAAGGGGGCTTAACTTAGGGAAAAACAGAAAAAAGCTAAAGGAAACCGAAGTGGAGGCAAGGAGCCCCAGATCTGAGACAGAGCTCAGCGGAAAAACACCCATAACGGGTGGGAAGAAGCCAAAGACTCTCAAAATAGAGGAGGAGGAAGAGAGCTCTCGAGAGAGCTCTCACCGTTGCGTTGGGTTTTAGTATATATTAAATTTCATATCGATTTCTGATCTAACAACTGAGATACGAGTCTAGACTGAGGTCATTAATATATTACTAGGATTGAATTAGCTTTACTTGGGCTGCATGGGTTCAAGTTTACCAGGTTGATAAGCTATTGATCACTAATCGTTTCAAAGCTTCCTTAATGTTGAGGATTCCATTGGCAAGTAGGATATGCACAAATGGAAGTTATAGTGTTTGAATCACCATTTTGATCATACAGTTGCATATACTATGGAGGAAACGAAAATATGGCGGAATTTATAATTGCAGGTCAGATAAGAAATCTGCTTTTGGTTATAATCCCCTTCCTATTTTAAGGGAACTGTTTGTATATTTTTCCAGGGTAGGTAAGTTGTAATCCTGAATTAAAAATAACAGAACCTTATTTGATGGCTGACTGAATATTAGATGACCATAACCTTAAATTAAGAAATAGAAATTTTATGGTCCTCTTGAAGTTTCTACCTATGAATTATATCATTTTTACAGAAAAGAAATAGCTTCTCTGCTTGCTTCACTTGATAGCTTATTTTGTTTAATCTGAACAGAACATAACACTACTATTTCTGATGTGTTGTATGGATGTTCGGGTATTATCTCAGTTCAAATAATTATCCAGTGATAACGAATGGCTAAGCATGTAGTTAAATCATGCCGAGCTTCAAATTTACTGACATATGATCACACAATCTTTTAGCTCTACCCTATTTATAATGAAAGTAGCTAAGAATAATTGGTTAGATTTTTTTTTTACAGAAAATTGCAATGGATGAGTTTTTGATGTCAGAAAGTTTACCTTTACAACCTGAACTTGGAAGAGTAAGTTTTCTCATCCTACCGAATTTTAATTATGCATCTAATTTTATATTTTGTCTAAATCACTAATCCATTTGAAACTTAAAAGTCTGTATGAAAATTTGAATTAATTCTCGAAGATCATAGGAATATCATGTGGTTAGTGTTGCTCTCTCAGACTTAAATTAAAGGTTATTGCTGTGAAGAATTATTTGGAATATCATAATTATTGTTCGAATTCGTAAAATTTTAGTCACAATGGGTTTTATGGCATATACAACCTTATTATTCTCTTTCAGCTTTATAAGTTTTGTGATCATGTACCAAATATACTGATACTAAATGTCTGCATGATATTTTACTTCTTCGGATGTGAATAGCTTAGACCAAAACCATGTGCTAAACCTTTTATTGGTATTGGAGTATAAAGAGTCACGATTTCAGCATGATCAGGATTTGGAAATGCTAAAAGATCCTGCTAAAATTGCCAGCCTATAGTAAGAGTGGGGATGAAATTCCCAGGTAATGACAAACATTTTTTCTTCTCATTTTTATGTTTATTTTTGTTCATAAGTTTCTGGACGGTTACCAACATGCTCTGGCTTTTGGAGACGTTAGAATGCACAGCATAAGCTTACTATACAGCTGATTAATCTATTCATCATGTTTACCACTTAAATACTGTAATATTCTGCAAAAAGTTGTAAATAAGAACACAGAGACAGGCACATATACACATTTATGTGTATAAGCTGGTAAACAATTGCGCTTTGGCTACAGGGTCTGCTGGGAATTTTAGCTTGTAGCACAGATTAAACTGACAAATGCGACTAGTTTACTTAGTGTCTATTAACCCTACTAGCCGTAGTTCTGTTGGCGTCGCAAATCTCGCGGCCTGGTGATCCGGGCCGAGGGGATATGCGCGAACACGCGAGTCCTACTTTTGGATGCGGTGCCGCTTGTGTGCTGGCATGCCAGCACGGTCTACCGTGCGTCGAGTTCGGTGGAGTGTTTGGGTAGAAGATGTCTGGAGTGTTGCGCCTGTTTGGTCTGGGCTTCTAATCAAACGATTGTGGCCGAGAAAGGAACTGGTCTTGGCCGTTAGGTTCACGGCCTGAGCTACAAGGCCGTTAATGGTGGTGTAGGTGGTGAATTTTTGGGCGGTGCTCCGGCGCGTTGCTCGAGGAGCGACGGTCGTATGATATATGGGGTGAGTGAGGCGATAACAAGGATGATGCTCCGGCGCCTTGAGAAATCAAGGGTCGTATGATATATTGATGAATGGATGTCTCTTACAATCTACCACTACTCCTAGGAAAGCATGTAAAGATATTGAAAGTGCGTGACAGAAAAATAAGTTGCTCCGTGGGAGGCTTTTGGTTTTGGTGTTGGACCCTTTGAGCGTGATCTTGAGCTTGTTATATATAGTAGGGGTCCTGGAGGGACAATCGAGGCTTGACAAGACCTGTATGGTGGGGTCTAATCAGGGCAAGCATGGCTGGGTCTGATCAGCATTTGGGATCGTGAAGCATGGTGGTGTGACCCCCATAAATCTCGGCAAATCTCGGCCACCGCCCTGATCGAGGGCTCTGCACCTCTGGTCGTGGGAACGCATTAAATGATCTGGTTTAATGGTTGGTGAAGAGACTGCCAATTGTAAGAATATTTGCAAGAATGTTTGTACCTAACCACTCTGATTACCAAATCCTGACTTCAATCACTTCCCTTCTGCCTTCATGCATTAAATGCTTCATGCCCTAGTGGATTTGCTGCGACGGACAGAGGCACTACTTCATTAAATGGGGCGTGGGGCCCAGAAGCCATGTGACTTTCTGACCATAATATCTTCGGCCCTGTGTTACATGATCCTCGGCCTCGGCCCCATAAGGCTATGGTCGAGAGGCCGAGACGACCCTGCCTTAGTATTTGCCTAGTGCTTCTTTAGGAGCGCAAGGCATTTTGTCAAAATGTGGCCGTTCCACTCAATGAACAGGCGTCAAGGCCGAGAGGTGGCCTCTTCTCACGGCCGTGTTTTATTAGGCACAAACAAGTTCAGCATGCTTTATGGATGGTATAGGACTAACTCCAATTATCTCTTTATAAATGTTAGATCAATTACTGAAAAGCTTGGCCAGAAAAGAATTTCAAAGCTAAAGAGGTGGGCTCTTTATCTCGCATTAACATGTACATGTTTTGTGATATACATTTTTACAGTGAAGAATGTTGGGTACTAAAGGGCTCTCTTCTTGTTTTCTGGGTCAGTTTTTGCTGAGAAACAAAGGATTGCAGAGGAGGTTGCATCGTTGCTAAAGCTGAAGGTAGAGATTGTTACTACCCCATCTGAAAGGTTAGCTAATTTGATCCCTTCAAGGATTGGTTTGAGTCTATCTTATTATTTTTGTTTTATGGGGTTAATGTCCAGGGTGTTAGATTTCTTTATATGCGTGTTCATGATCTTTCACACAATCTGAAATACGTAAAGACATAAAGACATACCTGGAGCCATCTTCCTTGAGTACACAACCTTTGAACTCATCCAATCTGTAGCAGCAGCAATCCTAGTAAGAACAGGAACAGCTCAAGACTTCTGCTCTCTCTCAAAATCTGTTTAAGTTCTCTCTTTATGATGAGAATAGGGTTATAGAACATGTCTGATGAGAGCAGGGCCTTAAGCTTATATAGGGCTAGGTCAAGTCGTCTCTACTTATCACGGAGGGCCGACTTGACTAATCTTCCAAGCACACCAAATCGGTTCATGCAAAAAATGGAAATTAATAGGACCCCTTAATAGGCTTCAAAACCTTTCCTTATTCCACAAGGTTTTGGGCCTCAAGGTATAACTTAATTTAAACTCTTATCAAAACCTGATATAACTTAGTATCTAGTGCACCAATCTAAATAGGAAAACATAACATTCTCCCACTAGATCAAGCACTAGATCATTAAGCTTCTGTATTCCGAAAGGTTTGATAATCTTTATTGGCCATGAGTTTAAAACAGTTAAGTCCTTCCCCTCAAGCTACAATGAAAAGTGATTAGACAAAACGAACTATAGACAAGCACTACTTTCTTTATTAAAAACAGGTCATCTATAATCACATAATGCAATCTCAAAACACATGAAGCACCTACAATGCGAACCTTAATATATATTGATCCTTAATGTGAATCTTTATGCTTTTCAGTACAAGTGCCCTTTACGACTTAGCAAGAGTCAATCCGCAATGTTATTAAAACAATAGTATCTCAAAAGAGAGCATAAACTCACATGCATAAACAAAATTACATAATAAGTTTAAACAGCTAAATAGTCAAAATGGTAGAATTTATTCAATAATAAATAAAACTGTCAACCAAATTAACATCCTTAAATGCAAATCCCTCAATCTAGAAAACATCAAAATAAAAAAACTAGTAAAATATCAGAATGGGAACAAGACTCCCACTAGATTGCAGCATCAAAGCTAGGAAATAATCTCATGCTCTCAACATGTCTCAGAATAGCTTCTGAAGGCAAAATTTTTGTGAATGGATCTGCAATCATATCTTGAGTTCTGATATGATCAAACCCGACTAGTTTGTCCGCTACCTTCTCTCTCACTATTAAATATTTTCTATCAATATGTTGAAGTCCAAACGACATCTTGTTGTTCATGCAGTGAAAAACAGCCGCAATGTTATCATTATATATTTGTATTGGTCTAGAAATCAAGTCTACCACCTTAATGTCTTTAATAAAATTCCTTAGCCATACTGCATGAGAAGTGGCTTCATAGCAACCTATGTATTCTGAAAACATGGTTGAAAAGAAATAGCTGCTCCTGCCATCTTGAAAAGAAAACCTGAAGTAGATATGTAATCATCCTCTGCTTTTCCAAGATTCGCACGATTGGATAGTTATCATTTAACACAAACTTTAAGTTATTGAATCGAAACATCCGGGGTTCTGATTCACGATCCGTGAATTCCTACACGCTCCTATGGATGCCTAGATCAACATATATTGAAATGAAGTCGATCCAACGGTCCGAACATATCGAACCTGGATAATGTCTAATATGCTATATCCGATCAACGATCAAACGATAACCAAATTCATATCCGAGCATACCGTCGTGCTCGGGACGACATGAGGATCATTTTAGAACTAAGGGGGACACCCAAACAGTGCCCACGGGCTGGCAGCGCGTGGGTGTCTAAAAAAATTTCGGTGACTAGAAAATATGAAAATCGTCGGTCAAGACTATACCTACATGTTTAGGACATTGAGTGGAGCAACTTTTGTTCTTGGACCAACCCCAAAAAGTAATAGGAGGTGGTCGGAATTGAGGGCCGAAACTGGCGAAAACTTCAATCACTTATTTGACAATCAAAACGTAGAAATTAATCCTAAACAACCCAACCGTCAACTGGAACACATTGAGAGGATGAGAGAACATACCAAGTTCGAAGAATTTGGTTGCCGGAAACGTCCGAACAAGAAATGAGAAAAATGGGTCAAACTCGGCCACTTTTCTGCAATTTCCTGCGATATGCGACGGCGGTGGCAGCTGGGATGGGTTGGGGCTGGAAGAGGAAGAAGAGACGATTCTTTTGGGACCGGTGCCACCCAAAAGGGTGGCCGGATGCGACCGTGGTGGCCCAAAAAGCACCGGATGAATAGTATCAACCATGGGGGCTGCTGTGCGAACCAATGGGAGAGGGAGGTAGCGGTACTGTTTGTTACAGTAACAAATTAAAAAAATTTCTTTTTGTCCTTTTTGTTTTCAGACTTTTCCTCCTTTGTTACAACTTGGAATTGGGTGTGCCACATGTCTATGAACTTGTATCAATGAGTTCTACGCAATGGTGCCATTCATTTCCCCAAAATTCTTCCAGATGAAAAAGTGACCAAAATGACCCTACATCCCAATGGCAAAATTGTAATTTTACAATTACATAAATTAAACAAAACGATTAAATTGAGTCAGGGGTGTTACACACCCCAACTTGAACTGCAACCATGTGTGTGTTGCATAACCTGACTTCATGTCCTTCACCAAACCAAAAGGACTTAATTGGTAATGGAAATGAACCTTTCGATCATAGCCCAAAATTACAAGTTAATTACAACTTAAAAACTTTTTATCGAAGGCTGGGGGCTGGCTCTGTGGCGGCTGTAAGATCATTGAACAATGTTGGAACACAAAAGCAGACCATAAACCACAAGGAAAACAAACAAAACTGGAAAAGCCAATATTAGGGTGGGCTAAATTTACATTACGCACAAACCTATTAAGAAGATAGAAAACTCAATAGTACGAGTGAATTTCATTGATCACAAAAATATATCCTAATCAAGAGGACATAATGAGCTTTACCCCTTAAAATGCATCTAGTGCATATCTCTTTTCTGTTTTCTACATGCAAGGGTGTGTGAAGTGAAGGACATGTTATTTTCTACCAAAAGAGAAAATAGGGAGTTGTTTTCGAATAAAAAAATGGGGGTTTAGCCTTTGGCCCTTTTTGTACCCAAAAAAAATAAAAAAAGGTGAAGGTTTAGGCTTGAGGTAACTGACCCTGATTTATATCTTAATATTTATAGTTCAAAATTGCAAAAAAATGAAAGAAATAAAAAGTCCAAAAAAAATAAAACAAAACCAAATGAGTGAGAGTGACCATATATTTTTGTTCTTTTTAGTGTGTTGTGCTAAGTTGAAAGTCATAGGCTCATAACGATGGAGTATCCACGTGGTGCACAACCAATAAAAGAGTGTGCAGGGTTGTCCATTGACTAGGCTGGGTGTTTTAGGGCTCATTTGGGACTGCTTTTCTAGGAAGCACTTCTACTTACAAGCGCTTCTATCAAAAGCACTGTTATTATAAAGACGTTGAAATTTTTATAAGAAATCGAAGTGCTTTTTGGAAAAGCACTTGGGAGTGCTTTTTGAAGAAGCACATGGCAGGTGCTTCTCCAGAAAACGCTTCTATAGCCCAAAAACGCTTCTAAACTTTTCTGCCAAACGCTGTCATAAGCGCTTTTGATTGTCAGAAAGCGCTTTTAACTATTCCAAAAGGACTCCCAAATGGGCCCTTAGTTTAGGCTGAAAAAAGACAAAGTCACCTGGGCTATAGCCCAAGTTAGCCAAAGGTTGGTCCGTCCAAAGGGACTTGCCTTGTATTGTAACTTTAGAACAACAAATAGGACAATGTCTGATGTATCTGTGACCTTATTACAACAAACATATAAACAAATATATATATATATATATATATATCAAATGTTCGGCAATCCGCTTAATTTTAAACGAGCGTAGAGGAAATTAGTCTAAAAAATAAAACATTATTCAAAGCTGCAATTGAACGGGGCAATCATCTAAAGCATCTCACCAAGAGGGAATATTGGGAAATCAAAAAGTGTTATAGAAATTATATTTAACCCAAAAATTCCCAAAGTCTTAAGCAACTTCGTCCAACGCGACTTTGAAGCCTCCTGAAAATACAAAAGCAAATAGCATTAATTATGCATAATAAACTTACTAAATTTTATCAGTCCATTCTATTGAGGGACACTCTTTAGGGTCCCCTACAAAATGTTTTTCAACAATCCAAATCATCTATTTTTCACATCTTTATTTAGAGATAATCCTTGCAAAAAAATCTTACAAATTGAAAATCATTAAGCCATCTAATTGAGATCAACAAAATCAATGAACATAGTGCTTCAAGAAAGTACTTAAATTTCATATTTTAATTAAGTGGTCAAATGATGTCTTATTCAAGCAATTTTTTTTGTAGAGATAATCTTTGAATGAATATTTACAAAATAGATGGTTTGAATTAGTGAAATACAATGCAGAATGGGCTCTAAATATCATTTTGAACACATTGCATGCACACACACAACGCTAAAGACTAAATTACGAATTTAAATGTAAGAGAGAGAAGAGACATCATAATATATACCGGCGCTGAACTAGCTTGAGTAAAATCACGATGAATCTCTAGCATGAACTTTTCCCACAACGACTTGCACTGCACTGGTGTAATTAAGGTATCCTTTGGAGAGACCTAGTAATTCAGAGTTAATTATTAATAATTTTAGCAAAACCAGTTTGACAATAGAAAATGATATATATAGAGAGCTAGCAGAGATTAAATAATTAGTACCCCTTCCCAAGTGTCTGAGGCAAGAGGATCTTTAGGGGCTTTAATTTTATTGATTAGAGAAGAAAAGAGACTTTCTTCAATATTATTGGGCGTCCCATCATCCAAGCAAATGGCAGCCATCACCGATAAAACCTTGAGAGACTGCATCAAAGATATATAGCAAAATCAATAAGTCGCTAAATTAAGTATCATTTAACACCAAAATATAGATAAATGTTATACTTCCATTGACAAAAGTTTCGAGTGATTACCGCAGAGCGGGCGTCCTCCGTAGCAGCTTTAATTACTTTCTTTTTTTTCAAATCCCTATAATTGTTATTACTATCAAATTGGAAGACTATTTCAAACCTGGAAAAATGTTAACAGAAAAAACAATCATAAGCAACCGAAACAATGAGGCGAAAAAACAAAAGAACTTCCCTACCGGTGTTTCATGAGCCCCAAAATTTGGTCCTCAGTCTTGTCTCTTACTATTGTCTCCACCACATTTCTTGCGTAGGCCCTTAAGTCTTGTTCCATTTTGGCAATTGATTTGTCGTCCACATTAAAAGCAACTATTTCAGCTAACAACGTTGATACCGCCTCTTCAGTCTGATGATGAAGAATGGATCTTATTGAAGCCCAGATGTCTGCTGTAACATCTTCAAGAAGAGCCTCAATCTGTTCTGTTAAAGATGTAGAAAGTTGTTTCTGAAAGCAAAAGAAGGAAAAAAAAAGAGAGTAATAAGTGCATTAAAAAATTTAATTAATAATAAATATAATGAACCTAAAATTAATATATATATATATCCTCGGCCATATGACCATCAAAACTTTAATACGTTAAACATTACCTCACACTTCGCTTTCAACTCCGACAACTTTACATCATGAACATGCAATGCATGCGCATCTATATCACAAACAAGTTTTGTTTTAATGTTTGAAGAATCCCAAGTTTCTTCCCAAACAAAAGAATCCCAATTAAGCTTCAGTATATTGGCATCTGCAAGTAAATGAATTGTTAGCAGGAATACAAATTTGATGTCACATCCCAGGATCGACTCCGCCGTAGCACGATATGGGGCCCACTTTGCCCTCACGGTTTTGTTTCTAGGAGCTCACGAGCAACTTCCCAGTGGGTCACCCATCCTGGGATTGCTCTAGCCTCCAACTCGCTTAACTTCGGAGTTCCCTCGACTTCGAAGCCAGTGAGCTCCCAAAAGGCCTCGTGCTAGATGGATGCGGGCGTGCACATATAAGGCACATCACCCCCTCTCCGTTGGTCGATGTGGGATCTTACAATCCACCCCCCTCAAGGGCCCGACGTCCTCGTCGGCACGCTCGCACCACACGGCAGAGTGGCTCTGATACCAAATTGTCACATCCCGGGACCGGCTCCGCCGTAGCACGATATTGTCCGCTTTGGGCCCCCCTCTCTGCCCTCACGGTTTTGTTTCTGGGAGCTCACGAGCAACTTCCCAGTGGGTCACCCATCCTGGGATTGCTTTAGCCTCCAACTCGCTTAACTTCGGAGTTCCCTCGACTCCAAAGTCAGTGAGCTCCCAAAAAGCCTCGTTCTAGATGGATGTGGGCGTGCACATATAAGGCACATCACCCCCTCTCCGTTGGTCGATGTGGGATCTTACATTTGAAGTGTCCGGACGATACATATATACTGCCATTACCTTCACACCCTTGGCCAAACTCACACACGGAAGACTCAGTACAAGAGGCAATGACAGATGAATCAAATGATCCTTCTTTGAATGACTTCTCCAGTCTCACTTTAAACTCTTCAAGTACTTTAGAACACAGTTGTCCAATCATGGTAGTGTAGGTAGCATGGACAGACTGTAAATAGTTCAAAAGGAGGGTGAATTTTCTTCATTATTAACAACAACAAAAAAATAAAGAAAAGAAACAAGGGTAATTGGTTTTATGTACATTCAATGCTTTCGACTCCAGCAGCAGTTTCTTTGTTTCGTTCCTTACACCTTCGTCAAAGTACATGACCTCCTTGTCATATCTATGACGCATAAGACATACCAAAAATGTCAGAACTAGAAACAATTTAAAACTTGGGACTAAACACAAAGTGACTTACTCAGAAAGATATGCATACACACACGAAAAATGTTCCCTCAGCACTAACTAGTACAAGGACTTACTCAGAAAGATAGGTGTTTAGAATTGAGGTAAGCTTTTCACCAAAACCTGGCACCACACTAGTTTTAGCAGCTTCTACCAATGCCAACCAACCCTAAATCAAGTTCATTCAAGTTAACTTATGACCAAACAAAAGACCTTTTTCATAGGGCTAGAAGTACAGATCAAGCACATGATGATAAGAATGGAGATAACACTACGGGTTACACATACCTGGTTTTGCATCAGTTGGTTGAATTTCTCAGTGGCAATGTCTTTACACCGAACGGTGGCTACCATAACCTAATTAATTCAATATATATATGTGTATCTATATGTTATATATGCATATATATGGGAAGCGAGAAGTGAAGACCAAATTGAGATCATATTTTGTAATGGAAAAAGAAGATCAACTAATTAACAAACCTTGTGATTAGGAAGATTCAGGTCCCTGTTCTCTTTGATTACATTCCATATGTTCTGTGCACTAAGAGAAAATGCTGAGGCTGGAATTCTATCACTAGCAAGGCCTCCTTGAGAAATATAGCTGGGGAATCGCTGCCTCAGTTGACCAACCTGCATGATACACCCCATAAGATATTCACTGGTACATTATAGTTTAATTGGATACAGTAAATTTATTTCTGTGGTATTGTAGAGGGGTTACCTCCTCCATAAATTTCTCCTTCTGATGCTCATAATGGGGCAAAGCAACTACTTGTCCCTTCATGTCAAAGATAGTTAATCAGAGTAGGATATTAAGCTTTCACTAATGTGAAAATTATAAATTGCATATGCTTTCGGAGAGAAATGAAAGAGATCTCACGGTAAAAATGTCATTGAACTTTGCATGGGGTTGTGGCTTCGGAACGTCATCCCATATCTGCAGAATTTATAAGATAAGAGTACGTAGAGCTTTGCATATATTTAATATAACTATAAGCAACTACTCGTACCTTGAGCACATCTTTCTCTAGAATATTCTTCAGCCGTTCAAACGGGGTCTAAACAAACGAACAGCCACAAACAAGAAAGAATTAATTAATATGCATGCGTTGAGTAAAAATATGGGTCTATTTTCTCGTTGACAACAGTATGCCCAGCCAGACCTCTGTTTTATCGCGTATGACAAACACTAAGGTCCTTTTATGCGGGCTGAATATGCGCATCATCACCTGCGTCCGTACATTAAGAAACAAGGTGTGTAATTAAACGACAATGAATTCATGCAAACATGGTTGTTTGTATAAAATGTAGTACCTCAAAAACGGTTCTTAGTAAAGGTATGTTGGCAGCGTTCTTCCTACCAATATCGTGGCACCACCTGTGCATAAAATCAAATATGCAATTCATATATCTAAAAAAGCCAAAAATTGTAGATTAATTCAGTGATCTCTCACATAATTACTTACACCTACCAACTTTAGTCTAACTAAGTCTAAGTCTAAGA
Source organism: Prunus salicina (assembly GCA_020226455.1). Classification (NCBI taxonomy): domain Eukaryota; kingdom Viridiplantae; phylum Streptophyta; class Magnoliopsida; order Rosales; family Rosaceae; genus Prunus; species Prunus salicina. The sequence continues at coordinate 24,171,973 of CM035345.1, read as the reverse complement.
AGGAATTGATGTTTTCAATATTAGAAAGAAGAGATTCCTTGCTAAAACAAACGGCAATAGATACCTACTACCTACGTGCATGTGCCAAAGCCAATCCTATCACCTTAAATAATTTACCAAATTACAATATCCCGTTTATCTGGTAGTTACTTACTAAACAAAGTAATTAAGATGAAGTATACTTCCTGAAAAAAATAATAATAATTATACATACATATTTATGATCACAATGTCCGAAATTGCAAGCGCAAATAGGGCACTTTGCTTCTCGAATGCAGTATCATCCTGAAAATAACAGAATTGCAGGAGAAGTATATATGAAGAGTGAGAAAATTATCTGAGAATTTTAACATAGTTACTAGAAGAAAAACTTTACCCAATAAATTTTTATTCCCTGAATGCTTTTTTTTATTTTTTATTTTTAAACTTCCTTTTTCAGTGACTAAGGGAGGGAATATTATACACCGGGAACTTGATGATGAGGTGCCAGTTAGATGAACTAAATCTATTGGTGAATAATGATAATACGTAGTTGGTATATATATATATATATATATATATATATATATAGAGTTGTTCTCTACTACGGACGTCCGTATTTTTTCTAACGTCCGGACTACTTGTTTTTTTGCCTTCTTTGTGCTAATAAATCAACCCAAACACTTTTATCACTTTTCTTGGTAAAGGTAGAATAGAAACCATGCTCTGCCAATACTTAAAAGTCAAACATCACCTCTAGATTGGGCTTTTCCTTCCATTGAATGAATAGAGAATTTGGAGGCTGTTATGTGTGCTTTAGTGCCTTTTTTTTAATGATAAAAAAGAGAGATGCATAAAACAAAATGGAAATGGTTTCCTTTCCATTGAATGAATGAATTCATTCTGACTATGTGAAAAAACAAAACGAGTCCGGACATTAACCAGTTCCGGACGTCCGCACTAGAGAATAGTCCTATATATATATATATATATATATATATAGATGCGGGGCAGTTACGAACTTTTGCTTTTAAACGTTGAATGGCTTTTATGGTTTAGATTTAAAACAAAGTTTAATAACTCGTTTTTCTCTCTTCCCTTTCTTTTTTTCCTCTTTTTCTTCTTCCTTGTCCCTCCTTGTTCCTTTTTCTCTCCGTCTTATTTTCTTCCTTTTCGCTCTTCTTCCTTTTCTCTTTGTACCAGATGAACAAATTAGTCAACCCCGATTCCAAAAATTAGCCAAAATTCTCAACATGAGCAATTACTAATTTTAGTAAGAACACCCATGTAAAACAATAGATACAAGCAGAAACAAATAGCCAAAACCAAAAAGAAAAAGACTATTTCCTTAGCCAAAACCATAAATTAGTCCGACATCAAGACCCCGATTTGTGCGTAAAGATCCTCACCGCCCCATGGTTGGGACCAACAGAAACCTAACTAGACATGCTTACATCACTGGTAATTAACAAAAAAAGCTGAATATATACCTGGCCTCTCTCGCTGCCATCAGTACCCTCCAAATCCATGGCGATGGTAAAAGGCTGAATGCCAACACACTTGGCTAGCCAAACACCCTTGGTTGTTTGTTTCCTGGAACGTAGGAAACATACAAATTAACCTTTACTTGTGTCGAAAGCAAATAAATAAATTGCAAACAGAATTAACTACTAACCTATCCTGGAGTGCATCCATCTCCCTGAATTTAGTGAAGAAGAGATGGTTCAGTAAAGTGCTCTTTCCTGTTCATAGGCAATTAACCCACTCAAAATTAAACATGATCATAACCAAACTGAGTGATTGAAGTAATTGATACTAAAAGGCTTAATGATTTACCGCTACTCTGAGGACCGATGATGGCAACGACAGCATAGAAAGGCCCGTGGTCAGCAATCTTCATTTTCTCTGCGTAGCGGTTCAATTCAGCAGAATTGAATACGCCGTTGTGGTCGATTAGTTGTATGGCACAGCAATCTTCCGTCATCGCCATCTCTAAGTACAGGGAAGAAGAGAGAGAGAGAGAGTGTAGAAAATATGAATTAAATAGAAAAGCATATAACAGCACTTATTTGAACATTGAGTTCTTCTACTTCATTTTATCACAATTAAATGTTTTACTAATTTTTCGTGTATAAATTCTTTTGCAACGAAGATATTTTTAATAAATAAGTGAAAAATAATTAGACCACTGAACAAAGTAAAATACTAAATCTCGGAATCCAAATCCTTACAAAATAAAATATCGGAATCCAAATCCTTATAGAATGGTGGCAATTGACTTTTGTCCAAACTCTTTGGAAGTCTTTGCATGTGGCCCCAATCATTTTCATGACTAATGATCACGTGTAGTTGCCGTTGAATCTTATCCTACGAAGGAATAATGAGACTTTTTTGTGATAAGTTAGTTTAAATTATTTTTAATACTTTTTTTGGGCTTTCAATATGAATTTTCAATTTTGAGTTTTTTATTTATAATTTTTAGAAAAGGTGATAGTATTTATTAATTTTTTTTTTCTGTACTTTAGAAATATTAAAGCAGAATATAGTATGTAAAGCCTTGTGGTATTTTCTGATAGTGTGAACATTTATTTGGACTTTTTTTTTTTTCCGAGAAGAAAACTAATATTATCATAAAAGAACACTGACCTTGGCATCAACAGCCAAGGTATTGAACAACCATTCTGGAGGAATAAAATCCCAGTGGTGGATACCACCATTTCGGCTTACAAAAGATGAAACCTCATGAGCAGCTTGATTGATTGACAAAGATGAAATTTTCTGATAGTGTGAACATTTATTTGGACTTTAAAGTAAGCAATTTCTTCTTAGCGTGAAGAATGGGTCAGAAGTCGTTCGATTGAATGACAAAGATGAAATTTTCAAACTTTCAGAAAAAGTCAGAAAAATAATAAAAATGGAAAAAAAGAAGAAGAGAATTTACAGTATTCACACTTTTACTTTTCAACCAACAAAAACTGAATAGTAAAACTCTATACGGCAACTTTGAGCGTAGTCGCTTTTGAGAAGTTACTAAGCTACTGTGAATAGTAAAACTCATATATAAATATCCATGAGGGTCTGCAAAATTTGAAAATCATGAACAACAAAAACTGAACTCTCTTACTCTTGAAAGGTTTGAAGTATTGGGGTTTTTTTTTGGGAGATTCATTATTATACCTAATATAGGGCCCCAATCTCAAAATCTCATAATAAAACCTAAACACTCAATAGGCATCAAAGTAATTTAATAACCAAAATTCAATTCAATGTGACAAGCTGTCATTCTTTGGGTTTCTTTTAGGTTTGTTTATATATTTTAAATTATGTAACGTTTATCTATATTACTAGTGCTAAGAATGAGTATATAACTAAATATCTTTTTTTCCCTTCTTTCTTTCTAATGGAGCTTCTTCAAGTTGATGCGAAAATGTTGATGTCCCTTGTTCTACTATAGGGTTTATAGGGTTGTTGGTGCGCTTGTACAATGGGCTTGTGGCGAAGCCGAAGAGCTGAGGTCCTTACGTGTATGCAAAATTAACTACTTATTATAAAGGGTAAATTTTATTTTACTACCCGGAAGTTTCCCAAAATTCTCACTTTGCTACATAAAGTTTCTTTTGTATCAACTTCATACATAAAGTTCAATTTTCTTCCATTTTCATACGTACCCACCAACAATCAACTGTCAAAAAGTCTGTTAATTCATGACGTGGAAATAAAGAGACCCACAAATTATTTAAAATTAAGAAATACATTTATAAAACATGATAAATATTTATAAAAAAACTGAGGAGGTATCTTCAAAACAAATAGGGTTTTCACACTAGTCCAGTTTCTTTAAATTATTTTTTTCTTCTGAGGAGGTGAAATTTCAAGGTATATATATGTTTTGGTTAATTACATTATGGGCTCGTCTACTTCATTTCATGACAATTGAATGTTTTAATGATTTTTTGTGTCTAAATTATTTTGGAACGAAGATATTTAAATAAAGAGGTGAAAAATAATTAGATCAATAAACGAAGTAAAATACTAACCCACAATCAATACAAACTCATTTCTTGCAAAAATAAAATCGGAATACCAATCTTCTCTATAGAATGGAGGCGACTGACATTTGTCCAAACTCTTTGGAAGTCTTTGCATGTGGCCCCAATCATTTTCATGACTAATGATCACGTGTAGCTGCCGTTGAATGTCTACAAGGAAGGAATATTGAGACTTTTCTGTGATAGTTAGGTTTGTTTTTGGTTTTTGGATAGTCTATGGATAAGTTAAGTTCAGGCCTGAACAAGTTAAGTTTTTTTTTTTTTTTTTTTGGTTCGAAAAACAACAAGTTAAGTTAGATTAAGTAATTTTAATACTATTTACACCATAATCAACCGAGCATATCCAGCATCAAAGCGACTAACACCAAGAGCATCAACACCATGACACGTGTCACCACCACAGCGACTTGCAAGAGTCCCACATCGAAATTCTATGCAAACCTCCTACTTTCACCTCCCTATAAATATGGAGTAGTATCATGTAGAAGGGGGACTTCCTCTCTCCACTTAAAAGAGGATCCGGGCCTCAGAGCTAGACCCTAGGGCTGGGGACTCTCTTCTAGATCCCTGGCCTGGGCATCTCACTTATCATCTTTATATTCGGGTCCAACCCCATGTACAAATGTAATCATACACTATTATAATGAGAACATACTTCTCTGTGGACGTAGCCCATTCATTAAGGGTGAACCACGTATATCTTGTCTTCTTTACATTTATCGCTTGCCCAAGTCTTTACATACATGCTTAAGGTCCTCACCTTCCTCCATCATCCATCACACCTCATCACTAAGTCGGACTCAATCTGGGCCTAACCATTTTGAGCATCAACAAATACTTTTTTGGGCTTTCAATATGAATTTTCAATTTTGTGTTAATAATATATATTGGTGGCGTGGAGCACGTATGGTTTGAATTTCACTTATAAGTGACGCTATGAATTATTTTAAATGTGAGCTAGATAAGAGACATTATATATAAAATATACCAGTTCTTTGTTAGCTTCCTGGACATGATGGTTAGTCTCTATTATGAACTGATTCCACAACTTCTTGCACCCAAGTGGTGTGATTGGGGTATCCTTTGAAGAGACCTAGGTCAGAGTTAATTTTTGATAAGAAATCAGTTTGGCGAGTAACTTTTCAGTTTGGTCTCGGATTCATAACACACATACCATACCGATGTAGTGTTATTAATTCGGTCCCAAAATATAACACGTGGTGACAATTTGAATGAATATGTAACAACCTGGTCCTTAATTAATATTTAATTAATAATTTATTTCAGTAAAAGACCATTGTGCCCCTAGATTATTTTAATAGTTTAAAAGTTGACTTTTTGACCGGAGAGGAATTTAGGAATTTCAGTTATACCGTTGTGTAGAGTGCGATGAAACGAGTTCGTAGACATGCGACAAGTCCAATTCCGAGTTGTAACGAATGAGAAAAAGTCTGAAAACGAAAAGGACGCAAAGGTAATTTTAAGATTTGCTACTGTAGTAAACAGTACCGATACAGTACCCGGGCAGTTTTAAGATTTGCTACTGTAGTAAACAGTACCGATACTCGCTTTGGACTGTAGCTGAGGGGGCATTTTTGTCCCAATGTGATCCTCTCGATCTCACGAGCACGTAGGTGTGCTCGGATTTCAATTTGGATACCGTTAGAGTCCCGAACGGATATCGCATATTGCGCGTTATCCGGATTCACTAGGTTTGGACCGTTGGATGGTCCTGAGTTTATATATGTTGATCTAGGTATTACTAGGATCGTATAGGATTCGACGGATCGTAAAACGGAGTCCCGGATACTCCGGAAAAGCCAACCCTAGGGCTAGGGTTTTAGTAACCGTCCGATCGTGAGCGATCTGACCGTCCAATCCGGATCAAACTTGCAGGACATGTGTCCTAGACCTTGTAGAACTCATAGAAACTGTCGGACCGGAATTTGGAGGTTGTGGGCCCCGCGGGCTCGTTTGACCAAGGTTGGGTAGTTTGACCCCGGTTTGACCGTGAGACTTCCTAGGTAGTATTACCATCCTAGGAAGGTTAAAATGACCGTAGTGACAGGTCTTGTTTGAGGATGTGGATTATGTGAATTTAGGATATTATTATATTATTTAAATTGCGGAATTATCATATGCTATACCAGGGTTGAGATTTACGAAATAGATGATTTTATGTGATGTTTGTAATTGTGTATGTATACAAAGGTATAAAAGAGTTTAGACGAAGATAGTGGGGCTATGAGTTTATTTTTATGACTTTGTGATGGGATTCTTATATTTTGAATGAAATGGCTTATTTAATTCCATCCATGTTTAATAGTTGAATTCTCTATTTTGTCAAGTATTTGCGATATATGTGGTTTGACTTATTCGAGTTTCTTGAGTCATAATTTATATAATTTTTGAGGAAGTGCTATCTTTGTTGATTTTGTGTGGAGTACTTAGGTCTGTGATAGATTTGTAAAGTATAGAGGTTTGGAACAATTGAATTAAGGAAGAAAATATTATTTTATAATATTGTTATAAGGTTTACGAACTCCACTATCATACGTACCTTCCCTGGTTACTATTCACACACGTGCCGTGTTTCGGGCGTGTGGGCTTTCTTGGTTACGGATCCTGGAATTTGTGGGATGCCGGGAATATTATGATATGGTTTGGATATGTTGATATACGGGGCATCCTATGAGGAGATGTTGCCGTGGACCCTGAGGGATGGTATTATGATACATGGAAATGGTTATGGATATGTGGATGTGATGATACCCGGGCATACCTTAACGGGGTGTTACCGTAGACCCTTAACTGGGTAGTTTGCCCGCGTAGGACTTTACAGGCGTACAGGTCTTAATTCTTCGTCCGTACGTGCTGGGTTGAGAGTTAGTCCCCCGGTTGGACGGCTCGTCCCTAACCACATGGTCTTTTGGAGGACGGAATACATGTGGTTAGTCAACAATCCCCGGTTGGATTGTTCCCCCTGGTACATGATGATGGTGAGAGGTGGGTGCTATTGTGTATATATATATATATATGTGTGTGTGTGTGTGGTTTTTGACTCGGGATTGAGATTTGTGGGATTGTCCTTTGAGAGGACCTGGTATATGTATAAAAGTTACGCCCCGGTTTGGGAGGTGTTGTTCGGCAACATACGCCTTGGATAGGGTATGGTTGCAGGGTTGATTTGATATAAAGGAAGAGTTGAGAATGTGCAATTGTGTTTTGTTGGAATTTGATTGGTGATAAATATGAAATGTATTTGTTGGTTCTGCTTTAATTAATTGTATATTATCAGAGTTGTGACTGTTGATGCGAAAGAACTACGTGTGGCTTGATCCCTGAGAAAGGGTACATAGGCAGCCTGAAGTTACTAGGCGCAGCTGCGGGTTAGACACCACTTAGGTGGTTTTGTTGATGAAAGATTTATGCATAATGTTTTGAATGACATATTTGACATATTATATATTTGGTGATGGATTTTGATATTTTTATGAGCTTTGGCAATATATCCTGGGTTTGGGTATATTTGAGTACCTTGACTATGTTTGTATGAATTTTTTTGGGAAAATATTATCTATGAGGCCCTGGTTGGATGGTTGTATGTTTTGGGCCGAGACCTTAAACTAATTGTGATAGTAATAGGAGATTAAAACCTCGTGTGTTGAATGTTATGGGAAAGTATTTTATGATGATTACTGTAGGCGTTATTATTTAAGTTGAGTTTTGTTATATGCATTGTTGAATGCATAAATCAGAACCTTACTGGTGGTTTTGCTTTGAATTATTTGAAGGCCGGAGGCCAATTAGATGAAGTGTATGAAATTATATTGTGTGTGTTGCCGGTTGGGTTATAAAATTGTGTTTTATGCAGGTGGAAATTTTGGGAAACGTTAAATTTATAGGGCATATTCTGCCGAAATTTCGGTAGAAAGTCTCGTGCCCTTACTCCTTGTAAAAAAGGAGGTTACCTTTTTAAGGAATGAACCCGGCATGGGTGTGATGCCGGGGTCTCCGCAGGATTCGTCTCGGGTTTGTGAAAAATTCGGGGCGGGTCCTGTCAGAATAAGTAAAGCTTGTGAAGTACCTCATTCCAAGTCCTTGAGGCAAGAGGATCTCTAGAGTCTTTTTTCTTCTTTTCCTTCTTCAGGCAAGAAGAAATAAGAACTTTTTCAATATCGTCTTGAATCTCATTTAGGCGAATGGCAGCCAAAACTGCTAAAAGCCTGAGAGACTGCATCAAACATATAACAAAGTTAGGTCATTAAATTAAGTATCCAACAATAAAATACAGGAAACTGTTATAGTTCCATGGGCAAAAGTTTCTAGTGATTACAGCAGAACGGGCATCCTTGGTAGCAGTTTTAATTACTTTCTTTTTTGACCAAACCCTAGGCTTTAAGTCACTATCATTGTTGAAGACGCTTTCAAACCTGGAAAAATGTTTTTGAAAAAAGTGATAAGCAACCGACATGAGAAGTACAAATGAAGATAATTTATTGACAAGTTGGCTACCCTTTTTTCATAAGGGTCAAAACCTCATCAGCTTTGCCTCTTACATTTTTCTCCACCTCTTTTCTTGCACAGTTCACATTTAAATGCCTTCCATGACGCAAATCAGACGTCGTAGAAGGGTTTTTGTATTGTAGTGGATCCCTCAAATAATGTTATTTGAGAGGTGGGGCGCTCAGCCGTTAGATCCCTTTTAATGAGCTTGTATGGCTATGATTCTTTCAAATGTTTTAACCCGTTTAACATTACGAACGGATGATGCATGAGCATCCATATCACGTATAAGTTTTTCCTTGACTCTCGAAGCATCCCAATCAGCTTGCTGTATAGCAGCATCTGAAAGAGCATAAAAGATAAGTAATAAAAAATGATTTTTTGGTTGACAAGCATATTAATTACCTGCACAAATTCTATTACCTGCACATCCTTCGTAAAAGAAAAATCTTGTTTTTCAGAAAATCTACCGCCCATTTTAAAGGATTAGAAATCCTACAACATTTCCTATAAATATGAGAGAAGGTGAACAGAGCAAGGGACAACCAAAAAATAAATCAAAGACAAAAACTCAAAATGATCACTTGATCTCAAAGAACCTTCAAACAAACTGAAGCAACCAAAAGCTCATTGAGCCACAAGAAAGAAGCCAGCTACAAATCAAAAACTTCCAGTTTCAGACTTAGAGAAAAAATCATTCAAAACGAGATTTCTCTTGTTACAAATTTGGTTAAGCAAAAGCCAAATCAAGCAGGTCGGAGGCCGATTATGTGAATAGCATGAAATTATCTTGTGCATGCTGCCGGTTGGTGATATTAAATGTGTTTTAACAGGTTAAGAAGTTTTGGGATTGTTCAATTTATAGGGGAGACTCTGCCAAAATTTTGGTAAAAAGTCTCGGTCTTTAGTAAGTGGACCCAACATCGGTGTAATGTCGGAAATTTCCACAGGATTCGTTCCGGGTTTCGAGAAATTCGGGGCGGGTCTTGTTAGTTTTTGTTTTTGTTTTTGTTTTTTCCCACTCAATTACGTTTTGACTCTGTTTGCTATAGTGGGCTATCTCTTCTATTTAGCTATAGATATTTGTTTTTAGGCTAAGATTACATCACATTTAAAAATCAAATTTTTTTTGGCATGGGCTATAGCCCATACAGCCCATTAGCTGCATTCGTCCCTGACTTTACATCATACTCATAGCATTTGGTTGCTTCCTTGCAAGCAGTTCAAGGATAATAAAAAAATTTACTTATTGTCGCACCATAAGTACTATCACCTAGGAGAAGTTTTATCTTTTTTGACAAACTTTAGGAGAAGTTTTATTTTTTGACAAAATTAACTTTCAGCTGGTGGAAATATAGAAGATGGAGCTCTTAAAGAAGGAACATAAGCTTGGTTCTTCAGAACAAACAATCTAATATATATGGTTGGGAGAGTGTTGCAAGTCCAGCAATATAAACAGCCTGGCATGACTACTTTGTAGAGAGAGAGAGAGAGAGAGAGCGAGAAGGGGGATGACTGAAAACAAAAAAATATAATCAGATCACGTGAAGCTACTACAACCCGAGAAAATGATCTTAAGCATCTAACAGTGTATGTACTTCCCTCATATCTTTCTCCACCAATATATATTCAATTTTAACACATGTTTTTGAATAATAAGATAACATTAAATTAAGAGAGTAAAAGTGACAACACTTAAATGGTATTAGGTTTTCCACGTCTCTGATTTTTTACAATGAAACAAATGAAGAACAATGCTTTGTAAGTTAGAAACGAAATCGGTGAGGAGTATAAATGCTGTCTAAAGGGAAAACAAAGAAACAGTGTTTCTTCTCCTAATTAGATGTTCCACCAAATCCCTTTCCTTTCATCATTGAATTAAAAGAAAATCACAAACATAACAGTTGCAACCCCTTGTTCACCTTGGAATTTTAAATTAACATATTTAAACCAGAGTGAAACTTACTCAGAAAGATAGGTGCCTAGGATGGAGCTGAGCCTTTTACCAAAACCATGTACGGGATCAGTTTGGACAGCTTCTTCCAATGCCAACCAATCCTAAATCATATTCACTTAATGAATGACGAATAAAACCTTATAGATCATATTAGAAGGCTAAGCATCTCAAAAATGGAGATAAATGAGTACATACCTCATCATAGACTAACTGATTAAATTTCTGGTTGGCAATCTCTACACACCGAACAGTAGCAACCATAACCTAATTTAATCATTTACAGTATTATGCTCATGTCATAGGCATATGAGAAGTGAAGGCCACAAATAGTTTTCTAATGGGAAGAAAAGAAACTAAGAAACCTTGTGAGCGGGAAGATCCAGGTCCTTGTTCTCTTTGATTACTTTCCAAATCTGTTGTGCACTAAAGGAAAATCCTGTGGCAGGGACCCGTCTATCACCAGCAAGCCCTCCTGGAGAAATAGAATGGAAAAAGCGCTGCCTCAGTTGAGCAACCTGCATGATACAGGCCATAACCAGTAAGGATCACAGTAAATTTACAATGAACTAATTCACTTAGGAACATAAGAAATGTTTCCTCTGATGTGAATGAACTCAAATGATTATGTTTCCCTTCATACGAAGGACATCAAGCAATTCTTCATATTTATAAATATACATATTCAACCAATCAGTAGATGATACAACACGCTCCAGAATCGGAAACCCAAAAAAGATAAATATAATGGCCAATGTTTATACCAAAATGAACAGCCAATAAGCACTGGACATGTGGACCAAACTAGAGCTATGGGAGCCTTCGGCACCTGGCTTCGGTACCGTGCCTACCGATCGCATGTCTAGGGCAACTTCAGCCCCAGGGCCACGTGGTAGGCCCACAATTGAAGGCCAGAGTCCCACATCGAAATTCTAAACATCTTGCACACCTCCCAATGTCTATAAAAGAGGACAACAATCCCAAAGTGGAGGTAATCAATCAGAACTCACGACATACTGCCTATTGATCTGTAGTTCAAACTTATTAAACCCGTACTTACTTAAGCATCGGAGAGCCTTTGGCCGGTACCACACCGGTGCCCTAGGTCTTACCGTGCGTTTGCTATCTTACAGATTGAACGCCTTGTTGGTTTTAAAACATTTTTAAGAAGTTCATTTGAATATTAAACTTGCATTTAATCAAATTAATCGCAGCGGAAGAATATGGTGGTTGTTTAAATTCAAAAACAAAACTTCTTCCAAGTATCTTAAGCCATGAACATTGATATGATTTCATAAAGGAAAGCACAAGAGAAAAGGATAAGTCTTTAATTACCCTTGATGCTATAATATGAACCAAGTTGTGTTTTGGTCTTCTCTTGATGATTTCCCTTTGTTGATCTCCTCTTTGATCTTTCTCCTCCTTGTGAGCCACAAAAGGATATGGCCTCTAAGTCTCGACACCAATGGAACCTTGAGATGAGAAGGAGTATCTTGAGAATACAAGAATGCTAGTTCAAGAATCTCAAGATTGGTTTCAATCTAAACCACTTTGAAAGATGAAAGTGTTTCACTCTTGAAAACTCTCTTTTATCTCTCTTTGATCTCCCAAACCCCTTTGGTTGATGTTGGATTGTGTTTGTGTGTTAATTAGCTTATTAACTTGCTTATGGAAACAATTCCCATACATATCTATATATGCATTTTCGGACAAACCCCATTGGGCTTCCAAAAGTGGGCCTTATGACACTTAAACCATAATCTTTAAGTGTGTAAAGCCCTTGGGCTTGATACCCAACCATTTGGGCTTCTCATTAACCATTACGGAGGCCCAAATACCATTTTACACGTAGTAAATCATCCACATCAAATCAATCAAATTGATTTCCTCATTCTCATTTGTATTACTCAAAGTTAACCATTTAAGGTGTGCGATCCATTAGGTTCTAATTTAGCAAGGCAGTGGGAAAAATATTAGAACTCTTTCTAACCAACTGGAATTAAAACCCCTTTTAATTCTTCCTTTATTTGGATTGATCACAATCAATCCTAGGACTTCCACAAGCCAAGAGTGACATCTAGCAACATATCATGGCTACCCAAGCTAATCAGAATAGACAAAGAACCTATTCAGTTGGAATTGCAATGCAATACGGTCCTTCTCTTATACAATGTTTCCAATCATATTTTCAGGGTACGGATTGATAATGTCAAACCCCTAATATGATTAACCTCATGTGATTCAATAGAACATGACTAAAACACTTTCTAAATCATGTTCAAATACTTCGGCCGAAGATTTGCTGAATCACATCTTGAAACATTCTCTTTCTATATCAAAAGTAGAGATTCCTTATTGTACATTCACATGCCCCTATGATGAATTAAGAGATCCCAACAACACTTTAGACAAATCTTTTACGACTTGCCTTGAAGAGCTATCAAAGATCAATAACGCATTACAGGACAACCATGATGCCTCAGGTCTAAGGACTAATTTGCATTATTGCAACTATGAGTTCTCGTTTGACATATAGATAAATACTCCATACGAGAACTACGATTGATCGCGTTCAGTGAACTCATTCACTAATGAGCACCCACATACTTGTATTAGTGTCAACTACACAAATGGTTTGAGACTAACCATCCTCCCAATTGAGCATACATAATATGTGCTAATCTTGACGGTTTATCAATGCCCATTTGATAACCTATGATAGGAACATTTTGGGGTACTACAGTTAGAGATTAAAGGTCTCATGAATCTAAACTTCTTTAGATTACTTTATCTCTTATATAGCATACCCTGGACATTTGTTTCTTTACACGATGTAATAGATAACAAAATAAGTTTGCCCTTTATTACGAAATGTATTCTAAGGAGATTACATCAAATGTATTGGCTCTTAGGGCACATTTCTAACAATCTCCCACTTGCACTAGAGCCATTTAGCCATGTATCTAATACCCATTTTCTCTGTATGTCTATCCAGTCGTGACTGTGACATAGGCTTAGTGAGTGGATCTGCTACATTGTCAAAGTGCTTGGATCTCTGATGAGACCTGGGTTCTTTGGCTTGAGCTATCGCCCCATTGTTGTCACAGTACAAAGGTACTGGTGACATTATGGTTTGAACCACATTTAGTTCGGTAATGAACCTTTCATCCAAACAACTTCCTTTGCTGCTTCTGAAGCAACAACATACTCAGCTTCAGTCATGGAGTCAGCAGTAACACTTTGTTTACAGCTTCTCCAGCTAACAACGCCTCCATTCAAAATGAAGACGTACCCAGATGTGGATTTACGATCATCTACATCGGATGCAAAATCTGAATCAGTAAACGCTTCCACTTGTAACTCTGATGTTCCTCCATAAACGAGGAACATGTCCTTAGTCCTTCGTAAGTATTTAAGGATACACTTAACAGCTCCCCAATGATCTAATCCGGGGTTTGACTGATATCTACTCGTTATACTTACAGCATAACTGATATCTGGTCTTGTACAAACCATGGCATACATGAGACTCCCTATTGCAGATGCATAAGGGATTTTACTCATCTGCTGTATCTCTTCAGGAGTTTTCGGACACATGTTCTTAGAAAGGTGAAGTCCATGTCTAACTGGAAGTAACCCTTTCTTAGATTGTTCCATATGAAATCTCTTTAGCACCTTATCTATATACAAGGATTGAGATAATCCAATTATTCTCTGAGATCTATCACGATAAATCTTTATTCCAAGTATATAAGATGCTTCTCCTAAATCTTTCATTGAGAATGATTTAGTGAGCCACAGCTTCACTGAAGATAGCATTCCTATATCGTTTCCAATAATCAGTATGTCATCACATACAAGACAAGGAATACTACTGAACTCCCACTTACCTTCTTGTACACACATTGATCATCCATATTTTGTATGAAGTCAAATGACTTGACAACTTCATCAAAACGGATGTTCCAACTCCTAGAAGCTTGCTTCAATCCATAAATGGATTTATGTAGCTTGCATACCTTATGCTTATCAGCTTTAGAAATGAAGCCTTCAGGTTGATCCATGTATAGTTCTTCCTGAAGGTGGCCATTCAGAAAAGCCGTCTTCACATCCATTTGCCAAACCTCATAATCATGATATGCAGCTATTGCAAGCAAAATCCGAATAGACTTTGTCATAGCAACAGGAGAGAAGGTTTCTTCGTAGTCAATTCCTTCTCTCTGCTTGTAGCCCTTTGCTACTAGCCTTGCCTTATAGGTTTCTACTTTCCCATCCGAGCCTATCTTCCTCTTGAAAATCCATTTATTTCCTATTGGTACAATACCAAGAGGTGGATCAACTAGAGTCCAGACTTGGTTGGTATACATAGAATCCATTTCGGATTTCATGGCTCCAAGCCATTTCTGTGAGTCAATGTCCGACATTGCCTCATTGTAGTTCAAGGGGTCTTCAATATCCTTACAATCACTTAGGAGATTTAACTCTCCTTCGTTTTCATGAAGGAATCCATAATACCTCTCAGGCATTCTTCTAACCCTACTTGAAATACGCGGAGTTTGTGTTACAACAGGTTGTGATCTGGGATTGCATTTAGTTCAGTGTTGATTTCTAGCTCATTGGACAATTCCTTGAGTTCTATCTCATGTCCCCCTTTCCCATCAAGAGCGTATTCCCTTTCTAGGAAGGTAGCTGACCTTGCGACGAACAACTTTGCTCGTCGATGTGATAGAAGTAATATCCCATAGTTTCCTTGGGATACCCTATAAATCTACACTTCACGGACCTTGCATCTAGTTTATCCACATCTTGTCTTTTGACATATGCTGGACAACCCCAAATCTTGATATATCCAAGACTTGGTTTCTTCCCAAACCACATTTCATATGGAGTTTTTGGAACAGATTTGGAAGGCACTCTATTTAACAAATGAATTGCTGTTTCAAGTGCATATCCCCAAAAGGATATAGGTAAATCAGTATAGCTCATCATGGAACGAACCATATCCATTAAGGTTCGATTTCTCCTTTCAGAGACCCCATTATGTTGTGGAGTTCCTGGTGGAGTCCACTGTGATAAGATGCCATGTTCCTTGAGGTAATCAAGAAACACTGTGCTCAAGTATTCACCACCTCGATCGGATCTAAGGATTTTAATACTCTTTCCAGTTTGGTTTTCAACTTCATTTCTGAATTCTTGAAACTTTTCAAAAGATTCAGACTTATGCTTCATTAAGTATAAATACCCGAACCGTGAATGATCATCGGTAAAGGTAATGAAGTATGAATAACCTCCCCTTGCGTTTGTAGACAAAGGTCCACAAACATCTGTGTGGATCAACCCCAACAATTCTGCAACTCTTTCTCCTTTTCCAGTAAAAGGAGACTTGGTCATTTTACCTTGTAGACAAGATTCACAAGTAGGCATAGGAGCAGGGTCTAAAGATCCAAGGGATCCATCTTTTGCCATCCGGTGAATCCTATCTGGGCTAATATGTCCAAGTTTGAGGTGCCACAATTTAGTTGAGTTATCCACTTCTCTGGGCCTTTTAGGTCTAGATGCATCTTTATCCATACAGTTAATACTACCATTCATTTCCAAATGAAAAGACCATCAATCAAATTTGCATAAGCAATAATTTGATTATTATGTGAAATAGAACAAAGTAGTTTGTCGAACAAAACAACAAATCCGTCTCTTAAAAGCATAGAGACTGATATTATGTTCTTTACACAACCAGAAATGAAATAACAATTATTCAATTTCAGGGTTTCCCCGGAAGGTAGATTGAGATGATAGGTGCCTACAGCTTTGGCAGCTACCTTAGTGCCATTACCCACAGTTAGCACCATTTCTCCTTTTCCGAGTTTTCTACTTCCCATTAGTCCCTGCACACAATTGCAGATATGTTGACTAGCTCCTGAATCAACTATCCAGGTAGAAGTATTAACTGAAAAACTGATTCAAGAACAAGAGTGTTACCTTCCGAAGGCTTGTTCTTTAAGCTTGCAAGGTAATCCTTGCAATTCCTCTTCCAATGTCCATCCTTTCCACAGTGAAAGCAAGTTCCTTTCGGTTCCTTGCTTTTCTTTGTTATTTTTCTTTCCTTGGGCTTTAGAAAACTTTCTTCTTCTTTCCCTTATCCTTACCTTTCGGTTTGGATTTGGAAGAGGAAGAAGAACCTTTTTCAAACACCGCAACTGTCCCTTTCATTCCTTTATCCTTCAAGATATTCTTTTCAGCTACCATAGCCATATTGAGTAGCTCAGATAAGGAACTTTCCATCTTTCCCATATTATAGTTCATAACAAATTGGGAAAAATCTGATGAGAGGGACGAAAGAAAAAAGTCTTGTTGAACTTCAGCATTAAATGGAGCATCCAATTTTTCCAATTTCTCAAGCAATGATATTATCTTGAGACCATGCTGATTAACCGGAGTCCCTCTTGTCATCTTTGCATTGACAAGTTCACATATTGTATTGTAACGCAAGCTACGAGTAGCTTCACCATAAAGCTCTTTAAGGTGAAGCAATATGGAAGCACAATCATCCATATCTTCATGTTGTTTTAGTAGCTCATCGTTCATGGATGCTAGTAAGTAACATTTACCTCTACTATCATCTTTGACATGCTTCTCATAAGCAGTTATTTCTTCCTGAGAAGCTTCTTCGTCAGGATGAATATGTGGTGGGGCATGTGTCAACACATAATCAATCTCATCCATTTTAAGGACAAGTTTGACTTTGCGAAGCCAACCCGGATAGTTCGTGCCATCAAGGATGTAATTGTTAAGTATCGATGAGATTGGGTTTTTAATGGCCATTTGAAAATTCTGCAACAACGTAAACAAATTTTAGTTTAGATTAATCTTCTACCAAGGACTTAGGGTCTTTAAGTCATGATGGTAGTCCCACTATTTTTGGCAAATTTCATATCCCTCCTGAAATCCGAGAGTTTCCGTTGAAACTCTTAGTGGGGATGGGAGTCTCACTTTCACATAGTTTTCCTCAACCTAACAGTTTGTTGGATTGCCATGATACTAATGAGAGGATACTCTTATCCAATCACATCATAATGTGAATACCCATCACTATGGCCTCTAGAGAACTAGACCTCAACCTAACAGTTTGTTGGTTTCGTTCGTCTTAGGTAAGTTATTCCCACCATGCTTATGGGTATAGGGTTTCAAGTATGTCCTCAACCTAACAGTTTGTTGGACACACTCGTTATCTATCCGCACTACATCAAGTATGTGTAATAGGTTTCCCTTGGATGGTTACAAGTACTGGATGTTGCCTCACTGAGGTCCAACAAGATGTAAATGTGCCACCCAATAAGAGACTACCACGGTGGAAGGCCACAAAATAGCATTCAAAATGCCATTTCGCTTATCAACTTAATATTGCTTTGAGGGTAGTTAAATTGGTCTCATTTTAATCCAATTTTAATCCTGTTAAAATTGCCTTTTTAATCTCATTAAATGGTTCCCAATGCAAATATTAGTAGCACATAATACTCCCACTAAATATTTTAGAAAACCATTTCCTTGAGATAGTGAGAATACTTGGTACTACTAATTGGTTTATTTATTGTCATTACCGAACATTGCAATTGCATTGGGCTTATAGGATGATTATGGACTTTCTTGTTGATCCAACATGAGCCACCATGTTGGATCATGGTCTTGGAAGGTGATTCATTTTAATTACGCGCGCATAAAATAAATTAGGCATGAAAGCCATTTCATTATTACATAGCCAATCAAAATCGAATACATATCCAACAAGCGGCCAATCACATAGCTCAATTGTTTGGTCTAAGTCCATAATCATCCTTTAATTATTTAAACGCTTTAAACAATTAAACTAGTAATGTCAAACATGCTCTTGGGTTGCATACATATATATGGGTTTAATTCAAGTGGTAACCATATTCAAACAAAATAAATTTACCATGGAGTGAAAACATTTTACTACAATAGTAAATGTAATTGTAGAAACCTTTTAAGCATAGTTACACATATCATATATTGCAACTATGTCCAAAACTATTCAACAATTAATAATGGATCCAAAGATGATCCACTAGGGTGTGGGGTTAAAGCATGCATTTGTATAACACAAAGTGGTGATCAATATTATTCCAACTAGGTGGATAATTATGTATGTGACTAGATAGGCCAACCACACTCACCAAAGTAATCATATTAATTTTAGTGTGGTGGGTAGATAATTAGTGATAGGAATAAATTGACCAACTTTTGCATTTTATATCAAATCACTAACATTTATATCTAGATAAACCCTACACACTCAACAAAGTAATCTTATTAATTTTAGTGTGGTGGGTAGATAATTAGTGATAGGAATAAATTGACCAACTTTTGCATTTTATATCAAATCACTAACATTTATATCTAGATAAACCCTACACACTCAACAAAGTAATCTTATTAATTTTAGTGTGGTGGGTAGATGTTTATCAAGTGGAAACATTTTTGAAAAACTTTCAATTTTATAAAAAAACATCTTCATCATCTTTTGACCTATTTTGGTGGAAAAATCCACTAACACAACCACCAAAAATAGTCACCTAACTTATGGATCAAAACGATCCCATAACAAGAACATCAAGAACACCAAGAACACACATATGAACTAATATGAATGTTCATGCAATTTCCGGAAAAATTCATATTCCATTTTAACCATCTCATGCTCTTAATATCAAATATTTCATGAGGTTAAAATCATAGGGTTTTAATGCAACCATGCTCTAGTGTTCATACATACATATATGCATACAAAGAGAGCATCAATCATCAAAACATTAAACCGGAAATTCAAAATCCCAAACAACCCTTTTCACTCCATTTGATTTTATCCAATCAAATCAAAATAAATCAAGTATAACTATTATACTTTAAATGAATTTTTCAACCCATATATATGCATCTCTAAACCCTAGAAACATATCAAGTTCATGACCTATGGCTCTGATACCAATTGTTGGTTTTAAAACATTTTTAAGAAGTTCATTTGAATATTAAACTTGCATTTAATCAAATTAATCGCAGCGGAAGAATATGGTGGTTGTTTAAATTCAAAAACAAAACTTCTTCCAAGTATCTTAAGCCATGAACATTGATATGATTTCATAAAGGAAAGCACAAGAGAAAAGGATAAGTCTTTAATTACCCTTGATGCTATAATATGAACCAAGTTGTGTTTTGGTCTTCTCTTGATGATTTCCCTTTGTTGATCTCCTCTTTGATCTTTCTCCTCCTTGTGAGCCACAAAAGGATATGACCTCTAAGTCTCGACACCAATGGAACCTTGAGATGAGAAGGAGTATCTTGAGAATACAAGAATGCTAGTTCAAGAATCTCAAGATTGGTTTCAATCTAAACCACTTTGAAAGATGAAAGTGTTTCACTCTTGAAAACTCTCTTTTATCTCTCTTTGATCTCCCAAACCCCTTTGGTTGATGTTGGATTGTGTTTGTGTGTTAATTAGCTTATTAACTTGCTTATGGAAACAATTCCCATACATATCTATATATGCATTTTCGGACAAACCCCATTGGGCTTCCAAAAGTGGGCCTTATGACACTTAAACCATAATCTTTAAGTGTGTAAAGCCCTTGGGCTTGATACCCAACCATTTGGGCTTCTCATTAACCATTACGGAGGCCCAAATACCATTTTACACGTAGTAAATCATCCACATCAAATCAATCAAATTGATTTCCTCATTCTCATTTGTATTACTCAAAGTTAACCATTTAAGGTGTGCGATCCATTAGGTTCTAATTTAGCAAGGCAGTGGGAAAAATATTAGAACTCTTTCTAACCAACTGGAATTAAAACCCCCTTTTAATTCTTCCTTTATTTGGATTGATCACAATCAATCCTAGGACTTCCACAAGTCAAGAGTGACATCTAGCAACATATCATGGCTACCCAAGCTAATCAGAATAGACAAAGAACCTATTCAGTTGGAATTGCAATGCAATACGGTCCTTCTCTTATACAATGTTTCCAATCATATTTTCAGGGTACGGATTGATGATGTCAAACCCCTAATATGATTAACCTCATGTGATTCAATAGAACATGACTAAAACACTTTCTAAATCATGTTCAAATACTTCGGCCGAAGATTTGCTGAATCACATCTTGAAACATTCTCTTTCTATATCAAAAGTAGAGATTCCTTATTGTACATTCACATGCCCCTATGATGAATTAAGAGATCCCAACAACACTTTAGACAAATCTTTTACGACTTGCCTTGAAGAGCTATCAAAGATCAATAACGCATTACAGGACAACCATGATGCCTCAGGTCTAAGGACTAATTTGCATTATTGCAACTATGAGTTCTCGTTTGACATATAGATAAATACTCCATACGAGAACTACGATTGATCGCGTTCAGTGAACTCATTCACTAATGAGCACCCACATACTTGTATTAGTGTCAACTACACAAATGGTTTGAGACTAACCATCCTCCCAATTGAGCATACATAATATGTGCTAATCTTGACGGTTTATCAATGCCCATTTGATAACCTATGATCAGGAACATTTTGGGGTACTACAGTTAGAGATTAAAGGTCTCATGAATCTAAACTTCTTTAGATTACTTTATCTCTTATATAGCATACCCTGGACATTTGTTTCTTTACACGATGTAATAGATAACAAAATAAGTTTGCCCTTTATTTACGAAATGTATTCTAAGGAGATTACATCAAATGTATTGGCTCTTAGGGCACATTTCTAACACGCCTTACCGAGGCCAGAGCATACTGAAGGAAAAATCATCACTAAGTTGCGTGGGAAAGTGCCGAACCATTTTTCTGCGTCAACAGCCAATATGATTTTAGACATAACGAATTGCTCCTGATAATAGAGGGGTTACCTCCTCCTTAAACTTCTCCTCATTCTCTTCATAACTGGACAAAGCAACTACTTCTACCTTCACGTCAAAGAATGTTGTAATCAGTACCAATAAGCTTTGTGACAAATGAGGACATTAAATAGAACACAGACTGTCAGAAAGTAGAGAAGGATATAAGAGATCTCACACTAAAGAAATCACTGAAGGGGGTACTTTTATTGGCTTGGGGCTTCGGAACTCCATCCCATATCTGCAGAATTTAAAATATCTAAGAGATAAGAAGAAAACAACCAAGGGATAAAAACAAGGGAAATGACCAAATATAGCACCCATTTGATAATTGTAATAAAAAATACCACCCCTTTGGTATTTTTGCAAAACTACAACCTATAAATATGAAAGGATTGCCCACTTATTGCTCTCCTATCACAATTAGCTCACTCAGCTCTCTCTCTCTCTGGCACAGCTCTCCTAACACGTTTTCTGAAATTGCCATCCCGCCAATCAACTCCCTCACGCCAACGCCAGCGCTCAGTCTCTTCACTCAGCTCTCTCTCTCGCCTCACTCTCTCATCTCTCTTCTGTCTTCCTCTCCCAGCGAAACCTGTTCTTGGAAGAGCAACGCCAGCGCAAACAGGTACTGTTCATCTCTCTTCTTTTACGGTTTAGGGTTTATGTGAATTTGGTTTATGGTGTATGAATTTGTAAGAAATTGGTTTAGGGTTTTAGTGTTTAGGGGTTGAGTAGAAATTGGGTTTGGGTTTATGAGTTTATGGGTTTGTATGAACTTGAATTTGGTTTCAAGATATGCATTCAGATTCCAAATGGCTTCTTTATTAGTCTAATTGTGATTTGTTATTTCGTTTAGGCATCTGGTTATAAGTAGATCCTGTATAGGATTTGTTGATAGGACTTTGTAACTTTTTCATTCCATGAGTGATAAGACTGGTTTGTAATCTTGCATGTTTTTTCTGCTGATGCAGCATCTTGTGCTTCTTTCTTGATTCTATTACAGATAATTGATGCTCTTGTTGCAGCTTATATCTTGAATGCTACTCTTCTTGTTCCCAAGCTGGACCAGAAATAATTTTGGAAGGATTCCAGGTCAGTTTCACCATATCACATATACAAAACTGGCGTGAGAAATAACTAACACACAAATTAAACCCTATAAATCATGCAATCGTAGTACGAGTAAGTAGGGATCGTTCTATTCCGGGGATTAGGAGGGATGCTAATCAACACAAATTAAATTTATTAAACTAGAACTAAGTTAAGGGAACAATGATTGGGGCGAGTTGGATGATTTAGACCAAAGTAAAATTGACAGCAGCAAATAACTAAGATGTGAATGAAATATGGATTAAGGGATAGCTAGAGGATTCTTCTCCACACATGGAACATATGCATACAAATCGATCTCCAGTGACTCTTTTAATAAAGTACGAATGACAAAGCCCCAAATTAATTGTGAACTGCACTAATTAACTCTCAGATTTTCCTAAGTTCATTGAATTGGACTCAGCGACTCAATCAAATTATTCTTATCAAGTTCCCTATATGAACAGCATGATAGAGATACATATCAAAGATCATTAAGTTCTATGAAAATCATAAGCTTTGACAAAGCAATTGTAACTATGAAAAGCATGACACTCCTGCCAGGAATTTACTTAACACAATCATGACTAGTGACTTTTACTACTTGTGAATATAAGTTCATAACGATTAGGTGAAATTCCCTCATATTCTAGCATCAAATCCCTGCATGCAAACTAAGTATGCATCCTTAATAAACATGCAAGAATAAGTCCTGAATAAAACAGAAAAGTAAATCACATTCATACTTTACGAAATCATAACTGGAAGTGATCAATTCATATAAAACATATGTCCATGGCTTCGAATTCACCTCTAACTAAGAAGAAATTCAGTTACTCATATTTAATAATTGAAAAACAATATAGAATGGAAATGCATAAGATAGGATAAAGAGAAGAAAAGAACTAGATGATGGCAGCAAGGAATTCCCAAGACAGCTCCAAGCTTTGCTCCTTTTGCAACTAGCTCTCTCTCTCTCTCTCTCTCTCTCTCTCTCTCTCTCTCTCTCTCTCTCTCTCTATTTGAATGTGTATGAGTAATGGATGAAGTGAAGTGATGGATTGTTGAATGATGTTGTGTTTAGAATTGGAGTGCTATTTATAGGGAGAATGGAACGGGAATATTTGAATTGAATATGGTTTATGCCAATAGCACTTGTAATTAGAAACTCATTCTTTTGGCTAGTGCACTTCACCAACAACTCCCACTAGATAGCACTTGTAATTAGAAACTCATTCTTTTGGCTAGTGCACTTCACCAACAACTCCCACTAGATAGTGCTTGTAATTAGAAACTCATTCTTTTGGCTAGTGCACTTCACCAACAAATCCCACTAGATAGTCATGCATGACATTGCATTGCAGTCAGCTTGTGGGCCGATTTTGGGCTTGTTATTCACTCCAAAAAATCCTGGAAAAATATGGATCTTTAAGCCATTTGTCTTATCTTTACAAGCATATGCAGCCCAACTCAAGGAAAAATAGGAAAGACCTTCAAATGTCATTTTTGGCCCAGTAACGCAGATGCTGCCGAATTTTCATGTTAAGAAACTAATGTTGCATGATAACATAAATTACATAAAATCCTAGGTTTTTGACATGGGTCGATCCATCAACTTACAAGCTTTATATTTGTATGCAAATCAGTAGCAAATAATATGTCAAGTCTACACATACACACACACACACGCATATATATATATATATATATGCAGATGGGTTGTTTTTGAAACCAAAGAACACGAAGAAAAGCAGCAGAGATATTGTGTCTATATAGATGAGCTCGCATTACCTCAACAGTGCCCATTGCTTTAGCAAAGGGTAATGAAAATTGAACAGAAACTGGGAAAATAGAATGCTTGAAGAATGAAGATATGGGAGTGAGTAAAGAGTGCTTAATTGCCAGTGAGTGAGAGAAATGATCAATGTGAGAGCTATATATAGATAGATGTGTGAGTGCTTCAATGCCTAAATCTTAAAAATGAATACAAAATAATAAAAACAAAAGGAGAAAGAGAGCACTTGAAGAATCTTTTGGCAATTTCACACCTCATGATCACTGACACAAATTAAAGGACATTAACTTGTCTAGTTGTAAATGTTTTTGGTTTGGTGTTTTTTTTTCCTTCAGATTTTTAAGTGTATTTTGCAATAGAAATAGCTTTGTACACAATGAATGAATTGGACTGGCAAATGGTGGATGCCAATTCTCATATCAGCATCATATGTTTCTTTTGAATTGGTTTTTCTATGTTTTGTGCAGTAGGGCATGTAGGTGACTCGCCATCATGCACTCATGTTCTTGTGACCTCCATTTCTTTTTTATGTCTTAGTTAGTAGGCCCTATCACTAATAAGCTTAACCTAATTTCGTTAAAAGTCTTGTTTTCTTTTTCTAGTATGAGTGAGTGAGTGTTCTAACATTGCTTTTGCAAACTAAAAACGTTACACAAGATGCAATAGAATTAGAGTAAATTAAATTCATCTAATTTCTGCACTTTTATTATACAAGAGAATAAAACAAAGTTTGAGACAAAAGTTAGAATTTGAACTAAAGTAAATTGAAAAGTACAAGGACTCTCTCCACATGAGCAATTACACGATTAATTATGTGATGGTTGTATACAATAGGTGATAATGCATATTTTCTTTTTATTTTTTTCTACTCAATGTTGAATAGGCATGGCATGGGGGACGGGGGCATGTGGAATGCACAGAATCTGCAATATAATTCAATTTTGTCACTAGCTCTGATTAATTGATTATTTAATAAAATGCACAGGATTAGTAGACAAATTAAAGTAGAGGTAGTGTCGTTTAGTGGTAAAAAAGAGGGAGGCAGCTTGTACGAATTGCACTTAGATTGGTCTGGATATGTGAATCTTGAAACTTGGGATTTTCCATTTGATGTAGTAGATCTGTATACTGTGATTCTGATGTGTTACACCACTGTTCCTCTTATTTTACTGTCGTATTGTAGTTATGTTGCTGTTGTATTGCTGTTATATTGCTATTATATTGTAGTTATATTGCTATTATATTGCTGTTATATTGTTGTTATATTGCTGTTATATTGCTGTTATATTGCTAATGTATTGTATGTTTATTGTGGGTATATTGTGTTATGAACTGTTCTTTTGTCATGGTCAGAAATGGAGACAATGGTTATTCTCGTGTGCTACAATGGAAAATGGGTCACCTCGAAGCAGATGTGCAAATACGAAGGGGGTGGCTCAAAAGGCTTAATAGTTCCCCGGACCATCAAATTTGCTGAACTGTTGGACCGTGTGCATCAGATTGGTAAAACAAACAGCAAGGAAGACAAGGTTTGCTTAAAATTCTCAGTTTTGGTGGCCTCGAATGAGTGGAAGCACATAAAGATTGAGGATGATGATGATGTCAATTTTTTTATGAAGTACAATTCTGAGGTAACACCTTCAAAACTAGCTCCCTTACTGGTGAGTATAGAAGAGAAAGGACTCACAAATGATGTAGTTGACAGTATGCATATCACGACAAATAGTAGTGGGATGGGTCGTTCTTCAGTTGCCTTTGTTGAAAGCAATGAAGTAACTTGGAATAATACAAATGGCACTGATGTGGGAGGTGAAGGAGGGACAGATTTTATTGATATGATTGATTTTAGCAAGGTGGAGGACATGCATGGTGGTGATAATGGTACGGACAGAAATGAAGCGTCAGTGTACTCTGCCCCTCCTATTTTGGGCTGCTTGAACACATCTGCCCAACTGCCAATAATGCGTGTAGGAGGAGAATCTGAACCCATTCGTGAACATTATTGGAATCAAATAGGTGAACAGAACTGGTACAATGAAGCCGGTGTAAATGATGGAGAAGCATATTTGGATAGCGGGTGTTCGCGAAGTTATTGGAATCCGAAAATTACAGTTGGGCAAATTTTCTCTAGTAAGAAAGCATTGTTGACGGAGTTACAGTTGACGGCAATAAGAGGCCACTTTGATTTTAAGGTGCAAATGTCCTGCACTAAGAGGTTGCTTGTGGTTTGTTGTCAATGTCCATGCCCATGGTGGGTCCGAGCATCGAGATTTGGAGAAAACAGCTTCATGATCGTGAGGTGTACAACTGTCCATGAATGTGATTTAAGGTTCATAAGTGACAACCATCGTCAAGCAACCGCAACACTTGTAGCCACTTCATGTAAAAGGAAGTTGAAGGATTCTCGGACAATATACACAGCAAGTGACATTATGAGAGATGTGAAACACAACTTTGGTTTAAGAATCCAGTATTCGAAGGCTTGGAGAGCAAGGGAGGTAGCTCTATTGTCTATTAGAGGATCAGCGGCGGAGGCATATTATATTCTTCCAGCTTATTGCTATGACTTGGAGTGTATGAATCCCGGCACAAAAACACACATCCAAACTGATGAGAACAATCACTTTGTGCATTTATTTATGGCGGTTGGCGCATGTATTAGAGGGTTTTGTTCTTCCATGCGGCCAGTGATAGCTGTGGATGGCACTTATTTAAATTCCAAGTACAAGGGTGTGATGTTTGTAGCAAATGCATTCGATGTTAATTGAAATATATATCCTCTTGCGTTTGGGATCGGGGATTTGGAGACGGATGCATCATGGCATTGGTTTTTCACTAAACTTCGTGAAGCCATTGGTGAGTGTCCCAATCTTGTTATTATTTCTGATCGAAATGTTAGCATACAGAATGTCTGGAACAAAGTTTTTCCAACTGCGCCACATGGCATATGCTTTTATCATATGAAGGGGAACATGAAACGCACTTGCAAGTTGAAAAAGCGTGATCCAATACTTATGCACTTTGAGCAGGCTGCGAAATCTTATTCCATTGCTGAATTTGATCGTCATTTTCTCAAGATCAAGCGAAAGGAACATGTTGCTCAATATCTTGAAGAGGCAGGGTTACATAAGTGGTCTAGAGCTCACATGGATGGACGCCGCTACAATGTAATGACAACCAATATTGCCGAGTCAATCAACTCAGTCCTTAGGTTTGCAAGGATGCTGCCAGTGGTTCATTTGATAGGGGAAATTATGAATCTCCTTGTGAAATGGTTCACCGAACGTCGTGCGTTTGCTTTGAATTGCACAACAACATTGTGCCCCAATTTTGGAGAGAAGAAGTTAAGGAACAGGTTGGAGGATGCTGCAAGGATGAATGTGGTTAAAGTAAATAATGCACAGTTTAATGTTTTGGACGGTGATATGGATGGCCTCGTAGATTTGACGAACAACACTTGCAGTTGTAGAAAGTTTCAGCTTGAGCAGCTACCTTGCAAGCATGTAGTTTCAACTTCTTGAACGTAAATGTATACTCAAAGGCTTCTCGGTATTACACTCGGAAAACCTGGATGGATGCTTATTCGGATAGCATCTACCCGATACAGCCTCACGGAATGTGGGATATTCCTGAAGATGTTCGAAGTCGAGTTGTGCTGCCTCCTATTGCAAGGGTCATGCCAGGCAGACGAAAGAAGATAAGAATTCCCTCGCAAGGAGAGGGCACCATTAGAAGGAAGTGCTCAAGGTGTGGTTCCGCAGGCCACAATAAAAGCACCTGTAAAACCAGTATTCCATTGCGCAATGTATCTTAGACAATATGATTTGTGTTGCTTTGGTAGGTCATGTAAAGTTGACTTTTAGTTGTGGTGGGTTTCATGTTATGTTGAATGGGAATTGTTTTACATTTGCATAAATTGGGTTGCATTGCTACAACATGATGTATTGTGTCTAGATTGCTATTATATTGTACTTTTATTGTACTGGTATTGCTTCCAGATTGCTATTATAATTTCAGTGCGAAATTAAAGGGTTTGGAATGTAATCTGTTGCTTTCATAGGTCATGTAAAGTTGACTTTTATTTGTGGTGGGTTTCGTGTTATGTTGAATGGGAATTGTTTTACATTTGCATAATTTGGGTTGCATTGCTACAGCATGCTGTATTGCGTCCAGATTGCTATTATATTGTACTTTTATTGCACTGGTATTGCTTCCATATTGCTATTATAATTTGAGTGCGAAATTAAAGGGCCTGGAATGTAATCTGTTGCTTTCATAGGTCATGTAAAGTTGACTTTTATTTGTGGTGGGTTTCGTGTTATGTTGAATGGGAATTGTTTTACATTTGCATAATTTGGGTTGCATTGCTACAGCATGCTGTATTGCATCCAGATTGCTATTATATTGTACTTGTATTGCACTGGTATTGCTTCCATATTGCTATTATAATTTGAGTGCGAAATTAAAGGGCCTGGAATGTAATCTGTTGTTTTCATAGGTCATGTAAAGTTGACTTTTATTTGTGGTGGGTTTCGTGTTATGTTGAATGGGAATAGTTTTACATTTGCATACTTTGGGTTGCATTGCTACAGCATGCTGTATTGCGTCCAGATTGCTATTATATTGTACGTTTATTGTACTGGTATTGCTTCCAGATTGCTATTATAATTTCAGTGCGAAATTAAAGGGCTTGGAATGTAATTCCAAATGGATCCAAAACATTAAACTTCTTAGAATTCCTTTTTTACACAGTTACCGTGATACTCCGACTATACCTTCTTTTGTGATTACAAATTTGGCCGATGCATAGGCCAGATGTGGGGCAAATACAAGGTGAAATGTTCTATGTGTTTGACTACATATAGTTGTTGAAGGAGCATTACGAATGTTAACCCCAATAGATTGATCATGTCTTGCCAAGAACACTCTTGAATTTATGCAATGTGCCCAAGCCAGTCCCAAAGATGGATTCACCCGTCTACCTGATGTGTCCAGGGACTCCAAGTTTCCCAACCTCACCCCATTCACTCCATCACGTGGCCCAATAAAATCCACCACTTGGTTGGTGACAACCACCGCCAACCCAAACTTATTTGCTAAACCCTTCAATGTCCCAGATATGTTGAAGAACATTTCAGACCGCCGTTTTAAATCTGCCGGGGTTGTCTGATACTGTGATCGGAACAATGCAGCAATGGAGTCAATGACAATGAGTTTCACTGGTAGGCGGGTGTGATCAATGGCAATAAATGCTTCTAGGTCTCCAAGGAAATGGATGAGTTGTTCAGCATCATGAACACCACGAACATATATGTCTTCCAATGGCTCCAACCTTATTAAGTTGGGGTACGATGCATGATAAAGGTTGCCTAGTTGTTGCAATCGACGAAATGAGAAGCTGAATTCTGTGAATATGTAGACGGAGGAGCCCCCTAGTCCGCCATGTGAGGGTGGGAGCTGAGCTCGTAGCGTAAGTTGGAGACAAAGCTGCGTTTGACCGGAACCACTCTCCCCTACCAATTCTGTTATGGAGTTGCAGGGTATCCCACCCCCAAGCAGTCATCTAGTATTGGGCATCCAATGGATAATTTAGGGGTTGAAAGAGGAAGGAGCATAAGGTTTTGGGGTGTCATGTTTCTGTAATTTAGGGGGGGATGTGATGGTGCTACAAGGCATGCATTATATATATAGAGTTCATTTTGAAGGTCTGTTATGTAGGCCATATGTCTTTTAAGGGATGTATAATTCATCCTTTTTCCAGGTTGTAATTACTTTTTTTATATTGTATATTTGTATTTTTTTGGACCAAATAATTTTCAAAACATTCTGATGCAGTACGTACTGTAATATGATCATATTGTAACCCTATCACTACTCTATTGTACTCTTATTGACATAATATTGCCATTATACGTATGTTTATTGTATAGTTATTGCTGCTATATCGCCACTGAACTAGACACCGAAAAACTGTATACGCACAAATAGAAACAGAGGCATCATCATTCCATAAAATCCTATTTCCAAACTTACATAATACAACAGGCCACCCCATCGTTACATAATAGCAAAAGAGGCATCATCATTCCATGAAATCCTATTTCCAAACTTACATAATACTAGGCCACCCCATCGTTACATAATACACAAAAAGAGGCGACCTCATAGTTCCATTTCCCTGCTGTTGACAAATTCGAAGTTTGGGTTCTCTTCAAGTGCGGCGACTGCGACCCATGAAATTCATGACCCCGGTCACAGTGATGTTGTCCCAGTTTACTGCCGGATCCACTATTTTTGCAAACTTACGAAATAGTTCGAATCCTCTTTCCACTGTTTCTTGCTTCAACTTGGCCATTTCTTCTGATTCCTTGAATACCATAATTGCTGTGGTAGGGGCAATTTCAATTTTTCCTTTCATTGCCTTTATATGTAGGAGATGCATACGGGCATGATAACGAGAGCGAATTGTGCGATTTTTTATGACACCCCATCTAGCTTGGCCCTCCACAATTTTTGAAACTATGTCTGCATGGAGATTTTTCCAAAACATGGTATTGCCTCGACATTGCTGCATGCCATGGACCACATCTGCAGTGAGTGAATTGGGTGACTTGGCTTCTATTTCAGCCTTCCCCCCTTCAGTAATTGAAAGCGTTGGATTTGGTGTGAGGTTATGGTCCATGGTCTTCAATATTTATTGTAGGCTAGTGTACGACTTAATTGGAAATAAAGGGGTCTAAATGCGATGGGAGTGAAATCAGTGGGGGAGGTAATGGCTGCAAGCAGGAGTTATTGTGATGGAAGTTTTCTGTTCAAACAGCTGGGTTGATTAATATAGGCAGACTTTAATGACCTGGTGTAACTGACACAATTATTGGCGGGAGGGATTGGCGGGAGTCTTAGGCGGGATTGTATTGGCTGGGAGTTATTACCCAGTTGACTGTATGCCTTTTTATAATATATTTCTATTTTGGATGTTCCGAACTTGGTCATTTTCCCACTATGTAATTCAATTCAGGGATTTGCCTATTTGCCTAATTGACCAACTCATTCAAATTGACCTATATGGTTATTGTCTTATTTCTCATTTCAGCAATCTCATTTCGTTTCCATATTTCAATTTTTCATATTTTCCTATTTTCCATGTGTCATCCAATTTTTCTTTATTTTTGCCTATTTTTCCTATTTCCTATTTTCGTATTTTGCAATTTCCCAAGTTTCCTGTTATACTATTTCCAGTTTTCCAATTTTTCAATGTTCCTATTTTCCCATTATGTAATTAACAAAAGTTGCCTACTTTGGCTAATTGAGAAAGTAATTAAAATTGTCCAATATGGTAATTGTTTTCTTTCCCATTTCCACAATTTCAATTCGTTTCCAATTTGCGTATTTTCCACGTGTCCCTGTTTCCTATTTCCATTTATCCAATTTTCACTTATTGTCAAATTATCCAATTTTCTTTTTTTCTAATTGCCCTATTTTATAAGTTTCCTTTTTTTCCTATTTCAAATTTTCAATTTTCCATTTTGCGAATTTGCCTATTTTCCAAGTGTCCTTTTTTCCTATTTCCTATTTCGAATTTTCGAATTTTCCTTTTTTCCAATTTTCATGTTTTCAGAGTTTCCTTTTTTTCCTTTTTCCTTTTTCCAATTTTCCAATTTTCCTTTTGTTAAATTTCCAATTTTCCAATTTTCCAATTTTCCAATTTTCCAAGGGTCTTTATTTTCCAATTACCCAATTTTCGAAGTGTCCTTTTTGGCTTTTTCCAAATTTCCAAGTGTCCTTTTATCCTATTTCCTAGTTTCCTGTTTCCAATTTGCCTTTTTTCCTATTTCCACTTTTCCAAATTTCCAAGCTTCCATTTTTGCGTTTTTTCGTATTTTCGTATTTCCGATTTTCCAAATTTCCAAATTTCAAATTTTGGAAATTTCCAATGTTCCAATTTTCCAAGTTTCCTTATTTCCCATTTTCCAATTTTGCACTTTTGCTAATTTGCTATTTTGCTATGTTCCAATTTGCTTTTCTGAAATTCGCAATAAATGCTTAGTTAGATAGTCCTAGTTTGGGTTCAACTCCACAGTTTCCAATTTCCCATAAAAGTGTGCTTTTTCCCGTTTGTCAGCCCATTTTATTGTTGTTAATGTAATGCTGTACTGCTGTCAATTACAGCCAACGAGTGAATGGTCTACTTTGCAATCCCATCAATTTAATTCACCACCTAAATACCCAATATACTTCATATCAATTCCTACATATAACTTGTTTGTGCCTAATAAATCACGGCCTTTGTGGCCGAGGAATCCTCCTCTCGGCCGTGGCCTTTTCTCAGGGGCTCAAAGAAACGGCAACATTTCGTTGCCTCCTGTTTTCTGACAACGAAGGAGAAAGCGCTAAGGCAAGATTTTCTCGGCCTCTCGAATAACCTCGCGGGCCGAGGCCGAGAAACTCACAGGCCACGGCCAAGGAGGTTATGGTCAGATCACCACGTGACCTCAGGGTCCCACGCTTCATTTAATGAAGTAATGCCTCTGTCCACCACAGCAAATCCACTAGGGCATGAAGCATTTAATGCATGAGGGCAGAAGGGAAGTGATTGAAATCAGGATTTTGTAATCAGGGTGGTTAGGTACAAACATTCCATCAAATGTTCTTGCAACTGGCAGTCTCTTCACCAACCACTAAACCAGAGCATTTAATGCATTCCCACGGCCAGAGGTGCAAAGCCCTCGATCCGAGTGAAGGCCGAGATCTGCCGAGATTTATGGGGGTCACACCACCATGCTTCACAATCCCAAATGCTGATCAGACCCAACCATGCTTCACAATCCCAAATGCTGATCAGACCCAACCATGCTTACCCTGATTAGACTCCACCATGCAGGTCTTGTCAAGCCTCGATTGTTTCTCCAGGGCTCCCACTAAAAAAACTAAGCTCAAGACCACATGCAAAGGGTCCAACACCAAAAACTAAAAGCCTCCCACGGAGCAACTTATTTTTTCTGTCATGTACTTTCAATATCTTTACATGCTTTCTTAGGAGTAGTGATAGATTGTAAGAAACTTCCATTCATCAATATATCATACGACCCTTGATTTCTCAAGGCGCCGGAGCATCATCCTTGTTATCGCCTCACTCACCCCATATATCATACGACCGTCGCTCTCCGAGCAACGCGCCGGAGCACCGCCCAAAATCCACCACCTACACCACCACTAACGGCCTTGTAGTTCAGGCCGTGAACCTGACGGCCGAGACCCGTTCCTTTCTCGGCCACAATCGTTTGATAAGAGGTCCAGACCAAACAGGCGCAACATTCCAAACACCTTCTAAACCAAACACTCCACCGAACTCGACGCACGGTAGACCGTGCTGGCACGCCCGCGCACAAACCGCACCGCATCCAAAAGTAGGACCACATCCCCTCGGCCTGGAGAACCAGGCCGAAGAGATTTGCGCAGCCAACATAACTCAACCTTCCTATACATAATTGCAACGTAGCCAACTTCTTGAGTGGAAAGGTAATGAGTCTTACTCAAATGCAAACATTCAGTCGCCAATTGTGAATTGTCCCGATCAGTAGTTCCGGATGTCGGATTTACGCCCTCCAAACGACCATGGCAGTTACCCGGGGGACTAGCCATGGCATGTGGCATTCCCATCTCCACCTCCGACTCCCAATCCTGATCCCACTTCATCTAGAAGTGAGGCTGAGAGCAATGATCCGCTTGACAAAATCTTTGCCGTCAAGCACGACCTCTAATATTTGTCTAAGGCAACCGATTGGTGGGAGACAAAATGTGTTATTCATGGCCAAGTTATGGGAAACTTGGCCAACAAGTTGAACAAAGCATATGCTGGAGAAGTGAAGCAAACTCTAAAAGCAAACAGTCGGAGCAAAGAGTTAGAGTCATTGAAGTTGAAATTGGAAGAGAGAAAGAAAAATGCCGTCGAAAATTTCACAAAATCTGAAGAATATAACCATGAAATGGTTGAATGTTTCAACAACGGCTTCAAAATGTTCCGAGATTATGCTTCGGTCATCTCACCAGACTACAATTGGAGTGAAATTGATGTACCTGGTGTCTGGCAGGTGCTGAATATGGGTGCTGAGGGAATGGCTCATCATAGCCTCGTGCAAACCGCGAGGAGAAAGCACAAAGACATGGATCTTTTCATGGACCTGTAGTAAGGGTCAGTGCTGCTGCAGTTCGTCTCGCCCGAGTACATGGATCTTTTGGTGCCTTCGTTTTTCCTTAGCGGGGTAGGATTGCTAAGGTTCGGAGGCGATTTTGTTTGCATGTGTCAACTGTAGTCTAATGGATGTGTGTGTATTGTACGTAGATTGCTGTTATATTGCATGTATATTGCTGTATATTGCCGTTATATTGCCTGTATATTGCTTAATATTGCCTTTGTATTGTATACATAGTGCATGTATATTGCAAAATATTGCCTTTGTATTGTATACATAGTGCATGTATATTGCTTAATATTGCCTTTGTATTGTATACATATTGCATGTATATTGCCACCCTATAAGAATTATATTGCTCTAATATTGCTATGGTATTGTCCTTATATTGCTCTAATATTGCCTCTACAGTGCATTATATTGGCGTAATATTGCTATGACATCTTATGTCAACGCCATTTGGTCTAATAACAGTCTCAACTTCGTTGAAGGTATTCCTCAATTCAAATATCACGGACACGACAATTGTTATCCATCCTTATATTACCATGAATTGATGTGTACCTTCCAAATGATAGTTCGAGTTGCACATCGATTCATATTGACAAGGAAAGTAATTCTCTCCCTCAATGAATCGTCCTTGAAAATAAGGTAGCTATGAAATATTGGGTACAAAAATGCAAGAGCCACGGTAAATTAATTGGGCTAAAACCACATATTACAAAACCAAGATGATGTTTGGCATGATTTAAAAGAGAAGGGTCAAATACAATAGAAAAGAAAATCCATTCAAGCTTGGCCAATGGATTGCACAATAACCCTTTTACATGTCCTTCCAACACGAGTGTTTTGCCTACTTTAGGGTCGCCGGAGGAGACCACATTGCCATTGTGCAATTCGAGGGGGCAGTCCATTTGGAATGGTGCCATAAACATGTTTTCTTCCCCTAAATTTAACTAAATCAACTTTAGTGTAATTACTTGTAAGCTCCAGCTAGGTCCTTCTGTTTTCTCTTCTTCTTCTCATGACTCTTAAGAGGCAGTTTGATGTCAGGAAATCCTAAGATTTCCATGTGAAGCACAGGCAATTGGAATAAATACAAAATAACAAATAAAGGGATCAGTTCAGTAGTGGTTACATTTTATCTTATGTATGACAAATGTACGAACAAAAAAACAAATTGTGTGTCAAGTCTCTGTTGTACAAATAGCAACTTAAAAATTAAGCAACTATATGCACGTTTTAACTCGCAAGTGCATGAACCGTTGGTAGTTTAGATATGTAAGTGCGAGGTCGATTCCACAGGGATTGGTGATTGAATGATCCCTTTTAGTTTTCCTACACAAAACAGAAAAGAAAACAAAAGAACACAAAACAAAAAGAAAGAAAAGAACTAAGACAAGATGATGAGGTTTTAGAATCCACGTTTATTGAAACTAATAACAGAAAAACAACATGAAACAAAAGAAATACAAGAAGAAAATAAAATACAAAGGGAAGAGAAGAAGATAAGGACAACATGCTAGAGATGGAAAAAAATTCATCTCCATGGCTGCTAGGAGGCCAAAGCCTCCCAGCTGCTGCCTTCTCTCTTCTCTCCCTTTGTGGCTCTCAACTATCCCTCCCTTTGTGTACAATGAATGTGTAAATGATGGAATTGTTGGAATTGGCTCAAATTTGGAGTTTGGTAGTCAAATGTTGAAGAATTTGGAGTTGCCCATGCGAGTCAATGTGAGTTGCCCATGTGAGTAAATGTTGGCTAGTTGACAAGTTGCAATGGGAATGCATTAAATGCATTCACACACCTAGCCAACATATGAATAGTTGAAAGCATGCATTCACACCTAGCCAACATATGAATAGTTGAAGGTTGCATTCACACTCTTGCATCTTTGGCTATAAATTGGAAGCAAATGGTTTCATTTGAATTAATCTCACCAAGTGAGCATTCAACATAGAGAGAAATACTAGAGAGCATCACCATGATGGTGGAAATAAACTCCTTCTTTGGCTACATGAGAGATTGAAGGAAGATCAAGCTATTTCTTGGTTGAGTCTTCTTCATTTGTTCCTTGTGTTTGTGGGAGGTTTATTTCTTTGTATTGTTCTTAGTGTGTTCTTTCTTAGTGAGCAAGAACAATTCTTGTGTTCTTGGCTCTTGTGTGTGGTTAGCTTGTGAGTGACTTGGGTGTATTTGGGATTTGGGTTGTGAGAGTTAAACTCTGTAATTCCTAGGATAGGTGAGAGGGTTAATCTCCTTTGTTTGTAATCTCCTTTGGGATACTAGTGGAAGTTCTTGCCATCTTCGAATTGGACGTAGGCTACACATGAGCCGAACCAGTATAAATCCTTGTGTTGTTTGGATTCCAGTATTTCATATTTTGCTCTTGTTGTTTCAACGGTTTCATATCCACCGTCCTTGTGCAATCCGGTTCCGCTGCGCACAACAAGTGGTATCAGAGCTCTAAGTTAGACTTGGGAGTTTTGTGTTCGTGATGATGAAACCTGGAAACATATCGACAAAGTATGAGATAGCGGTGTTTGATGGGCGGAACGACTTCAGTATTTGGCGTGTAAAGATGAGAGCCTTGTTAGTGCAACAAGGGTTGTTCAAAGCGCTAAAGGGTAAGGAAGTCATGCCAGAAACGTGGTATGATGAGGAGAAGGATGATGTCTTGGATCGGGCACTCTCTGCAATTCAATTGCAGTTAGCGGATGTTGTTCTCCGTGAGGTGGCTGATGAGACTACTCCTGCAAAGCTGTGGCTGAAATTGGAGACTTTATATATGACCAAATCGCTTGCAAATCGGTTGTACGCGAAACAACGGTTGTACACCCTTCGTATGGCAGAAGGTACACTTATTCAAAACCATCTTGATGAACTAAACAAGATTATCATGGATTTGAAGGCCATGGATGTGAAGATTAATGATGAGGATCAAGCCTTGATGTTGTTGTGTTCTTTACCTAGTTCTTATGGCAATTTTGTGGAGACTATGTTGTATGGTAGGGATACTGTAACTATGGAGGATGTTAAGGCATCGCTTAATTCTCGTGAGTTGAAGAACAAGATGTCGGAGAACTCGACTGAGAGTCGAATAGAGGCTTTGATGGTTCAAGGCAAGGGTAAAGAAACAAAATCAAGCAGTGGTGGAGGGAAGTCACGTTCCAGAAGGAATGCTCGGAAGGCAAAATGCAACTACTGTCACAAAGAAGGGCATTGGAAAGTTGATTGCCCACTAATCAAAGAAAATGAGAGATCTAACAATGCAGATGCTTCCGCAAATATCGCCGGGGAGGACGAATTTGAGTTCGCCCTCTGATCGATGTTTTTAGCATGCCATTGTTTTTTAGGTATGATCTTTTATTTTGTTTTTGGTTATTTTTGGAAATTTCCCCTCACGGTGGAGTTCCAAGAATTGTGTTTGTTTTGTGAGTTGTGGGTTGTTTACTATTTTTCCCATGTAGCATCGTTGGTTATTTTTGGGTTGTCTTTCCTTTGGTTATTTTTTCTTTGATCATTAGATTTTCAAGTGAGGGTTTTGATTGTAAGGGGGTTATCTTTAGGGAGGATGATTCCCTATTAGGGCAGCTGAAATTGTTCGTTCATACTACTTGGTTGTCTAGACTTTGCGTGTACTGTAGTGCAAGAAGCTTGAGGTTCAAGCATTTAAGGTTTTGTGCGGTTTATGCACATACATTCAGCTGGTGTGGCTTGGTTATGAGGGTGACATTGAAGAGGTTCTTCTGTTGGGGTCATCCGGTTCGATTAAAAGCACACATTTTTGTTGCAGGTTCAAGAGGTGCTTGAGCTTGATTTGGTAAGAGGAAGATGGGCAATAACAGGTTCTACTGTGGCTTGGTAAATTTGTGCCAAGGTGGAGATTGTTGGAATTGGCTCAAATTTGGAGTTTGGTAGTCAAATGTTGAAGAATTTGGAGTTGCCCATGTGAGTAAATGTTGGCTAGTTGACAAGTTGCAATGGGAATGCATTAAATGCATTCACACACCTAGCCAACATATGAATAGTTGAAAGCATGCATTCACACCTAGCCAACATATGAATAGTTGAAAGCATGCATTCACACCTAGCCAACATATGAATAGTTGAAGGTTGCATTCACACTCTTGCATCTTTGGCTATAAATTGGAAGCAAATGGT
This sequence comes from Prunus salicina, assembly GCA_020226455.1. Lineage (NCBI taxonomy): Eukaryota > Viridiplantae > Streptophyta > Magnoliopsida > Rosales > Rosaceae > Prunus > Prunus salicina. Next base: position 24,133,328 of record CM035345.1, on the reverse strand, counting down.
TTCATTTGAAGTAATCTCACCAAGTGAGCATTCAACATAGAGAGAAATACTAGAGAGCATCACCATGATGGTGGAAATAAACTCCTTCTTTGGCTACATGAGAGATTGAAGGAAGATCAAGCCATTTCTTGGTTGAGTCTTCTTCATTTGTTCCTTGTATTTGTGGGAGGTTTATTTCTTTGTATTGTTCTTAGTGTGTTCTTTCTTAGTGAGCAAGAACAATTCTTGTGTTCTTGGCTCTTGTGTGTGGTTAGCTTGTGAGTGACTTGGGTGTATTTGGGATTTGGGTTGTGAGAGTTAAACTCTGTAATTCCTAGGATAGGTGAGAGGGTTAATCTCCTTTGTTTGTAATCTCCTTTGGGATACTAGTGGAAGTTCTTGCCATCTTCGAACTGGACGTAGGCTACACACGAGGTGAACCAGTATAAATCCTTGTGTTGTTTGGATTCCGGTATTTCATATTTTGCTCTTGTTGTTTCAACGGTTTCATATCCACCGTCCTTGTGCAATCCGCTTCCGCTGCGCACAACAGGAATGATATCCTCCTTTGAATGAGCTGAAACTCTCTATTTATAGACTTCAAATTCGTCCTCCCCCTTGGCTGGTCTCTTAGCTGCCCATGTGTGGCAGCTCATGCTTTGTCTCCCATGTGCTTTGTCTCCCATGTGTGGTAGCTCATGCTTTGCAGCTGCCACAAGCTTTGCCTCCATGTGTGGTTGCTTTAAGCACATGGATTAACAGCTTCCCATGCTTTGCCTCCATGTGTAGCTGCTTTAAGCACATGGCTTAATAGCTGCCCATGCTTTGCCTCCATGTGTGGCTGCTTTAAACACATGGTTTGTCTGTGAACCAGATTGAGTGTTTGACATGGTGAGGGCTCCATACTTATCCAATTGAGCTGAAATTTGGATATGTTATAGTAGACATCCATTGGAACATATTCTATCAAGGGTGTTGCCTCATCTGACGTGTGAAAGTAGCTGAAATGAGGCCTGCAAGCTGACCCACGAAAACTGGACTGAGGCCTGGTTTGTCTGTGAACCAGGTTCGGTATTTGACATGCCGAGGGCTCCAAACTTATCCAATGAGGCTGAATTGTGGATATGTTATATTAGACACCCATTGGAACAAATTCTGTTAAGGGTGCCACCTCATTTGACTTGTGTAAGTAGCTGAACTGAGGCCTGGAAGCTGACCCACGGAAACTGGACTGAGGCCCGAATGTTTGACCTTGAGCTACTAAATCATGTCTAACTTCCTCTAGAAGACTCCAAATCATGCACCGTAAAATGCTACGGAAACTAGACTTCCGTATCTTTCCAGTGATGTATGGCGCATTATCTGGTTCTTTTTGAGCAAGTACAGGTTAATCCGTAAATATGACTGATCTGCAGACACAGTTTTTAAGCTAACTTGTCTTCAAAATGCATGTAATGAGTCTCAACCTTATTATACTGAAATATACACAAAACTTTATTAAAAGCATAAGTTTAACTCAAAAACATACCAAATCATAAGTTAGAATGGTACAAAAAGATATGTAATTATGCACCGATCAGTCTCATCCGATGGTACCGTACAACTCTATTGATGCAACAGTTCCTTTAATTCCAATATTGAAAGATCAAAACATAAGAAAAACACAAATCCGGGAAATCAAATCTAGAAAAGTTGGCTTCAACACAAAAGAATCTAACTAAAGTACTCCAAAGCATACCCATGGAAGTGAAGCCTCGAGAATTGTACAAAGAGTCCAAAAAGCTGAAAAAACAACCATCCAGGTGCCTCTGTTAGGAGCAGGAATGAACTCCAGAAACCAGGATGAGAGTACAGGGCCACCTCCCACACCAACACCGACAAAACAACGAAGAAGGATCAAGGATGTATAATTAGGCGAAAGAGCACTCAGAAAACCAGCTCCAGAAGTAATTGTGGGTGTAATGAGGAAACCTTTCCTGAAAAAATACAAGTGTACCGACAAAACAAAAAGAACCAATAGAATCATTAAGTCAGAAAAATTGGTGCATTCAACATCACAGTGAACCCTGTTGCCCAGTGAATCAACCTTAGAGGGGGGGTGAATAAGGTTAATAGCAAATTTAATTTTAAACGCAGATAAGTAAATTTGACAAGCACACTAATAAAGAGATAGGGAAAGAGAAATTCAAACTCAGAGATTTATACTGGTTCAGTCCTCCTGACCTACGTCCAGTCCTCAAGCACACCACTTGAGAGTTCGATCCACTATGTTGAAAAACTCCTTGCAGGTGGAGTTGAAACCTTTACAAAGCTAGAGCACACCACTCCTTCGCTCAAGGTGAAAGACACCCTTCTCACCTCACAGGGTCAAACCAACCCTTTTTACAAGTTTGAATGGAAATCAATCTCGGAACAAAAAAATCTCTCCTATTTGAGAGGGATATACAATTGAAGCTCACACAATGGAAACTCTCCTTTCTGAGTAGATAATACAAAGAGAATTCGAACACTAGAACTCTTGTATGAAATTGAACAGGATTGGCTCAAGAGAAAAAGATATTCAGAGTATGATGAATGCTTGTAGACTTGGATGAATATCTTGAGTTAATTTTACAAGAAATCTGACTACGTATTTATGAGTGTAGAAATATAGTCGTTGAAAATATATTCATTATGGTTACAGCTATAATTAGGATGATAACTTCCATGTAGGCTAGGCTAGCAAGCTTTACGTTAATTACAACATTAATTGCTAGGCATTAAATGCTAGGCATTAATTGCTAGGCATTAATTGCTGGGCATTAAATGCTGGGCATTAATTGCTAGGCATTAAATGCTAGGATGAGACGTCCATGTAGGCTAGGCTAGCAAGCTTTACATTAATTACAACATTAATTGCTAGGCATTAATTGCTAGGCGTTAAATGCTAGGCGTTAATTGCTAGGCATTAATTGCTAGGCGTTAAATGCTAGGCGTTAAATGCTAGGCATTAATTGCTAGGCATTAAATGCTAGGCATTAATTGCTAGGAATTAAATGCTAGGAGGAGACTTCCAAGTAATCAAGTTTTCATACTTAGCCAAAATTTGATAAAAACAAATATTTCATGTATGATGTGAATGCATGAAGGAACCTAAGGTCGATCTAGGTAAAGAGCCTTTAGATGTTCAATTCATAAAGAGTTTTACAGGTATAACCTAACTCTTCTGTATTGAAGAAATATATGCTTGAGTGTCGGCTTCTTGCTCAGTGTTCCAAACGTCTTCCCGTATGTACAGTATTTTTGATCCATTTGGGATTACCTGCTCCTTACAACTTATCACACTTGAAATACATTAGATAGATAAGGAATAATTTGTTATCATCAAAATATGCACAACAATATTAAAAACCGAGGGCTAACAAACCCTATAAAAGGAATAAAGAATCAAATATTGATCGGTGCATAATTACATATCTTTTTGTACCCTTCTAACTTATGATTTGGTTATGTTTTTGAGTTAAACTTATGCTTTTAATAAAGTTTGTGTATGTTTCAGTGTAATAAGGTTGAGACTCATTACATGCATTTTGAAGACAAGTTAGCTCAAAACAGTGTCTGCAGATCAGTCACATTCACGGATTAACCTGTACTTGCTCAAGAAGAACCAAATGAGCCATATATCATTGGAAATATACGGAAGTCTAGTTTCCGTAGCATTTTACGGTTCATGATTTGGAGTTTTCTAGAGGAAGTTATACATGATTTAGCAGCTCAAGGTCAAAATTCGGCAGCATCTGCATTACTGGGCCAAAAATGACATTTGAAGGTCTTCCCTATTTTTCCTTGAGTTGGGCTACATATGCTTGGAAAGATAAGACAAATGTCTTGAAGATCCATATTTTTCCAGAATTTTTTGGAGTGAATAACAAGCCCAAAATCGGCCCACAAGCTGACTGCAGTGCAATGTCATGCATGATCAAGTGCTATCTAGTGGGATTTGTTGGTGAAGAGCACTAGCCAAAAAGATGATTTTCTAATTACAAGTGCTATCTAGTGGGAGTTGTTGGTGAAGTGCACTAGCCAAAAGATGAGTTTTTTTTACAAGTGCTATTGGCATAAACCATAATCAATTTAGATATTCCCCTTCCATTCTCCCTATAAACAGCACTCCAATTCTAAACACAAAGGCATTCAACAATCCATCAATTCACTTCATCCATTACTCATACACATTCAGATAGAGAGAGAGAGCTAGTTGCAAAAGGAGCAAAGCTTGGAGCTGTCTTGGGAATTCCTTGCTGCCATCATCTAGTTCTTTTCTTCTCTTTATCCTATCCTATGTATTTATTATTCTATATTGCTTTTCAATTATTAAATATGTGTAACTGAATTTCTTCTTAGTTAGAGGTGAATTCGAAGCCATGGACATATGTTTTATATGAATTGATCACTCCCAGTTATGGTTTCGTAAAGTATGAATGTGATTTACTTTTCTGTTTTATTCAGGACTTATTCTTGCATGTTTATTAAGGATGCATACTTAATTTGCATGCAGGGATTTGATGCTAGGATATAAGGGAATTTCACCTAATCGTTATGAACTTATTTTCATAAGTAGTAAAAGTCACTAGTCATGATTGTGTTAAGTAAATTCCTGGCAGGAGTATCATGCTTTTCATAGTAACAAATGCCTTGTCAAAGCTTATGATTTTCATAGAACTTAATGATCTTTGATATGTATCTCTATCATGTTGTTCATATAGGGAACTTGATAAGAATAATTTGATTGAGTCGCTAAGTCCAATTCAATGAACTTAGGAAAATCTGAGAGTTAATTAGTGCATTCACAATTAATTTGGGGCTTTGACATTCATACTTTATAGAAAGAGTAACTGGAGATCAATTTGTGTGCATATGTTCCATGTGTGGAGAAGAATCCTCTAGCTATCCCTTAATCCATATTTCATTCACATCTTAGTTATTTGCTGCTGTCAATTTTACTTTGGTCTAAATCATCTAACTCCCCCCCCCAATCATTGTTCCCTTAACTTAGTTCTAGTTTAATAAATTTAATTTGTGTTGATTAGCATCCCTCCTAATCCCCGGAATAGAACGATCCCTACTTACTCGTACTGCGATTGCATGATTTATAGGGTTTAATTTGTGCGTTAGTTATTTCTCACGCCAAATATGTATCCAATTAAGAATAGAAGAGGAAAACTACAGTTACTACAATGTGCTGGTGCATGGACAGAAAAAACTAGAACAAGTTAATCTCAGGGACTTACGAAGTTAAAAACCCCTCTTCTTTGGACAGGTTATCCACCAATATCTTCTCACAAAACAATACCAGGATAACAAATGTATTCGTACAGAAAATACTAACAGCAATAAGTAGCAATATTATACTGATCAGAAATTTAACCAATAAAGGCTGCCTTTATTGGTTAAATTTCTGACTCTGTACAATTAATTTAGTTCAAAGGACTTAACATAAATATTTATTTTGACTCTGTACTGGACTGTTTGTGCCTAAATAAATCACGGCCTTTGCGGCCGAGGAATCCTCCTCTCGGCCGCGGTCTTTTCTCATGGGCTCAAGAAAACGCTAAGGGAAGGTTTTCTCGGCCTCTCGGGTAAAACTCGCGGGCCGAGACCGAGGAACACACAGGGCACGGCCAAGGGAGATATTGACTAAATCATCACGTGGCTTCAGGGTCCCACGCCCCATTTAATGAAGTAACGCCTCTGTCCATCACAGCAAATCCACTAGGGCACGAAGCATTTAATGCATGAGGGCAGAAGGGAGTTGATTGAAGGCAGGATTTTGTAATCAGAGTGGTTAGGAACAAACATTCCATCAGATGTTCTTGCAATTGGCAGTCCCTTCACCAACCACTAAACCAGGGCATTTAATGCGTTCCCACGGCCAGAGACGCAGAGACCTCGATCAGAGCAGTGGCCGAGATTTACCGAGATTCATGGGGGTCACACCACCATGCTTCACAGTCCCACATGCTGATCAGACCCAGCCATGCTTGCCCTGATTAGACTCCACCATGCAGGTCTTGTCAAGCCTCGATTGTCTCTCCCGGACTCCTGCTATATAAACCAAGCTCAAGACCACATGCAAAAGGTCCAACACCAAAAACCAAAAGCTTCCCACGAGCAACATATTTTTCTGTCATGTACTTTCAATATCTTTACATGCTTTCTTAGGAGTAGTGATAGATTGTAAGAAACTTCCATTCATCAATATATCATACGACCCTTGATTTCTCAAGGCGCCGGAGCACCACCCTTGTTGTCGCCTCACTCACCCCATATATCATACGACCGTCGCTCCCCGAGCAACGCGCCGGAGCACCGCCCAAAACCCACCACCTACCACCAACGGCCTTGTAGTTCAGGCCGTGAACCTAACGGCCGAGACCAGTTCCTTTCTCGGCCACAATCGTTTGATAAGAAGTCCGGACCAAACAGGCGCAATATTCTAAACACCTTCTAACCCAAACACTCCACCGAACTCGACGCACGGTAGACCGTGCTGGCACGCCCGCGCACAAACCGCACCGCATTCCAAAAGTAGGACTCCGTGTTATACGCACGTCCCCTCGGCCCGGAGAACCAGGCCGAAGAGATTTGCGCAGGCAACATGGACATGGCCTACGCATCTGAAAACAATAGAGAACAATACTTTTAGTTTCTATATCTATCAGAATAAACTGCCTGTGCAGTAACATAGATTTGCTACTCTAAGCCAAAGAATATACATCTAAATTCCTAATGACAGTCGATTTCAGCTAATTATATCTTATGTCACAACTAGACTAGATTACTAATATACAAACGCTACTACGGGAAGAAAAACGTACAGTAATATACCTCTAAATTCCTAATGACAATCGATTTCAGCTAATTATATATCTTAAGTCACAACTAGACTAGATTACTAATATACAAACGCTACTACGGGAAGAAAAACGTACAGTTTAAACATTAGTGGAGTGAATACATGCCTTCCATAAATGGAGTGTGAAGAGTGACAATATGAAATTATAGAGACCATACAAAGACTCACCTAAAACCTCATTAAGAGCCGGAAGGTTGCTCTTTTTGCATAATTCCTTGAGTGTAATGACTATAATCTTCACCAAATTGTAGAGACCATCCCCTAGTACAAGGGCAATGGCGATAAAGACCTGCAAACAACACAACGGGTCAAAACATCGCTTTTGGAGCAAATTCGCATATATGAGAGAGGATGGCCAAAAACAACCAATATGAGAGAGAGAGAGAGAGAGAGAGAGAGAGAGAGAGAGAGAGAGAGAGAGAGAGAGAGAAGAGCGTGTGTGTGTTTGAGACCATGCTTTCGTACTCTACCTTTAGGTGTTTTTCATAAGAAATGCAACAAGCTCCATTCTATAAATAGTCACTACAAGAAAAACTAGATACGACAATGCAAAAAAGCACAACGTCCGGTTTAAACGTTGTTGAAAATAGTAATCAACAACGTTCATTTAACGCACGTTGTCGTATCCTATTACTAGATATCATTTCACAACATGCAAATATGATGTTGTTAAAAATGGATAGCACAACGTTTATGTGCACGTTGCGAAATACTATTTTACATACACAACGTTCTTCTGTGTGTTGCGGTTTTTGTTAAAATACACAACATCCATGTGTTCGTTGTGAAATACAGTTTCATATATGCAACGTTCTTGTGCGCGTTGTAGTTCCTTTTAAACATATATGACATTCATGCGCGAGTTGCTAAATACTGTTTTACAACATTCAATGAACGTTGTTGAATGAAATTCTTTTAATAGTAAAATATTTCATCCCCAAATGCCAAATATTTGCGCTAAACAAAATCTCAATGAAAAATGGGCCAGCCTGAAAAACCAAAAACCCATGCCAAAATTCACGCTCCCTCCTTTTCTATTGCTATCTTTCATCTTCATATATCTCCATGGCCTTTCAGACCTAACCCCAACAATCCAAATTCCCTTCCCCAAATGAAACTGTCACTCAACCTCTCACTTTATCTTTTCCTCAGCCCCAATTCAGACCCAACCCCTAAAACTCTCATACCCACTCTCACACTTTGCCTCTCTATTTTGCTGCTCCATCTCTCTCTCTTTTTGGCAAGTAATCTGGAAATGGAGATGAAGGAGTTGAGATGGGCAATGGACGGAAGCTTTTGGGACCTTGACATGTCAACTCTCACACTTTATTTTCTGTGGCTGTGGATGCTTGCAAAGTTAGTATGCTTGGTGGCAGAATTTGGTTGGAATGCCTGGAATTTGGTTGTGGACTCCATGGATGCCCCCTTGGACAGCTGTCGAGCGATCCCTTGTGTGCACACCAGGTGCTCGATGAAAGTCCCAGCTTGTCTCTGAGTCTGTGATGGCTCTGTTCCATGAAGCAGAGACCAAACGCACCAGAGCTTGGTAAGGAGTAGGGGAGGGGAGGTAATGAAGGCAGAGCTCGGCAATGTCGTCCGGTAACCCAGGAATTAACGGCTCAGATTTGTTGCTGCTTCCTTAGTTAGAACATTGATCAGAAACTGGGTTTGATGAACACATGCATGCTGCATGCTTTAGAAAAACAAAGCAGCAGCAACTCTTGAAAAAATAGATAGGAAAAAGAAAAAATTGCAATAGTTTTGGATGAATATGATTTACAGATTTAATTTTTTTTTTTTTTAAAAAAAATCAAGATTTGACAACGTTCATATTCACGTTGTGGATGACAATATGACAACGTTGAAAGTGCGTTGTGAAAAGAATAAGAGGGTGGTAGTTTTTACCACGTCTTTGGAGGGTTGTCAAATAAGTTTTCGAACGTTGTGAAATAAGTTTAAACAACATGCATCTATATGTACTAAACAACATGCATCTATATGTACGACAACATCAAAAAGACGTTAAAAGTGCAAGACTTTAACAACATCAAGGTACACGACATTCGCAAATGCGTTGTCAAAAGACATTCACAACGTTCATTGCCCGTTGTTGAATACAAGTTTTGGTGTAGTGAGTTACATAACACTCATGTAATTAGCCTAAGAAATCAAGGTAGTGTGGCCCAAATGAAAATCGTTCCATAATACCTTATATCCATAAAGACCTTTCAAATCATTACTACCAAGATCCGCTGGATACCCCAGAATACTGGGATATTAATGGCCAAAGAAAACCCCATGATAAGATGGCCCCAAAAAGAAGTGAACAGCTGACTATGTGAGACCATATGAGACCGCATCCAACATAAGTTGGATTGAAGTCAAAATAAAACCTGCGTGAAGCAAGTCATGTAAAACATCAGCAGCTTCACTGTTATAAAATATTGTGAATCTTACTGGAAGGAATCCTTTTATTCCACTTCCAAGGAACTTAACAAATGGAATTCAGGTCGACGCCCAAAAGAACAAGGGGTCAATGCGTGTGGGAAGAGAGGGAGGGAAAGGAAGCTGACAACAAATAGGAAACCAGTCATCCACCACAAGCTTGGATTTTTAACATCTTCTGCCCGATTACCAGGGTAATCAGCACCAATAAGATTATATGTTCTCTCATCCATTGCAGGTTGAGATGACAAAGATTATTTTACCTAATTACACAGAATTCTTAGTACCATACAATGATATCAGAAAGGATCGTTTCCCATGAAGTGTACAAAAAAGTTTACCTCTTCTCAGTCACTTATTCATAGGCTATATATTGAGACAGTGTGGACAATATTTACACAGCGAAAGAAATTGTGAACAGAACAAAATAGACTAAGCTGACTAGACAGAAACATGGGACATGCTGGTGATGTTGAAGCAGGACACAAAGACAATGTGCTAAGATTAATGCATAAAATAAGACACTCCAATGTTCCGATTGCACAACGTTTTGACTTAAATTACTACTTAGTACTTACCAACCCCAATATTTAGGAACACATAAACTCTATTCTTTCCAACACATTGAAGTTTGTGAATCCCAAATATGAGGTATTATTACATAAATGCATTCGAAACAAATTTCTGAAGCTCAACTCTAACTTTCCTCTGTAGATTATCCCTTACCTTCTGATTTTCTTTCTTTCTTTGAAAATAAAATTGATTACTTTGCAAGATGGGGTATTGAGAATGAACTGTAAAGTCAATAAATGGATGCCCATTCACCAAATACTGTATACATAAAGGATCCAAATAATCCCAAAGTTATGGAACAAGATTAAATAAAAGCAAATGAAAAAACATCTGTTATGGACCATGTTATAGCATGTACCTATTATTATGAATAGGGAAAGCTATCATAGCCAAACTTGATTTATGGACCATCTTATCACTATAAATATTGAGAAGTAAAATAATATTTTCAATTTGGTGGCCTTTAAGGTTTGTCGAGTAGGCAATCATGATTTATGGACCATGTTATAGCATGTACCAGCAATGGCAGCAATGGTTCCATAAGCAATACAGTAAGAGCATAACATTACATAATCTTCTGAGCACGCACAAAACCTTACTACTGCCACAGGATGGTGACTACAACAACAGGGTTGGTACAAACATTCAAAAAAACAAATAACTGAAAACCAAAAATAGGCAGTGAAATGGAACTACTGTCTCAAACTAACTCAGTCATCCAATTGTTGGATATAATGAAAGAAATTACTCACAATTTCTCCTCAAACTCGGATAGTGGGGTCATTTGCTCCTTCAAACCCTTCCTCTTACGGATATCTGTCACAAGCTGTGCAGCCTGGGATGCAGCTTCCAATGGATCAACATCATCATCTCCCAATGATGAAAGACAACCCTTGTTCTTTTGGGCGTCGACCCGAATTCGAAGCCCTCAGTTGAGCAGACAACCCAAAACATTCAATGACGGGGAGGTATGCCTTCATATTGTAGAGTGGAGTACGAGGCATCTGCATTTCCTGAAACACGTGCCCACGTTTCTGATTAAGAACACTGAAGATACCTCGAACAGCCTTTCCTGAAAATTGATATCCATTAGAAAAAACAACAATTTAACTCGATCAAGCATCCTTCAACACAAAATTTATAGCAGTTTTTCCAATACCTGTGATGCGATCGCATAAAAGTCACCTTCTCATTGTTCTCCGGTTCCATTCAACTAAGACTGCAAAGAAAACAGAAATAAACACAAATCCATCATTTTGTTTCAGCAACAAGACACAACCTCCTAAATAAATAAAGTAACTGATAAAAACCCTAGTTGACCAAATGCAAAAAAAAAGTACAAACTCATACAAAATTAACACCACATAAAAATGGTGTACGAGTTCCACTAGCAACGCAGAGTAAAAATGATGAAAACTGTACCTGAAGTTCACCGATCAAGTAAGAGAATTAACAATTCTTAAGCATCCATAAACAGCAACTATAAAAAGCATCCAAAAGCAGCAACTATAAAAGCTTCCATTTACAGCAACTATAACAGCATCCATAAAGAGCAACTACAAAAGCATCCATAAACAGCAACTATATTTACATATGGAGGTATAGTTAACCTTCAAAATCGAAACAGTGTGTGTGCCATGTAAGGCAATTAGCCACTGCTTCTAGATTGTACAATATTACACCTCACAATACTAACAAAACCAACTAGCTATAGCAAAAAGGCAGGATTACGAGCCAAATTAGGCCCAACAAAGCTTCCACGTCTACATCTTCATATGAAGGAGTTCCTGACATAAATAATGAGCAAAGTGAATTCCCAAGTCGTAAGTCCTCACTGAGGTCAATTCACACACATTAAGACATTTACCTCATAAATATGCCTCCCCCCTGAAACCCTCTATTGCAAGCTTTAGTCGGTAATATTTGATCTTCGACGGGTCAATCTTATCCAGGGAAAGCCCAGCACTGAGATGCTCGATGACTTGAACGGTCATGATTCCGCAAGACGTACTGTGAGGCCAATAAGTTGGGAAATTACAACTGAATTTATGTAAAAAAAATGGATAAAATGCACTAAATTCACAATTCTTACCCATCTCGTTGTTGTGGCACATCTGAAATGATGCAAACTAAGAATGGCGTAAACGTCGACATCTGCAGCCCCTTATGCTTAACCTCTTCAACCTCAGAATTTGCATAAAACCTCATATCGTACAGCACTCGTGCAAGCGTATCGCTAACAGGTTGCAGAAGTGTGACCAGCTTCGAAGATTTGGTATAATCAACATATGAGTCATACACAGTTGCAGTATGTCGGACGAAATCAATTTCGACTGCAACCCAATGGGACTCTCGAAGATTATATGGAAAATAAACTTTCCGGACTTTTTTCCAAGCTTGGGCATACCCGTGTTGCCACGTACCGTGCACAAAGTGATGTACATTCTTCAGCTTGTTGGCTGGAAGGTCACTGCTCTTTGAAGCAGCTGCCTTCTTCGATCCACGTGTCTTGCCAGTCGCTTTTAACGGCTCTAGACATTGCTGCAAACATTGAAATGAAGCCATATTACATAATGACAACCAAAAGCAAAAGAAGCAGTAAAATCCACCACATGGTAACATGTTTACCTGCAAGGCATAATCTGCCGTTGTCCAGTCGGTTCCAAATAGCAACGGATGCAAGAGTTGCCTTTTCCGGATAAGAAAGGTTGCCATTTCCAGGTGCTAAAAGTTGACATATAATATGAGCATATTTTCAGATAATTGTACAGTTAAAAAAGGTGAGAAAACAATTGAATTAACGTCAAAAAGTAGAGATTTGTGTTTTCTTATGCTTGAGCTAATCCATGACGTTTCATCGAGGAGTGTGTAGAAAAAATTAGCGCCCACTGAAAATGCTTCAAGCTGCACCTGCACACTAGAAAAGGCAAACTTGCAACGGTTACGTTTGTACTCATCTCATAAGTCTGACTTTGTTGATGACAAATATAGACATGCATATTAATACGATGACGATTGGATTGCGAAGGTCAAGATTCCGAACCTGATATCGTTTTTCCAGGCTGTGCAAAAATCTATTACTGCCTTCACATCTTCAATGGGCAGCAGTTTTGATGGATCAAAACATAGCGGGGTTGCACTCGCATCCGACACACTCATTGTCCTCTTCTTCCCCAAAGGATCAGTGAATGGACTTAACAATGTCTGAGCCGGGCGCTTCTGTCTACACCCTTTACCTTCCACTTCTTTTTTTTCAACACTTGAACTACCTTCTTCATCAGCAGCCATACTAATTGCAGGTATACTTGGAGGATTCATCGGACCTCCCGATGCCACACTGTCAACTATTTTCCAATCTTCTAACAAAAACATAAGAATTCGGCAGATTTCATCACACCCGGCATCATCTTCCGGGGTAGGCAGCTTCTCGGATTGTGCATGCGCAGCTGCTTCATGCACTTGTAAGTCAGCAACTGGAGTTACCATGGCTGCGGAAGGTTCGGGTCCATCACTGGGGACTTGTGTTTCCATTGCTGCCAGATTTGTAGGCGGAGTGACATTGTCATCTAATGGCGACAAGTCTGGAAATAGGATTCCTTAATTCATATGAGGACTACCGAGGTCCTCACGTCCTTCCCCAGCTTCTTTCACCCCACCATCTTGTTTTCGCAGCTGCTCTATCTCCAGCTTAAAAGAATGCTCCATTGAAGCCAGTGTGTTGCGAAAATCCTCCGCACACTTGTTATTTCGTTCAACTTTGGATGACTCCCTCCGTACCATTTCTTCCAACTCATGCACTCTGTTGAGAAGCGCTCGATTTGAACTGGCAACTTTGGCCATTTCATCCTTCATCCTTTGAAACTCACGCTTCAAAGTGCGTAACTCAGTGGACGCCATTTTACCCTGCATTCAGTTATAATGCAAGTGTTACAATATGTCCAAAATATTTCGGAACAAAATAGTAGTTAATATCCTATTTTATTATGACGTATATATTGGAAATTAGGTAATGCTTGCCTTCGAAGACGACGGAGGGCTAGCAGTTTCTTCAATGTCCTCATCTTTTTCTTCTACAGAGGCAGACGTGCTGATTTTTTGTTCAGCGTCATCGCCAAACAACTCAACAACTTCATCAGTGTTGTCAACACTGTCACCCCAAGTCCAATACGGTTGCTGCTTGTCAATTACAGATGGCTGGATAAGTTGCACATCAACCTGCAATTTACGAAGACAATAGACATATCAGTTAACATATCATATTATATATTCATATGCCTAAGATTATCATTACACACTGAACTAACCTCACGGTTCTCGAATACTTGGCTCATTAGCTCATAAAAACGAGGCAAACTGTTGCTCCTCCAATGTAGTATACGAGGGATGTAGGCATTATGTTCGTGCACCACCAAATGTAGTGCAGCCAACGCTGGAAATACCTCATAAGCCCAAATCTGGTTTGAGGAAGAAAAGCCTTAGAGATCACATGCTATAAGCTTAAATAGGGCATGAAAAGCCAAGCATACAATAAAGAGAAATAATTAGCATGTATTAATTGCAGTCTAAACCTTGCCCTATGATTGACAAAAGTTAAAAGAAATATAGGCATCTAGAGATGAAAAGAGGCTAAAAGTGGTTCCGGCCACCTTAGTCATTAGTCTAAGAGCAGTCAACACAAATCAGGAAATACATTATTTCCTAATATCCAATATCCCCAACTTACATAAAGGGGTGAAAATTTAAACTTGTTTTTCTGACAACTTATTTCTATAATGAGGTAATTAGTGTTCACTTACGGTTGTTGATAGAAAAACACGGGGCTAATCATGAATATTAATGACATAATATTCAGCCAAAAAGAGAATAATATTACTAATTAAATAAAATAATACCTTCTGTTCATTTTCTATTCTTGAATTCCCCTCTACCCCTAACCCCCTCCCATCATTTTCTCCCATTTCCCATAAATTGTTTAACTAATCAATTATTTTATTTCTTTTTTTAAATACCACAGCCGCCCAGAACAGCCACCCAATTTGCTCTCTCTCTCTCTCTCTCTCTCTCTCTCTCTCTCTCTCTCTCACAAAATATCTACCAACACACACACACAAACACAACATCATTAGTCAAAAGAATCTGTTCAAAAACAATAACAGTGGACAGAGTTCCTTTTCTTCGTCTTCATCCTTCAACAGCTAAACCAATCAATCCCCCCAAAAAGTAATAATTACAAATAATAAACATGAACCCATTACTGTTTTAGCTCCTCTTTCCAGCTCTCAATTTCTCTCTCTCTCTCTCTCCTCTCTCTCTCTCTCTCTCTCTCTCTCTCTCTCTCTCTCTCCCCCATTACTGTTTTATAACCCATTACTGTAAACAAATGATATTTAACTTCAACAAGAATGGAAATTTGCTCACCTGAAGTGCAAAGGCAAAACCCTTGAGGTGGTACTCTCTTGGTCTACCAGTTGCCGTTGTCTTTACTTTCTTTTCGAGGTCTTCCGCCAACTTCAAATATCGCATGTCGATGTGGACATGTTTTTCACTACCCAACAGCACAAACACAGTGAAGTATACAAATCCGAGCTTCAATACATCGTCCGGATCAGCGCAGTCGCGGAAGGCTTTTTCTAATTCCAAAAGGCTGACTGTTTTATTGTTGCCAAGGTACTTCCTTTTCAATGAGCAGTTCGCATTACTGGTATTCGGAATGAAGGGAAGCTTTCCAAACCTTAGCCCGGTGACCATGCAAAATTGCTGCGGTGTGAATTGGATCACTTTATTGGCAACGATGAATTTAATCCAATTCACTTGGGAAACAGTCTTCCGATCAGCCTTCCTCAGCAACAATCCGTGTACAATTGGCGACATCCACTTCAGGTCCTCAATGAATAGGAGATGACCAAAACAGCTCTCTTCGAAGGTTCGTAGCTGTTGCTCACTGAATTTCTCCTTTATTGTAGTGATTGCACTCTTGGTATGGGATAGGGCCAGTGCTTTTCCTAGGAACTTTTCGTCCTCTCCAATCATCAACTTCATTCGAGAAACCATCTTTCCCTGCACGCCATTATTATTAAAAAAACTTCAGTCCGTTGCAATCTGGACAATAACAAGCAATACACAATTTTCCATTGTAGCACACGAGAATAACCATTGTCTCCATTTCTGACCATGACAACATAATAGTGCAGTAACACAATATAACCACAATAACCATACAATACATTAGCAATATAACAGCAATAAAATAGCAATATAACAGCAATAGAATGGCAATATAACAGCAACATAACTACAATACGACAGTAAAATAAGAGGAACACTGGTGTAACACATCAGAATCACACTATACAGATCATGTATAGTAGAAGCTTTACAGACTCTTCCTTACCCAAAAAACAAAAAAGAAAGAAGAGAAAAAACAATGAAAGCACAGTTGCTGATTGAAACTGGAAATGATTTTTCAAAAAAAAAAAAAGAGAGAGAGAGAGAGAGAGAGAAAGTAGGAAATTAATACTACAGATTTTTTTTTTCTCTAGTGGTGGTAAAAAGGAAGAACTCTAGGGAGAATATTGTGAATATGCAAGCACAAACAGTATGTTGAAGTTAGAAAGAAAACAATTCCCCCAAAAAAGCAATCAGAAAAACCTTGGCAGGCAACTTCATCTTATGAGTTATAACAGAGCACTGTTACATTACTTAGCTAAACTCACACTTCTATGAACTCCAAATTGAACATTGAAATCAAAATAGTAAATGTGACAATGAGATATTAACTTGAGAAGGAGACTGACTACTTGCTGTAGACAGTGGTCTAAAAGAGGATTGGACATACCTCTGTGGATGTTGTACACAACAGCAACAGAACAAAACCACAAATTGTTCATAGATATTCCTATAGACTACGAGTGGTGAAGGACATAGTGTTCATAGATCAATGTGTGCAGAGATTCACAGAGTACACAAAAAAGGATCCTTCCCTTAATTTAAATCACAAATTCATCCATGAGCAATATAAAGGCTTCCAAATTTTTTTATATAAATAAATCAGAGCCTGGAAATGCAGAACCTATCCAGCAAGATGTCTATTGTGCAAAGATCCACTGGCAACTAATAACAACTGTGACTCTGTGACACACTTCAATTTCTAAGTTATAGATGCCTAAAAAACAAAGAGCTCTATGCAAATGAAAGCCCCAAACCATCAGTGTTCATGAAGACACTTACAAATGCACAAACAGTCGTGCCTTTTGCAAAACAACCACATCTGGTAGATTAGGAATCACTAAGGCAAACACTAGCTAGCATCAGAGGTAAGATTGCTATGAAACAAATTAAACGTAAAGATGCATAACAATAACAAATCAGTAACAGAACAAGAAACCCAAAGCTCTGAAACACAAAAGCAATCCAAATATGAAGTACCCACAACATAAAATAGTCCAAAACACCAAATCAAACACAACCAAACATTCGAAATCATAGATTTCTTACCTTTGATGAAAGCCCAGTGAGATGTGAGAGTGAGAAGAGGATATAAGCGAGACTGAGGCAATGAGATCGAGAAAGGATGGTGGAGGCGGAGATAGTTGACAGAGTGAGCCTGAAAAAATAAAAATAAAAAATTGAAATTGAAATCTGGAATTGATTTTTGGGAGTTTTCAAACTTCAATAAATTACATAAACCCTAAGCCGTAAAAGAAGAGAGATGAACAGTACCTGTTTGCGCTGGCGTTGCTCTTCCAAGAACAGGTTTCGCTGGGAGAGGAAGACAGAAGAGAGATGAGAGAGTTAGAGCTGACAGATGAGAGAGTGAGGCGAGAGAGAGAGCTGAGTGAAGAGACTGAGCGCTGGCGTTGGCGTGAGGGAGTTGATTGGCGGGATGACAATTTCAGAAAACGTGTTAGGAGAGCTGTGCCAGAGAGAGAGAGAGAGAGAGAGCTGAGTGAGCTAATTGTGATAGGAGAGCAATAAGTGGGCAATCCTTTCATATTTATAGGTTGTAGTTTTGCAAAAATACCAAAGGGGTGGTATTTTTTATTACAATTATCAAATGGGTGCTATATTTGGTCATTTCCCTAAAAACAACATAACGTTGAAGACAAAATTACCTTCTGTATATCTTCCCTCAAAACCGGCACCAGATATTCAAACAGGGTCTAAAAAAACAGCCACAAACAAGAAAAAATTAATGTAGAACAAGAAAATATTTCACGAGGGCAACAAAATTGGATAGATCCTGTTAATAAGCTAAAAAAGTATGCCCAGACCTTTGTTTTATCCCGTATAACAAACAGTAACGTCGTTTTACGGGGGCTGAATAAGCGCATCATGACCTATATAAATTCAAAACCAGAATTCCATTAACCGACATTAAATGCTGAATAGACAGTAGAGATATAGACATGGTTCAAGGGTACCTGAAAAACTGTTTTCAGTAAAGGTTTGTTTGCAGCTTGCTCGCGACCTATATCATGACACCACCTATATATAATCCAATCTCCAATTAATTTTAAATTACATGTATATGTACAATCAAAAAATATGTATTGACATGACTTTCCAGATAAGAAGTCATGTAGATAGTATATGGTTGTCACTATGAGCCTACGTATATACTGTTATCTTCAAATGTCAAACAACTTCAGGACTCTGAATTAAAAGTTCCTAATGTGAATAGCCCCCGTTTTCATGAAGGGCAAAGTCCTAATTAAACACTCACTGAGAATGAAATGATATCGGAAGCTTCTTTCCTAGGAATATAGATGCTGAAAACCAATTTGGAACGAACTTTCTCTTGCTAAAACAAACTGACACGAGATACCAATGCATGTGACAATCTTAAATAGACACGTCTATTCATTTGACATAACACTTACCAGAACAAGTTACAACCCACTAACAAATTAGAGTAACCACTACATATATGGCCATCAACTATGCAAAGTGAGGTACGTAATCAGCCAGGTAATTCCGAGATAAACCAAAAAACAAGCTTACATATTTATCAGCACAACGTCTGAAACTGCCAGGGCAAATAGGGCGCTTTGCTTCTCAAATGTAGTATCATCCTGGAAAAGAACAGAATTGCTGAGGAAGCATGAATAGCGATTAAATCTGAGAACAACTACATTTTACATAGAGAAGTTATGGGAAGTTTAAAATGTGAATAGAACTACGCATTATATAGCTCTGATTATATCCCTCGTCAAAAAAGAACCAAATGGGATTTTAACAGAAAGCTGATTACCTCGCCTCTCTCCCTGCCATCAGTACCCTCCAAATCCATGGCAATCGTGCAAGGCTCAATGCCAACACACTTGGCTATCCAAATACCCTTAGTTGTTTGGCTCCTGAAGTAAATACACACACACACACACGCGCACACACACACACACACACACACACACACACACACATAATTAGCACCTATTCTAAAGCAAATTGACACACACATAATTAGCACCTATTCTAAAGCAAATTGAGTATATGACCAACTGAAAAGCTCAGAAACTAACCTTCCACTGTATGCATCTATCTCTCTAAACTTAGTGTGGAACAGATGGTTCAATAAAGTGCTCTTCCCTGTGAATTCATAGGCAAATAATTACCCAATATTGCTCAAGCTCAATCAATTAAATTAATTAAAGTAAAAAGCTTTCTTTTACCGCTGCTCTGAGCACCCACGATGACAACAACAGCATAGGAGAGTCCACACTCAGAAAGCTTCACTTCCTTGACGAACCTGTCGAGCCCAGAAGAGTTAAACTCACCATCTCCATGGATGAGTTGTGTGGAGCAGCAATCTTCCTCCATGAATACAATACTCTCAAAATCTCCAACTCTGAGAGCCCAAATCTAGCCTTCAGGGCTCCAACTTTCAAGCGCCGACTTATATAAACTTGGAGAGCAAGACGACCTAGACTCTATGCTGCCTTTGAACTCAAGCCTTCTTCTTCTGAGTAAGTGAAGCTTCTTCTTGCTTGAAGAGCAAACAGAGTGAATAAAAAAATAAAGAGTAGAGAGAGGGACTGGTGTCTCTTCAAAATTTCAAATGTCGATTTTTCGTAGTATCGAGACCTCTTCTTCTTTTATTATTATTATATTTTTTTTCTGGATTCAAGAAAATTGGCGATGTGTCGTTGAATTCATTTTTATTTAATGGACATTAATCCTGATCTGACTGCGATATGATTTATTTGCCAATTATATCCTCCTTGTAATCAAGACATTATTCTTTACCTAGAATAGGAGATATGTTGTGTAAGCACCAAGTAATCAATGTACGTTTGTAGTCATACTTATTCAGAAGTATCATACTTAGCAGGAAGTGGAATGAAAGGTATAACCCATGAATATTTATATGTATATTTCATAAAAATAAAAATAAAATATCTTTTTCTAATTAAGTGTTTCTGATACACCGGTTCTTATTTGTTTTATGTTGAAAGGGGTCACTTAATAGCCAAGTTATATATAATGTACTTTTGCTATATTTATTTGTTTTGTGATATAAATGTATTCACAGACTGTAACCCTGAAATACATAGAGCCCTGCTTTGTTCACGGAATGGATTTGAGGGGAAATCAATTCCCATGTCATTTCCTAAGGAATGGGAATGAAAGATTCTTTTCTCATGTTTGGTAATATCGGGAAAGTAACCAGGAGATTTCACTTTATTTCCTTTCCCATGTTTGTTTTGAGTAGGAATGGAAAATAAATTTTGTATAATTTTCCAATTATACCCATATTAAATCAAATAAAAAAATAATGCATTTAATGATACATTGTAATTCTAAATTGTTCATGGGGACAAAATAGTCACGAAAATTGTGTATTGAATGTTGGCTCATTTTTCCAAACTTTCCCATGAGGAGGGAAAATAATACCCAAGTTGAGAGGAGGGTTTCACTTTCCCCCCTACTTTCCTATGTGACAGACAACCATTTCCCATGCCTGGACTTACCAAACATGGGAAAGCAATTGAATTCCCATTCCCAAACCTCATTTCCCATGAACCAAAGAGTGCTACTATTTCCACCAAACTGTCCTATTTCCCCACCCACCTTATCTTTACACCCACCATGTAAATTTGAAAAAACATAATCTTATCTTTCCACCCACCATTATTCCTAAAATACCCTTTAATTAATTAATAATGCAATTAAATTCCTTCTCTATCTCCAACTCTTAAACAACAACGCACAAGAAGAGGGAAGGAGGAGGAAGAAGAAGATTGGTGTTTTGCCAGCAACAATGGGCGGCGATTCATTGTTTCTTAATAGAACCAAATATGGGTCTTAGAGCTTTTTGATTTTTTTTTTTGTCTTTTAATTTCTTAGTGACCAAACAGCATATCTCTCAGGAAATAATGGGATTTTGAATTTCTTTCACAATTTTGAGCATTTGTTCATGTTTTCTTATTGGGTTTGTTTGAATATTGGATAGTACACATTTTTTCTTGAAAGCACATGAGAACGTTGATAAGACGTTGAAGGCTGTGGAGATTATAGGTGTGTTGAGAGTTTTTCCCCAAGTTCTTAAAAGTCATTTTACAAAGGGGTAAATTTCTCTTTAAAATTTTGAAGATAAGGTGGGTGAGAAAATAAGACTGATGGGTGAAAATAGTAGCACTCAATACATATTATGATTCGTCTGGTTTGAACTTGTAAAACACAGTACTCCATTGCTAAGTCTCCATGTTGCTATAAAAGAAAAAGAAAAAGCAAAAGATATGGCTGTGTAAGCAGGGTAGAAAATGGTTGGTGCATCGTTTTTTCAATAGGTGTTGGGATTCTCTTGAAGACTTTTCCATGATGCATTGTCTTTCTTTCAGGGTCCTTACGGATGCATATCACCTGGGGAACCGATAAACCTTCAATGCAGGTGAGTAAATGCAGCCTGTATATGCATAATGTATAAAAGAATTCAATAGATAACTGTTGAGTATGGGTTTTTGGTGTTTATCTCACCGTATTTTCTTATGATATATTATCAGCATTTCGAAAGCTTGAGCTTGACTGTGCAACTTGGACAGAACCTGTTCATCTGTACCTCCTGAGGTGTGAAATTAAAATTATGATCAAAGGGGATTGTCACACTATTTTAGATATTCTCCACCATATGAACGTGGCTCTGGATAATAGGTTAATTTTCAAAAAAGTACACTTTGTTTTGGCAAGAATGTGAGGTTACCAGACAAGCAAAATTTGTAACATCCTACATCAACCAACGGAGAGGGGGTGATGCGCCTTTTATAGCACGAGGCCTTTTGGGAGCTCACTGGCTTCGGAGTCATGGTCTCCGAAGTTAAGTGAGTTGGGGCTAGAGCAATCCCAAGATAGCTGACCCATTGGGAAGTTGCTCGTGAGTTCCCAAAAACAAAACCACGAGGGCAGAGAAGGGGGTGATGTGCCTTATATATATATATATATATATGCCTGCCTCCATCTAGCATGAGGCCTTTTGGGAGCTCACTGGCTTCGGAGTCATGAGCTCACTAGTTTCGGAGTCATGGGAACTCCGAAGTTAAGCGAGTTGGGGCTACAGCAATCCCAGGATGGGTGACCCAGAAGGAAGTTGCTCGTGAGTTCCCAGAAACAAAACTGTGAAGGTAAAGAGGGGGGCCTAAATCAAACAATATCGTGCTACGGCGGAGCCGATCCTGGGATGTGACAAAATTTGGCAGCCATTCTAGGGGTCCAATGTGTTGACTGTTATGATAAATTTCTGGGGCTAGCCATGGCCATGGACAGACGCAAGAGTACAAGTTTTAATTTTCTAAAAGAACAGATTGGTAAGTAGTTGCACAGTTGGCGGGGTAATTAAACTGTTGAGCAACGCTGGAAAGGAACTTCTTATCAAAGTGGTCGCCTAGGTCATTCCCTTATATAATATGAGTTGTTTTTTTATTACCCAAGTCTTCTGTGATGATATCCACAAGATGATTGCGGCCTTTTGGTGGAATAGCTCCCCTGAAGCACACAAAATACATTGGCTTGCTTGGGAGAAGCTTTGCTTTCCTAAAGATGAAGGAGGCCTTGGTTTTAGGAATTTATATGCCTTCAATCTTGCCCTTCTAACTAAACAGGGCTGAAAACTATTGCAAGCCCTGATTCACTCCCTGGACAAGTCTTCAAGGCTAAGTAATTTTTACAAACTTCTTTCTGAGACCCTGATGTACCACCTAATGCTTCTTATCTTTGGAAGAGTGTCTGTGCAGTTAGGCTAATTATTACTGGAGGATCCCGATGGCAAATGGGCAGTAGTTCTTCTATTCGCATATGGGAGGATCGTTGGATCCCTCGTCCTTCTACTTTTCAACCTTACTTGCCACGACCCCCTGATAGTGACTGTTATGTTGTTTCTGATTTGGTTATGGAGCCGCAGTGTAAGTGGAACGTAGCCAGATTATCTACCCTCTTCTTCCTTGAGTGGATTTAATCCCGACTATTCCCTTAAGCTGGTAGTAGACCCCCAAACAAATTGATATGGCATTATGATAAGAAATGGGAATTTACGATCAAGGGTGCCTACCACGTTGCCCAGTCTATAGCCACCTCTCCACAAGCCACCTCTGTGTCTGGCTCGGCGGCATCGTCTTCTCTTTGGAAAGCTCTTTGGAAAGCTGAGGTACCGCCCTATGTCAGCATTTTCTGGTGGCAGGTGTGTTCGAATAATCTCGCCTCAAGGCTAAGCCTTTCCATGAAACGCATCCTGATTGACACCACATGTTCCTTCTGTGGCGAATCCCGTGAATCGACGGTGCATATTCTGCGTGATTGCCCCTTTGCTGAAGCTATTTTGAGTTGCTCCCCACTGGTCAGATGACGGTCTACTTCTTCCAACGAATCGGCAAAGGATTAGGTTCATACCTACCATGATCTCCTATCCCGACCTAACTTTGCTTTGTTCTTTATGATGGGGTGGACAATATGGAAGGGCTCGGAATGCACTGGTCTGGGAGAACAAACTTTCTCGGTTGGACGAGGTGTGCAACAATGCCATGTCTCGCCTCTAGGAATTCTTGAAAGGCTCTGCTAGTGCTTCCAAGTAGGCTACACAGACTCATCAGGTGATACGTTAGGAGAACCCTCCTATAGGTTGTCTTAAAGTTCACATTGATGGTGCCTGGTATCCTAGGAGCTCGATCAGTGGCATTACTATTGTGGTATGTGATTCTGATGGCGAATTTGTGGCAGGTTGTGCTATGTCGGTTCACAATTTTTTTTTCTTTTTGTAGCTCATGTTGAAGCTCCTTGCTGCCCGTATAGGTGTTTCATTGGCAGCTGATATGGGTTTTATGAATGTTTCTTTTGAGAGTGATGCTCTTCAGATTATGTCAGCACTTCGAAGTTAATCCATGGATCGATCTTTTCTAGGACCAATTGTTCTGGATACCAAGACCCTGTTGACTCAGATCACTAAAGAAGGTTTTACTCATATATGTCGAAACGTGAACGGTGTGGCTCATCATATTTCGAAGTTTGCAACTCACATTGGTAACTTTGTTAGTTGGTTTGAGGAACCACTGAATTTTGTTATGGATCTCCTATTTGAGGATTGTAACTTATAGTTTTTACGGACATGATCTTAGGGGGACCCTCGCGCGAGGCGTGGACCTCACGACCACTATGCTTCGTTTCGTGTAGAGTACTAGCATAATCCTTTAGGACATAGTTTGGTTTTGTACTTGTCACTCCTTTTCCTCATTAATATATTATTATCGCTTTTGCATAAATAAAAAAATATAATCACGTATACTTCATAAATAAATAAATACAATTTTTTTAATATTAAATAGACTGATTAGGTATGTTAAATATGAATTTATTGTTAAATTTAAACAAAGTTTCCAAATTAATTCCTACATCCATTTGGAGATCTTTCCAAATTCAATGTGTTTCATTAGTTACAATCCAATTCAAAATTGTTTCTATATTGGTTCCTACATTAATATACAAAATGCAATAATGGCTTAGTTGGGATATTTTAGGAATAAAAAAAGTGCAATAAATTATATTTTGCGCTTGATTAGTTAACTTACAAAGTTGGATCCTAGTCATGGATAAATTATAGAGTGGTACAGTATCATCACGTCAGCATGTGATACGCCTACTCAGCTGCATATAAAGGGTTTCTTGGGGATTTTTAGTTAAGTTTGTTTTCCTGCATATAGTTACATTAGTGATTATTCCCGTACATATATTTGAACTAGTTTCAGCACTTGCGTATGGAGTTTCTGGGATCTTCTCTTGTTAAACTTGTGGGATTGAGAGCAAAATTGGACAAAGTGAACTTGGAATTGGAGGTTTTGAGCGAGATGAGGACAACCTAGATGAGGAAATTGAAGTTGGAGGGAGGAATAGAAACATAGAAGGGGGGCAGATGGGACTACGATTGGGTTGAGAGGTTATCGGAGAGTCTTGCTTTTTTGTTTTTTCCGTTGGTTTTTTTAATTAATTTTATTCTAAAGGATAAAATTGGAAGCCAAAGTCCAGTTGTACAAACAGTTAAATTTTCTTTTTTAAAAAGATACATGGCAAATTCTGAGTAGGAGTATTACTAGCTGATGTGGTGATACTGTACCATTCTATAATTTCTCATAATCATCAGGTTTTATTTAGAAAAAAACGGGATTTTATTCAAACAAAAATAAAGAGTAAATTTACTAAAAAGAAACCAGAAGAACATTATTCAAAGCCGCAATTAATATTGCACGAAGGGCATCATCTAGCCCATCCAATCCATTCCAGTCCATCCACCCCATTGTTACCCTCCTCCTATAGTGCTTCTGCTATTGGGGCTCCAACAATTGCCGAAGCAACCCCAGCTGTCAAAGCAATTGCAAACTTCGCCAACCAATGCTTCTTTGCAGTGTCCTGAAAATACAAAAGCAAACAGCATAACAGCATTATGCGTAAACTTAGCAGCGCTGAGGGCTTCATTATAGGGAGAAAAATAAAGAAGAAACAAATGCAGCCCGGCTGATCAGGGCACACAAAGCTATAAGAAGAGAGGTCATATATATAGATAAGATATATACCCGCGCTGATGTAGCTTGAGTAACATGATTACAAGTCTCTAGTTTGAAATTTTCCCACAACGACTTGCACCGCACTGGTGTAATAACGGTATCCTTTGGAGAGACCTAGTAATTCAGAGTTAATTCTTAATAGTTTTAGCAAAACCAGTTTGAAAATAGAAAATGATATATATAGAGAGCTAGGAGAGATCAAATAATTAGTACCCCTTCCCAAGTGCTTGAGCCAAGAGGATCTTTAGCGGCTTTAGTTTCATCCATTAGAGAAGAAAAGAGACTTTTTTCAATATTATTGGGCGTCCCATCATCCAAGCAAATGGCAGCCATAACCGATAAAACCTTGAGAGACTGCATCAAAGATATATAGTAAAATCAATAAGTCGCCAAATTAAGTATCATTTAACACCAAAATATAGATAAATGTTATACTTCCATTGACAAAAGTTTCGATTGATTACAGCTCTAATTACTTTTTTTTTTGTCCAAGCCCTAGGATTGTTATCACTATCATAGTAGAAGACTATTTCAAACCTGGAAAAATGTTAACAGAAAAAACAATGGTAAGCAACCGAAACGATAAGGCAAAAAAAAGAAAGAACTTATTGACAAGTTCCCTACTGGTGTTTCATGAGCATCAAAATTTGATTCTCAGTCTTGTCTCTTACTATTTTCTCCACCACATTTCTTGCACAGGCCTTTAAGTCTTGTTCCATTTTGGCAATTGATTTGTTGTCCACATTAAAAGCAACTATTTCAGTTGACAACGTTGATACCTCCTCTTCAGTCTGATGACGAAGAATGGATCTTATTGAAGCCCAGACGTCTTCTCTACCATCTTCAAGAAGAGCCTCAACCTGTTTTGTTAAAGATATAGAAAGTTGTTTCTGAAAGCAAAAGAAGAAAAAAAAAAGTGATAATAAGTGCATTAAACAATTTAATTAATAAAAATAAATGACCACCAAAACTTTAATACATTACCTCACACTTATCTTTCAACTCCGATAACTTTACATCATGAACACGTAATGCATGTGCATCTATATCACAAACAAGTTTTTTTCGAATGCTTGAAGAATCCCAATTTGCATTCTGTATAGTGGCATCTGCAAGTATATGAGTTGTTAGCAGGGATATAAATTTGAAGTGTACTCCGATACATATATACTGCCATTACCTTTACACCCTTGGTCAAACTCACGCACGGAGGACTCAATACATGATGCGCTAACAGATGAATGAAATGATCCTTCTTTTAAGGACTTCTCCAGTCTCACTTTGAACTCTTCAAGTACTTTAGAACTTAGGTGTCCAAGCATGGTAGTGTAGGTAGCATGGACAGACTGTAATTAGTTCAAAGGAGAGTAAAAATATTCATTAATAACAATTATTTTTTATAATAAAAAAAACAAAGGGTAAATGGTTTTGGGAGTAGCCATACATCCAATGCTTTCAACTCCAGCAGCAGTTTCTTTGTTTCGTTCCTTACACCTTCGTCAAAGTACATGGCCTCCTTGTCATATCTATGACGCATAAGCAAGATCAAAGACATACCAAAAATGTCAGAACTAGCAACAATATAAAACTTGGGACTAAACACAAATTGACGCACATATACATAATACATACACACACGAAAAATATTCCCTCAGCACTAACAAGTACCAGAACTTACTCAGAAAGATAGGTGTTTAGAATTGAGGTAAGCTTTTCACCAAAGCCTGGTACCGGACTAGTTTTAGCAGCTTCTGCCCATGCCAACCAATCCTAAATCAAGTTCATTCAAGTTAACTTATGACCAAAAAAAAGACCTTTTTCATCGGGCTAGAAGTACAGAAGCACATATGATGATAAGAATGGAGATAAAGTACGGGTTACACAGACCTTGTTTTGCATCAGTTGGTTGAATTTCTCAGCGGCAATCTCTTTACACCGAACGGTGGCAACCATAACCTAATTAATTCAACATATATATGCAGGGGCGGAGCTAGGATTTTATATTTGAGGGAGCCAAAATGTTAAACACGAAAAGTTTAGTTGTAGATTATTTTTGGCCTATTGAGTAAACTATTGCCTACAAAAGCACTAAATTGAAATGAGTGGTTTTCTTTCATAAATGTAGTATGATTTTACTATTATATTCATATTGAAATACAATTTTGGTAAGTATTGATTTATGGTGAGGGGGCCATAAGCTTAAGTATAGCAATTTTTCTTTGCATTTGTTACCACATCCAATATATACATTCAAAGGGGTTAAATAAATTGGGGGGGCTGAGGCCATCCTTGGCCTTAACACAACTCCGCCCCTGTATATATGTGTATCGATATGTTATATATGCATATATATATATATATATGGGAAGCGAGAAGTGAAGACCAAATTGAGATCATATTTTGTAATGGAAAAAGAAGATCAACTAATTAACAAACCTTGTGATTAGGAAGATCCAGGTCCCTGTTCTCTTTGATTACATTCCATATGTCCTGTGCACTAAAAGAAAATGCTGAGGCTGGAATTCTATCACTAGCAAGGCCTCCTTGAGAAGTATATCTGGGGAATCGCTGCCTTAGTTGACCAACCTGCATGATACACCCCATAAGATATTTACTAGTACATAAGAAGGAGACAAAGCAAAATTTGTAACTTCCCGTA
The DNA here is from genome assembly GCA_020226455.1 of Prunus salicina. NCBI lineage: Eukaryota > Viridiplantae > Streptophyta > Magnoliopsida > Rosales > Rosaceae > Prunus > Prunus salicina. The sequence goes on along the minus strand of CM035345.1, from coordinate 24,104,740 downwards.
TAATTTTTGGTTACAATGAATTTCTTTCTGTGGTATTGTAGAGGGGTTACCTCCTTCTTAAATATCTCCTCCTCACTCTCATAATTGGGCAAAGCAACTACTTGTACCTTCATGTCAGAGATAGTTAATCAGAGTAGGATATTAAGCTTTCACTAATGTGAATATTATAAATTAATATATGCTTTCGGAGAGAAATGAAAGAGATCTCACGTTAAAAATGTCAGTGAGCAAGGTACTTTCATGGGCTTGTGGCTTCTGAACTCCATCCCATATCTGCAGAATTTATAAGATAAGAGTACGTAGAGCTTTGCATATATATAATATAACTATAAGCAACTACTTGTACCTTGTGCATATCTTCCTCTAGTTTATTCTTCAGCCGTTCTAACGGGGTCTAAACAAACGAACAGCCACAAACAAGAAAGAATTAATTAATATGCATGCGTTGAGTAAAAATATGGGTCTATTTTCTCATAGACAAACAGTATGCCTGGCCAGACCTTTGTTTTATCGCGTAGGACAAACAGTAAGGTCCTTTTATGCAGGATGTGTATGCGCATCATCACCTGCGTCCGTACATTAAGGAACAAGAAGGTGTGTAATTAAAGGACAACGAATTCATGCAAACGTGGTTGTTTATATAAAATACAGTACCTCAAAAACGGTTCTTAGTAAAGGTTTGTTGGAAGCGTTCTCCCTACCAATATCGTGGCACCACCTGTGCATAAAATCAAATATGCAAAGTCATATATCTAAAAAAGCCAAAAATTACTTACACCTACCAAGTTTAGTCTAACTGTCTAAGTCTAAGAAGGAATTGATGTTTTCCACATCCAAATTACTTGTATTAGAAAGAAGAGATTCCACATTCAAATTCGCTGCATGACTACTTACTCAAACATTCAGTGACCCAAACTAACACCAGCTTTTTCTTGCTAAAACAAACGGCAATAGATACCTACTACCTACGTGCATGTGCCAATCCTATCACCTTAAATAATTTACCAAATTACAATATCCCATTTATCTGGTAGTTACTTACTAAACACAGTAATTAAGATGAAGTATACTTCCCCAAAACAAAAACAAAAAATTATACATACATATTTATGATCACAACATCTGAAATTGCAAGTGCAAATAGGGCGCTTTGCTTCTCGAATGCAATATCATCCTGAAAATAACAAAATTGCAGGAGAAGTATATATGAAGAGTGAGAAAATTATCTGAGAATTTTAACATATAGTTACTAGAAGAAAAAATTTACCCAATAAATTTTTATTCCCTGGATGCTTTGTAACGACCCGGTCCTAAATAAATAAGTGAATATTAATTTATTCAAATAAAAGACCATTTTGCCCCTGAAATATTTTATTAGGTTTAAAGTTGAATTTTTGACTGGAAAGGAATTTGGGAATTTCGACCATAACGTTGCGTAGAACACGGCGAGATGAGTCCGTAGACACGTACTGGGCTTGAATCGGAACTGTAACGAAGAAGTTATGAGCAAAATATCACCAGTGGCATAACCGTAATTTTTGCAAAAAGGGTTGATAAAAATCTGATTCTCTCTCTCTCTCCCCGCGCGCAGCCCCCTCCCCCCTTCGTTTTTCTTCCCATCTGTGGCTTCCAAGAGCCACCGTCGCCACGGACCACCACCGGCCACGAGGCCGGACCCGTCGAACCGCTACCACCTCCTCTTCCTTTCACGGCCGTTCCCAGTCGCTGTCGTCCACTGTGCTGGCGGGAAACTGCAGAAAACCAGCCGGTTTTTGTCAAAACTTTCGGCCGCTCGTTCTCCCACTTCCAGCCACCATTTCCGACGATCCCAGTATGGATTTTGAACCTCTCGAGCTGTTCTTGCTGCCAGTTTGTTAGATTTGAGAAATTTCTGCGTTTTGGAGGTCGATTAAGCGATGGAAGTTTGGCCGGTTTTCGGCCTCCGATTCCGGCCACTTCCGTCGACTTTTTGGGGTAGGTCCAAGAATAAAAGTGGTTCCAAATAGGATGTTTTACCTAGGGTAGGAAGCTGGGTTTCTTTAACAATGCAAGGGGCAATTTCGTCAACTCAAAACCCTTGAGTGTAAAAGCTTGTTTGAAATTCTCCCCATTTCATATTAGGGCTAGAAAATCAACCACTAATCCCAATTTTTGAAGAACCCTAAACCCAAATGACCAATTTCAAGCCCTAATATGAAATTAGGGGAGTTTCAGACGAGCTTTTATGCTCAAGGATTTTGCATTGACAAAATTGCCCCTTGTATCGTCAAAGAAATTGACAGGATACTAACTTATCCTTAAATTACTACAAATATGAAACTACATGGTCAAAATTGACGGAATTAAAACTGCATGGTCAAAAGTTGTTGAAGTGTCAAACTATAGGGACCAAAAGTGACTTTTAGCCGAAATAAAGTATTGTAAATAATGCGGAAATAGAAGTCATAAGGTGGGCCAAAATAATCAAAAATTGATTTCGATTTAGGATTAACTGGAGATTTGCCCCCTGAACTTGTACATAACTTTCGATTTACCTCATTTTTCTTTATTATAGAAAATTAAGGATATGAACTTTTTTTGCCAATTTTCCCCTTCCGTCCAAATCCACAACATTTCATCCAATTTCCCATTAAAAATGAGAGCAAAATGGTCATTTTGTACATTAAAAATAAATAAAAATGAAAAATAAAATGAAAAACAGAAAATTGAAATTCTCTCTCTCTCTCTCTCTCTCTCTCTCTCTCTCTCTCTCTCTGTGCAGGCTCGTGTGGAGGATAGGGGGCTGGGGAATGGGATAGATCTGGGTCTTGGGGGCAAGGGCTAGGGATGGGTTTCGGCTGGGGCTGGAGGTGGATCTCGAGTGTGGGATGGGAGGAAGCGGGTGGGATTTAGGGTTGATGGGGTTGATGAGGTTAATGGAGACACTGCTCGATCAGCAGACAATACATAATGGATATCGCTCACAAGACAAACACAAGATATCCAGGACACCGCACACCGACAAAATATCCAAACAACAAATGGTCATCGCCACATGCAATATGTGTGACACATCCGGCAAAACTCAAAATCACATTCAAATTCAAGGCCAAAACATGTATCATTTCAGACTCAAGGCCAAATCCAATATTCAGCAATACAAAATAAGAAAATATTCAATCGTATAAAGCAATTTGTCAAAACATGCAAATATACTTAATCGGAAAATGACCAGTGAAGCAAGTGAAGACCCACTACATGGATACATATTCAAATCAGTCTGAAATTTGAGCTGTGTTAGTCCAGAGAAACTTCCATGCCCAGTTGCATAATAACTAGACGACTAAAAGCATCTGTAATAGGCTTCCTAAACCACCTCTTTGGACAAAATTTTGTGAGAAATTGGAAAAATACAATTCCAACTATGCTCTCTATCCACCTCCTAAAATAGGAAGACTTCTAGGAGCTACTAAATCTTGAAAGGAAAGAGAGGACTTCTAATGACTCCCTATAATTTAATACTCCTTTGTTTTGTGCATATTTTAAATCTTTTAATGAATGTTAACTATTTTTTAATATTTTTTTTATTGAGATGGACCAATTATATTAAATTAAAAAATAATTATAGTATTTATGACTCCCTAAACTAGGGAATATGATTAGAGTTCAAATTTTATAAAGAACTGCTAAAATAGCTTTTGTGCTTTTTTAGCCAAATTTTAACTAAAGAATAAGAAACATGATTGCGGAAGCTATAATTAGACAAAAAATTCTCAAGAAAGCAGACGAAACGATATTTCATAATTAATATAAAGAAATATGTAGTGTACAGAATTTTTTTTTTTTTGGGGGTAAAATAGTGCACAGATTTTACATTCTAATTTCTACGTACCTTCACCCAGAAACATAACTATTTGGACCACTGTATTTCAGCTAGCCCCATTTATTTCATCAAGTGCCAACAAGAAATAAAATCAAAAAGAAAGAAAACCATCGCACAACAGCGTAGCTGCGTAGTAATTCTAATGTGATACACATGGTTCAGACAACAGAGAGCATGCACCACGAGTCAGGACCGCTCGACTTCTTAAACGTCTGTAGGTCGCCTTTGTCTCAAGGGAGGGCTTGAGTATTCGATACCACCATCCGATGATGAGATATTATATCACACAGATTACTCAGGAATTGAGCTCCACACGAAAAGAGAGAAACCGAAAGAAAAAATTCATTTTCATATACTTGCACAGTTCCATGTCGGAACTCTCCCGCAATGTCCATCCGTACCATAAGGCCTTTGTAAGTAAAAATGCAACAAAAAGTACCATGAGATAGAGAGTGTTCCTGTTTCATTTGAAGAGAAAATAGGCACAGTGGTTAACAGATGGGCAAGACAGTTGGGACTTCCAAATAGTTAACAAATGTGTGCACAAACTGATCAGTAGTACACTCTGAACGACTATAATTACTTTAGAAGGAGCATAAATTCATTGAAACCAAGAACCACTATCGCCATAATAGCCCGTAGAGGAGGCAACCAGTTGTTACTCCGCTTGTGAGCCTCCTGACTACAGGTTTGCATGATTAGATTAAGCTTCTAAGCGTAAAGATAGTTAGTTTGTTAAAAATATTAGAATGCTGGGTTTTCTTTGTAGGAAAAAACAAGACAACATTTACTTGCCGTTACCAAGCCAAGAGTTCGCTCATTTTTCAATATTAAGTGTTTCCATATGTTCCGGAACTTCATGCAGATAACACAACGTTAATATTGTGTATTTCATGTTCATATAAAACATATGTATCACGCCTTGAACAATAATTAGATGATTGTCTAGGGAGCAAAGACCATGACGTTGTCCACGGGCCTAGTTGAGGGATCTTGCTCGTGCTTAATTTTGTACCCACCTTTTTAGGGTTGAAATTTCCGGCAGACAATTGTTTTTCCATAAAATTTGTCTTGTATCAGCCCAGAACCAGTGAATGATTACATTTTCATACAAAAGGAGCAAAAACAAAAAAATTATATCAAAAGACAACACCACAATATATATACAAGGTTTTGGTTTCCTAGTCTCTTCTTGAACTAAGGAATAGCAATTGAGTTGAGATGAGCAAGTTTCACTTCTGTATGCGTTTTTTATAATTTTTTTTTTTTTTAAATCACAAATGAACAACTGGTGCTTTCTTTTGGCCAACTGTATAATGGTAGAGACTTAAATGGTCTTTTCAATATTTTTTGGTCAAGATTTTCAGGTCAGCTTGAACTTAAGAGTTGTTTTAGTCAAGAGAAAGTTCCCTGCTCAGTTGCATAATAACTATTAACTAGACGAAAAAGCAGACAAAAAGTTCTCAAGAAAGCCGACGAAAGGTTTTTAAATGATATTTCATTACCATATAAATTTAGAAATATGTGGTGCACAAATTTTACAATCTAATTTCTACCTTCACCTAGAAACATCAATAACAGCTAAACTATTTTGTAAGACAACGGTATTCAGCAAACCCCATTTATTTCATCAACTGCGAACAAGAATAATCAAAAAGTAAGAAAACTAATGCGACAACAGCGTTGTAATTCTAATCTGATACACAGGTTACAGACAAAATAGGGCCTATACATCACAACGGTTCGACTTCTTGAACGTTCGTAGGTCGCCTTTGTCTCAAGGGAGGGCTTGAGTATTCGACGTCACCATCCAATGACGAGATATTAGACGACACGGATGACTCAGGAATTGAACTTGATATTGTGTTTGGCGGAGGTGTTTCATTTCTATGACTCTGGGAAGCAACAGATACTGGCCGCCTGGGTGCTTCAGGTGCTGGATTACCCTGAGCTTCTTCAGCAAGTTTTCTTAGAAGATCCATGACAGTTGGAAGAAACCTCGATGAAATAGATAGTATTCCTGACAGCTGTTAACACCAAAAAAAGGAAACTAAAATTAGAACCCTGATTAAACAAGGAAAATTCCAGTAAAAACTCAATTATATACTCACGGTGCCATGTTGGAACTCTCCCGCAATGTCCATCTGTACCCATAAGGCCTTTGAAATTAAAAATGCAACAAATAGAACCATGAGGTAGAGAGGATTCCTGTTTCATTTGAAGGGAAAAGCCACGTGATTAACAGATGGGACAGACTTTAGGGACATCCAAACAATTAACAAATGTGGAGAACCTAGTACTCTTAATAAACTTACTTTAAAAGGAGCATAAATTCGTTAAAACCAAGAACAATCATCGCCATAATAGCCCATGGAGGAGGCAACCAGTTGTTACTCCGCTTGTGAGCCTCCTGAAAAAACAAAAGCAAACAGCAGCATAATTAAAATTGCCGGATTAGATTGAGCAACTAAGCATAAAGGTAGGGAGCTTGTTAACAATATTAGGATGCTAGGGTCCCTTGAACTTGAAAATAAGTTGATCCAATGAGACTATGCCGTTAAAAAGTCAAGAATTTGTGCACTTCTCAATATTCAGATTTCCTATATGTTCTGGAACTTCATATATACAATATTTTGTTTCAATACTAAAGAAAATCTAATTTACATAAATAAGAACAAAGAAATGTCATCTGAAGACAATGCACACATCCTAATTCCGAGTACCTACAACTAGTTGCCCATTACTTTAGCAAGAGCATACTCCAATATCCATATCTTCCTAATTTAAAATTTTGCAAAACATTGAAAAATAAAATCCATTTATTCTTCATGCAACACCATTTTAATGATAATAAGAACAATTACACTACTGAAGTTAGATTTAAGATAAAAGAAATTAAAAATATACCTGGGCTGAAATAGCTTGAGTGACACTATACTCAGTCTCTGCCTTGAACTGTCTCCACAACGACTTGCACTGTACTGGAGTAATTAAAGTATCCTTTGATGAAACCTGGTTCAAAGTTAACCTTAAATAAGAAACCAGTTTGATCATACAAACATTATACAGAGAAACCAAATCGCATTAATGGTGTACCTCTTCCCAAGTGCTTGAGGCAAGAGGATCTGTAGAAGCTGCTATTCTCCCATCTTGCAAAGATGAAACAGTAACAGTTCCATCCATCAAAGAAGAAAAGAGAAGTTTTTCAATATTATCTGGCTTCTCCTCCAAGCGGATGGCAGCCATGACCAACAAAAGCTTTAGAGACTGCAAGAAAGAGATCATAAAATACAATAATATATCACTTAAACACAAATAGACAGATAAACTATACTTCCATAAAAGTACACAATAATTACCGCGAGCGGGCTTCCTTGGTAATACTTCTAATGTCATCTTTCCCAGTCCAAACCCTAGGCAGTGAATCACTGTCATAATTGAAGACTGTCGAGAACCTGAGAAATGTTAACAAAGGTGATAAGCAACCAAACTGACAATGAAAAAAAGGAGAAAATTTGTTGATTAGTTCTCTACCGATCCTTCATGTGGATCATAATGTTTGCAGCCTCTTCTCGTGCTTTTTTCTCAACCACATTTCTCGCATAATCCCTTAAATTTTGCGTCATTTTGGTAGATGTATCTTTGTCCAACTCAAAACCAGCAACTGCAGCTGAGAACTTCGATACTGCAACTTCAGTTTCACGATTAAGAAGTTTTCTTATTGAAGTCCAAGTGTCTTTTCCACCAGTTTCAAGTAGTGCCTCTACAGGTCCAGTTAAAGATGCAGAAAGTTGTTTCTGCAAAATTAAAGGGTATTGGAATTGAGTATTTTGAGTAACAAATAATATGAGCATAACTTTAAAAGTATCATCCGGCGTATAACCAAGACTTTACTCCATTATCAGAAAATTACCTCATAATTGATATTCAGTTCTGACAACTTTGCACTACGAACGGATGATGCATGAGCATCTATATCACGTTTAAGTTTTTCCCGGACTCTCGAAGCATCCCAATCAGCTTGTTGTATGGCAGCATCTGAAAGAGCATAAAAGATAAGTAATAACAAAGATTTTTTGGTTGACAAGCATATTAATTACCTGCAAAAATTCTATTACCTGCACATCCTTTGTCAAACTCAAGCATGGAAGACTGGGTAGAGGTACGAACAGATGAAGCAAATTCTCCTCCTTTGTTTAACAATTGCTCCAGCCTCACTTTAAATTCTTCAAGTGCTTTAGAGCGTAGGTGTCCCAGCATGGTCGTGTATGCAGGGTAAACAAACTGGAAATTTCATAGGAAAACAAGATTTAAGCTAAAATAAGCATGATAATTGAAATCAGTGGCTGCTATGAATTCTCAAAACCAACGATACGAAATCCATCCTGCACATTAATTAGTTTGGGTTTGAAGAGAATCTAAACTATAAAGATCGGGCAATGTTACTGTTTGAGTATTACATAACAAGCAAGCTCTATAGTCACTTTAAACTTCTTGTATGTAATTACATGGAGTCAAGCTTCAGTAATGATGCTTGGCAGCTTATTTTAAACATAATTATTTGACAGGACTACGAAGGAGAAAATTTATGTTACAAATACATCATTATCATGTCCTTCATTTTGACATTGGGGTCAACAGTAGAGCGGTATACAAATTAATTCGGAGGCTTCTAAAAATTAAAAAACCACCACTAATCACGACTTCCCTATTTTCCAAGAATTGTCTAAGAAACTGAAAACCTAACTACAGCCTCAGTTAAATTAGAGAGACAGAGAGTAGCCATACATCCAATGCTTTTGACTCCAACAATTGTCGTTTTGAGTTCCTTACTCCTTCGTCAAAGTAGACGGCCTCCATGTCATATCTATCATTCATAAGCAAGATTAAGACATAGAAATAAAGCCAGTACTAAAAACAGTACAACACCAACAACTAAACTTCCTATGCATAGTAAACACACAAAATAAGCACATATACACACATTAAGAATCCCTCAACACCGAGACACTACTCGCTAGTTTTAGTAGTCAAGCCAAAACCAGCAGACAGAGTAACATGTGAAAATTGCATCCAAATTTTTTTGAAGAAGTGATCAATCCAATGACAATGTAAAACTACTGCAAATATAAGGTAATAGCAGCATAAAATGGAGATACACTATACTACCCAAAACTACACAGACAAAAAGAATTATGCTCTGAAAAGCAGTATGGCTACAGTGGTTGCTTTGTTATTATAGTGTGAAATAACCAACAGAGTAATGTCTCACCTATCAAATATTAAGAACTTTACATCATACTCATAGCATTTGGTTGCATCCTTGCAAGCAGTTGAAGGATAATAAAAAATTTACTTATTGTCGCGCCATAAGTACTATCACCTAGGAGAAGTTTTATCTTTTTTGACAAACATTAGGAGAAGTTTTATTTTTTGACAAAATTAACTTTCTGCTGAGTGTTGCAATATATATATGATTTAGTAATGGAGATATGAGAGTGGAGTATGCAAACAATCTAATATATATGGCTGGGAATGAGAGTGTTGCAAAATAAAAAGCCTCATGACTACTTTAGAGAGAGAGAGAGAGAGAGAGAGATGACTGAAAACAAGCAAATATAATCAGATCACGTGAAGCTACTACAACCTGAGAAAATGATCTTAAGCATCTAATAGTGTATGTACTTCCTCATATCTTCTCTACCAATATATATATTCAATTTTAACACATGTTTTTGAATTAAAAGAAAACTTTAAATTAAGAGAGTAAAAGTAACAACACTTAAATGGTATTAGGTTTTCCAAGTCTCTTTTTTTACAATGAAACAAATTAAGAACAATGCTTTGTAAGTTAGAAACGAAATCGGTGCAGAGTATAAATGCTGTCTAAAGGGAAAAGAAAGGAAAGATAGCGTTTCTTCTCCTAATTAGATGTTCCACCAAATCCCTCTCCTTTCATCATTGAATTAAAGTAACATATTTAAACCATAGTGAAACTTACTCAGAAAGATAGGCGCCTAGGATGGAGCTAAGCCTTTTACCAAAACCTTGTACGGACCCTTTTGGACAGCTTCTTCCAATGCGAACCAATCCTAAATAATATTCATCCAATCAATGACCAATAAGACCTTATAGACATATTAGAAGGTTAAGCATCTCAAAAATGGAGATAAATGAGTACATACCTCATCAAAGACTAACTGATTAAATTTCTGGTTGGCAATCTCTTCACACCGAACAGTAGCAACCATAACCTAATTTAATCATTTAAGTATTATGCATATGTCATAGGCATATGAGAAGTGAAGACCACAAATAATTTTCTAATGGGAAGAAAAGAAACTAAGAAACCTTGTGAGCGGGAAGATCCAGGTCCTTGTTCTCTTTGATTACTTTCCAAATCTGTTGTGCACTAAAGGAAAATCCTGTGGCAGGGACAACACCCCGTCTATCACCAGCAAGCCCTCCTGGAGAAATAGAATGGAAAAAGCGTTGCCTCAGCTGAGCAACCTGCATGATACAGGCCATAACGTAAGGATCACAGTAAATTTACAATTAACTAATTTACTTTGGAATATAAGAAATGTTTCCCCTGATGTGAAGGAAATCAAACGATTATGTTTCCCCAGAAATCGGAAACCACAAAAAGAGAAATATAATGGCCAATATGATTTTGGACATAACGAATTGCTCCTGATAGTAGAGGGTTTACCTCCTCCTTAAACTTCTCCTCCTTCTCTTCATAACTGGACAAAGCAACTACTTCTACCTTCACGTCACAGAATGTTGTAATCAGCAACAATAAGCTTTGACTAATGACGACATTAAATAGAACACAGGCTGTCAGAGAGTAGAGAAGGATATAAGAGATCTCACACTAAAGAAATCACTGAAGGGGGTACTTTTATGGGCTTGGGGCTTCGGAACTCCATCCCATATCTGCAGAATTTAAAATATCTGAGAGATAAGAAGAAAACAACTAAGGGATAAAAACAACATAACGTTGAAGACAAAATTACCTTCTGTATATCTTCCCTCAAAACCGGCTCCAGATATTCAAATGGGGTCTAAACAAACAGCCACAAACAAGAAAAAAATTAATATGGAACAAGAAAATATTTCACAAGCGTAATTAATAAGCTGAAAAAGTATGCCCAGACCTTTGTTTTATCACGTATAACAAACAGTAATGTCGTTTTACGGGGGCTGAATAAGCGCATCATGACCTATATAATATTGAAAACCAGAATTTCATTAACCGACATTAAATGAATAGACAGTAGAGATATAGACATGGTTCAAGGGTACCTGAAAAACTGTTTTCAGTAAAGGTTTGTTTGCAGCTTGCTCGCGACCTATATCATGACACCACCTATATATAATCCAATCTCCAATTAATATCTTAAATTAATTTTAAATTACATGTATATGTACAATCAAAAAATATGTATAGACATGACTTTCAGATAAGAAGTCATGTAGACGGTATATGGTTGTCACTATGAGCCTACGTATATACTGTTATCTTCAAATGTCAATCAACTTCAGGACTCTGAATTAAAAGTTCCTAATGTGAATAGCCCCCGTTTCATGAAGGGCAAAGTCCTAATTAAACACTCACTCAGAAAGAAATGATATCAGAAGCTTCTTTCCTAGGAATAGAGATGTTGAAAACCAATTTTATCTTGCTAAAGCAAACTGACACAAGATACCAATGCATGTGACAATCTTAAATGGACACGTCTACTCATTCGACATAACACTTACCAGAACAAGTTACAACCCACTAATAAATTGGAGTAACCACTACATATATGGCCATCAACTATGCAAAGTAATGTACGTTATCAGCCAGGTAATTCCAAGATAAACCAAAAAACAAGCTTACATATTTATCAGCACGATGTCTGAAACTGCCAGGGCAAATAGGGCACTTTGCTTCTCGAATGTAGTATCATCCTGGAAAAGAACAGAATTGCAGAGGAAGCATGAAGAGCGATTAAATCTGAGAACAACTACATTATTTCATAGAGAAGTTATGAGAAGTTTAAAATGTGAATAGAACTACGCATTATATAGCTCTGATTATATCCCTCCACCAAAAAGAACAAATGGGGTTTTAACAGAAAGCTGATTACCTCGCCTCTCTCCCTGCCATCAGTACCCTCCAAATCCATGGCAATCGTGCAAGGCTCAATGCCAACACACTTGGCTATCCAAATACCCTTAGTTGTTTGGCTCCTGGAGTAAATAGATACACATATATATATTTAGCACCTATTCTAAAGCAAATTGAGTATATGACCAACTGAAAAGCTAACCTTCCACTGTATGCATCCATCTCCCTAAACTTAGTGTGGAACAGATGGTTCAATAACGTGCTCTTCCCTGTGATTTCATAGGCAATTAATTACCCCAATATTGCTCAAGCTCAGTCAATTAAATTAATTAAAGTAAAAAAGCTTTCTTTTACCGCTGCTCTGAGGACCCATGATGGCAACCACAGCATAGGAGAGTCCACACTCAGCAAGCTTCACTTCCTTGACGAACCTGTCGAGCCCAGAGGAGTTAAACTGACCATCCCCATAGATGAGTTGTGTGGCGCAGCAATCTTCCTCCATGAATACAATACTCTCAAAATCTCCAACTCTGAGAGCCCAAATCCAGCCTTCAAGGCTCCAACTTTCAAGCGCCGACTTATATAAACTTGGAGAGCAAGACGACCCAGATTCTATGCTGCCTTTGAACTCAAGCCTTCTTCTTCTTCTGAGTAAGCAAAGCTTCTTCTTGCTTGAAGAGCAAACAGAGTAAATAAAAAAGTAAAGAGTAGAGAGAGGGACCGGTGTCTTCTAAATTTCTAATCTCGATTTTTCTAGTATCGAGATCTCTTCTTCTTCTTTTTTCTTTTTTTTTTCTTTTTTTTCTGGTTTCAAGAAAATTGGCGATGATGTGTCGTTGAATTCGTTTGTATTATCGTTGGTGGCAGAATTGGATTCGCCACCTAACTCTCTCTACAATGAAAGCTTCGTGTTTATCGGTCGCTTGTCAAATAAATTTACTTCGGCGTATTTTACCGCCGTATAATTTATATTATTTGTTTAAAAAATATAATTACATATTTTCACATTATTTTTGTTCATCCACAAACAATAATTACTTTTGTGTCCAAACAAAAAAGAATAATTATTTTTGTGAAAAGGCACTGTTGATGTATGCATGATTAAAAGAATTTAATAAATAAAAGTTTTGACACGCTGATATAATGTAGCTACATTTTCTGGTTCTATGTTACCTAATTTAATATGTCAAGTCTGCTTAAGCAAATATGGACAAAAAAGAAATTTGAATTTGAATATTCAAAGTATACGTGAGAAAAAAGGAAAAAGAATTTAAAAGGAAGGGTGATTAGTATTTATGAAATTAACTTAGACGGTATTTAAATAATTGGAATTTGGGTCGAATTGTGTCAAGTAAATCCTCTCGAAATTGGAAATTATATCATGCGAGGGAAGTAACTAATAACGGTATATTCAACTTTTTTATTCTTCGAAATTGAAAAGGTTTGTTTACAGCCCACATGAAGTCTGGTTGGTAACAAGGCCAAGATGCGGTTTGGGTAAAAGCCTAGTAGGGAGTGATGGGCTCGGCCTTTGAGTTTCAAGCTCCATTTTGTGTCCAGTCTTATCATTTGCTCAATGTCCTCTGCTCGTGCTGCATTCTTAAGAATAAAACTTACATGGCTAGCAGGGGTCAGTTTAGCTAAGTTGGTTAGAGTGAATGCGTTCTTCATTATGTATCCGAGTTTAAATCTCTCTCCCCGTAGGTTAGATTATATTAAAGTAGAATATCGTTTGAATAAAATAAAAATCAAAACAAAAACTTAGTGGATAATGGTCTTGACTTGCAAACAAGTAGTTTTATATTTTAACCCTCTAATGTAGTACAGCCCGTAGGTATTAGATTAAGCACTCGAACACTAGAACAGAGAAGAATATAAGAGACTGAGGAGAAAAAATAGAGATCTAAAAGACGAGATAAAGAACAGAAGTAGTAGAACAAAGAAGAATATTGGAGATCGAGGAGAAGAAATATAGATCGAAGGACGAAATCAGAGAGTTCTAGGAAAAGGTTTACTCAACATTCAAATCTGAATTTTAAAGAACTACATGGGGGTATTTATAGCAAACTAAAACCTAGACATAACAGGATAAAAATCCATTGCTTAAACAGAAATCCTAACCCAAATAAAATAGGAACCTTAAAACTAGAAATCTGGAAAAGATGAAATCCTACTAGAATTTGGAAAACTAGAGAATCTAGGAAACTAACAAATACAATAGGAAACTAATAAATCTAGGTCCTATGCATCCTACATCATTCTCTCCCAACGAAAAGAACTCAACTCCGACGAGTAAAAAACCCAAAAAAAGTAGATTAATGACGACAATGCCGACTGCAAGTATGAATAATAAGGGACAAGGGTTAGCAATAATTGATGTCCAGATCATAGACAGCTTCGAGTGGCTCCACAATCTCACAAAGCTCACTAGGAGGAGTGTTGATAGTTAAAGTTCGTTGTGGACAACGAGAGGCAGTATGTCCTTTGGCATGGCAATGGAAACATTCAATGCGAGCATTAGTAGAAACAACCGGTCCTTTGTGAGGTGGTGGTGCAGGTGGGTTAGATGGTCCTGAAAACCCCGTCTGCATACCCGTAGTGGGAAGAGTTTGGTTGGCGGTTGCAAGTTGACCAGAATATCCTGAATGTTGTGGTGACAAATATGTCTCAGCCCCCAAGGCTTGGCAATAGGCGTCCTCCAACACATCCGGACGTGACCTACTAACCTCATGTTTGAGACATCCCTGAGGCCATGAATAAAACGAGAAACTGTAACTACAAGCTCTTCCTGCAAGGCAGAACGCAATTTGTGCTCCACAAAGTGGGAATAATAGTCTTAGACTGTTGACGTAACCTGGGAAAGAGTCCATAATTGATCTAATAATTGGTGACGATAAAAATATGGAAGGTATTGTTCCCGGAGTTTCAATTTCATCTTGTCCCATAAAATCACAGGGGTGTGTCCGAGTTGTTGAAGATGGTGCTCAGTAGCCCTCTAGTATTGCCTTGCGGCTCCTACCAGTTTGAGTTGTGCGAATTGGATCCATTGTGCGTCGGACATATCATACCATTCAAAATAATCTTCCATAGCTAAGATCCAATCAACAAAGAGAGTAGGATCCTCGCTACCATTGAAGTCAGGGCCGGTAGGCTTGGCATGACGGGCGATCTCAAAACCTAAGTTTCTGTGGACGACGTTCTATTCTTTGGGTCCGGGTGGCGGGGGAGGGATAGTGGCATCCACGAGAGGAGAACCCATTGTATGTTGGGTATAATGTGGTTTAGACGCAGATCCTGGGGAAAAAATTGGTTCGGACCGAACCATAGATGTGCCCCCAGAAGACGATGGAAGGCCAAGTGGACGAACTGGAGAGAATAGTGGATGTGGAGGATGGTTAAGGAGTCGCGGTTGAGATGTGGTTGACGAGCAGCGTCACAGAAGCTTGTAACTTAGCAATATCTGTGGACATGGACGAAAATTCAGCCTTGTGATCAGCCACCAATTTGGTGAACTGATTTTCCAAATTGGTGAAATCTGTAGAAATTTTCGCCTTGAATTCTTGATGTTGTTCAGCCAAATTGGCAACAGTGATGTTGGGGGCCATGACAACCAGTAGAGGCAACGAAGCAAAGTAACAGTGGTAGAGCAACCTAACTCTGATACCAATTGATGTAGTAGAGCCTGTAGGTATTAGATTAAGCACTCAAACACTAGAACAGAGAAGAATATAAGAGACAGAGGAGAAGAAATAGAGATAAAAAAGACGAGATAAAGAACATAAGTAGTAGAACAAAGAAGAATATCAGAGATCGAGGAGAAGAAATATAGATTGAAGGGATGAAATCAGAGAGTTCTAGGAAAAGGTTTACTCAACATTCAAATATGAATTTTAAAGAACTACATTGGGGTATTTGTAGCAAACTAAAACCTAGACATAACAGGATAAAAATCCCTTGCTTAAACATAAATCCTAACCCAAATAAAGTAGGAAATTTAAAATTAGAAATCTGGAAAAGATGAAATGCTACTAGAATTGGGAAAACTAGAGAATCTAGGAAACTAATAAATCTAGGTCCTATGCGTCCTGCATCATCCTCATAACACTTTGGTAGCGTGTGAGAGAGAATCTTCCCTTCCCCTTGTAGATAAAACTAGGGAGCTTTGGTTTAAACTAAATATGGAGTTTACTATTGTGATAGAAAAACACTAAGGAAAAATCTCAGCCACCGTCCCACAGTGGCCTCCCTCCTACCCGCCTCCCCTTTCTTCTCCTCATCACCTCTCCTCTCCTTCCCTCCCTTCCCCCACCTTCTTTGTTCTCTTGTTTTGTGATGTGGAAGCGTTTGTCTTGAAACGATGTTATGGCCATGAAATAATCGTCATCTTTTGGCCCACGCATTTAAGGACGATGTCGGCTTGCGTTGGGTTTATGATAGCTAATATGGCACTATGTCTCTCTTCGGGTTGCTTTGGAGGAGTTTGTTTAAGTATAATAACTCATGAACTTTTAGAAGTTTGTTTTGGTTTGTCTTATCTTTGGGTTATTTTATTTCTATTTAGCTTTTGACTTTCAATACGAATTTGATGTTTCTGCAGTTACGCGGCAAATCTGTATTGCATGTTTGAGTACATGTGCTTCTAGTTGCATAATCGGGGATTTTAGTCAAATTTTCGTTGTGCTTGATTCTCTTCAGATCAATTAAATATGCTGTACCGTTTTGTTTTACTCATCGTTACTTTGTACTTTTGTTTTTTATCAATAAAAACTAATCGTTTATTCTAAACAAAATATGCAACAAACAGAACCACTGTTTCATTTGAAGAGAAAAGGAACATTGTTTGACAGATGGACAAGACAGTTGGGACTTCCAAGTAATTAACAATGTGCACAAACTTAGTACTATGAACGGCCATAATTACTTTGAAAGGTGCATAAATTGGTTGAAACCATGAACGACAATTGCCATAGTAGCCCACGGAGGAGGCAACCAGCTGTTACTCTGTTTGTAAGCCTCCTGAGAATACAAAAGCAAACAGCATCATACATACGTTTGCAGGATTAGAATGAACTTCTAAACGTAAAGATGGGTTAAAAATATTAGGATGCCGGGTTTTCTTTGTAGAAAAACAAGAACACATAAACTTGCCGTTACCAAGTCAAGAATTAGCTCATTTTCCAATATTAAGTGTTTCGTTCTGGAACTTCATATATACAATGTTTCTTTTTTCACTACTAAACCAAATCCAATCTACATGAATAAGAACTCCATCCCAAATGTCATGCAGAATGCACACATCATATTTCAAAGTTTCTACGACTACTTGCCCATTGCATTTCCAAGTACATACATCACTAGTTAGATCTCCATAATTCAAATCCATACAAAAGAAGTTATCATTGTCCAATATAGGTCCTTACAATTTCTATTTCCTAGATATATACTCATCATTCTAAAAATCTATGTGTAAAACCTAATTTCAAACTTAAATGACCGGTAGGATATAAGAGGTTGTAGTATTCCTATGTTTTTACATCCTTACCATCAGATTTCATATTTTATTTATAATTTATTCCAAGTATTTCATTAACTGCCATAATTGTAATTAAAACTTCCTATTAATAGCATATCAATCACCCCATTTCTTTTGGTTGCCATTCCCTCTATCATATGGCCCCTTAAAATTGCAAATAAAAAAAATATGTAAATTACATATCCAATAATGTACATATGAAAAATATAAATATAAATATATACGCATAAAAATATAGGTATATTATTTACCAAAAAAATTAACAAAAATAGGTCAATTACTTTGTAATTGAAATTTCCGAACATTTTTCATAAATTAAAAATAGGTACACAATAATTTATAGAAAATAGGTACGTTGTATAATTGAAATTTATGCACATTTTTTATAAATTAAAAATAGGAACATCACTTAGAAGAAAAAAATAAGTTCATTATACTAGGTAAATTGTTTTGCTAGGTATACATTATTAGGGAGAAAAAAGGTACATTATTTAGAGAGAAAAAATAGTTCATTATACCAAGTAAATTGTTTAGGGGAAAAAAAAGGTACATTATTTTGAGAGAAAAAAAAGGTACATTATTAGAGGAAAAAAAAAAGGTACATTATTTCGAGAGAAAAAATAGGCTCATTTTTTTTAAAAAAAATTTGTTTTCATAAAACAAACAATATAAAGATGATCAAATTATTTTTTATAAAACAAGTAATAAAGAAAAAAAAAATAGGTACAATATTTGGAGAAAAAATAGGTTCATTAAACGAAATGTTTAAAACAAAAAAACAAAAAATAAATTATCAAATTATTTTTCAACATAATTAGAATGTACACTATTATTCATAAAACTATAATATAAAAAAATACTGGTCGTATAATTCATAAAAAGAAAACAAAATTAATTCCTAAATTTAATATTGAATTTAAATTAATAGATTACTAGTTGGAATTCATAAAAGGAAAACACCATTAATTCAAAAATAGATTACTAGTCCTAAAATAGATTACTAATACTTTAATGTGGAATTTAATATTTAATTTCAAATAAGTTTCTAAATTAGTTCCTATATATCCATTACAACTATTTGGATATATTTCCAAATTCAATGGGTGTCATTAGTTACACCCCCATAACACATTAACTTATAAATAGGGGTAGTTTTGGAATTTGAAAAATACAATAAATTAGATTTTAAGTTATATTAGGTAACTTGCTTAGTTGGATCCTATTCATCGGGTATTATTTGAAAAAAATTAGGTATTTTACATAGAAAACTAAAGGAAATGGTTGTAGGTGATTTAAAATGAATTTTATGGATCTAAGCTCAATTTACTATAAAATATACCTGCGCTAAAATAGCTTCAGTGACACTAAACTCAGTCTCTGTTTTGAACTCTTCCCACAAGGACTTGCACTGCACTGGAGTAATTAAGGTATCTTTTGAAGAAACCTAGTTCAGAGTTAACCTTTAATAAGAAACCAGTTTGATGATAGAAAACTTATACAAATGAACCAAAACCCATAAATGGTACCTCTTCCCAAGTGCTTGAGGCAAGAGGGTATGCAGAAGCTCCTATTCTCCTATCTTGTGAAGATGAAACACTAACAGTTCCATCCATCAGAGAAGAAAAGATAACTTTTTCAATATTATCTGGCTTCTCATCCAAGCGGATGGCAGCCATGATTGACAAAAGGTTCAAAGCCTGCAAGAAATATATAATAAAAGACATTAAAATATCACTTTAACACGAAAAGACAGATAATATTCTTTCACAAAAGTTCCCAATGATTACTGCAGAGCAAGCATCCTTGGTAATACTTCCGATGTCTTCTTTCTCAGTCCAAACCCGAGGCATTGAATCGCTGTCACAATTGAAGACTCTGAAAAACCTGAGAAATGTTAACATAGATGATAAGCAACCAAAATGACAAGGAAAAAAGAAGAGAAAATATATTGACAACAAGTCCTCTACCGATCCTTCATGTGGATCATAATTTTTGTAGCCTCTTCTCTTGCAACTTTCTCCACCACATTCACTGAGTAATCCCTTAAATGTTGCAACATTTTGGCAATTGTTTCTTTGTCCAACTCAAAATCGGAAATTGCAGTTGAAAACTTTGATATTGCAACTTCAGTTTCATGATTAAGTAGTTTTCTTATTGAACCCCAAGTGTCTTTTCCACCAGTTTCAAGTAGAGCCTCTACTGGTCCAGTTAAAGATGCAGACAGTTGTCTCTGCAAAATTAAAGGTTATTTTCGTTAAGAAATTTGAGTAACAACATATTATCAACACAACTTTAAAAGTATTCTAAGTCATATAACCCAAGATTTTAATAGATTATTATAAGATTACCTCATAATTGAAATTCAATTCTGACAACTTTGCACTACAAATGGATGATGCATGTGCATCTATATCACGTTGAAGTTTTTCGCGAACTCTTGAAGCATCCCAATTAGCTTGTTGTATGGCAGCATCTGAAATGAGAAACATGTTAAGTAGTACTAATAACAAAGGTTTTGTTTGGTGGACAAACATGTTAATTACCTGCACATCCTTTGTCAAACTCAAGCATAGAAGACTGAGTACATGCACGAACAGATAAAGTAAATCCTTCTCCTTTGTTTAACGATTGTTCCAGCCTCACTTGAAAATCTTCAAGCGCTTTAGAATGTACATGTCCCAGCATGGTTGTGTACGCAGGGTAAACAAACTGGAAAATTAAGAGTAAAGGGAGATTTACTGACATTAGTGGCTGTTATGAATTCTCAAAACCCACCACACTAAATCCAACCCACCCTTTAATAAGTTCAGGTTTAAAGACAATCTGAACTATAAACATCAGGCAATGCTACTTTCAAGTATTACATAACAAGGAAACTCCATTTGTCAATTCAAGTTCTCAGAGTGAGCTCTGCCAATCTAACCTTTCGGTAACTAAATAGAAGAAGTCAAGCTTCGTTAATGATTTTTTCTGCACATTTTACAACTTTTTTATAGGACTACCAGAGGGTGAAAGTTTAGGCTGCCAATCATCACTATCATGCCTTTCATTTTGAGATGGGTTCCCGAGACACGATTGTGTAATGTGATATTGAAAATAATTTAGAGGCTACTAAAATTTAAAAACCACAACTAATGACGACCACCTTATTTCCAAGGATTGTCAAAGCAATTGAAAACCTAACTAAAATCTCTGTTAGATGAGAGAGACAAAGAGAGTAGCCATACATCCAATGCTTTTGCCTCCAACAGTTGTCGTTTTGAGTTCCTTGCAGCTTCGTCAAAGTAGATGGTGGCCTCTGTGTCATATCTATCACGCACAAGCAGGATCAAGACATACAAATAAAGTCAAACTAGAAACAATACAAGCCCATAAAACACTAACAATAAAAACTTCAATAATGCATAAAAAGGACACACAAAAATAAGCAGACACATACACATTTAAGAATCTGTTCACAAGGAAACACTACGTACTTGCTCGTTTTAGTGGTTGGGAAAAAAACAATGGACATAGCACGTAGCATGCGAAAAAGTGAATTGAAACCTACTATGACTCTATGGTAATAGTAGATGTATGGGCTCTAATAGCATATGATTCATTTTAGAAACATAAAATGGACATACCCTATACTTAACTGGTATTTGGTTTTCCAAATCTCCTTTTTTTACAATGAAACGAATGATGAACAATACTTCATAAGTTTTTTTTTCTTAAAGAACGAGATTAAACAAAACAAAATTGGTGCAAAGTACAATGCTTGCTAAAGGGAAAAAGAAAGGAAACATAGTTTTTCTTCTTCTACTTAGATGTTCCACCAAATCCCCCTCCCTTCATAATTTAATTTGTATGAAAATCATGAACATAGATAGTTACAACCAGTCCCTGTTCATTTTTGGAATTTTGAACTCGCATATTTAAACCAGAGTGTAACTTACTTGGAAAGATAGGTGCTTAAAATGGAGCTGAGCCTTTTACCAAAACCTTGTACGGGGCCAATTTGGACAGCTTCTTCCAATGCCAACCAATCCTAAATCATGTTCGTCCAAGGAATGAACAATAAAACCTTCGCGATCATATTAAGTATAAGCATCTAAAAAATGGAGATAAATGAGTACCCCATCGAAGATCAACTGACTGAATTTCTGGTTGGCTATCTCTTCACACCGAGCAGTAGCAGCCATAACCTAATTAAATCAGTAACAGAATTACTTATGTATATGTTCTATGCGTATGAGAAGCAAAGTTTGAAAACGCTAAGGCCTAAGCCGAGGCGTTTTACCCTCCCGTGAGAAACATAAGATGTAAGCCTTTTATGCCTTTCAAGGCGTACTAAAAAATGTCAAAAATATATATTCTAGTGAAAAATACCATGAAAAAAATATATAATATAGTTAAAAAAATAATCAATTTTCATTTAGAAGGAAAAACACCAGACAAGACTTAGCTCATTTGTCAATATTAAGGACCTATTTGGGAGTGCATCTAGAAAGGCTAAAAGCGCTTCTGACAGTGTTTGGCAAAAAGTTTAGAAGCGCTTTAAGTGCTTTTCCAGGAAGCACTTGGATTTTTTTATTTTTTATTTTAAAAGCGCTTATGAGCATAGAGAAGCAGTTCCAAATGAGCCGTAAGTGTTTCCATATGTTCCATAACCTCATATAAAACGAAGTTTCTTTTATTTTCACTACTAACCAAATCCAATCTACATCAATAAGAACTCCATCCCAAATGTCATACGCAATGCACCCAACCTATTCCCAAGTTTACACTACTAGTTGCCGTTGCATTTGCAAGAAAATACACCAATATTTCATATCTCCAAAATTTATATCCATGCAAGAGTTTTAGGAAAAACAAAATCCATTTATTCTTGAAGGAGCACTGCTTAAATGAAAATGAAAACATACTGAAGTTAAGCGTAAGGTAAGAGAAGTTATAAAACGTACATGTGCTGAAATAGCTTGAGTGACACTATTCTCAGTCTCCGCTATGAACTGTCTCCACAAGGACTGGCACTGCACTGGAGTAATTACGGTATTCTTCGAAGAAACCTAGTTCAAATTAACCTTTAATAAGGAACCAGTTTGATCAGATAAAAAGTTTGCAGATGACGCAAAACACATTAAATGGTACCTCTTCCCAATTGCTTGAGGCGAGAGGGTCTACAGAAGCTCCGATTTCCCTATCTTGTGAAGATGAAACAGTAACAGCTCCGTCCATTAGAGAAGAAAAGAGAACTTTTTCAATATGATCTGGCTTCTCATCCAAGCGGATGGCAGCCATTACGGACAAAAGCTTCATAGACTGCAAGAAAGATAGAATAAAATAAACTAAAATAAAACGTTAACACAAACGGACAGATAACTATTCTTCCATAAAAGTTCCCAATGATTACCGCAGAGCGAGCATCCTTGGTAATACTTCTAATGTCTTCTTTACCAGTCCAAACCCGAAGCATTGAATCACTGTCATAATTGAAGACCGTGGAAAACCTGAGACATTTTAACAGAAATGATAAGCAATCAAAATGACAACGAAAAAAGAAGCGAAAATATATTGACAACAAGTCCTTTACCGATCCTTCATGTGGATCATAATTTTCGTAGCCTCTTCCCTTGCTTTTTTCTCCACCACATTCCTTGAGTAATCCCTTAAATGTTGCAACATTTCGGCAATTGTTGCTTCGTCCAACTCAAAATCGGCAACTACAGTTGAAAACTCTGATATAGCAACTTCAATTTCACGATTAAGAAGTTTTCTTATTGAAGCCCAAGTGTCTTTTCCACCAGTTTCAAGTAGAGTCTTTACTGGCCCAGTTAAAGATGCAGACAGTTGTTGCTGAAAATTTAAAGGTTATTTTCGTTGAGAAATTTGAGCATCAGCAAATTATCGACACAACTTTAAAAGTATTCTCAGTCATATAATAACCAAGATTTTAATAGATTATCGTAACATTACCTCATAGTTGACATTCAATTCTGACAACTTTGCACTACAAACGGATGATGCATGGGCATCTATATCACGTTGAAGTTTTTCGCGAACTCTTGAAGCATCCCAATTAGCTTGTATTACGGCAGCATCTGAAAGGAGAAACATGTTAAGTAGTACTAATAACAAAGGTTCTGTTTGGTGGACAAGCATGTTAATTACCTGCACATCCTTTGTCAAACTCAAGCATGGAAGAGTGTGTACAGATACGAACATATGTAGCAAATCCTCTTCCTTTGTTTAATGATTGCTCCAGCCTCACTTTAAAATCTTCAAGCGCTTTGGAACGTACATGTCCCAACATGGTCGTGTATGCAGGGTAAACAAACTGGAAAATTAAGAGCAAAGCGAGATTAGAAGTATGATAATTTGCATCAGTACGTGGCGCTGCTATGAATCCTCAAATCAAGCTCACCGAATCCAACCCACTGTTTAATCAGTTGGGTTTAAAGACAATATGAACTATAAACATCAGGCAATGCTACTTTCGATTATTACATAACAAGCAAGCTCCACTTGTCAATTCAGTTTCTCAAAGTGATCTTTGTCTCTTTAAGGTTTTGGTAACTAATTAGATGGAGTCATGCTTCGGGAATGATGTTTTGGTGCACATTATGGAACTTTTTGATAGGGGGCCTGAGGGAGAAAGTTTAGGCTGCCAATTGACTTAATTATCATGCCCTTCATTTTGAGATTAGGGACACGAGTAATGTGGTATTGAAAATAATTTGGAGGCTCTTCTAAAACTTAAAAACCACTACTAATCACGACCTCCTTATTTCCAAGGATTGTCTAAGCAACTGAAAACCTAACTAAAATCTCTGTTAAATTAGAGAGACGAAGAGAGTAGCCATACATCCAACGCTTTTGACTCCAACAGTTGTCGCTTTGAGTTCCTTGCAGCTTCGTCAAAGTAGATGGTGGCCTCTGTGTCATATCTATGATGCACAAGCAGGATCAAGACATACAAATAAAGTCATAACTAGAAACAATACAAGCCCATAAAACACTAACAATTAAAACTTCAATAATGCATAGAAAGGACGCACACAAATAAGCAGACACATACACATTTAAGAATCTGTTCACAAGGAAACACTACGTACTTGCTCGTTTTAGTGGTTGGGCAAAAAACAATGGACATAGCACGTAGCATGCGAAAAAGTGAATTGAAACCTATTTGAATAAGTGGTCAATCCAACAGACAATGTAAAACTACTATGACTCTATGGTAATAGTAGATGTATGGGCTCTAATAGCATATGATTCATTTTAGAAACATAAAATGGACATACCCTGTACTTAACTGGTATTTGGTTTTCCAAATCTCCTTTTTTTACAATGAAACGAATGATGAACAATACTTCATAAGTTTTTTTTTCTTAGAGAACGAGATTAAACAAAACAAAATTGGTGCAAAGTACAATGCTTGCTAAAGGGAAAAAGAAAGGAAACATAGTTTTTCTTCTTCTACTTAGATGTTCCACCAAATCCCCCTCCCTTCATAATTTAATTTGTATGAAAATCATGAACATAGATAGTTACAACCAGTCCCTGTTCATTTTTGGAATTTTGAACTCGCATATTTAAACCAGAGTGTAACTTACTTGGAAAGATAGGTGCTTAAAATGGAGCTGAGCCTTTTACCAAAACCTTGTACGGGGCCAATTTGGACAGCTTCTTCCAATGCCAACCAATCCTAAATCATGTTCGTCCAAGGAATGAACAATAAAACCTTCGCGATCATATTAAGTATAAGCATCTAAAAAATGGAGATAAATGAGTACCCCATCGAAGATCAACTGACTGAATTTCTGGTTGGCTATCTCTTCACACCGAGCAGTAGCAGCCATAACCTAATTAAATCAGTAACAGAATTACTTATGTATATGTTCTATGCGTATGAGAAGCAAAGTTTGAAAACGCTAAGGCCTAAGCCGAGGCGTTTTACCTCCCGTGAGAAACATAAGATGTAAGCCTTTTATGCCTTTCAAGGCGTACTAAAAATATGTCAAAAATATATATTCTAGTGAAAAATACCATGAAAAAAATATATAATATAGTTAAAAAATAATCAATTTTCATTTAGAAGGAAAAACACCAGACAAGACTTAGCTCATTTGTCAATATTAAGGACCTATTTGGGAGTGCATCTAGAAAGGCTAAAAGTGCTTCTGACAGTGTTTGGCAAAAAGTTTAGAAGCGCTTTAAGTGCTTTTCCAGGAAGCACTTGGATTTTTTTATTTTTTATTTTAAAAGCGCTTATGAGCATAGAGAAGCAGTTCCAAATGAGCCGTAAGTGTTTCCATATGTTCCATAACCTCATATATAAACGAAGTTTCTTTTATTTTCACTACTAACCAAATCCAATCTACATCAATAAGAACTCCATCCCAAATGTCATACGCAATGCACCCAACCTATTCCCAAGTTTACACTACTAGTTGCCGTTGCATTTGCAAGAAAATACACCAATATTTCATATCTCCAAAATTTATATCCATGCAAGAGTTTTAGGAAAAACAAAATCCATTTATTCTTGAAGGAGCACTGCTTAAATGAAAATGAAAACATACTGAAGTTAAGCGTAAGGTAAGAGAAGTTATAAAACGTACATGTGCTGAAATAGCTTGAGTGACACTATTCTCAGTCTCCGCTATGAACTGTCTCCACAAGGACTGGCACTGCACTGGAGTAATTACGGTATTCTTCGAAGAAACCTAGTTCAAATTAACCTTTAATAAGGAACCAGTTTGATCAGATAAAAAGTTTGCAGATGACGCAAAACACACATTAAATGGTACCTCTTCCCAATTGCTTGAGGCGAGAGGGTCTACAGAAGCTCCGATTTCCCTATCTTGTGAAGATGAAACAGTAACAGCTCCGTCCATTAGAGAAGAAAAGAGAACTTTTTCAATATGATCTGGCTTCTCATCCAAGCGGATGGCAGCCATTACGGACAAAAGCTTCATAGACTGCAAGAAAGATAGAATAAAATAAACTAAAATAAAACGTTAACACAAACGGACAGATAACTATTCTTCCATAAAAGTTCCCAATGATTACCGCAGAGCGAGCATCCTTGGTAATACTTCTAATGTCTTCTTTACCAGTCCAAACCCGAAGCATTGAATCACTGTCATAATTGAAGACCGTGGAAAACCTGAGACATTTTAACAGAAATGATAAGCAATCAAAATGACAACGAAAAAAGAAGCGAAAATATATTGACAACAAGTCCTTTACCGATCCTTCATGTGGATCATAATTTTCGTAGCCTCTTCCCTTGCTTTTTTCTCCACCACATTCCTTGAGTAATCCCTTAAATGTTGCAACATTTCGGCAATTGTTGCTTCGTCCAACTCAAAATCGGCAACTACAGTTGAAAACTCTGATATAGCAACTTCAATTTCACGATTAAGAAGTTTTCTTATTGAAGCCCAAGTGTCTTTTCCACCAGTTTCAAGTAGAGTCTTTACTGGCCCAGTTAAAGATGCAGACAGTTGTTGCTGAAAATTTAAAGGTTATTTTCGTTGAGAAATTTGAGCATCAGCAAATTATCGACACAACTTTAAAAGTATTCTCAGTCATATAATAACCAAGATTTTAATAGATTATCGTAACATTACCTCATAGTTGACATTCAATTCTGACAACTTTGCACTACAAACGGATGATGCATGGGCATCTATATCACGTTGAAGTTTTTCGCGAACTCTTGAAGCATCCCAATTAGCTTGTATTACGGCAGCATCTGAAAGGAGAAACATGTTAAGTAGTACTAATAACAAAGGTTCTGTTTGGTGGACAAGCATGTTAATTACCTGCACATCCTTTGTCAAACTCAAGCATGGAAGAGTGTGTACAGATACGAACATATGTAGCAAATCCTCTTCCTTTGTTTAATGATTGCTCCAGCCTCACTTTAAAATCTTCAAGCGCTTTGGAACGTACATGTCCCAACATGGTCGTGTATGCAGGGTAAACAAACTGGAAAATTAAGAGCAAAGCGAGATTAGAAGTATGATAATTTGCATCAGTACGTGGCGCTGCTATGAATCCTCAAATCAAGCTCACCGAATCCAACCCACTGTTTAATCAGTTGGGTTTAAAGACAATATGAACTATAAACATCAGGCAATGCTACTTTCGATTATTACATAACAAGCAAGCTCCACTTGTCAATTCAGTTTCTCAAAGTGATCTTTGTCTCTTTAAGGTTTTGGTAACTAATTAGATGGAGTCATGCTTCGGGAATGATGTTTTGGTGCACATTATGGAACTTTTTGATAGGGGGCCTGAGGGAGAAAGTTTAGGCTGCCAATTGACTTAATTATCATGCCCTTCATTTTGAGATTAGGGACACGAGTAATGTGGTATTGAAAATAATTTGGAGGCTCTTCTAAAACTTAAAAACCACTACTAATCACGACCTCCTTATTTCCAAGGATTGTCTAAGCAACTGAAAACCTAACTAAAATCTCTGTTAAATTAGAGAGACGAAGAGAGTAGCCATACATCCAACGCTTTTGACTCCAACAGTTGTCGCTTTGAGTTCCTTGCAGCTTCGTCAAAGTAGATGGTGGCCTCTGTGTCATATCTATGAGCACAAGCAGTCAAGACATACAAATAAAGTCATAACTAAAACAATACAAGCCTATAAACAACATATTAAATTTAATAATGCATAGAAAGGACACAACAAATAAGCAGACACATACACATTTAAGAATCTGTTCACAAGGAAACACTACGTACTTGCTCGTTTTAGTGGTTGGGCAAAAAACAATGGACATAGCACGTAGCATGCGAAAAAGTGAATTGAAACCTATTTGAATAAGTGGTCAATCCAACAGACAATGTAAAACTACTATGACTCTATGGTAATAGTAGATGTATGGGCTCTAATAGCATATGATTCATTTTAGAAACATAAAATGGACATACCCTGTACTTAACTGGTATTTGGTTTTCCAAATCTCCTTTTTTTACAATGAAACAATGATGAACAATACTTCATAAGTTTTTTTTTCTTAGAGAACGAGATTAAACAAAACAAAATTGGTGCAAAGTACAATGCTTGCTAAAGGGAAAAAGAAAGGAAACATAGTTTTTCTTCTTCTACTTAGATGTTCCACCAAATCCCCCTCCCTTCATAATTTAATTTGTATGAAAATCATGAACATAGATAGTTACAACCAGTCCCTGTTCATTTTTGGAATTTTGAACTCGCATATTTAAACCAGAGTGTAACTTACTTGGAAAGATAGGTGCTTAAAATGGAGCTGAGCCTTTTACCAAAACCTTGTACGGGGCCAATTTGGACAGCTTCTTCCAATGCCAACCAATCCTAAATCATGTTCGTCCAAGGAATGAACAATAAAACCTTCGCGATCATATTAAGTATAAGCATCTAAAAAATGGAGATAAATGAGTACCCCATCGAAGATCAACTGACTGAATTTCTGGTTGGCTATCTCTTCACACCGAGCAGTAGCAGCCATAACCTAATTAAATCAGTAACAGAATTACTTATGTATATGTTCTATGCGTATGAGAAGCAAAGTTTGAAAACGCTAAGGCCTAAGCCGAGGCGTTTTACCTCCCGTGAGAAACATAAGATGTAAGCCTTTTATGCCTTTCAAGGCGTACTAAAAATATGTCAAAAATATATATTCTAGTGAAAAATACCATGAAAAAAATATATAATATAGTTAAAAAATAATCAATTTTCATTTAGAAGGAAAAACACCAGACAAGACTTAGCTCATTTGTCAATATTAAGGACCTATTTGGGAGTGCATCTAGAAAGGCTAAAAGCGCTTCTGACAGTGTTTGGCAAAAAGTTTAGAAGCGCTTTAAGTGCTTTTCCAGGAAGCACTTGGATTTTTTTATTTTTTATTTTAAAAGCGCTTATGAGCATAGAGAAGCAGTTCCAAATGAGCCGTAAGTGTTTCCATATGTTCCATAACCTCATATATAAACGAAGTTTCTTTTATTTTCACTACTAACCAAATCCAATCTACATCAATAAGAACTCCATCCCAAATGTCATACGCAATGCACCCAACCTATTCCCAAGTTTACACTACTAGTTGCCGTTGCATTTGCAAGAAAATACACCAATATTTCATATCTCCAAAAATATCCATGCAAGAGTTTTAGGAAAAACAAAATCCATTTATTCTTGAAGGAGCACTGCTTAAATGAAAATGAAAACATACTGAAGTTAAGCGTAAGGTAAGAGAAGTTATAAAACGTACATGTGCTGAAATAGCTTGAGTGACACTATTCTCAGTCTCCGCTATGAACTGTCTCCACAAGGACTGGCACTGCACTGGAGTAATTACGGTATTCTTCGAAGAAACCTAGTTCAAATTAACCTTTAATAAGGAACCAGTTTGATCAGATAAAAAGTTTGCAGATGACGCAAAACACACATTAAATGGTACCTCTTCCCAATTGCTTGAGGCGAGAGGGTCTACAGAAGCTCCGATTTCCCTATCTTGTGAAGATGAAACAGTAACAGCTCCGTCCATTAGAGAAGAAAAGAGAACTTTTTCAATATGATCTGGCTTCTCATCCAAGCGGATGGCAGCCATTACGGACAAAAGCTTCATAGACTGCAAGAAAGATAGAATAAAATAAACTAAAATAAAACGTTAACACAAACGGACAGATAACTATTCTTCCATAAAAGTTCCCAATGATTACCGCAGAGCGAGCATCCTTGGTAATACTTCTAATGTCTTCTTTACCAGTCCAAACCCGAAGCATTGAATCACTGTCATAATTGAAGACCGTGGAAAACCTGAGACATTTTAACAGAAATGATAAGCAATCAAAATGACAACGAAAAAAGAAGCGAAAATATATTGACAACAAGTCCTTTACCGATCCTTCATGTGGATCATAATTTTCGTAGCCTCTTCCCTTGCTTTTTTCTCCACCACATTCCTTGAGTAATCCCTTAAATGTTGCAACATTTCGGCAATTGTTGCTTCGTCCAACTCAAAATCGGCAACTACAGTTGAAAACTCTGATATAGCAACTTCAATTTCACGATTAAGAAGTTTTCTTATTGAAGCCCAAGTGTCTTTTCCACCAGTTTCAAGTAGAGTCTTTACTGGCCCAGTTAAAGATGCAGACAGTTGTTGCTGAAAATTTAAAGGTTATTTTCGTTGAGAAATTTGAGCATCAGCAAATTATCGACACAACTTTAAAAGTATTCTCAGTCATATAATAACCAAGATTTTAATAGATTATCGTAACATTACCTCATAGTTGACATTCAATTCTGACAACTTTGCACTACAAACGGATGATGCATGGGCATCAAATCACTATGAAGTTTTTCGCGAACATCTTGAAGCAACCCAATTTTTAGCTTGTATTACGGCAGCATCTGAAAGGAGAAACATGTTAAGTAGTACTAATAACAAAGGTTCTGTTTGGTGGACAAGCATGTTAATTACCTGCACATCCTTTGTCAAACTCAAGCATGGAAAGTGTGTACAGATACGAACATATGTAGCAAATCCTCTTCCTTTGTTTAATGATTGCTCCAGCCTCACTTTAAAATCTTCAAGCGCTTTGGAACGTACATGTCCCAACATGGTCGTGTATGCAGGGTAAACAAACTGGAAAATTAAGAGCAAAGCGAGATTAGAAGTATGATAATTTGCATCAGTACGTGGCGCTGCTATGAATCCTCAAATCAAGCTCACCGAATCCAACCCACTGTTTAATCAGTTGGGTTTAAAGACAATATGAACTATAAACATCAGGCAATGCTACTTTCGATTATTACATAACAAGCAAGCTCCACTTGTCAATTCAGTTTCTCAAAGTGATCTTTGTCTCTTTAAGGTTTTGGTAACTAATTAGATGGAGTCATGCTTCGGGAATGATGTTTTGGTGCACATTATGGAACTTTTTGATAGGGGGCCTGAGGGAGAAAGTTTAGGCTGCCAATTGACTTAATTATCATGCCCTTCATTTTGAGATTAGGGACACGAGTAATGTGGTATTGAAAATAATTTGGAGGCTCTTCTAAAACTTAAAAACCACTACTAATCACGACCTCCTTATTTCCAAGGATTGTCTAAGCAACTGAAAACCTAACTAAAATCTCTGTTAAATTAGAGAGACGAAGAGAGTAGCCATACATCCAACGCTTTTGACTCCAACAGTTGTCGCTTTGAGTTCCTTGCAGCTTCGTCAAAGTAGATGGTGGCCTCTGTGTCATATCTATGATGCACAAGCAGGATCAAGACATACAAATAAAGTCATAACTAGAAACAATACAAGCCCATAAAACACTAACAATTAAAACTTCAATAATGCATAGAAAGGACGCACACAAATAAGCAGACACATACACATTTAAGAATCTGTTCACAAGGAAACACTACGTACTTGCTCGTTTTAGTGGTTGGGCAAAAAACAATGGACATAGCACGTAGCATGCGAAAAAGTGAATTGAAACCTATTTGAATAAGTGGTCAATCCAACAGACAATGTAAAACTACTATGACTCTATGGTAATAGTAGATGTATGGGCTCTAATAGCATATGATTCATTTTAGAAACGTAAAATGGACATACCCTGTACTTAACTGGTATTTGGTTTTCCAAATCTCCTTTTTTTACAATGAAACGAATGATGAACAATACTTCATAAGTTTTTTTTCTTAAAGAACGAGATTAAACAAAACAAAATTGGTGCAAAGTACAATGCTTGCTAAAGGGAAAAAGAAAGGAAACATAGTTTTTCTTCTTCTACTTAGATGTTCCACCAAATCCCCCTCCCTTCATAATTTAATTTGTATGAAAATCATGAACATAGATAGTTACAACCAGTCCCTGTTCATTTTTGGAATTTTGAACTCGCATATTTAAACCAGAGTGTAACTTACTTGGAAAGATAGGTGCTTAAAATGGAGCTGAGCCTTTTACCAAAACCTTGTACGGGGCCAATTTGGACAGCTTCTTCCAATGCCAACCAATCCTAAATCATGTTCGTCCAAGGAATGAACAATAAAACCTTCGCGATCATATTAAGTATAAGCATCTAAAAAATGGAGATAAATGAGTACCCCATCGAAGATCAACTGACTGAATTTCTGGTTGGCTATCTCTTCACACCGAGCAGTAGCAGCCATAACCTAATTAAATCAGTAACAGAATTACTTATGTATATGTTCTATGCGTATGAGAAGCAAAGTTTGAAAACGCTAAGGCCTAAGCCGAGGCGTTTTACCTCCCGTGAGAAACATAAGATGTAAGCCTTTTATGCCTTTCAAGGCGTACTAAAAATATGTCAAAAATATATATTCTAGTGAAAAATACCATGAAAAAAAATATATAATATAGTTAAAAAATAATCAATTTTCATTTAGAAGGAAAAACACCAGACAAGACTTAGCTCATTTGTCAATATTAAGGACCTATTTGGGAGTGCATCTAGAAAGGCTAAAAGCGCTTCTGACAGTGTTTGGCAAAAAGTTTAGAAGTGCTTTAAGTGCTTTTCCAGGAAGCACTTGGATTTTTTTATTTTTTATTTTAAAAGCGCTTATGAGCATAGAGAAGCAGTTCCAAATGAGCCGTAAGTGTTTCCATATGTTCCATAACCTCATATATAAACGAAGTTTCTTTTATTTTCACTACTAACCAAATCCAATCTACATCAATAAGAACTCCATCCCAAATGTCATACGCAATGCACCCAACCTATTCCCAAGTTTACACTACTAGTTGCCGTTGCATTTGCAAGAAAATACACCAATATTTCATATCTCCAAAATTTATATCCATGCAAGAGTTTTAGGAAAAACAAAATCCATTTATTCTTGAAGGAGCACTGCTTAAATGAAAATGAAAACATACTGAAGTTAAGCGTAAGGTAAGAGAAGTTATAAAACGTACATGTGCTGAAATAGCTTGAGTGACACTATTCTCAGTCTCCGCTATGAACTGTCTCCACAAGGACTGGCACTGCACTGGAGTAATTACGGTATTCTTCGAAGAAACCTAGTTCAAATTAACCTTTAATAAGGAACCAGTTTGATCATATAAAAAGTTTGCAGATGACGCAAAACACACATTAAATGGTACCTCTTCCCAATTGCTTGAGGCGAGAGGGTCTACAGAAGCTCCGATTTCCCTATCTTGTGAAGATGAAACAGTAACAGCTCCGTCCATTAGAGAAGAAAAGAGAAATTTTTCAATATGATCTGGCTTCTCATCCAAGCGGATGGCAGCCATTACGGACAAAAGCTTCATTGACTGCAAGAAAGATAGAATAAAATAAACTAAAATAAAACGTTAACACAAACGGACAGATAACTATTCTTCCATAAAAGTTCCCAATGATTACCGCAGAGCGAGCATCCTTGGTAATACTTCTAATATCTTCTTTACCAGTCCAAACCCGAAGCATTGAATCACTGTCATAATTGAAGACCGAGGAAAACCTGAGACATTTTAACAGAAATGATAAGCAATCAAAATGACAACGAAAAAAGAAGCGAAAATATATTGACAACAAGTCCTTTACCGATCCTTCATGTGGATCATAATTTTCGTAGCCTCTTCCCTTGCTTTTTTCTCCACCACATTCCTTGAGTAATCCCTTAAATGTTGCAACATTTCGGCAATTGTTGCTTCGTCCAACTCAAAATCGGCAACTACAGTTGAAAACTCTGATATAGCAACTTCAATTTCACGATTAAGAAGTTTTCTTATTGAAGCCCAAGTGTCTTTTCCACCAGTTTCAAGTAGAGTCTTTACTGGCCCAGTTAAAGATGCAGACAGTTGTTGCTGAAAATTTAAAGGTTATTTTCGTTGAGAAATTTGAGCATCAGCAAATTATCGACACAACTTTACAAGTATTCTCAGTCATATAATAACCAAGATTTTAATAGATTATCGTAACATTACCTCATAGTTGACATTCAATTCTGACAACTTTGCACTACAAACGGATGATGCATGGGCATCTATATCACGTTGAAGTTTTTCGCGAACTCTTGAAGCATCCCAATTAGCTTGTATTACGGCAGCATCTGAAAGGAGAAACATGTTAAGTAGTACTAATAACAAAGGTTCTGTTTGGTGGACAAGCATGTTAATTACCTGCACATCCTTTGTCAAACTCAAGCATGGAAGAGTGAGTACAGATACGAACATATGTAGCAAATCCTCTTCCTTTGTTTAATGATTGCTCCAGCCTCACTTTAAAATCTTCAAGCGCTTTGGAACGTACATGTCCCAACATGGTCGTGTATGCAGGGTAAACAAACTGGAAAATTAAGAGCAAAGAGATTAGAAGTATGATAATTTGCATCAGTACGTGGCGCTGCTATGAATCCTCAAATCAAGCTCACCGAATCCAACCCACTGTTTAATCAGTTGGGTTTAAAGACAATATGAACTATAAACATCAGGCAATGCTACTTTCGATTATTACATAACAAGCAAGCTCCACTTGTCAATTCAGTTTCTCAAAGTGATCTTTGTCTCTTTAAGGTTTTGGTAACTAATTAGATGGAGTCATGCTTCGGGAATGATGTTTTGGTGCACATTATGGAACTTTTTGATAGGGGGCCTGAGGGAGAAAGTTTAGGCTGCCAATTGACTTAATTATCATGCCCTTCATTTTGAGATTAGGGACACGAGTAATGTGGTATTGGAAATAATTTGGAGCTTCTAAAACTTTAAAACCACTACTAATCACGACCTCCTTATTTCCAAGGATTGTCTAAGAAACTGAAAACCTAACTAAAATCTCTGTTAAATTAGAGAGACGAAGAGAGTAGCCATACATCCAACGCTTTTGACTCCAATAGTTGTCGCTTTGAGTTCCTTGCAGCTTCGTCAAAGTAGATGGTGGCCTCTGTGTCATATCTATGATGCACAAGCAGGATCAAGACATACAAATAAAGTCATAACTAGAAACAATACAAGCCCATAAAACACTAACAATAAAAACTTCATGTGATGCATAGAAAGGACACACACAAATAAGCGGACACATACAGATTTAAGAATCTGTCACCTCGGAAACGCTACTTGGCACTTGGTAGGTAACATATGAAAAATGCATTCAAACCTATTTGAATAAGTGGTCAATCCAATTGACAGTATAGACTACTATAACTATATGGTAATAGTAGATATATGGGCTCTAATAGGATCTTTTATTGTTATTTCAGAATATAAAACAGAAATACACTAATTCAACATTTCAACTATTATATACAGTACAGTGATTTCATTTTAACTTACTACCCAAAACTACAGACAAAAAGCATAACAAAAAAATAATAATAAAAATCAGATAAAAGGATTATTTGAAAGCAGTTTATGGATAATAAAAGATTTTTGTTCCTACTTTGGCAAGGAAGAGTGTCGGGCCATAAGTATTAATCCCTAGTCCCCGCGTTTAGTTTGGCTCCTGAGAACTTTGAGTGGATAAACTTTAGGAAAAGTTTTATTTTTTGACATAATTCACTACCAAAAAAATGATTATTGGGGGCAGAAAAAGTGAAACGCCCCTATTAATAACAAATTAGGGGCGGAAAATTTATGTGCCCCTACTAATATTATTTGGGGCGGATAAAAAGGGCCTCTAATATGTGGATGTACTACACTTGTCACTTGAATTAATAAGGGCAGAAATAAGTGCCCCAATTAGTTAATTTTAATTTTAATTTTTTTACTTCCGTCCCTTGTGCTACATTTATTCTCTCTCTTCCTCTATTTACTAGGGTTTCCTCTCTAGCCGCACTACATTCTCCCCTCTATTCACTCACTCTTCCATCTAACGGCAGCCCCTCACTTCTTCTCCATTTCTTTTTTCCTCTTCCTCTTATCTTGTTCCTGGTCTCCGTTTGTTGTTCCTGCAGGTATGAGTTTTCATTTCTTTCTTTTTTTGTTACATGTGTTTCCCTTTTCTTTTTCGTAGTTGATAACAATGGCAAACTAAACTGGGTTTGGTTTGATTTCAATTTCTCAGTTTTCAGATTCTGCGTGTGGTAATGCGTTCAGGAAGAGCAGCAAGGTTTTTATTTTTCGTTTTCCCAATTGTACCAAAATATTGTTTCTTATAGGTGGAATGTTTTATATGTTTCAGTTTGGGAGTATTGTTCCCTTTACTTTAGGTTTGTAATTGTTGAATGGTTCATAAAAAAATTACACAACTGAGTTTTTCCTTTTTACTATTGTTTCTATCTTTCTTTTTGTGATTTGATTATTGTTTGTTTAATTTTGTATTATATCTCGTTGTTAAGATGATGGCGATGGCGAGAATTCATTTCAGTTGTACCTTTGAGAAGGAAAGAAGTAGATTTGGGTCTGTGAAAATCGAGAGGAGAGGGATTCAACATTGAAGAGAAAACGTGGTTTTCTTATCCTCGTTTGGCAAACCCAGAAATAAATGGGGAGTTATGATGGGCGTGGGTTGTTGAAACGTAGAAAGTAATTTTTTTTGCTGGATATAATTTTTTTTTAAATGCTCAAAGTATTAGGGGCGGAAGGAGATGCCTCTAATATCTCAATATGCCACGCTGTCAGTGCAACTATAGGGGCGAAACAAGTGACATTTTCCCTCTATTAATTAATAGAGGCGCCAGTTTTTGGGGCGCATCCAACATCCGCCTCTCCTAGCATTTTGGGGCGAAAAATGCACTTAAGTGCCCCTATTACTGCTTTTAGAGGCTAATAATATCAGCCCATATTGCTTAATATTTTGGTAGTGATTATTTCCACCTGGTGGAATACAAAACACAGAGCCCTTACATATGGAGTATTTTTCTTCACCACTTTAACTTAAGGTGTATGATCACCACCCTTCTCTACACTTGACACGTGCCTATAAGCATAACCATGGTTATATAAATCAAAGTAAAAAGTCAACCATTGTTATACTTATGGACATATGTCAAGTATTAAGAAGAGTGGTTAGCATATACCTTGGGTTAAAGTGGTTAGCAAAAATATTTCCTCTTACATAAGGATATATGTTTGGTTCATTAGAACAAATAAGAAAGAAAAAACCTTTTGGCGAATAACACATTTCATCGCTAAAAGACCACATTTCGTCACCAGGCTGTCACTGAAGACTCTTGGCCGAAAGTAATAGGTGAGGAAAATTGATTTTCGTCGCAAACTCCTTTAAGCGACCAAATCCTTTCGACGCCCTTCAAAAAGATTTTGTCGCCAATCTGTTGGTTGATGTCACATCCCGGGATCGGCTCCGCCGTAGCACAATATTATCCGCTTTGGGCCCTCGCCATCATGGTTTTGTTTCTAGGAACTCACGAGCAACTACCCAGTGGGTCACCCATCCTGGGATTGCTCTAACCCTAACTCGCTTAACTTCGGAGTTCTCATGACTCTGAAGCCAGTGAACACTCAAAAGGCCTCGTGCTAGATAGAGACGGGCATGTACATATAAGGCACATCACCCCCTCTCCGTTGGTCGATGTGGGATGTTATAATCCACCCCCCTTAGGGGCCTGACGTCCTCGTCGGCACACTCGCACCACACAGCAAAGTGGCTCGATACCAAATTGTCACATCCCGGGATCGGCTCCGCTGTAGCACGATATTGTTTGCTTTGGGCCCTCGCCCTCACGGTTTTGTTTTTGGGAACTCATGAGCAACTTCCCAGTGGGTCACCCATCTTGGGATTGCTCTAACCCTAACTCGCTTAATTTTGGAGTTTCCATGACTCCAAAGCCAGTGAGCACCCAAAAGGCCTCGTGCTAGATGGAGACGGGCATGTACATATAAGGCACATCACCTCCTCTCTGTTGGTTGATGTGGGATGTTACAATTGAAGTCTTAA
The DNA here is from genome assembly GCA_020226455.1 of Prunus salicina. Classification (NCBI taxonomy): domain Eukaryota; kingdom Viridiplantae; phylum Streptophyta; class Magnoliopsida; order Rosales; family Rosaceae; genus Prunus; species Prunus salicina. The sequence continues at coordinate 24,066,384 of CM035345.1, read as the reverse complement.
CCCATGCCTAAAGCTAACAAAATTTTTGGCACGAAATTACAAAAGTTCCTCGCTAATAACCCTATTGGGTGACCAAAGTTGTGTTGGTGACCAAACATTTGGTAGCAAAAAGAAGTTTTTTCTTGTAGTAGGCCCAACGATATAAATAGTGTGGAATGACTACTTTAGAGAGAGAGAGAGAGAGAGAGAGAGAGAGAGAAACAATCAGATATATAATCAGATCACCTGAAGCTACTACAACTAGAGCGAAAAAAAAAAAAGAATTTTAAAGCATATTATTATTGTACGCACTTCCTCACATCTTATGCCACCAATTTACACAAATACAATTGTTATTGAATAATAAGAACACCACAAATAAATAAATAAAAAAGGAGCAAAGTAACAATACTTCACTGGCATATGGTCTTCCAAATCTCTTACAATGAAACAAATGAAGAGCAATATATTTCATAAGTTAAAAACGAAAGTGGTGTAGAGTGTTTCTTCTCCTACTTAGATGTTCTAACAAATCCCTCTCCTTTCATCATTTAATTATAAGAATATCACAAACACAGACAGTTCACCTTTGGAATTTTAAACTAACATATTTAAACAAGGGTGAAACTTACTTAGAAAGATAGGTGCCTAGAATGGAGCTGAGCCTTTTACCAAAACCTTGTACAGGACCAGTTTGGACAGCTTCTTTCAATGCCAACCATCCCTAATTCATGTTCATCCAAGAAATGACCAATAAAACCTTCCTGATATTATACAAGCATCTCAAAAATGGAGATAAATGAGTACATACCTTATCATATATCAATTGATTGAATATCTGGTTTGCAATCTCTTCACACCGAACAGTCGCAACCATAACCTAATTAAATCATCAACAGTATATGTTCTATGCTTATGAGAAGTGAAGACCACAAATTATTTTCTAACGGAAAGAAAAGAAACTAAGAAACCTTGTGAGCAGGAAGATCCAGGTCCTTGTTCTCTTTGATTACTTTCCAAATCTGTTGTGCACTAAAGGAAAATCCTGAGGCAGGGACAAGACCCCTTCTATCACCAGCAAACCCACCTGGAGAAATAGAATGGGACAACCGCTGCCTCAGTTGAGCAACCTGCAGGATACAGGACATAACCCGTAAGTATCATAGTAAACTTTTACAATGAATGAATTTACTTGGGAAATATAAGAACTGTGTTTTCCCTGATAGGAAGGACGTCAATCAATTCTTCATATATTATTAATGTATATATACAACCCTGCAGTGGATGCTACTACACGCGTGAATTAATAAACATATACAACCCTTCTGATAGTAGAGAGGTTACCTCCTCCTTAAACTTCTCCTTCTCTTCATAACTAGACAAAACAACTACTTCTTCCTTCACGTCAAAGAATGTTGTTATCAATGTCAATAAGAACACAACTCTAATGAAGACATTAACAAGAACACAAGCTGTCAGAGAGTAGAGAAGGATATAAGAGATCTCACACTAAAGAAATCACTGAAGCGGGTACTTTTATGGGCTTGGGGCTTCGGAACTCCATTCCATATCTGCAGAATTTACAATATCTGAGAGATACGAAGAAAACAACTAAGGTATAAAAACAACATAGTGCTGAAGACAAAATTACCTCCTCTAGCGCTTTACCGAATAATACATTCAGTATAAATTTCCTCGAACCAGGGTGCCAATGTTGAAACGGGGTCTAAAGTACAAACAGCCACAAACAAGGAAAATTTAATATGGAACAAGAAAATTATATGTGGACAGCATAATCCGTTAATAAGCTCAAAAAGTATGCCCCAGACCTTTGAATTATCGTGTATAACAAACAGTAACGTCGTTTTACGAGGGATGCCAAAGCGCATCACGACCTATATACATTCGAAACCAGAATTTCAATAACCGATATTCAATGCTGGATAGACAGTAGAGATATAGACATGGTTCTAGAGTACCTGAAAAAATGTTTCAAGAAAAGGTTTTTCTTGCCCGTCAAGAGACCTATATATATAATCCAATCTCCAATTAATATCTTAAATTAATTTCAAAATACATGTATACTGTAATATCATAATGACTTGATTTCCTGATAAAAAGTCATGTTTCAAGTAAAGGTTTGTCTTTTTCCTTTCTCCTTTTCTCTCTCACCACGCTGTTCTCTTTCTTTCACTTCTTCGAGAGCCAAAAATCCAGAACCAATTGCTCCAGGTCGAACACCCAATCCAAGAAAATATTGAGCACAACTCTCTCCTTCTAAACCCATAAAATTCCTAAACCTTTTTCTATCTCCACCCTCTTTCTCTTTAGCCTCTGTTTTTTTTTAACAGTGAAAGTTGGTAATTGCTCAAGGAAAAGACAATCGGAAAATGAAAAGATTAAACTGGGTTTTGCTTAGTCAGAAATTTTTTTTTTCATTATTTTTCTCCTCAACCAAACATAGATCTTTTTTTATTCAACCAGGGGCAAAAACTCCAACACAACCATATAACTTATTATTTATGGAAAAAAACAAATCGAGCGCCAACAGTGTTACCAAAAGGGGTGGATTCCCTGTTTTATTATTTGTTGGTAGAAGAATCAATTTCTAGAAGATGGAATCTGAGAAAGAAGATGGGATCAATGCTGGATTTTTGTTCTTGCGGTGGATAGCCTAGTTAGTAAAATACGGAACGAGAAAAGTAAGAATAACATACACACGTGTTTTGTTCGGTAAAACTTTGACAAGATACAACTGTAAAGTTCGTCCACTATATAATATTTTAATATAATTTATTTAAAGCTTTTAATATATATTATTTTTATTCAATAATATGTGAAAAATATGGGTATGATACATGAATTTTGTCTGTATTATTCAAAATTCTGTAAAAACAAGTGTATAAATGTAATGACCCGGTCCTAAATAAATTGGTAAATATTATTTTATTCAGATAAAAGACCATTTTGCCCTAGAATATTTTATTAGGTTTAAAGTTGACTTTTGATCGGGAAGGAATTTGGGAATTCCGACTATACCTTTGCGTAGAGCACGGCGACATGAGTCCGTAGACACGTAGTGGGCCCGAATTGGAGTTGTAACGAGAGAAATACGATCAAAATACCCTCCGTGGCATAACCGTAATTTTGGTGAAAAGGGTTTGATAAAAATCAGATCTCTCTCTCTCTCTCTCTCTCTCTCTCTCTCTCTCTCTCTCTCTCTCTCTCTCTCTCTCTCTCTCTCTCTCTCTCTCTCTCTCTCTCCTCCGCGCACCCTCTCTCTCTCCCCGACGGCAGCTCTCTCGCACTCTCTCTTCGAAACTCCGGCCACCGGCCACGGCTGCGGACGGGACCGGTGCCAAAAGGACCGGCTTAGCCCCAGCGTCAAGAGCCGGCCCTTCCCGACATCGGTTGTTGTCCAGCCGCCGAAAAAAGTTGTGAAATGGCCGGTTTTTTGCCCTATTTTCGCCGGCTTCGTTCTCCATCGTTTGGCCGCCATTTTTGGTGATCAAGGTATGGAAATTCATCATTTCTTCATAATCTAGCTGATGGTTGGGTAGGATTTCATTAATTTTGAGCCTAGATTATCTATTTTCGAATTGGTTTTCGGCCGATTTTGGGATCGCAATTCTGGCCACTTCCGGTCAGTTTTTGGGGTAGGTCCAAGAGCAAAAGTGGTTCCAAATAGGGTGTTACACCTAGGGTAGGAGTCTTGAGCCGTAATTTTGAGTTTTTCCGATAATGGGGTATCGCTTTGGACACCCACGCGCTGCCGGCGGGTGTGGCGGCGCATGGGCACTGTAGAAAAGGGGCATTGTGTCCCGAGGTGATCTCTTGGTCATCACTAGCACGTAGATGTGCTCGGATCGCGATATCCGGGTTTGATAGGTTTGAACCGTTGGATAGTCTTAAATTTATTATATGCTAATCTGGATATCCCTAGGATTGTGTAGGATTCGACGGATCGTAAAACAGAGTCCCGGATACTCCGGAAATGCCAACCCTAGGGCTAGGTTTACAGTAACCGTCCGATCGTGCGATCATGAGCGATCCGACCGTCCGATCTAGACCAAACTTTCAGGCTAGTGTCCTAAACCTTGTAGAACCCATAAGAACTTTCAGATCGGAATTTGGAGGTCATGGGCCCCGTGGGCCCGCTTGACCAAGTTTGGGGTAGTTTGACTCTTGGTTGACCGTGAGTCTTCCGGGGTAGTTTCACCCTCCCAGGAGGATTAAAATGACCGTAGAAACAGGTCTTGAATGTTCGTTGAATTATTGTTGATTATGTGGGTTTAGGATAGAAATTTATTGTTTTAAACTAGGGGAAATCGGAATTACGTATTATTATTTATTGGGGGAAATTAATGTATATATGTATATATATATTTATATATTAAAGATATAAAGATGTTTCTTTTCACTGTGTAAGTACCACCCTAGGATTGTTAGGTCTCACATGGCGTAGGATTTTTCGGCGTTGAGACAGACCCTATACGTGGCGTTGGATGTTTCGGCATATGGGGAGATTATGTAACATGAGATGATAGGTCACACGTGGCGTAGGATTTTTCAGTGTGTTAATAGACCCCATACGTGGCGTTGGATGTTCCGGTGTATGGGGAGATTATGTGATATGAAATGAGAGGTCACACGTGGCGTTGGATTTTCCAGCATGTTGATAGCCTCATACGTGGCATTGGATGTTCCGGCATATAGGGAGATTATGTGATATGAGATGAGAGGTCACACATGGCTTTGGATTTTCTGACGTGTTGACAGGCTCCATACCTGGCGTTGGATGTTCCAGTGTATGGGGAGATTATGTGATATGAGATGAGAGGTCACACGTGACATTGGATTTTCCAGCGTGTTGACAGACCCCATACGTGGCTTTGGATGTTTCAGCGTATGAGGAGATAATGTGATTATTAGGGAGATAAATTAAAGATTATGTTTGGTTTGTTGTGAGTTAAAGTAAAGGGTTTTAGGGAAGAACTATGTGTGGCTTGATCCCTCGGGGAGGGTACGTAGGCAGCCTAGGGTAATGCCTAGGTGCAGCCGCGGGTTAAACCTGACCTTGACGTTGGTCCTGAAATTCGGGTGAGAACGAGATGTGATTGTGTTAGGAGGTTGAAACCTTGTATGTTGGATATTTGAGTTTATTAATTGCCTTGCTTAAGGCATTATTTCACTTAAGGGTTTTGTTGGTTGTTTGCTTCGGATTGTGTGAAGGCCGGAGGCTGATTATATGAATTGCATGAAATTATATTATGCGTGCTGCCTGTTGGGATATTAAATTGTGAATTTTGTGCAGTTGAAATTTGGGAAATGTTCAATTTACAGGGGAGAATCTGCCGAATTTTTGGTAGATAGTCTTGTGCCCTTATTCCTTTTTGGCAAAAGATGATATAGTTTCAGAAGTGGGCCCGACATCGAGGTAATGTCGGGAATTCCACAGGATTCGTCTCGGGTTCCAAGGAATTCCGGGGGGGGGGGGGGGGGGGGGGGGGGGGTCCAGTCAATTAAAGTGAAAATATGTATATACGTGTATAATACGTGTATTGTACATTTGCTTTTTAAAAAAAAGTGTATTTTACCGAGTCATTAAGACATGTACGAGAAACGAAAGTATTATGAAAATATATCTACGGAAGTGATACGAGTATTAAAAGGGAAGAGAAATGAAAGAGCAGAAGTAGGTGAGAAAAATCATGCATTAATTGTGTGAGAGGGTAAAAGAGGAAAAGAATTATTTTTGTTGATTTTATATGTTCTTAAATTCTATCACCACGTGGCATGCAACAAAGGGAGCTAGTTATAGTCGCATGAAGCATACCTCTAACATAGTTACACTTTCAATTATAAGTATATTTTCATTTTGATAGTATGTGTTTTTCGTTTGCATTTAATATGTATTTTATGTTAAAGCTTATTGAAAATTAGTTAATAAAGCTATGAACAAGCATACATATGATATGATTGATATGATTTCATGTATATTTTAGCTAGCCCACCTTTTGAACATTTCCTGCCTTGTCAACTGTGATTCAGGACCATTAATTATGGGTGCATAATTTGAATAGCCTTTGCTGTATTCATGAAAGGCAAAGTCCTAATTAAACACTCATTAAGCAATAATGATATCGAAAGCTTCTTTCCAAGGATTATAGATGTTGAAAACCAATTTCAAACCAACTATATCTGGCTAAAACAAACTACGCAAAGTAAGCTTACATATTTATCAGCATAGTGTCTGAAACTGCCAGAGCAAATAGGGTGCTTTGCTTCTTGAATGTATCATCCTGGAAGATAATATAATTGCAGGAAGCACAAAGAGCGATTAAATCTGATTTTTTAAAAATGGGGTTTTAACAAAAAGCTGATTACCTGGCCTCTGTCCCTGCCATCAGTACCCTCCAAATCCATGGCAATCGTGCAAGGCTCAATGCCAACACACTTGGCTATCCATATACCCTTCGTAGTTTGGCTCCTGAAGTAAACAGATACACACATATATAGCACCTAATCTAAAAACAAAAATAGAAAATTGAGTATATGATCAACTGAAAAGCTCAGAAACTAACCTTCCACTGTTTGCATTCATCTCCTTAAACTTAGTAGTGAACAGATGGTTCTGTAAAGCGCTCTTCCCTGTGATTTCATAGGCAATTAATTGCGCAATATTGCTCAAGCTCAATCAATTAAATTGATTAAAGTAAAAAAGCTTCATTTTAATTACCGCTGCTCTGAGGACCCACGATGGCTACAACACCATAGGAGACTCCACACTCAGCAAGCTTCACTTCCTTGACGAACCTCTGGAGCCCATCAGCATTAAACTTACCATCTCCATAGATGAGTTGCGTGGCGCAGCAATCTTCCTCCATAAATACAATACTCTCTCAAAATCTCCAACTCTGAGAGCCCAAATATGGCAGCCTTCAAGGCTCCAACTTTCAAGCACCGACTTATACAAACTTGAAGAGCAGGACGACCCAGATTCTATGCTTCCTTTGAAACTCAATCATTATTCTTCCGAGTAAGTAAAGCTTCTTGCTTTTTGACAAAAAAGAAAGGAAAAAAAAAAAAGAAGTGAAGCTTCTTGCTTGAAGAGCAAATAAACAGAGTAAAAATGTAGACAGAGGAACTGGAGTTAGGATTCGCCACCTAACTCTCTCTCTCTCTCTACTCTACACTGAAAGCTTCGTGTTTACTACCTTATAATTAATATAACTTTTTTTTATTTTAAACTTTTTTTTGGGCGAGCATGGATGTTCATATTAGTAATTTTAATTTAGTACTAAAACAAAGGAATTGCTTTTGTGAAAAGGTACTGTTGATGCATGCATGATTAAAAGAATTTAATAAATAAAAGTTTTGACATGTTGATTAATGCTAGCTAGCTAATTTAATTGCCAAGTCTGCTTAAGCAAATATGGGAAATAATTTAATTTAATTTTAATATAAGAATTTAAAAAGAAGGATGGTTAGTCTTTATTAAATTAATTTAGATGGTATTTTTACATGAATGCAACTCAAACCGTGTTAGTTAAGCCTGTCGAAATTGGAAATTATGTCATGGGAGGGAAGTGTACATTTTACTTTTTAATGCTTCTAAAAAAAGGCTTTTTCAAATTTTATTCTTGGTTTATTTGTTTACAGCCACATGAAGTCTTGTTGGTAGCAGGACGACCCATATTCTATGCTTCCTTTGAACTCAAGCCTTCTTATTCTTCTGAGTAAGTAAAGCTTCTTGCTTGAAGAGCAAACAGAGTAAATAAAAAAAATTGATAATCTGTTCTTTTGATGAATATTATTGTTTGCTGGGCAAATATACAATCTTGTAGCTGCAGACCCAAGAAACCCTCATTCGATACAAATTTTTTGTTGATGTGGTTGCACGGCTCATCTGTATTGCAGGTTTGAGTACATGTGCTTCTAGTTGCTTAATCGGGGATTTTAGTCATCTTTGGGTTGTCCCTGATTCTCTCTGGATCAATTAAACAGGTTGATGTGTTTTGGTGACTCCACAAGATTTACCCGTATTAGACACAACATTACTTTACTTTATACTTTTGTTTGTTTGTCAATAAAAAAACTTTCGTTTATTCTAAAAAAAGATGCAACAAATATGACCACTGTTTCATTTGAAGAGAAAAGGAACACTACGGACAAGCAAGTTGGGAATTCCAAATAATTAAACAATGTGCACAAACTTAGTACTCTGAACGGCCATAATTACTTTGAAAGGAGCATAAATTGGTTGAAACCATGAACGACCATCACCATAATAGCCCACGGAGGAGGCAACCAGTTGTTACTCCGCTTGTAAGCCTCCTAAGAATACAAAAGCAAACAGAGTCATATACATTACGTTTGCAGGATTGGATTGAGCTTCTAAACATAAAGATAGGTTGAAAATATTAGCATGCCGGGTTTTCTTTGTAGAAGAATACATAAACTTGCCGTTACTAAGTCAAGAGTTAGCTCATTTTCCGGAACTTCATATATACAATGTTTCTTTTTTCACTACTAAACCAAATCCAATCTACATGAATAAGAACTCCATCCCAAATGTCATGCACAATGCACACATCATATTTCAAAGTTTCTAAGACTACTTGGCCATTGGATTTCCAAGTACATACATCACTAGTTAGATCTCCGTAATTCAAATCCATACAAAAGAAGTTATAAAATATACCTGCGCTAAAATAGCTTCAGTGACACTAAACTCAGTCTCTGTTTTGAACTCTTCCCACAAGGACTTGCACTGCACTGGAGTAATTAAGGTATCTTTTGAAGAAACCTAGTTCAGAGTTAACCTTTAATAAGAAACCAGTTTGATGATAGAAAACTTATACAAATGAACCAAAACCCATAAATGGTACCTCTTCCCAAGTGCTTGAGGCAAGAGGGTATGCAGAAGCTCCTATTCTCCTATCTTGTGAAGATGAAACACTAACAGTTCCATCCATCAGAGAAGAAAAGATAACTTTTTCAATATTATCTGGCTTCTCATCCAAGCGGATGGCAGCCATGATTGACAAAAGGTTCAAAGCCTGCAAGAAATATATAATAAAAGACATTAAAATATCACTTTAACACAAAAAGACAGATAATATTCTTTCACAAAAGTTCCCAATGATTACTGCAGAGCAAGCATCCTTGGTAATACTTCCGATGTCTTCTTTCTCAGTCCAAACCCGAGGCATTGAGTCGCTGTCACAATTGAAGACTCTGAAAAACCTGAGAAATGTTAACATAGATGATAAGCAACCAAAATGACAAGGAAAAAAGAAGAGAAAACATATCGACAACAAGTCCTCTACCGATCCTTCATGTGGATCATAATTTTTGTAGCCTCTTCTATTGCAACTTTCTCCACCACATTCCTTGAGTAATCCTTTAAATGTTGCAACATTTTGGCAATTGTTTCTTTGTCCAACTCAAAATCGGAAATTGCAGTTGAAAACTTTGATATTGCAACTTCAGTTTCACGATTAAGTAGTTTTCTTATTGAACCCCAAGTGTCTTTTCCACCAGTGTCAAGTAGAGCCTCTACTGTCCAGTTAAATATGCAGACAGTTGTCTCTGCAAAATTAAAGGTTATTTTGTTTAAGAAATTTGAGTAACAACATATTATCAACATATAACTTCAAAAGTATTCTACTTTAATAGATTATTATAAGATTACCTCATAGTTGACATTCAATTCTGACAACTTTGCACTACAAACGGATGATGCATGTGCATCTATATCACGTTGAAGTTTTTCGCGAACTCTTGAAGCATCCCAATTAGCTTGTTGTATGGCAGCATCTGAAAGGAGAAACATGTTAAGTAGTACTAATGACAAAGGTTCTGTTTGGTGGACAAAGATGTTAATTACCTGCACATCCTTTGTCAAACTCAAGCATAGAAGACTGAGTACAGGTACGAACAGATAAAGTAAATCCTTCTCCTTCATTTAACGATTGTTCCAGCCTCACTTTAAAATCTTCAAGCGCTTTAGAATGTAGATGTCCCAGCATGGTCGTGTACGCAGGGTAAACAAACTGGAAAATTAAGAGTAAAGGGAGATTTAAACTAAAATAAGCATGATAACTGACATTAGTGGCTATTATAAATTCTCAAAACCCACCACACTAAATCCAACCCACCCTTTAATAAGTTCAGGTTTAAAGACAATCTGAACTATAAACATCAGGCAATGCTACTTTCAAGTATTACATAACAAGGAAACTCCATTTGACAATTCAAGTTCTTAGAGTGAGCTTTGTCAATCTAAGCTTTTGGTAACTAATTAGGAGTCCTGCTTCATTCATGATGTTTTTCTGCACATTTTACAACTTTTTGATAGGGCTACCTGAGGGAGAAAGTTTAGGTAGCCAATTTTCATTATCATGCCTTTCATTTTGAGATGGGGTCCCAAGACACGATAGTCACTACTACAAAAAAGCAAAAAGACGACGGTAAATCACCGTCGTGTATTCGGTTTTTCAATGGTCGTGGAATCCATCGTCATCTTTTCCCTCATAAACCACGACGCTAAATCACTGTCGTTGTTAAAACATACAACGTCATCAACAAATACAAAACGACGTCTTTGTATTGCAAAAAGATCTAAAAAATCAGTCGAGGATGAGAATAGACGACCAACTCTATAAACAAACCGTCGTTAAAAAGGAAAAATATGACACATATTAACAAAACAAGGCCGCAAGATAGACATACCACGACGAAAATTAACATAAGACGCCGTTAAATATAATTTTCACGAAATTAAAAATATGACGTCTTTAAATACATGAGAAGACGACGTTATTGATACCTACTACGTTGCCTATTTAAAAACAGCCGTTGTAAAATAAATTTTCCACTTCGATTTTTCTATAAAAGATGACGTGGAAATAGTTGTCAGTGTCATTATTTACGACGTATGTATTTATAGAGTAGACGTTGAACTACGAAACAACGTCGGTTACAAATATATGAGAGCCGTATTACAAAATTTATACGTCCTATTTTCAGAAACAAACCACGATGATAAATATTCGACGTTGTTAAGTCAAACAACGTCGAAAACAAATAAAAACGGACTTGTTTAGTCTGCTAAAGTTCTAAAAAATAGTCGAGGATGAGAATAGACAACCAACTCAAACAAATAACCGTCGTTAAAAAGGAAAAATATGACACATATTAATAGAACAAGGCCGCAAGATAGACATACAACGACGACAACTAAAACACTACGCCGTTAAATATAATTTTCACGACAAGAAAAAATATGACGTCTTTAAATACATGAGAAGACGACGTTATTGAAACCTACTACGTCTCTTATTTACAAACAACCGTCGTGAAATAAATTTTCCAAACGCACACACATCATCAACTTCCAAAAAATTGTCTCTCTGATTGCAAATCTGCGTCATCTGTTAAGATTATGATGTGGAACAGAGTTCCATCTGATAAGATTTCGTAACCCTTGGGATCTCAGAAAAATCTGATTATGTCGGCGGTTTTCTATATAAACCGTCGTGGTTATTTCAATTCTTGTCATTAAGTAGATCAACCGACGTAGGATAAGAAAATCAAAGAAAAAAATTGTTAACAAAAATTCTTATTAAGACGACGGTTTAAATTAAAGGTACGACGTATAAAATGAATAAATACGACGTTAAATTTTATAGTACGATTTAAAGATAACGTTGTAGAACTATACGAGAATGACGTCGATATATTTATATTTTCCGTCGTTGTACATTAATTTAATACGGCGATATTTTGTATTTTAAAGCTGTGGATTTGTTTGTAATTATACGGCGTCTTATATGAAAACCTCGTCGTGTTATTTTATGAGTAAAAATGGCGGCTTTTATTGAAATCGTCGTCTTTACTTTCTACATCGGTCGATTCATAACTTCTGCCGTTCTTTGTTGGCTTTGATTTTACACTGCGGAAATCTGTTTCAAATAGACGTCGGTTGTTTAATTATGTACGTCGTTGTTTTTGAACAGCCATTTGAATCTCCATTTTTTAGTTGTCTAAGGTGGTATTACATGACGGTTTTTTTAGAACCGTCGTCTTTTTAAAAACCACGACGGTTTTCACTTAGACCTTCGTTGTTTTCTGGTCGTCTTTTTCACTTTTTGTAGTAGTGAGTGAGTAATGTGGTATTGAAAATTATTTGGAGGCTTCTAAAACTTAAAAACCACTACTAATCATGACCTCCGTATTTCCAAAGACTGTCTAAGCAACTGAAAACCTAACTAAAATCTCTGTTAAATTAGAAAGACGAAGAGAGTAGCCATACATCCAACGCTTTTGACTCCAACAGTTGTCGTTTCGAGTTCCTTGCACCTTCGTCAAAGTAGATGGCCTCTATGTCATATCTACGATGCACAGCCAGGATCAAGACATACAAATAAAGTCAGAACTAACAGACAATGTAAAACTTCAATAAAAACAATACAAGCCCATACAACACTAACAATAAAAACTTCAATAATGCATAGAAAGCACACATACAAATAAGCAGACACATACACATTTAAGAATCTGTTCACAAGGAAACACTACGTACGTACTTGCTAGTTTTAGTGGTTAGTTTTTCTTCTTCTACTTAGATGTTCCACCAAATCCCCCTCTCATAATTTAATTATAAAAAAATCACGAACATTGATAGTTACAACCACTCCTTGTTCATTTTTGGAATTTTGAACTCACATATTTAAACCAGAGTGAAACTTACTTAGAAAGATAGGTGCTTAAAATGGAGCTGAGCCTTTTACCAAAACCTTGTACGGGGCCAATTTGGACAGCTTCTTCCAATGCCAACAAATCCTAAATCATGTTCATTCAAGGAATGAACAATAAGACCTTCTCGATCATATTAAGTATAAGCATCTAAAAAAACGGAGATGAATGAGTACATACCTCATCGAAGATCAACCGATTGAATTTCTGGTTGGCTATCTCTTCACACCGAACAGTAGCAGCCATAACCTAATTAAATCATTAACAGAATTACCTATGTATATGTTCTGTGCATATGAGAAGCAAAGTTTGAAAATGCTAAGGCCTAAGCAAAGGCGTTTTACCTCCCGTGAGAAACCTGAGATGTAAGCTTTTTATGCCTTTCAAGGCGTACTAAAAATATGTGAAAAAATATAAATACCATAAAAAATAATATAGTTAAAAAATAATCAATATTCATTTAGAAGGAAAAACACCAGACATGACTTAGCTCATTTTTCAACATTAAGGACCTACTTGGGAGTGCATCTAGAAGGGCTAAAAGTGCTTCTGACAGTATTTGGCAAAAAGTTTAGAAGCGCTTTAAGTGCTTTTCCAGGAAGCGCTTTAAGTGCTTTTCCAAGAAGCACTTGGAATTTTTATTTAAAATTTCTTGTGAGCAGAAGTACTTCCTAGAGAAGCAGTTCCAAACAAGACGTAAGTGTTTCCATATGTTCCAGAACCTCATATATATACGATGTTTCTTTTATTTTCACTACTAACCAAATCCAATCAACATCAATAAGAACTTCGTCCCAAATGTCATACACAACGCACACATTCTATTCCCAAGTGTATACTACTAGTTGCCATTGCATTTGCAACAAAATACACCAATATTTCATATCTCCAAAATTTAAATCCATGCAAGAGTTTTAGGAAAAACAAAATCCATTTATTCATGAAGGATTAGTGCTTAAATGACAATGAAAACATACTGAAGTTAAGCGTAAGGTAAGAGAAGTTATAAAACGTACATGTGCTGAAATAGCTTGAGTGACACTATTCTCAGTCTCTGCTATGAACTGTCTCCACAAGGACTGGCACTGTACTGGAGTAATTAAGGTATTCTTTGAAGACACCTAGTTCAAATTTAACCTTTAATAAGGAACCAGTTTGATCATAAAAAGTTTACAGATAATGCAAAACACATTAAATGGTACCTCTTCCCAATTGCTTGAGGCGAGAGGGTCTACAGAAGCTCCGGCTTCCCTATCTTGTGAAGATGAAACAGTAACAGCTCCATCCATTAGAGAAGAAAAGAGAAATTTTTCAATATTATCCGGCTTCTCATCCAAGCGGATGGCTGCCATGACGGACAAAAGCTTCATAGACTGTAAGAAAGATAGAATAAAATAAACTAAAATAACACTTCAACACAAACGGACAGATAACTATTCTTCCATAAAAGTTCCCAATAATTACCGAGGAGCGAGCATCCTTGGTAATACTTCTAATGTCTTCTTTCCCAGTCCAAACCCGAAGCATTGAATCACTGTCATAATTGAACACTGTGGAAAACCTGAGAATTTTAACAGAAATGATAAGCAATCAAAATGACAACGAAGAAAGAAGTGAAAATATATTGACAACAAGTCCTTTACCGATCCTTCATGTGGATCATAATTTTTGTAGCCTTTTCCCTTGCTTTTTTCTCCACCACATTCCTTGAGTAATCCCTTAAATGTTGCAACATTTGGGCAATTTTTGCATTGTCCAACTCAAAATCGGCAACTACAGTTGAAAACTCTGATATTGCAACTTCGGTTTCATGATTAAGAAGTTTTCTTATTGAAGCCCAAGTGTCTTTTCCACCAGTTTCAAGTAGACTCTTTACTGGTCCAGTTAAAGATGCAGATAGTTGTTTCTGAAAATTTAAAGGTTATTTTCGTTGAGAAATATGAGTAACAACAAATTATCGACATAACTTAAAAGTATTCTGAGTCATATAATAACCAACACTTTAATAGATTATCATAACATCACCTCATAGTTGAAAATCAATTCTGACAACTTTGCACTACAAATGGATGATGCATGCGCATCTATATCACGTTGAAGTTTTTCACGAACTCTTGAAGCATCCCAATTAGCTTGTTGTATGGCAGCATCTGAAACGAGAAACATGTTAAGTAGTACTAATAACAAAGGTTCTGTTTAGTGTGGACAAGCATGTTAATTACCTGCACATCCTTTGTCAAACTCAAGCATGGAAGAGTGAGTACAGATACGAACATATGAAGCAAATCCTCTTCCTTCGTTTAACGATTGCTCCAGCCTCACTTTAAAATCTTCAAGCGCTTTAGAATGTACATGTCCCAACATGGTCGTGTATGCAGGGTAAACAAACTGGAAAATTAAGATCAAAGCGAGATTAGAAGTATGATAATTTGCATCAGTACGTGTCGCTGCTATGAATCCTCAAAATCAAGCACACCAAATCCAATCCACCGTTTAATCAGTTTGGGTTTAAAGACAATATGAATTATAAAGATCAGGCAATGCTACTTTCGATTATTACATAACAAGCAAGCTCCATTTGTCAATTCAGTTTCTCAGAGTGATCTTTGTCACTTTAAGGTATTGGTAACTAATTAGATGGAGTCATGCTTCGGGAGTGATGTTTTGTTGCACATTATAGAACTTTTTGATAGGGGACCTGGGAGAAAGTTTATGTTGCCAATCCACTTAAATTATCATGCCCTTCATTTTGAGATTGGGGACACGAGTAATGTGGTATTGAAAATAATTTGGAGGCTTCTAAAACTTAAAAACCACTACTAATCACGACCTCCTTATTTCCAAGGATTGTCTAACCAACTAAAAACCTAACTAAAATCTCTGTTAAATTAGAGAGACAAAGAGAGTAGCCATACATCCAAAGCTTTTGACTCCAAAAGTTGTTTTTTTGAGTACCATGCATCTCCGTCAAAGTAGAAGGCCTCTGTGAAATATCTATTATGCACAAGCAAGATCAAGACATACAAATAAGGTCAGAACTGGAAAGAACAAACGCCCATACAACACTAACAATAAAACTTCCAAGGCATAGAAAACGCACACACAAATAATAGCAGACACATACACGTTTAATAATCTGTCACCGCAGAAACGCTACTTGGTACTTGCTAGGTAACATATGAAAAATGCATTCAAACCTATTTGAATAAGTGGTCAATCCAGTTGACAACGTAAAACGACTATAACTATAAGGTAATAGTAGATATATGGGCTCTAATAGGATCTGATATTGATATTTCAAAAGTATAAAACAAAAATACACTAATTCAACATTTCGACTATTATATACAGTATAATGATTTCATTTTAACATACTACCTAAAACTACAGACAAAAAGCATGATAAAAAAAAATACATAAAAGGATTATTTGAAAGCTGTTTATTGTTCCTACTTTGGCAAGGAAGAGTGTCGGGCCATAAGTATTAATCCCTAGTGTAACATCCCACATCAACCAACGGAGAGGGGGTGATATGCCTTATATGTATATGCCCGCCTCCATCTAGCACGTGGCCTTTTGGGAGCTCACTGGCTTCGAAGTTATGGGAACTCCGAAGTTAAGCAAGTTGGGGCTAGAGCAATCCCAAGATGGGTGACCCACTGGGAAGTTGCTCGTGAGTTCCAAGAAACAAAACCATAAGGGTAGAGAGGGGGGCCCAAAACTGACAATATCATGCTACGGCGAAGCCGATCCCGGGATGTGACACCTAGTCTCTGGGTTTAGTATGGTTCCTGAGAACTTTGAGTGGATAAACTTTAGGAAAAGGAGTATTTTTGCATTGAGAGTATTTTTGCTCCCTAATAAGTGGAATACAAAACACGGAGCCCTAAGTCAACCATGGTTATGCTTATAGACATGTGTCAAGTGTTGAGAAGGGTGGTGATCATACACCTTGGATTAAAGTGGTGAACAAAAATACTTTCTCTTACATAGGGATATATGTTTGGTTCATTAGAACAAAAACTTTTTGGCAACTAACACATTTCGTCGCTAAAAGACCACATTTTGTCGCTAGGCTGTTGCTAAGACTCATGGCCGAAAGTTACAAGCGAGCAAAATTTATTTTCGTCGCAAAAACCTTTAAGCGACCAAATCCTTTTGACGCCCTTCACAAAGATTTTGTCACCAATCTGTTGGTTGAAGTCTTAAACTAACGAAATTAAACAAGAGTGAAACTTACTTAGAAAGATAGGTGCTTAGAATGGAGCTGAGCCTTTCACCAAAACCTTGTACAGGACCAGTTTGGACACCTTCTTTCAATGCCAACCAACCCTAATTCATGTTCATCCAAGAAATGACCAATAAAGCCTTCCTGATATTATACTTACAAGCATCTAAAAAATGAAGATAAATGAGTACATACCTTGTCATATATCAATTGATTGAATATCTGGTTTGCAATCTCTTCACACCGAACAGTCGCAACCATAACCTAATTAAATCATCAATAGTATATGTTCTATGCATATGAGGAGTGAAGACCACAAATTATTTTCTAATGGAAAGAAAAGAAACTAAGAAACCTTGTGAGCGGGAAGATCCAGGTCCTTGTTCTCTTTGATTACTTTCCAAATCTGTTGTGCACTAAAGGAAAATCCTGAGGCAGGGACAAGACCCCTTCTATCACCAGCAAACCCACCTGGAGAAATAGAATGGGACAACCGCTGCCTCAGTTGAGCAACCTGCAGGATACAGGACATAACCCGTAAGTATCATAGTAAACTTTTACAATGAATGAATTTACTTGGGAAATATAAGAACTGTGTTTTCCCTGATGGGAAGGACGTCAATCAATTCTTCATATATTATTAATGTATATATACAACCCTGCAGTGGATGCTACCACACGCGTGAATTGATAAACATATACAACCCTTCTGATAGTAGAGAGGTTACCTCCTCCTTAAACTTCTCCTTCTCTTCATAACTAGACAAAACAACTACTTCTTCCTTCACGTCAAAGAATGTTGTTATCAATGTCAATAAGAACACAAGCTCTAATGAAGACATTAAAAAGAACACAAGCTGTCAGAGAGTAGAGAAGGATATAAGAGATCTCACACTAAAGAAATCACTGAAGGGGGTACTTTTATAGGCTTGGATCTTCGGAACTCCATTCCATATCTGCAGAATTTACAATATCTGAGAGATACGAAGAAAACAGCTAATAAGGTATAAAAACAACATAGTGCTGAAGACAAAAGTACCTCCTCTAGCGCTATACTGAATAATAGATTCAGTATAAATTTCCTCGAACCAGGGTGCCAATGTTGAAACGGGGGCTAAAGTACAAACAGCCACAAACAAGGAAAATTTAATATGGAACAAGAAAATTATACGACGACAACATAATCCGTTAATAAGCTCAAAAAGTATGCCCCAGACCTTTGAATTATCGTGTATAACAAACAGTAACGTCTTTTTATGGGGGGTGCCAAAGCGCATCACGACCTATATATCGAAACCAGAATTTCAATAACCGACATTCAATGCTGGATAGACAGTAGAGATATAGACATGGTTCTAGTGTACCTGAAAAAATGTTTCAAGAAAAGGTTTTTCTTGCCCGTCAAGAGACCTATATATATAATCCAACATCTCCAATTAATATCTTAAATTAATTTCAAAATACATGTATACGTGTAATATCATATTGACTTGATTTCCTGATAAAAAGTCATGTTTGCAAGTAAAGGTTTGTCTTTTTCCTTTCTCCTTTTCTCTCTCACCACGCTGTTCTCTTTCTTTCTCTTCTTCGAGAGCCAAAAATCCAGAACCAATTGCTCCAGATCGAACACCCAATCCAAGAAAATATTGAGCACAACTCTCTCCTTCTAAACCCATAAAATTACTAAACCTTTTTCTATCTCCACCCTCTTTCTCTTTAGCCTCTGTTTTTTTTAACAGTGAAAGTTGGTAATTGCTCAAGGAAAAAACAATCGGAAAATGAAAATATTAAAACTGGGTTTGCTTAATCAGATTTTTTTTTTTTCATTATTTTTCGCCTCAACCAAACATAGATATTTTTTTATTCGGTTTTTTTTCTGAACCAGGGGCAAAAACTCCAACACAACCATAAAATTTGTTATTTATGAAAAAATAAATCGAGCGCCAACAGTTACCAAAAGGGGTGGATTCCCTGTTTTATTATTTGTTGGCAGAAGAATCAATTTCTAGAAGATGGAATCTGAGAAAGAAGATGGGATCGATGCTGGATTTTTGTTCTTGTGGTGGATAGCCTAGTTAGTAAAATACGGAACGAGAAAAGTAAGAATAACATACACACGTGTTTTGTTCGGTAAAACTTTTGCAAGATACAACTGTAAAGTTAGACCACTATATAATATTTTAATATAATTTATTTAAAGCTTTTAATATATATTATTTTTATTCAATAATATATGAAAAATGTGGGTATAATACATGAATTTTATCTGTATTATTCAAAATTTTGTAAAAACAAGTGTATTAAAGTGAAATATATATATATATATATACGTGTATTGTACATTTGTTTTTAAAATAAACGTGTATTTTACCGAATCATTAAGACATGTACAGGAAACGGAAGTATTATGAAAATATATATACAGAAGTGATACGAGTATTAAAAGAGAAGAGAAATGAAAGGGCACAAGTAGGTGACAAAATTCATGCATTAATTGTGTGAGAGGGTAAAACGGGAAAATAATTTTTTTTGTTGATTTTATACGTTCTTGAAATTCTATCCCCACGTGGCATGCAACAAAGGGAGCTAGTTATACTCTCATGAAGCATACCTCTAACATAGTTACACTTTCAATTATGAGTATATTTTAATTTTGATAGTATGTGTTTTTCGATTGCATTTAATATGTATTTTATGTTAAAGCTTATTGAAAATTAGTTAGTAGAGCTATGAACAAGCATGCATATAATTGATATGATTTAATGTATATTTTAGCTAGCCCACCATTTGAACATTTCTTGCCTCCTCAGCTGTGATAGACGACCATTAATTATGGATGCATAAGTTGAATAGCCTTTGCTGTATTCATGAAAGGCAAAGTCTTAATTAAACACTCAATAAGCAATAATGATATCAAAAGCTTCTTTCCAAGGATTATAGATGTTGAAAACCAATTTCAAACCAACTTTGTCTTGCTAAAAGAAACTACGCAAAGTAAGCTTACATATTTATCAGCACAATGTCTGAAACTGCCAGAGCAAATAGGGTGCTTTGCTTCTTGAATGTATCATCCTGGAAGATAATATAATTGCAGGAAGCACAAAGAGCGATTAAATCTGATTTTTTTAAATGGGGTTTTAACGAAAAGCTGATTACCTGGCCTCTCTCCCTGCCATCAGACTCCAAATCCATGGCAATCATGCAAGGCTCAATGCCAACACACTTGGCTATCCATATACCCTTCGTAGTTTGGCTCCTGAAGTAAATAGATACACACATATATAGCACCTATTCTAAAAACAAAAAAAGAAAATTGCGTATATGATCAACTGATGAAAAGCTCAGAAACTAACCTTCTACTGTTTGCAAATTGAGTAGTGAACAGATGGTTCTGTAAAGCGCTCTTCCCTGTGATTTCATAGGCAATTAAATTGCGCCATATTGCTCAAGCTCAATCAATTAAATTGATTAAAGTAACAAAGCTTCATTTTAATTACCGCTGCTCTGAGGACCCACGACGGCTACAACACCATAGGAGACTCCACACTCAGCAAGCTTCACTTCCTTGACGAATCTGTCGAGCCCATCAGCATTAAACTCACCATTTCCATAGATGAGTTGCGTGGCGCAGCAATCTTCCTCCATCAATACAATACTCTCCCAAAATCTCCAACTCTGATAGCCGAAATATGGCAGCCTTCAAGGGTCCAACTTTCAAGCACCGACTTATACAAACTTGAAGAGCAGGACGACCCAGATTCTATGCTTCCTTTGAAACTCAAGCATTATTCTTCTTCTTCTTCCGTTACCAAAAAAAACAAACATTATTCTTCTGAGTAAGTAATAAAGCTTCTTGCTTTTTGACAAAAAAGAAAAAAAAAAAAAAAAAAAAAAGAGAGTGAAGTGAAGCTTCTTGCTTGAAGGCAAATAAACAGAGTAAATGAAAAAAAATGTACAGAGAGGAACACTGAAAGCTTCGTGTTTACTACCTTATAATTAATATAACTATTTTTCATTTTAAACTTTTTTTTTTGGCCGAGCATGGATGTTCATATTAGTAATTTTAATTTAGTAGTAAAACGAAGGAATTACTTTTGTGAAAAGGTATTGTTGATGCATGCATGATTAAAAGAATTTAATAAATAAAAGTTTTGACATGTTGATTAATGCTAGTTAATTTAATCTGCCAAGTCTGCTTAAGCAAATATGGGAAAAAATAAATTTTAATTTTAATATAAGAATTTAAAAAGAAGGATGGTTAGTCTTTATTAAATTAATTTAGATGGTATTTTTACATGAATGCAACTCAAACTGCCTCAGTTAATCCTCTCAAAATTGGAAATTATGTCATGGGAGGGGAAGTGTACATTTTACTTTTTTATGCTTCGAAAAAAAAGGCTTTTTCAAAATTTATTCTTGGTTTATTTGTTTACAGCCACATGAAGTCTTGTTGGTAGCAGGACGAATATGCTTCCTTTGAACTCAAGCCTTCTTATTCTTCCGAGTAAGTAAAGCTTCTTGCTTGAAGAGCAAACAGAGTAAATAAAAAAAATATTAAATTGAGCTTAGACCCATAAAATTTATTTTAAATCACCTACAACCCTTTCCTTTAGTTTTCTATTTAAAATACGGGTTAATTACTGTAGACGTCCTCGAACTATGGCGACTTTTGCAATTGGGTCCGTGAACTAAATTTTCGTGACAACGAACTCCTTTAATTATACAATTAGTTGCAATTGGGTCTTGCCGTCGAAGTCTGTCAAATTATCCGTCAAAATGAGGGGTAAACGCGTCTTTCCGAGTCTGAAGACTCTCCTTCGAATCTGAACACTCACCTTAAACCATTCACTTTGACCCCCAACTGAAGAACTGAGAAGGGGCTGCGAGGGAAGGAAAAATGTCGGAGAGCTCGACAGATTCAAATTGCAGCCGCCGTTACTGCGAGTGTGGGTCGGAAATCAAACGCCGGACTTCATGGATGGATCTGAATCCTGGACGAAGATTTGAGGCATGTTGCAATAATCGGGTAAGTTATTGTTTGAATTCATAACAATAATTGGTGTTTCGTTTTTTCGCATGGTTGGAGAATGAAATTGGTGTTTTGTTGGGTTTGAAATTGGTGTTTCATTTTGTTTGAATTGCATAACAATAAAAGGGGGTTGCATTTTTTTGCATGGGTGGAGAATGAAACATGCCCACGAGGAAAGGAAATCTTGCTTGGGTTACTTAGAAGACTAAGAGGAATGGAGGACGAATTGAGAGCAACGGCGGAGAATTTCAGATTGATGGAAGAAGAGAAGAATAAATTAGAGCAAAAACTAAGAGAAGAGGAAGAAGAAATCAAGATTTTGAAAAAATAGAATCTGGGAATGGGTCAACAAGTTGTTGTACTAGAAGGGGAAATTTTGAGTTATCGACAAAGACAAAGGTGGTTCTGGGTTGTTATTCTGTTGTGTTTTATGATTGTGATATTGTTCATGAATATGGATGATTTGGTAGTGTAGAAATGGCAGGAAATGGACATAATGTTGTATGTACTCTTGAATAGCTTTTGATGGCATGGGCATAGTGTAGAAATAGGCAAGAATTGGTAGTGTAGAAAGGGCAGGAATTGGTAGTATAGAAATGGGCAGAAACTTGGGCATAAGGTCATTTTGTGCCTTTTTGGCAGTGTATCAAATGTTTTGCTATATAAGCTGATTTTGTGCTGAATTGGCAATGTATACCAAATGAACAGGGGCACAGTACATACAATCCAAAAGGCTTCAATTACCAATTACCATTCACCAATTGCACATTACATACAATCCAAAATAACATTACATAGAATAGGCAACATAGCCTTCAAAATAACATTACCAAAATGGCATACTTTAGTTTATAATTGTTCACCCAAAATACACATCCACATAGTAAGTACTTAAGAGTCCAAAAACAGGTCTTAAAAGTCCACAACATATGTCTTCACAGTCTATACCTATCCTCCTCTTTTGACACTGTGTTCGAATCTTCCTCTATATGATGGTTGCAAGGGCACTTGTTGTGAGGATGTCATTGGCAGATTGGCCCTTCCTTGACTGATATCACTTACCACCTAAGATAAAAACCACAAACAACATATATTACTATATAGGCAAACATAAAAAATCTGAGTTGGGCAAAAATAATAGGCAACTAACTGGTTATGAAGATGACATCCTTTTAGGTGGATTCCATAAGCCTCTTCCTCTTCCTCTGCCCCTCTTAACTTGAGTTTGAGTGAGGGCAGCTTTTTTTTGGACTGGGGCAGTGTCAGTTTGGGCCGGGGTAGCATTAGTTTGGGCTGGGGCAATATCATTTTGGCCTGCATTTCCATTGTCAACTGCTTGAACTTCATTTTGGCCAACATTCCCATTTTGGGCTGCCTCAGCCTACACAACATACAAGCACAGCTATAAAAAATCACAACCACAGCAGACTACAACCCAAATAATTGAAATTCATAAGAAAACCCAAATAATTAAACAACCTGTCTTCCACATCCTCTTCAATTGTGGCCTTCTTTTCCACATGCCCCACATCTAATTTTAATGAAGACTCTTCTAAGTTTTGCTACTGGAGCAGTGTAACCTGGAGGCAAAGGGTTTGGTGGGTTTGGGGCTGGTACTTGAACCTCAGCAGCCTCCTTTGTCCTCAATCTCTTGGGTCTTCCCGATTGATGCTTACGAAATGGAGGTCTAATTGGAGGCAAGCCACCCTTAACCCACTAATCTATAGAAGAGATGGGGTTAACTATTGGTTCATATGACCTCATGTATGTCTCTGGCTTATAACAGTCATGTACATATTCAACAGGGTCTTCATCTCTGTGGAATATAGCTGAAATAGCATGTGCACAGGGTATGCCACATAAATCCCATCTCCTACATCTACAAGACATTGCTGCAAGATCTACAACAAACTCCCCACCATACATGTGATTGACTTGATACATTTTCTCCCCAGCCAATCTAGGAATGCATTGAGAAGATCCCATCTTGTTCTTCTCAATTATTTTGAATATCTTTGGGCCAACAGGATGTTTCCATTTACCACAAGCAGCCCTTCGATTAGCCATCCTAAGCATCACATACATTCGAATACTTTCCAAACATGTCAAAATGGAATTATCTCTGGCATCAATTATAGCTGCATTAAAGCTCTCACAAAGGTTGTTCAGCAGAAGATCACAGTTATACCTTGGATGAAAATGAGATCTAGTCCAATTATTGGGTGGTCTCTGCACCAACCATTTCCAAGCTTCCAAGTCTTCTTCATCTTCTCCATTTCTGCTTCCCACCAAGGAATAGTAGTGGCTCTGGCAACGGCCCACAACATGTGTTTAAGAGTGAGACCAAGATGTGTTGCTCTGAAATTGTTGTACAAGTGCCGGACCCATCCTATGCTCTGCAGTTGGGAGTACATGTGCAATGGCAGGTATGAGCCCCTTTTGCTTATCACTTATGAAAGCCCAGGATAAACCATTTGTAATACCTAAATCTTCAATCAACAAAGACAGAAACCAAATCCACGAGTCTTTGTTTTCAATCTCAGCCACAGCATATGCAATTGGGAAAAGACCATTATTACTATCAACTCCTACAGCAGTCAATATTTGCCCAGGATAAGGACCTTTCAAATGGCAAGCATCAACCCCAATTACAGGCCTGCACCCTGCTAAAAACCCTTTTTTACAAGCAGCTAGACACACATAAATCCTTTGAAATTTTCACTATACTACCTTTGTTGGTATTCTTCAACTGCTCTACAGAGTCCCACAAACGTGCATATTGCTGTACGTAGTTTCCTTCAATTTGTGCTTTAGCCAATCTCTTTGCCCTATACACTTGACATTTGGACACCCTCACATGATAAGACTCCAAAACTTCTCCTTGAAAAGCTTTCAAATTCCACTATGTGTTTCTCTTAATCTTGCTAGAAAATCTCTCACAAATCCATTTAGGATTAGCAAACTTCAGTTTCTCCACCCTCCCACATGTGTGTTCTAAGCTCAACTTCTTAATTGCAAATGTTTGCACAGCCTGGTTCATCTGTGAAGCATAAAGCACAAATGGACATTTGATTCCTCCTCTGCAAATTGCCTTTACTCTCGTCTTGTCATTTTTTTCAAAGAACAGTTTCTTCCATGAATAATGGAATATTCCCTGAGTGTCTCTTTAAGAACATGCCTGTTTTCAAATTGCATCCCAAGCCTAAACTCAGGATTCTTTAAGTCCACCTCCCTTCTACTTAAACAGAGGCAGTTTTTTTTTCCTTCTCGCCTTACTTATCCCTTCATTATCTCCTTCCATATCATCCTCACTTTCAGTATCAAAATCTGTGGTGTTCTCACCATCTGATAACACCTCTCCAGGAGCTTCAAAAGCAGGCCCCTCATTGCTCTCATTCATAGTGTCCTCTGCCCCTTCATGAACAGGCACTTCAATTGTCTTAAACCCAAATTCTTCTTCACTGAACTCGTAATCACTATCAACAAATTCTCCATCATCTTCTTCACTGTCAGCTGCATCTTTATCTTCAACATCAACATCATCTTCCACCCCAGTTTCATCTTGCACCCCAGTTTCATATTCCACCCCATTGTCTGCACCATCCAAACCTTGGCACCCAAAAAATGCTTCACTCCAAACTGTATCAGCATTGCCCACTTCAATATAGTACAACACAACAATCCTATTACATGGCATTTGGCCCAGCATGTCAACCAGTTTAGCATCAGAGCTGATAAGTTCAAGCCCACCTACACCATGGGTTCCACCCTTCCTATACCATATTTCCAGATTTGGTTTGGGGTTGGAAATGTCTACATTGTAACCAAGCCATTTCCCTACCTTTCTTAAGTCCACCAATGACAGAAAATCCTCTACAACATTATCCAAGTAATAAGCTTTTCCATTTTTATACTCCCCACTTTCCAACACCCCTATGGTGAAGTTCTAAACTACAGTTTTCATGGCTACCTGCACAGTAAACAAGGGTCAAAACAATGCTAAAACACACACACTTGTTTTGGAATCATAAAATCAGACAAAACCATGTTTTAATTCAATGTTTTGCACCAAAACCAAAATGTACAGTACACAGTTCGTTTAGTTTTTTAATTGCTATGGAATAACTTCAGTCCATTTGGTGTGAGGCATAGATAGAAGACAAGAAGGGATAAAAAAAACCCTAAGTGTTGCAGTCAAGGACAATATAAAGCAAAGCGTGAAAACAAAACCAACTGATACGTATTCAAACAGGCAGAATCACTTACTGTATTTAGGAGCAACACCACCCAACGGAAGTCAAACTCTTCCATCACTATCAGCCAAAAGGACGAAAAACCCAACTATCCCCAAAATGAAACCCTAACCTTTAACTGTACCCCTGATCAACCCCAAATGTCGAAGCTTACACAGAAAATTTCTCACTCACTCAGTCACTGCTTCAGCAAATTTAACTCCAATGGCTACCTCAGAAGGGATAGCTCACTGTATGCAACTCTAATGGCTGCCTCAAAAGGGATAGTTCACGTGCTTTCCCCTTTCTTCAACGCCAAATTGGATTTGTTTCGTCAAAACGACGAAAAATCGAAGATACCCCGAACAACAAGAGCAGGTGACACTCACATGGTTAATCTCGACGGATTCTGTTAAGGCAGGACCCAATTGCAACTAATTGTATAATTAAAGGAGTTCGTTGTCACAAAATTTAGTTCACAGACCCAATTGCAAAAGTCGCCATAGTTCGAGGACGTCTACAGTAATTAACTCTTAAAATACCCAATTTTTTCAAATAATACCCGATTACTAGGATCCAACTAAGCAATTTACCTAATATAACTTAAAATATAACACCCTGACTCCAAATTTATTCCCGGTTTAATCGATTTGAGTGAAATTTCGAATTTACCCTTGGGATAAGGGTAATTTCGTCATTTTCTTATCCGGAAGGAGTTTGGGAGAACGAGTGGTATGGCTACGTAGGTCGTACTGAAATGAGTCCGTAGACACGTAGTGGGCTCAAATCGGAGTTGTAACGAGAGAGTTACGATTGAATGAAACTCAGTGGCACGATCGTAATTATTTCAAAAAGGGATTTTTTATAAAAGTCAGAATTGCCCTCACCTCTCTCTCTCTCTCTCTCTCTCTCTCTCTCTCTCTCTCCTCTCTCTCTCTCTCTCCCCGACTCCGATTCTCCCAGTTCCGACCACGGCAAGGGCCGGCACCGGTCCCGTTTGCTTTGTCTCGACACCCTAGTCACGACCCACCCCTGCTCCCAGCCGGAAAGTTCGAGAATTGTCGGCGGTTTCGACTGGTTTGAACCGGGTTTTTCTCGAGTTGCGCTGCCATCTCCGCCTCCCAAATCCGGTGAAACAGGTGCGGTTTCTCATCCATTTTCTGAGATGTAGCTGCCTGTTGTGTAGGATTGGATTGATTTATCGTCTAGGTTTCCGATTTTAAAACCTAGGTTTTGGCCGAATTTCGGGTTGAAATTCCAGCCACTTGCCTTCCGTATTGGACGTTGCAGCAGTTGAATAAGTTGCTCCACTCGTCGAGTTGTAGCTGTAGCCGGAAGGGTGGCTCTCAATTTGGAAGTTTTCCGGTGATGCGAAATCGCTTTGGACACCCACGCGCTGCCGGCGAGTGTGGTGGCGCGTGGGCACTATAGAAAAAGGGCTTTGTGTACCGATGTAATCTACTGGTTCTTACGAGCTTGTAGGTTTGCTCGGATTTCTATTTGGATACCGTTTGAGTCTTGGACGGATATCGCCTATTATGCGCTATCCGGGTTCCTAGGATCGTGTAGGATTCGACGGATTGTAAAACGAAGTCCCGGATACTCCGGAAATGCCAACCCTAGGGTTAGGGTTTTAGTAACCGTCTGATCGTGTGATATTGAGCGATCCGACCGTCCTATCTGGACCAAACTTGCAGGACATGTGTCCTAGACCTAGTAGAACCTATAGGAACTTTCAGATCAGAATTTGGAGGTCATGGACCCCGCGGGTCCGTTTGACCAAGGTTGGGTAGTTTGACTGTGAGTTGACCATGAGACTTCCTAGGTAGTGTTACCTTCCTAGGAAGATTAAAATGACCGTAGTGACAGGTCTTGATGTTATGTGGTTTATGGGAGATTATCGGATGCTAGATGGTTGTTAAAGTGTTTACAATATTAGAAATTAATGTATATAATTATGTGTGTATACGAAGGTATAAAATGAGTTTAGAATGTCAGTTTGGAGTGCTATACGCACTACCCTATGTAGCTCCTTGGATATTGATTTCCCCCGTGTAAGTACCACCATATGCTTGTGAGGTCACACGTGTCGTAGGAGTAGCCGGCGTGTTGACAGACCTTATACGTGGTCGGGTACGTCCCGACGTATGAGGGGATTATGTGATTTGCTTGTGAGGTCACACGTGTCGTAGGAGTAGCCGGCATGTTGATAGACCCTATACGTGGCCGGGTGCGTCCCGACGTATGAGGGGATTATGTGATATGCTTGTGAGGTCGCACGTGTCGTAGGAGTAGCCGGCGTGTTGACAGACCCCATACGTGGCCGGGTGCGTCCCGATGTATGAAGGGAGATGTGATAGTGTTGAGGTCACACATGTCGTTGGAGTAGCCGGCGTGTTGACAGACCCCATACGTGGCCGGGTGCGTCCCGATGTATGAAGGGAGATATGTGTTGAGGTCGCACGTGTCGTTGGAGTAGCCGGCGTGTTGACAGACCCCATACATGGCAGGGTGCGTCCCGACGTATGAGGGGAGATATGTGTTGTGGTCGCACGTGTCGTTGGAGTAGCCGGCGTGTTGACAGACCCTATACGTGGCCGGGTGCGTCCCGATGTATGAGGGGAGATATGTGTTGAGGTCGCACGTGTCGTTGGAGTAGCCAGCGTGTTGACAGACCCCATACGTGGCCGGGTGTGTCCCGACGTATGAGAGGAGATATGTGTTGAGGTCGCACGTGTCGTAGGAGTATTCGGCGTGTTGACAGACCCCATATGCGGCGTTGGTCGTAGTACCGGCATATGAGGGGTTATTGTGATATGATGATGAGGTCCCACGTGTCATAGGTTTACCCGACGTGCGGACAAGGCCCATACGTGACTTTCGATGTTCCGGCGTATGGGGAGATTTTGGTGAGTATTTGGGGAGTTGGGATTTTAGAGAAAGAACTACGTGTGGCTTGATCCCTTAGTAGGGTACGTAGGCAGCCTAGGATAGCGCTTAGGTGCAGCCGCGGGCTAGACACCACTTAGGTGGTTTTGTTGAGTGTGGTTCGGACCTTGTCTTTGGGTCCTGAAACTCGGATGAAATCGAGGTATGATTAGACAATCGCTCACACTCCCGTTCGACCTACGGGACGGTGGTGTTAGCATGTTGTGATTGAATTAGGGGCAGACCCGTTTGGATTATTATGATGTGGGCTGCAGCCCTAAATTATTTGTGGTGGCATTAGGAGGTTAAAACCTCACATTTTGAAAGTGTTGGTAGTTGCTTAGAATTATCAGAAGGCCGAAGGCCATTTTTGTGAATTGCATGTTGTTACATTGTGCGTGCTGCTGTTGGTGTTATTAAATTGTGCTTTATGCAGGTTGGAATTTTGGGTTTGTCCAAATTACAGGGGAGACTCTGCCGAATTTTTCGGTAGAAGGTCTCGTGCCCTTACTCCTTTTGACAAAGGAGGCTACCTTTTTAGGGAGTGAACCTGGCATGGGTGTGATTAGGGGTGGGCACGGTACGGTATGGTACGATATTGAGCCCGTATCGCTACAGATACCGAAAATTTAAATCGGTATGGTACGGTATGGGATTATGGTTTGCCAAAATTGGTATCGTACCGTACCATGCCAAATCGATATCGGTACCATTTCGGTACCAAAATGACACAACTAAAAAATGAACTAATTCAATATTCAACATATTCATTCACCAAAATCAGTTATGCCTAAGTTACAAATTCAAAGATTCAACATATTCAATATCCAAATCCTAATCAACATATTCAATATCCATCAACATATTCAATATCCAAATCCTAATCAACATATTCAATATCCGTCAACATATTTAATATCCAAATCTTAATCAACATATTCAATATCCAAATCCTAATCAACATATTCAATATCCAAATCAACCAAATCAATATTTATCCATCAACATATGCATCAAACCAAAATAGTTAAAATCCAAATGGTGAAGGAGAATTTTCGAGTCCTATGCAGATACCCAATAACAAAGCTCAATCAATTTTTATGATGCATACATGGAAATTTATGCTAATACAGTCAATGAAAGAAACCATATACATGAAACAGCTTTTAATTATCAAATGAATCAAAAATTATATTTAAGTAATATTCGGTACGGTACGGTACGGTATTAACCGCTACCAAAATCTTGATACCGATACCATACCATACTCTATTGGTACGGTACGGTACTGAATATCTCCCCATACCAAATGAAACGGTATGAAATCGGTATGGTACGGTACGGTTAGGGTACGGTTTCGGTATTTCGGTTTAAGATGCCCACCCCTAGGTGTGATGCCGGGGTCTCCACAGGATTCGTCTCAGGTTTCGGGAACTTCGGGGCGGGTCCTGACAATAAATCTGATTTATTGTATTAGTAATCTATTTAAAGTATTAGTAATTCAAATTTAATATTAAATTTAGGAATTAATGTTGTTGTCTTTTATGAATTATTTTATTATAGTTTTATGAATAATAGTGTACATTCTAATTATGTTGAAAAATAATTTGATAATCTATTTATTGTTGTTGTTAAGACATTTTTTTTAATGAACCTATTTTTTCTCCAAATATTGTACCTTTTTTTTTTCTTTATTACTTGTTTTATGAAAATAATTTGATCATTTTTTTATTGTTTTTTATGAAATTTTTTTTTAAATGAGCCTATTTTTTCTCTCAAAATAATGTACCCTTTTTTTTTCTCTAATAATGTACCTATTTTTTTTTCTCTACTGGTCATTTAAGTTTGAAATTGGGTTTTACACATAGATTTATAGAATGATGGGTATATGTCTAGGAAATAGAAATTGTATGGACCTATATATTGGACAAGCCCTAAAAAAAAATTGATAATCTGTTCTTTTGATGAGTATTATTGTTTGCTGGGCGAATACAATCTTGTAGCTGCAGACCCAAGAAACCCTAACCGCCTATTTGCAGTCCTCGCAAGAAAACGGGAGAGCAACCCGTATGTTGTGCAAGCTATGCCTTAATGTACCATGTATGTACACCTAGGTCCATGTTTTATCTCATCATCCCCTTTCTTCTCCTTCCCTCCATTCCCCACCTTCTTTGTTCTTTTGTTTTGTGATGTGGAAGCAGTCATCTTGAAACGATGTTGTTGTCATGAAACGGTCGTCATCTTTTGACCCACGTATAAGGAAGATGTCAGGTTGTGTCAGGTTTGCGATAGCCGTTATGGACCTATGTCTCTCTTTGGGTTGCTCTGGAGGATGTGAAGCGCTACTCTTTTGTCTGTTCAAGTCTAATAATTTTCATGAACTCTTTAAAAGTTTGTTGTGGTTTGTCTTATCTTTAGGTTGTTTTATTTCTATTTTGCTTTGGCTTTCGATACAAATTTTTTGTTGATGTGGTTGCACGGTTCATCTGGATTGCAAGTTTGAGTACATATGCTTCTAGTTGCTTAATCGGGGATTTTAGTCATCTTTGGGTTGTCCCTGATTCTCTCTAGATCAATTAAACATGTTGATGTGTTTTGGTGACTCCACAAGATTTACCCATGTTAGACACAACGTTACTTTATACTTTTTGTTTGTTTATCATTAAAAAAACTTTCGTTTATTCTAAAAAAAGATGCAACAAATATGACCACTGTTTCATTTGAAGAGAAAAGGAACAGTATGGACAAGCAAGTTGGGAATTCCAAATAATTAAACAATGTGCACAAACTTAGTACTCTGAACGGCCATAATTACTTTAAAAGGAGCATAAATTGGTTGAAACCATGAACGACCATCACCATAATAGCCCACGGAGGAGGCAACCAGTTGTTACTTCGCTTGTAAGCCTCCTAAGAATACAAAAGCAAACAGCATTATATACATTACGTTTGCAGGATTGGATTGAGCTTCTAAACATAAAGATAGGTTGAAAATATTAGGATGCCGGGTGTTCTTTGTAGAAAAACAAGAATGCATAAACTTGCCGTTACCAAATCAAGAGTTTGCACATTTTTCAATATTAAGGGTTTCAATAATTTTCGGAACTTCATATATACAATGTTTCTCTTTTCACTACTAAACCAAATCCAATCCCAAATGTCATACACAATGCACACATCATATTTCAAAGTTTCTACGACTACTACTTGCCCATTACGTTTGCAAGTACATACATCACTAGTTAGATCTCCATAATTCAAATCCATACAAAAGTTTTAGGAAACATAAAATCCATTTATGAAATTATTAAACTACTGAAATTAAGCGTAAGGTAAGAGAAGTTATAAAATATACCTGCACTGAAATAGCTTCAATGACACTATACTCGGTCTCTGTTTTGAACTCTACCCACAAGGACTTGCACTGCACTGGAGTAATTAAGGTATTCTCTAAAGAAACCTAGTTCAGAGTACCTTTAATAAGAAACCAGTTTGATGATAGAAAATGTATACAGATGAACCAAAACCCATTAAACGGTACCTCTTCCCAAGTGCATGAGGCAAGAGGGTCTGCAGAAGCTCCTATTCTCCTATCTTGTGAAGATGAAACACTAACAATTCCATCCATCAGAGTAGAAAATAAAACTTTTTCAATATTATCTGGCTTCTCATCCAAGCGGATAGCAGCCATGACGGCCAAAAGTTTCATAGACTGCAAGAAATATATAATAAAAGACACTGAAATTTCACTTTAACACAAAGAGACAGATAATATTCTTCCATAAAAGTTCCCAATGATTACCGCAGAGCGAGCATCCTTTGTAATACTTCTAACGTCTACTTTCTCTGTCCAAACCCGAAGCATTGAATCACTGTCATAATTGAAGACGGTGAAAAACCTGAGAAATGTTAACATAAATGATAAGTAACCAAAATGATAATGAAAAAAGAAGAGAAAATAAATTGACAATAAGTCCTCTACCGATCCTTCATGTGGATCATAATTTTTGTAGCCTCTTCTCTTGCAATTTTCTCCACCACATTCCTTGAGTAATCCGTTAAATGTTGTAACAGTTTGGCAATTGTTTCTTTGTCCAACTCAAAATCGGCAACTTCAGCTGAAAACTTTGATATTGTAAATTCAGTTTCACGATTAAGAAGTTTTCTTATTGAAGCCCAAGTGTCTTTGCCACCAGTTTCAAGTAGAGCTTCTACTGGTCCCATTAAAGATGCAGACAGTTGTTTCTGAAAAATTAAAGGTTATTTTCGTTAAGAAATTTGAGTAACAACGGATTATCGACATAACTTTAAAAGTATTCTAAGACATATAATAACCAAGACTATAATAGATTATCAGAACATTACCTCATAGTTGCCATTCAATTTTGACAACTTTGCACTACAAACGGATGACGCATATGCATCTATATCACGTTGAAGTTTTTCGCGAACTCTTGAAGCATCCCAATTAGCTTGTTGTATGGCCGCATCTGAAAGAAACATGTTAAGTAATACTAATAACAAAGGTTGTTTGGTGGACAAACATGTTAATTACCTGCACATCCTTCGTCAAACTCAAGCATGGAAGACTGAGTACAGGTACGAACAGATGAAGTAAATCCTTCTCTTTTGTTTAACGATTCTTCCAACCTCACTTTAAAATCTTCAAGCGCTTTAGAACGTACATGTCCCAACATGGTTGTGTATGCAGGGTAAACAAACTGGAAAATTAAGAGCAAAGCGAGATTTAAACTAAAATAGGCATGATAACTGACATCAGTGGCTGTTGTGAATTCTCAAAACCCACCACACCAAATCCAAGCCACCCTTTAATAAGTTCAGGTTTAAAGACAATCTGAACTATAACCTGAACTATAAACATCAGGCAATGCTACTTTCAAGTATTACATAAAAAGGAAACTCCATTTGTCCATTCAATGTCTCAGAGTGAGTTTTGTCAATCTAAGCTTTTGGTAACTAATTAGGAGGAGTCATGCTTCGGTAATGATGTTTTTAGGCTTTTTGATGGGGCTACCTAAGGGAGAAAGTTTAGGCTGTCAATCCACTTCATTATCATGCCCCTCATTTTGAGATGGGGGACCCGGGAACCAAGTGAGTAATGTGGTATTGAAAATAATTTGGAGGCTTCTAAAACTGAAAAACCACTACTACTCACGACCTCCATATTACCAAGGATTGTCTAAGAAACTGAAAACCTAACTAAAATCTCTGTTAAATTAGAGAGACAAAGAGAGTAGCCATACATCCAACGTTTTTGACTCCAACAGTTGTCGTTTTGAGTTCCTTGCACCTTCGTCAAAGTAGATGGCCTCTATGTCATATCTATGATGCACAAGCAAGATCAATTCATTCAAATAAAGTCAGAACTAGAAACAATACAAAGCCGATACAAGACTAACAATAAAAACTTCAATGTATAGAAAGCGCACACACAAATAAGTAGACACATACACGTTTCAGAATCTGTTAACACGGAAACACTACTTGCTAGATTTACTGGTCAGACAAAACATAGTGGACAGACTTCGTGGCATGTGAAAAGTGAATTGAAACCTATTTGAATAAGTGGTCAATCCAACAGACACTGTAAAACTACTATAACTCTGGTAATTGTAGATACATGGTCTCTAATATCATCTTATTCATATTAGAAACATAAAATGGACATACACTAATTCAACATCTCCCTTATTATGGACGATACAATGAGTTCATAATGATTCTTATCCTACTTATATGTTTCACCAAATCCCTTTCCTTTCATCATTTAATTATACGAAAATTACAAACACAGATAGTTCACCTTTGGAATTTTAAACTAACGTATTTAAACCAGAGTGGAACTTACTCCGAAAGATAGGTGCCTACAATGGAGCTAAGCCTTTTACCAAAACCTTGTACAGGACCAGTTTGGACAGCTTCTTTCAATGCCAACCAACCCTAAATCATGTTCATCCAAGGAATGACCAATAAAACCTTCTTGATCATATTATACTTACAAACATCTCAAAAATAAAGATAAATGAGTACATACCCAATCATTGATGAATTGATTAAATTTCTGGTTGGCAATCTCTTCACACCGAACAGTGGCAACCATAACCTAATTAAATCATTAACAGTACATGTTCTGTGCATATGAGAAGTGAAGACCACAAATTATTTTCTAAACGGAAATAAAAGAAACTAAGAAACCTTGTGAGCATGAAGATCCAGGTCCTTGTTGTCTTTGATTACTTTCCAAATCTGTTGTGCACTAAAGGAAAATCCTGAGGCAGGGACAACACCCCTTCTATCACCAGCAAACCCTCCTGGAGAAATAGAATGGGAAAACCGCTGCCTCAGTTGAGCAACCTGCATGATACAGGACATAACCAGTAAGTATCGTAGTAAACTTTTACAATGAATGAATTTACTTAGGAAATCTAAGAAATGTTTCCCTTGATACTAAGGACGTCAAGAAATTCTTCATATATTATTAATATACATATACAACCCTGTAGTGGATGCTACAACAGCATGAAGTAAAACAAACATATACAATCCTTCTGATAGTACAGAGTTTACCTCCTCCTTAAACTTCTCCTTCTCTTCATAACTAGACATAACAACTACTTCTTCCTTCACGTCCAAGAATGTTGTTATCAATGACAATTAGCTCTAATGAAGACATTAAAAAGAACACAAGCTGTCAGAGAGTAGAGAAGGATATAAGAGATCTCACACTAAAGAAATCACTGAAGCTGGTACTCTTATAGGCTTGGGGCTTCGGAACTCCATTCCATATCTGCAGAATTTACAATATCTGAGAGATACGAAGAAAACAACTAAGGTATAAAAACAACATAGTGCTGAAGACAAAATTACTTCCTCTAGCGCTTTACTGAATAATACATTCAGTATAAATTTCCTCAAACCAGGGTGCCAATGTTGAAACGGGGTCTAAAGTACAAACAGCCACAAACAAGGAAAAGTTAATATGGAACAAGAAAATTAAACGAGGACAACTTAATCTGTTAATAAGCTCAAAAAGTATTCCCCAGACCTTTGAATTATCATGTATAACGAACATTAACATCGTTTTACGGGGGAAGCTAAAGCGCATCATGACCTATAGACATTCGAAACCAGAGTTTCAATAACCAATATTCAATGCTGGATAGACAGTAGAGATATAGACATGTTTCTAGAGTACCTGAAAAAATGTTTCAAGAAAAGGTTTGTCTTGCTCGTCAAGAGACCTATATATATAATCCAATCTCGAATCAATATCTTAAATTAATTTCAAATTACATGTACATGTGCAATTGTATTAACATGATTTCCCAATAAAAAGTCATGTTTCAAGTAAAGGTTTGTCTTTTCTCATTTCTCCTTTTCTCTCTCTCCACGCTCTTCTCTTTCTTTCTCTTCTTCAAGAGCCAAAAATCCAGAACCAATTGCTCCGGGTTGAACACCCAACCCAAGTAAATATTGTGCACAATTCTCTCCTTCTGAACCCATAAAATTCCTAAACCTTTTTCTATCTCCACCCTCTTTCTCTTTAGCCTCTGTTCTTTTTAACAATGAAAGTTAGTAATTGCTTAAGGAAAAAACAATCGGATGAAAAGATTAAAACTGGGTTTTGCTTAATCAGAATTTGTTTTTCACTATTTTTCGCCTCAACCAAACATAGATCTTCTTTTCTGAACCAGGGGGCAAAAACTCCAACACAACCATAGAACTTTTTATTTATAAATAAATAAATAAATAAATCGACACTATGAAAAATAAGTGGTAACAGTAACCATGATTTGGTGACATTCGGTGAAAAGGGCCTTTTTGGTAACTAAACATCACCAAATAATAGTGACTATTGCCACTTTTTTTTTTTTTGCAGTGCGTGTGCCAACAGTGTTACCAAAAGGGGTGGATTCCCTGTTTTATTATTTGCCTAGTAAAAGAATCAATTTCTAGAAGATGGAATCTGAGAAAGAAGATGAGATCGATGCTGGATTTTTGTTCATTGGGGTGGATAACCTAGTTAGTAAAATACAGAATCGGAAAAGTACGAATAAAATACATACTCGTTTTTTATTCGGCAAAATTTTGGCAAAATACAACTGAAAAGTTCGGCCACTATATAATATATTTAAAATTTTTAATATATATTATTTGCATTCAACAATATGTGAAAAGTATGGGTATAATATGTGAATTTTTTTATGTATTATCCAAAATTTTGTAAAAAAACATGCACATTAAACGTGAAAAATACATATGTATGTGTATACATTTGCTTTTTTTTTTAAACTTATATTTTACCGAGTTTTTAAGACATGTACGGAAAACAGAAGTATTATGAAAAAATATATACGTACATGTATAATACGAGTATTAAACAGGTAGAGAAATGAAAGGGCAGAAGTAGGTGAGAAAATTCATGCATTAATTGTGTGGGAGGGTAAAACGAGAAAAGAGTGATTTTTATTGATTTTAAATGTTCTTGAAATTCTATCACCATGTGGCATGCAACAAAGGGAGCTAGTTATAGTCGCCTGAAGCATACCTCTAAAATAGATACACTTTCAATTATGAGTATATTTTCATTTTGATACTATGTGCATTTTTTTTTCGTAAGTACCATGAGGTGTCCAGGCCAATTTGTGCGGATACTATGTGTTTTTCGATTGCATTTAATATGTATTTTATGTTAAAGCTTATTGAAAATTAGTCAATAGAACTATGAACTAGCATGCATATGATTGATATATATAATTTAATGTATATTTTAGCAAGCGCACCTTTTGAACATTTCCTGCCTCATCAGCTGTGGTTGAGGAGCGTTAATTATGAGTGCATAATTTGAATAGCCTTTGCTGTTTTCATGAAAGGCAAAGTCCTAATTAAACACTCAATAAGAAAGAAATGATATCAAAAGCTTCTTTCCAAGGATTATAGATGTTGAAAACCAATTTCAAACCAAATTTGTGTTGCTAAAACAAACTATGCAAAGTAAGGTAGGCTACTAGCCAGGTAATTCCAAGATAACCAAACAACAAGCTTACATGTTTATCAGCACAATGTCTGAAACTGCCAGGGCAAATAGGGCGCTTTGCTTCTCGAATGCAGTATCATCCTGGAAAAGAATATAATTGCAGGAAGCACGAAGAGATTAAATCTGATTTTTTTTAATTAAAAAAAATATATTAAAAAAAATAAAAAATAAAAAAAAAGGGGGGGATTTTAACAAAAAGCTGATTACCTGGTCTCTCTCCCTGCCATCAGTACCCTCCAAATCCATGGCAATCGTACAAGGCTCAATGCCAACACACTTGGCTATCCATATACCCTTCGTAGTTTGGCTCCTGAAGTAAATAGATACACACATATATAGCACCTATTCTAAAAACAAAAAAAACAATAAAGCAAATTGAGTATATGATCAACCGAAAAGCTCAGAAACTAACCTTTCACTGTTTGCATTCATCTCCCTAAACTTAGTGTTGAACAAATGGTTCTGTAAAGTGCTCTTCCCTGTGATTTTATAGTAATTAATTACCCCATATTGCTCAAGCTCAATCAATTAAATTGATTAAAGTAAAAAAGCTTCATTTTAATTACCGCTGCTCCGAGGACCCATGATGGCAACAACACCATAGGAGACTCCACACTCAGCAAGCTTCACTTCCTTGATGAACCTGTCGAGCCCATCAGCATTAAACTCACCATCTCCATAGATGAGTTGTGTGGCGCAGCAATCTTCCTCCATCAATACAATACTCTCTCAAAATCTCCAACTCTGAGAGCCCAAATATGGCAGCCTTAAAGGCTCCAACTTTCAAGCACCGACTTATACAAACTTGAAGAGCAGGACGACCCAGATTCTATGCTTCCTTTGAACTCAAGCCTTATTCTTCTGAGTAAGTAAAGCTTCTTGCTTTTTGACAAAAAAGAAAAAAAGAAGTGGTGAAGCTTCTTGCTTGAAGAGCAAACAAACAGTGTAAATGAAAAGAAAAATGTACATAGAGGAACTGGAGTTAAGATTCGCCACCTAACTCTTCTTTCCGTCTCTCTCTCTCTCTCTACTCTACATGAAAGCTTCGTGTTTACTACCTTATAATTAATATAACTATTTTTTTGGTCGAGCGTGGATGTTGTTCATATCAGTAATTTTAATTTAGTAGTAATTACTTTTGTGAAAAGGTACTGTTGATGATTTTCTCTCAAACCTCTTTTGCGTTGGGTGTTCAGGGGAGGGGGGAGGAGGTCACTCCTCTCTCCCTCTCACTCTTTCCTTACCTCCCTACTTATTTTTCCCATTACCCATCTATTGGATTTGGGATTTTACTTGTGGGGAGGTTATTTGTGTCCAGATCTGTGGATCTATGGCTTTGCTGATTGGTGGTTTGTTATAGGGTTACTGGATGCAATCTCAGTGTTCTATGAGGCCACAACAATGGTTATTGTCACGACCCGACTCCCCTAACACGATATTGTCCTCTTTGGGCCCCCCTCTCTGCCCTCACGGTTTTGTTTCTGGGAGCTCATGAGCAACTTCCCAGTGGGTCACCCATCCTGGAATTGCTCTAGCCCCCAACTCGCTTAACTTCGGAGTTCCTAAGAATCCGAAGCCAGTGAGCTCCCAAAAGGCCTCGTGCTAGGAAGAGAAGTGCCCACACATTTAAGCACTTCACCTTTCCCTCCCCGAGGGATGTGGGATTGCTCACCGTTCTTGTTTCCCCAAGACACGGGTCTTACAATCCACCCCCCTTGGGGCCCAGCGTCCTCGCTGGCACACTTCCAGTCGGGGTCCGGCTCTGATACCATTTGTCACGACCCGACTCCCCTAGCACGATATTGTCCGCTTTGGGCCCCCCTCTCTGCCCTCACGGTTTTGTTTCTGAGAGCTCATGAGCAACTTCCCAGTGGGTCACCCATCCTGGGATTGCTCTAGCTCCCAACTCGCTTAACTTCGAAGTTCCTAAGAATCCGAAGCCAGTGAGCTCCCAAAAGGCCTCGTGCTAGGAAGAGAAGTGCCCACACATTTAAGCACTTCACCTTTCCCTCCCCGAGCGATGTGGGATTGCTCACCGTTCTTGTTTCCCCAAGACACGGGTCTTACAGTTATGGCGGTGGTGGCAACAACGACGATAGTGGCTCTATTAGTTTTTGGTTGTTTGTTTGCAGTTTTCTTTTTGTAATAATTACATCAACTCCTTGTGAGTTGGGTGTTTGATTGTTTCTAGTCTCAACTTGTATTTTGTACTTGTTAGAGTTAAAAGTTGTAGTTGTATTGGTAGATTTGGGCAATGCAATTCATGTCTAGTTTGTTCAGGCATACGGCTTTTTTGCCAAAATTTCTCTGGCCTTTTGTGGCCTATATCTAGATTAACCTCGTGGTTACTATGCTTTCATATTTGTATTACCCCTTTGTGGGCATTTGTATTTGCCCTTGTGGTTGATAGTCTTTGTGCCTAATTTATGAATACAATTATCACTTTTCTCTCCAAAAAAAAAAAAAAGAATGCTGCTAAACGAACTCTAAAATTAACTGAGTACACCCTACTACCAAATTATTTATTAAATTACTAATTTGCCCTAATATAAAATGACCAAAAAGGATATATTGAATTATGAAACAAATGTAATTTTAATAAGTACACCCTACTCACCATATTCAACCCTAATCAAACGTAAGCAAAAAATTATACTTCCAAAAACCTTAATATTAACTCCAACCATTTGTTTCATTGTTATTTATTAATTCATTGATGCAAACAAGTCTCATGGATGCTTCAGACATGTCGAGAGAGTCATCAAAATAGGTATTAATTTTTTTTTTTTTTGTTTAGGTTGAAAGAAAATTAAAAATTATATTTAAAATTGGTACTTAGGTGACGAGGGGTAAATTTAACGACACAAACAAGACACAACAACACAACAATCTTCACACACTTTAGACCTTGACCAAATACACATATGACTAGTTAACTGCTAGTCATGAACAACCACAATCAAGAGAACACACAGAGCATGCCACAAAGTACCTGCAACCCTAGAAGATTACTAGTGACAACCTAGGCACTCAAAAGGACTTGTCAATCTAAACATCCCCTGTGCTAGCAACAACTATGGTGAAAGTGTGTGAAATCATCATTATCAAGTAAACACCAAACATCAGATAAAGATGACTAGTCAACCACCAAGAACACAAACCCAGAAAAATTACAGATATGCAAAACAGATTTTGTTCACCCAGAAGCCCACCATTGGGAAAAACTGGGAGTCATCAACCGACCAGGCACTCCACTAAGTAGAAAAAGATTCTTACAAAGGAAACACAACCAAGCTCAAGAAACACCTAGATCTATTTAGGAATATGAGCTATACCTCCTTCGTGCAATCTTCTTCTCCAACTTAACAAAACTTGAAGCTCAGTTCTTCATGGCAATGGCAGCTCCTTCTCCAGCTCGTTCATCCCATGGCACAAGCTTGCAAGCTCCAACACAGACCGAAACCAATATTTGAATTCAAAGGAGAATGACCAATTTCTTCAAGAAACCATACTCTTGAAGAATCAATCTTGAATCTGACCTAGATATAAATGAGAGAATGATTTAAGTAGCTAGATGCAGATTCGTGTTTCAAATGCAGTTTTTCAAAAAGAAATCATTTGGAAAAACTCATAGATGAAATATATGGTTCTCACTTGAGGAAGAAAAAGAGAAAGATAGCAAGCCAATTTTTCCAAAACTTCCACCCAAAAGAGACAGCCGCCAAATGAGCAAATCCGTAGTCATATGAGAAACGGATGACTAGTCATCATTTTATGAAGACTGTTTAATGTAATGATATGCAATGCACAATACCTCTGTCAATTTGCTTGAACCTTCATAGAACAGAAGTTAGAGAAGAACACCAAGAGAAGTTTTTCTTAATCTAAACTTGAGCTTGATAAATAACAATACAAATCCTATTACAAAGTTGTCAAGGGAAGCCAATAGAAAATTACAAAAACCATACATTAACAATCTCCCCCTTTTTGGCTTTCCTTGACAACACTCTCTAAAAACACTCAACCCAAAATCAAAACTAAGGAGATGATGAAGTGAAGGTACCTGCAAGAACAACCAATCTCCCAGGCACAAAAAACAACATATTATCACAGAATTTTTAAAACAATATGCAATGTGGGGTTGAGAGTGTTCTCCTCCTTGTTGATGTTCTCCCCCTTGTTGATAGAGACAGCATACAAAGGATTAACCACAAAGAAGATAGGCAGATATGAACAAAGTTAACAGCACATAACATAGATTGATGACTAGTCAAATAACACTTGTTCAAAATAGTACAGCACAGCTCCCCCTATCAAAATGCACAAACTACCCAAGCAAAAATAAAGATTCCCACAATGTGATTACAACAATATACATCTAACCTTCCCAAAACAAACTCCCCCTATCTAGGACACTTCCTATGAGATCACTGCAGCTAGAAAACAAGAGAATCAACAGAAGCATCATAATCAATGGAATCATCAGAGTCCTCAACAGTGGCAGGAGCAGGCATGATAAAGGATATCCCCAAAGGGAATTTTATCATGATTCACCATTGAAATCATGAGTTGACAGGCAGCCAGAGTGGGATTTGAATTGTTCCCCGTGGGGAGAACATTGTGACGGACAAAGTCCCACAAAAACTTATAAAAAGGTGACAGGTAAGACTTGATAGGAAGACCTTTGGAAGTCAGAGGCATAGATTCATCAGTGTAGGCCATGGATTTAAAAAGATCAACAGAGTAATCAGAAGAAGCAAAAGCAAATTTCGCATAATCAAAACCAGGGCACGACTGAAAACCTAAGACCCGATTGATAACATATGGTCTCAGAGTAATGGGGACTGACCTAACAATAATCTGATAATTTAACCCCTTAGGATCAGCAGGAAAATTAGAGTAAAACTCTTGAATGACAAAAGCATTAAACTTACCAGAGAGAGTTTAGGGAATGAAGGTGGTAGTGCTCCAAAATCTGATTTGCAGACTCCTGGGCTGCTAAGGGAACAACATCAAATTGGTAAGTTCTCTCAGGAACAAACTTCCTTTTGGAGACTACTTCATCAAAGAATGAGGCAGCCTCAGAAGACACAAACGGAGAAGAGTCTCCAACAGGAACAGAGGAAGAGGGACG
This sequence comes from Prunus salicina, assembly GCA_020226455.1. NCBI lineage: Eukaryota > Viridiplantae > Streptophyta > Magnoliopsida > Rosales > Rosaceae > Prunus > Prunus salicina. The sequence continues at coordinate 24,023,034 of CM035345.1, read as the reverse complement.
GGTCCTAGGAGCCCTAGGAATTGAAGGTATGAAATCCACTCTGTCACTGGATTTTGATTTAGAGCGACAGTGATAAGTGAGGAGAGGCTTTAAGGAAGACATGAGAGACAGTGGGAAGGAATTGGGAAGAGAAAAACAGACGGAAGAGGGAGCGAATAGGCAAACACACAGTGAGAAGGAGGAATGGGTGACTGGTTTTGAGACTGACGAGAATAGAGAGAGGAAGAGAAAGACGACACTGACGAAGGAGAGGGAAACTGACCTAAAACGGGAAAAAGAAACGAAAACTTACCCTAATTAAAAAGAACCACTCAAACCCAAAAAAGGAAAAAAAAAATAACCGCCGAAACGAAGAAAACAAAAAAAAAAATAACCGCCAAAAATGAAGGGGCGTATCGGTCAGGTGAAAAGCTGATGATTAGTCAACAACAAGAAAGATGACTAGTCAACTCAGGCAAAATTGGAACAGGCAGAACCGGATGACTAGTCAACCACAAATATGATGACTAGTCAACTAAGGCAATATCAGGACAAGCATCAAATGCAACACATCCAGATGACTAGTCAACCATAAGTATAGATGACTAGTCAACTAAAATAGCATCATGACAAACACCAAATAATATCGACCCTGTGAAAGACATGGTTTTGGTGTCTAAAAACACAAGCATGAACTAGCACATATATCAAGTGATCAAGGATGCATTAGCACAATAGCCTAGACCAAGTCTTCAAGCACATGAAGGAAAATGAATTAAAAGGAAAAAGATGAAAGTAAAGAATAAAACCAAATGCAGTGTACATGGACAATCAACTCTGAGAGATAGACAATAAGATGCAATTCATGCTCAGAGACAAGGCATATTTAGGAAAGAATGAGGTTTAGAGCCAAGGGACACAAGAGATGATATCTTATCTCTCTTGGAGAGACACTTATACAATGCATTCTTAAGACATGATCATAGTATGGGCTCACAACAAAATATCATCACTCTCTATTGACAAAATATTTGATGATTTATTTTGTGTTACTTGCACATCCCGGACATAAGTGCTTTGAATGGCCCAATTTTACGGCTCTTTGCTCTAGATGCTTCAATTAAACCACATTATACCTTCCTAGAGCCGTGACTACATTGGTCACACTTCCCTTTTCTTTCCTTTTTTTAATTTTAAATAGATTGGCTAAGAGAGTGATATCAGCTAAGAGACAATAACAAAGACAGTCCAAAATGAAGTAGAGATACTTGGCTCACCAAGAGGACAAGATAGCACAATTTAAGTCTCATCTAATAGCTCTTAAACAAGAAAAGGGATTATACACAAGTCAGACAAAGCACAAAAGCATTCAACCTTCACACCATCAGAGATGAGAGATATGAACAGTGACATATCAATTTCAAAACATGGATAAAAAAAATTTGGACTTAACTAGTCAACTACAAGCAAGATGACTAGTCAACTGTTTTGGAATGTGCTGAAGACAAGGAACAGACAAGCTAATCAATCAATTGAGGAAAGGCTAATGGACTGCCTAAGTCTGACATGTTTCTGAAAGTCCAAGGCCTTGGTGAGTATATCAGCTAGCTGTTTTTCAGAGGGAACAAATTCCAGAGATAAAATTTTATCTTCCACAAGATCTCTAATAAAATGGTGCCTAATGTCTATATGCTTAGTCCTAGAGTGTTGAACAGGATTTTTTGAAATATCTATGGCACTCATGTTGTCACAGTAGATTAGGAAGCATGATCGAGTAAGACCATAGTCTTCCAACATTTGTCTCATCCAAAAGAGTTGAGTGCAACAACTATCAGCAGCAACATACTCTGCTTCAGCAATGGATAAGGAGACAGAGTTCTGTTTTTTGCTATGCCAAGCAATAAGGTTGTTGCCTACATAGAAGACCCCCCCGGAAGTGCTTTTCCTATCATCACTACAACCTGCCCAATCGGCATCACTATACCCAACAAGATTGACACAAGTGTCATAGGTATACCACAACCGAAACTCAACAGTCCCACTCACATATTTTATAATTCTCTTAACAACAAGTGAGACTCTTTTGGGTCACTTTGAAACCTAGCACACCACCAACACTATAAGAAATGTATGGTCTACTAGCAGTCAAGTAGAGGAGACTTCCTATCATGCTTCTATAGAGAGTTTGATCCACACTTTTGCCATGCAAGTCTCTATGAATTTTAGCACTAGTGCTCATTGGAGTTCTTGCAGATTTTGCGCCCTCCAAACCAAATTTTTTCACAAGATTTTTTTCATATTTTGATTAAGATACAAAGATCCCATCATGGCTTTGTTTGATTTGAAGACCTAAGAAATAGTTAAGCTCACCTATAAGACTCATTTCAAATTCACTAGTCATGACATGAATAAAATCTTGAACATGCAAGTCAGAGGTAGAACCAGCCACAATATCATCAACGTACACTTGAGCAATCAAGACATCCTTTTTGAACCTTTTTACAAACAAGTTTTGTCAACTGACCCTCTAACATACTCATTTCCTAGAAGATAAGAGGATAACCTCTCACACCATGCTCGAGGAGCTTGTTTCAAACCATAGAGTGCCTTTTTTAACCGAAACACATCATTTGGATGATGTGGATCTTCAAAACCCTTTGGTTGCTCAACATAGACTTCTTCATTTAGGATACCATTCAAGAAGGCACTTTTGACATCCATTTGATAAAGTTTGAATCTCAAGTGACAAGCAATGGCAAGAAGTAATCTAACTTATTCTAATCTTGCAACAGGTGTAACATCCCGACTCCAAATTATAGCCTATTTTAATTAATTTGAATGAAATTACGAAATTACCCTTGGGATAAGGGTAATTTGGTCATTTCGTATCCAAAAGGAATATGGGAATTCTAGCTGTACCGTTGCGTAGATCACGACGAGATTAGTCCGTAGACACGTAGTGGACTCAAATCGGAATTGTAACGAGAGAGTTACGATCAAATGAACCTCAGTGGCATAACCGTAATTATTTGGAAAATGGATTTTTTATAAAAAAAAGTCAAAAATGCCCTCAAACCTCTCTCTCTCTCTCTCTCTCTCTCTCTCTCTCTCTCTCTCTCTCTCTCTCTCTCTCTCTCTCTGGCGTACGCTCTCTCTCTCTCCTCGGTTTCTTTCTCCCCGACCTGATCTCTCTCTCTCTTCGATTCTCTCGACTCCGGCCACGCCAAGGGACGGCACCAATCCCGTTGGATTCGTCTCGATGCCCCGATCATGACCCACCCCTTTTCCCGGCCGAAAAGCTCGAGAATGGCCGGCGATATCAACTGGTTTTCCCGACGGTTCACGCCATCGCTACGGCCGTTTCCGGCCGCCATCTCCGGCAACCAAGGTAAGGTTCCTCACCTATTTTGCGAGCTCTAGCTGCCCGTTGTGTAGGATTGGATCAATTCTTAACGTATATAACTCGATTTAGAACCTAGGTTTTTGGCCGGATTTCGGGTTGAAATTCCGGCCACTTGCCACCCGAATTGGACGTTGCCGTAGCTGAATAAGTTGCTCCACTCATCGAATACTAGCTGGAGCTAGAAGGGTGGCTCTCGATTTGGAAGTTTTCCGGCGATGCGATATCGCTTTGGACACCCACGCGCTGCCAACCCGTGTGGTGACACGTGGGCACTATAGCTGTGGGGCATTTTTGTCCCAATGCGATCCTCTCGATGTCACGAGCGCGTAGGTGTGCTCGAATTTCAATTTGGATACCGTTAGAGTCCCGAACGGATATCGCATATCGCGTATTTTCCGGGTTCGCTAGGTTTGGACCGTTGGATGGTCCTGAGATTATAATATGTTGATCTAGGTATTACCAGGATCGTGTAGGATCCGACGGATCGTAAAACGGAGCCCTGGATACTCCGGAAATGCCAGCCCTAGGGTTAGGGTTTTAGTAATCATCCGATCGTGCGATCGTGAGCGATCCGAGCGTCCGATCTATACCAAACTTGCAGGACGAGTGTCCTAAACCATGTAGCGCTCATAGAAACTGTCGGATTGGAATTTGGAGCTCGTGGGCCCTGCGGGCCCGTTTGACCCAGGGTGGGTAGTTTGACCCCGGGTTTGACCGTGAGGCTTTCTAGGTAGTGTTACCTTCCTAGGAAGATTAAAATGGTCATAGTGACGGGTCTTGATTGTATGTTGGTTATGTGGGATTAGGATATTAATTACGATTCGAAATTGGGGGATTATTGGATGCTATTCCAGGGTTGAGATTTGTGAAATAGAGGTTTATATTTATATATAATCATGTGTGTTTCCGAAGGTATTAAAGAGTATAGAATGTCAGTTTGCAGTGCTATACGCACTACCCTATGTAACCCCTGTGATTGTGTTGAGGCCTTTAAACCCGTGCGGGCTGGTGAGAATGTAGCCAGGCCCAAAGCGAACAGTGGGATATGCTTGTGAGGTCGCACGTGTCGTAGGAGTAGCCGGCGTGTTGACAGACCCCATACGAGGTCAGGTACGTCCCGTCGTATGAGGGATGATATTGTTATTGTATTGAGGTCGCACGTGTCGTAGGAGTAGCCGGCGTGTTGACAGACCCCACACGAGGCTGGGTACGTCCCATCGTATGAGGCATGATATTGTTATTGTGTTGAGGTCGCACGTGTCATAGCAGTAGCCGGCGTGTTGACAGACCCCATACGTGGCCGGGTACGTCCCGTCGTATGAGGGATGATATTATTATTGTGTTGAGGTCGCACGTGTCGTAGGAGTAGCCGGCGTGTTGACAGACCCCATAAGTGGCCGGGTAAGTCCCGACGTATGAGGGGAGCTATGTGATTATGTTTGGTAAGTTGTGATGGATAAATCCTAGAATGTATGAATTTGTATGGCTGTAATGGTTTGTTTGATATTAGGAGCCAGGATTGATGCGAAAGAACTACGTGTGGCTTGATCCCTTGGTAAGGGTACGTAGGCAGCCTGAAGTTACTAGGTGCAGCCACGGAATAGACTCCACTTAGGTGGTTGTTTTGAGTATGATGCAGACCTCGTCGTTGGTCCTGCTTTTGAGTGAGAACGAAATGCGTTTGTGTTAGGAGGTTGGAGCCTCGAGTGTTAAATGTTTGGGAAGTTAAACGATATCAATTACTGTTAACTTTCGTAAGTGCGTGAATGTTTTATTCGGATTAAGGAATGGATTGGTAGTTTGTTTTAAAGTATTTGAAGGCCGGAGGCCAATTAGATGAATTGCATGAGACTATATTGTGCGTGCTGCCTGTTGGGTTATTAAAATGTAAATTTTGTGCAGGTTGAAATTTGGGGAATGTTTAATTTACAGGGGAGACTCTGCCGAATTTTCGGCAGAAAGTCTCATGCCCTTAATCCTCTTTGGTAAAAGAGGACATAGTTTTAAGGAGTGAACCCGGCATGGGTGTGATGCCGGGGTCTCCACAGGATTCGTCTCGGGTTTTGTGAAATTCGCGGCGGGTCCTGACAACAGGGGCAAAAGTTTCATCAAAGTCAATGCCTTCCATTTAAGTGTATCCTTGAGCAACCAATCTAGCCTTGTTTCTTACCACATTACATTGCTCATCAATTTTATTTTTGAAAATCCACTTAGTGCCTATGACATTTGTGGTGACTGGTCTAGGAACAAGGTACCAAACATCATTTCTCACAAATTGATTTAATTCATCCTACATTGCAAGAAACCATTCACCATGTTGCAAGGCTTCTTTCACATTTTTAGGCTCTTCCTTTGAGACATAACACACATGGCTAATTTCTTGAGCAAGTTGTTTCACAGTTCTCACTCCCTAATTAAGAGAGCCAATAATGACACTCTCAGTTTGAGTGAGAGGACTATGATCAGCATGAGAGCTAGCAGCCTAGACAGATGAGATGGAACTAGAAGTTGAAGGGGTTGACAGGTCAACCGGGACAGAATTTCCAAAAGTTGACAGGTCAACCACAAGGTCCAGACCTTGAGATTCTTGCTCAAGAGGAGGAGGAAAAAGACCATCCTCATCTAGGAAACGGTCATCAAGCGATGGCAAGTCATGTAATTATCACCATGAAGGGGCTTCGAAACCAACATCATTTCTGGGTGATGGAAATGATGGATGAAGAAAGGATTGGAAGCAGCTAGCTTGCTTCCATCGGAAGAAGTCTGCTCATTGACCATGATGGAAGTCGACAGCAAAGAAAAAAAGCTACTTGATTGTGTGCAGCGGAGAAGGAAAAAAAACAAAGGGCTGGGGTTTCCCCTGCTATGATACCATGTAAAATAGGCTAAAAGATATAATTTGCCAGAATGAATTTCATTGAAATAGAGTGTAACTCTATACAAGAGATTACCTATAATTGTGCTATAAGCTATTCTAGGAATCAAAATTACAATAGAAAAAGAAATATTTTACAAACGTATAGTTACATATTTGTTTCCTAATTTATCCTGTAGACATTAGGATATTTTTTACCTTCTTAACATACTAACAACTTTCTTTGATCTTTCAACTAGTGATCAATCAAATACATTAGGAGCTGTAAATCCTTGGGAATTCCTTGGTTAGATGTGGTACTTTGTATCGATGTGATAGGAATCAAGATTGGTAATGTAATGAATATTAAATCTTCAAGTTTTATGAGATAAGCGACTTTTAAGTTTAAGCATGGTGTGGGTAATAATATTGCATATTTGGACCTCAGTTTATTGTTAAATCATAGGAAACAAAAAAAAATGTAAAATTAACACTTCACACCTGTCGTCTTTCCATTAAAATCATAACGGTGAAAAACTGTCATAGTTTGACATTCAAAAGATGTCAGTCAAATTAACGACAATTTTTAAAGCATCACAACGACGGCGGATCCCCGTCGCCTATTTCTTTTTTTGTAGTCGTGGGAGCATAAATTGGTTGAAAGCAAGAACGGCCATTGCCATAATAGCCCACGGAGGAGGCAACCAGTTGTTACTCCGCTTGTAAGCCTCCTGAAAATACAAAAGCAAACAGCATCATACATACGTTTGCAAGATTAGATTGAGCTTCTAAGCATAAAGATAGGCAGTTTGTAGAAAATATTAGGATGTAGGGTTTTCTTTGTAGGAAAACAATGACACATAAACTTGTCGTTACCGAGTCAAGAGTTAGCTCATTTTTCAATATTAAGTGTTTCCATACGTTTCTTTTTTCGCTGCTAAACCAAATCCAATCTACGTGAATAAGAACTCCATCCCAAAATGTCATACACAAGGCACACTTCATATTTCAAAGTTTCTACTACTACTTGCCCATTACATTTGCAAGAATATGCATCACTATTTAGATCTCCAGAATTCAAATCCATACAAAAGTTTTAGGAACTGCAAAATTCATTTATTATGTATGCAGCAGTGCATAAATGGTAATGAAAACAATTAAACTACTGATGTTAAGCAAACGTAAGTTAAGAGAAATTATAAAAGAATATACTTGTGCTGAAATAGCTTGAGTGATACTATACTGAGTCTCTGTTTTGAACTGTCTCCACAAGGACTTGCACTGCACGGGAGTAATTAAGGTATCCTCTGAAGAAACCTAGTTCAGAGTTAACCTTTAATAAGGAACCAGTTTGATGATAGAAAAAGTAGACAGATAAACCAAATCCCATTAATGGTACCTCTTCCCAAGTGTTTGAGGCAAGAGGGTATGCAGAAGCTTCTATTCTCCTATCTTGTGAAGATGAACCAGTAACAGTTCCATCCATCAGAGAAGAAAAGAGAATTTTTTCAATATTATCTGGCTTCTCCTCCAAGCGGATGGCAGCCATGACCGACAAAAGCTTCATAGACTACAAGAAAGATATAATAAAAGACACTAAAATATCACTTTAACACAAAAAGACATATAACTACTCTTCCATAAAAGTTCAAAATCATTACCGCAGAGTGAGCATCTTTGGTAATACTTCTAATGTCTTCTTTCTCAGTCCAAACCCGAGGCATTGAATCACTGTCATAATTAAAGACTCTGGAAAACCTGAGAAATGTTAACAGAAATGATAAGCAACCAAAATCACAATGAAAAAAGAAGAAGAAATATATGGACAACAAGTCCTCTACCGATCTTTCATGAGGATCATAATTTTTGCAGCCTCTTCTCTTGCTTTTTTCACAACCACAGTCCGTGAGTAATCCCTTAAATGTTGCAACATGTTGGTAATTGTTTCTTTGTCCAACTCAAAATCAGCAACTACAGTTGATGAAAACTCAGATACTACAACTTCAGTTTCACGATTAAGAAGTTTTCTTATTGAAGCCCAAGTGTCTTTTTCACCAGATTCAAGTAAGGCCTCTACTGGTCCAATTAAAGATGCAGACAGTTGTTTCTGCAAAATTAAAGGGTATTTTCATTAAGAACTTTAAGTAACAACAAATTATCAACATAACTTTAAAAGTATTCTAAGTCATATAATAACCAAGAGTTTAATAGATTATCATAACGTTACCTCATGAAAAATACTTCTCTCCTTACCAGGTATGTAGGAGCTTCTACATTCCTACCAATAGTAGTGTGACATATGTGCAGAAGTTTTTCTTTTTGTTATTTTTGATGAATTATTTTTGCATATATGTCAAACTATGATTCGCAAGAAGGAGGAGTACTCCTTACTAATAAGGAGGCAAGTAGCTAGTATCCTTACCTCATAGTTGACATTCAATTCTAACAACTTTGCACTATAAACGGATGATGCATGTGCATCTATATCACGTTGTAGTTTTTCGCGAACAACTCTTGAAGCATCCCAATTAGCTTGTTGTATAGCAGCATCTGAAAGGAACAACATGTTAAGTAATACTAATAACGAAGGTTGTTTGGTGGACAAACATGTTAATTACCTGCACATCCTTTGTCAAACTCAAGCATGGAAGACTGAGTACAGGTACGAAGAGATGAAGTAAATCCTTCTCTTTTGTTTAACAATTCTTCCAGCCTCACTTTAAAATCTTCAAGCGCTTTAGAATGTACATGTCCCAACATGGTTGTGTACGCAGGGTAAACAAACTGGAAAATTAAGAGCAAAGCGAGATTAGAACTATGATAATTGGCATCAGTGGCTGCAATGAATCCTCAAAACCAACCACACCGAATCCATCCCCCCCTTTAATCATTTTGGGTTTTGAAGACAATATGAACTGTAAAGATCAAGCAAACGTTAAGGCGTAGACTGATGCGTTTCATCGAGAGCCTTTTAAAAAAAATATTTTAAATTATAGATATATAGTACTATAGCATTTTTGGTCTTTTTTTCCTGGTTCTTTTTTATTTTCTAGGCTGTTTCATTTCTTGGGTTTGGGCACTTTTAAAAAAAAATACAAGCCCATTTTTTCCATGTTTAAAAGAAAACAATCATTGCTAGTGCCGTCCTACCATGGTGGTAGAGTAGGTGTTTGGCCCAAACCTAAGGTCTAAGGTTCGGGAGACCCCCCACGACATCCTCATTTCCAAGAATTGTCTAAGCAACTGAAAACCTAACCAAAACCTCTGTTAAATTAGAAAGACAAATAGAATAGCCATACATCCAATGCTTTTGACTCCAACAGTTGTCG